>OY979695.1:124273934-125629768 GCA_963855945.1 Thereva nobilitata
TTTTTTACACGAGTGTCGCAACACTATGCGTGCATCATGTGAACACTTAGTGCCGTGATAGCAAATGTCGAGCACTTTCTTGATGATAAATGCCACGGCATCAGTGTCACCGTGTGAACGAGGCTTAAATGCAAAGTACTTCCGTTCTATTGGTGACAGTTTTTTGGAATAGCAGAGTTCCTTCTCCCACAGTGGCGGACTAAGCCCGTCAGAGGCCCGGGGCGGCAAAGCTGAATGAGGCCCTCAGTTTAAGAAGTTGATGTAACTTTAGAAGCCTTTTATTCAGTTTTCATTTGTATGTAAAGTGTGTGTATGTTTATTTCCCAGCAGGGAAAGCATCTAATTACCCATCGTTTCCGAAAGTAGTTCTAAAGCCAAGTGTCCACTATGGAGTTTTTTTGGTAGAGTGTAGAGTGTAAAGCTCTACCTGTAGTGTGTACACTACAGCGCGTCTCTACCACTCTACCACCCCACCGCCCGTAGAATTGCTCTAGAGAAATTTTGAATAGAGCTCTACCACGTGCTCTACAGACTGCACACTGCAGATGCGTTTTCTCTACTGTAGAGTCGGCCATCAACTTTTGCATGTCATTTAATTTCTCAGTTATTTAGAGATGCGTGCGTACACATATTGTGAAAAAAATTTAAAGGAAATTAATAGAAAACAAAAAAATAATATAATGAGGTCTCGCCAAAAACAAGCTGCTGCCGTTGTATTTTTGCTCGAAGAAGAGAAAAAGAAGGAAAGGAAATGTTCGGCGCGAGATTGGATTGCGAAAAGAAAATAAAACGCTGGAATGTATCGAGAATTTTTGAATGAGCTCACGGAAGAAGACACATTTTCTGCGTATGTCGTATTCGAATTTCGTTGTTATTTAGCAGGCGGATGTACAACAATTAGAAGCGCAGTCGAAATGTAAATAAGAATGAATAGAGAGAAAACTCTATCAAACATGCTTGATAGAGCGTAGAGCAGATGTAGAGCTCTACACAACACAAACAAATTGCTTATACACTATAGAGTTTTTTAGCAGAGAAAATTTTCCCGTAGAGTGGGTGTAGAGTGCATGTGTACAGCTCCAGAGGGTGTATACACGTCTCTATGGGAGAGTTTTCTCTAGCTCTATGCAAAAAGCTCTATAGTGGACACCAGGAGCCCGATTCCGAAACGGTGAGTTTTTCGCCAGTGAACACCGAAGGAAAAACTCACTGGCAACCTCCTTTAAAATGCGATTCCGTAAGTGCCAGTGAGTTTTAAAGTGCTGAATGATTTTTAAAGTGGCAATACAATAAACAATAAACTAAAACTATTTTTACATACCAAACAAATCTCTCAAAAAAATTATTTTTAAAAAAAATTAAAAAACTTATTCAAAAATAATCGCACGATATTACAAAAACAACTTTACTCACCGTAAATTCACAGGCTTTTGCTCAGTGAGAAATTTTTCACGGCGCGGCGGTGTTCACCGCAAATGTAAAAAAAATCATTCTCACTCTTGCGGACGCGAAAATAAGCAGTGTACACTGAAATCGGTGAACACCGTAAAACTCACCGTTGCGGAATCGGGCCCCGGCTTAAGTTTAGAAAAACTCATCTTGCATGTTGCAACCGAGATGAAAATGGTCCAGAAGTATTGAATAATAAGCGATGTACAGGATAACGATTCAATGAAGTCCCATTTTAATAATTACATGCTGTACTTATTTGTGTCTACGGGAACATTGTACGGGACCTCCGACTCCAAAATACCACTTAGGTAGGCACTGACCATATTTTAAAAGCCTTGTTTAGGATTTGATCAAGGGAACTTGTAGACATTTGGAGGCCCCCAGGAACCAGAGGCCCGGGGCGGACCGCCCCTTCCGCCCCACCCTTAGTCCGCCACTGTTCTCCCAACTAGGTTTTCACCTTGAGGAATGCTGCCTGGCATTCTGCTAGCCAGGTAAACACTTTATTGAGATGCTACTGGCTGAGGAGGTATCTCAAATGCATCTCAAAATCATCAAATGCGTTTATCGGCATCAACATTTCAGCCAATTTTGGTATAAATCGGTGATAGAAATTCACCATTCCCAAAAACTTATGGATCGGTTTGAGAAAAGTTGGAGGCACGATATTAACGATAGCCTGGACCCGATCGGAGGATGGAAGTATTCCATCGGGTGTGATGCGGTGGCTTAGAAACTTGATAGCTTGTGCACCAAAAACGCATTTCTCTAGCTTAATGGTTAAAGCGAAGCTATCGATGCATTTAAAGAGGCCTTCGACATGAACGGTATGCTCATCCTAGGTTCTAGTCAAGTGGCCATAAGTATATCGTCCAAGTAGACATAAAGGAAGTCGAGGTCTCTCGTAACTTCGTTTATTTTTTTTTATGTGGAAGACTAGAGCTCAGGGAAAGCCCTTTGTACTGTCGACAATCTATTTTTTTCGTATAGACTGTAATGTCGAACAGCAAGCTCTAGTCGATAGATAGTGAAGGGAAAGAGAGAAGTGAAGGTAGGAACTGTCACAACCACCTACTCCAACCATTTCTATCGCGACTCTGGCATCGGGGCAACGAGAAACAACTCGCTGGAGTGTTATGCCTCTTGAAACGAGTTGAATCCCATCAACCAACCCGGGGGCAGTGCTAGCGGATGGCTGACAGGAGGAATGAGGAATGTAAAGAGGGAAGGAGAAAGAAGGTGGGAAAACCGAAGGCCGTGGTGTGGTGCTGCCGGGATTCGAACCCGGGACTCTGAGATGGTAGCCAGGCGCCTTACTCACTAGACTAACGAGGCCAAACTGAAGCCGAATGCTATGCACGTACCAAATCAACCTTTGAAAAAATTGTGCACCCGTGAAGATTCACGGAGAAATTCGCTTTATGCGGAATCGGATATCTATCCGCCACAGTAACAGCATTAATCTCTCGTAACTCTGAGGGGGCCTCGGTAGTCTAGGGAGTAAGGCGCCTGGCTACTATCCCAGAGGTCCCGGGTTCGAGTCCCGGCAGAGCCCCACGGTCCTTCGCCTTTCCCACCTTTCCTCCTGTCATAGCCTTCCGCTAGCACTGCCCCGCTCCACCAAGCGCATGTCATCGGTTGGTTGATGGGATTCCACTTGTTTCAGGAGGCATAACACTCCAGCGAGTTGTTTCTCATTGCCCCGATGCCAGAGTCGCGATAGAAATGGTTGGGGTTAGGTGGTTGTGGCAGTTCCTTCCTACTTCTCTCTTCCCCTTCACTATCTATCGACTAGAGCTTGCAAATTCTAACTTCGCCACTTTCAGTATCTCCGGATGGAGTCGCCGAGCAGTTACGAATGGTAGCTGCCCACGACCGCCACAGCTCTCTGGAAACATCTTCGTTACTCTGGTCACTGGTTGCGGTTGAACTTTTGATCAAAATGCACGAATCTGGTTTCCATGTTATCGGCTATGCAGATGATATTGCCATCATTTTCTCGGGGAAGTTTGACTTGACCAGTAAAGAGGTCATGAAAACAAAAGTCCGAGACATTCAATGATGGTGTACCACGGAGGGCATATCAATCAACCCAAATAAGGCCGTCCTGATCCCTTTTTGCAAACATTACAAATTTTTATCCAGGCTACACAACAGTTGAGTACTCAGTCAAATATCTGGGAGTAGCTAGACAAGAAAATGATCTGAACGCTCAAGTGGACTACGCCATCAGTAAAGCCACTAGGGCTGTACGGGTCTGTAAAAGGCTTTTGGGTAAGACATAGGGTCTAACACCACAAATAATGTACTCGATGTACACTTCTAAGATGAAATAAGTATATTGAATTGTTAGGAATAAAAAGCTATCACTCAAACCAGGTAATCTGTAAAATGGAGTAGCACTATAACATAAAATTAAATGGATGATCGTATATATCACATGTCACCAGTTCACCACCTAAAACTCGCCTTGAGACAAAGTACACATGGGGAACGTACATACACCACCGGCATGCATTAAATTTCGAAACTTTTTACTTTTTCATTCTATAAAATTTACATGTTCCGTAAGACTTTGTAATCTTTTATTTAACTTCCGATTAGTAGCAGCATGTGACATCGACCTTCTCCTGTTTGATCTAGCATGGGTCTTCCGATAAGATTATGCAGAACATTTCCAGACTTGCCATTAATATTTTATAAACCCTGAATGGATGCCATTGGGTATGACAAGAAATAAATATCGCCCCTGATTAAGATCTAATTTCACGCTCAATTATGCTCGTTAATTGACTATCGACGTTGCCATCTTACTCACGGAGATTAATAGATTTTCAATGATACTAATTTCATTTGTATCTAATAAACCAATTGACCCGAGAATTGCTAGCAACCGACGTGGTTAGGGGAAGCCTGCAGGAGCAATTATGATCGCGGCTCTGGCTCTGTTTTCAAAAGCGGCAAATTCTACACTTTTGATGTCGAGGCGAGTATAATTGAATTCCACTCGAGTGACTGCAGGTACATACGTACTGTCACCGGCGACGAGTGACATATGACGCGCGAAACTTGTTATTTAATTTGCAGCGATCTCCAATCCTCCTTGGTGTCGGAAGTCTCTTATTAAATAACTGCGGATTCCAGCCCAATATTACAGTGTGGTCGTGTGTCTGGGTTGTTACTTAGCGCGGGCACAACAACAATAATGACATATTGTTTGCACTGCGAAACGTTTGATGTTGAAGTGCGAATTTTTAAAAATACAATTTTGTTATTGATTAAACTGGGAAAGTACCTGTGACTTTCACAGACAGCAAAAGGAGAAAGGATTTGATGAAAGGAAGAACAAATATGAAAAATTTAGCTGAATTTATCAGAAATGTCATTAATAGAAGATCTAAAATTCCATTTTTCGCTTGAGGTTTTCGCCATATATCACTACAGAATCCACTAAACAGTTTAAATAAGAATAATATAAAAAAAGTTAGTTTGCGAAAAATAATACCATTGAGACACAATACATCATAATGAAGAGGTAACCATCATTATGACGGAAATTATAATGATGGTATGACGCACAATAAATATCATAACTTGAAAAGTCAAGTGGAACTTTTTATCTTAAATTTTTTGTAAGATTTGAGTCTAAAGTGAATATAAAGTATAAATAAATAAATTAAAAACAAATTATCTTAATACAGTTTTTTTTAATTTTTTAGGCGACAGAATGCCGACTCTGCATGGAAACGACGAGATTTCCACATATGTTTTCTGTGAATGTCCTGCTCTGGAAAAAGGCCCCCATCCACTATCATTTTTGCGTGTCATGCAAGAAGGTTATTTTCCCATTCATTATCATGCATGCAGTCAATCCTCACTTTTAAGGAAGAAGCGGTAGTGAAAAGTTGCTGTAGTATAAGTGCTACAAATATGAGTGATACATAGTAAATATGTGTGATTTGGGCTACTCCCTGCGAAATTCACAGTCAGAATAATGAAATGATTGACAGCAACAACATCCACTGTCATTCATACTGTCATTCGTTAGGATTTCAAAAACTTTTGATTTTTGTCATGCATGCATGATCCTCCATTCTGCAAGCCCATCCACTATCCTGCAGGCATGTCAGTCAGCCGTGCATGTCATGCATGCTTGATAGTGGATGGGGGTCTTTAGAAAAAGAATATTTATCTATACAATCATAACGATATCGGATCTTTATCTATACAATCATAACGATAAGGTCCCGTAGGACCAAGTCCAATTTATTCTGGGAGCGCATTTATGTGCAGCACCGAACCGGTCTATTGAACCCAAATTTTAACAGTCTTATAAATAATAATAATATTAAATTTCACTTAAAATTTTTTCGACCAACATCTTAAAGGAAATTTTGTCTACTTTTTTTTCTATAAAGGAAATTACCTATACCTATCTCTGACCCAAAAAAAGTTAAGTCAAAATTTTGGCTTTTTTTCTTTTTGTTTCAACATTTTGGGCATAAAATTTTTTTTTTAAAGTAGCCATTTTGATGGAAAATTCGATTCTCTACAAAATGTTTTATATAAAGTATATCGAAATTTTGTTTCGTTTTCGAGATATATTGAAAACACTGAAAAGGATCAATTTTCACCCCTATCTCTAATTTCCACCCCCTATTTTAATAGCACTCCGCGGTTTTTCTTTTTGAATGACCCATTGACCAGTTCCTGCAATAAAAACCCCTGAAAGTGTTAGTTCCTTTTTATACGCTTTATATTAGCTTCACCTGTATGTATGTATGTATCTATGTATGTATGTATGTATGTATGTATGTATGTATGTATGTATGTATGTATGTTACCGCTTTATATTAGCTTCAGCCGTATGTATGTATGTATGTATGTATGTATGTATGTATGTATGTATGTATGTATGTATGTGTGTATGTATGTATGTAGACAAATCTTGCAACTTGATTTTGACCCACTTCTATATAACCGATCAACTTAAAATTTTGCACATATGTATAGTTCGCGTGACAATGCAATCTGACCATTTTGTAAGAAAATCAAGATGGCGGTTCCAAGATGGCGGTCGATTTTTGCTATTGTGTTCCCCGACCCCCCGACATGGGTATCAAATGAAACGGCATGACAGGTAGAATACAATTAGCTATATGGCGTCATTCCAAATTCAAAATGGCGGCAAACAAAATGGCGGACTACCTTTTTCTTTACATCCCACTCGATATGGGTATCAAATGAAAGGGTGTGACAATTAGAATACTATTATCTGTGCGGCGTCATTCCAAATTCAAAATGGCGGCCAACACAAAATGGCGGATTATTTTTTTTTTACAACCCACTCGGTATGAGTATCAAATAAAAGGATGTGATAATAGAATACTTTTCGCTGTGGGGCGTCTTTCCAAATTCAAAATGGCGGCCACCACAAAATGGCGGTTTACCTTTTTCTTTACAATCCACTCGGTATGGGTAACAAATGAAAGTGTATGACGAGTATAGTATAGTAAGCTTTGTGATGTCGTTTTAAATCTAATATGGCGGTCACTACAAAATGGCCGAACACATACATATAATAGACTAAAAAATAGAAAATAAAAAATATAGTTTAAAAAAACTAAAAAATACGCTTTTATTTTAAAATGAACTAAAAAGTAAAAAATAATTTTGAATGTAAAGTTTTTATTGCTCCAGCCAGTATAAGAAAACAACCTACCTTTCGAAATCTAAAAAAGCGTGGGGCGCTAGCTAAAAGTTCCGGTGTTAATAAAATAAGAATATAGAGAGCCCCACGCTTTTTTACATTTCGAAAGGTAGGTTGTTTTCTTATACTGGCTGGAGCAATAAAAATTTTACATTCAAAATTATTTTTTACTTTTTAGTTCATTTTAAAATAAAAGCGTATTTTTTAGTTTTTTTAAACTATATTTTTTTTATATGACATAATCAATAGCCTATATGCTGCAAAAGGCCAGATGGATTGATTGTGTTGACAACTGAGTGTGTGAATCAGAGATTTTCTAGGATAATTGAACCTCTGTCACAGTTTCTTATATAAATTCATTTTGACTAACAATTTACCCTATAATAAAATTTGCCTACCCCTACAGTAAAGCACTCTTTTGCAGTCGTACATTTGCTGGTGTTTTAAGAATAAAAAACGAAAAAAATAAAACTGCTCAAACGCAAATGGAACATCATGCTCCTATTCATCGCATATTTATCTTTCCTTTTTCTTTTCAGATAAAACTTTACTAATATGCCAAACAGATTTCAAAAAGAAATGGAAAAAGCTAAAGAGTATGTTTTCAATGCTGGAATTAGCTTTCGATGAGACTCAGAGCAGATTGGCCCTGTTTTCAATGCGAGCGTGGCGTGAGTTTCGAATTTCGTCGTTAATTGGAATTGTCAAAGGAAGTAAACAGCTGATTTGTGGCAGAAAAGTTCATTTTAAAATTGATAACCACAGACGGTCAATAATATTGTATTACTATTTTACAATATCGCATGCGTGACACTGACAACATAAGTTCCAGCGAGCAGTAAAGGGAGAGCGAGTGGGAGAGGGACCACAAATTTTCGCTACGCTACGTCCTCATTGCAAACATAGACTAGTAAGTTCATTAAATTAGACTGAATGCGTATAGAGACACAACCAAAATTAAGATTCTTGCATTCTTTTAAGAAAGTTCTCTCCAGTCATTATTCTTTTGTAAATTTTCTAGTGCAGACCAGAACCACGTGTTCCAAAACTTGCATTCCAAAAATTTGATTCTAAACTGAGTGGCCATTACCTATTTTTCTGTAATTAATATACAAATAAATAGAATGCCTTGAGTGATTTTATGTAATATTATTATTTTTTATATATGTTATATAGAGTTACCCTTCTAGCGCAGAAGGTGGACTTCTCAGCAGCTAAGGCATGTAGACAGAAAATGTAATGCTACATACAAGAGCACAAAACATCAAACAGAGAAGCGTGCAAAAACAAAGAAAAAGTGGGACACACAGCGAGTCACGCCACATCAAAAAGAGTCATTTTAAGGACATCTTCACTAGTTAGCATGCTAAAAACACGCCTATTTTTGTTAACAATTATAAGCATGCGATTAACATGCCATAATTGGTATTAGAGGAATTAATGTACAAGAGAGGTTCATCTCTCAGGTTGTAGCTATTCCCTCTAAATAACGTATGGCTTCGCAAGAAGCCTGAGTTCACCATGTCATTCATCAGACGATGAACGAATATAACGTTAGCGACCTCGCGACTCATATGAAGAGAGCTTAAGTTGAGCAATTTAAGTTTGTTCGCATAAAGCCTGGGCCACATATATCCGCACCGCGTCCGCACCGCATGACGGCCGTGTGTTGGGCAACACAGAGAGAGAAATTAAACAAGTAAAATCTGACGCGGTGCGGACACGGAGATGCGGAAAAGTGGGGACTGACTGGTAAGATTTCACTTGTTTACTTTTTCTCCGTGTGTTGTCCAACACACGGCCGTCATGGGGTGCGGACGCGGTGCGGATATGTGTGGCCCGGCCTTAAGGCGGAAGAATAAGTGGGTCATTCCACGGGAGGTAGCTGAGTGTAAATCGGACGAACTTCCTTTGAACCGATTCGATTCTACCAACGGTTTTTGATAAAACTCTTTCTTTTTGTATTAATAATTCATTTTTGACATATGCAAAGAAATAATTTAGTTTTATCAAAAAAAAAAGTGGAATTTTTCGAGAAAATTGACGAAAAAATATAAAAATTCACGATTTTCTATTCGATTTTTTTCACTTTTTTCAGGTTTAAAAATTTTTTTCTTTCACCATCATAAAGTGCATAAAAATGCCTACACTTAAAATAAAAACGAACCTCATACGTTGCGATGCACAAAAGTTATTGGCCAATCAATTTTCAAATTTGAGGTTAATTTTTGAGACTTGTATTAAAAATTTCGACTTGAAATTTTAACCAGTTATTGTTCACATTATAAAGTATAATTTCTGAAAATTTTATCAAATTTTACTTAAAACATCCGAAGTTATAACCAAAAAACCAAAATTTAGCATTTCTTCAGTTTTCAACTTTTTTATGAGGTTATGTGTGCAGATTAAAATTTCATTTTGTAACCGCTGAGAGGTAATATCATAATGAACAGCCTCAATTTTTTTCGCTTTCTTTGGACCTACACATACCGAGAAATTCTCATCTATATTTAGAAAGAACGACCAACATATAACTAACTAACTAAAAAAAATTTTGAGACTGGAAACAATTCCTTTTTCACTCAAATTTGATGCTTGTCCGACTCCACTAATATAAAAAAACTGAAATCTTGAAATCAGTGTCAAAAATTAGCTTAGAATGATGTAAAATACTTCATGCAACAGTCATGCTGTTGGGCAGTGAATAGATTCGAAGAGTTTTGGTATACAGAAAATAATAACTTACTTCTTTTCCCAGTGGCATTCCGCTACCAAGTGTTGCTGTTAGTCCTATAACTTTAGCTACTAACGTTTTAAAAGTCAGATATTCCTTAAGGGCAACTCCACGCAGGATTGTCTTCATTTCAGGAATCCCTGAACCTAAATAAAATGTTGTATGTTATCCTTTTCTAAATACTACTATTACTTTTAATGTTATACCTATACTTTGAGGTGCTATAAGATGCACAAATCCAGCTGAGAACAGTATCAAGCACACTGGCAGCGATACCCAAGCAAAATATTGTGCGGCAGGATGTGACGTTAAATCTCTGTATAGCCACACGCGGGCTGCAATATTCATTAAAGAAAATAAAATTAAAATTTATTATAGCTAAAAATCAGAGGATCTTACCATTTGTGCAGACTGATATACCCTTGTCCATAATATAGGACAATAATGCCATAATTACTCCTAATAATGCTAAAAACACCCAATCCTCCCCCAATCGGGCGAATGTGTACTTCCAAATCCATGATAGAATTTTCAATAATCGACTTGTTCTTTTCCCTAATAATTCCTGAAAGTAATTCCCACAACTGCTATTTTATATTTTGGTGATTTATTTTAATTTATTCTTTTATCTCAAGAAATTTACGAATGGCACATACAATTCAATAAATATAAAAAGGAACTTTCTCAACAAATACCTTGTTTCTTGCTTTGTCTTCTTGTTTTCTTCTTTTTTCAAGTATTTTGAGTTTTCTGGCTTCATCTTTTGCATACTCTCCTAGGTCCTTTGTGTAGCGACCATACATCTAGCAAAGATACAATGTTTTCGATTAGCAAATGTTACTTTTATGAATGCGATATTTAAGCCTTAATTACTAAACATAAAGCAGCGAATTTATCATGCCATATGCACTTGATTGATGTGTGGTACTTACCCGAACTTACATTGAAGAATGCTATAAATTGTAATGCATGGAGCCATTCTAATAGGACAGTTTAAAGACTAATTTATTAGTGTACTAGTGATCTAAAAAATACAGTAGATACTTTATTACTTTTCAATATACGTCTATGTAAAACATTATCGATAATTTAATTATAATCATATCCTGTCATGTATTTAAAACAACTGAAGTAATAAATGCTTACACAAAAGTTGTCAATCCAACATCAATTTTGCTTATTGCAATGATTATAAGCAAATTCTGCAAAGATGAAATTCTCTACTTACATTGTGGGTAGGTTAGTAACTCATTCTGGCTCTAAGGAACGGGATTAAGAGTTTCTTTTCTATACTAGTTATGTATATATAATAAATTCCACTATTTTTACGAACAAACTTCTTTCCAATCGGTTCAAGGTATTGAGTATTAGCCACGTTTCACCGGACTAGTCCTCAAAGTTGGGAGTTGGACAGCATGTTGGCAACCTACCATCGTGAAAACTCACCGGTCCCGAATCCTCAAGGACCCAAGCAACAGAAAATGTAATTCTATTTAGGAACTTGTAACGTTAGAAAGCTCAACTGCACAAGCGCTCTGCGTTCGCTTTTATCATCACTAAAAAAATACGACATAGCGATCACAGCGCACCAAGGGTTACAAAAATACAGGGTGATATGTAAACCTCTACCAAAAAAACTTCAAAACGACCTAGCTGTTAAACCGTTACGATTTACCGCCTACTTTCTATACAATTTTTTGTTCGTCGATCCAAAACCTATTCACAACCGGCGCTTTGTAAACTTAGCGGTATACACCCTGTATATTGGGAAAAAACTACTTTTGAATCTACGTTTTTCGACACTTAAAGCACCATAACTGGTACAATATTAGCCCTACGTAAAAAATGATAACAATAAAAATTATAGATAATGGTGTGTTCTATAAGTCTTACGAAGGATTTTTTCATGTAGAATTAACCATTAACGAAATATAGTGCAAAGAAAGTGATATGTGAAGTTTGAAGCACTATTTCTCCGTAGATATTGACTTTACACAAAAAAGTTCTAAACAAGAAAGTTAAATCACTTATTTATCTACAAAAAAGATAATATACATTTTTGTCGTAAAATGCATAGTTTTTGAGATACAGATTTAAACGCGTTTTCCTTCACTGTAAGTTTAGCAAGAGGGTGAGGATGACGCCACTATGAATTTAAGCTTATAAAAATATATAAAATCATTTGGTAAAAAAAATGGCGTGCGGTATTTTTCGCATTACGAAGGCCTTTTTTTCGACCTTTTTATTGCACTAATACTCCATGTAAGAAAATGAGAGAAGCGTGCTGTAGCTCAAATCACTATCTAATTAAAGTAAAATTTAAAATACAATGAAAATACGACATAAATGAACTAACCCTTGCAGAATGAAGAGATGCCGACCAGAATGCTGTCGTACAAAACTTGAGAAAAATAAAAGAAGTACAATCCAACATCAACCAGAAATGGTTAAAACTTAAAAGCATCATAAAAGGGACCAGCAGAAAAAACACTAGGCTAGGCCTCCAGATAGACTAGAATTGATTAGTTCGATCAGGAGCGCGTTCAAAAACCTTACTATGCTAAACCACGAGGTAACTGGGGTTATGCTGCATCACTTCACTTTACCACGAGATTTTATGTTTAACCATGGAGGTTTTTGAACGCACCGTAGTTAACTACGAGTAAAAGAAAATGAAAATTTGTTTCCATAAAATAGTCTCCGCTATTTGCTTCAATTATTTGGTATGTGTCCATTAATTATTTATTTGCAATAATCTGACAAATCCCACTTTGATTTGTTCATGTGTTTAACATTAAAACAACTGTCAGAGAGTTGTTTTTATTCTTCTTTTTCTTAACTATCGCTAACCATGCTCCCGATCACGGTTAAAATTTAACTACACCATGGTTAACCACGGCAGTTTTTTAACGCCAAAATGTTATGCTCGTGGTTATGTTGTAGATGTAGTTTTCGAACAACAAAAGTTTACCATAGTTAACCATAGTAACGCCTTTGAACGCGCTCCTGGACTGTAGTTCCGCAATTGAAGAAAGAAACGACAGATACCGAGAATTCATCGCAAGGCTTACAAGAGCAAGGATGCAAGGCTTCAAGTTACAAAGAAGAACTGCAGAGAGAATATCTAAGAAAGATGATACTACATATACAGGAAGACTTTGATGAAGGGAGAATTACACAAGCGTACAGAAGAACACGCCAGATCAGGAAATTTCAGCCAAGAACGTGAAACGTGGGAACCTAATAGCAGACCCAGAACGTGTGAAGAATATTTCAAAACTTATTGAATCCGATCTCCAAAATAAACGAAGATCCACTGACGGAGACATTTGTAATTCCTCAAGTTAATGTGTCAATAGAATCACTGACACTGGATGAGGTGCGTGAAGCTGTAAAAGGGCAAAAAAGCAACAAATCGCCAGGTGACGACTGAATCGCAGCAGAGTTGCTGAAGGAGGGAGGATCGCAACTATAAAGCCCTAGACAGACTGACACACTTAATCCGGATTATAGGCCTACCCTAAATGGGAAGAACCGCACAAGAAGTAAACAAAAGTTAGGAGAGTAAAGCTGTTCACTTGTTACACTTCTTGTGAACTTTTTATTTTGGTTTATATAATGAATTTTGAAAGAAATTATAGTCCATGGAAATGGTACTTTAACATTGCAAAAATGCAGGACAAGATTTTTTTCTTGGGTTGTGTAGGGGGGTCGGTGTTAGCTTAAATTTGAGTTTTCGAGTTCCCCACCCCCCAAATTGGCCGCCATCTTGGAAAAGGTATGCAAATGGTTTTTCCACTATATCTCCGTAACAGTACATCTTACAGAAAATTTATACAGAGACTTTTTGTTTAGAATTAAATTATATACAATTTATTCTTTAAGCGTTTTGTCGTAAATTGAAGAATTAAGAAGTTATAAGCCTTAGAACACAAAAATTAGTCACAATATTTTCTTTTAAAGGCTATAACTTTTTTTCCTTCAATTTTAACAAAAAAAAATAACAAGTTTTTTGTAGAGGGTTTCATAACGAATAATTTCCATTCATTCTTTTTTTAATTTCATTCACTACGAAGGGTTCACAGCGCCCCGAAGGTATCAAAGTGACAGATTTTCTGAATAATTTTTTACGATTTTACCTCCTCCTCTCCCTAGAATTTCTCAAAAACAGGTAGCAAGTAATAATAATGTATGAATGACTTTCCCTTTGAAGAAATGCCGATGTTTGAGTAATGCAATAAAATTATTTATTACGGTTTTTTATTATTGTTATGGTATGTTTTACAAGGTACGAGATGGTTTAAAATGAAATTCTTTGAATAATAACATGTATTAGTTTCTCCAATTTTTGAAAATCATCCACACATCCGGCTTTTTGATCCAGATTAATTGTCAGCTGTCTTTATAAACCTTTTGTTTTTATTGTGTACTTAAAGTTTGTTTCTCTAGTGTTTTTATAGACAAATTAACTCTTTGAGTATCGGAGATTTTTTCCATGCATATGCGAAAAATACCGGGGTTTTTTTTAATGTGAATGTGGCTGCTGATAGGCTTTGACTAGATAACAAAAAATCGTATGGGTGGGTGGGCGGAGTCGCAACTATTTAGCCGCTAGGGCGTTTTCAATTTTTTTTTGTTCGAGTTTTACATATCATATCGCAGTTTTGAAACCGTATAACTTATTTACATGAATAAGGTAGCAGTGTACGCAGAATTCTCCCACCTACTTACAATTGTAAAAGGGACGGTTGCACCCTACCAATTTACAGAGTTATGAGTCGTGAAAATCAAAATTTTGTTTTTTTTAAGCTAAAATTTCACCTTCAACAAGCTTTTCACCATACGTAGTTAACTTATATTTTTTTCCGAAATTAGATAGCTTCGAAAATTTCCTATGAATAATATCCCTATAATTTTTACTTTTGAGGCTATAAGCAATTTTGATAGTAAAATTGGCTTTATTTGGTACTTTTCGACATAAGCTTTGGTGAAAAATACTAAAAGTTGACAACTCATAATTCTGCGAGTGGGTGGGGGGGGGGAAATGTCTCTTTTACAATTTTGGATAGGTAGGAGTATTCTGTGTACACTGCTACTTTATTCATGGATATAGGTTATAGGGTTACAAAAATACAGGGTGCTATGTAAAACTCTACCAAAAATATTTAAAAATGCTCTACCGACTAAACCTTTACGTTCCCCCACCCCAATTACCCGCTACAGGCATGACAATCTAAAAATATGCACGCCGTTAAAGGTATGCATGCTCATGCCCCAGGCATGAACATCTATAAATGCACCCGCATCGGAATAGGCCATTCCAAACGCGAGTGTCTTTTTACCAAGCAGTCCCCAACTAAGTATTACCACGTCCAATGCCGCTTGACCTTCGGAATCGAACGAGAATCGATGCTCTGAGCATCCTCATGGCAGCCTTTATGGTAACCAAGTAACCCGTTTTCTTCGTTCTTTTGTTGGTCTAGAATAAGTGTGACCGTTTGGGTGCCACGCAGGCGATTTGACGCTTTGCGGGTGTTCTTGTTGCAGGCTAGGAGCTTCCCAAATGTTGCATATGAGTTCGTGTAAGATTCTTAAGAGTTGCGGTTCTCCTTCGTTTATCAACTCAGCTGCCACTCCATCGACGCCTGGTGATTTGTTAAATTTTTGCCTTTTTACAACTTCACGAAGTCACTGTCGATGGCTGATATATGATTCTCCGTTCATTGAAGTCTTCCTGTATCTGTAAGATCCTTTGTTTAGATATTCTCTCTTTTTCTTTCTGTACAGCTTGTCTGTGGTTCTTATTTTTAGCATGAAGACTTCCTTTCTAGCTCTTGTGGGGGGCCTTGCGGTGGCTCTGGTTTCCTTCTTCAATTTCAGACATTCAGTCCTGCTCGAACCAGTCAATAGTGCCTCTTCTGCTGCCCTTATGTTCGCGGACTCCTTCTCGTACTTGAATGTGTTTACCCTCTGTGCCTTATGGTCGTTACCGGTGTTCTAAATTTCACTTTGACTAGATAGTGGTGCGAGCAACAGCACGCTACCCTCATTGCTCTTACATCCAATGTACCCGTGGTTCATTTCCTCCAAATTAGGACATGGTCAATGGTCAATTTACCCCGTCTGGTGACTGCCAAGTCATCTTATGAATATTTTTGTGCCAGAACATTGTTGAACTTACTACCATCGAGTTCGAGCTAGCGAGATCAACCACCAATCCACTACCATTGCCATTGGTAGCGCTGTGTGACTCGTAGGAACTCCTCTTATTTTCTTATTTTGGCGTTCACATCCCCAACCACAATTTTAATATCGTTTTCTTGTATTTCCCGAAATAGTTAGGATTTTAGGGTCCTCTTCCGGGAAAATCACAAAAGGATCTGGTTAACGAGATTCACGTGGCATAACGAGGGTGTCTCCTGCTAACCCCGATGGTTGCTTCTCTGGTTCAGCCTGTTGATATTGAGGATATCAACTTTGCGTAATCGGATCCCCGTTGCAAAATTTTTTTGTTTTGATATTTTTTACATCCATGTGAACTTCTATAAACATCCTCGAGTTCAAACGCAAGGCCTATCGCCTCCTCCTTCAGACTGTTATCAACATATCCTCTTCTGTATTGCTTCTTTCTAACCAAGCTTTTTACTAGATATTGCATAGTGACGAATACGCCATAATAGACTGGTAGTCCTAAGCTTGGACTTTCGCATAACAAAAAAGAAAAGATGGACAAATCTATAAATTTACAATTATCTGCATATGCAAATAGGTTATAGGGCTACAAAAATGCAGGGTGATATGTAAAACTCTATCAAAAAAATTTAAAAAAGCTCTAGCGGCTAAACCGTTACGACCCCCCCCCAACCCTGCACCCACCACCCCCCACCCATAAGATTTTTTGGTCGCCTATCCATAACCTATCCACAACCGTGGACTTGTAACTTTAGTAAATACGCGTCTGTATAAAACATAATTCTTCATAAGGGGACGTCCATAAATTACGTGAGGTGATTTTGGCGATTTTTCGACCCCCCCTCCCCCCTTGGTGAGATGTCGTGAGATTTGGCTCGACCCCCTCCCCCCCCCCTCAATCTCACGTGAGATTTTTAAAATTTTAAAAAATTTGTAGGATTTACACTATTATGCGTATTTTTAGTGTAAATACCTTAATCTGTGCTTGATTGCGTTGGATTTATTTAAAAAAACATAATTTGTGTTGAAGAACAGTACCACAAAATCATAACAGCACCAACTAGGCATGCACCCAATATAAACTACAATACCTGTGGATTACCATTTAGCAGGTGATTCTGCCTACCCTTTGGAAACCAACCTCAGGGTGCCTTACAGGGATAATGATTTCTTAACAAGAGAACAGAAAACTCGTGTATTTGTAGAGCAAGCATATAAAAGTGAAAGTATGTCTGTAAATGTTCAATAGACTCCGAAACCGATCATCCGATTGGCCTGAATTTTTGTATATAGGGGTTTTCGGGTACGGCGGGTGTTCCTACTAGGTCTATTTTGCTCTATCTCGAACACTTCGGGTGGCTGTAGTGTACCGATATCCGTAAAATTCGAACTTTTGTATGGGAGGTACTCTTCGAATTACTGCTAAAGAGCTCAGATCTATATTATTTTGGTTTTTTCCGAAAAAAATACGATTCCCAAAGTTTCAGATCGATCGGTCCAAATTTAAAATGGCGGCCAACACAAAATGGTGGATTACCTTTTTCTTTGCAAGCCATTCGGTATGGGTATTAAATGAAAGGGTATGACAAGTAGTATCACCTGATTACTACTATTGGTTTATGGGTGCAGCATAGGCGCGCCGGGTCCCAGCTAGTGGAATATAAAAAAATTTAGAATTTTACAATATATTGACATACGAAGGTTGGCTTTGGCATCCACTGATTCGTTTTTAGAGAGTAACGACTTGACTGTTTGAATAGTAATGGTAGAGCCATTTATGACTCTGGAGATATACAAACTTCGGAGCATTCTTCTATATATGTCATCGTTAGGTAAAAAACCTGTGACTGAAAGACCCAGGGGGGTTATCCTGGAATCCGATTCGAAAGTCATGAAATTCGGAAATAAGAAAATGGTATCCTCCACCAATGCGAATTCGAATTAAATTTGTCCGCCTGTTATCGGATTTCAGTCCGCGAGTAAAGCCATTGCCGCATGCGCTGCATTTATTTGTTTGTTTTAAAATATTCTAAAAACTCTTTAAATATTCTTGAAACAATTTATTGTTCGCATCAAAATGTCAAATTAAGTTAATAAATGAAGTTGGTTGGCTGAAAATAATTTCTTTTCGAAGATTTATCAGGCATCGCTACTACCTTCCGTTTGCTTCCTACTTTCGTATCGCCTTAGAAAAGCGGAGTCTGAAGTCACAGCCAGCTTCTCAAATTGACGTTTGAGCCGCCTGTACATCAGGATACAGATTCAAGAAGTGCGGATCTGTTAGACTTCCATTCTTCACAACTCTCGATAATGATAACAAAAGCTTTTCAAAATCTATCTTGGCCTCTAGTAGGTATGTCAGAGCAGATGGTCGTCGATTCAAAATTCGAGTCCTGTAAGATGCTTAGATAACTAATTATGTCGCCTGGTGCAAATGTCTGCTTTTGTAGTGACAATGCACTGCAGACAGCATGTGTTCTGACTGATGTGAAAAGAGCCGATTATTATATTAAGAATCTATGATTGCAGTAGGATTGGGTACATTATGCAATTGAGATTCTTAGGAGCGCATTAGGTTCCAGGTTTTTCAATTGGGCTTCTAGGCCTTTTTGTTTTGTTTAAGCTTAGACCCCCACACTAGTTCATCGTAGGGTCGCAATCTGTCCAAAAATGGTGGTATAAGTCAATGCATACATTACTTTCGCAGTTTTTCCCAGACTATTGTATAAAGAGATAAGAATTTTTCATCACGTCTTCATTCCCAGATATTTAAATTATTTTCTTTACTTTTTTTTGGATGTTCCAGTTGGATGGTATTTGAAACAGTGAACAAATACAGTGTAAACGGCAGTGCAAAATTTTTATACCCAATTGCTATTGAGTCGAAATATAGTAATAATATCACGTATACTTTTGATTCATTATTCCTTCTCTATTTGCAATATGTTTTGATAAAACCTTTCACCATGTTCATCTGATACTGCACCAAGATTTTCGTGAATGAAATCTAAATGCGGGTCCGAAAAGACGATTTTAAAGATTTTCTCATTTACAGATACTGTTAAAATTGAAAAAAACAAAAATATATTAAGAAATATTGCAAAAAAAATACAGAAAAAACGAAAAATACCCATTTTGAGGGCTAAAACCCCCTAAAAAGTGGGCTTCTCGGAGTAGAAAATCGGTAGACTTTATAACCCCTTATTAAAAAGCATAAAAAGAAGGGCTCTGCCAATTTTCAGCCTGTACCTAATTATTTCCGCTATATCGTTTTTTTCGGCTTAATTTACCTGTTAACCCAGTTTTCTCGCGATTTTACACTGTTTCTTGCGGAAAAAAATTACGTGAGATTTGCGGAGACCCTCCCCCTCCCCCACGTGAGATTTGGTGAGATTCGGCTCGACCCCCTCCCCCCCCTAAACACCTCACGTAATTTATGGACGTCCCCTAAGCAAAAATCAAAAATTGAAATCATTTTCAAGTACATTAATACAGTATTGAAAAAAATACAGAATCCCGTGTGATTTAACACGTCATTTGCAATAGCCAGTATGTAAACTGGGTTCTACTTAATTTAGGAACACAGCCCGAATTATTCTCACTGCGCAAAAATGTTTATTTTCGCAGTTTATTGAGAAAAATTTAAGAGGAGCGCGGTAGCGCTTCCGGGTTTTTTCGCATATGCATGAAGGAGCGCGATTGCGCTCCCCGGTATTCAAAGGGTTAATAATAACATTAGATAATTATTAAAAAAACATTAGAAAATTATTAAAAAGGGGAAATGACATTCAATTTTGATAAAGAAACTCACCACTGGTGGTCAGTCATCAGCGGAATAGGGGGAATAACATGTAGCATAACAGGCACGTGCCGTAACATGCCTCGGATACTGGAAAAAACGCCGACGACCACAGCAACGAATAAGGCAAAATGATTTAAGAATTTTCTCATGGAACGTACGAACTCTGTACCAGTGGCGTAGCGTAGTAGGGGCGGCAGGGGCGGCCCGCTCCGGGCGGCACCTTTTAGGGGGCGACAAAATTTCACAATAAATAATAATATCTTGTAAATATTATTTTTGTCGCACCTACGATTCGAACCGATCGAAATTAGCACGGCATCGTGGAATCCCCTTTCTTTAATTGAATGTATAATAATGACATCTTGCTCATTGCAGCGACTGGCAACACCGTCTGTACTGACTTGCAGGGATTCCCCGTATTTTATTTTGTGCTTGGATTGTTTATGATTAATATTCAACGAGCATCACTTCTATCATATAAAGAATAGTGTTCAATATTGTACAAGGGTCATCTCAAAAATAAGTTCCACTATTTTTTTAAATCCGTGTCGTTGGCGGGAAAAGTGTGGGAGTCTCAGGGAATTTGCGTCTGGGTGTAGTGGCAGCAATGTAAAATTTCTATGCGCGTGCGTCGATCGATTCGACAGTCAGGCTTCAGCCACTATGGAGACACCACTCGCTCCTACCGCCAAAACACCAAATAAAGCGAAGGTTGTGGAATCCGGAAAATGACAAACGTTCTTTTAAGATTCCAAAGGGGTGTTGTTGATCAATTACCTGCCCCCTCGGACCACGATCACAGCTGCATGCTTTTGTGGGGTATTGCAACAACTCAGAAAGGCGATCCAAAACAAAAGGAGTGGAAATTGACAAAAAACCGTCCTATCGCATCGGCTGAATCCAGAAAAGAAATTTCATTACAAAAAAGTGCTTGAACGAATGTTATGAAATTTTTGTCAGAGCATGTTTTCGTTAATATTAGTACTCGCGATATTGGGCGGTACAAAAATCACGAACTTCTTTCAAACAACAAAACGGCTAGACCGATTTTTATGAAAATATTTTCAGATTATACCTTCGGTAATACGCGTGGATCGGCAGCTTAATGAAGTCAATATCATATTTGGTTCTCGCGATATTGTGCAGGTACAAAAAACACTTACGTCGTCTAAACAAAGAAACCGGTCGACGGAATTTTATGAAAATCTTTTCAGATTGTAACTTCGGTAATACGCTACGACCGGCACCTCAACGAAGTCGGTATCATTGTTGGTTTGCGCGAAATCGTGCATGTACAAAAATCACTTACGTCATTTAAACAAAAAAACGACTCGGCCGAATTTTGTGAAAATCTTTTCAGATCATATATATTTCAGTTAATACGCTTCGATATCTTTTTTGGTTCGCGCAAGATCGTGCAGGAAAAAATGACCACACACACACGCGCATACTTCTTCTCAAGTTTTTGCTTAAAATGCTATTGGGAACTTGAAAAATGAAAATAAGTTGAAAATTGCGATTTCGATTTTCGGACCGATTATAATAACTTCGCTATAAACTGGGATGTTAAAAGGACGGCAAAATTTTCTTCCGCCCCGGGCGGCTGACACCCACGCTACGCCACTGCTCTGTACAGAACTCGAGCTGCATAACATCTAGCCGATACCTTGTCAACATATAAAGCTGACATTACCGCCATTCAGGAGATGCGATGGACAGGGAATGGTGTTTTGCAAAAACCTGAATATGACGTATATTACAGCTGTCATACAAAACACCATGTGCTCGGGGTAGGTTTTATGGGAAGGAAATCGATAAAGCCTATCATTATCGGCTTTTAAGCAATAAACGAAAGGCTATGTACCCTTCGTGTGCGAGGCAAATTTAAGAACATCAGCCTCATAAACGTTCACGCACCTACAGAAGAGTCGCCGGACGATGAAAAAGAAGAATTCTTCGAAGTAGTTGAACGGGAACTTAATGCCTGCCCCAGGGTGTAAAAATCATACTGGGAAACCTGAACGCCAAAGTAGACCGGGAGCCCGTATACAGGCAATATTTCGGCGCCCACAGCTTGCATGAGAACACGAATGACAATGGACAGCGAGTTATAGAGATGGCAGCAAGTAAGAACTTGGTCGTTGCAAGTACCACATTTGCGCGTAAAGATATCCATAAAGCCACCTGGATATCTCCTGATGGGGCGACTCGCAATCAAATAGACCATGTGTTGATAGACCGCCACCACCTTTCGGGTCTGATGACGGTACGAACGTACCGAGGTGCCAACTTCGACTCAGATCACTATCTTGTTGGTATGGTGCTCCGAGAGCGCATTACAATGCTGAAAAGCTTTGTACCCGCTGATCAGGCTCGAATCAACACAGCTGCACTACGCAATGAAATGGCCACGGTCAAGCGTTAGAACTCGCGCTCAGAAGAGCAAGTCCTGGGGATGAAGTGCCGGGCGTCGAATAGAGCTGGACCCGCCTTAAAAATACTGTCATTAGTACTGCTGATTCCATCTTAGGCAGAAGTCGTAGAGATCGGAACGACTGGTTCGATAATGAATGCAAGCTGGCAACTGAACGTAATAATGCTGCGTATCGAGCAATGCAGCAGTCTCAGAGAACGCGAGCACGCGAAGAGAAATATAAAGAGCTCAGAAAAGAGGAAAAGAGAATTCACAAACGAAAAAAGGAAGCCTGGGAGAAAAATCTCGTTTGTGAACTAGAACAGTACAGAGAGCTACGGCCGCACCAGGCGCGGGAGTTCTACCGAAGAGTACGCGGTATGACGCAATTCACACCTCGTTGCACATACTGCAAGGACAAAGAAGGGAATCTGATCACCGATCCTCAAGGCATCTTGGAGCGATGGGAAGAGCACTTTCATGAATTGCTAAATGGCGAGCTAACGGAGGATTTGAAGGCTCCCCAATATCTGACTATAATGCTATGCTGTCAGCTTAGCAGAAGTTAGCAGTGCCATCACCCGGCTCAAAAACAACAAAGCCTCGGGTGCAGACGGCATCCCTGCGGAGCTGGTTAAATATGAAGGGCCTACATTACACCAAGCGATTCATGATTTAATTGTGCAAGTATGGGAGCAGGAAGCGATGCCAGAAGACTGGAGAAAAGGCATAGTCTGCCCGGTACATAAAAAAGGAGATATCACAACGTGCAGCAATTATCGTGGTATAACGTTGTTGAGTACCGCGTATAAGATATTCTCCGCCATTCTACAAAACAGGATGGCCCCGTATGCTAGAAACATCATAGGCCAATACCAGTGTGGCTTCAGCCCAGGCAAATCAACAAACGATCAGATTTTCACTTTGAGGCAGGCTATGGAAAAATGTATAGAGTTTCAAAACTCAATCCAACACCTCTTCATAGACTTTAAAGCCGCCTATGATAGCATAGCCAGAGTAGAACTCTACAAAGCCATGAGAGAATTCGGCATTCCCAACAAGCTGACAAAGCAATGTAGGTTGACCATGACCAATGTGACAAGCCAAGTAAGGGTATCCGAAACCCTGTCCAGACCAATAAACATCTATAATGGACTCCGACAAAGGGACGGTTTGGCCTGCCTCCTTTTCAACCTTGCGTTGGAGAAAGTGATCCAAGATTCGGTCATCACATCAAGCGGCACAATCCTCCCACCCAATTACTGGCTTACGCAGACGACATTGACATCATTGGAAGAACATCAACAGCTGTACAAGAAGCTTTCATCCAGATTGAGCGGGCGGCAGGAAATCTAGGACTGCACATCAACGAAAGCAAAACAAAGTACATGGTGGCCTCGACTGCAAGAACACCTAACATTGGTCCTACAATCAAGGTAGTGGAACACGAATTTGATGTGGCAAAATCGTTTACCTACCTTGGATCAATAGTAGCAGCCGACAATAGCATGGAACCAGAAATACGCGCACGACTGCTAAAAGCCAACAAAGCCTACTATAGTCTGTCAAGGCTCTTCAAATCCAAGCATCTAACCATAACGTCTAATTGCTGGCATCGATAGGGTTCTGTGTGATGGCCTATATACATACACTGGGCCCTAAGCATGGCAAACTAAAGCCCAGGTAAAAGCATCTACATTCAAAAAAAGATTATTAGACTTAGCTGCTGGCTGCTGCTACTGCAAAGGTAGATAGCAAACTGATTTCTATAAGGGAGGCGGCATGGTACAAAAGCGTGTAGGCGTAACAGGGATATAAGTATTGCAACTTTACTACAAAAAATGATCCTTCGCATTAACTAATAATTACTGTATGCGCCCAAGCGCCTTGGCTTCCTGTCCAGCTATAACGAAACAGCTGGTCGATCCAATTCCTTATGGTCAATCTTACGTGGCACGTTGTTGTTCCTGCTGAGGGATTTCAGAGATAGGAGACAATCCAGGCTAGTATGTGATGACACCCTGTGGGATTTGATGGCCGATAAAATAACAATATCAGAACTATTTGGAGCTCTTTTTCACAAGTCTGGGCACACACTAAGATGGGGAGTACCTCTGCTTGAAAAATATTGGTGTAGTGCCAAAGGCCATGGATATTTTTATTTTGCTCCTTGCACCAGTCCAGTTCCATTATCGGTTTTGGAACCGTCCGTATACAAGGCGTGCTTCCTTTAAAGAGTAGCTTGCCGTGTTGCCATTCTGAAATACTTCCGATAATCGTCATAAGCGGTTTTCGAAGTCCAGAGTGGCAGGAAAGGTATCGAACAATGAAGACATTGGCTGAATCGATAGGTGGTCCATAGGGTTCCCAGGCTTAAAGGAGACTATCCCTAGATGCAGCGCCTTCGCAAGAGCCTCCTTCTTCAGTACTAGGTGGAGCTGCCTTGGCAGTTACTTCCCCAATCTGGGGTTTCCAGGAGAGCTTTTGATCCAAGATTATACCTAGGTATTTAACCTCCTTTTTCACCATCCAGAGAGAGAGTTTTTAAATTTAATTTCCTTCTACCCATGGTTTTGCTTCGACACTCCACATGCCACTTGTATGATGTCTGATATTGTGCCATCATGACCACGATATCATCTTCATAGGCTGTGCTTTAAGCCGACGTTTATTAAGGTCAGCAAGAAGTTCGTCGATTACGATTGACAATAGGAGAGGTGATAGGACGCCTCCTTGAGAACAGGCTTTAGCAGCCATTATCGTACTCGATTCGTCATTCATCTCAGCAGTTATCAATCTGCTGCAGAGAAGCAACGTGATCTATTTCTCGCCGGGGCACACTGGGACGGATTGCACCTTTACGACGACAAAAATAAAAAAAATGTTTACAATTTAACTGACCAAAACTAACTGGAATACATTCTTAAATAACCTCTCCACTATACTACAAATGAACAATGGCGGGATAGTAACATAATTGGCTGGTAACACGAGCTAAACTTCCCCCCTCTGACACACGGTCAACGCGAGAATCAATTGCGCTCGAAATATGAACAACTTATTACGCTTGTTTTGTGTTATTTTTATGAAGAGTCGTGGGCTCGTGGCATTTTAGCATGGAGGAAGAAGCGACAAGTATGTATTTACAAGAATTTGTTAATAAATTAAAATACTTATGTAGTATATAATGTGTTTTTCTAAGTATTTAATAAATGAGTATTTAATATACTGTAATTTCAAGCTATTAAAAAAAAGTTCCGCATAGTTCCATTTTATATCACAATTTTTTAGACGCAATGAACATTAGTGATTTTAAAAAATCCATAAAGCGGTCCCCATATTTCCCCTTCTGTTAAACAGACCCTTTTTTCTAGGTAGTCGTGACGACCTTACTACCATACAGACGACATACCCTACCTGAAACATACAGTGTGGTTACATGTCGCTCGAAATTTATTTGAAACATATTTGAAATACATTTCGATCTTATGTAAACACAGATCGATTTGAAATAGGATTGACTCGATCCGATACAAAAAAAATTACCTTAATCGAATTGAAATGGAATCAAGAATGTGCATCTAAACACAAATTGAAATTGGATCGAATTTAAGTTTGACGTTTTTAGGTTATTTGGTTTTTTTGTATTTTGTGTTGTGAAAAGTGCTTTTAATCATGACTAAACGAAATATATGGACAAATGAAGAAACAACATACTTGCTTCTATTTAACATCCAAAATCTCTTGGGCTTCCCCTTACGAATGTTTTGTATGGCAATAGTAAGCATGGCTTCCATGCTTTTAAAAAGTTTTAAACTATTAATTTCCAACTTTTTGGATAAATTTCTCAAAAGCTCCTTCTTCTTATTTTCACATACTGATTATGTATTTTCAAAATTAACATTAAATTATTAGCCTAGTACTAAGTTCGGCGCTAAACTAAATTTTAGCGCGTCTCCAACTTGTACCCTTTTTTAGCAAGATAAAATTTGACAATGTAGAATGGTAGGTTCTTCGAAATAAAACTACTCAAAATCCACTGGAAATATAAAATTATTAAAACGTGTTTCAAAATATTCTAAACACACACTGAGAAAAAAACAAAAATTGTACCAAGTCCGCCAAGGAATTGGAGTAAGTTCAGTTCCACCAAATGAATAATGCTTTATACCAATCTTAAGTATGCTAAAACAAAAGAATGCGTTTTTTTGAGTCAATTCCGCGGCGGAGTTCCTATTGAAAACTTTACGCAGTTGAATTTATTGCTGTTGGTTTGAGGAAAGGACATTTATTTTTTCAATTAATAAAATGTATTATTTGTTTAAATTTTAGTCTGTAGCTGACACAATAATTTATTCATACTAAGATCTAGCTAACAGAAACCACTCGTCATAAAAACTGGACCGTTTTTTTTATTATTGGGACTGTCACTGTCGGGCCTGATTACCTGTAGAGGTAGACTTTTTTTGGTTGTTTGCTATTTGCAACTACCCCTAATATAATTAACAGTGGCTGTGTGCAACTTTTTTTCTTCAAAATGTTAGTTGACTCCGTGCAAAGATCCCGAAGACAGGTTCGAGTGGAATTTCCAATCAGTGAAGTGAAAAATTAAACAGTGAAACAGTGGATTATTATTGTGAAGTAGGACGATTGATGTGTCTGCTTGTGTGTAGAATTTGCAACATGTGGAAACTTTTTTTTATTTGCGTGGAAAAATTTTGATGATGGTTGGTGGGCAAACTTGTGATATTTAATTAAATGGAATTTGAAGGGCGTTCGTTTAAAGGTAGATATATATTTTTAATGCCATAGACTTTTAAAATACTATTTACAATTATATTTTAAAAATTAATTTGTTATATACAAATATTTTGTTTTAGATCAAAAAATTACTATAGATCCTATAAAGCTGCTAACTGGACTCACAATAGCAACTCTTATTCCCGTAATCGGTTATAAGATTGATTTCATCGCCAAGTGGACAAGGTCAGCTTCAAAAAGTTAACCATATATCCAAATCGTAAGTTACTTTGCACAATATACACATTTTTGATTTTATATGAATATTTTTTTGAATATTTGATTTATTTTAAAGGTAAATGAAAGCAGAAATGGTGAAGGTTCAGATGAAAATCCATCATCAAAGTTGATCTCCTTTCAAGAAAATCATCACCAGGAAAGCTTGATGGTCAAAGCACCTTATTTTTTAAAAAAAACTTTGTATATTATATTTCTTTAAATAGTTTTTTCAAAGAAAGTTTATTATAAAATATAAAAATGAAATAGTAATTTATTGTTTACTGTTATTTATTTGCATAAAAAAATTATCATTCACATAAATCTATTAATAAAATACTTTTAGTGATTTTAGTAATATAAAATTTCGATTTATCGAATCCCGCTCGAAATAGAACCTATCGAGAGATATCATTTGATGGACCGCAGATTTTATCGACTCAAACATTTTTAACATCTCTTCAAAAGTATTTTAATTTGAATGAAATTTTTTCAAAATTAATCGAAATATAAAAATATTCAAATGAAATGCTCAGCGACTTTTCTTAATCATCTATTGTACTTCATGCAATTGCGTATAACATAAAATCAACGGGGGTATGTTATTTAACGAATTCCGGCGGGTTTCTCCCAATTCCTCACGGAATTGACACCATTAAGGAGTATCCACACACATCAGGGCCGTGGCCGGGACGTCACAGGGCCATGTGTGGACGAGCCCCTGCCCGGACACGGACATGTGTGAACGAGTAAAGGGGTATACGCACATATTAGTGTTCCGCCAGTGGTTCAAAAAATATCGGTGCGTACATTTTATACGAACTCGTTCACACATGTCCGTGTCCCGGCCGGAGCAAAAATCGAACGTCCCGGGCACGTCCCTGATGTGTGTGGATACTCCTTTACGTTGTCAACTACGCCAGGAAGTTGAGTTAACCCCTATGCTGATTTCGCCGTATCCAATTCCGTAGCGGAGTTGGGTTAAGCGAGAATGATTTGAATGCACATCTCCTTTTTCTCAGTGCACAGAATTATTTATTATTTTTTTCTATTTTTTCGTGCAGAAACTTTTATTTTAGTTTTATTTCCGCACTTGAAACTTCTACAACCGTAAATTAGCGTATTTTTCTGTTTGTTTTTTCAACAAATTTAGCGTGAAATAAGCTGCCTGCACGATACAAAATGCAGCTAAAAATGTGGAGACTAACATCGCTAACGTTGATTTAGCGAGCATTTTAGTGGGGAACTTAGTACTAGCACTAGGCTATTGAAATAAGTAGAAAAATCTTGCAAAATTAAATAATTTTCTTCACTGTATTCCATTATTCCAACTTGGTATTTGTCATCTGTCAGTTTCAATTCTATTTGGATTTAATTTCAAACCAGTAACCCAATCGAGAAGAACCGAAAACACAGATCGTATTTCAAACCACTTTCAAGTCGAGCTTTCGATCGCCTCATGCAGTGGCGGTTTCAGAGGGGGGTTATTGGGTAATTACCCCCCCCCCCCTTAGAACTTTCGTTCGCTTATTTATTTTTATTCTTAAAAATTACCAATGTCAGTGTTTATAAGCACAACATAAACCGGGAGCGAAGTTTCACTCCGGATTTTTCTTCGGGAGCGAAAATCCAATTTCTGGATTTTCGCTGCCCGTTTATAAGCGGTGTTTCACCCCGGATCGAAACTTCCATCCGGAGGGAAACTCCGCTTATAAACATAGTAAATATTTCAAACAAACAAGTTAAGTTATGGTGAATCTACTCGGCGATCTATGACGGTGAATTTTTACAAAACTGCTGGAAAGTCGTGGAAGGGACCGATACTCGAGACTCCCGCTAATATGGCACGCTATGGCTGATTTCACACGAGCGTACACACGACACAACAAGAGTCGGCTGCAAAGTGCTTTATGAAGAAGATGGTGATGGAGGACTGTGGGGAGGGCACACAAATTTGAACGATAGGTATTTTCAGCAGATTTTTGATCGAACACTTTGACCGTTCATGCATTGTTGTTGTGCTCGCAAAGAGAATGTCTAAAACAACAACAAAGCCAGTATGATTTTTTGCCTGCAAGTTGTACCCTCGTGTACAAGCTCATACCATACGATATTTCATCGAACACCAAAAGAGAATTGACGATTGCAGACGACTTATGCCTGCCGTGTTAAAATGAAGTTAACTGCTCAAGCGCCTTAAGAGAAGTGATATCTTTCTTCCTTCCCAGCGGGAAATAAAGGAAGTGTTCCACTGGAAGCTTTAGTGATGCGCTTCCAGAGCTGTACAAATCGGAAGTAGGTTTGGTGCAAGCTGCGAATTCATCTTTGTTCTCTGAATACATGGCAATTCGCTGTAGATTTTGCATCAGTTTTCGGCGGTCTGCGTAAGTGGTTAGTGAAGGGCACTTTCTGTTTAAGTATGAAATATTTACTCTCTTTTTAGCTCTTTTCCTTTGTACTTCAATTAAAAAAAAAGCTTCGCATATCGAGCGAGAACAATAATTGCAAGTGCTTCCATTTCACAAGCTTCAGAAGCGCGTTTAAGGAAAGAAAGGGGAATCGCATCTTTCTGATGACATCCCCATGTAAAATTGCAATGAAGTGGAATGGAACAGGCAAGCACTCCATCCTTCCAAAGAAGCCCATTAACTGCCGTGTGGAAGCGCTCTTCTTCCCCGCTGGGTTTTAGTAGGGGAGCTGGCACTTGAAAAAACCGTGTTCGTCCCAACATTCTGCCGGTTGGTATTTAAGGCCCAATTACAATGAACGGATGAGAGCGGAACAGAATCGGATTGATCTGTCAAAGTGGTTTTCCGAGCATGCGTTTTCCATTTAAGCGATTACAATTAACGGATACAAGCGCATTTGATCGGATCTGGGCGGATTCGTTTTCGCTTGTTTACAAATCGGCGGATTGGGCTGTCAGAATTTTTGTAAATAAGTCAAATCAAATTTTGTTTTCTTTTTTTTTTATAATTTAAAAAATATTTTCTGGCGAATAATTAGTGGCAGAAATTTTTGGTCATTTGCTGGTGTGTGGCCGCTGAAATGCCAATTGCAGCTAGGGGTGGCTTTGAGAGGGTGAAAATGGTATTTATGGAATAAAAAAAATATTTAAGTTTTTTTTTAAATTACCCCCGCCCTAAGCCAGTTGGCTGGAAACGCCCCTGGCTTCATGTAACCACGATAATAATACATACAAATTCGGTATTTCTGCTTTGCACGCTTACCTGAGAATATGAATATCTGTTGCATATCACATATAAATTGGATACAAAACAATGGCAGTTCAGAGGCAAGGAAGCGCAAGAGAAATTAAAACGAAGAAAAAATAAAATAGCACAGGACTTTTACAACGAAATGAGTCTTGTTGTATGTAGACTAATCAAAACAAGGTGGTAGTAATAGCAATGATGGTAATACAGCACAGCAGTAATAATATTAGTTCATTTTATAATTATGTTAATCGACATATTATGTCCAGATGAAATACATATAAGCCAAAAAATATAAAATATCTGTATTATTATTTTTGTTGTCGTAAATTTGCTATCTGTCGCAGTGTGCGGGGGTTCAATGCCCTTTTTGCTGCGGCTTCATTGATCGAGTCAAAGGTAACGTTGTCAAACACACGGGGTGGGTTCGCTGTAAGACCCTCCGTATTATGCCTGTCTAAAATCTTCTCCATTTTTTCCAGAGAGAAGAGAGGCTGATGGGACGATAAGATTTTGCTTCCTTATACGATCTGCTCCCGGATTTAGAGACAAAGACCACACTAGCTGCTCTACCCTGCAGCCTTGAAGGGCTTGCCAATGGCCCATTCGATCTTCCCCGCAGTGAAAATCGTGTTTGCCAAGCCTTTGTTCCTATTGTAGGACCGCTGGACTATTTTGACTTCTGTATAATGGCCGTACATTTTATAGATTGGTCGAAACTTGTTTATGGCGTTTTGTACAATATCTTTTCGTTCAACGCATTAGCCCTCTAATAAATTATAACTAAGTTTAGTACAGCTCGTAGAGATTTCTTCTGAAAAAAAATTGTAAGTTAATGAAATTTGGAATCGTGGGAGTTTAGCAATAGGAGAGCCGTACTTTGTGAAAATCAAGAGGAAATTCGATTGAACGGACTTTCCGACGCTTTCCCGGTCGTAACTCCGGGACAAACGTTGAAATTGGAAAAATGTCAAGAGAAAAAATAAACCTATGAAAATTCTCGACAAAAAAGGTCCTATAAACTTTTTCCGGAAAACCTCACATTTGATCGGAAAATGGAGGGTAAAGAAAAAAATTATGAAAAATTATGAAAAATTATTTCGAATTTGTATTGTTTTCTTTATGCAGGGTATCCCATCTAAAGTTACAAAGCGGCCGACTGAGGATAGGTTTTGGATAGACGAATAAAAAATCGTATGGGAGGGGGAGGGAAATGGTAACGGTTTAGAGGCTAGGGCGTTTTGAATTTTTTTTGTAGAGGTTTACATATCACCCTGCATTTTTGTAGCCCTATGACCTACTTTCATGAATAAGGTAGCAGTATATGCAGAATACTCCCACCTACCTAAAACTGTAAAAGCGGTTACCTTTTCTCCTATTGCTAAATTCCCACCATTCCAAATTTCATTAACTTATAATTTTTTTTGCAGTTTTAGTGATTTTTTTACTCTGGACGTTGTACTAAGTTATTGTTTTCTTCATATAAACTACTGTTAATATAAACCGTTTCTATATTTCCCTAGTTAAGTATGCTGAAATGTGCATGTTCGTTTTATAATGAATTTACAAGATATTAATAATTTCATATTTTTTTTAAATGACAAATCGCACAAAATATACATAATGTACATCCGCAGAACTGGTTTTATTTAAAAATAAACATAAAAGAGCAGAAAGAGAAGAGTAAACTTTTAAATAAAATAAATTCAAATAAAAATCAACCTAAAAATAAGCATATTCATTAACAAAGCGTTTTACATGCGATCATTTGTTCGCATTCAGCAGATCAACAAAAATGAAGTTAAATTACTAAGTAATAAAATTGTCACAAATGTCTCCTTAATGTTGGCCAAAAAAAAGACGAAGAATTACGGGAATAAAAAAAAACTAAGTTTTAATGCGTTTTTTTATTTTAAGTTGCTGTGCTAAGCTTGAAAAGAAGGGTTAAAAAAGTTCTTTGGGTGTTTTTTGTTTTGCAATCAAGCAAATCGGGATATAATAAATTTTGTTATATAGTTTGAAGACTACTTTAACACTTACGTAGTAGAAGGATTCAATTTCGACTTCGATTTGGTTCTTATCTTCATCATCTCCGAAGCTATCGCTAGAATTTTTACTCCAGACCCGACGAGCCTGACGCTGTTCATATTTAACTTTATGCACTCGAATTGAATCCTTTTTTCTTAATAAAAGTTCCGGCTCGAATGCATATTCTCTTACAAATTCCTCTTCCTCTTCGTACATTCAAAAATAAACTGATATATTTAAAAAAAACACTAATTTATCCAAAATGGATAGCCTAGTCCTAAAGAACTTATTAGTAGTAACATTTAACAATTTTCACACTTCACATTTTACGTCACAAAGTAACCGATATGCGTCTCAGTTGTGGTTAACCTACCCCAAATTACGCATAATTAACTAAAGTAAATCCTTGCCCCAGGCCTAGCACTGCACCATGTTTATTTTTGTTATAATAAATACATCACATATATGTTATTGATTCAAGCTTATCCGAATTTTATCCATCATTTTTTTTTCAACTTTTTGCTTACTTAATTAAGATACGAAACGTTTTTTACCAAATTTGTAGCGCACTGCATTACCGATCAAGGCCGAACGAAATATATACAGTGAAAAAGGATAAATCCGGAAATTTCTTTCTTCCTTTCCAACTACGAAGGGGAAAACAAACTAAACTATTGTAGATTTGCAGACTGCATCCTCTCAGTTGCAACATTTGCAGTATATTTTTTTCGGCACTCTCGTGAATTTTTCAAAGTGCAGCCCAATTTTTTTCGTCTGTTTTTGTTTTTGGCTAATGCAACTCAAAAATGCATTTTCGACGGGCATTTCGATATTTGTGTACAATTGCCGACGTGCAGCCAGACCGGGTGGGGCGGAGGGGTAAGGTAGTGTTTAGTTTATACCTCATTATTACAACAAGCGATAAAAATGTTTGTTTGGCGCGACTTTTATTATTTTTAGATTTTATTTTAATTTCATTTTGTTAGTGTATTTTTCTTTTTTAGTTGAACGTGAACTTAACACAAATCCACCGGGTAATAATAGATGATGAACTTGTAATGTTGAGGGCAAATAAAAATAAGAATTTCTTAAAGACTTTTGCTGTCGTTCAGGTATTTGTAAACATATTTTTTTCAGGGGAATCCTTGATAAGTGTTTATCGTTATATAAAATATGTGACATTAATGCAGGGTTACCATGAAGGAAAATATTTATCACTTGTTATTTTTATAAAATAACGTAAAAGTACCAAAAAAATTCAATTCAAATCAATTCACTATTTAATATTTTAACTACTCAAATAATTTCGTTTTAGTCGGTGAAACGATTTTTTTTCTTTAATACATAAGGAAAGGTTAAGCTGATACGATTTGGCTAAACATTAATCCTGAACAAAATATATCTCAGCGGATAATAATAAACATACGTGTATGCAAATGTGCCTTAAATCAAATTTGTATATAATGCTTCTCATAAATTATATGAACTGCGAACAGCAGGTTGCTTGAATGAGAAGTCAAATTATTTTTAATAAAGATGACGCGCCTTAGTAGTTTATAATTATTTAATCAAAGAATCCAAAATGGTTTTTTAGTATTTTAATACAAAAAAATTACATCCAAGTAAATATCGCAAACATTTTATAGAGTTTTTATTTTGTATACTCAACATCGAACTACTGATTCCGTCATTAATTTTTTTAATTAACGATGCCCGTTTCATAAATAGTCTTTTATTTTGGTTCTTGAGTTGAAACTAGTCGCCACTGATTACTGTGTTTAGTAATTTAAAGTATTTTTTTCTAATTGTTTATTATTTTAATTATTCTTAGAAAATGTAATAAAATTTCTTACGTGATTATTACCAGAGGAAATAAAAGGGTAATAAAACAAAGCGCCATACCATAACCAAAACTACAGACACGCTAAGGAATTGAGTTTGTGTTTAATATTATTGAAAAAAAAAGAGTGGTTTGGAAGAATCCCTCAATATAGAGTTTTACAAACACAGTCATACCTCCACTGCGAAACAAGATAAACCCATAAATTTACAAAGGAACATCTTACCATAGCCAAACTTAGAATGTCAGAACGAAACTCTCCCCGAGAACTTCTTCAGGATATACTGCGGAACAAAAGCCTGAAGGATTTAGGGCAAAGTTTAACATACCATGTGTGTTTGACAGAGCACCATCATTCATCGATTTAGTTAGTTTGATATCTATCGAGTAATCCATATAGAGGTATATTTTTCATCATGGAAAGACTTAGCGCGGCACAGCGTCTACAAATTATTCAGTTGTTTTACGAAAATCAGCGTTCTACGAGGAATATTTCGTGGACTTAGACCAGTTGTCTCCAAAGTTGGGTACGCGTACCCCGAGGCCCGAGGGGTACGCAGAAAATTTTAGGGGGTACGCCAAATTTCTCTTCAAAGTGCTTTATTCCTCTCCTTTTCTGAGATATTCAATACTGTTGCGAATTTTCATTTTTTAACACTTATTTTTGAGGGAAAGAAAAACATAAATAGTTTTTATATCCATACTAAACTAACAGACATAAACATATAAATAGTAATAGTTTTAGTATTAGTGGGAAATTGATTAGTACCCGAACTGGTGCCAAAGTAATCCTGAGAATAGTTCAAATAACGATAATAGTGGTAAATCCACAAGATTTTTCTAGAACGTAAGCAAACGAACATTTAGTACAGGCTGTGCGGCGCAAAATTCCTTCAGATCAAAAAAAAATAACCTGGCTGGTTTTTCAACGGGATAATTTAGGTAAAAGTACTAGTTTTTTAAAAAAAATACTTTGGAAAAAATCGGTTTGTAGGAAGTTATCGAAAAAAAATCGGAAAGGTGGGAAAACCGATATATCGGAAACAAAACAGGGAAAAAAAATTTTAATGGAAAAACAAAAATTACGAGCTTGTAGTGTGAGAAAAAAGGAAAAAAAATGATAGTTTTTGAAGTCAAATCCGTTAGAAACTTTACGAGAAAACACTATTTTATCTCGAAAAAATCGCGATTTTTCACCCTTCATTTTCTTAGCTGGTGTGAGTCGTAGGAAATCCGTTTGGGGCTTAAATTATAGCTTTTAATACTGTTTCTTTGTAAAAAAATTTTCGTCGCAAAATAATATTAAGTTTCCGCACAATTTGCGAAAATGTAAAAATAGGTGCTTCGGAAAAACCGTGCGCGATCGTTTAGAAAGCATGCTGCGACAATTTAAAAAAATACATTTTTTTCGTTAAGAGTTGCCCTAAAACCTCTGCATAATTATAAATTTCCCAGATGCATGACAGAGCCGTCAAAACGCAAAGAAAATCGAGCGATCATTTTTTTCCTTTTTTCTCACACTACAACCTCCTAATTTTTGTTTTTCCATTAAAAATTGTTTTCCCTGTTGTGTTTCCGATATATCGGTTTTCCCACCTTTCCGATTTTTTTTCGATAACTTCCTACAAACCGATTTTTTCCAAAGTGTTTTTTTAAAAAACTAGTACTTTTACCTAAATTATCCCGTTGAAAAACCAGCCAGGTTATTTTTTTTTCGATCTGAACTTTCTCAGCCTGTACTAATTTCCTTCGTACTTCGTTCGCTACACAAGCGTGTTGAAGCGCCACTCATAAACTGGAAAGCAAATGACTTAATTTGGAAATTCGAACAATTTCAGGAGATCTTAGCAGAACTAATCAATCATTAAGAGGAACAAAGAAAGGCAAATAAATCGGAATACGGGTTTAAAAACGAGCAGCAAATGAAGCTCCAGTCCAGGGTACTCTTGCCTTCCGAGTTTTCATCATCATCAGGAGCTTCACAGCCTTTTGTTGGCCTTGACTTCCTCCAGCGTTCCAGTTCGCCCTTTCCAGTTTCTTATTCGTAATTGCCTTATGTCTTCCTCGACGCCGTCAATATATCCTTTCTTAGGTCGTCCTGGCCTCCTTTTTCCTGTCGGCACTTTCGCCAGCACTATCTTTGCCTGGTTCTGTTCCGGACCTCGTTCGACATGACCAATCCATATTATTTTATTACTTTGACAATGTTTCAGGGGCGAAACCAGAAATTTGAGGGGGTTTATAAAATTCTATGGAGAGATGATCGTCTATATCAGCGATTCTCAACCGGTGGTACGCGTACTCCTAGTAGTCCAGTAAATAAGCCGGAAAATACTGTAAAATGTGGAAAAGTTGGTACGCAGCTCCGATTTGAAATTTTTTTATTTGCACGGGTTCTTTAGACCCTCAGGAACATTCATCACCACTAACATCTGCCTTGCTATGAAAAATCCAAAAATTAGGATAGTTTCCCACCCCCAAATCATCCCCAATAGTAAAAGTGATAAAACATTTTTAAAATTCAAAATTTCACCTCGGAAATCGTCTCTCGGGGGTTTTCGGGGTCGCTGATTACGAATCCGAGGTAAAAATCGAGTTGGGGTGGTTGCACCCCATTAAAACCACCCCCAGAAGTGACAAAAATGAAGAAATTTTAAAAATTCAAAATTTCACCCAGAAAATCGTCTCTCGGGGGTTTTCGGGGTCGCTGATTACGAATCCGCGGTCAAAAATCGAGTTGGGGTGACCACCCCTAGAAGTGACAAAAATGAAGAAATTTTAAAAACTCGGAAATCGGCAATTACAACAATTCAACCTTTCAATATGATATGCGCGCGAATTTTGGTTTCAGTGTAGTTAAATTATTGAACAAATTAATTACGAGTGTAATAAAATCGTTTTTCAAGTTTTCTTTAATTTCAAAAAAAACATGTGGATGTCAAAAAGGTTGTGGTGCAGGTTTTGGTTGCAGGAAAAAAGGCGTATACTGCTCACAAACGTGTAAATTTTGTTACGGATCTAATTGCACTAATTGCGAGCCAGATGTAACTACTGACATAACAGAGGATGAATTGGTCTCCCCGGCTGAAATGATAGAGCAAGATATAAGTGAGGATGAAGAGGGACCCACAATACTGCATCAGCAATGCTCGAAAACGACTCTGATTATGATTGATTTCAATTATATTTGTAGATTGTAAGCTCATTTTATGTACCCAGTTTTTTTGAGATTAAAGAAAACATGAAAAACAACAAAACAGGTTTTTGTAACAATCCTCGGAATCACATCATCACATCACAAAAGTTAGTGTTAGAATTCCAATGGTACGTCCCAGTAGGAAATTATGAACACATTACCGGCAGAATCGGTTCTGTAATCCATTGACAATACAGTAAATAAGATTACAATTGTAAAATTTTCCAATTCTAATGAAGTAGTTCTTTGTCTGATTACATTGATCCCAAAGTAATGCAAAGTGTAATGCAATCGCAGCTGATGCGGCACATCTCTTGAAAATGCGAAAGAGACAACATGCAATTTAATTCATCCTGCATTACATGAAACCAATGAATGTACCAGTTCTACGTAATGCAGAATGGAGGCGATTGGTTACCGCCTATGACATCGCCATGCAAATGTAATGCCTTATCTCCACTTACTGTAATCTGAACGAGAACTAGTTGCTACTCCTTAGAACTAGTTTCGGAATCGATTGGTAATTGCTTGCTTTCCCTACTGGGGTAGCGTGTCTCTTGTAGTGTACTCCTTGATACGTTATTGCTATTTATTAAGTGTTAGAACAAGTTTTAAATAATAACAATTACGAGTATTTAAACTAGAAACATTTTTCTAATGTAACGGGTACAATTTAGGATAATGAACTGCGAAGGGGTACGCAAGCCAAAAAAAAGTTGATTACCGCTGGTCTATATCAATGCTGTCTTGCTGTCGGGCTGGACATTATCACACAACTCTTCGCACGATGTTCATATCGGGGAGCAATGGAGCGTTTTTACATTTACAAGAAATGTGCCCGAGTATCGAGTCCGGCAGTTCAAAGTGATTGGGACTGGCACCAGACCAGACCACCCCTTGTTTTTTTGGTTTGACCGGAAAACCATTGCTGCACTCGAAGGTAAACTCTTAGTGAATGTTGTGGGGCAGCAGCTTCGGGGGGTATGTTCGCTTTACTTTTATACGATTAAGATACATATTGCCTGTATCTCAAATCGTTCAGGCTAGTCTCATGTCCTTTCCCATACAGAGCCATGCGAAACACGTTTCCTGTTTTGGCAATCTTGCATGAGGGACTGCATTGCTAATCATCTGGGTTTCGCCCAGCAGAAAGATGAAGATTCTAGACGGGTTGAAACACCTTTAATTTTGCTGATTTCAAAAAGAAGACATTCTTTATTACAGGGCTACACAGGCCACACAAAATCACCAAAATGTCGATATCTTCCCCTACCAATGTCACATATTCAATTGACTAGGCCAATTGTTCTGATCAGCGTCCTTCACAGCTTGTTGTGAATCAATTTTTGCCTGGGCGAGGCACTAAACCTGGGGTTTATGTCAATTTTAGTATTGTAAATCATGAAGTGACTTCCACCGACAAGTGTGTGCCCGTGCTTAACCCCATTAACTGGTTATTTGATATGGTAAACATGGTTTAAGTTCCGCATTATGATGGGTCATAGTGGTGTCCAAGGCACAACAATAGATATCAGCCGGCTGTTGTTTTTGGAGTTTGCTAGGAAACTATCCTGAGAGGTAGTAAGCATAATAGATTCTGTAAATAATATTGCAGCAGATTATTTTCTCTTCTCAATGGTTCTATTCGCTTGGTGTTGGTCCAATCGGTCCAAAGCCGATTAATTAACACCTCTGTTCGCCTCAAATTCTTCTTTACCCGAAACTGATATCCCAACCCCGTTCTCGAGTACAACGCCCACTCAATGGACGGAGTTTTCTTCAGGACTCGCGAGGTGTATAAATGTCTCAAAAAATAAATCGACTGGTCCTGACAATATTCCGCCTATGGTACTGAAGAAAAGAACCTCACCTTTGGTACGCGCAACTTTCTATTATAAGTGTAACTGTCATTTATAAACTGTAATTTTCCCGAAAATTAGGTCGTATGCCCTTGAACCCGTACATGGTGCGAATAGTGCCGCTCATATTATAGAAGGTACAATTAATGATTATTTTCGCGGTCAAAAAAGTTTGGACACCACTGGCTTAGACAACTTATGGTCCACATCGAAACCATCGAAAAATTTGAAAACCGTTTTCATTACGCGACCACATCCAGCAAGTAGTGAAGAAAATATAGAGACCGACGGTAGATGAGAGTGTACTCAACAGTTTGGCTTGTCGTATGGAACAACTTAACGTATTTTACTTACCCATTTTGTTTTAAAAGTATCCAAACTTCATCTCACGCAACAATTTAATCCGGCCAACATTCCGAATCGTCACCGTTTCAGTGTTTGGGCTCATTTCTGGCTTAATGACAACGCAATAGGCGTATTTGAGCTGAAGAGCAACCCAAAGAGCTGCCCTTACATCCAGACAAAGCAACGGATTGTTGTGGTTTATGGGATGATGGAATCATTGGTCTATATTCCTTCAAGAATTAGGGCTGCCGGAACGTAACTATGAATGGCACACGTTATCGCGGCTTGTCAACGGACTATTTGCTGCCTAAAATTGAAACCTGTGATCTTTTCTCCAAAAAATACGTAGTTAATCTAAACTTTTTTTCCAATATTAGGGAGCTTGGAGTAATTCCTATAAATAATGTCTGGCCAATTTTTATGCTTCTGTCTTTATTTTTGGAGAAAAAGTTTGTTGAAGATGAAATTTTGCTTAAAAAACCAAAATTTTGCCTTTGACGACTCTTGACTCTGGAAGTTGGTAGGGTGGAACCGTCACTTTTACGGTTTTAGATAGGTGGAAGTATCCTGCGTACACTGATACCTTATTCATGAAAGCAGGTTATAGCGTTACAAAAATACAGGGTGATACGTAAAACTCCAATAAAAAAAATTCAAAACGCCCTAGCGGCTAAACCGTTACGATTTCCACCCCTTCCCCAAACAATTTTTTATTCGTCTATCCAAAACCTATCAACATTTTTTAACCCTTTACTATTTAAAAGCTAATAAATATAGCGAAAAAAAATAACTTAAGTCTAAATTGTGTTTATATTGTTTAAACAATATAAATATTTAATTGCGCACATTGAAATGTTTCTGACTTCAAATGATATATAAAAACAAACATTTTAAAAAAAAATCTTCAAAATCGGAGCAGTCCCTGAGGACTAAGAAGTAATAACCTTCATTGACTCGACTATATATAGTTTCAGCATGAAATTATGTTGCAAAATTTACGAAACCATGGGAATACTGTGAGTGCCAAACTCAGCACAAACCTAATCACCAAATGCTGCCCACTGCGGTTGAGTTTGTTGATGAATAATTTTTTGCTTTGCAGAAAGGACTTTAAAGCTTATCACCTTCAGTGAAGTTGAGCAGTTAAGATCTTTCAAACATGCCTAAAACCTATAGAATGTACTTTTACACTAAATTTTATAAAGATGTATGTATTTTCTTTTCAATATTCCTTATGTAGAGATGTCACAATATCCATTTAACAACAAAGAGACACCGTGAAATTATAATTAAAATTAACAATGCGAAAACGCATGCTTCATGCAAAAAATTCAATAAAAACTAATAATAGTAAAAAAGTAAATTCTTACAAGAGTATCAATATATCCGAATGGATCATCCTCGTCAGATGATGAGTCTGAGTCCCTTCCATGTTCTGAAGCGCTCGGTGGAGGACAGGGATAAAATGCCTGGGCCTTTACTTTTCGTTGCCTTCGAGATCGATGAAGTTCCTCTTCCATAGAAGTCGTACTACTTCTCCTCTGTCGAAATTCCCTGCATTTTTTTTTCAATAACAATAATTTCACAATAATTTACACACAATTCAACAAATCACAAATCATTTCTAACCTAAGGAATTTCTCGAAATCGGCCCATTCCGAGTCGACCATTTCGACGTTCTCCTCACCAAATTCCTCATCGTGAATAATCCGTTCGACAACTTTACGGCCGATATCACGCCCTCGATCGTGTTCAGATACCATGATTTTTATGTGAAATTACATCAAAATAAAGTCGATCTACTGATCTCGAAATCTGTATGCAGCATCCGCATTAAAACGAGACGATCTTCACACTACTGCCGAGCAGAGCAATCGAGATCAGTTGTTGGTCCACTGTTCTTTCTTTTAAATCGCTATTATCCAATTGAAGTCTTCTTAGAAGGGGTCAAACTGAAATTTCGCTGCCGCACGTTGAAGATGCCTCATGCGAGCCGGTTGTATGTGTCTGGGATTGTTAAGTAGTTATAGAAGCATATAAGCCTATGATGCAGGAATTGTTTACTTCTTAAGCCCCTAGAAAACACTTGCGGCTGTGGAGAAGATCTAGAATCAACTGATTGCTGCGCACACAGATCAAGATTTTTGAAAGTATAAAAAAAAAGAATTAAGCAGAATTGCAGCAAATATTGGCTAATTGGACTGTTGTGATATTATTTTATCAGATCTTGGGCAAATTAAGGTGAAAATAGCCTCACTGTGATTGGAGATCGTCTATGGAACTGGAGGGAAATGATAAGCTCAGAAAATTTTAATTGATTTCGCCTTTATGACTTAGCTACATAAAGAAACATTATTATTCTGGCATTGACTATTTAACTTAGTTCCGATCAAGATTTGTAGTATTAAAAGCTGGAAGTAGAGCTGCATGTTCACGGCAGATGATAGAGATGCAATTTTCTCACAGAAGACGCGAGCACCCACAACTGAAATTCCGATGGCGTAAGAAATGAGCTGACACATCGCTGCCTCTCCGTCACTTCATTAGCAAAGGAAATATTAAATTATTTATGATTCTTCTGATTAAATTAACAAAATCACTTATTGTACGTTAGTTGAAGCAGGTACCAATCATCGTCTTAGATAAAGGTCGGATAAAGAGAGATAGCGCATTGGTGGAAAGCTCAGTGGACTACTGTTTCAAAAATTAGAATACACGGGCTTTTTAAATTTTCCAAGTTGTGCAAGTCCAATTGGCACAATTGTATTCTGTGTCGGTACATTTGTCCCTAATAAAATCGACACATGATACGATAACTTGATTGGATCGTGGGCGTGGCTTAAGTTTCAGGGGGATTGTGTTCATTTTGATTGTAAAGGATTTTATATTTGATTAAATTTGTTCACCTTGACTCCTTTAAACTACCAGAACTAAATCCAAAATGACAGATCGTAAACTTACTAAACCAAACTTCCAAAACATAAACAAACTCAAAAACACATTTTAATAATATTAAGAGAAATTTTAATTCTGTAACCCACTGTGACTTAAGACATTAAATTTAAAAAAGAAACACAATGCCACACTGTAAGAAAAGTTTTTTTTATATATGAAAAATTAAAGCGTAGAAATCACCCTTTTGTATTATCGGTCTGTCACGCTGTTCAGGTCATACTTAGTTTCAACGACAGAAGATGATATGACAGGTAAAAAAGAAGTCTGAAACCTGCTCGAGCACAAGCCGATTAACCTTACGATTAACCTATGGAAGGTTATACCAGTTCGGAAATACTGACTGTAGAAGCTTGTTCCACGGTCGAGTTATTACATTTAAAAACGAACTTGTAGACAGTACGGTGCGCGAAAATAGGGATTGCGGACTACCTGTATGTGAGCGACTGACTGCAGAATGGTTCAGTTTGTATGGGGGGAAAATTATTCCTGTGAACGAAAATGCTAATTTCATTAGTACAATCGCCATTATTATTATTATTAGGGGAATGAGGGGGCAACCCATATGGTGAACACTGCGGCCAAATTAGGCTTATTGTGTTCGTACCCCACTAACGGAACAGACTATCAGCCTTCCGGACGAAAGCAAGAAGGTCTTTAATTGAAGAAGACCGGACTTGAGCGGGGCTCATAAGTTCTCTAATAAACGTTCTTCTTCTAAGCCAGATCAGAGCAGGACATTCACAGAGAATATGTGTGGAAGTCTCGTCGCCTTCCATGCAGAGTCGGCATTCTCCCCTCCCTCGCGAGGCTGTCTGCAGCCTCATTGCCCTCGATACCCCAGTGACCGCGGACCCAGCAGAGCGAGACCTTATTTCTTCTGGTCAGGCTCTGGAGTACGTCAAAACACCCTGAAACTATTTTGGAAGAAAACTTCCACGTAGAGAGCGCCTTGATGGCAGCTTGGCTGTCAGAAAAGATTTTAATGTTGGCGTCTTTCAGACCTTTCTCAAGGTTGAGCCTAGCGCAGGTCGCAATGGCATGTATTTCAGTCTGGAAAACAGAGGGCCACTTACTCATTGCAATCGAGACCTTGGAGCTGGGTCCTGCGACACCAGCCCCTATACCATGTTCCATCTTTGACCCGTCAGTAAACCAGTGGAGATGTTTTGGATCCCCAGAAAGAATAAGTTCCTTCCACTCAGAACGATCCGGGATAATCGCCCTGAATTTCCTTTGGAACCGCAGTTCACCAACCATATGGTCGGATACGCGGCAAATGGAAATATTTGGGATATTGTCAAGGATATCCATGTGCCCTTTGACTGTATAGGGCCAGTTGGATGAGATCTGAAGTCTCAAGGCACTTATGGCCGCGGATTTCCATATGAAAATATGCAATGGGGTCAATCCAATGATTGCCTCCATCGCAGCTGTGGGACAAGTCCGCATAGCTCCGGTAATGGAGAGGCAGGCAAGTACAATCGCCATAGTAATAACGAACTTTTTTGACAAAGTTGCTGAGTCTATGGTAACGCAAAAAGTGCCATCACTGAGGATTTGGGATTTTGCTTCTAGTCAATCCACGCTAATGCGGCTCTTAAGTCTCTTGCCAAATAAACGAATTGAATTCAAGACTGGGACGAATGTAGGTCTTTTAGATTACAGCCCACTGGCTGAAGAAGAAATTTGCTATTCTTAAGAAATCCCAGGCATTGTGATGGTTGTTTGGTGATTTGAAATATGTGCTCATTCCACGGTTCAAATTATGCCTAGGATCAGTGCAGGCGGATCGCGTTGGGCACGGGTGGGTAGTCAGCCTCCCTGCGAAACTGTTATTTGGTATTTTACGTAAAAAGGAAAGTAGGTAGGCCCCTTCATTGTGAATCGGATGATAGGCCGATGGTGAAGCAAGTGATCTGGCAGATTAAAAAGTTGCCTAAAAGCGGTGGTCTGACGCTTGCTGAGCAAAAAACTGAATCTGTGCAAGCGGATAAAACCAGTGTGTAAGTATCAAGGTATGAGATCAGATCATTCAGTCCCAGCCCGCCCTAAGGTGCCTTGGAGTGATGATCGACCGCAGGCTAATTTTCATAGCACTCTTGTTAGTCCAATAAATAGGTCGAAAAAAAGGCCTTCGTAATGCGAAAAATACCGCACTGTAAACTTAGCGGTATACACCCTGCATATTGGGAAAAAAACTACTTTTGAATCTACGTTTTTCGACACTTAAGGCGCCGTAACTGGTGCAATATTAGCCCTACGTAAAAAATGATAAGAACAAAAATTATAGATAATCGTGTGTTCTATAAGTTTTACGAATAATTTTTTAATGTAGAAATAACCATTAACGAAATATAGTGCAAAGAAAGTGATATGTGAAGTTTGAAGCACTATTTCTCCGTAGATATTGACTTTACACAAAAAAATATCTAAAGAAGAAAGTTAAATCACTTATTTATCTACAAAAAAGATAATATACATTTTTGTCGTAAAATGCATAGTTTTTGAGATATAGAATTAAATGCGTTTTCCTTCACTGTAAGTTTAGCAAGAGGGTGGGGATGACGCCATTTTGAATTTAAGCTTATAAAAATATATAAAATTATTTGGTAAAAAAAATCGCGTGCGGTATTTTTCGTAAAGAAAAAGTACCAATTTATTGGACTATGTAGGGCTTGGTGGATAACCCCTCAGCTGTTTGTGCAGCCCCAAAATTTCTGCCCACGGGCGGCTCTAGACCGAGTCGTCGCTTCTTGATGGCGAAGGTGATTGGCTCAGTTCTGCAATACGCAGCGCCAATGTTAGTAGCATCATTGAACATAACGGCTAACAACAGAAAATGGAGGGCCGTTATACAGACTAAGCGTCCGGATAGAGGAGATGATCCCAATACACACACTGGCGAGAGAAGGCATGCGTATCTATGATCCAAAATATGTTAGAGGGGAGCCAAATACAGTGCGGCGGCATATGACGCACGCAGTCTTTAACAGAATGACAATGGATGTGGGACGAGTCTGTAAAAGATCGGTGGCCCCACAGACTTATCCCAAACATGGAGAGGTGGGTTCGGAGGGAGCGTAGGAAAGTGAGTTATGACCTCACGCAATTCTTGAGTGGGCATGGAATCCGGGATAACGTAGAGCACGTATTCGTTTATTATGTGAGATTCGGCGAATATAGGGCGGAACACAAGAGGCAATGTGCGAAGTTAACTCGGCAAGGGTTATCCCCCGTATTCTAAAAACAATCACAAGTCACAACGCAATCACAGGTGCGTGATAAGTCTCAACTTGAAGGCCTATAATAAATAAAAAGTAGAAGTAAAAAATAGACGTAACTTCATGGTAGAGATCATGTCACAGGCTTGGTTACTCTCACATTGCGAGCGGGTATTTTACCACGTCTGGTGCGTGTATGTTTCATTTTATTAGAGCCAGATTGGTAACGCAAAGCACCGTCATCAAAAAAGCTGTGCAGTGGACTGGATGGGGCTCAGATTAGATCATTTATAAAGATTGGGCGAGGAGGGAGTAACAGAATTTAGCCCTGGGGACCCCAGTAGAGATTATGTAGGGTTTAAATTCAACGCCACCCAATAAATACCACGTTCATTGAGCAGCTAGATAGGAAATTTTCAACCCAGTTCTAGGTTCGATATCAATAGCTTGGTAAGGCAACAGAGTAAGGTGGAATACTTTAGGCAACAGAGTAAGGTGGAATACTCTGTCAAAAGCCTTGGAGGTATCTGCAGCAGCCAGACCAGACTCACAGTTAAACATACAAAGAGGACGCCAATAAATCTTTCCGGTCTAAGGCCATACGAGCTGTCATCCAGTATTTGGTAGATTGAAGATATCCAACCCATTTTTTATTGATACTTTTTATTGTTTTTGTGAAATGAAGAACATTTGAAGCCACATTTTTTGCTGGTTGTACCGAAACTCCGGAGAATTACAGGGGAGTATATTATCAGTAAATACATACACTGTATAAAAAGAACGTGCAATTTATCATTGAAAAGTGTTTGATGGTGCAACGCTTCCAAGAAAATTGCTACCATAAATACTTCCTTTATTTTTGAAAAAAAAATAGCAGTAAAGATAAAAATGAAATCAAAATCACTTAAAAGATTTTCGTAGGAATAATTACAAAATTGTTCATAAAATTTAACGCGATAAATAAACAGCGGAACCAACATGGGCCAATCTTTACTAACGTACAGCAGGGCGATTTGTTCTGATGTGGTATATCTAATTATTGAAATTTCTTTCGCAAGTTCACTAGTTTCTCCAATTTTATTTCGATACCAGAAAGACTTTGGTGTATGTAATTAGTAAGGCCCATTTCGATTATTTTAAAATAAAGACATTTTGGAAGGATTAAACTGAAGTAATCTAAATGAATTTAATTTCATCATCGCTAAGTCTGAGTTTATGGTATTTCCGCTCCTTTTAAGACGTCATTGAAAATATTAATGAAACTTTGCTGAACCTTTTCAAAATCGCCAATGACATATAGATGACAAGAACCGCAATATACCAATTCACCCTTCAAAATGATCACTTAACAAATTCTTTTCTTTTTTTTGTTAACTTTTACAAAACATTAAAAAATCATGAATCATGAATCCCACACGCAACATAAAACGACTGCAGTTCGTTAATTTGCAAGCAAGTCTGCCATAAAGTTCAATGGCAGTTGCTAGTCGAAAAAAATTAATTAGCAATTAACTTTGTGGCGCGACACAGCAACAAACGAAAATTATGGCTTTTTTTTTTGTTAAGTAAAGACAACAATTGTCAAAATAATTCCAAAAAATAAATTATTTAGCACGAAATCAACAAAAAGTAGAACGGAACTCATGCTAAGACCCGGTAAGAAAAATGTTGCGAATTGTTCTGATTTTCTGACGCGACGATCGACACGACGACGGCTGAGGACTGATCTAGAGATTTTGCGGATGATCGACAACGACTACTGTAACTGGGAGCTGGAAGATGCTCCCTTCCTGATCTGATTAATTCATGATTATGCCTCGTTAAGATGAGTTAAGAACGCATATTTCTGGCCGAGGTTAGCAGATGCCATTGATGCCAGCATCAGCCTGGACCTAGTGACTCTCAATTAGAATTTGCATTATCACTTTTACTACAATCGCGAATGACCGCTCGATCTTGCTGCGGGACTTCGCCAATGGAGAGAGTACATTCACTTCGTGTGATTTATGGGGTTTTGCAGTGCGACCACAATGGCCAGAGAAAATGTATCGCCTTAGACTCGTGAAGTGGTTGCAGATCGGAGAATGGACCAAGTTTTTGGGTTGCCGTGGACAACGCAATTGGGAATATGCAAGTAAATATTTTTGTTTACTCTTACATATTGCGTCTGTGCACTTTTGCTAAAAAAAACGAACAAATTTTTTGGTGAGGAAGACTAGAGCTTAGATGGTTCCATCACATAATGCAATGTCGCACTTACTAAAGTTATTGCGCGATTTTCGTAAGCACCTTTTATACAAGTTTTATACGCCGCTGACTAGCAAGAGCCGATTCCTTCGCTATAGCATAAGCCGGAGCTGGGGAATAGCACACGAGCTCCCTGTAATTCCAGAGCCATCTGGCTGTGAGTTCAATGAAGGTATAAACAGAAGAATTGCTGGTGGTCTGCAAAAGTCAACTATTTCCCAGCACTGGTATAAGCGCTGGCAGCAGAGAGAAATTAGGGAATTTCTCTTAAAATAAAAGTCTTGTGAAAAAGGATAGTCAAACGGAGTCAGTGGAAAGGCGAATAACCATTTCAAGGACTGGAATTCGAACTCATGATTTTTGCAATGACAGCCTATGGGGAATATAACTTCGAAAGGGCAAACCAATTTAACTACCTAGGTTCCACAGTCAGCGAAGAAAACGATGAAAAAATAGACGTGCAAAAAAGTATAAACGCTGCAAAAAGAACATACATACTTCTCACTGCTGCCAGTAATAAATTCCAAAGCCATTTACAGAAAACCCAAAATAAGAATCTACAAAATGGTTACACGTACAGTAGCTATGAGCCGCACCATAAATACAGGGACTCGAAATCGCTGTTTCCATGCGCAGTAACCCAGTAGGAATTCTAGGTAGCACTGATATAAGTAGTCATCTGGTAAGGGGTACTCATATTTCCTTAGGTGTTAGAAGAGCCCTTATATAACGCATCGCAAGAGAAGGCAGATGGTAAGGGGTAATCCAGAATTAGACCCACAGAAGTTAGAAATTTGCCCGATGACTCAAATACCATTACAAAAATACGAAAACAAATGAGTCGTCGGGTAAATTTCTAACTTCTTTGAGTCGAATTCTGGATTACCCCTTACCATCTGCCTTCTCTTGTAATGCGTTATATAAGGGCTCATCGATGTAGTAAAAGTAAGGCCTTACCTCCTATGACATCGTGTGTAAAAATAAGCACTTCTGTAAGGGGTATGGTAAGGCCTACCCCTTACTAGTGAGGGCCCATTTCAGTACTTCTGTAAGCTTACAAGTCCTACTGGGAAGAGTCTTAAGTCCCCACAAGCAAGCAACGTCCAACGAATTTGTATCGTACGTAAATGTAGGTTATTGGACGTCCCCAGTAGGAATTCTTGGTAGCACTTACCGATGGAGCACTGATATAAGCAGTCATCTGGTAAGGGGTACTCCTATTTTCTTAGGTGTTGGAAGAGCCCTTATATAACGCATTACAAGAGAAGGCAGATGGTAAGGGGTAATCCAGAATTAGACCCAAAGAAGCTAGAAATTTGCCCGATGAATCATTTGTTTTCGTATTTTTGTAATGGTATTTGTAACTGCTCTACGATCGAGTCATCAGGCAAATTTCGAACTTCATTGGGTCTAATTCTGGATTACCCCTTACCATCTGCCTTCTCTTGTAATGCTTATATAAGGGCTCTTCGATGAGCAGTTCTGTACGTACTCAAAGGAAAGTAAAAAAGTAAGGTCTTACCTCCTATGACATCGTGTGTAAAAATAAGTTCTTCTGTAAGGGGTATGGTAAGGCCTGCCCCTTACTAGTAAGGGCTCATTTCAGTACTTCTGTAAGCTTACAAGTCCTACTGGGTCCGAAATGAGCGCGCACACTGGTTACGTTTTTCTCCGTCGAAATGTCAGTAGTGACTGTAACCTGTGGCCTGTGACATCGTCGTAACCCAGTAGGACTTGTAAGCTTACAGAAGTACTGAAATGAGCCCTCACTAGTAAGGGGTAGGCCTTACCATACCCCCTACAGAAGTACTTATTTTTACACACGATGTCATAGGAGGTAAGGCCTTACTTTTTACTACATCGATGAGCCCTTATATAAGGCATTACAAGAGAAGGCTGATGGTAAGGGGTAATCCAGAATTCGACCCAACGAAGTTAGACATTTACCCGATGACTCATTTGTTTTCGTATTTTTGGAATGGTATTGGAGTCATCGGGCAAATTTCTAACTTCTTTGGGTCTAATTCTGGATTACCCCTTACCATCTGCCTTCTCTTGCGATGCGTTATATAAGGGCTCTTTTAACACCTAAGAAAATAGGAGTACCCCTTACCAGATGACTACTTATATCAGTGCTCCATCGGTAAGTGCTACCTAGAATTCCTACTGGGAATGAATAATTTATATCTGCTAGATAATTCTTCGCTGATTCCAAGACTGCGTCGGCGGCGCAATAGCCATCGTAGAACCGAATGGGTGCGTGAAATTTCTTTAAAAAGAGATGAATATGGCGAATTCCATCATATTATGGCGGACTTAAATAATGAGCCCGGGCTATTTCATGGTTATCTACGCATGAACAAATAAACCTTTGAATATATTCTAAGCAGCATACGATCTAATCTGACTAAATACAGTAACTTCCGCAAGACCATATCTCCTGAAGAACGAGTAGTTTTAACCTTGAATAAAAACGTAATAAATTAACTTGCCATGTATTTTTATTCGACGAATTCCGAAGGGCCTGTCTGAAAGCGAGGAGGAGAACTCAGAAAAATCGGTACCGTCCAGATTTCGATGAACTCCTTCCGAGATATATAGTCGAGGCAATGAAGCACTAAAAAGGCCAAAAGTTCCTAATTGGTTGGGCGCGGACGGATCGGAATGCGGTTTTTTGCATTCGCTTCCAAAAATTATTTGTAAAAAATGGCTCATTTTTTTTTTCTGAACAAACCGGAAATTGCACCTGTTCACCTGTATGTATGTTTGTATGTATGTAGACAAATCTTGCAACTTGATTTTGACCAACTTCCATATAACCGATCAACTTGAAATTTTGCATATATGTATAGTTCGCGTGACAATGCAATCTGACCATTTTGTAAAAAAATCAAGATGGCGGTTCCAAGATGGCGGCCGAATTTTGCAATTTTGCTCCTCGACCCCCGACATGGGTATCAAATGAAAGGGTATGACAAGTACAATACAATTACCTATGTGGCGTCATTTAAAATTCAAAATGGCGGCCAACTCAAAATGGCGTATTACCTTTTTCTTTACAACGCGCTCGATATGGGTCAAATGAAAGGAAATGACAAGTAGAATACTATTACCTATGTGGCGTCATTCCAAATTCAGAATGGCGACCAACACAAAATGGCGGATTACCTTTGTCTTTACAACGCGCTCGGTATGGGTATCAAATGAAAGGGTGTGATTTAAATCATCGTCATTTCCTTTCATTTGATACCCACACCGAGGCTGTTGTAAAGAAAAAGGTAGTCCGCCATTTTGTGTTGGCCGCCATTTTGAATTTACAATGACACCACTTAGGTAATTGTATTGTACTTGTCATACCCTTTCATTTGATACCCATGTCGGGGGTCGAGGAGCAAAATTGCAAAATTCGGCCGCCATCTTGGAACCGCCATCTTGATTTTTTTACAAAATGGTCAGATTGCATTGTCACGCGAACTATACATATATGCAAAATTTCAAGTTGATCGGTTATATGGAAGTTGGTCAAAATCAAGTTGCAAGATTTGTCTACATACATACAAACATACATACAGGTGAACAGGTGCAATTTCCGGTTTGTTCAGAAAAAAAAATGAGCCATTTTTTACAAATAATTTTTGGAAGCGAATGCAAAAAACCGCATTCCGATCCGTCCGCGCCCAACCAATTAGGAACTTTTTTGCTTCATTGCCTCGACTAATAAGGAAGCTAGGAAAAGGCTGAACAAGGCAATCGCTATAAGTAAATTCAAGCACTACAAAAGGTTGTGCAGAGAAGCAGACTCGGACCCCGGAGCGAAGCCTATAAAATGGTAATGTCAGCGGTCAAGGGCAAAGGCTCTCCACCGATCATCTGCCCCTGCTGCTCCAGAGTATAGTGTTCGTCGTGTTTCCACAGAACGTACGCAGCGCGGATCTATCCAGCCTTCAGGTGGATCCAGAAGAGGTATCTGCGGTAACTGCAGAGGAGATTCTGGAGGCCGCAAAAAAGGTAGCCATCAACAAGGCCCCCGGCATGGATGGCATACCAAACAAAACGGCCAAGCTAGCAGCTACAATTGCGCCAAACAGGTTCGATGAGGTGCGACAGCGTGCCTGAGAGAAGGGATTTTCCCAGAGCGATGGAAAGAGCAGAAACTCAAACAAGACTTTAGGGGACCCATCGTCCTACAGACCGATATGCCTCCTTAGTTGAATAGGAAAATTTTTCGAGGGGGTGTTCTGTAACAGGATACTCCCTAGCCTCGAAAGAGTAGGTGGTTTGTCAGATAGGCAATTCGGCTTCAGAAAGGCAACGACTGATGCAGTCAACATGGTGGTGGGCATAGCAAGAGCCGCCACAGAGAAAAATCACTGCTGCGCATTTATAACCCTCGACGTAAAATATGCTTTCAACTCAGCGAGGTGGAGCAAAATAGTTGAGGCGTTGATCAAGCTAGGTACGCCAAAGTACCTAGTGCGAGTAGTAGCTGACTACCTTCAGGGTAGGTCGCTTCATTGCGATTCGGAAGATGGCCCGAAGGTGTTCGGAAAAGCATGCGGGGTTCCGCAGGGTTCCGTCCTGGACACTCTCCTGTGGATAGCAATGTACAATGAGGTCTTAGGGCTTCGTCTTCCAAAGGAAGCAGTGGCGATCGGGTTCGCGGATGACATCGGGGTAGTTGTCGTAGGAAAACGCCCAGATGACATCGAATTGTATGCGAAGAAAGCGATTTGGGAAATAAAACCATGGCTAGATTGCACTGGGCTGAAGCTTGCTGAGCACAAAACTGAAATGGTGCTGATCAGCAAACGGAGAAAGCTGGTGTCCGTAAGATCAAGTTAGGGGAACAGATCATCCCCTCACAGCCCGCTCTAAGGTACCTGGGAGTAATAATCGACCGGAGGCTTAACTTCAAAGCGCACTTGGAGGGCACGGCAGACAAAGCGTCTGCGATATGTGCAGCACTCGCAAGAATGCTGCCCAATGTTGGGTACCCTAGACCGAGTCGAGGCCTCCTCTTGGGGAGGGTGGTTAGCTCAGTCCTGTTAGAGTAAAAACCATAAAAGAAGACGCCCGAGTGTCCCATTCGCTCTGGTTGTTTGAAAGCGCAGCTTTTTCACTCAAACAATCAATTCTCTTCTCACACTGTTCGAGGCTTTGTCACTGGCTGTCAAACTGACTGTGTTTATACAGACTTCAGTAAAGCTTTCGACATGCTCTCTCACTCTATTATAGTTCTAAAACTAAAAAAATTAGGCTTTCCGCATACCCTCGTGGTGTGGTTCCAGTCGTACTTAGCCGACAGAACCTACCAGGTTCTATTCCGCGGAGTCAAATCTAAAAACATCGAAGCGTCCTCTGGTGTCCCGCAAGGAAGTCATCTTGGTCCTCTCCTTTTTATTTTATCAATCGATGACATTGTTACCCTGCTAAGGCACTGTAAAATCCTTATTTATGCAGATGACATCAAACTGTACCGCCACATAAGGAGTATCGAGGATTGCAAACTTCTGCAGCAGACCTAAACACCTTCTATTCTTGGTGTTCCAACAACAACCTGGTTCTTAACATCAGTAAATGTGAGGTCATAACTTTTTATAGAAAACGTGGCGTTATAACTTATGACTATACTTTTCTCGATGACAAGATCTCCCGCACTAACTCTGTTATCGATCTAGGGGTTAGGTTAGATAGTAAGTTGGATTTCTCCACCCACATCAATTATATCTCTTCCAAAGGCAATTCCGTCCTGGGATTTATAAAAAGATGGTCCAAGGAATTCAACAACCCCCTCATCACCAAACACTTATACATATCTTTAGTTAGGCCTCTGCTTGAATACGCCTCCCAGGTATGGTCTCCTTACTACTCCTCCCATGTCGGTAAAATCGAATCGGTTCAAAGGAAGTTCGTCCGTTTTGCACTCAGTCACCTCCCGTGGGATGACCCACTTATTCTCCCGCCTTATGGGGACAGACTTAAATTGCTCAACTTGAGCTCTCTGCATAAGCGTCGCGAGGTCGCTGACGTTTTATTCGTTCATCGTTTGTTGAATGACAAAGTTGACTCAGGCTTCCTACGAACCCGTACGTCATTTAGAGTGAACAACTACAACCTGAGAGGTCTACCTCTCTTGTACATTAATTCCTCTAATACCAATTATGGGATGTACGAACCAGTTAACCGCATGCTTATAAATGTTAACAAAAATGCGAGTGCTTTTAGCATGCAAGTTAGCGAAGATGTCCTTAAAAGGACTCTTTTTAATGTGGCGTGAAAGTGTGTCCCACTTTTTCATTGTTTTTGCACGCTTCTCTGTTTGATGTTTTGTGCTCTTAAATGTTGCATTGTTTTTTGTTTTGTGTTTGCATGTCTTAGCCGAGCCACTGTGCAGTGGTAAATGTGACCGCGTTTGTGTGCAGGGACCGGACCGGCTCGGTACAGGAGTGCCGGGGAGGGTTGAGAAGGAACCCGCATTTTCGGTCGCATGCTCGTTTTGCGGTGTTTTTTCTTCTTATACCTTTTTTGGTGCTTTCGGCCGGATTCGGTCCCTGCACATAAGCGTGGCCCGTTTCTCAGCCCAGCTGAGAAGTGTACTTCTGAGCTAGAAGATTAACTCGATTAGAAGGAATGGAAAGCTGGGCGTCTTCTTTTATGGTGTTACCTCTATACACAGCGCCAGTGTGGGCAGCAGCGTTAAACACGACTGCAAACAGTAAAAAATGGAGGGCCGCATACAGGCTAAGTGCACTTCGCGCTTCCTGCGCGTACAGGACCACGTCCGACGATGCGACGTGCGTGATAGGGGGGATGATCCCCATAGACATTCTGGTCTCTATGACCTAGAATTTGGTAGAAGGGAGTCAAGAAAGGGACGGCGACAGATCGCGCTGCGAGTCCATAAGGGAATGGCAAGGAAGTGGGACGAGTCATAAAGGGTCGTTGGACCCACAGACTTATCCCTAATGTAGAAATATGGGTTACGAGGGAACGTGGGGAAGTGAGTTATGACCGCACGCAGTTCCTTAGTGGACATGGGGATATAGGAAATGCCTCCACCGCTTTGGGCACGATGATTCATCGTTGTGTCCGGTATGCCCAGCGATGTAAAAATACGCAGAGCGCGTCTTCTTTACCTGCTCGACATTCGCCGATGAAAGAGCGGAATTAGAACAAATGGCCGAGGCGCCACTAACGCCGGAAAACATCCTAGGCCACATGATGACAACGCTGAAGGCCATCCACAGAAAGTTAAGGCTAGAAGAAGGCGGGAGAAATAGAGAAAGGCGAAGAAATGCCACCAAAATACCAAAAATAGTGATATGATGCACTCAAAATGCACTTTTATGCACTTTTCTCGCTATGCTCGCATTTGATTTTTCAAAACTTTTCGGTTTTCGACTCAGGTGCATGTATGAAATGAAAAAATAAAAAATTTTTTTGAAGTTCCGGTTACATCACTTATCACCAATTTTTTTGTTCATTTTCACTCTACTATATCCCTTAAAGGTTGAAAATAATTTATTTTTGGCTGATAATATCTATTAAACCGCAAAATGAAAAAAAATTGTACAAATTAATGGTTTGCAATTAATGGTTTCCAATCACGTGCTCGTTGAATTTGCATGTAAATTGTACTAATCCCGGCAATTTGACAGCATTCTCAAAATTATTCGGAAAAAATATTTTATCTAAACAAGTCAGCATTATCAAGTCCCAAAAAATTTTTTTTTGAGTTAACACCTGACCAAATAACTCTTTGTTGCAATTCATGTGTTTTTAAAATAAAGGTATATCGGTAAGCTTCACGTACAATTCATTACATGTACTTTTTTTTATTTTACGTTAACATGGTAGTTAATTTGAAGCACAAGGGCAATTTGTAAGAAATAAAATGTGGCAATAAACCAAACAATATTAGATGCACCTTTCTCCGACCAACCCTGGCGTAACACCATTAATAAATATCCAATAATTGACACTCAAAAGCCACTCTGAAAACCTAAACAATTTTTTAGAGCATTTTGGTTTGAGCCCAAATCAACCCCCCCCCGCCCCCACCCACAACAAAGTTGTGATAAGAAAATTAAATTACTATTGGAGCACTCAAAAATCATACCTCAAATATTTTTTGGAGCGATTTTATTCTGGAGCCACAATTCTAAACATTTACCGGAAATTCAATTCAAAATAAATGCCCCATTAAAAAATTTAAGTTGATACAATACAATTTTTTTTTTAATTCTCTCATAGGGGGTGGTTTGTAAGGGTTAAAATATTTAATTTAATCATAATCATAGGTATATGAAAGAAAGTTTATTTTACATATTTAAACATGATTTAATCGAAATTTGCTAAATATATTGTTTTTAAAGTTTTTGTAAAAAGGGATAGGTTTAACCACCTAAAAACAAAAAGCACAAATCAAGCAGGCGCGGATTCAAGGGGGTGGGGTCACGGGGGTCATGACCCCCCCCAAAAGCGCTCGCTGTTTAAAAAACAAAATTGACCCAACTAAAAAAACAAAAACAAAATATAACCAAACGACCAAAACCAACCCAATTTTTGTGCAAATTAAAAAAACGACCCTTTTTTTATCTGATAGTGTAAGCTCAGGTGTCACCCTTTGGGCCTTATCATGGTTGGCGAGTTGAAAAATGACAGCGCCGTTTATCGTTCTCATTTTTCGTACCATAAGTGGCGAATGCAGCGACATGGTAGTTTTCGACAAAACCTTATCATTTATCACATTTCTGATAATTAAAAAATTTATAAAATTACATTATTTATTCAATCTATTTAAAAAATATTTATTCAATCTAGTCACTTGACAGTCGTGAAAAACGCAGCTTTGTCTCTTCAAACGCCAACTGTGATACGCCTGAAGGCGTTTTTCCGACAAATGCCAGCTTTTTCGAAAACTATGATTCCGTTTTACAGTCGCCGCGCCATATCTCACTTCAAGCGCCAACCATGATCAGGCCCTTTGTACTACAAGTCCGTCATGTCATGTCGCACACGTCTTAGTGCAATATCTAGTAGTAAGCTTAGCTCGAGGAATAGGGAGAAAGATAGGATAGATTAGAGGGAGTCGGGGGCAGTGTCTCCATATGTAAATCGAGAGTTACCGTGTTGCAAGGGTAAAAATAAGGTGTTTCTAGACACGGTGAATCTGCTAAAAGTGTACCCGTGTAATTTTTCGTCAATTTTCTTCAAAAATTCCACTTTTTTTTGATAAAACTAAATTTTTTTGTCAATTCAAGCAAAAAGAGTTTTATCAAAAAAAAGTGGAATTTTTGAAGAAAATATACGAAAAAATACAAAAATTCACTATTTTCGATTCGATTTTTTCTACTTTTTTCAAGTTTAAAAATCACCAATCTTGTTCGCCATCATAAAGTGCATAAAAAACCTACACTTAAATTAAAAAGGAATCTCATACGATGCAATGCACAAAAATTATTGGCCAATCAATTTTCAAATTGGAGGTTATTTTTTGAGACTCGTGTAAGATATTTTGGCTTAAAATTTTTACCAGTACACATTTTTGTCCAGATTATAAAGTATAATTTCTGAAAATTTCATCAATTATTACTTAAAACATCCGAAGTTGTTGAGTGCAGATTAAAATTTCATTTTGTAACCGCTGATAGGTAATAGCATAATGAACAGCCTCAATTTTTTTTCGCTTTCTTTGGACCTACACATACCGAAAAATTCTCATCTAGTATATTTAGAGAGAACGACCAAAATGGTAGATTTTTCACAAAACGGCCCATAATTTACGTAGCGGTGGTTGCAAGAGAAAATGTCCATTTCATATAGTATTCGATGTAACTAACACATTGAAAAAAAAATTTGAGACTGGAAACAATTCCTTTTTCACTAAAATTTGTCTGACTCCACTATTAGTAAAATCCGTACAAAAAATTTTCGATTTTTTGAAAATTTGTAACCGATAAGACCCGCCTGACATCAGGAACATATAACTTTTGAAGAGGAGGGAAAGATAAGCTTAATTACTAATTTTCATAAAAATCGGTCCTGTCAAAAAGAATTCTGAGGTAATACTCTATTTTTCCCGTCATCCACTGGACTATGAAAGAGGTTACTATTTTCTAGAATGTATATTTTTTTATTCCTCACCAATTTTCGCCCACTAGACGTCTGACTTAGGCTCATTATATTACCTGCAAACCGCAGATAATGCGTTAATATGAAATGCAAAAATATAAAGAATCGCAATTCAGTTTTTCACAACACAATACTCCTTGCTATTAATCAACTTCATTTACCTTGATCGAACATTTTCTATAAGGATGAATTAGAGTCTCAGGACAAGATATGCCTGTTCCCTGGAAAAACTCCACTCTACGCATTTTCAAAATTAATCAATAACTTTAATAAAAGCAATCAAACACTTTTTTTTAAACCAAAACTCAAAAAAAACACAGAGCCCTGTATCCTGCGTACCTACTTAAAGTTTTCTCGGATACTAATAAGAAGCACATATCAGAGAATTAATCTTGTTATCAAACTTATTGTCGTGTACTACTACCGATTCTGAAAATGTTCTATACATTGGTAGATTATAGGTTGTCTTTTTTCATCTAGTCAATTATTGAATTTGTTCACGGGGAAAAGCATTCTCACGATGTAGCAATTGTGGCAAATAGGAATTGTTTGCACAACAAATCCACCGACTGGGAATTTGTTTGCCCAAAAGCAGCCGAACGCAGTTGTAATGCGATTCTAAGGATTAACAAGCCATTATCAGATATGAAGATCAAACGAAAGAGCTGACCTAGATCTTTTATGGTTCACCTTTAATATCCACCTATGATAAGTTGTAGGCGCTTTACTTATTCTCAAACACCGCGAAAAATTAATGCATTATATGTAGTAAAAGTCTTTCTATATGCAATTAGCGTCATTGTGAATTTTATATAAAATATTGATATAAAATATAAAATCTACCTCAAAACAGAAAATAAATAGCCTCGATAATTCCATATATTTAGCATAGATTAGTAACAAGCAATCGAAATGTCACTTTACGATTTGTTTTTCGTCGGCATGTAACTACAAAAAAAATTATATTACCTGAGCCACTTTTTTAGATCTGTGTGTTTATGATAAACACATTTTGATACAAATACGCATACGAATGCTGGATAATGCAATATTGCGCAAAAATACAACCGGTTCCTTCCAGTTTAATAAAAGTTCAATATGCAAAAATAATTCTAAAAACAACTGATCAAAACCCAAGGTATCCATAACCATAATAAACTGCGTGATACTCGCATAAGATCCACGAAAGGTTATTCCCCAGGTGATTACAAGCGATTTCTACTATCCTAAAACATTCTCAATATTCACGCAAAATAGTTAATACGATTTCTGAGAATATCTAAAAAGTTTTTTTTTTGTTTTTCACAATTATAAAATCTCGTTTGAAATAATTTCATTTCTGTGCCAGGTTTAATTTGTGGACTTTTTGCAGCCAGTTTCGTAGTGACCTCATCTACCTGGCCACACGAAGACGATGCAGATTAGGGGCAAGCACCTGCCTACGATATAATGCATCCCAGACTAGAAACAACTTCAGAGAAATAATAATAAATATTTTATGACTTTTAAAAAGACATTTTGAATAGTTTTTTTTATTATATGTACATTAAATTTGCAAATTTATACTAGCTCGGAAATTTACCACTTTTTAAACCGACATTAAATTTTATTTTTATAAAACAAAAATTAATACGAATCCACAAGTCCACCCAGGAGAAATAATAGGAAAATATCTTGTAAAACCAGTTGCTGAGCCAGGGGATTCCCATTTGTCGAGTTCCGTAGAAATTTTCAATTGAGGAAATTGTCAAATAAAATAATGGAAATGTGTAAATAAATTTCGAAAACCGTTGATCTTGTGCTGCGCTGTAAACAAAAAAAATCACGCGCTCTGTTTTGGAAAACACCACGGAATCCCAACTAAAAATATTCATGACGAAGGTTTCTTTTTCTTAAATTAATGTTTATGCTTTAAAATTGATTTCGAATTTATGATTGTCGTCAGAGTTTTCTCTGACGTAAGTCTGAAATGTTAACCATGGCCTTTCTTTACATGGGGGATTCCCCGAATATCTATGCGTGAAAGCAACGGAATGAGGGAAATATGCTAAATTCAATTTCAATTAAAAACAATAAAGTTTTTTAAATGTCATGAAAATATACCAAATCTGTTCTGGACAGATAGATGTGTGATCATAACTTCCAACCAACCAACATCAAAGTAGCGATACACAGCCAGGGAGCAAGGGGTCGGGGTTCTTTTTGCGAATTTTTTAGCCGTTATCTGCCATTTATTTTATTTTTTTTTTTATTTTGATTTATTTTTTATTTTTTCTTATGAAACGTTACAAAAAATTAAGTTACCTGCGAAGCGTATGCTTATCTGCAGGTGATTAAGTATTTTATAATAGTTTGAGAGGTTTTTCGGTTGTGAGACTTTCTCTAATTATTTACAAATCTTATTATACATTATTATACAATTGGCATTGACTTTAGGAATTTAGGAAACTTTAACTTATTTAACAATGACTAGTTTTGATATTAAGCGACATAGTGTAAGTTGAGAAAATAGAGTTTTGTATATTTTTTTCGTTTTTTAAAATTAACTATATTTTTCAGTTCTGCTGGTAGCTCATTCATCAATTCTGGCAAGGCGTAGCTTGAATGTCTTCTCCCATAGATATTGTAAGTTTCTGGCATCTCCAGCAGTCCTCGAGCTCGTCTTCTAGTGTTCTGATTATGGCGTATTCTTTGTTGGAAGCGTTGATCATCATAATAATGCAAGAGTAGCGTCATCTTAGAGATGCCGTTAACATCTAGGACCTTTAAATTAGAATGATTAGTATTTATAATTTTGAATAATCGATGCTGAAGATGTAATATCTTGTCGATGTGTGTTTTCGACGCATTTCCCCATGCTAATATTCCGTATCTTGAACGGGATTCTGCTAGTGAAAGATACACTTGCTTCTGCACCTCAAAGCTAGTGTATCTTTTGAGGTACACCATCGCAAAAACAGCACACTTAAGCTGCCTCCGTATCTTATTAACATGGTCCTGCCATAGGAAGTGTTCATCAATTATAATTCCTAGATACTTCATAGTCTTGACTACTTCAATTGCATCACTTTTCGTTGTTGTTGGGCAGCCTTCATTCTGATGATGTATGCTGATTGGAACTGCGGGTTGGCGTGGCATGCGTATGTGCATCAGTTTCGTTTTTACAGCATTTATCACCAGTCCTTGGTCGTGGCACCATCTAGAAACGCAATTGAATTCGTCCTGCATTATCGAAGTCGCTGTATTAATGCATTTGAGCTTAACAATAATTGCTAAGTCATCTGCGTATGCAAAGACTGTACTTCTTTTTAATAGTCGCAGAAGTTCGTTTGTGAACAGTATGAAGAGTATCGGTCCCAGCTTTGAACCTTGTGGTACACCATGCAGACTCGGCTTTTCTTCGCTAAGTGTGTTTTTTATTTTTACCTTTATCGTTCTTTCTGACAAGTAATTTTCTATCCACTTTGCTAGGACCCCTCTTATTCCAATCTGGTTGAGACTTTCGATGATCTTCTTGTGACTCAAGGTGTCGAAGGCCTTGCTAAAGTCTAAAAACATGACAAGAACGTGGTGGTTTTTGTTTAGGCCTGTGTTTACCACACTCGCGAGTTCTCCCGAAAGTAGCCCAGTGCTTCTATTTTTCTGGAAACCATATTGGTTTGGTTGTAGGACTCTGTGTTTTTGTATGAAGTTAGTTATTCTTCGTACTATAATTTCCTCCAGGCACTTCTCTACTACTGGCAATATTGCAATAGGCCTGTAGTTTTCAGTTTGATTTTTCACTCCTCCTTTGAATATTGGTCGGATTATCGACGTTTTTAATAGACTGGGAACACAACTTTGTCTTATACTTCGATTGATTATTGTTTTAATTATTGAAGTTAGGTGTAAAGCGTTTAGCTTAAGGTCAATCGGCCTAATGTAGTCTGATCCTGGTCCCTTATCGGGTTTTAAGCAGCACAGCATTCTATACACTTCTTCCTCGCTAGCTTCCTCTATATAAATTGATTGTGCGAGACGTATTCCTTCATGACTAGAAGTTTTATGACAGCATCTATGTACTATTTTTAATGCTTGACTAGAAAATTTCTCTGCAAACTTTTCTACCAAGTCTGGTAGGTTAGTGCTTGCCGGAAAATTGTTAATAACAACCTCATCGATAGATCTTTTCTTTCGCACCAGAAGTTCATTTAAAACACTCCATGTTTTCCTCGGATCATTTTTGGCATTTGTGAAACTTTCTTTGTAATATTTGGTTTTAGCAATCATAATATTTTTATTTACTGTATTTCGATAACGTTTGTACTCATGTTCGTAGCCTTGGTTGGTCTAATATGCCCCGGCCAAACTCGAAGTTACTGATACTGATTTTGATCGATTTCAGGTGACTGGGTATACCTAAGTGCAGGATTTTGTCCGGCCATAGGGAAGCTGCCATACTTATATAATAGGAATGACGTGGATTTCCAGAAGATGTACAGTATTACGTTTTCTGGTTTTAATCATATTTGGAATAAAATAATTCTCCTTAGGCATGTCAATTTCATATTCTTCTGTTTTCTATACAGAAGCCCTAACATTAGTAACGAAGCTTCAACTTTAACCTTCGATGCTATTTCTGAATGAATCTCCAGATTTTTATTTTCTCACCCGGAGTGTGAGATCATTGTTGCGGTAGATTACAACGACCATAACGAATTACCCGAATGGGACCAGTATTTCTGGCAAAGACGCTGAAATGTCCAACGGGAGTCCCCAGCCCATCTCCTTGACCTGTTTCTTACATCTCATCCAACCCGGTACTCCGTCGAAGTTGATTCATCCCTTGGTAACTCGAACCACTGCCTATTCAGCGCTAATATCCCATATCCATCTTCTACCACAACCAACACAGTTCTGGCACTATGGGAAACAGGGGCGGCGGAGCGCATGGGGATAGAAGGAAAAGTGCACATGCACATTCGCTTTGCGTGGGGAAATCCACACCCAAAAAATTTCATGTACACCTAATAACCCAGAACGTTGGAAGGCCGTCTCGGTCGCTAGCGATGAAGGAACGTGGTCGAAACTAAATAATGTTATATTATAGCTATTAAGACCTTATAATTGTATAGGATAAGCTTATCAAATCCCACCACTAGCATTTTAAAAGGGGATTGCCTCAGGGCATGGCAAACAAGGGATTCCTCCGTAGGTTCCTCATGAGGATCCCATGGGTCAAATGAGGGTCACGCCGAAAGAGGGCTTTCCCCTTAGTTCCCTCATGAACGCCACACTTATGCAAAGCTTTAGTTTTTGTTATTGTATTGCTTCATATTTCAGGCTATTATATTGGTGACAGTGAAGGGTGTCATTTAGCATACTCAATACACCGGTTCTGGTTCGATTACAGAGGTGAAGCAGCATTGGACGTGATTAGTACTAGTGTTGGGTAGGACACGATTATAAAATGAGTTTGTTAAAGGTGCCTCTTTTTTCTTTTGAGCCAGTACAATGACTCACTTCAAATGAGGCGAGGTGCTATTGTAATGGCAAAATGACAAAATCGAGTAAATTAAAAAAAGAAAGACAATAAATACAAATGAAAAGCTTTTTTACGAGTTTAATTCTAATATGCATTAAACTGCCTTAGAGTAAGTAAGAAATCTATGCCTCCACAATGTATATTTATATTTGCAATACCACCGCGCCTAATTTCAAGTTGGAAATTTTGCTACCGCAAAAGAAGTAAAAATTGTTTCTTCAGTACAAAATTTCACTCCCTCGAAAAATGTAAGAATTGTGTCTCCACTCCAGTATAAAATTTCACTCTCTCGAAAAATGTAAGAAATGTCTCTCCAGTTCGTGTTTAAAATCTCACCTCGCCGCAGTTAGAATTGGATATTTTACTGCCGCAAAAGAAGGAGAAATGTCTCTTCACTACGTAATTTACAATTACACCTTGCTTCATTTATCTCGATACACACTCATATACCAGTAGGACATTATTTTTGAACCGGGACATTTAAAAAACTTGAGGCCTCAGTACAATTTATATCGTGTAAGGGACAAATGTACTGCCTCGTGTAAGTCCGGCTCAACACTAATTAGTACTCAGTTGAGGGACCACATTGGTAAAACGACACTAGCGTTTAAAAATATTAAGCTCCCGACACCGGCGCAGTTATTGCTCACATATCCAGGCCGAAATTCTCAAATTTTTCGGCCTCTTTTTTCCACTCAATATCGGGTAGCAATCATTTTTCCTCAAAAGGGCCAAAAGAGGCATTCCTTATGACGAGGCGCGAATGAGACAAGGCGTTAGATGCCCTGTGTGGGTCTAATATGGCAATACACACGGGGTCCACATGAGGCAGTGGAGCTAGCCTCATAGGGAACTATCTGAACTCCTCCCAAAAATCTAGTCGGGCATAACCCCATAACTAAAGAGTTTAAAACCATTTAACTTAGCTAGTAAATAAATTGACCGATTAGCTTTCTACATTTTAACGGTTATCTATTCACGTGCTCCCCACCCACAATGATTATGCTCCGCCACCCCTGATGGGAAAGCTACCTGAGGCTTATTCGCTTTTATCAACCCACTGACTGGGATTTGTGTCACCACGGTGTCAACGCGAACTCTGCCGCTCTCTGTGTCTCGAAAATCATACGTGCGCGAATGCGTTTTTTCCTTCCTTCTACCACATCTAAAAAGCCTAGACCGCATAGATCATCATCATCAGGAGCTCCACAGCCTATTGTTAGCCTTAGCTTCCTCCAGCATTCGTCTCCATGATTGTCGATCTCTGGCCCGTCTTTTCCAGTTTCTTATTCCTAACTGTCTTAAGTCTTCCTCGAAGTCGTCTGAATATCTTTTCTTAGGGCGACCTGGTCTCCGTTTCCTTGATGGTACTTTCCCGCCCAACTAACAATTTAGAAGAGTAGACTCTTGGAAAAACTGAAGTTGGGCTTATAAAACTCCTATTAGATTTTTCACAAAGAGGTGTTTCTTTTAAATTGTTTATTAAGGTTTCCCTAAAAATCGCTTCTAATAGCGTATTTAGATCCGACTGTTTCAAGAATTGGGTTTTATATGAATTATAAAGTCTTTCGCGAAGAGTGCAGCCTTATTTAAGACCCTTAACAGTAAGTTTGTCTTTTCAGAATATATATTACTCTGATTACAATCTTGAAATCGTTTTGCTTAAGTAGGTACATTATAAGAAAAGTAAGAATGGACTTTTTTAAGAGTTATGCTTAAGAATTTTTTAAGTACAAACGGTTAGAAGCTGTGGCGCATGATCTTATAAGAACATTATAAAAGTAAAGTCTAATAAATACTTTATGTAAAAACTCTATAATCACGTAATTTTATATGAAGTTTTAATAAGAGAGTTATAAATATTAAGTCTTATTTAAAGGTATTACAGAGAAGTAATTTTTACGAGATTGTTTTAAGAGCATTATGACATTTTGACCATATGTTCAGTCAGCCAAAAAATTGTCTGAAGTAAACAAATTATTGCACTATGAAGAAAACAAGAAAAATCCAAATGCCTTCTGTTATGTAAAATGGTAGCTTTTAATAAATTATAATGAAGCAGTAATAATATTTACACCATTAATTCATAAAATAAAATAAAAGACTTTTATGTAAATTTGTATAGTTTATTCAGGATGTATACAAGTTTAAAAGCGGCCGGCTGTTGATTGGCTTTGGTCAGACAAATAAAAAATTGTATGCTGGTGCGGGGGTTAATCGTAGCGGTTTAGCAGCTAGTGCCCGTTAAAATTGCATTCTCAACTGTCAAAACTGGAGCTTCCGATAACACTCTTCTAGCAGCTTTATGCCGGAGCATATTTTAATCAGTAATCAGTAATAGTTTTATTTAGGAACTCTTTATCAACTGTTCTCCTAATACTCTTATAATAATATTTATTAAGAGTAAACTTTATCAATTCCCATAATGCTCCTGTGGCAACTTTAGCCAGGAATACATTTCAGTTAAACGCTTATAATAGCTTAATTTAAGAACTCTTTATGATTGATCTTGATAGTACTCTAGCAATAACCTTAGCCAAGAACAATACAAGAGCACATTCTTAAAAAAGTTCAATTAAGGTAAAAGCGCAGTAGTTCTTTCTACAGTAGACTTGAAACAGAATTTAATAAGAATATGCTATTTTAGTCGACTGATAAGGGTATCAATTAAGAATGAGTTCGTGAAATAGACTTGTAAAGACTTTAACCAAAACAAAGAAATCGGCCATTTTTACCTTTAATTTGAAAAATGCATCCGGTATGAATTATTATCGTTATTTTGTGATTTCAAATAATTTTATTGAAACATTATATGACACGGACAACATTTTGAACATATTCCTACATTTTTCTAACGAGTAAATAAAAAATAATTTATTTTTACTTATTGTTTCATGTTGATTTATACGCAAAATTCTGAGGGCGATAAGTATTTTTTGGAGGTATCATACCATATTTTATCAATGCAATTTCTTTCGCAGCAAAATTTCAAATATCTATCGATAAAATTCAAGTCTGTCATTTTATTAAAATATGAATATAAAGGAGGCATTATATTACTTCTTTAACTTTTTTAAAATCTTTTTAAAGGATTTTATAAGCACAAATTAATACATAAATGAAAATGAATATCACAAGACACACACAATCTTATTTGAACTTGAACATGCTTCTAAAATATCGTGTAATGTTCTTATGCAAGAATATTATAAAAATACATTCTGGTAATAATCTTGTAAAGTAGCCCAAGAGAAATTTGAGTGTTGTGTAACACTCTTACTTAAAGCGATTATAGGAGATCGAGCTCTCATAGCACATCTCCCTAAGTCTATTATAGGTGTTAGTATTTATATCTGCTTTTAACACTATCTTATAAGCGACTTCAAGAACTCCTCAAGAAATATTCCAGGCGGTTACAAGATTATTTTCATACGCCACTTTCTGGCAGGGCCAGCCTAACCATAGGGATAAATGGGCTGTAGCCCCGGGGCGCAAGCATTTTCGGGGCGGAAATTTTTGTTGGTCTTATATTTTTTTTGTTATTTTTAGTTATGTTATTTTTATTTAAAATATTTTCATTACAGAAATAATCAAAAAACATTTTCTAAAGATTGGTTATTCGTTATGGAAATTGGTTATGAAAATTTTAAAGATGCTTTGGATAGAATTCACGAATATAACTTTCAAAAGCCTGTAACAAAAGTTGAAGCTGAGGGGTTGTAAAATGAGTTCAAATCACTGGAAACTGCTATTATGGTAGCATTTAGGAGCGAAATATTAGAAATCATAGGTAAAACTAATATATCACTTCAAAAAGTTGCTACTACTACCAGGCCCGCCACAATGAAGCGAATTGCCCGGGCCCCAGGTCATAGGCCCCAAAAATGGATTGCAAGCAAAAAAGTGGACCTAGCTGCACTTAGTAACTTAAGACCTATTCGGAAATCAAGAAGCGACCGCTTTTTTTAGTAAAAGATTTTAGCCCCAGGCCCCGAAAGGCTATGTGGCGGGCCCGACTGTAACTGAAAGCATTATTGCATTATCCGAAAATCTGTACACCCGAAACGATATACAAAATAATTTAACGTTTACAAATCTGAAGGGGTAAAATTGTCGGGTGGTGATGAGTACAAACGAATACGCAAAGTAAAAAAAATTAGGACGAAAATACGTCGAAAGAAGTTAAATTTGATGCCAATAACGAATTCCGCATAAATACATATAATACTTTTGACACACTATGCCTTCATTATGATGGTAACTTTCATTACGATACTAAAGGAAATGACGGTATGACACATTACACTTTACTTTCATTTCCATTTAACATGTCAAGTGAGATATTATATTCTGCGTGTTTTATTGCTTTATGTATTTTTAGGTTGTTTTAATTTGTAATATATTAAAAATTATTTTTAAAGTAGTAAAGGAAACATTCTTACAAAGTGCTGCTTAATTAACGTCAAATGAAATTATTTTATTTTAAAATGTATTTACTAGTTTCTGCAAAATTTACTAGTGTTCTTACTATTTACTGCAAAATTTCGAAAGGTTTTCGAAAAAATGACAAGAAGGGTATTTTGTAGGCAATAATGTTTTGTATAAGTAGATGAAAAACAAATTTTGCAAAAATCAATTGTTGAGTGATTTTTTGGCCGAATAGTAATTTTTGGAAACTTTGACCTTGAATAACTTCGAAAGGGTTGAGTTTTAGAAAAAATGGCAAGAGGGTTTTTTGTAGGCAATAACGTTTCGTATTGACTGTTAAAAAAAATTTTCGAAAAAATTTTTGCTCGTTTTTTCGGCCAAAGAGTGATTTTTGATAACTTTGACCTTGAATAACTTTAAAAGGGTTAATCGGGTCAACATTTTTATAAGAACTAAAGTTGTAGATAATTTCATTGTCAACATTTTGGGCCCACGCACGGGGTTGTACGACCTATAGAAACTGAGATACAAGGAAAACGCGATATCTCCGGCGGCCATGTTTTTTTTTTGTGATTCCAAAATTGTTTTCTTAAAAAGTTCCAAATCAGCTGTGGACCAAATTTTCAGCCATTTTGGAATTTTGTCCCTTTTCGTGCAGTTTTTTTTGCTAGTTTTCCGGGCTATATGTTGTTTTTTTTAATTTTGTATGAATTTTTTGTTTTTATTGAGTGTAAATTAACTTTTTCTAGTTCTGACGCTTTTGTCTAACTTTGCCGGCCACCCCACTCCCCTCAGACATCCCGTGTATTTTCTTACCGAGAGGGGCGCATTATTTTTAGTAGCCCACGGGCGCCGAATATCTTAGGACGGTCCTGCTTTCTGGCTAGTAACGCTCTTCAAGAATTCTTTAAGAATAATTTGTCAAAGTTATATATCTTAGCTAAAGCCCAATTTAGTTCTTATAAAATTCTTGGAGGGCTTTAAAAGAGAGAATTTGTTTGTTGGGCCAGGACTATCTTTGCCGGGTTCCGAACGTGCATGTGCATGAGTACCACATTCCAGCTTTGAAAATAAGGCCGTGCGCTCTTCATCAGATACTTTATTTGACCAGACTTGTTTGCTATTATTTTGCCGAGCGACCGACGAGATCTCGAGCGAATAATCTCGTCTCGACGAGAATATGTTTGTCGACACCGAACTTTACTCTCGTCTCGTTTCTCGAGTCGAGCCCAAGACGAGACTCTCGGGTTTGTGGAACTATCTTGACTAGGGCCCGTATTTGGTTTCTCGAGTCGATGAATCGACTCGACAAAAAAAGCTTCTCGATTTTCTCTAAGTTTCATATTTGGCATTACGAGCAAATCGACAGGTAAGCGCTGCCATACAAAACCATCAAATTGTGTGATATTACTCCAAGTGCAGCAAACCACGTATATTTAATTAAAATAGAAATTGTTAAAAGTTTATTGTATGCATAAATTTAACTTTTTACTAAACGTCAGAAATCTTTATCGACGCGTAAACAGGCGATAACGTTGTCGATATTGTGTTGCCAAATGCCAATTTTTATTTATCGACAGAAGTTGATATAGACTATCGGCATAGCGATTTGTTTCACGAACAATTTTATTTAAAAATTCTTCTGCCAAAAACAGATCGAAGAAATCTCCTGGCGATTTAATGTTATCTGGAATTATCAAACCAGGACTTCCTATAAAGTAGACTTGCAACGAATATTCGGCTATTATTCGGTATTCGGCCTATTCGGCTGCTTTTGTCCTATTCGGCCGAATACCGAATATCTAGATACTATTCGGCCGAATACCGAATACTTTAGTAATATGCTTTGTTGTGATCAGCAGATAATTGGTAAAATGAAAATATTGATTTATTTTTTAATATTGGCCTCGATTGCCGAATCCGGTGGATCGGAAGTTAGTGCGGATTTGACTCTTTGCGATTCCCTAATCCACCGTGTGTATGTAATCGTGAATTCACCAATCGCCGGAGTCGCAAATCGAGGCCAATATATTTTTCTTATAATCAACTTAATTACAAAAAATAACAAAAAACTAATGGATGTCTATGCACTTGAATTATCGTAATTAAAATTTAGAAGTGGTAGATTATGATGCAGAAACACTATTTTTCTGCATTGTCAGGCAGTAGTTTACTCCTTTTCTTCTCGTAGGCAATCCCAGCTTCTGGGAAAAACGCTCTGAATACACACTACTGCCGACTAATATTTTGCTGCAAGATTTACCAAATAGTACAGTCAATCTGTCGTGAAAAATGGCTGTTTTTGGAAAAAATTACATCGTCGAATTTTTTTTTCATACATCGTTGGGGGTCATGAAAGAAGCTTAAATCCAAATTTGTGACCTCCCACTCTTTGCAGGTTTTTGGAAAACTCAAAAAGTTTTTTGAAGGCGTTTTTCTCTGAATCAGTGCTCAAGTTTCAAAAAAAGTGTTTTTTCGCTTTTTCACACAAAAACCATTTTTTCCGTTATAATTTAAATGAAAAAGTTGTTCCTCTTCAAAATACAAACAACATTTATTCAAACATTTTTTTCTTTCGACTTACCGTTTTCGAGCTACAGCTTACCGAAGTATGAAAATTGTACTTTTGTACAAAGCCTAAAGGTGCGCTTACACGGCCAATTGTTTGAGCAATAATCGCCGGGCAACTGTAATGGAGCAATCTGGAGCAATTCAAGCAATTTACGCCAACGGCAACAAGCATCAATTTCAAAACATGTTTTGCAGCAACAGTATTGGGCGATATGGATCAACTCCAAGAAACTAGGAAATATTTTCATACACGAGCAGTTAAGTTGAGTTAAGGCTGGAGTACAATGATTCCGTTCCGTACCGTTTCGTATAAATGTCAAAAGTCGGATTGTTAGAATTTTCATTGAAAGTGTTCGTGAAAACAGAAGGGTGACTACAATGGGCGGTTCGAACCGGTGCGGAATGGAAAAGATGAGCAAATTCCATCTTTTTACGAAAAGGTCGGAAGACATAACCTAATTTGGTGTCATTTGGTGGTCGAGAATTTAAAACATAAATATGGAAGTCGAAAAATTAATTAAATTAGTAAAAACATATCTGGAAATTTTTGATAAAAAAAATTAATTCTATTTGGACACAACATTTTATTATTTCTGCACTCACTTCTTTTAAACTTAATAGTTGTCAAAAACGGAATGAATAGGCTGTATTGTAGCCAGTTATCCAACTCCATGGAACGGTACGCTTACGGTGCGGTTCGGAACGGAATCATTGTACTTCAGCCTTAACTATTGCTCGCTATGGACGACGTTTTTTTTATAGCGCTTTTATTATCATAAGTCAAAAGCAAAAAAAGAAGAAAAGGAATAGACGTATTTGGGTGCTACTTTTTTAGCAAGAGGAAAGCAATCTTCATTGTGTTGTGAATTAGATGATATATTATTCAAAAACTTTACTCGAATGCCCCGAAGTGGTTTTGAAATTCTTTTGAATAAAGTTGGCCCATTAATTACGAAGCAGAAGACCAATATGAGAGAACCAATTTCTGCATCGACGAAGCTTGCCTTAACTCTTCGTTTTCTGGCTACGGGGGATTCATACAAAAGTTTAATGTATCTGTTTAGAATTTCCGATAGTTGTATTGCGAGATAGAAAAGAAAAATTGACTTAAATTTCCATACCTACTGGATATTCGACAATTTGTGTCGACAACATTGATCAATATGGAATATATGATGGAGCAATTAGAAACAATATTGCCGAACAATTGCCGCATTTCATTTTAATTGCTCCAGAATGCTCCACTAATTGCTCCAGATTGCTCCATTACAGTTGCCCGGCGATTATTGCTCAAACAATTGCCCGTGTAAGCGCACCTTAAGTACGGTGCCGTTTGGTGCGTTGCCCACAAGTGATATAACATGCTTGTTTCGACTGATTAACAATTAAACTTAGTAATTACTTTTATTTAAAAAAAATTACAATAAACAATTGATGATTATAATCAATAATTTGATATTTTCAGTGAAATGTTTGGATAATAGTTCAAATTGTCCTAATGCATTGAAATTAAATGATAAATTAATTTAAAAAAATTAATGATAATAATCATAATATTCATAAATTTTTCTTTCCAGTTACGTTAAGGTGATTCAGGTGTATAAAAAAATGCCCTGTACCAATTACATTTTGTGTTTGTTTGACAAAGATCGTAATCAATGCTTTTTTCTTGTACACAGTTATATTTTTGATCCAATTTAAACGTTTTGATGATATGAAATTTGGAGGAAAAGTTTTATTGCGTGTCACTTTCAGAGAAAAATGCATTCAAAAAACTTTTTGAGTTTTCCAAAAACCTGCAAAGAGTGGGAGGTCACAAATTTGGATTTAAGCTTCTTTCATGACCCCTAACGAAGTATGAAAAAAATTTCGGCGGTGTAATTTTTTCAAATCAAAAATACATTTTGACTGTACTAAAACACGGAAATTTATCTTCTTGCTTGCCACCATGTGTATGGATATGGATTGTCATGACGCGTATGTTGGTAATACTTAAATAAAGGTCTATTTCTATTGCAACTTAATTTTTTTCTTTCGTGTTGTTATACTGTTCTTTCCTTTCCGTTATAGAACAAGATCCCAGGGTTTTTTTGGTTCATCTTTTTAAAAAATTTCCCAAAAGCACCCGTTTTCGTTCGTCTTCATTCCTCTCCGTTCTTCCTGATGTGGACACTTCCATATGAAGTGTACAACATTGAACTCGTAGACTGAAAGAACGAACGAAAGAGAACGAGGCCATGTGATTCAGCCTTAAGCGTGCACGGCGATTCGATGGGAGGACCGAGAAACATACACGTCGATACAAGTTTTCCCGCAACGCGCTGACCGAATACTTTTGCCGAATATTCGGCTATTCGGCCAGAAAGTACACAGAATATTCGGTATTCGGCGTATGGCCGAATATACTATTCGTTGCAAGCCTACTATAAAGTCAAACTGAGGCAAATCCGTCCTTTCAGTTGTTAAATCTTAGGTTTTTAATGTCTAAAATGACTGAACTATAAGAACTAACCTGAAAGAATATAATTATTTAATGAATATTGATTAATCTACATTAGAAAAAAAACGCAGTTCGGCCGTATTGCCTTTGCCATTAAAAACTCTACATGAAAAAAAAGACAAAAGCGCGTATGAGATAAGTCCGCGTAGTGTGGATCATTGGCGTAGATAGGTGGGGGGGATCAAGGGGATCAATCCCCCCATGGGCCTACGAAAATTATAATAGAATTGAATAAAAGTCTTCGTATCTACGTATTTAAGTATAATACATGAAATTTCTTAAGCACCTCTTTTGGCATTATGTTATGTGCAATTTTGTTTTTGCGCAATTACATAAAAATCATCTAGATATGTTTTTGTGACGGCTGTGCATTTAAGTGTTGTATAATTTCCGTGCTTCGAGCAGGCCGACCAATCGTGAGCCACGAAAAGGACGCTCACTATAATTGTGGACACATCGAGCACATGTAAAGAAAATACAATGAGCCAATAGTGGCACCTCGGTTCCTAAATACTCAAAATTTTAACATTATAATAAATCAAGAAATTTAATCGTTTTTCCAATTTTGGGTGAAATAACTAGTAGCTATGAGCATATTTTATTCAATATTTAATATTTCGAGTATTTTTTAATATAGTAGAGTATAAAAATATGAGCTTCCTAAAAAAAATAGGACTAACTTTTGGCTTTGATTGTCCTCCTTAATATTTTGAAGTTTATAAAAATTGCCAAGTCAGTAAAAATATTATGCCGGATCCACACGTTTGTCTAGGCTTGGCAAGCGTTCGCAAATTGAAAACGCTTTTTTAAAACAAACGTTTGGACGCATTACAAACGCTTGCCGCAAACTTCCTTTGCAAGCGTTCGCAAATTGAAAACGTTTGCTTTGGTTTGCCGAGAATCCACACTCGACCGCATCGCCCACAAGCGTCGGCAAGCTTACACAAGCCAAGCCAAACGCCTTATCCACACGTTTGAATTTGCGAATGCTTGCCAAGCCTTGACAAGCGTGTGGATCCGGCATTAAAGTTTAAGAAAAGATTCTACGGGCAAAATTATGATAAACTTTAAGTTATAAGTTCGGGGAAGCTTTGCACTTCATAGACTGTTCTAACTCGATACAATTTTATCGAGCACAATACACAGTAGGTACATTCATTGTCTCTGGCGAATCAAGAATTCGAAGGTATTGTTCCTTGGAGCGTTAACATTAATTTACGGGGAGTGTCTATTCAAAAGGGCGTATTTCCGTTTTCAACTTTTTTTTATTTTAAAATTATTTTGAAAATATGGCATAAAAGTCCATCGATTGAGCCTAAAAACTTATTCAAATGGAGCGTACTTTCCATATAAAAAATTAAAAAAAATTAGGATTCCAATCAAAATAGTAGAGGGCAATTGTCATATGACAGTATGCAGTTGGAAAGTTGGATTTTTTTGTTTTTTTTTCTTTACATATGTTAAGATAAAGCGAAAAAAAAATTTCTGCAAAATCGGTCCTGTGCTGCACGAGAAAATTGCATAAATGTCCATTTTTGATGCATTTTGAGTGCATTGCTACACAATTTTTTTAATTTCTCCAGTTCTGTTAGTCGTAGAAAGTAGTTTTCAAAAAAAATTTAAAATTGCCGCCATTTTATGCCAAATCATCGTACGGTAAAATATTTTTTTTAAATTGTAGGTTTTTTTATGTACTTTCTTGTGAGCATACGCAATACTTCGTTACTTTATTTAAAATGTCTATTTTAGGAGTTTGAAAAAACTAAAAAAATTCCATTTTCAATGTTTTGCCTTTTGCCAACTATGAAAAGCTACTTGCCAACTATGAAAAGCTACTTGAAAAGAAAGGAATAAAATTAAAAATTGAAATTTTTAGTTTTTCAAAGTCCTAAAATGGTCATTTTAACTAAAGTAACGAAGTGTTGCGTATGCTCACAAGAAATTACATAAAAAAACCTACAATTTAAAAAAAAATATTTTATCGTACGATGATTTGGCATAAAATGGCGGCAATTTTAATTTTTTTTTGAAAACTGTCAATTGTTGCCGTAAAAATCAAAATTTTTTTTTGAAACTCCAACCAAGTATTTATAGCATCAAAGTACATCTCTTCTCCAATTTTTATCAAAATCCGACCTTTTTCCCGTTATCTATTGCATTTTTAGTAAAATAAAACAAAATTTCATACATTTTGGTTTTTTGAGGTTAGGCTTTATTTTTAAAGGATTTATACCGAATCAGTTCGATAGTCTATTCATTCACGAGTATTTTCCAATTTTTTTTATTTTTCTACGACCAACAGAACTGGAGAAATTAAAAAAATTGTATAGAAATGCACTCAAAATGCATCAAAAATGGACATTTATGCAATTTTCTCGTGCAGCACAGGACCGATTTATCTTAACATATATAAAGAAAAAAAACAAAAAATCCAAATACAATTCAGTATGATCGGATCCCTCAGCAAAAGAAGGTTCACTTCAAAATACGATCTGAATTTTCGTTTCATATAATTGTGACTGAAAGCGAAAGGAAGACCCTGCTCAACAGCATGACTGTTGCATGGAATATTTTTACATCATTCTAAACTAATTTTTGACGCTCATTTCAAATATATTATCAGTTTTTTTTATATCAGCTTTAGTTAATGAATTATAAGGAAGTGTTTCTCTCACTCACTCTCACCGTACTAAAATATTTTATTTAAAAAAACTACAAGCTGCACTGCACGCAGAATACTCCCACCTATCTAAAACTGTAAAAGTGAAGGTTCTAACCTACCACCTTCCAGAATAATGAGTCAGTAAATTCAAAATTTTGTTTTTTTTAACAAAACTATCAACTTCAACTACCCTTTTCCCAAAAATACGTAGTTAGTCAATATTTTTTTTCCAAAATTGGAAAGCACGGACAATTTCCTATAAATAATGTCCAATAATTTTTGTGTTGCGGGCTTTATTTTTTGAAGATATGTATTAGCAAATTTTGATGTTAAAGTTGACTTTATTTGGTAGTTTGGTACTTTGGCACTTTGGTATTAGAGCCCTAACACAATACAAAATATAATTTTAGCTCAAAGTTATACTAGGAGTGGATATGTGGACATAAAAATCTTGCTAAAAGGATTTTCGCTTTTGACAGAACCCCAAAAAACTTCACTGCAAGTGTTTGGAAAAATTCTATTCAAAAAGGCTTATTTCTTGAAGTGACTAATCAAAAGGTCGTATTTCTAAACAAATAATTAAAAAAATATAGTTTTAATGTGTATTTTTTTAAATAAAAAAACCATATCATAATGTAGTCTTAACCTTCACATGAAAGTGCATTTAAATATATTTTAGCATTTTATTTATAGGAACAGGCAGTTTTTTTCGATTTCTGTCAAGTTTGTTTATGATGGAAATACGCTCTTTTGAGCACGCACTCCTCAATTGTCAAATTTATTCTTTATTCTAATTGCAAAAGTGTGTTAAAATTGTTTTGTTTATTATCTCGGAATGAAGAAATTTTTACTGCCAATAAAACCACTCGGCAAGTCTTGAGACGGTGAGAACCATAGAAATGCAGAATCATCTGTAGAAACAACCGCGAAAACACCCCGTTCTGATGCATTAAATTCTCAAAATCCGATCAATCAAAATATACTGTCATATCCCCTCCCATCGCAACCTATGCCACTGGTGTGGATCCACCATTAGTGGCATTACTTTCATAAATTGTAAGAATTTAAACTAAAACTATGAATGATTTACAACTTTAGAGAATGTTGAGAGAGAATGTTTTAAGAAGATTTACCGTTTAATAAAAAATGGTAGCTGAAAAAAACTACAAATGATTATACATAACTCTTTGGAATTCTATCGTAACGTAATATTGTGTGTCTCATTAATTTCTGTAGTTATAATTAATGTACAAAGTTTCCTATATACAACTCCTGCAATTATCAAAGGAAAAATTAATATTGTGACAGGAAACAATCGAAACTTTTATAGTGTGTTCTTTAATTAAAGAATTACGAGCAATATATTAATGAAAATGCCGGTTTACAACATCCTATTAAGGGGGGTGACGTGATTACAAATACGTAGAGGTATTGTCGACAAATGAAAGTAACAACGTCATTTAAAAACAGGAAACAATCCAGTCATGATCGGGGAAGCACCTTATCTGGGAAGGAATTTACAAGACTGGTTGCTTCTGTCATAAAACGGCGAAGAATGACGACCTTCGCGAGGTGTTCATCTTGTTTACACTAAACATGACGGATCCAGTGTGAATATCAACAAAAACGTCACCTCTTATAAGATAATAAATTGATTCCTAGAAATTGTAAAAGAGTTTTTTAATATCGGTGTTTTGAATATTTTTCAAGAGTTTTATCGAAAGTAGCGACCTTGTTTTGATTACCAGGTGGAAGCCTCTGTTTGCTGTTCACCTGCAGAAATGATTATAAGAATTTTACCGTTTCTAGGTAATGAGTAGAAATCACTGGGATTGGGATAAGAATACGAAAATTAATTTGTTTAGTAACAAAAATGTTTTCACAGAAAAGTTCTCGGATCTTCATAAAAAGGAGCAAAGAAGAATTTACCTTTTCAAACAATTTTAACTTCTTAGTATTTCAATAGCACCTCGATAGAATGTGAATCAATTTTTTATTATAAAGAAAAATATTGGGTCACCACACATTTACCGCCCGCCAACTGAATGGGGCCTGCACTGCAGTCCAAGAAAACTGCCAAAAATCTTTATGTGTGTGGGCATTTATCGTCCGTCCGCGCCTGAAGATCTGATTTTTAAGTCTTTCAGTCGGAAGTTTTCGTTTAAACCCAGAACATTTTTGGTAAACTACGCTAAACTGTCTTCTTCGCCTATTTGTCTGTGGGGAATCATGAGGTGACCTGCAGTCCACGGTCTGTCAAGCGGTTGCCTCAAATCCCCAACTCTCAGTCAGACTCAGTAATGTGTGACCTTGATCGTGGCATGCCTGCCTACCTGGCCTAAAAGGCCATAGCCTGCCGGCGGCCTGTAAGTGAATTAAGTTTTATACGAAGCTCTCCAGAAGGACAGATACAGTCCTGGGTGGAGATTTCCGTTATTATCACTATTAAAAACTTCTTTTTTTCCCTTTAATGCACCCGGCCGGACGGCATACTGCAGTTGTTACCCGATTTAGTAATGCCATGGGTGGCGGTCTCACTCGAGAGCAAGGTGTGTCATGGATACGTCCATGTGAGTTGGACGCAAAAGCGGAAGGAGGTCCAAAGAATCTACAAACGTCTATAGGCGGCCCGAATAAAATAAGACTCGCCCATTCTTCACCTGAAGCAGGCACCCACAGCGTCAAAACCCATGCAAATGAGGCACAGTACCCCTCCCTGAGTAGAAATATCAATAAAAGACTCACGGAATAGTCCAAATAAAGCACGGTACGCTCATACTTTTTCTAGGCTGAAGGGAGCAAAATTTGAGCTTTAAGATATTGTATAGGACGAAGAAAGCGGGCAAAAAGTTCTTGTTCAATTGCGTAGGTCAAGCAGCATTGGACGTGGCTAATACTTAGTTGGGGGACCGCTTAGTAAAGCGACGCTCGTGGATACCTCTGGCGGGCGCATTTTTAGATTTGTGTACCTGTAACGGGAGCGTACATACCCAGGTGGATTTGTTCGCTATGCATACTAGTTGCTGGCACATATATGCTTTTAAAAAATTTAACTAAAAAAATTGTTTTTACTCGGTCGATTAGCCAAACATCCTTCGTGCTAAACAATCGGGAAAACGTTAAGGAGATAAAACAGTCCCAAATCTTGCTTCTTTTTCTTCTTCTTCGGTTCTGCCCTCTTGCAACTGTTCTGTTCAATTGTCCCTACCACCATGGGGACCACGCTAAGAACCTGGATATCCCGCACATCTGTTGTTCTAAGTGCTGCTGAAGTGCCTGGCACCAGCCACAGTCAGACAGTGCAGTGCAGTGCAGGCAGTTAGGTTCTGGAAAGCTTAAAAGAGAGTAGGTTCGAGGTACTGATAAGCTTCTTAAACTCCACAGACAACCTTAGTCGGTCAAACAACAACCAAAGATTAAGACCTCATTAGACCTCCGGACGCACTGGAGGCAACCGTCGTATACCCACCTGCCTCCCCTACAATGGCTGCAAGAGTATGATTATCTTCTACCAAGCACACCTCCTTATAGGTTTTGAGGCGCACTACTCTCTAAGGAACTCAAAAATATAGTGGATAGCTCTAACAAAAGCGGTTTACAGATCATCACAAGATATGGAGCTGACAATGTCCTTGCGAGAGATCATCACGAGGTCGAATAATATCTGCTGACTTTAGTTAGGCTATTAGTTAAGTCTTCCTAGTTTTGGGGTCCAATGTTAAACTATTCAATCTTTGAATGCTTTTTTAAAGGAAATGCCTGCTGATATCTCTTTCCATCTCACATTTTCCAAGTTCTCCGCCGGTGTTTCTATAAGATTAGTTCAAAGCGTGGCCAATTCATCTGGTTTCACGTTACCTCGATTTTTCTGTGTCCCGATACCCCCTGAAAAGTGATCCTGTACATCCTGTCTAAGTACTAGAGCTCTTTATGAAAGCTTCGACCAATTTTAGCTTTAATTTTAGCGCTTAGTGACTTGATAGCCGATAATAGGATTACCCTGGTTTCTGGGCTAAACTTCTAGGCAGGCTTTGAAGATTGCCAGCAGTTAAAGGTCTACCATGCATTCTAGAACAAAGAACAACAAGCTTATCAGCCTGTTGTTTTCCTCTCTGTGACCATATACCTTCAGAATTAAAACCACTTTGTCTCTCCTCTACACTGCAAACCCCAAAATATTTTTCCCGTGTGAATTTAACACACTACACACTTCATAAGCGTGTAAATTCGGCTTATCGTGTTAAAATATTGCGTTTTAGGAATAACCCGTGTTAAAATAATGTTGATAAAAAACCATACGTGTGAAAATTACACACGTCCAGCGTATAATATTTTTTACACTCTAAAGAAATGGTAACGTTTTATCGTTTTACGTCTTAAACGTATGAAAATCAAACATTATGTGTCATTTTACACACTTCACTAAATTAACACACATGAGAGTATAACTTAAATGAAAGTGAAGACAGTATTTAAATACTCAGTTACCAGAGAGCTCCACGACCTCTCCTCGCTTTACAGTCAGTTGGTAACAGAAGGGCGTCGAGACAATTCATTTCAGTTTATATCAAAAATTTTAAGCTTACGGTGACGATTTGTCTAAGTTTACTCTCCGTAAAACGACGCTCAAAAAGCTTCACTCAAAAGCTCCAAAGTAATACATATTTGGTTTGCATAAAGTGTTTTAAATTTACACACTTTTCGCGTGTTAAATATTAACACATTTTAAACGCGTAAAAAGTGACTACACCATTTTACACGCGAAATGCATTTTAAAATCACACACTTGGGTTTGTAGTGTTAGGAATGGACCACGTAGCTCTAGTATAGGCAATTCTTATAGATTGACATAAGTCTTAAGGTCCCCATCCATGGTCAAATTGGATGTACATCCATGTATTTTCATCAAACCGATGCGCCGAACGGCTCACAATCGATAATTTTGGTTGCACATCGTCACTTCGATGTACATCCAATTTGACTGTGTATGGGGGCCTTTAAACATAGACATAGGGATAACAAATAATAAAATTGGCCACGTCCTTATTGAAAGAAGAGGGGCACGAGTATACTGGATGTAAGTACGGATGGGAGTAGCGTGCTGTGGCTCGGACCGCTATCGAGTCAAGGTGAAATTTAGAAACCGAATAACGACCACAACGCACAGAGTGCAAACACAACCAAAAAAATACATAGATAAGGCAAAACTTGAAGAAAGAAGAGATGTTTAGCAGAATCCTGTCGTACAAAACTTAAGAGAAGTAGAAGAAGGCGCAGCAGAAGAAACACTAGGCTGGGCCGCCAGAAAGACTAGAATTGATTGATTCGAGCAGCACTGTAGATCCGCAATTGGAGAAATAAACCAGAGCAGAGCCACTGGGGTAGTACATCGCAATGCCCACAACGGCAGGAATGGAATTCTTCAAGCTGAAAAGAAGAACTGCAGACAAGCTGTGCAGAAATAAGAAGAAGGAATATCTAAACAGGAGGATCCTGCAGATTCAACAGGCATACAAAGGAACACACCAGATCAGCATTAAGCTTCAGGCAAGAACGGACATCTGCAGAGATATATAGAACCTATTAGCAGACCGTTATAAGATAAAAGAAAGGTGGGGAGAATATTTTCAATATTTATTGAATCCGATACCCCTAGTAAACGAGGATCTATTGACGGTGACATTTGTAATTCATCAAGATAACGGTTTTCACAATTCGGCAAAGGACATAGGCCTGAACATCGACGAAGAAAAAAAATGGTGATGGAACAGTCCATAGGTGGAAGATTTAGAATGGGAAGAAATAAAATATCTATAAAAATTAACAGACTAAGACAATCCGGCGATGTAATCAGGATATAGGACAACAGTATTTCAAAACGGCTCATGGTAGCAGAAATTTCGGGAATTAGACCATTAAGCAGACCCAGGAGGAGATGGATAAGCCGGAACTGGAGACATGCAGTAAAGGAGACCGTCAAACTTGGAGAAACGCCCTAGAAGAGGCCAAGGATCGATTTGGGTTGTAGCGCCATTGGATGGAAGGATAGACCGATTATGGCATACGTCTACTGGAGCGGGGAAGAATTTGTTTACTGCCCAACATAACTTTTCCATGCTGACGGTTTGGCAAGTTTCCCCCTTTGATACCGCTATCTTCGTCTACAATCTTAGACACCTGTCAAGAACCACTTCGTTGCAGCTCGGGAAATGTGGTTTCAAGAAAATCTCCACGTCCATGTAGTGTGTATCCTTCTGGTATAAGGTGGTTGACCAGGCTGCTTAGAGAGAATTTTGTGAAGGCTAGCCACTTCCCTTAGCTAGCCATATATATCTTGGCAATACTCCAATAGTAATGATCATAGGCTTCCACGTAGACAATTATACCGTGACGATTAATGCGCCATCTTTTAGAGTTTGAACGAACTGTAATTTGTAACGATTTATGCAGTAAGTTAACAGCGCGCCATCTATTAGTTGGAGTTTGCACAAACCGTAATTGAAGACTTAAAGCTTCGAAGTTTCCAGATAGTTCGAAACGAAGTTTCGAGAATTAAAGGGCTTTAGAACTTTGTAGAAGGGAGCTTGGATATATGTATAAATGCAGTAACGGCGGTATTCAGTGAGCCAATTTTTGATTAGAAAATCTATGAAAGTGTTCTAAGTGAGCAAAGCGACCTAAAGCGAAATGGTGTAATTAAGTAGGCGATAAATAGGAGTTATTAGGGAGAGATATTAAATTGCAAGTGATGATTAGTGAACTTTAAGAATTTTGTTCGTGTGAACATTTAAAAAGTGTATTCCTTAACTAATCCTACGAATACAAAAATCACTTAAGTCGTTCAAACAAAAAAACGGCTCGACCGATTTTTATGAAAATCTTTTCAGATCATATTTCCTTTAATACGCTTCAAACGGCAAATCTCAACGAAGTCGATATCTTTTTTGGTTCGCGCGAAACCGTGCAGGAAACGCATACGTACGCACAGACACACACACACATATTTCTTCTCAAATTTTAGCTTAAAATGCTACCCTGCAAACATTTTCTCGACTCTTCGTTTAAACGACTCGTTTACGAGTCGAGAATTGCTCGCCAAAAACTTGGTTCTCGACTCGTCGCTTTAACGATTCGTTTACGATTCGAGAATCACTCGCCAAAATCTTTGTTCTCGACTCGTTGCTTTAAAGTCGTCCTTACGATTCGAGAATCACTCGCCAAAATCTTGGTTCTCGACTCGTCCATTTAATCATAAACGGTAACCTTTACCGCAAAAATAGTTGGGATAAAAAATGTATCTGATCTTGAATAAACTTTTTTACATACGTTCAACGATCGGAATTTTCTTATATTTCATTTAATGACGTTTTTCCAGGGCTGAACGAATTTCAAGGGATCAGGGTTTTTCCGCGAGCAGCGTAGTCGGGTTTTATGGAGTTAAAAGTAGAAAGGATTCTAGGAAAAAGGAAAGGTTAGGATTCTAGAATGGGGGTGTTCTCACTCGCTTCCGTAACCAGTATCATGCCGAAAATAAGTGGACCGATTTTTTAGCGCTAATTGTCTCGCCTTTACTAATGCCTGAGAACAATTGATACTCTGGAAGTTAGTCGGGTAGAACCTTCGCTTTTACAGTTTTAGGTAGGTGAGAGTATTCTGCGTATACTGCTGCCTTATTCATGAAATTATGTCATAGGGTTACAAACATACAGGGTGATATGTAAACCTCTACAAAAATAATTCAAAGCGCCCTAGCGGCTAAACCGTTACGATTCCCTCCCCCTTCCATACGATTTTTTGTTCGTCTATTCAAAACCTATCCACAGCCGGCCGCTTCGTAACTCTAGGTGGGACACCCTGCATAAAGAAAACTATATAAATTCGAAATAATTTTTCATAATTTTTTTCTTTACCCTCCATTTTCCGATCAAAAGTGAGGTTTTCCGGAAAAAGCTTATAGGAACCTTTTTGTCGAGATTTTTCTTAGCTTTATTTTTGTTCTCTTGACAATTTTGCAATTTCGACGTTTGTCCCGAGTTACGGCCGGGAAAGCGTCGGACAATCCGTTTAATCGAATTTTCTCTTGATTTTCACAAAGTATGGCCCGGAACTCAACGGTTACCTTTTCTCCTATTGCTAAACTCCCACCATTCCAAATTTCATTAACTTACAATTTTTTTCAGAAGAAATCTCTAGGAGCTGTACTATATATTTTTTCTACAATTTCTCCCCGCCCATCAAAGAAAATGAATAAAGAGCTCTTCGATTTTAAGTCGCTACTACGAATCGTTATCGAGTCGTCAAAGCGATTTGCTATAGCATTCCGTTTTCGTCTTTTACAAATCGATATCATTTCGATAACGACTCTCGCCTCGGAGTCTTCTCGAAGATTTCGCGACTCGTTTTCGAGTCGTTCTCGGGTCGTAATGTTTGCAGGGTATTGGGACCTTGAAACATGAAAATACATTGAAAATTTCGATTTCGATTTTCGGACCGATTACAATAACTTCCTACTGGGAAGTTAATAAAATTTGTCGGACAGAATAGGATTTTAGGAAACTCTTTTATTCTATGGCATAAAATGATAAAATTTTACCGACAGAATAGGCCCCATTAAAGGCTTTAGAATTATTTGGACCTTCTTGGCATACCATAAAAAAATAAGTCATACCACCTAAAAATTATAATTTTTACGTGATGGATTAGTTCATGGGATGCAATTAATTAAAATTTATGAAAGGATTTTGCACCTGTACGGTAAACCGATTCAAGTCCTTTGAAGTCCGATCTTAACAACTCTTAAAAAAGCAATAAACAAAAGATTTTACAGAGTCTTTAAGCACTTTACGTGACTTGAATTTAAACCTAGATAATCAACTTATTCAATGCCTGCCCGCCAGTGGGAGTAGTCAACAGTATTTTACCGCTGAACTTCAAAGTATTGTAATTTCAAGAGAAGCATACTTAATTGCGGATAGGATTCAAAAGATCACATTAAGTACTAATTATTGAATTTTTCATGAATTCCCAGCACTATGAGGGAATTCCGACTTGAAATTGCTTTCAATATAATTGGACAAGTTTCAGGTACATCTAAAGGTTATCCAAAAGACCTGACCGGTAAAAGACGCGTTACCGAGCAATTTCTGGCTCGAAAAGTTGGCAGCTAATTACGTCTCGATTTATGTTTTGTCAGAACTGATAATAAGAAAGTTACGAAATGCATTTCAAAGGTAATCAGGCGTATTATGTATGAATTCCGAAAATGCGATAAATAAAGGTATTTAAAGGTTAAAAAGAAATTGTTTTCTGCTGATAAGACAACATCGTAAAATTACCATCACGTGAAGTAATGAAATGTAAATTTAACAAGTTATTAAAGGTGAGAAAATTTTGTAAAGAACATTAAAGACAATCGGTATACTTAGCGCCAGTTGTACAAGGCATATTGTGTAGCACTCGCTATCAGGTAATAGATATGGGGATCTTATGTCATTTAACCGGTGATAAAATATGGCAATTGAAAAGATTATTGGCCCCAATATAAAAGATTTCACTAGAGCGATAAAAATTGCTTCAATCACAGCAATTTCAACGACGGCGATAAAAATTTCGAAAATAATAAAAATTTATTACCTTGATAGCATTTAGTAAATAATTTATTGGGCATTCCATTTTACCTGTTGATTAAATCTTGGATGAATTTTTATTTAGTAAAATTAGAATTTTACATCAATTTATAGATCAAATTCTAAAATGATTTTTTTAGACCTATAACGACATCAGAAATAATAATTAAAAATGCCATTAATCAGCACTTCTTATGGAGATAATTCCTTAACCTGCGCAGGTATTAAGCTTATTGCGCAGATTTATTGTTGCGAACAAACGTGCAATTAAATATAAAAAATGGAAAGACCTGAGGTGTGGCTAAGAACTGGTATCTGTCGCAGAGCATCTATAATAGTTACGTGATTTCACAGCATTAATTCTATTTTATATGTTCGACTCGAATAAATAATTTGTGCTCATCCTCACTGATTTTGTAATTAAAATGAATTGTTTATCTGTAATTGATTTTTAATTTGGAAATAATCACGTGATTTTTTCTGTATTTTAGTTATTCTATGAGATTAATGTTTTTGTTTCCACCATCGGATGAGGATTTACTTAATTTTAAAATTTATCTGTAATTTTAGTTGATAGTTAGATCATAGATAAGTTCATAGTTAGGTTAGTAAAGTCGCATACAAATCAACTCAACTTGTTTTTAAAATCGTCTGATTTTATCACACAATTATTTTTGGTGTGTTAAATTGTTTTAAGGAAAATTAGTCGTTTTGCTTAAATCGCACGATTTGACGGCCACTCTTAAACGGAGCTTCTGCGTTTTTATTGCTTTTTGCCTAAAACTGTGCACAGAATTAAATGGCAACCAAGTCAAGCGAAATGGACGCCGCCGAAAAATGGTCATGTATTATTAGGATTTTTTATAACAATGTTATTAAATCCTACTTATAGTAGAGGGAAATTAAACAAAAAAAAGCGAAGTTATAATGTAGTTGGGAAGACGCATTTTTTTCTTTACATATGTTAAGATAAAGCGAAAAAAAATTTCTGCAAAATCGGTCCTGTGATGCACGAGAAAATTGCATAAAATGTCTATTTTTGATGCATTTTGAGTGCATTGCTACACTATTTTTTTACTTTCTCCAGTTCTGTTGGTCGTAGAAAAATAAAAAAAATTGGAAAATAATCGTGAATGAATAGACTATCGAACTGATTCGGTACAAATATTTTAAAAATGAATCCTAACCTCAGAAAACAAAACGTATGAAATTTTGTTTTATTTTACTAAAAATGCAATAAATAATGGGAAAATAGTTGGATTTTGATAAAAATTTGAGGAAATATGTATTTTGATGCTATAAATACGTGGTTGAAATTACAAAAAAAAAATTTGATTTTTACGGCAACAATTGGCACTTTTCGAAAAATATTAAAATTGCCGCCATTTTATGCGAAATAATCGTACGGTAAAATATTTTTTTTTTAAATTTTAGCTTTTTATGTACTTTCTTGTGAGCATAAGCAAAAATAAAAAATTTCAATTTTTAAATATTTTGCCTTTTTTTCATAGTTGGCACGTAGCTTTTCATAGTTGGCAAAAGGCAAAAAATTGAAAGTTGAAATTTTTTAGTTTTTTCAAAGTCCTAAAATAGACATTTTAAATAAAGTAATGAAGCATTGCGTATGCTCACAAGAAAGTACATAAAAAAAACTAAAATTTAAAAAAAAATATTTTATCGTACGAACATTTGGCATACAATGGCGGCAATTTTAATATTTTTCGAAAAGTGCCAATTGTTGCCGTAAAAATCGAATTTTTTTTTCAAATTTCAACCACGTTTCTTTCTTTCTCCAATTTTTATCAAAATCCGGCTATTTTCCCGTTATTTATTGCATTTTTAGTAAAATAAAACAAAGTTTCATACATTTTGGTTTTTTGAGGTTAGGATTCATTTCATGTACTTTCAGTCTATTCATTCACGAGTATTTTTCAATTTTGAAAGCTGCCTAAATCTTACAGACCTATCAGCCTAACCTCTTTTCTTTTAAAAACGATGAAAAGGCTGGTGGACCTTCACGTCAGGTGCAAGCTTTGAGTGTTCTCTTTGCTCGAAAGAAAATTTGTCGTTTTCAGTAAGGCCCATTTTACACGATCAAACACGAAACAAAAAGTTTCATGCGACTTTGCTTGGTTTGAAGGGGAGAGGAGAGAGAGGGCTGGAGGGAACACGTGTTCCCTCAAACCCTCTCTCTCCTCTCCCCCACAAACCGAGCAAAGTTGCATGAAACTTTTTGGTTAGTGTTTCATCGTGTAAAATGACCCTAAGGAAACCACATTACTGAAAGACCATTTTTTTACTAAAGCCACAAGCACTCGATAACATAAGACCTTCCGAGAGCCTATTGATGCCTTCAAACGAAAATTTATAACTTTTTCGAACTATGCGAACTGGAAACGAAAAAAAAAATCTGTTGTCGAATTTCACAAACCGGGTCCTGGTTTCGATTTTATCCGCTAGGCAGATGATCTTGCCATCACTGTTCCGGTGAAGTTTGACTTGACCAATGCAGAGGTCATGAGAACAGCCCTCCGAGAATTGTGTACCTATAAATCAACCGAAATAAGGCCGTCTTGGTGCCGTTTCAAAAAGTTACAAAGTGGACCTAGGTCCCATTTGTATCCGGGGTACGAGTCAAATATCTGGGATTAATGCTAGCCAAGAAACTGAAGTGGTACGCCGAACGGTCAATCCCTAGTAAAATCTGCAAACCTAGTGTCTAGAGGCATAACTAGGTTAACCATTCCCGAGGGCATATAAAAAGTCGGGGACCGGTTCTTCTGGTAGGGGCAACCTCTTCTCCAAAAATAATTCTTGTTAGGTAAGGAATCGAGATGTCAGCCTTGGAACAGTCAAAATTTATTTCAAAGACCTCAAGAACATCCCAGGAGTAATGATTTAAGGAACTACGATATAAAATTACCTTTTCGCTGAACGAAAAATCAAGCGATTAATTGAACAAGAAGTTTAACACTAGCTAGCAGCCAGGTTAGTCATAAGAATATATACAAGATGGCATGGACGTCATCACATGGTAGCAGAGCCGGATTAAGAATCTGGAGACCCCTAGGCCGAACCTGTGGTGCGGGCCCCACCTCAAAAAAAAATTTCAAACCGGTAACCTTGACAGTAGAAAGAGAAGAATATTTTAATGGTTTCAAATTCAATTTCAATACATTCGCTAGTACCTTCACCAATAGTAAGTAATTTGAACGGCAAATTAAATTGGCGAATTGATAGAAATAAATTGTTTATGGTGCGCCATCTAGACCTTCGGTATTTCAACATTGAATAACTCTGACATTTGTTAGTCGATTTTGACAAATGAGCAAGATTTATTTAGGATATTCTCTCAAATCAGTTTTTGAATACAATATCGATTAAATGACCACCTCAATTCGATACGTAAAAGGAGCTCTTTTTCGGGCATCTTGCATAACATTGGGCAGCATTTCGGGCGTTACAGCTGGTATTTCGGCTCATATGTTAGCTTTAAGTTCATTAATGGTCTTCGGCTTCCTGGCATAAAGTTCACTTTTTGAATAACCCCACAGGTGCCCTTAAATCCGGAGAACGAGGAGGCCACTCCAAATCACCATTTTTCGACACAACGTGTCTTGGTAACTTGCGCTGCAAGAACTTCAACGTAGCTTTTCACGCATTTTCAGGCACACAAAGTGCGCCAACATCCAGCAATAGCGTGCGCCGTCGAAGGTTTCTCCAACTTTGAAGAAAAATGGTCCGATGATGGGTTTTGAGCACACTCCGGCCCAAACTGTGACTTTCTCTTCGTGCAGTGGTGTTTCGTGAATGACATGTGTGTTCTCTGTTCCCCAAATCGAAAATTTTGTTTATTGACTTCGCCAGAGAGTGTAAAATGAGCTTCGTCCGTCATCAAAATTAGTACAGCACAGCACGCACAGTCACGGGCGTAGCAAGGGGAGGGGCCAGGTGGGCCAGGCCCACCCCAGAACCCTTCTGGCCCACCCCAGAATAAAAGTGAATCACTTATTAAAAACCCGTGATGTTACATAAGGCTTAAAACAATTTTAGATAAAATAGTATGGTACACGGATGTCTCCAAATCTGGAGCAAAAGCACCCTAGCAACTGTCTTCCAAGCACAGGTGTACTCTATAATGGCATGCATTCATGAGAACTTAAGAAGGGTTTACCAAAAAGAACGGATTTTTATCTTCCCTGATAGTCAAGTTGCAATTAGGGCCGTAGGACCAAGTCAAAATGATTTTGGGGGTGCCATCGTGCTCTTGATAAGCTGGGTGTTCTCAATCAAGTTACCCTTGTTTGGGTCCCGGGTCATCGGGGCTGCAAAGGCAATAAAAAAGCGGATGCCCTAGTTGAACAGGGTTCCGACATTGCATTCATCGGTCCAGAGCGGGCTATCGGAGCACCTACCAACTTTCTGCAAAGGGCCCTAGCCGATCGGACTTTGATGAAATGCCGAACGCTGGAGGTTCACGCCTGGACTGGTCAACTCTAAGCCCTTCCTTCCTGCGTCGTCTCCTAACACGTCCAAGGATTTGTTGGGGCGCAGTAGAAATGATGTCAGAACACTTGTTGGCTTGATTACCGGGCACTGCGCCCTAAATTACCACTTATGGAAGATAGGAAAGGCGAAGGACCCCACCTGCAGGCTTTGCCTGGAGGAGGATGAGCCTGCTCTCCACGTACTCTGTGAATGCCCCGCAATAGCGAGGAGCAGGGTTTTCTTGTTCGAGGAGTCCTTACTCGAGCATGCAAGTCTAAGCGACAAGCCACTAGCCAGACTGCTGAACTTGTGGTATATGAAGTATAGGGTTGTAGTACAATAGTCCAAATGAATGGCCGCAGTACCTTCGGACCCAGTACCTCACACAAGAAAAAAAATTTTGATGCGGCCATACATACGTAACCTATAACGCAGAATACAACCATAGATAAATTATATGGGCCTATCATCTTCAGTATGATACCGTGTAGTTCATGACACGCCCGATAGATGAGAAAAGTAAAAAACAAAAAAAAACGTTCTATGAAATGAATTAAGACGATCAAAACTAATTTGAATGCTGAGGAGAATTTAACAAAATAGTTATAAAATATTTTAATATCTGTTTGCTGGAAAATTGGGTCACTTAAACGAGAAAAGCAATAAAAGCACGAAAGGCCGCTTTTAGAACAACGCGATTTAAGGCGGAAACATACTATTAAAACGCGACCCAACGCAACGTGTCGACACCCGACGTGGACCGTGCACATTACCAACACGCGATGTCACGACATACTAGCATAATTTCTGAAGACAAAGCGGACAGCAAGGGAATCATACGGCCACGTTACGGATTTAAGAAGTAACGAGTCAGATGAAGATTTTGAAAAAGATTTGATGCAATTTTCGAATGACTGACGCGTGGCGTCGGGTGTTGTCTAGAAACACACTGTGTAAGCCGCGTCGGATGGAGTGTTGACCACTACCATCGACAACACGTCAATCTGGAACTATGGGATCGAGTAGCGTCAGCGAGTGTTGCGTCGCATCGGGTGTTTTTAGTGTGATTCTGGTCTGAACAAATTTATGGAAAATTTACGATTTGATTTGAATCAACACGCGTCGCATCATATCGGATCGGGTGGCGTTTTAAAAGTGTGTTTCCGCCTTTACGGTCTGATTATGTTGGAGCTGCGATAAACGTGTAGAGCGGCGATGCTAGCGGAGCGGAGATAATACAAGTTTTCAATAGAGCTGTTTATATTGGAGAATCGCGGTGACTAACGCTTTGGTCGCGACCAACGACAAGAGCTGCGATAAATCTTGGGTTACTTTTCTTCGCTAGTATCATTTGTATCACGATGGATGTTGATTCCTCAGTCATATTGTCTACGTTCTGTTTGCGCTTCCGTCAGAAACTGGTAAGCCTGCTTTATTCGCGCTACTCACAGCTTTTGTCACAGCCTTTGTCACAGCTCTGTTACCATCTATCGAAGCTCCAACATAATCAGACCCTTAGTTAATTTTCCTCAAAATTTGTGTTAACACACGATGTATGGTTTTAGTGGTAAGATCAGGCAGCATAAGGCAGCATACTGGTCCATCGAGGCCAATTTTAGATTTTCCGAGAAAAAAAATCGGCGACAGATAGAGATGCTTTTCTTCAAAATATTACGCAGAATGTCCTTGGATTGAGTATAGTGTCAATGAGGACAAAGATTACTTTTTTGTTTGCAGATACTTCTGTACAAAGAACTTACGTGAAAATTGGAAAAAAATAGGAGAAGCATTTCAACAGCATCGAAAATCTTTGATACATAAGCAGTCCACCGAAATGCACGTTTCTTACAAACACTCGATTGTTTCAGGAGGCGTACCACGTAGAAAGGATTTATTGAACGTCTGATGCCTATACAAGTCGCGAATGAGTGTATATGAGTATTTTAAATCTTTAAAACGGCGATATCTCATGAATGGCAATTTGTACAGGAAAATGTATAATATCTATTTTTGTGGATAATCGCATAATCTACAAATTTGGTGGAAACTTTTTTGTGATAAAACTTACCGTTTAGCAGATATTTGCCAAAAACTGATATTTTGATCTTTTGACCTTGAATAAAAATATTTGGCACCGACCGATCGATGGGGGATTCACCATTTTATTTATAATGATATTTGTAAGGGCTCAATTTTCAGCAACTTCCGAATTATCACCCATCTTGAGCTTTTTTCGTCTATTTTGACCGGACTATAGCGCCAGCTAATGCGCGCCGCAGCATAGAGCTGCGAGTTTAATTGATTTTACAATGCTCAGCAACGGCCGACAAAGTTGCCGGAATTTTTTATTGAAAATATAAGTATTCAGCAGTGACCCCTGCAAATTTCAGCGACTTATCTCAAAAGATGACGCCACACGATTTTTTTCAAAAAAAAAATTATCTCGGCTCAAGAAGGTCGGAGAGCAAAAATTTTTTTTTGTAAATTTGTAGAAAAATGTCAGCTTTCGATTGGCAATGATGGCATTCCAATGTAATTAAAAATCACAAATATATTCATGGTTTTTTGGGGTATAAAAAAATATCGATCTTTTGACTGATTTTGCACATATTAGGGATAATTTTTTGATATGCGCATTAATTGCACATGTAAGCGCAACTGTTAAAGAAAATTTTGGTACCGGTAGGGTGTAAAAATATGATGGCCTGTATGAGCTATTGGACATTGAAAAAAACGCGTTTTTTTCGGAAAAATCGAATTCTGCAAAAATTATGCAATATTTTGCAAATCTGTAAAAACGCTCTTATTCGACTTACATTGAACTACGCTTTCACCGTGGTTCGTTAAAAAATATCGTCTTTTCACGGAGCTACAGGTATTTCAAAAAAGAGCGATTTTTAGCGGTTTTTTTGCAATTACTAATTGAGTTTGCAATATTTTGAGACCGGACCACGGCAGTTCGATCCGTATTAAAGAGTTACACAACTTTGCCATTAAATTTTTTTTGTACAACACCAAGTTTCTTTTTTAAACGTGAAAAACTGTTTTTCGCTAACTTTGGGCGCCATTTTGAAAAGGACGCAAGCGCGTCATTTGTTTTAAAAATAGTTCATTGAATTCTACGGAAAATTTCCTATTTTTTACATACCTTTGTAGCCTGTTAATCGTTTTTGCAAAAAAACGCGATTTTTTCGACAGATTTACTGGACTATTGTACTGTCGACAAAAAAAACTGTTGAAAAAAAAACTAGCGACCGAGATTTAGCTACCTATAAAGATTTCTTCCAATGTACACGGTTTCTAGCGACTTGTGCCCATTAAGACTTGCGCCTGCGTATACTCTTATTGAGCTATTACAGAAGTCTCTATGTCTATCTCTCAGCAATACCGCGGTAGTGCATACCTAGACATTGCTCGCTGCCTAGACATAGAAACCGCTTTCAATAACATCAGCACCAAGATCCAGTAGGACAAGTCGGAACTTGGGATCCATAAGTGCACTGACAAAAATTCCTGTGGTAATTTTACAAAAAAAATACTGGAAGTTTTATTCACAAGCAGTTTCGTAAATTTGCAATAATATTATTAGGAATATTCCAATTCTACTTTACGTATTTTTACCAACTGTATAGTAAACTAGCTGGGACCCGGTGCGCCTATGCTGCACCCATAAGCCAATAGTAGTAATAAGCTGATATGAATTTTAATATACAGTAGGAGAGTTTGAAAAAGGCAATTTTTTGGTATTATTGATTCCAAATAACAAAATGTGAAACTATTAGGGATCGAGCCAATAAAAACCATCCCCTGACTTGGCGTTTATCGATCAGATTTGATTTTTCTATGCCGGGGAATTAGCCGCCCTGTGTAGGACTTCGCTCGAGGGCGCCATGAACGAAGTTCTGCACAGGGCGTCTAATTCCCGGCATAGCAAAATTATTCCCAAAAAAAATAAACAATTTGCAAATTTGGCTCAAAAATGCACAACTTGGTGCTCTAAAAAAATACATTACTATACACATATTTTCTCTCTATTTTTGTCATTTCGGCTTGAGACGAACAGAAGGGGCAAAAAAATGTCCAGCATTTAATCAGACATGCAACAAATGTTACGGTGTTTTTTTAAAGAGCTTCAGGATAAACTGTATTTAATCTTCTGCCGCTTTTTAACATTTCGAAAAGTAAGTTCCCATATACTGGCTGGAGCAATAAAAACTTTATATTCAAATTTTTTTTTATTTTTTAGTTCATTTTATTTTAAAAGTGTATATTTCAGTTTTTTTAAAGTATATTTTGTTTTCTACGTTTTAGACTATTATGTCTTCTGCCATTTTGTGGTGACCGCCATATTAGATTTAAAATGACGTCACACAGCTTACTCTACTATACTCGTCATACACTTTCATTTGATACCCATCCCGAGGGCGTTGTAAAGAAAAATGTAAACTGTTTCTTTGTGTTGGCCGCCATTTTGCATTTGGAATGACGCCGCAGCGCTAACACTATTCTACTTGTCATACCTTTTCATTTGATACCCATACCGCTTGTGTAAGCGGCCATTTTGAATTTGAAATGACGCCGCACAGCTAAAAGTATTCTATTTGTCATACCCTCTCATTTGATACCCATCCCGGGGGTCAGGGAACACAATTGCAAGATTCGGCCGCCATATTGGAACCGCCATCTTTGCGTAAGTAATGGACATCACCAATCGCTTTCCCGTACCCAGAAACCACTTTGTATAAATTTTCACCATCGTAGAACGCATATTATTATGCTTTTTATCGAATTTTTAACAAAGCTCTCTATGACAGCGCCGCCTATGAGTGATTTTTCAAAGTCGATACCAAAACCAGCACCTTGATGTAAGTAATATGTGGTTAAATTTTTGTGGCGATCGGTTGAATGGTTTAGGAGTTATTAAGGAACATACATACATACACACATACATCCAATTTTATATATTTAGATATACATTATTTGTGGGATGTAAAAATACAATCAGTATTTCAGCTTTCACTTCATAGTTTTGTAAATTTCCAAAAATTTGTGTATGCCCTCTCCCTCTACATAAAAATAGCATTTTGCTCACCATGCAAGGACCGAATCGCAATGACAGCTTGAAGCTTCAAGCTTCAAGCTGCAAGCGTCAAGCTGCAAGCTTCAAACTACAAGCTTCAGCTGAGTTTTGCTTTATTTGAGGACTGCAGCTTGAAGCGGTGAATGTGAATCATTGTACAAACCCTTTTATCCTAAGTTTTGAAGCTTGCAGTTTGAAGCTTTAATTGTGAATCGGCCCTAAGCATCAAAAATTATCAAAAATTTCTTGGCTGTTACAAGAACTGCCCAGACCCTGACCAAAGTCAAAGGTCTGACCTTAACTTAAGAACAATCGGGTATATATGCTTAGTATTCCATTGTTACCAGTGCATTATATCAATGAGAGGGAAAAAATAAACCTTACATTCCAATGAACAATTTGTTATTTTACTGAAAATATAAGTTCTAAAATTACGCCTCTTACTGTAAAATTACAGTACAAAGTTCAGTACATAACATTGATAAATAATACTAAGAAATATTGTAATTTTCTTACATAAACGATTTAGAAAAATACACAACATTGCGTAAAATATAGGTCACATTCATGTAATCAACATTTACGTCATGCAGTATTGGAGATTCTCAATTTCTTTATGTGAAATTACAAAATTTATAGTAAAATTACAATAATTGTGTAGTAAATTAGTAGGGGTATTCTTGTAGCCTGTTAATCGTTTTTGCAAAAAAACGCGATTTTTTCGACAGATTTACTGGACTATTGTACTGTCGACAAAAAAAACTGTTGAAAAAAAAACTAGCGACCGAGATTTAGCTACCTATAAAGATTTCTTCCAATGTACACGGTTTCTAGCGACTTGTGCCCATTAAGACTTGCGCCTGCGTATACTCTTATTAAGCTATTACAGAAGTCTCTATGTCTATCTCTCAGCAATACCGCGGTAGTGCATACCTAGACATTGCTCGCTGCCTAGACATAGAAACCGCTTTCAATAACATCAGCACCAAGATCCAGTAGGACAAGTCGGAACTTGGGATCCATAAGTGCACTGACAAAAATTCCTGTGGTAATTTTACAAAAAAAATACTGGAAGTTTTATTCACAAGCAGTTTCGTAAATTTGCAATAATATTATTAGGAATATTCCAATTCTACTTTACGTATTTTTACCAACTGTATAGTAAACTAGCTGGGACCCGGTGCGCCTATGCTGCACCCATAAGCCAATAGTAGTAATAAGCTGATATGAATTTTAATATACAGTAGGAGAGTTTGAAAAAGGCAATTTTTTGGTATTATTGATTCCAAATAACAAAATGTGAAACTATTAGGGATCGAGCCAATAAAAACCATCCCCTGACTTGGCGTTTATCGATCAGATTTGATTTTTCTATGCCGGGGAATTAGCCGCCCTGTGTAGGACTTCGCTCGAGGGCGCCATGAACGAAGTTCTGCACAGGGCGTCTAATTCCCGGCATAGCAAAATTATTCCCAAAAAAAATAAACAATTTGCAAATTTGGCTCAAAAATGCACAACTTGGTGCTCTAAAAAAATACATTACTATACACATATTTTCTCTCTATTTTTGTCATTTCGGCTTGAGACGAACAGAAGGGGCAAAAAAATGTCCAGCATTTAATCAGACATGCAACAAATGTTACGGTGTTTTTTTAAAGAGCTTCAGGATAAACTGTATTTAATCTTCTGCCGCTTTTTAACATTTCGAAAAGTAAGTTCCCATATACTGGCTGGAGCAATAAAAACTTTATATTCAAATTTTTTTTTATTTTTTAGTTCATTTTATTTTAAAAGTGTATATTTCAGTTTTTTTAAAGTATATTTTGTTTTCTACGTTTTAGACTATTATGTCTTCTGCCATTTTGTGGTGACCGCCATATTAGATTTAAAATGACGTCACACAGCTTACTCTACTATACTCGTCATACACTTTCATTTGATACCCATCCCGAGGGCGTTGTAAAGAAAAATGTAAACTGTTTCTTTGTGTTGGCCGCCATTTTGCATTTGGAATGACGCCGCAGCGCTAACACTATTCTACTTGTCATACCTTTTCATTTGATACCCATACCGCTTGTGTAAGCGGCCATTTTGAATTTGAAATGACGCCGCACAGCTAAAAGTATTCTATTTGTCATACCCTCTCATTTGATACCCATCCCGGGGGTCAGGGAACACAATTGCAAGATTCGGCCGCCATATTGGAACCGCCATCTTTGCGTAAGTAATGGACATCACCAATCGCTTTCCCGTACCCAGAAACCACTTTGTATAAATTTTCACCATCGTAGAACGCATATTATTATGCTTTTTATCGAATTTTTAACAAAGCTCTCTATGACAGCGCCGCCTATGAGTGATTTTTCAAAGTCGATACCAAAACCAGCACCTTGATGTAAGTAATATGTGGTTAAATTTTTGTGGCGATCGGTTGAATGGTTTAGGAGTTATTAAGGAACATACATACATACACACATACATCCAATTTTATATATTTAGATATACATTATTTGTGGGATGTAAAAATACAATCAGTATTTCAGCTTTCACTTCATAGTTTTGTAAATTTCCAAAAATTTGTGTATGCCCTCTCCCTCTACATAAAAATAGCATTTTGCTCACCATGCAAGGACCGAATCGCAATGACAGCTTGAAGCTTCAAGCTTCAAGCTGCAAGCGTCAAGCTGCAAGCTTCAAACTACAAGCTTCAGCTGAGTTTTGCTTTATTTGAGGACTGCAGCTTGAAGCGGTGAATGTGAATCATTGTACAAACCCTTTTATCCTAAGTTTTGAAGCTTGCAGTTTGAAGCTTTAATTGTGAATCGGCCCTAAGCATCAAAAATTATCAAAAATTTCTTGGCTGTTACAAGAACTGCCCAGACCCTGACCAAAGTCAAAGGTCTGACCTTAACTTAAGAACAATCGGGTATATATGCTTAGTATTCCATTGTTACCAGTGCATTATATCAATGAGAGGGAAAAAATAAACCTTACATTCCAATGAACAATTTGTTATTTTACTGAAAATATAAGTTCTAAAATTACGCCTCTTACTGTAAAATTACAGTACAAAGTTCAGTACATAACATTGATAAATAATACTAAGAAATATTGTAATTTTCTTACATAAACGATTTAGAAAAATACACAACATTGCGTAAAATATAGGTCACATTCATGTAATCAACATTTACGTCATGCAGTATTGGAGATTCTCAATTTCTTTATGTGAAATTACAAAATTTATAGTAAAATTACAATAATTGTGTAGTAAATTAGTAGGGGTATTCACTCTTCGGTGTATTTGGCCTCACTGTAAAAAAAATATGTAAATTCACAGTGCAAATGTACAGTAAAATTACAAATCGCGATATGAAATACTAATTTACTACACAATTATTGTAATTTTACTATAAATTTTGTAACCTCACATAATGAAATTGGAAATATCCAATACTGCATAACGTAAATGTTGATTAAATGGATGTAACGTATATTTTACACAATGTTGTGTATTTTTCTAAATCGTTTATGTAGGAAAATTACAATATTTCTTAGTATATTTATCAATGTTATGTAGTAAAAAAATCTTTATACTTTATACACTTTATACTGTAATTTTACAGTAAGAGGCGTAATTTTAGAACATAAATTTTCAGTAAAGTTATAAATTGGTTATTAGTGCAGTAAAAAAAGCATTTTTATTTGCACAGTCTGGTAACAGCAAAATTATGATTTAATCCTGTTTGGGATATCACCAGGAGTATATTGGTAAGTTTTGGACCTCGAAAAACTTGTGCTACTTTTGTTATAAACAATTAAAGTTTTTTTACCACGTTTTTCGAGCTTAAAATGTGAATTACTCCGGTTCTATAAGTCGGATCGGGGAAAAATAAATACCAGTCTCTTCGTAATAAAATTTCCAATAAATCCTCGTTGGTTTCAAGTTTCTGAAGTACATACATAACCTACAAAACTGAAAAAACAAGAAAAATACAGTATTTTTTTCAATTTAATGCCCAAGACAGTCAACTGCACCAATTTGCATCAAACTTCCAAAAAATATACTTTTTGATGTTACAAAAAGACTCTGAAAAATTGGTGCCAAAATACTGAACCCGTTGGCCAAAATTGCTATTGTTATCTAAAATTTGAAATGCCCGCCATTTTATGCCATTAAGTCCAAAATGAAAATTTCTTTTTTCAAAATGTAGCTCTCCATGCCACCTTTCGAATTCAATTAAAAAAAAATTTTTTAAATGTAATTTTGGTAACTGTTTTTTTATTTGTTTATAACTCAATTAATAACAATTGCATTTTTTCTGCCATTTTGAAAAAAAAATTAAAATTTTTTATCAGATCTGGTAGAAAATCTTGGGACCTTTAATTTAGAAAAACGAAAGGTTATTTTTGTTAACGTAAACCCGAGATATTTAACTTTTTGCGTTTTGGCCAATTGTTAATTAACAAATCCATATTTTGAGCTACAATTTGGACTGCATCATTTTAAAACCTATTAATTTCATGTGATCAATTCGAAAAAAATTTAAGTTTTATTTACATTTTTTACAAGCATTATAACTTATTTACAAGCAAAATAATCTGTGAAAAATGCTTCACTATGCGAAGCCGAGTGCAACAACACGTGATTATAATATTTCGCAATGCAAAAAATTCCAAAAAATGCCAATGCAAAAAATAAAATATCTCAAGTTCATGTTAACCAAAATGAACCTTGTTTTTTTTAAACTAAAGGTCCCAAAATGCTCTACCAGATCTGATAAAAAATTTAAAATTTTTTTTCAAAATGGCCGAAAAATGCAATTGTTAATATTTGAGTTATAAACAAATGAAAAAAAAGTAACCAAAATTACATTAAAAATTTTTTTTTAATTGCATTCGAAAGGTGGCATGGAGAGCTACATTTTGAAAAAAGAAATTTTCATGTTGGACTTAATGGCATAAAATGGCGGGCATTTCAAATTTTAGATAACAATAGCAATTTTGGCCAACGGGTTCAGTATTTTGGCACCAATTTTTCAGAGTCTTTTTGTAACATCAAAAAGTATATTTTTTGAAAGTTTGATGCAAATTGGTGCAGTTGACTGTCTTGGGCATTAAATTGAAAAAAATACTGTATTTTTCTTGTTTTTTCAGTTTTTTAGGTTATGTATATACTTCAGAAACTTGAAACCAACGAGGATTTATTGGAAATTTTATTACGAAGAGACTGGTATTTATTTTGCCCCGATCCGACTTATAGAACCGGAGTAATTCACATTTTAAGCTCGAAAAACGTGGTAAAAAAACTTTAATTGTTTATAACAAAAGTAGCACAAGTTTTTCGAGGTCCAAAACTTACCAATATACTCCTGGTGATATCCCAAACAGGATTAAATCATAATTTTGCTGTTACAAAACTATACCTTTCTTTTCATTTTTTTGGCCTTTTTTTACTGCACTATATTGGAATGTAAGGTTTAAATTTTTCCTCTCGTGGTTTTAATTCACAGGTAACAATGGAATAAACCCAATTGCTTTTAAGTTAAGGCCAGACCTTTGACCTTGTCAGGGTCTGGGCAGTTCTTGTAACAGCCAAGAAATTTTGATAGGCATTGCCTCACGTACATGCTTAACAAGGCATTGTGAGCAAAATGCTAATTTTTTATGTATAGGGAGTGGGCATTAACTAAGAATAAAATTTGGCGCTTGGAAATATATCAGGCAGGGCCAAGCACATTGGCACAGGGCGCTAATCTTCAGCTTTCGGTTTTTCCCTTTTCGTCTCTCTCTGGTAAAAAGTTGCAACAAAAGTTTTGGAAATTTACAAAATTATGAAGAAAAAGCTCCAATACTGATTGTATTTTTACATCCCACAAATAATTTATATTTACTACACAGTTGGTAAAAATACGTAAAGTAGATTAGGAATATTCCTAATCACATATATTGTAAATTTACAAAACTGCTTGTGAATAAAACTTCCAGTATTTTTTTTGTAAAATTACCACAGAAATTCTTACAAGGTTGTATCAAATTACAAATTGCAACAACAAAAACCACTTGACATATTTTACTTTAGATGTAAAAGTTAACAATAGGCGACGCCTCTAGCATTTGAAAATTACAGCCTTGTATTATCTTTTTTTTTAAATTGTCATTCAAATCGACTTATTGACTGAGCAGAGTTGTCATTTTAAGGGGTTATATCTATGTGACGGTCAAAAATCAAAGCTTTTTTCAGGATTTTTTTTTGCATTGATTTTGTGAAAAAGGTGTTACAAATAATATACCAATCGATAAGACAACTCTTCAAGAGTACAAAAAAAAATTTTTATACGAAATTTAAAACAAAATGGCGGCTGTAGATCATGGTAACGTATGTAGTATTTTCAAAAGGTGTTCCGCGGCCGGACACATTACGCAGCCCCATTAGCATCTGGAACAATAAAAAATTTTCTTTCATTATCTTCATGAGTTTTGCTAGTGAAGTACCCACGATTATATTTTTAGAATTTTTTTTCGCAAAATAGCGGCGGTTTAAAAAAAAAATCGTTTTTTTGACGAAAAAAATCGATTTAAATTGTTTATAATTTTTTTTCTTGTTAACCAATCGCAAAAATCGTGTGTACTTCACTAGATAATCATATTAAGAAGCTACAGTTAAAATTTCAAGTCAATCGGATGAAAACTGACGGAGTTTGGTGTCCGGCCGATTTCACAAACATGGTTTCGAGAAAAACGCGTTTGAAGTTTTAAAACGTTGTAGATCTGTGAAATTTCAATTATTTCCTACATGGGGATGGGGGCCTAAAGAGTGTATAATATGTGCTATATAGTATACAGTGACATCTATACTTCAATTTAGAAGTCCATTATCTATGATCGATAAGTAATAATTTAATTTACGACCGCCGAATTCAAAAAATCAAGAACCGCTGAAAAGAGCAAATTTTACGTTTTTCGAGCGTTGGAGTTGCTTCAGAAAATTAATTCTCAAAAATTATCTGAAGTATATTAGTATTTGGACTTTTTTTATTCCAATTCTAGCGATGTTTTGGCATACTTTTAGCCAATAAAAAAAAATCGAAAAAAAATTTTTTTCACATAGATATAACCCCTTAATCAACTGACAGACATTTTACAAGGAAGTATTTAATATTAGATGCAGAGTGCTCACTCTTCATTGTAAAAAAATACTACAAACTTGCTATTTGAAGTAAAATACATCAAAGAGTGAATAGCCTTAGTATTTCAAACCGCGATTTGTAATTTTACTATACCTTTGGTCTGTGAATTTACATATTTTTTTTACAGTGTGAATAGATCCTCCGCATGTTCAAAGCTATAATCATCCACAGCAGCTTAAGCAGCTTATCAGCTCCAAACCTGGAATACTGCTTGAAGCCACGCTTCGTGCATGTGACTACTGCGCTCTTTTAAAAGAATATGACACAAATACAGGCTAATGCCCCAGTTACACGAATGACAAAAAATGACAATTGTCATAATCTCTGGTTATAATTAATGGCATTGTTGTTGTTTATTTTTTATGACAGAAATAATGACACAAATTATGACCGTGTATGATGATAATGACAAATTATGACGGAAAAAATGACAAGTATGTCATTCGTGTAACTGGGGCATAAGCCCAAGTCCAACGAATGACATGTGCCGGAGCAATGGGAGTTTTGTATACAATCCCCACTGAAACAATGAACATTACTATATTCGCGATTGGGAAATGAATAAACGGATTCCCGACTGTAGAATTATGATGACACAGATAGCGGCACAATTTACGTTTTCCTGTCGGAAACACAAATCCCAAAGACCGAATTGAAAAAAACGAGTAAACCCTATTCAGGGTGAGCAAAATCGAATCGTCACCTCCTCGCGGTGCCCCTTGGATAACCAACTAACGACGGTAGTAGGGTAGTAGAGAAAACACTCTTAAAAGTCAAGATGTAAATGTCATCGTGTCGATGGATGGACCTTCACTTTCCTGCTATACTCGTGGAAATTTTATGGACCAAAACGTATAAAAAAAAATATGACGGAGCTTTGGGGCTCAGAGCTGGAGAGGGATATCCTCAGAGGTACCTCTTCCACCATAGAAGCTTCAGCTTCGCAATACACAACAGTTCTCCAGAAAACTGGCGGCAATGCTGTAGAAGAACTGCCTGCCAATGTTTTCGATATGACAGTACCGTAGCAGGAAAAAATAATGTGGCGCAGCCAGGAGCCAAGAGGAAGAGGGCCAGGGCAAGGAATGCAGGAGTGGAATTGGTGAATCCCGCGGAGCATACCCGAGCCCCGCTTTTGCAAACTCCTTCACAACAAACCAAAATGAGGACGGCGGCGCGTTCAGAAACCCGGAAGGCCCTGATCACCATAAACTGAAGAGATTGCAGCTTATCATGTTCCATACTACTAATACTCAAGTCTGCTAGCATTTCGTGGGACATACATTGTTGTTAGCAAATAAATGTTCGTAGTTACGTTTAGTTTTACATTTAAGGCCCTTTTACATCCCAAGCGCAAAGTGGAAACGCAAATTGGAGCTCTTTGGAGAAATATATATGCTTTCGGCCCTGTCTGGAATCTACGTTCGTTCAACAGAGATAAAACCATAGAAATTTCTATGCGATAAAAGAGCTTTAATTTGTGTTTCCACTTTGCGTTTGGGATGTAAAAGGACCTTTATTGTTTTAGTCGCAAAGCTATCACGGTTATATATTATGCAAACATTATGGCCAAATAATTTTTTTACTTCCCTTTTATCTAAACCAAACCAAAAATAAGAGGCGCAGGGCCCCTGAGGGTGGGGGCCTACAAGCAATTGCTTGTTTTGCTTGTTGGTAAATCCGGCACTGCTGATGCAGCAGAACAGGGCTTGTCCCTATTTTACGGCTTCGGCCGAATCAAGATCAAGGAGATTGGCATTAAAAAGGGGACTACAAACTGGGTCACAGCAGCGTAGAACTCGAGGATACGGATGGTCCAGTGCAACCTGAAACACAGTAGGACTGAATCGGTAGTTCTTTGCAGGATGCTGGCCACCCAAGCCCTCGACGTGGCTCTTGTGCAGAAGACATGCGTTAGTAATGGCACTATTCACGGCCTGCGAGTAGCCGGCTACAGCATTAAATGCAGTGATGTGGAGGGTGAACCTCTGACCTGTACCGTTTACAACAAAACACTAACTGCTTTCCTCTCAAAGATAAAACCTCGATAGACCTGACAGTGGTGAAGATAAAGATTAGACTCCAGGGACCCACCACCATCCAAGGATATCGTGAGTTATTCGCAAGATGTCATGCGAACGCCAACCATGACGCCTGGGGCAGTAGTGAACTTTTTGATAACGTCTTAAATACTAACCTGACCAAACCACGGCACGGATCCTTCCTGTGTCGTCTCCCAACGCGGCCAAGGAGCTGTTGGAGCGCAGTGAAAATGATATGAGGACACTTGTTGGCTTAATTACCAGGCACTGTGCTGGAACACTAAATTACCACTTACGGAAGACAGCAAGGGCGGAGGACCCCACTTGCAGACTTTGCCTTGAAGAGGAAGAGTCTGCTTTTTTGTTTTCTGTTAGTGCCTCGCGATAGCGAGGAGCAGGGACTCGTTGTTCAACGAAACTCTGCTCGAACATTCAAATCTAAAGGTGAATTTAAACTATACGAGTTTTTTGCCAGTTATTGCACTGGCTATTGCCAGTGATGCAGTCAGTGCAATGTCAACATCATGTCAGTGCACTGGTTGCGGCACTGGCAAAGCACTGGCATAAACACTGACACGATTTTTCTCTTGCAGTCGAAACGCGCAAAAACTTGCACTGACGTCTTTCTCGTGAGCACTAGCAACTTTACAAACTTGTTAGTAAAGTTGTACGAGTTTTTTATTCAGAATCGTTGAAGAAAAACCGTTTTAAATTGGAAAACTATTTAAAAAAGCGAAATTCTAGAGCGGTTATTAGACACAAGAAGAGATTTAAATTTTAGTATCTTTGTACGAGAGTTGTCCAGAACTGTGGATGTTTCAATTAGGACATATCGAAATAGAGAATTGAAAACAAATTCTCTACAAGATATAATTTGTATATCTCTAAACAAAGAAAAAACAGTTGTTGTCAATAAATGGCAAAATATAAGATCACAAACGCCTTCTTTTTGGTTTTTTTTCTTCATCATCATGAAATAACTAGTATGCAACAATTTGAATAAGGTATCTGTGTTCGCAGAATACTCCCACCTATCTAAAACTGTCAAAATTAAGATTTTTCACTGAATTTCAAATAAAACCACCTTTTTCTCCAAAAAATACTTAGTTAACTGATATTTTTTTTTACAAAATTGGAAAGCTTGGACAATTTCCTATGAATAATGTTTGGACAATTTTTATCCTACGGCTTTTATTTTTGGAGTTATACTTTTTCCATTTTTTTGAAAAAACTCAAAAACGGATTTTTTAGTGTTTTGAAAAAATATATTTTGTGCATATACTCTTAATAGCCTTATGACACTGGCTTTTTCGTAGGCTGAAAATGCTGCCTTGGCTAGGGTGAAAATGACGAAATCTGTTATACTGTGTGCCAGAGATAGCATTCGAGAGCAAGAACGATTGTCTGATTATTATAACAGATACTTGTGAGTGAATACAGAAGGAATCCCCCAATTCGCAACCCCCTCACGTTGTAATAGGAAAAATATGTCTTCCCCGCCTTGAAATTACTATTGGAACATTCAAAAATCACCGTAAACACCTCAAAAATTTTTTTGGAGCGATGTTACTCCGGAGCCCCAATTTTAAACATTTAACCCTTAACTTCAAATATATCTATTGTCACTTCAATTATATATATTGTCACTTCAATTATATTTATTTCCACTTCTTATATATTTATAATCACTTAAATTATATTTATAATCACTTCAATTTATTGTTATTCACTCACTGTTATAAAAAGTCGAGAGATGCAGCAAACTGTTATAAAAAGCATTGAAAGAAGAACATGAATCTCATTCTTTTCCTATGCTTTTTATGACAGTTTTCTAGACTTTTTATAACACTTAAAATCCAGCCAAGAGAAGTTTGAGTATACTCCTCTCACTCTTACATATGGGATAATCTCCTTTGCATTTTTTCTTTCAGGTTTCAGCCTTGCCAAGGCAGCATTTTCAGCCTACGAAAAAGCCAGTGTCATAAGGCTATACAGGGCCGGCGGTTGGAGTTCAGCCCGAGTGGGTAGTTGGCCGTAGTCTTTCTAGATCAAGCTTATCAGTGGTGGCAGAATAAAGGTTTAATAGGGCTATCGAATTGAGCCGGTCCTGCAGCATTTTTGTGCTCAAATAACTCTTAAATCGACATAAAAAAGAAAACTTCTTTCATTAGAACATGAAGATACTGGTATTGTAAGCTCCATGTTTCCAGTTGGAAAATCCATCATCAACTCAGGCTTGTTTTTAATTAAGAGAACGTGATTCAAAAGTGCTTATTAACTTTCACACCTTTGCAGTCAGAGCTGGAAAAAAGGTGTACTAACTTTGCTGTTCCTTCGTCCCTTGTGGCGCAATATACTCAGCCTTGTTATGGTTGTCACTTATGGTGACAAATGGCGAAGTGAGTCAAAAATGGTATTATGGTTCTCTAAAAAAGTAACATTTCAGTGAGAAAAGGCGAATTGCAGTTGTCACTGATATCGAGAAACGGCAAATCCAGTGACAATTGCTCTCACTTGATGTTTGTAGGTAAGTGGGATATTTCTCATTTGATTTAAAGGTGACATTTCTCACTATGGTGAAGTGACAACCATAATAAAGGCCACTATCCCTCATGTGATTTTCAAGCGGAATATGGTGTGGATTTCTATTCAGTAGATTTCGAGATATCAAAATTATTTCCTGTTCAGGCTTATGTGAAAACGCTCGAAAATTTCCATCGCAGGAAGCTCGGCCGGCAAAAAGCTTTCCCACACCATATTTCACTTCCCCTTCGCCGAAAGGTGTTTTTTCTGAAAATCAAGAAAAGTGCCTGTTTTCAAAACGCGTTTATGAGGTACCAACTTTTTATGAAAACGGGTTGGTACAGCAACTCTTCGAGAATAAATAAGACTTTTCAAAATAACTCTAGCACCACTGTGGGCCTTGTTCAAACTTTTTTCCTGAAACGGCTGCTTTTATATTTTTGAGATTATTATTGCATGAAATTTTTATTGTAGGTAGGCACTAACAGAAGCCACAATTTCAGCCCTGAAACAAGGTTCTACGATAATTACAGACCCTGTAATTAAATGTCAAAAAATGGACATATTTCGCGGTTTTTATTTTTTTGTGCAAAAACCTGTTGACCGATTGCAATTATCCAAAACTCATAATTTTCGGTTTTTTAAGCGCTATTACGTACTATTTTTTGTTTTCGAAAAACAAAATTTTTTCGCACCTAAAACGTTAAAAAACGTGTTTTCGCTACCATTATTAACTTTTTTCCACCTGTTCTCCTGGACCGATTTTATCCAAAACATATACATATTTTGGTTTACAAGCAGACTATCTCGGTTATATAGACACTGAGCTATGAACTTCGAGCCCAGAGTTTGCGCTCTGAGAGCCCGATTGTTGGGCTCCAGGAATTCAACGCTAAATTGAACTGAACAAACATGTATGTATATATTTGAACTCTCACAGCTGAAAATTTTTTTCCGTGTACTTTCGAAGTTCGAGTGGGTATTTTACCCACCCGGAATTTTTCGACTGGGTAGAACTACCCACTCAACCCACATCAACCGCCGGCCCTGAGGCTATAAGGTACATATAGTATATGCCAAAATTAGGATGGACGACATTGGGATCTTATTTAAATAAAATATTTTGTACATTGTGATTTTGTTCAATTTGCATATCGTCGTTGCGACCTTAAGATCTCCTTTGTGCAAAATGTAAAACTTTAGGAAAACTGAAAAAAACTGTTTTGTGAAAAAATTACTTAACAAACTATTTTTGCTTTAAGTTGTATACTAACAATGGAATTTAATGTTATGAACAAAACCTTTGAGGAGGACATAAGATATTTTTTTCTTTTTCATTCATGTGGAAGTAATTATCACTTTCACATAAGAGATTTCAAATTGCCAACTTTTTAGGACTACATAGGAGTATTTTTTATAACTGCAAAATGGGTTGAAGTATCAACATGGGAGTTTTTGCCATCGATGGAGTACATCATGAAGTTTACATTCAATTAAAAAACTTAATTTCGATAAAAGTGTCACATAGGAGAACTTAAGGTCGCAACGACGATATGCATTTTTCTGCAATTCCACACGAGATATCTTTTCCAGTGAACTGGATTCCTAATGTAAACACCATCAATTTCTATTACCAGTGCTCTGGAAAAAAAGTGTCAGTGAAGCACTGGCAATCCCTCTGTCAGAGAAAAATTTGCCAGTATTCTCTGCTAATGTAAACAGTGTGCCAGTGCACTGGCTGCAACTGCCAGCGAAAACTCGTATAGTTTAAACGCACCTTAAGCGGCAATTCACTAAGCAGACTGCTGAGCCTGTTCAAGCAGTTTGTCCTAGAAATTTGAGGTATAGGGGTGTAGTACAATAGGCCAAGAGAGTTCGGGGCCACTACTTTGGACCCAATACCTCACCAAAAGAAAAAAAAAGCTCAAGCCAATTGGCCTTCGCATAATGTCCAAACAGTTCTCTTAGTTGGTTTGATTTGGCGTGGGAAATTTATACAGGAAGTTATCACTAGCAAAACAGGGAGAAACGACCAAAAACACATTATACTCGTAAAAGCCTCACTTAATGTTTTAACAAGTTGTAAAATTAATCTTACTAATAGATATCTACCTATATAAGCTATGACTCGAAGATTATGCTTACAAAAAGAAATGATGTAGCTAATAACCTTCAGGTAAGTGCTAAAGCAATGCACTGCCATTGGGAACCTGTCTAATTTTATGAATTAACATTTTTAAGTGTTAATCCTTAACCTAAAGGTGTGAAAAGAAGCACTAGCATGCGAATGAAATCAAAATTTAAAATAAAAAAAATCAGAGAACGAGCAAAGCAAAATTCAATCTCGTTTTTATAATTCCCCAATCAAAATCTTTAAGCAATTCCTCCCAAATCTGCACGGTCGTCCGATGTGGCGATAAAGCGATAATAATCTGACCCTAATAAAATAAATTTTCCAGTCGTTATTGATACTAATTCCTGTCAAATTTATAATTCGAAAACACGTATACTGATTTAATCATCAATTCTGGAATGATCGATGTTGTTAACACCTGACGGTGATAATACAGGTTTTTCGAAGAGAGGTGCTCATTCAGCAATAAGCACCCAAGCCACAAACAACAGCAAAATAACCACGATAAGATTTGCGCTGCGTTAGGAACACATCTGCTAATTAAGTAGCAACCCTCTCGGTTATATAAATGTTTTCAATGATATTAAGTAAGCGATAAGAGAAGTGATCTTGGCGTAATCTTTGGGTTTGTTGCAGCTATCTCTCAAAACAAGAGGATCAAAGGCCAACAGCGGGGTTTTCTGGTTATCTTAAGCATTTTTTTTCTCAAAACAATGACCCTAGTTAAATAGACAAAACAGCGTATGTTATCAGTTTCCCTCAATCCTTTGTCAACACAAATGAATTTTGAAGATTCTGCATTAATCAGGTGCGAACTTTTCTTAGTTTTTGACCTGAAATAAAATGCGATCGCCACAGGTAAAGCTCAGCTAAAACCAGATTCTACAACAAAGATTCGCTACACCTGTACTGATCGCGTGATCGATCGATCCACGAACAGGCCAGCCTGCGTACGAGCATTATGTGCTCTCAATGAGCGCGCAACGCATGACCGATTTAATGCGAACGTAATGAGAAGGAAGGTCTTTGTCGGCATCGGCGCAGTTGTTGAAGTCGGTGTCAAGTTCAAGGTGAAATGGCTTGCGCCAAAGGTGGTAACACGGCTCCAAGTACATGCTACATCCGCGTTTTTTCGCTTTTTATAAAGAGTTCATGTTTTTTTGTCGAGTTTGTTTATGCTTGCTCCATTAAAAGTAAATATGTTGAGCTTTTTGTTTACCGCGGTGTTATGCACGTGGTTTAACATTTTAAGGTCGGAATTTAGTTTAACGTTTACAAAAGATAAAACTGCAGCTGGTATATGCAGTCATAAAGAGCAATAATAATGTTTCATGAATTATTGATTGGGTTGCGTCAGTGTAACCGGTAATTCTGACAAGTCTAGGAATATTGCAATGACTTTCAAAATGAAGAGATATACGTACAACCTCATGTCAGATCCTCGGATATAATGCCCAAGATCGCACTCCCAGTCTTCTACTATGATTGTCACATGCTAACCGTGTTAATTCAGAATGAAGGCTGCGCAGTTAAGCCCAACAGGATAATATACCTCGAAATTCAGACGATGTTACGACGAAAAATTGTCGTTATGACCAATATTCCGCCTCCTAACGACGAAAACCAATGATGCAAGTTTTACGTATTAACGACAAAAACTCAAATAGAGGGCCATTTAGTGGTTGATAGATTATTGCAAAATCTCGCGTTTATGCGTTTTTTCCAGTATCCAGCTGATTTTGAATAAAATATTACTTATTTCCAGATAAGCCGATTTAGACCCCGGCCCGTAGACAACAACGTAACCAGTAAATCAATTTTATTAATTTTCGTTCAATGACATTCTTCACTGCACTTCCATTTATTACAACTGTCAAAATATAATGACTAATTTTACTGAAACGACGAATTTAACCGTGTATCACCCCCTAAAATGTTATTCGTCATAACGACGTTGCCGTGTGTCGAGGATATTAGTTGGGAAATAGGGAGGCGCCAAAGAACTGACACCGGATAAAGCAAAAAAAATAAGCAGCAGGGGTCATCCTACTCGAAGAAGTTGGCTGGGATCACGATGATTGTCGTATCGGCCAACTTGGCTGAGGTCATGCTTATGGAGGAGCAGTCCAGTTTTTATACGAAAATTAGTCTTCACCCTTTGTTCCACCAGCCCATCGGGTCATGGTTCAGTGGCAAGTAGTAAGCCTAATATGTCGATGAACTTTACGTTTGGACTCTACGACGTTGCACTAGTTCAGCAATACTAATTGAAAAAGAAGACCGTAAGCCTAGAGGGCCAGTGCTGCCCTGCAAGGAAGAGTGCGTCAATTTTAGTCGCTTTAGTAATAGAGATACAATATTTGTCAGTACTGCTTTATTCGTGTGAAGGCTCAATGATTTTATGGAGGAGCAAAAGGTTCCATCGCAAATGACTTTATCATGCTATGCTAATGTGGTTTTCGGCATTGCAGATGGTTGCTTGATAATTTTTTAAAATTTATTCTTTACACCGCAAATATCCTTAGTTATTGTTATGCTCAGGTTGTTAAGAGATTAGTCAGCCGTTCGAATCACAAGGTCCACTGACGAAGGCCGGTAAAGGTTTTATTAGAGATGAGAGAGTAATGTTGTTTTGGAAGCCGTGAATTTGAGACAATTCTTGCGGCCACAATCAAGTTTGATGTCCTTATTGATTCTTAAAATAAGGTCTGTGCGTACTTTTCTAATATTATTGAAGGCGTATGAGTAACGTAGAGCACCACCATCTACGAAGTTGAGTAGTAACCTGTGTTGGAGGGAATTGAGAACAAGTCATTTATAAAAACTAGAAAAAGTGCGGTTGTGGTTTTGGAGCTTAGATTCGACGCCAATACTAACCTTGAACGAATGCCCGGAAATAGAAGACTCAACCTAGTTTTTGAGGCCTGAGTCAATAATAATAACTTGATGTTTAAACATTAAAGCAAGGTGCCATGATTTGCCAAAAGCCGTGAAAATATCTAGAGCAACCTGCCTGCCTTGATAGTCTAGGGGTTAAGGGAACCGAATCATTCCAGAAGTCCGTGGTTCGAATCCACTTCGCGATATGGTGCTTGATCTTCCATTTCTCCCACCTAGATAACTTTCTGTCTTTCTTGTCTTCCCTCTTTACAAATTATTCCCTGCCCGGCCTCTATCTCCTGTAGAGCGTAGCTATAGGAAGGAAGTCGTCTTCTGTTCGATACTCGAAGTCAGCGTTATGTCGCAGTAGTAATGGATTAGAACCAGTTGGACGAAACCGCATGTCGGCTTTGTCAGTTCTTTCACTCTTCCCTCTTTCCAATAATAGAACCATCGACAGTACAAAGAAGCTTTACCTTTATTGATTTTGTGTCCATGATTTTTCGAGAGCACAGAAGTAATTGCTATCGGGCGGTAGTTGTATTGTAAAATTATTTTTTCCCGTATGGGATGAACATGATCTAGTTTTCAAGTGTGCGGATAAAATCCGGAGAAGTATGACAGGACAAGAAGTTTACGCACAGGTTTCGCCTGAAGCACATTTTGTAAATTCTTTGCGAGCCCTGAAAAAGAATCCAATTATTTACTGTGTTACATACTCAGAGAAAGGCTGTACGCTCTCTGTAGGTAGATTCTTTAGATTTAATTCCGTTCATTCCCTATTAAACCATCTATTCAACCTAGGTTTTTGGTTGAACCAGGAATGAATAAACGCACTTCCACCCTTGTAATATTGATGGCACAGAGAACAACAGAGTTTAAGTTGGCACTACAGAAACACAAATCCCAGTCTTGAAAGAAGGGAATAAGCTTTCCCATATTGTCAGACGGTTCTTTAACGAACGATTCGTTTGTTGAGGAAGGAACGATCGCGCTGACTATGCAATAATCCGAGTTGCCAAGAGGTGAGTAAACATCGATAGAAAGTAAAAAATAGGTCAAGGATATATACTCAACTGATGCGTTTTGTTTACATTGTGAATGTTGAAATTACCCAATGATTGCAACAGTGATTCCACAATCGGGTTGGAAGATAAGAATCGTTCGTAAACAGCATGTATAGTAATTGTAAATTGGAAGCTTCATTACTGGTATTAGGACTTCTGTATAGAAAACAGAAGAATATGACTTCGGCTTCGAAGAAATATTTTAATCCAGAGATGTTTCAAATTAGAAGATGTACTCAGGAGCGGATTAACGCGTAGGCAAAGTAGGCAATTGCCTACGGCGGCAAATTTTTGATGGCGGCAAATTTTTAGCTATTTGAAAAATGTTTCTACTCAATTCAATACGTTTATCTTATTAGAAATTCTTTTTTTCATTTGGAATTGTAATGGCGGCTGAACCGGAATAATCGGGATGTCAACAATCGGAAAAATTGTGAATTTGTGTTGTATTTAATTTAAATAAATCAAATGAAACAAGAGAACCAAAACAATAATGGCCCTATCTAAACTAGTGTTGCTTCAGCAGCAGTAGAACCGGGTTTTTAGGAGAGAGGTATAGAAAGGGCAAGAGGGAACTGTAGAAGCCTGTTCACGAGAAAATTTTGGCGTGTGCCAGTGTCTTCAAGCGGGTCCCAAAACACTGAATCGTCAAATCAGTGTTCATCCCTGTTCAGCTCATTCCCTCAATTTCGTTACAACAAACGCTGTTGAATGCTGCGCTGAGGCATGTAATTACTATCTTTTTCTCCAATACCTGTACAACTTCTTTAGTACGTCAACTTCGAGATGGGAAATTCAGCAAAGAGCTTACCAACTACCCGATGGTTTGGCCGAGACGATGCATGCCAAGCTTTACAGAATCGGTGGACATTAGTTTTGAATGCGCTCCATAGAATAGAAACAGACTCAACACAAAAACCTGCTGAAGCTGGAGGTCTCATAGCCAAATTGGATCGGCTTGAAACTACTTTTATGACACAGCTATGGGGATTCGTTTTAGATCGTTTGAATAAATCGAACAAAGTGTTGCAAAAAGTTGACATTGATCTCAGTTTTGTATTCGAACTCTCGGACTCAGTTCTGTATTTGGATGACTCTCTCATTGAACACACTGGGCGCGATAACTTTCAAATCAACACATTTCTGGTTATTATCAATCAATTACTTGCAGAAATGGAAAAAAGAACGAAAGCGTACAAAAGTATAAATGAAAAATTTTAGGCTGTTTTTAAGCTTGAAACATTGACTTTGCTCGAACTGGAGAAAGCAGGAGAGCAGTTGCGTTTACAATTCCCCGAAGACATTGAACAGAGACTCGTGCCGGAGCTGATACATTTGCAGTCTTATTTGGCAAAGCTTGATCAAAAAGTTAAGCCAACTTGTCTCATTTCTTTAGGTAAATGGCTGCGAAAAGAAGATTTGCACTTAGTTTACCCAAACGTGGATATTGCAATAAGAATTTTTACATGCACTCTGGCTTAAAACTGCACAGCAGAACGTCCTTTTATGTAACTCGCCTCAACGCTTTAGCTATGCTTTGCATTGAAGGCAGATATATATGTATGTAGAAACGTCAGATTTATCTAAAATCATCAACAAATTTGTGGAAGGAAAGGCATGTCGCAAAAACCTTGCATCCGTATGGATACAGGAGTTTATAATATTTATAATCGTAATGTATTTATTTATAATAAATTCTGTTTATTTTGTAAATGTAGGTTTGACTGTGCAATAAAATCATTGACCCAAATGTTCTGCGTTTTTTTTACTTGAATGGGGGTGGCAAATTTTTGTTTGCCTACGAGCGGCAAATTCGTTAATCCGCCCCTGGATGTACTATTGTACAATTTCTGGCAAGTCACTTCGTACAGCCTATGACTCCATCTTGATTGAGTTGGACAAAGGCCTTGAACGCTGTTGTTTGGCGTAAAGTTGTAAGTGCCGTGGCTACTGTCTTGCAAGCAAAACTGGATGCTATATTGGCATAAACCTATAAAAACTGAAGAATGACCTATGCTAACAAGCGGATTTTTATCGTTTCTGGCAGCCAAGTAGGTATCAGAACGATAAAGGCCCTTACTGAACTGAGTATTCTCAATCGGGTAATCCTTTATTGGGAACAGGTCAATCAGAGCATCGAGGCAAGGCAAGGCAAAGAGCATCGAGGCAAAGGCAAGGCCCTGATCAGGTAGGGCTCTGGCACTGTATTGACCGTCCTGTAATCATCGGCTATTGGAGCTTCTAACAGGTTTTAAAGAGGAGTCTAGACGATTAGACTCTGATGAAATATACCAGATGCTAGAGGTTCACACCAGGCATAGTTAACTCTTTTTCTCTTCCGTCTCACAACTATGCCACAGAACTGTTAGGGCGGAGTAGAAAGGATGTTAGGACAGTGATTGGTTTGATTACCTTCTGCTGCTACCTAAATTACCTCCTATAGAGAATTGGTAGGCGAAGCTATAAGGAGCAAAGGAACTTGTGGCTTTACCTCAGAGAAAATGAGTCTGCCTTTTACATTCTGTTAATTCGGTAGGGAAGCTTCTAGACCTTTTCAAGCGATTTGGCCTACCTAGGTACATTAGGCTTAAGTAGTGATCGCGATCTTTAACCTATTTTATTTGTCTATTGTGTCGTATAAATACTTAAGGCTTTTAATATGGCTTAAAATTTATTTGGGATTCATATCCCAAATCTCTCTCGGAGCAGCGAAGTTACGGTGAAAAAGACTCAATCTCCTACTCGATGTAGCCGCACAATCGCACAGCAAGAGCCCGGCTGCACAACAAAACCGACACTCCGTCAGGAACTCTATCAATATTTTAAGTTTCCACCTCTTAAAAGTTTGCCTACTTGAGCTTTGTCAATTTGAATGAATATTTTTTTAGCTTGACAAGCGCCTTGGATCCTTGTCCAGCTATGACAAAACACCTGGTCGACCTAATTCGTGATGTCAGATCTTACGTGGCGACTGGCGAAGCTTCAAAAGGGTTACGGGCCAACGAGTCATGAATTTTCCCCTATTCTAACCAGCCCATCGGCAATTTCATTACCAATGTGACCTTCGTGGCCGCAAATCCACATCAGCGTTCCTTCTGAGGGATTTCAGAGTTAGGAGACAATCCACGAGAGTCGTTGGTAACACCCTGTGGTATTTAATGGATAAAAGAGCAGCTTGACGGTCAGAGAAAATGACGATGTTAGAGGTAAAAACACAAAGAAAGATTTCCTTGGCCCAATGGACCTCTCGATATCTCTCACTGGCACGTGATTGGCAGTCTCTGTAGATCTGCCTGGTCGGTAGGCAAATTGCAAGCAGTGAAGTGGGTTCGCTGTAAGATCCTCTCAAATATGTCTGTCTAAAACATTCTCCATCGTTTGCAGGTAAAAGGAGGAGAGGCTGATGGGTCGATAGGATTTTGTTTCTTTTTCTTATTGTAGGACCGGTGGGCAAGAAAGTACTAAGGGCAAATACTATAGAGCCTGGAAAATGAGTACTCATTAACAGCTCCATGATATTCCAAGGGTTCTCCGTAAAGGACCCTTCAGGGAAGAGACAATACTATTTGAGTGGTCCTTAGAATAGAGTTTGTGTAACCTCATGGAGGCTGCAACCTTGTCTACTTCTTGACAGAAGGTTATCCATGCCTTACTTGTGGCCCCGATACCTCATTAAAAGAAAGAATGGAAGAATCCCTGCATAACACCCAGGGCCGGATTAAGGGTGGTGGGGGCCCCTGGGCACGAGTTTGGTGGGGGCCCCTATGATAGGGTCTCGTTTTATATTTGATTTAATAGAAAGTCAAACGTTAAATGAATTTTAAGGAGACATTCATCCCAAAAATGACGTATTTTCAAGAAAAATGGAAAAAAATTGTTATTGCATTATTTAAACTCTTAAGTGTCCTCTTTCTTGTAGTGCAGTCAAATTTTACATATTCGAATTGGAAATATTTCCATTTTGCATTTTAGTATGCACGGCGTAAAAATGCTACCTCGAATGCAGTTAATTACTTATAAATAGAAAAGTTATATTTATTATATTGTCATTATTATTTATATTTTTGCCAAATATGTAGAAAATATTCTGCGCTATTAGGGTATTTTGATCTTGCAGCAGTTACACAAAATGTCAATGTCACTTACTTGATTGTTTTGCGACTTTTCTGCAGTAGAAAATTTTGGCAGTACATTTAAGTAGTTCTTCAGGATAGGTGTCAGACTCAACGCGTGAACCAACTTCTTTTGTCCTTTTACGCTTTTCGGATCCACTTAAATGCGTCCGCTTCGCTTTGTGCCGACCTTCTTTTCGAACCATTGTTTACAGCTTCTTGATGCAAAATGCATGATGCAAATCACAACTGAAGCGTAGTACCTACGGTGATAAGGCAAAATTTTTCCTCAAGCACGGCAGTACCTACGCTGTTCGGGCAAAAATTTGCCACAATAAGCATACTTTCAAGATTTTCTAGTAGATGGATTTTCAAATTGTGGAGACTTTTATTTGTCAAATTTTTGCCTGCAGAAATTATCTGTTCATTTTTTGTTGGCAAAAGCAGTTGAACAGTTGGTTTTAAAAAAGTCGAATCCCTTATGTTAACATTTGTTTAAAATGGAAAAGGAATATTTATTTGATTTATAATGACTTTCCACTATTCTCCACCACTCTACACTTGCGCAAAATTTTGCCCGAAAAATGATAAAAATAACGAGGCTAAATTTTGCCCGATCACCGTACTAGGCTTGAATCTTCTTGCTCGCAACGATTTACGCGGTTTACGTACTGGGGAGAAAAACTTGGAACTTATCTTACGAATCGCGCCACCTACTGAATACGCGGGGAAATTCAAAACTTATTTCAATGAAGTTCTCAGTATGTTTCGTTTTAGAAGAATATGATACTAGGAATAGATTTGTATTGGCAACAATAATATTTTTCAAATTTGTGAATGCAAATGCTGCACCAATTGATGCAAAACTACATGATTCATTATTGATTATCAATATTGATATCAATACTATTGATAATGATTGCATTGATTACTATATTAACAAAACCGTCTTATAATTTTTGTTATAAGCCAAACAAAATTTTCACTTGGTATTTGGTGTGGGCCCCCAGTTGGTGGAGGCCCCTGGGCCATGGCCTACTTGGCCCACCCTTTAGTCCGGCCCTGATAACACCTAATCCATAATGGTGCAAAATAGACCCCCCCCACGAGCCTGTACATATCTCTGAACACAGGTAGGTGTAACAATTCCTGTCAAAATTTTTATATAATCTTCAAGTGCACATATGGGTATCAATTTACAATTTTCATTTTTAGATTTTCTGTGATAAAACAATTTATTATGTTCGGCAGTATTGAAATTTAAATTAATATAATAAAAATTTAAATGAGAATCGAAATAAAATATTTAAAATATATGAACCAAAAACTTTTTTTTCGAACAACAATAAAAAGCTGCCTTCACAGAGTCTCCTGAACATTTTATAGTAAGTCTGAATATTCATAAAAATAAAACAAAAGCAGCAGAGTAAAATAAAGTAATTACCTTTCAAGTGCATATAGACAATAAAAATTAGTTGCTAATATGTATGAAGTGAAATTACGCAAAAAACAGACAACCAAAAATTATTTTAATTCATGACTCACCAACGTATGATGGTATCCTAATCCTTCTTCTTCATCATCACGATCAACAACGATCGGCGATTTTGTGAACTGCACCCTATCTGGTATAGTCAGTCTCTCCATTTTTGGTGAATCGAGCATGATTGTTGCCTTTAGGTAATATATAAAATTAAAAACCTCGAAAAATTACACGGAAGATTAATGGTTAAGATTTATTTTTTATTTTTCTCTTAATTTATTTGTAAATCACTTTATTTTCAGCACATTACAAACACAGCACACAAATCACAACCGTGCGATAAATAATATTATTTAGAGATAAAAAATTCCATGCACTTTCGAAAGATGGCACCGTGGAATTGATAATTTCTTTTTTTTATATTTATTTTTTTTTTGCGAAGAGTTTAATAGCTTAATAAATTACTTTTATTTTGACTCTTAACTTTTTGGTGACTTTTAACTTTTTTTTTATCTAAAATACGAAGTTCGGTGGAAATTCATCAAATAAACACGACCGAAGAGAAAACATTAACACATATCACGGATTACGGTGGATATTTATCACAGTTTAGCACTAAATTTAAGTTTGAAAAAATAATGATAAAAAATAACAAAAAAAACGTGAAAAGCTACCGCGGCGATTGAGCGGATTTTCGAAACGTGATGCTGTACCCGCTACAGTCGTAGTTGCTGCTGCTGGTGCTGCCGCCACAGAGCGGAAAAGTTTTCCTTTCGGATGTGAAAATCCCAAAGCGATATGAAAACTCCGGAACGTCCAAATAGCTGACTCTCTGTCTGTCTGCCGGAGGCGACGAAGCAACTGTTGTGGATTTAGACTCTTGACTAGATTCTAGAGATTGACTGGAAACCTGTGCTGGCGTTCATATGACTCTGACGAATGCCGATCTCGAATCTGATACCGACGGATTGCAGTGGCAAAGATCTGTTGATAATAAATACATAAATATATAAAAACGGTTTTTTTTATATTATTAATACAAATTAATTTTCATTTTAATTTTTTTTCAGTTATTATTTTTGATAAGAATTTGTTACACAACAAACGCGCAAAGTTATGTCACAAATTTTCACATGTTAAGCACTTGGTTAGCAATTGAACACCGGCGCAGACGCTTTTGGATATTAAATTTTTTACTAAAAAATAAACGAAATTTTAGTAGAACAGTTCCATTACAATTCGCTAATTATGTGTTTTTTTGTCGTAAAGATTAAATTGTAGAATTATGCAAATCATAGTTTTTTTTATACATTTTGGATATTTATGAGCTTCGACAATTTGTCATGGTTTATGTTTTTTTTGGAATATCTACTTTTTTACCAGAATATTGCGCATTTAAATGTCTGATATCGTAATTTACAGACAAAAAAAAATTAATAACAAATTCTAAAATTTATGAATGATCAGCGTTGCCCAATTAGTTAATGACCTTACAATGAAATCGCTTATTTTTTTGTACTTTAAGGCTATCAAAACTTTCCCAAACATACATATATCAACTGAAGAAATATTCAAAGTGCCAAAGGTCTTTAAAGTAAAACAATAATCAATTTTCTGCAAACCACTTCAGTGCCAATATCTGGTGACCACTATTAAAATGGCCGACAACTATCCCAGAGATCCGTTGTTCGAATTTACACAGAGCGATGATCCTCTGTCTTTCTACTAATTCCTCCCAAAAACTATTCTCTTTTTACTGTGTTTCCGATCTTTCCGGTACGCAGTTTCTCCCTGAACAAGTCGCCAGGCATGGACAAGATAATGCCAGTTATGATCCAAAAGACGTTTGACTTTATCGGTCTCAATCTACAAGTACTCCCTACGCTACAGTTATATGCCCTGCTTCTGGAGGATGGTCAAAGTGACCTTCATCTTGAAGTTCAGCAGACGCGGGGAGGAAGCGGCAAGAGATTGCAGGCCAATAAGGTTGTGATCTTTTGTCCTAAAGACCCTAGAAGGCATGGTAAACCTATACCTATATATGACTCAGCCGGCTGCTTAAAAAATGAACTCACACAACATCCAAGAGTTCAAACGCAAGGTTTATGGTCTCCTTGCTCATACATCTTCCAGACTACCCTTAACTTATCATATCCTTTTCCTATCCTTCGAGCTAAGCTGACGGACTATTGATACAAAGGGTGATTTCTGAGCTTGACCTTGCACATAAAAAAAATAAAAAAAAAGCTTAATACTAGACATTGCACCATGTTGTGAACGACATGACGGACTGGTAGTATAAAGGATACACCTGAGCTTAGACTTTCACATAAAAAAATATCTTCGTAACTCCATAACAGAGGTCCCTATGTCTACATCTCAGCATGCATACTGCCAAGGCAGTTCGGTGAATACTGCTCTTCAGAAGTAGCGCGCACTGTGGAATACTCCAAAGAATACAAACAGTTTACCCTGGAAGCTTTCCTAGATATACTATAAAAGGCGCTTTTAACAGCATCGTGGCTTTCCAGGAGGTCCTGGCAGAAGTCGGGATACACGATGGAATCAGTCCGCATGCTGGAAACTAGAATCATGGACAGCAGCTGGGGCAATAGCAGAGTGATAAAGTCGACGTGCAACGGCACATGTCAGGGTAGAGTCCTTTAGCCTCAGCTAAGTACTTAGGTCTTTTTCTGAGCTGAATGGCGGGTTGAATACCGAAGAAAGGTCCGCTGGCTATACACAGCAGTGATTAGACCAGTGCTAACATAATAGTCCCGCTAATATTGGGATCGCCCCAGAAAGAAATGGGAAGATTTCCAACCCGACAAAGACCATGACGTTTGCATGTACACAGACGGATCCAAATCAGAGTCAGTTTTAGGGGCTGCAGTGTTTCCCCATCAATTAATTTCATCAACGCTACCACCTGCCTAACTTCGCCAGTGTTTTGCAGGCAACCAACCCTTTTGACAATCTTTCAAGCCTGCCTAGCAATACATTAATCAAGGTCGGGAGCCAGGGTCATTTTATTAACAGAAAACCAATCGTCATCAAGGCTCATGCTCGGCACTTCCAAGGTGGTTGAAAACTTACTTCGGGGCGGCGAGCGCGTGGGGATGGGAGGAAAAGTGCACACGCACTTTCGCTTTGGGTGGGGGAATCCCCACCCAAAATATTTCATCCCACAATGTTGCAGAGCCGTCTCGGTCGGTGGCAACGAAGGAACGTGGTCGAAGGGCCGCACACAAGCAAAGCTTTTTATACGAAAACTAAAGGTATTATATTAGAGCTATTAAGAACTTAAAACTGTATAACCTAAGCTTCTTAAACCCAACCCGACTAGCATTTAAAAAGGGGATTGCCTCAGGGGAATGCGGAAAAAAGGATTCCCCTGATGAGGACTCCATGTGGCAAATGAGGGGCATGCTGAAAGAGGCATTCCTCATGAGCACCACAATGAAGGGCATTCCCTCATGAACACCACACAAAAAAATCAGCGATGAGGTATGCCTTATTAATTTCTCAAAGGAGGGGCGCCATGAGGCAAACCTCATTACCAATGAAATTGGGAAATCCCAACGCCCGCCTTACGTTTTCGGAAAGTTTTTTAAAAAGCTTTAAAGAAATACCCTTAAGCTTTAGTTTACTTCATATAAAGCTTTAGTTTTTGTTGTTGCATTGGTTCTCGGGAAATTAAATTAGTTAGCATACTCAATAGCCCGGTTCTGGTTCGATTACAGAGGTCAAGCTGCATTGCATGTGATTAGTATATACTCAGTTGGGGGGCCGTATTGATAGTCACACTTGCGTTTAATAATATAACGCTTTCGAAACCGGTGCAGTTATTAGTCATATATCCACGCCGAAATTCTCAAAATCCACTCGGGATCGGATAGCATTGATTTTTCCTCAAGCGGAAATGGGACATTCTTTATGTCGGGCGCGAATGAGGAAAGGCGTTAGATACCCTGTGTGGGCCTTACAGGGTAATCCTCGCGGGGTTCACATGAGGCAGTGGGTCTAGCCTCATAGGGGCCTTATCTGTACCCTTACCTCAAAATGCTAGTCGCGAAAAGAATTTAAAACCACATAATGGTGGATCCACACTACGCGGACTTATCTCATACGCGCTGTTTTTCATATAGAGTTTTTTAATGGCAAAGGCAGTACGGCCAAACTGCGCGGACAAAAAGCTGTGCTTAAAAAGGTACATTGTACTTCCACACAATACGGGATTTTTAAATGAAAAATGATTTTTTTCTCAATGTAGATTAATCAATAATTCATTAAGTAATTCTTTTCTTTCAGATTAGTCCTTATTTTAGGATCCAAAACTCACGATTCAGAAAATTTAAAGGCCTTTCCGCCAAAAGCGCGTGGGACCTAAGTCCGCGTAGTGAGGACGGGCCTTAACTCAATAAACAGCTGGTAAATAAATCGACCGATTAACTTTTTACATTTCAACGTTAACTGTTCTCGTGCTCCCCACCAACAATGGTTATGCTCCTGCTTCTGGCAGTTGTTTTCCCTAGCCGAGAGGTACACGAGATGGCAGATGACTAGGGGCAACTCTCGCAGGCACACCGACCGAAAGGCTAAAGCCGATGTGCGTTCTAAATAGAGATATCTCCATTACTGACATTCCATGCATAATTTACTTTGAGTTTACTCAGATTAAGCGCCCATGGAAACGGGGGTTGAGTAGAATTTCGGTAAATCCAAGAAAACTCGACGAAACCAGTCCTGTTAAACTGGGTTTTGCATATGTGTGTGTTTAAGTACCCTTTACTGCACATACATATACCAACGACGACGCAATGTAAAATTAATTATCTGTCACTTTAATCCAGAACCGTTATGGAAACAGCATCGACTTAACTTGAGGAAAAAAGCTTTCTGATTACTCAACGAAAACTTTACCCCGGTTCATGGAAACGCAGTACATGTACATGTGCATCTGGCTCCAGATAGAGGAGCCTATTATAATGCGTCAAAGCTAAGAAGACTTGCCTTTGTTACAACAACCAGAGATCGCGAGACTCCTTATGGTGGATCCACACTACGCGGACTTGGGTCGTACGTGCTTTTGCCTTTTTTTTCATATAGAGTTTTATGACTTTTTTACGACTTTGTCAATGGTAAAGGCAGTGCGGCAAAACTGCGCGGACAAAAGGCCGTGCTTAAAAAGGTAAACTGTAAGTCACACAATATGGGCTTTTTAAAAGCGCGTACGGCGTTTCAACTGAGAATTGATTTTTTTCTCAGTCACTTTTAGAAAATTAAAACATCACGCGCGCTTTTTCTTAGGCCGTACGGCCAAAAGAGCGTGGATCTAAGTCCGTGTAGTGAGGACGGGCCTTTAGGGGTGCCACGCAAGGACATCGCCAGAATCGTGTCGACAATTACAGAACACTGGCCGCAGGTTGGCATCATGCAGCCAGATTGAGAATAACCACCAGTGCCAGTGAAACAACCGAATAAAATATCTGCGGAAGTCCCGTGTATTTGGAAACCTCTTCTAAAAAGTTTTGGGGGAGATCTCAAAGCTCAAAATAAGGACTAAATCTAAAATATCTCCGTTTAATGCCTCTTCTTATACAAAAGTTTTTCACGAGTGCGGGTACAAAACAGCGCACCTCGGCGCCAGTTGTGTCCCAGACTGCGGCTTCAATGAGACTGCCGCTCCTACCTACTCCAACCCTACTGTCTTTTCCCTCCTCCTACGCTTCTTTCGCCATCGGCTGTAAACACAACAGACTTCTTTTTGATCATATTCGATCACTCAAATCAGCGTTCTGCGTCGGTAGTATTGAATAGAAGCGGATCTCGACATGCGGAAATAAAATTATGACGAAAATTCGTCATTTATGACGAACGCCTTTAGCGGGTGACACACGTTCAAATACGTCATTATATTTTGACAGTTGTAGAACGTGGTATTGTAGTGTAAAATGTCAGTGAATGAAAATAAATGATTTAATTTAATTAATGTATGTTGTTGCCCACCTGTCGGTCTCTCAAACGGCTAATATGGAAATAAGTATTATTTTTAATTAATTTTTAAAAAAAATTAAAATCAAAATCAGCTGATACCTTGACACTGGAAAAACGCCTAAAAGCGAGCTTTTTACAATAATATATCGACCGACAGATGGCCCTCTTTTGAGTTCTCGTAATCGATCAACCAAAATTTTTCTAATCGATTTTCCTAAGTAATGAGGTTCATATTCGTAATAAATGATGACTTTTCATAATAAATGCGTGCGTATGTCTAGGCTATTATAAAAAAATGGAATTTATTTTTAACTGTGGCAGCCACGCGCAAGAGTTAAAGATGCGGACACTTTGGCTTTAAAGGGCACCGTTTTGTAACCGCAGGCAAGCAAACCAGATTAAACCAGCTCGTGGGTTACTTTCAGTGTTCCAGTGGAAACATGCCATTCTTTGAACCTGAACTAGTCTGGGTTTCTTATATTCTTTTGAAAGAGTGGCCCACCACACGCTCGATCCACGTGTCTTACTGGTCTAACCACTCTTTTATATAGCCAGGGCATCATGCCAAGTTTTAATGCAAAAAACACGCTTAATGGCATAAAACACGCTGTTATCCTACGTTGTCCTCTCTTCCATGTAGAGCCCCCAGTTCAGCTTTGCGTCAAAAATAAGACTCAAGAACTTAACTTATTGAGGTAGCCCAGTGATCGTCCATTAAGTGAATGTAGAAATCGTAGTTTTTATATGAAAATTAGAGCTCAAAGGTAAGCCCCTTTCGAAGAACAAGCACCGGTCGGAAAGATAGTAGGGAGAAGGCTGAAAGAACTGCCAACGCCAGCACGCGATTTGATACCACTGGCTCCCTTCTAGCATTAGCTCTGAATTACGCTGCCCTTTTGGTAAAATAACACGAGATAGCGTGGATTCCAATCACTTACCTCTGGGGTGGTAGCCAGGAGCTTGAATCTTCGGGCTACTGAGGCCGGAAAATATGCCAGATGTAATGCGACTCCCCAAAAAGGTCATCGCGAAAAAATTTTGTACTGTTCTTCGTAATTAATAAAATATCTTTAAACAACAAAATATTTGCATTTAAGAATATATAAATTATTTCTAAAAATATTTCATCGATTCCGTAAATATTCAAGAATTTTTAATTCAAATATTTTCATATCAAATATGACCCAATTATGAAAAGGTAAAACAAATGTACATGAACACAACTTATAATCGAACATCGTTAGTGAAATTAACCCTTTTACGCAACTCCCTCTGAATTAAATTGGTGAGTCGTTACGCATTCATCAGTTGTTCATATATCGACGCCTTACAAGTGCCGACTGAACTACAAATCACTTTATCGTAATATTGAAGCGTTTTCTACAAAACATCATTTTCTATAGAAAGAAGAATGACGAAGTGGTGATATCAGAATAACGAAAAGGCTTTACAGAAGTGTTGCGCAAATTTCTAAGGAAAATTCTTTCGATTAGAATAAATAAAGGTGGTATGCACGAATCCAGCTGATCAAACATTGAGACTGCATTCTAATAATATCTTCAATTTATACAATGGGAATTTGCTTAAACAAAAGTAGTGGATTATAAAAGCATGTTTTTTCCGGGGTATGCATGAAAACAGAAAAATGTTGAGAATACCTTAAATCAGTGCTTTGTGTGTTTTGTACTGTTTTTATTTGATGCTTGTTGTTTTTATTTTGCGTTTGGTAGAGAGAGCGATGTGCAAGTAACCTCCTACTACGAACTTCCACCTTCCCGTGGTGGCGCTGTTAGCTCCAAATGGAATCTGGGTGGTCAAGCTCAGTAGATGGCTCACCTTTTAAAGCCTGTCAAGCCAAGATGTAAATACCGCCGCTGCGAGGTCGCATACCAAATCGCGTGACCACCGGGCACCCAGTTATATAACTGACAGAGCCTGATATAGAGACTTTGTCAGGGTGAACCTTTTGGGCCTTTCGCATACGAGTCGACTGATTTGTAATCCCAATTGCAAACTGGTTTCACAATAATCACGGGCACAACCAATTTGCAATCAAAATGAAACACGAACGCAACTGATTTTGGATTAATCGGTGTTTTGTGCCTACAAAGTTTTTAGTCACGAACATTTGGCAATAAGTCAGGTAGTTCAAATGAAGTGCAACCCAACCACGCAACTGAAATCGCTTGCGACCGGCAAGAAGTTGCAAACTAGTTAAAATTCGGTCTCGTTTCTGTCGACTAGTGTGTGGATTCCCATTTCCGTATACGGCCAAGGTCACAAAACAGTTGCGAATGCAACTGGGATTGCAAATCAGTCGACTCGTGTGCGGAGGGCCTTATCCTTCCATACTCAGGCTACTTTTATCCACCAAATTTAAAAATCATAAAAATATTGACGAATTAGTTAATCGTGAGTATGATGCTTTCCGCGTTGGCTCGGAGCTGAAGTGGGACTTCCCAGAGATATCTTGTCCAGTCTGGAGGGATCGGTCACATAAACGTCAACATCTTCTATGCTCTATGGCAATTGAAGGTGGAATAAGTAAGGGCCAAAGGGTAATTGGGAGGACCCACGCGGTATCTTCGGGGAAGCCCTGCGGACCAAAGACAGGACGGCAGTCAGGAAACCGGCGGCACCATGACTGTTTCCCAGAAACAAATGGCCGGTTCACTCACTCTCACAGTCTACAACACCTATTTTCAAGCACACTCCAGTTTAGAAATTGATTTATAACTCGACTGTGGAACAACCTTCTACAGTCAATATTCCCAAGAGTTCAAATGCAGGGCTCATCGTCAACTCCTCCAACACCCTCGGCTCCCTCTAATCTATCCTATGCGTCTATCCTTGGAGCTAAGCTTACTACTAGACTTTCACATAAAAAAACCAAGCATACCAAGTATGGTCAAATAATTCTAAGTGAGAAATCTTTAGAGAGACCGCTAAATCTTTCAAGTGATCACGTTTACAAATCTGAGGTAGTGTGGCTGCTTATGGTAGATTGCCAACGTCTCTGCCGCAAAACTCAGTTGGGCTCAATACCTCACTGAAAGAGAGAAAGAAACGAAAGAAAGAAAGTGCCTTAGACAATTCAATCCAAATTTTCTGCTGATTGTTTTTGTACATTATACGAGTATGTTTATGTAAATTCAAGGGTAGCGATTTTAACAATTGAAACTTTTCTTCATCTAGAGCTTCTCACGTTTACTAACGTAAAACTTGCGCATGCCGTCGAACCAAATAAAGTTTTCACTATTTAAACAATTTTATGGAAACTTGAACAGGTAAAAGGCTGAAAGTTCAATGGCTGTTAAATATGGACTGATTGTAGAATTTTTTACATCTACACTGTAAAAAAATATGTAAATTCACAGTGCAAATGTATTGTAAAATTATAAATCGCGGTATGAAATACTTATTTACTACACAATTATTGTAATTTTACTATAAATTTTGTAATTTCACATAAAGAAATTGAGAATATCTAATACTGCATGACGTAAATGTTGATTACATGAATGTGACCTATATTTTACACAATGTTGTGTATTTTTCTAAATCTTTTCTGAAGGAAAATTACAATATTTCTTAGTATTATTTATTAATGTTATGTACTGAACTTTGTACTGTAATTTTACAGTAAGAGACGTAATTACAGTAAAATTACAAATTGTTCAATGGAATGTAAGGTTTAAATTTTCCCTCTCATAGCTATAATTCACAGGTAACAATGGAATACTAAGCATATATACCCGATTGTTCTTAAGTTAAGGTCAGGCCTTTGACTTTGGTCAGGGTCTGGGCCATAGAAATATAAACTAAACACGGAATGGCTGTAAGCCAGATTAAGCGTACCACAATTCCTGATGTGTTTGAGTTTACTCGGTAGTAGTGGTCAGGCAGTGCAGGCCAAAAAAATAAGAGGGACGTTTTAAAAGCGGGGCGATTAAAATTCCTGGCATAAAATCTATCCCCCCGGATATTGACTTGGCACGCCACCATTCACTCAAGAAGCTACCCCTGACAATTCGGCAATTTGTGTCCCACTTGTGCACACTATTGCTGTCCTTTTAAACAACCTGCCTTTAATGTGGTCGCTCACGTACAGGGTTTTTACACGACACAGCCGTTTCATGTTAGTTTATATTTCTATGGTCTGGGCAATTCTTGTAACAGCCAAGAAATTTTTGATAATTTTTGATGCTTAGGGCCGATTCACAATTAAAGCTTCAAGCTGCAAGCTTCAAGCTTCAAAAATTATGATAAAAGGGTTTGTACAGTGATTCACATTCACAGCTTAAAGCTGCAGTGCTCAAATAAAGCAAAACTCAGCTGAATCTTGTAGTTTGAAGCTTGCAGCTTGAAGCTTGAAGCTTTCATTGCGATTCGGCCCTTGCGTGGTGAGCAGAATGCTATTTTTATGTATAGGGAGAAAAACCTTTGGAAATTTACAAAACTATGAAGTGAAAGCTCCAATACTGATTGTATTTTTACATCCCACAAATAATGTATATTACACAGTTGGTAAAAATAGGTAAAGTAGAATTGGAATATTCCTAATAATATATTGCAAATTTACAATATTGCTTGTGAATAAAACTTCCAGTACTTTTTTTGTAACATTCCCACAGAAATTTTTTACAGTGTAGTTGGCCTGGCCACAGGACGCTACCCCCTAAATTACGACCTATAGATTATCGGAAGGGCAGAGGACTCGAGCTGTAGGCTCTGTCTCGAGATAGATGAGTGCGCCCTTCATGCTCTCTATTACTGTCCAGCGATGGCGATGAGCAGAGTCTCGTTGTCCGATGCGAATTGTATGATCAAATAACTCTAAATGAGAAATCTGTAGGACGACCGCTAAATCTTTCAAGCGGTCATGTTTACAAACCTGAGGTAGTGTGGATGCTTATGGTAGATTGCCCACGTGCAAAACTCAGTTAGGCTCAATACCTCACTGAAAGAAAGGAAGAAAAGAAAGAAAGAAAGTGCATTGGACAATATTCAATCTAATTTTTCTGCTGATAGAATATGTAAATTCAAAGGTAGCGATTTTATTTATTCATTAACAATCGTTTAAGAAGTCAAATTTCAATTAAAATTAAGTTTCGTCTTTCGTAACATTACTTAGATGCACTCTGTGAATAGAATTTTTTGGAACAAAATTTTCGTATGCAGGATACAAGCCTCACATTTTTGTTCCAAAAATCTATTCACAGAGTGCATTGAATGTTACGAAACTTAATTTGTTCTCGAATCTAGTGCCTACAGGCTGGATATAGGATTATCTACATGTGAATCCCAATTCTTATGCTGATACAGCGTTCGTTTGAAATTATTGAGAAATCCTTCGGCTCCAAATCCAAACTCAATTTTCGAAAGGATGTAAAACCTGAGGATAAACGCATATTTATACATGCCTACTCATCTGCCGCAAAAGCACTTCTATGTCGAATGTGCGTTTTGTTTCGACTGCCGGTTCAACGCGGCGTACAAGGCTTGTCTAAAATATCACAAGTTTCACGAAGCCTCTCAATTCCATGCGTCATCTCAGCGGGATTGTGAAGCTACAATTGCATCTAAACATTTTGTTAATACTATGGATAGAAAGAAACTGTTCATGCAATTTTAGATTCAGCGCATCACAAGGAAGTTGAAGAAAACAGGGTAAAACTACGCTCAATTATTTCCACGATTTTATTTTGTGGACAACACGATCTTCCTCTTCGTGGAAAAACTGATGAAGGTTCAGTTTTTGCAGACCTTTTGCATTTTCGAATTGAATCTGGAGGTAACATTTTAAAGGACCATTTGGAATCGAAAGCGAAGAATTCCTTATAGTCTAAGCTCCTATGACAAAAAAGGTGCCACATGCAGTATCGAACGCTGATTTAGCACATAACGTCGGAAATGCAAGGGTTAGCGGAGTGTGAATGCTCAGAGTCCACAGGAACATAGTGCAAGAGGATACTGAACTCATCAACAGCGTTATCGACGAATTTGGACAACAACCAAGACGAATGAGGCTTTTGTAATAATAATTACATTATAAAGTTACGTTTGGCATAAATTCTTTGATTTATTTACTATTGATTTGTCCTCTCTCATAATAATCTTAAGTTCGTAGTATCTTTAGACATTTAGTTTAAAAGCCAGGGGGTGCAAGTGCACCTCCTTGCACCCCCTCCCGGCGCCCATAAAAAGATCCCAAAAAAATTTTCGATTTCGTTAATTTAAAACGAAAATCGAAACGACTATCCCTCAACAATGAATGACAAAAGGTAGAATTCACTCCTCATGCCCTCAAGTTATTTGTGACATGTTTGCTGATAGGTTCAGTGAAATTGAGTGTCCAACTCTGTTCCAAGGCACACTGATCCCAACTGATGTGTACACTTCTGTTCTCATAGATGATCTATCCCTGTCGATTGAAGATATTTACTTATTTATCCTACCTCACATCAATCCATAAAGCATCTGATAAGCATTCAGTGGATAACTACAGAGGTATTGCCATTTTAACATTAATCCCCAAACTATTTGAAAAACTCGTCCACGATAAGATTTCTCCTTTAATCGACCCACACTTAAATGAACAGCAACACGGCTTCAGAAGAGGGCGTTCGACCATTTCAAACCGCATAGTCCTAATCTACTCTTCTGTAGTATGAAGAAGGGCCATCAAATCGATGCTATTTACCAGGGTTCGTATATTTTTCACTCGCGAGCCAAAAAAATTTGATTCGCTCTTTTTTTTGGCTCTTCTACGAGCCAAAACAACTTTGACTCGCAAGCGAATTCAAAATTCAGCTCGAAAAAAGTTTCAGTTCAGCTCAGAGCCAAACCGAATTTGTTATTTTCGGTATGATTCACTCGTGAGCGAGCGGAATTATGTAAAACTGGTAATTTTTGATTTGTGAACGAGCAAGAACCGAAAAGAATCATTCCTTTTTCGCTCGTCTTTGAGGTAACACCTTTAATCGTTTGAAAATATTGTGTGTGAAGTTTTTCGTAGAAAATCGTTTAAGGATATTTTTTGTGAAGTTTTTCGTAGAAAACCGTTTCAGGATATTTTTTGTGAAGTTTTTCGTAGAAAATCGTTTTGGGATATTTTTTGTGAAGTTTTGTTATAAAATGGGCAGATATAAAAAATTTGATTATTCAAAATTTGTTTCGTATAACGCAGAAACAGATATTAGTGTATGTTTTTTATGTGAAAAACCTCTTAAAGGATTAAAAATAGGAAATATAAAAAGACATTACAAAGTTATACATAACAAAATTATAAAAGAGTGTGATAGTGACAACGATTTTGAAACTGAAATACCAATAAATGGTAAAATGGACACAAGTGTTAAAAGAAAGAAGAGTTTGGTGCATTTAAAAATGGACAGAAAAGAATTCTTAACGTGTTGTGTGGGATTAGTCTCTGTAAAAAATATTCCTTTCAGGATTTTTGATGACGATGATTTTTTTAAAAAAATAATAAATCCTTATGAAGAACTATTTGATTTGAATTTAAACTCAAGAAATGTCGTTCAAATAGTGGGCATAGCTGCCAACAAAATAAAACAATTAATTAAAAAAAATATTAATAAAAAAATGATAAGTTTAAAAATGGACATTGCAACTCGCATGGATAAACACATTTTGGGAATAAACGTGCAGTATATTAAAGATTATAAGATATGCGTAAACACTTTGGGTATGATCCAGATAAGGAAAAGACATACTGGAGAATTTTTGAGACAGGAGATCCTGAATTGCCTTCAACAATATGATGTTGACATATCACAGGTGTACTCTAGTACCACCGATAATGGAGCTAACGTAGTAAAAGCATCCAAATTATTACAAGAACTTCAGGATGAAATGCAAGTAAGTATACATGAAATGTAATGTAACAATTGTTTTTACAAAATTTTTGCTTTATTAGGTATTAACGGAAAACAACAATGAAGAATTAATATCAATTGAAAGTGATGATGAATTCGAAGAGATTCATAGCAGACTGACGTCAATCTTAGCAGTAGTCAAGTGTGCTGCACATACAATTCAATTGGCCGCAAATGATGTCATTAAAAAAATTGAAAAAGACTTAGAAGAAAGCAGAAAAGTAGTGAAACTATTTCGTACTGTAATCAGAGGAAACGAATTAACACAAAATATTAAAATGCCAACTTTGGACAATGCAACCCGGTGGAATTCGTCGTATGACATGATAAATTCATTATTAATCGTTAAAAATTTCGCAGAAGAAAACGAAAGGATTCCTGAAATTAATTGGTATTTTGTAGAAAATTTTGTGAAAGCCTTCAAACCATTATCAGACTGCACAAAGAAATTTCAAAACGAGCAATATGTAATGGGAGACTTTTATAGAGATTGGCTTTGCTGTGAATTAAAGCTAGAGGAAATTTCAAGCGAAGAAAATCTTTACGCTGGCCAATTACTAACATCATTGAAATGCCGCAAGGAGAATTTGCTTACAAATGAAGCATTTATAACCGCAATTTATGTAGATCCCCGCTTCAATTTTGTAAATGCTCCATTTTTAAATGAAGAGCAAAAAAATATTGCTGTTGTAAGTATCTTTCGAGAATAACGATTTTCCTTTTGAAAATACGTTTTTTGAATTATTATTAACTAATTCAATATTTCTTTATTTATTAGCGGCACTTATTAGGAACAAACGAAGCAATTAAAAAATTGGCTGGACGAGTATTGATAGAAGAAGTAACAGGAAGTCAACAACCTTCAAGTTCCAGTTCACTTTTAGATGGAGAATTTTCGATATTGGAAAATAACATGTATTCATTAATAGGAGCAACCCCTACTACACCAATGACTGGCAGGAATCTTAAACAAAAATTAGAAAATTTGTGTTATAAAGAAAGAGTACCATTTGATGCCAACATTTTAGAATATTGGAAAAACCAGCATCATAAAGATCCAGAAATTGGAAAATTGATCCAAATAGTTTTAGCTGTACCATCAACACAAGTATCGGTAGAACGTGCTTTTAGTGCTTTATCAACCATACTCACTAAACTTAGGTCCAGATTATCGAAAGAAACTATAAATAATATTTTATTAGTAAAATTAAATAGTAATTTATTACAACAGATAGCAATAGATTAAACCAAAAATGTATATTTTAAAAAATAATGGCCTTTCCATAACAACGTAACATTTGCAATAAATAAAGGCAATTTTTTCACATATAATTACTTTAAAAACTGTGTACTTCAATTTTTTTTACTGCTAAAATATTGTAATAGACTCAGATATTAAAAAAATACCTTTCATGTTAAATTTTAAAATAATCAGTAACTTTTTTTTATCAAAATTAAGATAAGTGACCAATGTAACATTTTTTCCAACCTCATAAAGTACTACCTTACTTGTCAAAATTATTTTTATGAATCTTACAACTTGAAACTCTTACGCTTATAGTATATGAGTATTAATTCTGAATTTGCAGTAGTTGTCAATTTCTTTCCAAATATAAACTAAAACAAAAAAAATTATTAAGTTCATGTGGCTAACCTAACTTGACCAACGGAACACAAAAATGCCAAAAAATAATAAGATTAATTGCCATACATACCGTTCATATTTTCCAAAAGTTGTGAGTTTTCAAATTGCTTAAGATTCAATCCTTTAAAAAATCCTAACTAAAAGCTATATAAATTCTTGTATAAACGGTAAAATCAAATATTTTACATATAAAACTAGGATTCACCACCTTTTACATATGTATAACTCAGGTCGACAGTTCCATAATAAAATAATACTTTTTTTTATAAATTAATAGCTATTAAATTTAAATTTTAGTAGTAAAATTAAAGAGTAATTTATTACAACATAGATTAAGCAAAAGATGTATATTTTGAAAAATAATAAAATAATACTTTTTTTATAAATTAATGTTAAATTAACGAAACGTGTTTTGTTTTTTCAAATTTGATTTTTTACCTTTTTGTTATTGCGATGATTTAGCTCGCAAACCGTTCTTTTCAGCTCGTGCTCAAGAGCCAATCAAAATTTTGACTCTTGAAAAATTTAGCTTGTGAGCGAGCTGAGCTGGTACAGCTCAAGAGCAAAAAAGATTCAATTCTTGTAAGAGCTAAAAATTTAGCTCGTGGGAAGAATCAACTCTTCCGAGAGCCAATTTTTTTTTGGCTCTCCCTTCCCTGCTATTTACACTGCTTTCAGCAAGGCCTTTGATAAGGTAGACCATCATATTTTACTTGCTAAACTCTCAAAATTTGGAATAACAGGTTCTGCTCTTGAATGATCATATCTCAACCGAAGAACACAGGTTATCAGATTTCAACGATTCCTTTCAAATGAAATCTAAGTAACTTCCGGTGTCCTTAACGGCAACCTTAAAGTTCAGTTTCTGTCGGCAAGTTCAATGAAGACATCCGACTTACAAGACATACGAAACTGCTAAAGGAATACCCACATGGGACAGAGTATGCAAGGAATGAACGGGTCAACAGATGCTTCATCCTATAAAAAAAGTTAAATCCTTCCTGACATCCTAAATACTAACACTCTTTAGAATGAAGTAATTTAAATACGCCAGTGATATGTTTCGTTTTTTTTGTTGTACTTACTTTAAGTGTGCCTTGTTTGGCGAATAAATAAATAAATCTATATTAATAAAGGAAAGTGTCTGTCTGCCTGTGTGTCTGCTTGTACGTACCGTCACGCGTTGGAGCCAAACTAGAAGAGATGGAAATCTGATTTTTCTTGTAGATGCATGGATACCCAAACAGGTGCCTAAAAGTTTCCGTTTTTAGAAATTTTAATTCGTTTTTTTTAATTAATTAATTAGTACGTCACAATTTTTTACGTTCTACGCCTCTTGCAACTTCATTTTGGCCCTTTTTTATGTAACCGATCAACCCTAAATTTTTCCCATGTGCATAGTTCGCGTGTCAATGCAATATGACATATTTGTAAAAAAATCAAGATGGCGGTTCCAATATGGCGGCCGAATCTTGCAATTGTGTTCCCTGACCCCCGGGATGGGTATCAAATGAAAGGGTATGACAAATAGAATACTATTAGCTGTGTGGCGTCATTCCAAATTCAATATGGCGGCCAACACAAAACGGGGGATTACCTTTTTCTTTACAAAGCGCTCGGTATGGGTATCAAATGAAAGGTAGAATACTACTATACAGCCTACCTTTCGAAATGTAAAAAAGCGAAAAGTTCCAGTGTTAAAGGGGGGGGGGGGGTTTAAAGGCGAAAAAAGGCATATTTTCACAATTTTTTTTGGAGATATGAATAATGTTGGTTTATTTATTTCATATACACGTTATAGTATAACATCTGACGTATCTTTTGAAAAAATTTCAACTCAAAATATCAAGAAATAAGTCCGTGACAGCGAATCTCCGGAGGCGCCTCGAAAAAAAGTTGTTTTGCGCGGTGAACACGATTACGCGTCGCCGGATCAATTGAAACAAAAAAAAAATGCGTTTAAAAGGTGATATGATTCTCGAGGTAATCAGCAAGAGTTTTTTTTGTCGATTTTTTTTATTTTTGGCAGCATTAGGAAGTGAAAAACGCGATTTTCGCTACAAAATTTTGGGCTAATTTGTTATTAAAAAATTTTAAAAAATGGTAAAAAAAACTCTTCTTGATTACCTGTGGATTTATGTGTAGAATTAGTGTTTAAAAATTCAAAAGGATCGGTCAAGTAGATTTTGAGTTCTGATGTTCACGCGACGTTTGCGAGGAAATCGATTTAAAGTTTTTTGTACTCGAACATCCAAGCATCAGGGCCGGTCGCTTGAAACGCTGAATCTTCGTTAGTTTTGCTCCGATTTACTTGAAATTTTGACACAATACTCTCGACATGTTTTACATTCAGAAAAAAAATTTAAAAAAAAATGCGTTTTAAAACCTTACCCCCCTTAATAAAATAAGATAGCTCAAGATTCCCACGCTTTCGAAAGGTAGGTTGTTCTCATATACTAGCTGGAGCAATAAAACTTTAGATTCAAAATTATTTTTTACTTTTTAGCCCATTTTAAAATAAAAGCGTATTTTTTATTTTTTTTAAACTATATATTTTATTTTCTACTGCAGTCACAAGGACAATCACTGAAAGTTGTTGGATTCGATCTGATAAAGCCATGCTTCTCCCACGGACAACTTTATGTGGGTTGTTGAAGAGTTGATAAAGCCGAAAATCTTCACATCTTAGCTCCAAATGCCAGAACATTAAATATAGTTTATCCTGAAGATCTTTGAAAAAATACCGTAACATCTGTTGCATATCTGATTATATGCTCGACATTTTTTTTGCTCCTTCTGTTCGTATCAAGCCGAAATGAAAAAAACAGATAGAAAATGTGTTTGTAATATTAGGGTTTTTCAAAAACAGTGGTTTTCAAAAAACAGCTGTTACTGTTTTTCATTTTCATAAAAACAGCGGATAACAGCTGTTTTTACTGTTTTTCGAGTTTTCTCTAATTTTACAATTAATAAATAATAGTATTTCAAAAACACCAATGCTTAAAGTGATTTGTCTGAAAGACGCGATCTTCTTTTGGTTCAAACATTAGTGCATACCGAAAATACACGCTCAACATCGGTCGATGTTGGTTTGATACAAAGAATTGCATTTTATAATTTTTGCAGATTTTCTGTGTGACCAGTATTTTTGAAAATTATAATATCCGATTTGAGCCGCTTGAATTGTAGTGACGATTCTTTTTTTTGAGGCAGCATGTCCAATTCATCTAGTAACGACAAATTGTCGTTTTCATCAGTATCAGTATCAGTGGCCGCACTGTTGAACTACATCTCTACCCTTACATCGATAACACCAAAAATATGAAGGCTAAATTGCCTGCAAAAGTTAGTGTGATTCCTGATGGAGTGGTTGTGGGTTTCTTAATGCTTGGCAATAATTTCATGACATGCTCATTCATTCGGTCATCTACACTTTTAAATTTTGTATGATTTTGGGCGATTTCGAAAACGCAGGACTGAAGTCATTTGCAAGTATTCAGCTACAGACTTCTAATTTTGCTGAATACTTGCAAATGACTGCATTCCTGCGTTTTAGAAAACACCCTTTATTACTAATGTCACTGTTAAGAAAGCTTCTTCAACATGAATTGTAAATTTTGGGTCCTCACGACTAAGATTCTCAACACCTAATTTTACAGGGTTCATTGCCTTGACAAGTGTGTTTAGAGTAAAAAAGTCCAATGTCATATTCAACGCCTTAAATTCTTTAAATATTTCGCGAATTGCTGTTTTCGTTTTCTGGAATGGTGCACAATGTCATTTGACACCATTTGCAAAAATTATGATACATTACTTTTGCACCACCTTGTATAAGAGCTACTCTGGGCAGGAAAAGCTCCAATACATACGTTACATCAATATATTAAAAGATTATCGGTATGTTTTCTTTTCGTTTCTTTCATCTCTACATTAAAAAAACTCTGCATTTACCATTGGTTACTAATAGTAACTTACTATACAATTTTATATTATTTTCATACGGCGTTGTCGTCCTCATATTCCTTTTGCAACTTTTACATGAACGGGGACCGAACAGACAAAACTTAAATGTAAACGTTAATTCTCTTTTGAAGTCCGTTGGAAATGGCTTAATGGCTTTTTGTTGTTGCTTTTTGAAATTCTCTTTTATTTCATTATTCTAGCAAGAAACAACGCTGTCAAAATGTTCGTTCAAAAGTTCGCTGAGAGTGTCCTCCTCGTTATACTCTCTCACCGATTCACCCAAAACCCAGTTCGTTCGTTCGTTTTGTCTTTTCGGTGCCCGGCAGTTCAAAAACAGTAAAAACAGTTAAGAAAAAACAGCTGTTTGCTGTTTTTCGATTTTAGCCGAAAAACAGCCGTTTTACTGTTACTGTTAAACAGCTTTGAAAACCCTATGTGTAATGTATTTATTAGAAATTTTTAGAGGCACCAAATTGTGCATTTTTGGGTTGAACGGCGGGTACCAAATTTGCAAAATTGATTACTTTTTTGGCTCTTTTTTTTGGGAAAAACTATTTGGAGCGGAGGAGGGCGCCATGAGCGAAGTCCTGCATACGGCGTCTAATCCCCCGGCGCAGCAAAATCTATGCGGACGATTCTGAATATGTTTGGCTAGGTGTCTGTACCTACGCAGTACACAACTGTTCACCATCGAATCTTAAAAAGTTGTAACAAACTCTAAATTTATTTAAATATACAAAATTGATTTTTGCGGATTTCTTCTTTTTTTATTATACCATTTTCCTACCGCGGACTGTGCACACATAATCTTTTTTTATTGAAAGGCGTTGCAACGCACGCGGGTTTTTGCTAGTAAAATAAATAAAATAAAATAATCACAAAAAGCGAGGATGTTCTCTTTTGTTCAATCGCCAACGGTAACTTTATACATTACTATTGGATGCAGCTAGGTCAAGTAAAACCTCGTGTTGGCGTTCTACTGTCTACTATTTTTCTGGCTAGAGCTTGCTGATGGACACTGGACTCAATAAGACAGTACAGAGGGCCTTAACTCTGAGCTCTAGTCGTTCACATTAAAAAATGAAACCCTTATGGTGGGACCACACTACGCGGACTTGGGTCGTACGCGATTTGGTCTTTTTTTCATATCGAGTTTTATGACTTTTTTAAGACTTTGTCCATGGTGGCCGTGCGGCAAAACTACGCGGACATAAGGCTGTGCTTAAAAAGGTACATTGTACGTCCACACAATATGAGCTTTTCAAAGGCGCGTACGGCGTTTCAAATGAGAATTGATTGTTTTCTCACTCATGATTCAGAAAATTAAAACATCACGCGCGCTTTTGTCTGGCCGTACGGCCAAAAGCGCGTGGGATCTAAGTCCGCGTAGTGAGGACCGGTCTTTACGGAAGAAGCACATCGATATCAACCTCAACGGCACACCTAAGTTAATATCCATTGACCAGCATAAGTAATACTTCTCTTTTCACTGCGATAATGAACCAGAGCTAACACAAGGGCTACGCTGCGATTGGTCAGAGTATGTGGGGCCAAACACCTCATGACGTTGGCCTAAATTTGTAAGATTAACACAAACAGAAGGTAGAGACATACAAACTGCCAACTCCCTTATCACTCAAAAATCCTGACGATTATTTGAATTATGAATAATGCCGCTTACGGAGTGCCATACCAAAAAGTTAGAGATTCGAGTCGAGTCGTGTGCATCCCGAAAGTTGGGAGCAATTGATCGTTATCGTTTTTCCTCAAGGCGGCGGAGCATAATCATTGTGGGTGGGGAACACGTGAATAGGTAAACGTTAAAATGTAAAAAGTTAATCGGTAAATTTATTAAGCAGCAGTCTATTGAGTTTTACGGTTTAAAATTCTTTGTTTATGGGGTTATGCCCGAGTAGCATTTGGAGGGGGATATCTTTATGCGTGTGGGCATTTATCGTCATTCCGGGCCTGAAGAACTGAACTTCTATTCAGTCTGAAGTTTTCATTGAGGCCGGGAACATTTTACATTTGAATTAGCAACCTGCTACGCTAAACTGTCCTCTTCGCCTTCGTCCGACTGACTAATGTCACGCCTTCATCAGGCCATGCCTGCCGACCTGGACTGTAAGGCCACGGCCTGCCCGCGGCCTGTAAATGAATGGGGCCTTAAAGCTTTTTAAAAGGCTTTCAGAATACGTAAGGCAGATGTTGGGATTGCCTCATTTCATTTGTAACGACGTTTGCCTCATAAGGCCCTTATGAGAAACTGATAAGACATACCTCTCTTCAATATCGCTGATTTTTTTTGTGTCCATGAGGAAACTAAGGAAAAAGCCTTCTTTAGGCATATCTCTGGGGAATCCCCTTTTTAAATGCTAGTCGGGTGGGGTTTAAAAACTTTGGCTTGACAGTTATAAGTTCTTAATAGGTCCAATATAATATATCTAGTTTTCGTATGAAAAGCCGGACTTGTATGCGGCCCCTTCGAAAACATCGGCCCTCCAAGGTTCTGGGTTATTAGGTCTTCATAAAATATTTTGGGTGTGGATTTCCCCACCCAAGCGTTTCTTTCCATCCACACGCCCTCCGCTGCCCCTATTTTCCTAATCCGGTTTTCGAGGCTTTTATTCGTCCCATGATAGAAGGTTTTTACAAGTGAGGTTATCAATCTCACACCAGCGTCATTTAGAAGGCACTAGTAGTATCTAGCAATCAATTCACAAAAACAAAAATTACGGAGAAATATGCACAGTCGCTTCGGGTAAACAGATAAAATACCTTAATTAATTACCGATTCCTCGTAAAACTTTGTTTTTATCTGTAGGTACTACAAATGATCAAAATATATTTTGATAAATAAATACATTTTATGGAATCGGGCTTTACATAATGTGTATTTTATTTATCCTTTGTACTACCAATCCATCATATCGCACAAGTCATTGTTGCTTAAGAGAAGTCTGTAGGGACAAAAATATTGGCCCAAGTGATTTTCATTTGTTTCTACTCATTTTTGTTGAAAGAACAGCACTGCAAATGTTTTCTGTAAAACTAGAATCTCCTAGCCCCTAAAGAAATAACGATTCAATAATTGTTAACAGAATGCCTCCAGGAATGACTTTAAAACTGACGCAATAATTTAGTCTTGCCAAACGCGCGTAACAAGACATCCATGAATAATATTCTTATTAACATTCTGATGGGGTAACACATATCTACCTTGTTATACGAACAATTTTAAAGAATTACAGGTGCAGTAATACTTGATTATCACATTCGCTCTCATCATAAACGTCCACAAAAAAGGAGCCTCTTAAAACCTGCTTTCGATTCCTTCGGCCACCAAAGGGACAAAAGAACTTGTTTCAGGTAATTTTCTTCGGTAGCAGCAGCAACATGAAATCCCCAAGATGCTTATACATTCACAAGTAAAACCAAATCTGATGCCAGAAGACTTACATAAGAACTACCTTTCGATCTCCAAAACAATAATCTGCACTGATTGATTTTGATTTAAAATTCCACGAGAACTCACTTGCACTCTGTGCACTTTAACTCAGCTTTAAGACAGTACTGGCCATTGTTCAAGTGGTTAACAACTTTAAAAAACCGGTCCTTGCCGTTATCAAAAACTTGAGTCGAATTAAGAGGTCATGAAGTGCACCTGAACGCATACACAAAGGTAGATAAGATGATGATTAATTAACAAAAAACAGAAAACAAATAATGTTAATTTGCAGGTTTAACGCTATTAAAGTCGAGCAGCGTTGATGTCGATCAACATATTGACTTAAGGGAGTCTTATCAGGAGTTCTAGAGAAGCAGCTCTGGGCGATTCTTGGGCGGGTTCAGAAACGGAAAGCCGTTTTAAATATGATCGAGTCGCGAGTTACTATACATATGTGCAGTTTTACAAGTTATAGAACAAAATATTTAGTGTAATGATGAGTACCTACTGATCAATAACGAAATCTAAGAGAAAAGTGATCATGTACTAGGGAAGCAAAGTAAAACCCTCGGAACGGGGTACATTCACAACGAACTGACATACGTAAAAAGGACTTTTATTTGAGCACACTGAAATGAACGATCTCTATATGGAGGTGGAACATTGCAGCAATTACTTAAAGATCTTGAAAAGTATAATGCATTCATTATAGATACACCAACATGATAAAGCCCATGATAGCATATGAAACATTACCCAGCGGGAAATGGAATGCTCCAATAGCCATGTTTGAGCACTGCTTAAAAAGCTTACAGCGCTCCCGTTCCCATAACAGTTCCATATACATTTTAACATTGCATGTCATTGCAGGAGAGCATACCTTTTTATGCTCCTTCAAAAGCGTTCTAGGAGCATTAAAAAAAAAATCTCTTTCATCCAACGCGGTCTGTCGAGCTTGACTCACGCTCTGGTAATTCGGACCACTGCATAGTCAGAGCTAATTTCCAATACCCATATTCTACCCAAACCAATACAGTTCCCAAAATAACTGTCTAGCAATATGAGAAAGCCAACTTGTTGGGGCTTATTCGCTTTTTTCAAGCTGACTGACTGGGATTTGTGTTTACCAATGCAAACTCCTTCGCTCTCTAAGTCTCCATAACCATACGGTGGGAATACGTTTACTCATTCCTCATTCTACCAACTCTATAAACCCTAGGCCGAATAGATGGTTTATTGGGAATGTATGAACGCAATTAAAACTAAAGAAACCGCCTACAGAGCGTACAAACGTTCCCCAAATGAGTCACTTCGTCATACTCGTTTATTAAGTTGAGAAATTCCTGCAATTCCATTATCAGGAAAGTCAAATCATCATTTGACGACAGGTTGAGATGAAAGATTCTGAATACAAGTGCAGGCAATTTCCATCAAGAAGAAATTTACCTCTTGCACAAGCTCTTTATTTTATTTATGAGAAGAAGATGATAACAGAAAACAAATCCAAGGCGGATTTATTGGCATCTCTGTCCGCGTTACTCTACGCCTATGACAATATAACACGTGTCAGACCTTGTCTCTTAGATCATTAACTCATGACCAACTCTATCAGCAGGAACATAGAGCTCATTCTTGATTTGGGCCGTAAGAATAGTGTTGAATTTAACGCCTCTAAAACAAAATACTGTCTTATCTCTAAAAAAAAGCCTGCAGCGACCTTCCTTCTATCTCAGTGAATCGTGTGAATCTAACGACTTAGGATCCTAGGCGTAACTTCAACCGAAGATCTGCGATGGAATAATCACATACTCCAAATCACCAATCGCTCATTGCCTGAGATGCTAGCTGCTGCGTGGCTACAATGTACAAGTCCTACATTCGGCCACGCCTCAAATATTTGAGCAAAATTTACCGCTATTGCCATAGCGACTGCTCCACTGAAATTAAGAACCTCCTGCCTTTATGGCACCTTTTTCCCGCAATACCAAAACTAACATGCTCGGCTTACCCCCACACGCTGCAGACCTCGTTTTCCCGCATGCTACGCCCAAGAAGCTCGTTCGTAAATAGCACAACCCAATTGTGGAATAATCTTATGCAATCAGTATTTCCAAACTCTCAGAGTTCAAACGCAAGGTTCATCAACTTCTACTAAAGCACAGCCAGACCTCTAACCCAGGGGTGGCAAACCCGCGGGCCGCATGCGGCCCTTAGCAGGAAAAGGCCCGCGAGATTCAACACAATTTAACAAAATATTTTGAAATAGAAGGTTCCAACACGCGAAAAAGAAAAATGTAGCTAACTCTCTTTAACGTTATTATTGAAACAGTTCCAGAAAATCTGCAAAGGAACTACTAAATTGATTTACAGGGCTATAATGAATTAAAAACTATTTTTAGGCCTCAGATTGAAAATTTGCTTTTCATAAGAAATATGTTACAAAAGAGAAGTTTTGTAATTTGAGAGGTCTAGCACAGAAAGTTGTGAGCGCTTTTCCCGAGTAAAAATAAGACTCGTCCGTTCTTAGCTTGAAACAGGCACGCACAGCGTTAAAACTCCTGTATGGTACCCAAAGCAGGCACAGTAAGCTTGAGTAAAAATTCTACTTTTCCAAATTCAGCCCGCTACCAATAAAAGACGTACGAAATAATCCTTTTCTAGGCTAAAGAAAGTCAAAATTAGAGCTGCAGGAAATGGTATAGGACGAAGAAAATGAGCAATTACCTTGGTGACCATGAAGTGTGCCATTAGCATACTCAATAGACCGGTTCTTGTTCGATTACGTAGGTCAAGCAGCATTGGACGTGGCTAGTACTTAGTTGGCATACCGCTTGGTAAAACGACACTTGCATTTGGAATGGTCGATTATGGATAAATTCATATCTGCAACAGGGCCGGATATACCTCCATAGCGGAAGCATTTCTATATTTTCATGCCTGTAGCACGCTCCCCGTGTGACAGGCGCATTTGTTCGCAATGCCTGCTTGTTTATTTTTACTCGGGTTGGTTCAACTTACTTATGCGAATCGCTCTTTTCGAAAATAAAATTTACAAAGCATAAATCCTCTGACCAAAACCTGCAACACCAGCTACGAAATCTAAGTATATTCTTATTTTATTAACACCGGGACTTTTCGCTAGCGCCCCACGCTTCTTTACATTTCGAAAGCTAGGTTGTTTCCATATACTGGGTCGAGCAATAAAAACTTTATATTCAAAATTATTTTTTACTTTTTAGTTCATTTTAAAATAAAAGCGTATTTCTTAATTTTTTAAACTATATTTTTTATTTTCTCCTTTTTAGTCTATTATATGTGTTCCGCATATTGTACTCACCGCCATTTTAGATTTAAAATGACGTCAGACAGCTTACTGAACTATACTCGTCATACACTTTCATTTGATACCCATACCGAAGGCGTTGTAAAGAAATAGGTAGTACGCCATTTTGTGCTGCCCGCCATTTTGAATTTGGAATGACGCCACACAGCTAATAGTATTCTACTTGTTATATCCTTTCATTTGATACCCATACCGAGTGGGTTGTAAACAAAAAGGTAGTCCGCCATTTTGTGAAGGCCGCCATTTTGAATTTTGAATAACGCCACATAGCTAATTGAATTCTACTTGTCATACCCTTTCATTTGATACCCATGTCGGTGGTCGGGGAGCACAATTGCAAATTTCGGCCGCTATCTTGGAACCGCCATCTTGACTTTTTTAACAAAATGGTCAGATTGCATTGTCACGCGAACTATACATATGTGCAAAATTTGAAGATGATCGGTTATACCAGTGATTCCCAAAGTGGGCGCTACCGCCCCCTTGTGGGCGTTGCAGCGATCCAGGGGGCGGTGATAGCCACAGGTGCATTTGGGCGCAATGAATAACTGTAAGGGGGAAAAGTAACAAGAGAAGATTTAGAAAAATTGATTTATGTATTCCGCTCATAACGCTTCATTCTTCTTTTAACAACGTACTGTGTTTTGGCTCGGTTCCCGCATGCTCCCTTACTTGCATTGAAATATGTGCAATCGCGCACTGCTACTGTTCATGTGGTGCCACTGAATTGCCGTTCCAAAATACGTGCGATTGTTCGATCGCAAGGCCAAAGCCTGTAACGGTAGCGGCAGTACTACCAGCAGATTTTGAAGCACGCTATGGCCCATTTTACACGATGCAACACGAAACGAAGCAAAGTTTCCTGCAATCGCTGGTGGCATTCTCGTTGGCGAGTGACGTGACTACCGGGGACCCGTGTGGAGTGAAACTGTCGATACTTATAAACGTATCGAGGAAAATATCACTTCACCCGCAGCCTTGCGACAATTAGAAGGCAACGTTTGTTGATCTAGTCACCAAGAGTGTCTTAAATTAATAATGAGAATACCAATTTAATGCCGAAGTGATATTTGTCACGACACTCGACATCGAGAATAAGGTTTCTGATTTACACCTTTCTTTACTATAGGTGCTATTCTCGTTGGGTAGTGGCGCGGTGAAATGAAACTATGGACACCTACAAACGTATCGAGAAAAATGTCACTTCAACGCCACGTTGCGAAAATTATATTACGATGTTTGTCGATCTGGTCGCCAGCAGTCTTTTAGATTGACAATGTGAATACCAATTTAAGGTCGACGTGACATCGGTCATGTCATTCGACACCGAGATAAGGCTATATATTTTACGAGAAAGATAGAAACATTAATAAATATATCTTTCTGTTTAGTAATATTAAAATTTAAAAAAAAAATAATTTCTAGGGGGCGCTGAGTAATATTTTTTCTGGAAAGGGGGCGGTAGGCCAAATAAGTTTGGGAACCACTGGGTTATACGGAAGTGGGCCAAAATCAAGTTGCAAGATTTGTTTACATACAAGATACAAGATACAGGTGAAGCTAATATAAAGCGTATAAAAACACTGAGTAGACTACGATGGTTCGGGCATGTTGTACGATCCTCGGAAGAAAAAATGCTAGCCCGGATAATCAATGGTAGACCAACAGGAAAAGAAGTATAGGACGACCAAAAAATAGGTGAATGGATGACGTGCTAGAAGATATACGAAAACTACATATACCTAGCTGGATAGAACTAGCCACTACTAGAAGACTAGACTTCCAAAGGCCTGAGTCGTACAATGACTGTAGCGCCATTAAAGAAGAAGAAGGCTGGTTATTATTCAAAGAAGTAACTTTTTAAAATTTGCGTTGGCATTTCCAAATTTTATTAATGCAAAAATATTGCTAGTTACATTGTCATTGAAACTCATGTGCACCTTTTGCACCACCCGGTGCACCACGAACGTTGTACTTCTTAAACAAAGAAAATTTATAGAAAATATAATTGTAAATCAACTGTGTAAGTCACTATATCAGCGGGAAGGAAATTGAGATTCTATAATCTTAACTGTGCCACATTCGACATGAAATAAATGTTTGATAAATTTTGCAGTCCTCTTCGTGTGAAATCATTGCTTCCAAAAAAGGTTTATTAAGAAATTGAAACGTTTTCAAGATAAGATTATCATATTCCTACGATAAAACGTAATCTTTAAGCCACAGAAAAAAAGCCGAGGGAGAAGAGTACCAACTACATAGAGCTTCACAAGTAAATAATACTATTAAAAAAAGTATGAAAAATAATTAAAAAATACGTACAATTATCAACAAGGATGGAATCCAATCCGAATTGTATTTAGTGCGATGATACTGTATCTTCCACTTTCTTTAAAATGCAAAAAAAAAATATTTTGTGATAAACAAACTGTGATAAGAATTTTATTGAAGAAACTTTTTATACCGGTATTGTGCGGTTTAATGAGAAATAACAACAAACCTTAGTGTGCATACGTGAAGGAAATCAATTTGAGATTACTTAAAGTGATTTATTTTATTTAATCATAATATTCAATATGGATTTAATCTTTCGAACGGGCTTTTTGACATGATGCTTTCGTGTGACGTCCTTTCTACCCCTTTTCTTTGTGTTGTAAAAAGAATGAATATGTTGTTCCGAAGCTACACTAAAGTTTGTACGTTATTCGTTTCTCCGAACAAGTATCAACAATCACTGGATTAATTTTTGTGGAATTTTTGTTAAATATTTTCGTGTGTTTTCATAATCGATTAAAACAAATTTCCACTTTGCCCCGGATCTAATTTAGCCGGAAATATGCAATAACCAAGCATATAATAAAATTTATTCATCGTAGTTAATTTATCGAGTTAGTTTGTTTGGTTCATCTTTATTCTGAAATTGTTTAACCGATTACGATAAAACCATTTACTTGATGAAGATACGATTATGCTTGGAACTTTATCAGTTAGTCTCTTATGACAATTAATCGCAACTTACCCCAATCATAATCATTTAATTCTCTCACAATTTATCGCCAAGCAAATTAAATAAACGAATAACTTCAAGGTGTCTGGCCATCGAAGGTATCTAGTCTTGCTTCAGTTTCATAATTCGATAGAATGAATAGACATGTTGATTTTGTATTCTGAACAATATTACCATTTGTCGATGGCTTTTTGTCTTTCAGCAGGTAAATTGGGCGCAATTTTCATCCATGAAAGCACCTTTTGACAATATCAGTGCATAGATTTCTTCGTGGTGAGGCATCGTAATCACTGTTCTATTTTTTGGCACGTACATATAATAACAAACTAGGAAAGGAGTAGCTACAGGAACTGATGATATTGTGTGTTAGAAGTTTGAACGAAATGTTACTTGTCCGATTTAGTTAGAATTTGAATTAACGATTTATGCAATAAGCTAAGATCGCGCCATCTATTAGTAAGAATTTGAATGAACGGTAATTAAAGACGTTAGACCGGTTCTACACATTCAATTTTTCATTCCATTTTCTGACGTTCAAGTTTTCTTTCTCGACGTGAAAGGAAAATGGAAAGCAGCTCAGAATGGAATGGAAATTTGGGTTCAAGTTTTGTGTTTTCATTCTACTTCTTTAAGAGTGTGTGTATGTATGAATATGAGTGTACACGGATAGCAGGATCAGCTCATTTTTTACCTGAACTTAAAAATTGAAGGAAAAAGTTGAATATGTGTAGACACGAGTTTCTTTCAAGCCAAGAAATACAGGTGAAGCTAATGTGGCAGGAGGGACATCAGAAAATGGAATGAAAAAATGAATGTGTAGAACGGGTTTTAAAGCTTGTCGAAGTTTCTAGGAAAAGAATGTTCCAGTAATAGAGGGCTTCCAGACTGTGGGGGAAATAACTGGAGCATGGATAATGGAGGAGCTTGGCTATTAAGGCTGTATCAGATTCAAAGCAGCGCAACAAAAATATGAGCAGCAAACAGTTCCTATTGGCTAATGGTAGTCATATAACAACAAAAGCAGCACCGATTGCTAGTAAAATAAACTTGCTGCCGCTGCTGCTGCTGAATCTGAATGGGCCTTATGTATAAATGCAGTGGCAGGGGTATTTAGAGTCAGTTTTTGATTTGAAAAGTGATAAGTGGTGTTCAAAGTGACCTAAAGCGAAAAGTAGTTATTAAAAAGAACAAGTGATATTAAATTGCAAGTGATAATTAGTGAACTTTAAGAAATGTATTTGTAGTTATTGAATTGTGTTAATAAAAAAGTTTTGTGTGAACATTTCAAAGTGTATTCCTTAATTAATCCTACGAATCCGTTAAGCCGTAAAAATGTAAAAAGTAGGAAACACTGCTCGCAGCTCTTTTCTAAACGCTAGCTTGAAAGGTGACAGTTCGATGTTACTTTGCGTATAAAAACATCGAAATTGAAGCATTGGTTGGAAAGTTGTTTGCGTTTGTAAATGAACACAAATTATGAAAAGATATTATTACGACAAAGTGAAAAACGCCGCGCAGGCTTATGCCGCGGTTACACGAATGACAGAAAAAGATAATTGTCATAATCTCTGGTCATAATTAATGACATTGCTGTTTACACGACGGAAATAATGACATGTATGGAGCTTTGTCATAAAATGTCATTAATTTATGGCAAGTGGTCATAAATAATGACAAGAGTTGAAGTTATGACAGAGCTGCTTTTTCTTGTTGTGGGTGCTGTTAAAGAAGGTGTGAAATTTGAATTGTTAGATCTCGCGGATTTCCACTGGGCGGTTTGATTCGAGCCAAGGACTGGGATTTACCAGTGCCGCGGCACCCATATGTGCAAACTGTGCATTTGCACTGGGCGGCACTTGGGAAGAGCGGCATTTTCGCGAACGAAGCGAGGGAAATTTTTTTACAATATATGTATTTTATAAATACGCCGTGCCGACGGCAAGGGCGGCATCTCATTTTAAATGGGCGACGACAGCCGCCAAAAGACCAGACATTTTTGGCGATGAGCGCAAAAATTTTAATGAGCGGCGACGATAAACAAAAAGAAGACAAACATCAAGCACAACACTCAATAGATTACCAATAATTAATTAGCACACGCAGCATTTTGCCCTTAAAGGGGACGGCATCGGCGGGCCTGCACTGGGCGGCAAAGTGCCTAGCCCGGCCCTGGAATTTACATAAGAATATGTTCTGTTTGTTTTTGTCTGCCGAGCCTATAGTTTTCGTTATACAATTTCTTATACATATAAATGCCGACTTTGTTATGAATTTGAACCCCTTTTAAGGCGGCTTCGTTTGTCTCCAGAATTCGCAATTGTTTTATTACTGTATGATCCTGTTTGTTTCGAAAATAATTGGTGCCTAGTGCCTTAAGCATTTGCAGATGCTTAATTACTTTATGCAGTCCATTCAAAACGCCCATTAGGGTGCCGAAACATAACACTGTTATGAAAATCGTTCCCTATATGCTTTTTGGGTCACGGATCACGAAAATCGGGGTCCTACCGTCCTAAAATATGGGCGTCACCCTTAAAAATTCAAAATACACCGCTTTTTAGTTTTTTTTCGCGATAATTTCAATAATAATCAAAAATAATCCAATGAAATACACTATTTTCAATATTTATTTGCGAATTTATATAAGCAAGCCCAATTTTATGATAGGGGATAATCTTTCAAATTCGATTAAATGCGTATAGTCAGGTACAAATAAATTATTTTCAACCATTAAGGATTTAAAACTACCCTAGTCCAGTAGTCATAGCATCATTTGAATGAAAACCTCTAACAAAATGTTAACTCTCTAATTTTTTTTAAAATATAGTTTTTAGTGAGTAGAATATGTTAAAAAAAAGTTTCGGAAAATTGGTTGTACGCTACACCCAAAACCCACCCCCTAAAAACAAAAAATTACGTTTTTGGCTAATATCTCTTAAAGGGTAAGTCTTATCATAAAATAGTGTTCACAAAGTTTGTAGATTATGCGATTATCTACAAAAAAGGATATTATACATTTTCACGTAAGAATTGCCATTCATGAGATATATCGCCTTTTTTAAGATTTAAAATACTCATATCCCCTCATTCGCAACTTGTGTAGGTCATCAGACGTTCAATAAATCCTCTGTTGGACTACGTGGCTAATATTTTCAGGGGAAATTCCTGGATGTATTTGGAGAAAAAAATCGTACTAGAAAGGGGGCTATCCCCACTATCCACTAGATACAGGGTGTATATAAAAAACAAAAAAAATTTCTTTAAATTTACTTAAACTTAAATAACTTTTAGACTAATTATTGTAGAGCAACGTGACTAGGTTCATCTCTTAGGTAAATGTGTTAACTCTCTAATTTTTTTTTTAAAAATAGTTATTAGTGAGTAGCATATGTTAAAAAAAAGTTTCGGAAAATTAGCTGTACGCTACCCCTAAAAACCACGACCTAAAAACAAAATTATCCGTTTTTGGCTAATATCTCTTTTCGCATTTTGTTCATACTTTGAACCAACATTTTTTCTAAACAGAGTCACTCAAGTTTCTGTTATTTATATCAAATAAAAGAATACACATTTACCTAAAAGATGAACCTAGTTACGTTACTCTATAATAATTAGTCTAAAAGTTATTTAAGTTTAAGTAAATTTAAAGAATTTTTTTTTGTTTTTTTATAAACACCCTGTATCTTAGTGGATAGTGGGGATAGCCCCCCTATCTAGTACAATTTTTTTCTCCAAATACATCCAGGAATTTCCCCTGAAAATATTAGCCACGTAGTCCAACAGAGGATCTGATAACCTATACAAGTTGCGAATGAGGGGATATGAGTATTTTAAATCTTAAAAAAGGCGATATCTCGTGAATGGCAATTCTTACGTGAAAATGTATAATATCCTTTTTTGTAGATAATCGCATAATCTACAAACTTTGTGAGCAATATTTTATGATAAGACTTACCGTTTAAGCGATATTAGCCAAAAACGTAATTTTTTGTTTTTAGGGGGTGGTTTTTGGGGGTAGCGTACAACCAATTTTCCGAAACTTTTTTTTAACATATTCTACTCACTAAAAACTATTTTTTTTAAAAAAAATTAGTGAGTTAACATTTTGTTAGAGGCCAAAACCCCTAACAACTGGACTACCCCTACAATTTTAAAACTCAACTTTAATTTGTAAATTTTTTTTGCCTTTTGCCCATTTATCAGCCAAAAATAAATTATTTTCAACCCTTAAGAAGGTGAAACTACCCCTAGATTAAAGTTGAGTTTGAAAAAAGATTGAATTTTTTTTTGCATATAAATTTTATTTGCGTCTACGAAAATAATGTTTTTTCAATGTATGTTTTATTCCGTTTCGATTTAGGGGTTGTTTAACCCCTTTAAAAAGGGCTTTTGAATAAATGTCCCAAATTTTTTAATAATATTTCATCAAAAATAAAATTTAAATGCAAACAAAATTTCAATCTTTTTTCAAACTCAACTTTGATCTAGGGGTAGTTTTACCCCCTTAAGGGCTGAAAGTATTAATTTATTTTCGGCTGATAATACTTATTAAACCGCAAAAACCAAAAATAAATTTACAAATTTTTTGCAAATTTATTTTGACTAAAGTTGATTTTTAAAATTGTAGGGGTAGTTTTAACTCCTTAAGGGTTGAAAACAATTTATTTGTACCTGACAATATGCATTCAATCGAATTTGAAGCATAAAGTTGGAAAACATTTTTTTATAAATTTTCTTTTTCAGTCGATTTAGGGGGGTTTTAACCCTTTAGGATTATCCCTTATCGTAAAATTTTGCTTGATTTGGTATAAATATAAATAATAAATAAATATTGAAAAAAGTGAATTTCATTGCATTGTTTTTGATTATTATTGAAATTATTGCGAAAAACATAGAACACAACAGGATTTAAATTATGACAATATGTCATAAAAAAATGAGCAAGTTCATTCTTTTATGACGACTTGTCATAACTTGTCATTAATGGCCATTATATTTTACACGGTCATAATTTGTGTCATTATTTCTGACAACTTTTATGACAATAATTTTTTGCCATTTTTCATGACAGAAATGACACAAATTATGACCGTGTAAACGATGATGACAAATTATGACAGAAAAAATGACAAGTGTGTCATTCGTGTAAACTCACCATTATGAAAAAATTTGTGCAGGGCACTTTGCTAAAATTGGTTGCGCGGAAGTGATTAGCTCGCTTTCGTTTTGTTAATTTTCATGTGAAAGATGAGTGACTACTCCTGGTAGGACGCTCTGGTCGTCCAAACTATGTTTTTACCGCAGTACAAGACCAGGCCACTCGGGTCACTCTCCCAGTCTGCAGCCCTTATTTTCGGCACATAACGTTCATTACTAGAACAACATCCCACAGTCAGTATACCCAAACTCATACAACATTTTTTTGCATATGGCAATGCTAAGCTCAGGAATCACCCTTTGTACTACCAGTCAGTTATGTCGTTTGTCACGTCATGGTGCAATGTCTAGCAGTAAGCTTAGTACGGGGGAATAGGTTAAGCGCTATGAGGGCTTGGGCGGTGTTGAAGAAGGTGGCGATGAACCCTGCGTTTAAACTCTTGGATGTTGTAGGAGCTTGGAAATACTGACTGCGAGAGATTATTCCACAGTCGAGATGTTCTATTAAAAAACGAATTGCTATCTTGTTGAGTGCGCGAAAAGACGGGCTGCAGGTGGTGGCATTAAGATTGCCATGGAGGCAGGAGAGCGTTTATTTCTATGGAACAGTCACTATGATAGTAGCAAAAAAATTTGTTATTGCTACTACATTCCTACGGTGGCTCAAGAGGTCGATGGTGGAACAACGGTGTCGTGGTCGATTAATTTAACGGCCCTTTTTTGTACTTTATCTAACCACGCCAAGGTTGTTGTCGAAGCGCCGCCCCAAGTAAGGAGTTGTATTCGAGAAGAGGCCGATTGTAGGATTTACATATTACAGCATGGACCGATAGCAGGAGGAGGAACTTGCACTTCTTAAGAAATCTCAATCACAGGGATGTTTGTTTGGAGATTTGAAATATGTAAGAACAAGAGTGTTAGATGTTCATCCTTCTGCCAAATACGTCACGTCACATTGATTAAATAACTAACTTGATTAGAGTATTATGTATTTGTTACAATTAGATTTTTTTGTTATTATAGTTAGCGTTGACGAGCTGACTTATATGATATATTTTTTTGTTCTGTTCTTGTTAATATTTTTACCTCGTAATAAAGGCATTTCACTTTCAATCAAGAGAATATTATTAACAGGTTATGGGCCCAGGTGCGATTTCTGAGTCTCATTAAAATTTGTGAGCTGAAAAAGGACAATTATGACTCCTGGAAAATTCACGCTCAAGCCACGCTCACGCTTATTTCTTCTTCTGGAGCTGATGCAGCATCAGAAGAAATTGAGCATAGAAATTGGCTTGAGAAAGACCAAATAGCCAAAGCGGATTTAATATTGTCGATTGGACCTGATGAGCTACATCACGTTAGTGATTGCGAAACATCCAGGGATGTGTGGCTTAAATTAGCAACTGTTTTTGCTCCTCAAGGACCTCTGAAGAAGGTACAATTGTTGAAGACCTTATTATTCACTAAACTTCAAGAAGGAGGTGATATTAGAGAACATGTTCGTCGATTTTTTGGTGCACTAGATAAATTAGCAGCAATGAAGATTAATTTTCATCCAGATGTTGTATCAATTGCATTATTGTATAGTTTGCCTGCTAGTTTCGAGCAGTTTAGGTTAGCAATTGAAGCTCGTGATGGGTTGCCATCGTCAGATGTTTTAAAGGCAAAGATATTGGAGCATGCTGAAACTCAAACTAATGACGAAATTATACAAGCAGCAGGAGCAATGGCTACTCGAAATGATTCCAGGGCGTCAAAGTATAAGAAGTTTAATAGAAGTGGTACTAAACCAAAGATACGATGTTATAACTGTGGAGCTTTTGGCCATAAATCACCAGAGTGTAAAGAACATAGTAAGGCAAAGACTGCATATGGACGTAGTCCAAAGAAACAAGCAGCTAATACTGCAGATGAGTCCTATGCCGTGTGTTTTGGTGCTGTTTCGCATAATATTAGAGAATGTAATTCACTATCTGATGAACCTTAGGCGGCCATTACACGTCCATGCCAGCGGCAATCAATTCCACCAGTCATGATTAATGGAAATCAAAATATACGGAGGATTTCGTCAGTCAACACCTTAGACGTTAGGTTTTCCGTCAGTCGTAGGCAAAATTGTGGAAAAACTGACAGCAAAACCTATCGTGTAATGGGCGTCTTAGATTTTAGATAGTGGATGTACCAGTCACCTTTGCAATAGCAGAGAAAAATTTGATGTGTTGAGAAAGTCAACCTGTGGAGCCCTAAATTTAGCTAGTAATTCATCCACAGATGTTCAAGGATCTGGCAATGTAATGGTTTCTATGAATCATGATGGATACCCAAAGGTGGTTGAGCTTAAGGACACTTTATTTGTTCCAGATGTAAGGTCAAACTTAGTATCAGTTGCCAAAATTACTGATAAGGGCCATAGCGTAACTTTTACCAAAGATTCAGCTACAATTACTGATCAAAATGGCAGGGTAAGACTCAGTGCAATTCGAAAGAATAATTTATATTTTCTATCACAGACTCACCAGTTTGCTAAGGTATCTGCACTTGTAAGTCAAGATGATCTCCGAAAATGGCATGAGAAGTTAGGCCATTTAAATTTTAAGGACGTGGTCAAGATAATTAAAGATACAATGGGACTGGATGCTGGAAAAGTAGAACTTCAAGAGTGTGATATTTGCATAAGGGGAAAAATGACTAGTTTACCTTTCACGAAAAGTACATCAGCATGTAGTGAGTTATTAAAAATTGTTCATTCGGACGTTGTTGGCAAAACTCGAGTGCAATCACTAAATGGAGCTAAGTACTTTGTCTCCTTCATAGACGATGCGTCTCGATGGTCAGAAATCTTCCTTCTAGGACAGAAAATGGGAGTGATCTCAGCGTTCGAGCAATACATGAATTATATGGAGAATCAGACGGGGAAAAGTATTAAATGTCTCCAGTCTGACAATGGTGGAGAGTACTGTAATACTGAATTTGATGGTTTGCTTAAAAGGTGCGGTATTCAACGCCGACTTACTGTTCCACATACTCCACAGCAAAATGGAGTAGCAGAACGTTTTAATCGTACAGAAGTTGAAATGGCAAGATGTTTGTTACTTCAGTCAAAGCTCCCTCAAACATTTTGGGCTGAAGCTGTAGCCACAGCTTGTTATATTCGTAATAGATCGCCTACGTCGGCTCTTAGTGGAATGTCGCCTTATGAAAAGTTAAAAGGAGAAAAACCAGATCTATTAAACCTCCATATTTTTGGATCTCCGGTATATTTGCTGGACAAACTTTCAACTAAAGATAAATTTGCTCCTAGATCGGTAAAAGGTATTTTTGTAGGGTATCCTCGTGAAGCAAAAGGATTCCGAGTGTGGTTACCAGATGCAAGAAAAATAGTGATTGCTCAAGATGTAAAATTTGTGAAAGATACTCCAGATTCGTCTAAAGATGAGCGATTAGTAGATTTCTTGGATGAACAGGAAGATGATGATAAAGAAACCTCCAGTGATATTGGCAATGGTATACAAATTGTTGATACAAATGTACAAGTTCATAGTCCTAAAAGAAGTGTTGTTAATTCTCAACTCTGTGTTTACAAATAAAGAGACTGCGCCAATCAATCAATTGAACGAAAACGGCCCGAATTGAATAAAAGACACGGTGTTGTCTTCTATCACAACAACGCTTGACCACACACTTCTTTGATGACCCCTCAACAATAAGAAGAGTTTGTTTGCGAAATTTTGATGCATCCACTGTAAGAAACCTGTAAAAGTTTAGAATATGCAAATGCAACATGGCTAGAATATGGATTGTCTATTCAACATTTCGAAAGGAAATGTTATAGCTACAGCGAAATTATTCTTCTGAACACTGCATATAGTACTATAGTATAAAATACTAGATAGGCTCAAACCAGTGGGAAATTGTTTAATTTCAAAGCAACCAAAAAACTAAATTCCCCAAGGCTTTGGGCGCCAGGTGGTCGTGATGAACAACCCTAAGGACGGAAGTCGCAATCAATCACTACACTATTCATAAATCACTATTTAATGAGATCACTTTACCAGTCTCCAAACGCTCTAAGTGTAAACCTCCCTCCAAAATGTTGGGCCCACCTCATCATCCACTCTTCGTCCATGACTCTAATAATCGTATCAATTTTTTTAAATCGATATCGGCGTGAATGTATCACTTGTTCTTGCCTCCACTTTCTCGGTGTACAATGGATACCAAACCTGCAGCAAAGGGATCCGTGATCAGCAGTGTTGACACGAAGTTACTTGAACTTCATTTTCGCCAGTGATATGTTTCCAAGGCCATTGTCTGAGTGGACATCTTAAAGATGTTCGACTTTCGAATATCTGCACATAGTCAATTTGCACACCAATTATAGGATTAACATGTATTCCATCTACTACGATCTCAAGACAACCCAACGCCAACTGCCGACGTTAACACAGAGCTACAAAATCTTCAAGAAAACCTTAGCAACGACTCACAGGAAAAACTAGTTCTTAGACCAATACCTTTTATGAATCATCAGGTTTGGCGTGTAATTAGGTCATTCCACCACCCTATATACCCACCTTTTTGGGCACGCTTGTGTTCCACTTGCGATACAACTTGTTGCATCCTAGTACTCGCACCACACGACAAGGACTTGATTGCCAAAAAGCAAAAATATCGAAAAATAATGTCCTTGCGAAGCTTTCAAGCTTCCGAACAACAAATTCAACCGGTTCACACGATTACCTGATGCTTCCTCCAGTTGGAACAATTTTTTTATGTGGAATACTCATAGCTCAGGGAAAGCTCTTTGTACTGTCGACAATCTATTTTCTTCGTATAGAGTGCAATGTCGAACAGAAAGCTCTAGTTCTAGTCGATAGATAGTGAAGGAAAAGAGAGAAGTAGGACGGAACTGCCAGAACCACTTAACCCCAACCATTTCTATCGCGACTCTGGCATCGGGGCAACGAGAAGCAACTCGCTGGAGTGTTATGCGTATGCCTCCTGAAACGAGTTGAATCCCATCAACCAACCAGTGCTAGCGGAAGGCGGCTATGACAGGAGGAATGTAAAGAGGTAAGAAGAAAGGAGGTGGGAAAGGCGAATGACCGTGGGGCTCTGCCGGGATTCGAACTCGGGACCTCTGGGATGGTAACCAGGCGCCTTACTCCCTAGACTACACAGGCCCTCTAAAAAAGCAAAACGTTTCGTTACCGAATAACTATATCCCATGATACGGCGCACTACTAGAACTCACTATAGATCTAAATTTCTCAACGAAGTTTGCTGATCGTAGACAAACTCTGCAGGTAAGCATTGAAAATCAGTTTTGATTGCCGTACGAATGATTAGTAGGACGAAAGGCAAGTTCGCACTCCAATATGAAACCTTGTCCCTTACCATTGAGGTACCGATGGAACGGTTCAGTCCAGTTTGCTTGGGGTGTGGATGGTGTAGTTTGTCTGAATCAGGTAAATGCCGAGAAATTTGGCAATCTCGTTGAACAGTTTATATTTAAATTGCGTACCTTGATCTGCAATAAGTTCAAGTGGTACGCCGAATTGTGGAACATATTCGGTGACGAAGTGTTTTGCTATTGTAGTAGTTGATATGTCCGAAATTAGGTAAACTTCCGTCGAACTCCTGAATTAGTCTACGATCGCGAAGATGTTCGAATATCGGTGAAAGAAGTCCTCAGGAATATGATTGAATCACTTTTTTGGCAAACAAAGCAAGAGACCACTCATTGCAGTCTTTGTTTATAGCCAGCCATAAGTATTTCTTTACGATGGCTCATCGTGTGGCACAGATACCGTGGTAAGGAAGTCGTGTTCAGAGTTGAATACTAGCTTGCGCGAAGACACGGGTATATAGGCCGAAGTTTGCCTATGCTAGTTTCATACCAGTCCTGATGAATCGTAAATGATATTAATACCAGAACTAGTTTTCCCCTGAGCCAATTCTGGGGTGTTCTTGAAGCGTCTTTAACCCATTGTCACCTTGTTGAGACTGGACCAGTCTAGGCAAGTCGTTAGTAACCGAGTCAACGTTGGCGTTCGTTACTGAGCGAGACAGATAGTTGGCGAACTCGTTTTGTCTATCGAACACATGCTGCACGTCCGTGGTAAAGTAGGAAATCACACCTTTGTTTGATCTGACGAACGGTATGTTCGGTCTTCGTATAAGAACGCGTACGAGTTGTGGTCAGTATAGACCGAACGAACGAAAGAAATAACAGAAGTGTTTAATAGCTGCATACATTGTGAAAAGTTCGTGATCGAATGCGGGGTGTTCTTGTTCCCCGTGTGACTAGGTGGGTGGGTGGTGTTCAGCAATTTGTACTTTAAAGTATACCACATCATATACTGTGGGCTAAGAGAATTCCTTATATTTCTTGGCACGGGAGAGTTTGAGAAGATCTCTCATCCGATGCCATAGCGACGTATAATACCCTCCATTTATTCTTTGTCTTTATGAAAAGTAATCGATGATTCCACGTGAATCCAAAAAAAGGTGGCCATCACCAGTGCCGGACTTAACTCCAATCGGACCCGCGGCACAAATCATGGGATGCCTATACGAGTCAAGGATCAGCTAGCATTTTTATAATATAATAAATTTATTAACGTACATATATGGCAATATATATGTATAACGATATATTTTTTTTCTTATAACCATGGATATATTATATATATTATAGGATATTCTCAATTTTTGGTACATATGATTAGATTATAAACAGTTTTGGTTTTCACATTTATAAGAAAACTTTTCGAGCTTTTTTCGCGGCAAATTTGTTGAGTACATTTGGAACGCTGCTCCTCAAAACTCTCAATGCTCATTATTGTCAAACAATTCAAACGCTTTTCAGTCATTGATGTCCTCAGCGGACTTTTTATAAGATTTAACTTTGAAAACGACCTTTCCCCGATACAATTTGAAATCATTAGCGTCAAGTATATTCTTAGAACAATTTTGACATTTGGAAAAGCATCTTGAAGGTTATGAAGCTTTAATAAATTATGCATTGCTTGTTCGTGACTCATAGTTGGATCAGGTACCAATAAATCTTTGCAAAACTCCTTGAATTGGGCCAGTTCAGCAGGGAGATCGGCATCAAGATCAGTGTGGTATATTTTCATTAAAACTTGGGCGTGACTATCGATTTCTGCTTGAGTAAGAGTTTGCAATTTGGACAGAAATCCAAATCGCAAATGAACTTGCTCAAATGCTGATATTCTCTGACCAAGTGCGGCGACAAAAGTGTTCACTATGGGAATGAACTGATTGACTCTCATTCTATCAGGATCGGATAAAACAGCTTCTAGAGCTCTCGCATAATCAAGCCGGTTGAGTCTCACATTGCGAGTGCGTACACGAGCTTGTTTATAATTAGCGTGTCCCACCAAATCTGCACCTTGTTTTTCATACAATTCAAAGCTGTCCCGCTTTGCAGAAATGAATTCTCTGAGTAATTTTACAAGTCCTACTGCAGTATTAAAATCTAGCGTGGAAGTTCGCAGAGTTTTGCTAGTCTTATGGACGTTGGGAAGTATATCTGACCAGAATGATGCCATAATACCCATCTCAAGTTCATGCATTTGATCTCGCAATCCTGATGCCTCACACCGTGTTTTGGGATTTTGATTTGAATCTCGATTTCAACAAGAGTTTTGCTGATAGCATTGTATCCTTGCATTTACTCTCTGCTCTGGACCAACGGGTTGACTCCACTCTCTTCGGGACTAGAATATTTTCTCCTTCTTCCGCTCTCTCCAATATTTAGTTTCCTTATTAATTTGATTTTGCAATCTTGCATCTATGGAGCTACTGGGTCTTGAAAGATTTTTAAACTTGGTCATTAGGGTGACCGTAAGAAATCGATGTCGGAATTTTGTCAACGAGAACCCCACATTTGTTCCAATATGACACAAGCTCCTTTAAGCCTTCCCCTGTTGGCTGCAGTAGTATAGAAACACATCGCTTTGACGGTAAAAAAAGATGCCTTTAAAACAAAGATAGATTACAAATTGATTAATACAAAACAATGCGAATTCCGAAAAACATTATACATATAACCGAACTAATCGAATTTATATAACCGAACTATAGCGTAGGTTCTCATAATACTCGAAGTTTGTTCCTAGAGGTACCAGGTCACGTTTTTTGGTGACAAAGGCTCTTATAGCTCCTTTTGACGACAAGTAACGGTAAATATGTATAACATATAAATTATGTAGAACAGTATTACCTTTAATTTAAGACATTACCCGTAAAGAATGGACCGTTCTGGAGATATGACTCTGAAACTACGCCGATCATCAAAAAAATGAAGATTTTGCCAATTTTGAGCGAGTAGCGGCACGGTTTAACGTGCTCCAATCGTGCTAAAACTGTGTATATCTAAAAATCTGCAAAGGCTGATCATTTGGTGGGGTTCCCGTTGGCAAAATTCGCTGAAAAAATTCTCTCTTATCACTACAGTCACCCTATTGGCCATAGAGTGAAAATGTGGCATAGATTTCTCGTATCCGGTTAACCTTTCTTGAGCGTGCTTCCAATCACAAAATCCATCTCGCCAGAATGGATTGTTGTCCTCAGTGACATTCAGAAGCTTGCAACAGAAGCCAGAGCTTTTCCTTATGAGCCTACCTTGTATTATTGTACCATGGCAGGATACTATATGTCCGAGATATAGGTGTTCCTGTATGCAAAAGAGCGGGAATCCGAAATGCCGACCGGTCATAATAAACAGCATTAGAGAGGGAAACTGAAAAGTCGAAAATTTCAAGTCACATCATCGACTCGATAAGAAAAAAAAATCTAAAATCATAAAAAGAAAGCGGAGGTTCCTCCTGACAGAGCTTCCATATCAGAATAAGTCATTATACAACTGGGTGCGCCCGGTTTCCAGAAGAGATCGTCAAACGACATTTCAAAAACTATCTACTGCTATGCACGATACGATCGACACGATAGCTTTACATGGTAGGCCCAATCATATTTCTTGTTAACAAATCAAGAAGTCAACCTCGGATTCGTCTCAGTCTACCTCAGAAACGCCACAGGATTAATGAATTAAGGACGACCTAGGTGACACCCTAGAATATATACGAAGAATTTGTATAACAAACAGTAGAGAACTGGCGAAACATAGAGACGAGAAATGAGAGACCTCAAGACACCTCAGTCCTACAAAGACTGTGTAGCCTCATTTAAATTCATTGGAGTATTTTAAAACTCCACCAACACAGGGGCGGATCCACAGGGGGGGCGATTGGGGCGATCGCCCCCCCTAAAATAAAAAAAATAAAGTTTTTTTATGAGAAATATACCTAGTAGTAAAATTTTCAACTTTATATTTGAATTTTAAATGAAATTAATAACTAGAATTTTTACTTTTATTTATTATAAATTTAATAATCAAACTTATAAAATAAATTTATAGAACAAAATCGATCCTATGTTTTCTAGTATTGGCGTATCTATCAATAACACTATCTGTATTAATTTGTATATTCCAAAAGCGAAAGTTTCCTGCGAATTGTTTTCTTTTAAGGTGAGAGCAATTCAAGTTATTCACGAACATGCATAAAAATGGTTTTTCAAAACATTATAGATAAATGTGCATTTACAGCCTCAACCTCTTTTTCATTTCACTCAGATTTCATTTTATTTCTTAGACATATCCCGAAGTAGAAGCATTCAAACAGTGCACTTAAATAAATATTCACAAGTTCATTGACATATAAACATTACAAATAATATATATCCTTAAAATTTTTTATTACTCAGATCGCCCCCCCTAAAAAACTTTTCTGCATCCGCCCTTGCACCAACAACCATCAGTTCAAACACAAGGTTCATCGCTATCACCTCCAGCCCCACAAGATTCATCTTAATATAATCTTCTGTTTAAGCTAAGCTTACTACTATACTATAACCATGACTAGTAGTACCAAAGGTTATCCCTGAACTTGTCTTCAGTATCACCATAGTTTTCATACCAATACGAACCCTGATCATGTCAAGGTAGAAATCGCACCATGCTTCAAAAAGTAAACCCAATTACCAATATTTAGCAACAATTTTCAACAATTCACATGCAGACCAATTAGTCACCGATTGTAAATCGAATCTGATTCGTGTTCCAACTTAAATGCCAATTTTTTCCGCGGCTTGTTCTACTCGATCCATATTTTCTCGTGGTTACGTTAATGGCGTTATGTCACTTGTCCCGATCGCATTCCGCTAAGGTCAGCCTCATTACGATCTCAGTTTTGCATTTACAATATTTTCCGTCAACGCATGCACTGAGCACAACCTCCGGCGTTCCGCGATCGAAGCGAAAAAATAATTCTAAGGCAATCATCGTTATTTACGTCGGCCATTAGATGCGCATAATTAGAGAATAATTTCCGACAAATCGATTCTTTCCGCGAAATAAACTTTTATTTCTGATTATTGTTGAATGATTTTGCAGCTCGAATGAAATCTCAATATGGCTGCTCCGATCAAGTCTCAGAGCCGCCAGTCTGGACGGTTTTCCACCACGAGATAGATGCTAGTCCATGCCATATTTAATATTTGGGTAATGATTGCTTTATTGTACTTTGACGTCAATCTGCAATGTAACCATTAAGTTCTTAAAGCATGTTTATTTTTTTAAACGCCAAAGTCTGAGCTGATTACCTATGTTTGATGGTAATTTGTGAATTTTTTATTATTGACATACAGAATTTTACGAATGCCGCTAAATAAATGTTTAAATATTTCTTCGACGTTTTTTAGATGGTAACAGACACCAAAAAAAATTCAGATTGGAGCCGGTCTGCTTTTTTGATCTTTAATCAAAAAATTACGTTTGCATTTACTAATAAAAAATAAACAATATTATTACTGTAAATTAATGGCGGGGTATCAATAGTGAGAGAGTTAAGTGTAAGCAACAGAAGAATAAATAGTGGTGGAAATTTCTCCGGTAAAGATTCGGATGAAAAGTACATGCTTATTCAATCATGCCAGGATTCTATAGCTTTAGAAACTGGGGAGTATAAATCAGGATACTCCACTAGTCCTGTTAAAATAGACCTCGAACTTCGGAAAATTTACGTAGCCTCTACCGCCCACCATGCTGAAAATTGTTACATACCTTAAAAACGTAGTTACATTTAAATATCAATCAGGTTCATGATTCAAGGTAAAAGGTAGATTTTCGCATACAGACCGTATATGAGTATATATTAATAAATTTTTTAAATCGCGATCTCCCGCAAACGATCACTTGTAGGTTACAGTGGCGGTTTCAGAGGAAGGTAATTGGGTAATTACCCCCCCCCCCCCCCAAGAATTTTCGTTCGCTTATTTAAATGGCTAATGGGGGCGAATGGCTAACAACATGGCTTAATGGGGGCGAATGGCTAACAAAGACCTCGGAAGGTGGTGGCACCCGATTTGTCACTTCTGCCAAAACCCGAGAAGAGTCACTGCAGACGAACACCTGGCAGCTCTGTTAGCAAGTCCTAATCCCACCTCCCCGCGGTGCCCCCTGGGGTACTTCTTCGGAAGGAGCTAACGGGAGACGGTCGAATGGCGAGTTCTCTGCGCCACAAAACAGAGTTTTAAGTCGGTTGGGCTGAGGGTTAGCAACCCGCTCCCATAAAACACACAATTGCTACGAATCGGCAAACATTGCCTCGGAACCGGACGGACAACACGACGACGACCTTTGCTTTTCGAAACAGGACACGAATCGGATCATGGAATGTGAGAACTCTGCTTGCTGATGGACGGCTGGATGAAGTGCTCAACGAGATGAACCGCTATAAAATCAAGGTCATGGGACTCAGCGAGACCAGATGGCCCGATGCGGGGGAACATATCTGCCCAAACGGTGAGTCCTTCTTATATTCTGGGAGAAACGAAACTGAAAATCGTAGGAATGGCGTTGGCGTAATACTCACCAAGGAAGCCAGGTCCAGCCTCATTAGCTGGTCACCAGTTTCTGAGAGGATTATTACCGTGCGCCTACGTACCAGACTAAGAAGTACTACGATAGTCCAATGCTACGCTCCAACTGAAGACGCAGACGATGAAATCAAAGACGAGTTCTATATGCGACTGAATGAGGTTTTTCGCTCTATTCCAAGGGGAGACATCATTGTTTTGATGGGTGACTTAAATGCACAGATCGGCCCCAACAACACCGGCCTTGAAAACACAATTGGAAATCAAGGCCTAAGCCAAGATACCAATCACAATGGTGAACTTTTCGTTGACTTTTGTAGTTCCCATCAACTCATGGTAGGTGGAACTTACTTTTGTCACAAGAAGATACACAAGGAGACCTGGGTATCGCCCGATGGTAGAACGAGAAACCAGATAGATCACGTGGCCGTCAGTCGCAGATGGCGAACTATTCTGGAGGATGTCAGGAGCTTTAGGGGAGCAGACACTGGAAGTGACCACCATTTGTTAGTAGCAACTATCCGCCTAAAAATCGCTGCAATCAGAAACGTCCAACGCGATGCCATAAACCGTCGACGGTTTAACGTAGACCTTCTGCGTGAGAGCACCAAAAAGCGAGAATTTGCTGGCAAACTGCAAGAAATCTTAAACCAGCAAACCGTTTCTGACGACACAAATATTGAAGAGCTGTGGAGCACAACAAAGGGCGCTATAATAACAGCAGCGGAAACAAGCATAGGTTATGTCCAAAGAAACCAGCAACACTGGATCTCGGACACAACCTGGCAAAAAATTGAACGCAGAAGGGCCCTCAAAAATAACGTGAACTCTACAAGCGACCCGGAAAAACGACAACAACTTGAACGGGAATACTCCCAATTGCACCGGGAGGTAAAGAGAAGTGTCCGGCGTGATAAAAGGCGGCAGATAAATGAGCTCGCAGAGAAAGCGGAAAACGCGGCAAACACAGGCAACAGTAAGGTGCTGTACCAAATCACTAAACAGCTATCGGGAAAGCACTCTACTAAAAAGCATGCCGTAAAGAGTGCGGATGGAAGGCTGCTGTGCAGCGACGAGGAGCAACTCCAAAGATGGAGAGATTACTTCTTCGCCGCCCTGAATGGTTCATTTACACAGGAACCTCAGGAAAACAACAGCAACAATGGACAGCCAATAAGAATCACCACTCGTGCCCCATCCAAGACTGAAATAGTAACCGCAATTCATGCAATGGCCAATGGTAAAGCAGCTGGAAAAGATGGCATCCCGCCAGAATTGTTGAAAGCCGACTCAAGCCTCATAGCAGATGCGCTACAGCCAATCCTGGAAATAGCATGGAACACCTGTACCTTTCCGGAGGATTGGACGGAAGGTATCATAGTCAAAATACCAAAAAAGGGGGACCTAACAATATGTGACAACTGGAGAGGCATCTGTCTATTATCTACTGTGGGCAAAATCTTGTCCCACATATTACTATCAAGGATAAGAGAGGCAGTAGATCGAACGCTTAGAAGACAGCAGGCTGGATTCAGAAAAGGCCGCTCCTGCATAGACCACATTAACACCTTGAGAATCATAGTGGAGCAGTCTACTGAATTCCGATCCCCCCTTTATCTTGCTTTCGTAGACTATGAGAAAGCGTTCGACTCGGTTAATAGGAGCTTTATATGGCCAGCTCTTCGGCAACGTGGACTGCCAGATAAAATAATAGAATTGATAAAAGCTCTATACAACAATTCCAAATGCAGAGTTCTTCACAATGGAAAACTCTCCGACAGCTTTGAAGTGAGCTCAGGAGTACGGCAAGGACGCCTACTTTCGCCATTACTATTTCTTATAGTAATAAACGACATCCTTGTCAGCGCTCTAGATACTAGAACAGGTGGCATACAATGGGGATTGTTAGACCGCCTTAAGGATCTCGACTACGCGGATGATATCTTTTTGCTGGCCAACAGACACCAGGACCTCAGAAACATGTTAAACAATTTGGCAACAGAAAGTAGTTCAGCTTAAGGTTAAATCCGACTAAAACCAAAGAAATGCGGATAAATGCAAACACCCTTGAACCAACAGCGCTAAATAACCGTGACGTGGAACTGGTAGATAAATTCTGTTACCTCGGTAGTATTATTACCGAAAACGGCGGTACAGAAGAAGACGTCAGTTCCAGAATAAATAAAGCAAGAAGCGCATATGCATGCCTGTTTCACATATGGAGATCGACGGAGATCTCAATTAACACCAAATTGCGGCTGTTCAACTCCAACGTTAAGGCAGTTCTTTTGTACGGTTGCGAAACATGGAAAGTCACCCAATTCATCACAGGGCGCCTACAAGTTTTCATCAACAGATGCCTACGTCGTATCCTAAAAATCCGCTGGCAAGATAGAATTTCAAATGAAGAACTATGGCGCCGTGCCGGCCAAGAAAGGATAGACGACCAAATCAGGCGAAGGAAATGGAATTGGATTGGCCACACCTTGCGACGCGAAAACGAGAATCTAGCCAAACAGGCCCTCGACTGGAATTCGCAAGGAACCCGTCGAGTCGGAAGACCTAGAACAACGTGGAGGAGAACCCTATTAGCAGAGGCCGCAACAACCGGGAGATCCTGGTCAGAGCTGAGAGCTGTCGCGCAAAACAGAGTCCGCTGGAGGGCAACTGTTTCCGCCCTATGTCCCATGAGGGATTAAAGGAGCAATTAGATTAGATTAGATTTATTTTTATTCTTAAAAATTACCAATATTTCAAACAAACAAGTTAAGTTATGGTGAATCTAGTCGACGATCTATGACGGTGAACTTTTCCAAAACTGCTGGAGAGTCGTGGAAGGGACCGATACCCGAGACTACCGCTAATATGGCTCCACACGAGCGTACACACGACACGACAAGAGTCGGCTGCAAAATGGTTTATGAAGAAGAGAGTGAAGCTGGTGACATATACAAGCGTACATGCATTGCATTCAACGGCTCCCTGATATGCGGAGATTTTCCACTGACATATAATTGCATGGTTGCGTTCCGTCCTGGCTCTCACAGATAGCCCAAAAATCTGAGTAACGAGTCGCATGTGTTTGTTGTGTATGCTTGTGTGTCCTATGTCGAATGCGGCAATGCAGAAAAAGTTGAAAGTAGCCCGACTTTTGCGTGGCATACGGAACATTCACGGAATATTTCGTCAGGTCGCATTTTAATACACACATTTCTATATTATCTGTCAACGAATGCAACGCAAAGGGGATAAAATTGAAAAAAAATTCTGCAGCTACCTATGTAGGTTCTATTAGGGCTAAATAACCGTTAAATACTAGTGGCCGAAATTGTTAACCACTTGCTGTGTAGAGAGGGGGGGGGGGTGAAATGGCAACTTCAGCTAGGGGTGGCTTGGAGAGGATGCAAATGGTATTTATGAAATAAAAAAATATTTAAGTTTTTGCTTTTTTTAAAATTAACCCCCCCCCCGTAAGCCAGTTTGCTAGAAACACCCCTGGTAGGTTAGTTATAGTTAGATTTGCGATCCAGATGTTCGTGCCGATTAATGAGCTTTTGAGCTAACTCCCCAAAACGTCGCGTGTCAATAAAGTGTTTAACTGGCCAGCAGTCAGCAGAATGGCAGCATACCAAAAGGTGAAAATATCGATGGCAGAGTAGCCCTGCTCCAATTGAGGATGCAAATTTCGATTTATCGACTGACGCCCCTGATCATACAAACGGAGGCATACTGGAATAATTCAACGGTCACATGTGGAAAACTGGCAACCTCTAACTTTTTATTCCAAAAAAAGCTGTCACAGAATAGAAGTTCTCTGCATTTATCGCAAGCTTCATCGCCATACACTTCCGTTACTTCGCTGAAGGGCGCAATTTCGTGGTCTATATTGACCATAAACCAGTGGTTCGTGCCTTTCACACAAAACGGACAAAACGTACATCCCCTATTTTGGTCTAATTTCTCAGTTTACCAAAGACATAAAACATGGGTGCGAGAAACAAAAAACAGCCTATCATTAGCAGGAACACGGGATGATCATACATTTTCACCGGCAACTAAAATCAGCCTTAATGGCAAGGGACAACACTACTTGTTGAAGTGAAGACTCGACCTTTGTCATGTTAGGCATCAGCACGACAATCAAGACCAACTGCAAGCAAGCAACTCAAGCAATGCCGAGCTCGTATACGGCCAAAACCTGAGACTTCATAACACACCATAACTGATAAAAATCCAACAGAAGAATCAGACTTTCTCTCTCGCCTCCGTTTTCATATGCAGAACATAAAAGGATGTGTTCATGACAGCAGCCCTGGAGGTCACCGATTTAGTTTTCATACGAGTCCACTATGTTTGGAGACCTTTCGAACCTCCATATGAGGCCCATGCCAGGAAATCCAAAAAACTTCGTCATATCCATCGACAGGCTAAAGCTACAACGAAGCCAAGCCGTCCAAAGCGGTAAGCGACCACATGCACCTGATTTACAGCTCAATCTGCTGTCAATCCCCTCCAATATACTTCATAGCTTCGGTGATGATGATATGATATATACTCCGCGTTACTCTTACTCCTTCGACAACATAAAACAAACATGTGTCAGACTTTGCCCTTTCAATCGTGAGCTCATGGTATTGAGCTCTTTATTGATTGAGACAGCAAAAAACGAAGTATTGTCAAATAAAACCTACACCGACCTTCTTTCTAGCTCAGTCGACAGTTATAATTTAATGGCTGACCCATCTCTTATCGTAGACATAACTTTAACCGAGGACATGTGGTGGAATAATCACATATTCCAAATCTCCAAACATGCATCACAAAAGAACAAACCGGAAGACGAAACAACTAAAGACGAAAGCAACGGTTTTATGAACAATGTAACAGAAGAATTCAACCAAGTACAAATCAAGCAAGACAACAGTGTTTTAACAAGGACAAGAGGAGATGACGAAAGATACATGACAGACCGGGTCGTGAAAAAATTATAGAAGAAGAAAAACCGAGATTCAGAAACAGAATCAGCGCAATTAAACCAAACACAATAATAAAGATGGTAGGAGTTTCTACAATAACGTAAATATGATAAATCATACATTGACACCTGGGCAATAGCACCACGGCAAAAAGGAGCAATGGCACTATAGTTAGTAGTATCGATGACATAATTATAGTCCATGCAAATGGTACTTGAACATTGCAAAAATGCAGGAAAAGGTTTTTTTGGGTTGTGTGGGGGGATGGGTCCGTGTAAGCTTAAATTTGAGTTTTCCGGCTGGGGGCCCCCATTTGGCCGCCATCTTGGAAAACGTGTGCAAATGGTTTTTCCACTATATCTCCGTAGCAGTACATCTTACAGAAAATTTGTACTAACGTTTTTTGTTTAGAATTAAATTATCTACAATTTATTATATAAGCTTTTTTGTCGTAAATTGAATAATTAAGAAGTTATAAGCCTTAGAACACAAAAATTAGTCAAAATATTTTCTTTTAAGGGCTATAGCTTTTTTTCCTTCAATTTTAATAAAGAAAAATTAACAAGTTTTTTTAGAGGGTAAAATAACGAATAATTTTCATTCATCTTTTTTTAACTTCATTCACTACGAAGGGTTTTACAGCGCCCCGAAGGTATCAAAGTGAGAGATTTTCTGAATATTTTTTTTTTACGTTTTTACCTCCTCTTCACCCTAGAAATTTCCAATAACAGGTAGCAAGTAATAATAATGAATGAAAACAAAGAACTTGAAAACATTTAAAAGTAATGCAAATAGCAGGACCCAGCACTCGAAATTCGAGGGCCATTTTCTATAGCTTTTTTGCTCAAGCTCTCGCTACATGCATGAACAATTTTAAATGCATCCTCACCGGCATAGAACATTCCAAACGCAGATATTGTTTTACCAAACAGTCCCCCAACTAAGCACTAACGACGTCCAATGTTGCTTGACCTAGGCAATCGAACGAGAACTGGTCTACCGCGTATGCTATTGGTACCCTTTATGGTCGCCAAGATAATTCCCGTTTTCTTCGTCCTATACAATTTTTTAAAGGGAGCAAAAAGAAATGTAAAAAGTTACAACCTTTTTTCAAATTCAACTTTAATCTAGGGATAGTTTTACTCCTTTAAAGGTTGAAGATAATTTATTTTTGGCTGATAATACGCATTCAATCGAATTTGAATCATAAAGTTGGAAAAACAATTTTTTACAAATTTTTATATTTTCAGTCGATGTAGGGGTATGAATTTCCCAGTAGGAACAGAATGCATTCAGAATGGATTCAGAATTGATTCGTGTACATTGGAAGTGATTCCACTTCAAATTCAAAGACATGTTGAGAACCGATTCTTTTTCCATTGGGATGTCATAGGACAGAACCAATTCATTCCTCTCTGCATTACCTAGAATCGGTTCGAAATTGATTCCTTAGAATTGAGGGGAAATTTTTTACGCTTAGAACGAACTGGGAATACATTCGATTCCTTTCTGCATTCCCGAGAATCAGAAAAGGTATCAATTGGTTCCTTCAGAATGCATTCTGAATCAATTATTCTAGAATGGGTTCTTCTTTTCCCAACTGGGTTAAAGGCCCCTATCCACTATCAAGCATGCATGACATTCATGGCTGACTGCCATGCATGCCGGCTTCCAATCCAATCAAAAATCACTGCCGATTCTTCCTTAAAAGTGAGGATTGACTGCATGTATGATAATGGATGGGAAAATAACCTTCTTGTATGACATTCTTGCATGACACCCAAAACTGATAGTGGATAAGGGCCACAACAAAAATCTGAAATAATTCACCTCCAATGGTGAATTTGTATCCGTATAATGAGATAAAGCAAAGTCTGGCCGACAAAGTAGCAAACATATGCCAGAAAATATATGCAGTAAGGCAGCAGGGTTTATGTGAACTGTTGCACACACAGGCTCGAGTTTCTTCGCCTCTTGGGCCGCGTCCTTCCCATTTCCTAGCACGAAAAATCTGAAATCAATGTGTGAGAGCGTGATGCGAATGAAACCAATTCACTGCCATGTAAATTTTTTAGGCGCGCCTAAGGTAGTTTTACTTCAAAAAGCCCGAGGTAAGCTCTTTTTTGGAAACGATTAACGCAATAGTAGGGGAGCCCAAGCGGGGATTTTGGGATTTACTTGAGCGCGGCAGATTAGCATATGGGGATACCTTGCACCCTGTTTAGTACCTCTACCATATTTAAGCCTCCTATATAGCACCGCGCGCATAGGGCAGCCGATCAGAATAGTAAAAAAAAATCGATAGGTGGAAATACTCGAGCGCATCAGATTAAGGTGTGGTGGGCTAAGTACATGCTGAAAAGTGTACATTCCACTAATCTGACGATTTCAACGTGACGAAAGGGAGTGGGAGGGTCACAAACTTTCAAAAAAAAATAGTGACTTCGGCATTCTCGAGCGCGGTCGAATTTTATTTTATTTCGAAGGAAAGAATTCAAGGATAACGGAAAAAATATAATCAAATAAAATCGTCAATAAAGTTTAGCGCGTGCAGCCGCAGTGAAACATGTATTCCCCACTACACGCCTCTCTCTCTTTCACTTTTTCTCTATCTCTCACTCTCTCGCACCTTCCACACACTACTTTCCGTCAGCCATTACGCCATCACTGTTAGTAAGTCCTAATCCCACCAAGTCCAAGTCTTTCATCTTCACCGATTTCAATTCTGCTAATAGGTGTTGAGCTGTTTGATTTGACTATAACTTTAAATATTCCTGGATCAATCGTATAGAGCAGGGGTGGGCAAACTTAATATTGGTGTGATCGACATTAATTTTTCTTATTTATGCGCGATCGACTTCGGAAAATGGATTAAATTAAAAACAAATAAAAATTTAATTAAGAATGCTTGTTGTCAAAAATCAGCTTTTTCTGATAATTTTTGTAAGACCAACTCTTCTCCAGTCGCCAAATTAAGTATGAGTAATCGAACTTGACAGTTCCGTGATTTTGCAGCAAGACTGTGTAAGGCCGTATGCCCACTAAAATGGTGTCAGTGGCGTGGTTTTGGCCTGCCATGTGCAAAGAAAGTGGTGCGGCAGTTGAATGGTGGCGGAGTGATATTAAAATTATTAAGCGGGCATCGAAATGGCAAGCAGCGTATCGCGTAAGTGATTCAACATCATCTTATTACTAACGAGCAGTGGCATACACTGCCCCTTGCCACTCAAAAATTAAACTTGTCGGAGACTAGTGGCAATGAAGTGATGCCACGCCACTTGACAGATGCCACACCATCGCGCTATCTCATTTGATTTTACGGGAATACATTTTTCCACTTGCCATTATACCGCCACGCCACTGCCACATCGCTGCCACACCACTTTAGTGGGCGCCCAGCCTAAGAGAGAAAACACTTGTCGAGACAGATATATTTTTTGACCAATCAGAGCAGCTCATTGTAATGCGCCTTAAGCCGTATGCACTCTGAGTAGCGACCACTGACATGTAAGAATGGACTGCTCATCAGAAGATTTTCATGGGACCAATTCGTTCCATCTACATCTACAATTTTGTAAATAAAAATTTTTTAAATTCGTATTTGGAAGATTGAAACTAAATAAATTTTTGTTAAAAGAAATAAGAAATAAAATTTCGATGATTTTTCCCTTTTAAAATGCTTTTTTTCAACAATTACAAATGTTTATTTTAAAAAATGCAAGGTTTTCTACACCTGTTTCTAAAATTTCGGGGCTTATGGAGGAAAGAGAAAGAAAAATAAAATATTCTGACATTATTTCAAAGGAAAAAAATGAAATCAGGTATGGCAACTTTAATGAAAAGTAAAAATATTTAAGAAAATGGAAAAGTGTGCAGTTTTTGAGTGTCAAATGTCATTTCTTCAATTTTGGCACTGTCTGATCTTATTTCTGCCAGTGAATGCACTGAACTCATAACGCCAAATTTAACAAAATTTGAGTTGGGTGACAAAAGGGGCTTATGGATGAGGACGATACTTTTTGGGTCCATAAATTTCTATATAAATATTTCAGATGAACAGTCCATTATTACATGTCAGTGGTAGCGACAGCTAGTTGCATCTCACCGCAAGCGCAGTATTAAGACAAGATGCATAGCGGAGAGTAAAAATAAAAAGTGCATACGTATAGAGTAGAATGAGTAGAAGGGAGTAGAATCACTGCTTTGGAATTAGTCATGTCAGTTGTAGAATAGATACGTGTTTAATTTTAAATTCATGTGTCATCATCTGCTAAATTTTCAGTACACATTTTAAACTACAAGATTTGAAATTAACCTAGTAAAATATTTAAAATGTCGGCGATCGACTGGCTAACTGTTCACGATCGACCGATCGATCTCGATCGACCGTTTGCCCACCCCTGGTATAGAGGATTATAATGCCATCCGATGCATATGAAATTATGGATTTAATTATATCACTGTCACTTTTAATACTTGCCTTTCGCTTCTTTTCGCTTTGAGGTTCTTCGGAAACCTATTTTTTTTACTATTTTTTCTGAATTCAGTATAGTTATAAATAAAGAAGTTATAAATAATAAATCAATAATATATTTTGTGTAAAACCAAAATTAAAAAAACAACCATGAAAAATTTTTTTTTCAAACCGTCAGATTAAGAGAACCCATCCAAATAATCGCCAGATTATGGATCAGCACGATCAGGGCATCACTGGAACCGCCTGTATAAAAATCTGACGCGCTCGAGTATTTGAAAATGGCGTTTTTTTTGCATTTTCAAGAAGCCACCACGAGCTTGCGTCACATCCGAATCGTCTGTCTTTTGAATAGGAGCTTCGTTTGAGTTCACTTAACATCCCTTCTGAATATCTGACGCGCTCGAGTAAATTTGTTTTTTCCCCATTTTTAACCCTTCCGTACGGCCGCCCCCACCATTCAAACCGGCAGATTACTATACCTCCGTCATCAGAGACACGTAGGGCATATACCCTATTAATATCTGACGCGCTCGAGTATTTCCATGTGACTGTTTTTTTACATTTTTAAAAGCCTACAGACGCTCCCCCCACCCATGAAATGGTATACATCGTCAGGCGCGGATTTAAGGGGGGGGGGGTCGCGGAGGTCATGACCCCCCCCCCCCAAGGCGCTCGCTGTTTAAAAAACAAAATTGATCCAACTAAAAAAACAAAAACAAAAACTAACCAAACGTTCAAAACCGACCCAACTTTTTTGCAAATTAAAACAACGACCTTAAAAAATTACCTTCAAGGTCAACAACAGATTGATCTATACTCTTTCTATATATTTTGATTTGTAAACTCTGAAGTTAGCTGCACTCAGTCTTCATCAAAAACACATCAGGGCACGTTTTCTGCCCTACTCCGCTCAAATTAGGGACAATTAAAGAAATTTTTCCCACAGCTATGAGACCGGTGCCAAGTGAAGGATATGGAAGTATGATTTTCACAACCCGCAGATCCAAAAAAGGGTTGTTTTTTGAGAAATATGTGAATTTTATAGTTTTTTCGCCTTTTCTCTATTTTTAAGAGAAACTATGCATTTTGGTCAAAATATCAAAAGAGCAAAGTTATAAAAGGCATAAAATTTCCTGCAAATTTTGCCTTCACTGTTTTTTTGAATTCGGCATTGTTTCGCCGGTAGAGCTCGTTTTGGCCCTTTTTTCAGACTCTGTTGATAATCAAAGCGTCCAAAGAAAGGCCGTTGAAAAACTACAACTACTACTTTGATCTCATTTAATGTTTCATACAATTGCATAATTTTGGCTCAAAATCTAAAAATGGCGCAAAACGGCCGCTTGCGGCGAAACTATGCGGAGTTGGGAAAAATTGTAAAAGTAAAATTTGTAGGTAATTTTAAGCTCTCCAACTTTCATATTTTCACCAAAATGCATAGGTTCTCCACAAAATAGAGAAAAAGGCGAAAAAACTCTAAAATTCACATATTTCTCAAAAACAACCCTTTTTTCGAACTGGGGGTTGTGAATCCTTCGCTTGGCACCGGTCTCATAGTTGTGGGAAAAATTTCCTAAAACAGCGATTTTTTGGCTAATTTGAGCGGACTAAGTTTGCTTTTAATCTACGAGAAAATTCGGTTAGTTTTGTTCGTTTTGTTAATTTTGTGTTTGTCACTAAAAAATCCTGTTTCGACGCTTCGCTCCCAGGAACGTTCCTCACGAACTTTGTGGATGAAGGGAGAGGTGCGGTGGTACCTCTCATCAACCCCACTACAGTGCCGCCGCCAGAATTTTTGGGGATTTGGGGAGAGTCCAAAAACAATTTCGCTCGCTTCGCTCGCGCAGTTCTCTTCATATAAACCCGTCCCCGCTACAGAATAATGGCCCATATGCTGATTTCTGTGGCCCATACTCATTTGTCTGGCCCATTCTCAATGAAGTAAAAATGCAAATAATGAATTCAAATGATTTTTATTCCAAAAATTTTTTTTCGCTCGGTTCGCTAGCGCGGCCCCAAAATCACGGTTCCCTGTGCAGTTGCACATCCTGCACATATGCCAGCCGCGGCACTGCCCCACTACCTCCTTCATCCACAAAGTTCGTGAGGAATGCTCCTGGGAGCGAACCGTCTAAACAGGCGCTTAGGAGTAGAAATTTTTTTTCGCCACTTTTAATTCCGTGCGTGACCCCCCCCCCAAAATAAAATTCTAGATCCGCCCCTGTACATCATATAACCTTTTTTTCTTTCTACCATCTAATCTTCAAAATCCAATAGGTCCCCACGACGCTCGACTAAATCCCCATTTAGCATCGTGGGCTCCCCTACTACAATAGAATATTTTTGAAAATACCTGAAACTTCAAGAGTATCGATATCTCAAAAACGAAGCGAGATATCGAAAAAATTATTTTACATTTTCGTCTTATTTTTGGGTGTTTTATCTAAATTCATAATTAAAATATCGGCGCCACGGAAATCGTAACTTTGATATAACTAAAAGCCTTTGGGAAATACCTCAAAAAGTCAGCTTCAAGTGTCAATATCTCGAAAAATAAGCGTGATATCGAAAAATTTTACTTTATATTTTCATCTTATTTTGTGGTGCTTCATCAAAATGTAGCGTCAAACAGCGGGCCACGGAAACCATAGAGGTGCCAATAAAAAAAGGGGGTAAAAAAATTGGACCCAAAAATAGCCCGGCAACATCCCAATTATTCATCTTTGAGGTATTCTCAACTGAAATCTGTTGACGGAAGGCGGTCCTCACATTTTGCACACTCAATCCCCTCCAGCGCCTGCACTAAAAGGTGCACAAAAAATTTCAATTAAGACGCACTTTTATCTAAAGATTCTTGATCAAAATAAGACGTCGATACATTTTTGATAGTCGGTTTGAAAAAGAAAAAATCAGTCTGTGAAAAAATATCTAATTTCTTTTTCGTGAAATTACGTCTCTGAGGTATGTCCGCTTACCAAAAAAAGATGTCCCGTGGTTTATTTTTGGATTAATAAATAGCCTTCATAGAACGTAAAAAAATGTTTTATTTAAAATTCAAGAAAAATTCAATTTTTAAGTAAAATTTAAAGGAAAAATCATGAATTTCAAAGACACAAAGCGCATATTCATCACACTGTTGTAAAATGCACTTAAAAACAATTTTTCATTTCACCAATGCCGGAATTGTTATCGAGAGCGAGTAAATCACATAAATCTGATAAGCAATCCGGCGCGCGGTCAATACTCGGCATTTAGGGAATAGCATTGGGAATTTTATAAACTTTTACACTGCACTTGAATAACAATGAAGAATTACACAAACAGGGAAAAAATCCGCATTGACTTAATTTAATTTTTCATGAAACACCTTGAACATTTTGACACAAAATAAAAAAAAATAACCAAAAACCGATATTAATAAATAAATTTACAAATTGTGAACACGAAATAATAAAATATTATTCTCTCGTCTGTGATATACGGACTGAGATTTATTTTCTAGAAAACTGATAATAATGGAAGCCATCTCTCGCCTTGTGACTGTGAAATCTTGTTGTGAATAAATATTGATAAGAGATGCTGGAATTGTAATCACAGACAAGAAAAAGTGTCAACATATACGAGCGCGCATTGAGAGCAATTAGCACCAAGTATACTCGAATTTATTACAAAATCCATTTCAATATCGAAATAATGTTAATAAATGCGCATATTTAATCAAGTTTACGTACCCGAGTAAGTAGTAAATTCCCCTTAATAAAGTTAAGAAGCTCACACTGCAGCAGTTGATCCACAATTAGGCGGACGTCTTCTAAAGCAGCCGGAAGGAATTGCCTATGGCATATTTCTTCGTTTCATTATGAATAGATGGAAAGATGAGAAAAACATTGTATTTTCTTTAATCGAAAAAAAAATCACAGCTATTTACAGTGCAGACATTTATCATACAAGAACCACACACTCGATGCACATATCACACAATAGCTTAAGAATGAGAGCTGACCGATAAGAACGCACTTTGACCGGATGACACTTTCTTTGGAATGTTACGACATGAAAAATAATAGAATTTCGTTATAAGAAAACCCCGGACGTACACTCACCACGATCGGCGATGCACTAACTGCATGATCAAAATGATCCTCGCTATTTAACTTTGTGCTAACCACACTTAAGCGACGACTGCTTAAACTAACGAACTGCTACCTCTCTTGCAGGGTCTACTGAAAGCGGTAGACATTGATCGTTTTCTTGGGTGGTTTCTTTTTTCGTTGTGTTATTATAAACTGAACAAGGCTCAACGGAAAACCTCGAAATTTTGTACCTGCAACCGTGTTCTACTGTCTGCCACAGACGGACGATTTTACTAGAGCAGCCGCTCGAACGGACGAATATCATGAACTGACTCGCCAGGTAGCTGGTGGTATGAAGCTTAATTCGATCGATGAACACTACCCAAGCCTCAGTGGATTACTAACAACAACCGCAAATCGATACAGCCGCAAATAACTGACCGCCGGCCAGTGGTTATCGGCTATTTTGCAATATGCCGATTGATTTGACAACGCGCAATCAATACTGGGGCACGCGCCAATATCATAAGTTATTTTGGACACCAGAAAATTGATTTCTTTACTATAAAATAAAACAGAATTCAGCGCCACTGAGGCGTTCTCTAATGCTATAAGTATGCGATTTAACGTTATATTTAATATACAAACAATCGCGCACCGTTAGCTTCAAAAGAATATTGATTGCCGCATAGACATCAATATTTCATAGATTTCCACAGAGCCCCACAATTGAAATCGTTCATTCATAAGAGAACCAAAAATTCTTTGCAGCTTATCACTCACTCACGGTAAAAACAAAAAACACAGGTGAATTACACTCTTATGGATGGAACCGGTTTACAAGTTTGATGATGAATTTACGAAAGCAACTAAACCGGCTAAGTGGAAAGCCAGCTTTGAAAACATATCAACATTAAGAATGCTTCTTTGATGTTATTTTTTCAGAGAATACAATGCAGGTGACACGATGGCCCAATATTGCCGTTTGTGTGTCTTAAGAGTTCAAACTTTCATTAATTTTCGCTAAATATTTTATGATATTTCAAATTTTATTACTTATTTATTTATTCGCGAAACAAACACTTAAGCTAGGTAACGTCGGTCTAGACGTCTCAGACCACAAAGAAAACCAGTATTATGAATGTTGAATATTATCAATGAATATTTTAATAAATAAAAAAAAGTCACTTAAGTCGTTCAAAAAAACGGCTTGACCGATTTTTATGAAAATCTTTTCAGATCATATTTCCTTTAACACGCTTCGAACGGCGCTTTAAAGAAGTCGATATATTTTTTGGTTCGCGCGAAATCGTGCTGGTACAAAAATCACTTATATCGTTCAAACAAAAAAACGTTTCGACCGATTTTTATGAAAATCTTTTCAGATCATATTTCCTTTAACACGCTTCGAACGGCGCTTTAACGAAGTCGATATCTTTTTTGGTTCGCGCGAAATCGTGGTGGTACAAAAATCACTTAAGTCGTTCAAACAAAAAAACGGCTCGACCGATTTTTATGAAAATCTTTTCAGATCATATTTCCTTTAACACGCTTCGAACGGCGCCTTAACGAAGTCGATATCTTTTTTGGTTCGCGCGAAATCGTGCTGGTACAAAAATCACTTAAGTCGTTCAAACAAAAAAACGGCTCGACCGATTTTTATGAAAATCTTTTCAGATCATATTTCCTTTAACACGCTTCGAACGGCACCTTAACGAAGTCGATATATTTTTTGGTTCGCTCCAAATCGTGCTGGTACAAAAATCACTTACGTCGTTCAAACAAAAAATCGGCTCGACAGATTTTTATGAAAATCTTTTCAGATCATATTTCCTTTCACATGCTTCGAACGGCATCTCAACGAAGTCGATATCTTTTTTGGTTCGCGCGAAATCGTGCAGGAAAAAATGACCACATACGTACGCACACACACACACACATATTTCTTCTCAAATTTTTGCTTAAAATGCTATTGGGACCTTGGAACGTATAAATACATTGAAAATTTCGATTTCGATTTTCGGACCGATTGCAATAACTTCCTACTGGGAAGTTAAAAATGCTTATGGATTTATTCAATCCTGTTACTGTGCTCTTTACGAGAAATATAGGATCCCAGATAGGACACGAATATTCCAGGACAGGGCGAACAGAAGAGTATTTTTGTAACCCATACATTGTCGAATTCTTTAGCTCTTCTCTTTATGAAGCCTAGACAGGGTCTACCAGTAAATGACACAAAAATAAAGAATATGATCGTATCAAAACGAGGACAACGATTAGCGTGAAGTATCAGCCTTGACGATCATAGTGTGGAAATTGTTGAAAATGTTATCTATTTAGGGACAATGCTTATTGCAGAAAATAAGATAAAGGACGACATCCGTAGACGCATCGTACCCGCAAATAAAACCTATTTTGCACTGGTCCCGGTCCAGAAGAGACGATTGGAAGAGGCGCCATTTAAGAAGAAGAAGGCAGGGCCCGGCATATGACTGAAATTAAGTTTTTTTGTCTAGGACAATTTGATAGACATGCTTCAATATCAGGTCGTTGAGAATAACACTGCTCCAGTGCGTTTTTTCTACGGGAGAAGGTAATTGCTTCACATTTTCTGGTGTTAAGATGTAATTTTTTGGTGGTGCCATCCATCCATCCAATGGTACTACAGCCCAAATCGAGCTTTGGCATTTCTCCAAGTTTGACGGTCCCTTGCAGCATGTGTTCAGTTCCGGATGTTCAGCATTGCCTCTGCGTCAGACTGCCCATCTCCTCCTGGGTCTGCTTACTGGTCTATTTCCCGTCTAGGCTAATCTTAGGCCGGCCGCGCATTGGATACGAATTTGTATCGTACGTAAACGGACGTCCGAACTGAGCGCGCACACTGGTTGCGTTTTTCTCCGTTGAAGTGCCAGTAGTGACTGTGACCTGTGGCCTGTGACATCGTCGTAATGAATAATTTATATCAGCTAGATAGTTCTTCGCTGATTCGAAGACTGCGGCGGTGGCGCGATAGCCATCGTAGAACCGAATGAGTGCGTGAAATTTATTAACTTCCCAGTAGGAAGTTATTGTAATCGGACCGAAAATCGGATTCGAAATTTTCTATGTATTTACACGTTTCAAGGTCCCCATTTTAAGCAACAATTTGAGAAGAAATATGTGTGTGTTTGTGTGTGTATGTGTGCTTACGTATTTGGTCATTTTTTCCTGCACGATTTCGCGTGAACTAAAAAAGATATCGACTTCGTTGAGGTGCCGTTCGAAATATGATCTGAAAAGACTTTCATAAAAATCGGTCGAGCCATTTTTTTGTTTGAAAAACTTAAGTGATTTTTGTACCAGCACGATTTCGCGCGAACCAAAAAAGATATCGACTTCGTTAAGGTGCCGTTCGAAGCGTATTAAAGGACATATGAATTTAAAAGATTTTCATAAAAATCGATCGAGCCGTATTCGTACGTGTTCGTACCAGACAAATTCGAACGAAAACGCATCCAATGTGCGGCCAGCCTTAGTCTGTTGATTTTTATAAACGTTCAGAGTTCTGAGCAGTCAGAAATTGCATACAACTCGCTGTTGTATCTCCGTCGCCATATTCCATCCTCTTTGGTTGGGCCTATTATGCACCTGAGGACTTTTCTCTCAAACCTGTTGACTCGTTCCTCTATGTCCTGTGTCATAGTCCAAGTCTCGCTGCCATACACTGTAAAAAAAATATGTAAATTGACAGTCCAAATGTATAGTAAAATTACAAATCACGGTATGAAATACTAATTTACTACACAATTACTGTAATTTTACTATAAATTTTGTAATTTCACATAAAGAAATTGAGAATCTCCAATACTGCATGACGTAAATGTTGATTACATGAATGTGACGTATATTTTACACAAAGTTGTGTATTTTTCTAAATCGTTTATGTAGGAAAATTACAATATTTCTTAGTATTATTTATCAATGTTATGTACTGAACTTTGTGCTGTAATTTTACAGTAAGAGGCGTAATTTTAGAACTTATATTTTCAGTAAAATTACAAATTGTTCATTGGAATGTAAGGTTTAAATTTTCCCTCTCATAGATATAATTCATAGATAACAATGGAATACTAAGCATATATACCCGATTGTTCTTAAGTTAAGGTCAGACCTTTGACTTTGGTCAGGGTCTGGGCAGTCCTTGTAACAGCCCAGAAATTTTGGATATTTTTTTAATGCTTAGGGCCGATTCACAATTAAAGCTTCAAGCTGCAAGCTTCAAAAATTAGGATAAAAGAGTTTGTACAATGATTCACATTCGCAGCTTCAAGCTGCAGTGCTCAAATAAAGCAAAACTCAGCTGAAGCTTTTAGTTTGAAGCTTGCAGCTTGACGGTTGCAGCTTGAAGCTTTCAATGCGAATCGGTCCTTGCATGGTGAGCAAAATGCTATTTTTATGTATAGGGAGAGGGCGTACACAAGTTTTGGAAATTGACAATACTGATTGTATTTTTAAATCCCACAAATATTTTATATTTACTACAGTTGGTAAAAATACGTAAAGTAGAATTGGAATATTCCTAATAATATATAATGCAAATTTATGAAACTGCTTTTGAATAAAACTTCTAGTATTTTTTTTGTAAAATTACCACAGAAATTTTTTACAGCGTAGCCAGTACTGGTCGTATTACTGTTTTGTAGAGTGAGAGATTCGATTTTCTGGCCACAAATCTTGAATGCAGTAATTGGTTTTGGGCCTAAAAGGCTCTTTTAGCCAGTAGTATTCGTCTTCCTTTTCTTCGTTTCTTTTCGTAATGGTAGACCCAAGGTAAACTATTTTATCAACTGCTTCTAGGTTGTGTTCGTCGATTGTTATATTTCTTTACATTCTAAATCTTCCAGCTCTACACTGTTGAATCACCTTTGTTTTTTCTTCATTAATGTTTAGGCCTATGTCCTTTGTCGCCTCATTTAGTTCGACATAAACTTCTTTTGCTGCCAAGAAACACCTTCCAACGATGTTCACGTCATCCGCATATCCAAGTTATTGTACAGAGTGTGCTGCTTTTGACACACTTCTCTGGATCGGCGTGTTCTTTATCACACATTCTACCGTTCGGACCAGACCATCCACTTGTCTAAGACCGTGTAGTACTTCGAACTTTTACTTCTGTTACTGCATTTTGGATCCTTACTTTCGGCGGCAGTAAGCTATTTGTTGCACATTTGATGAGTCGTACCAGCTTTGAGAGGATTCCTAATTCCGGTAAGATCTCGTACACCCTTTCTCTATTTATAGAGTCATATGCCTGTTGTAAGTCTAAAATATCTAGTATATATCTATATGCCTTTCCTGGGTTTCCTCCAGAATTTGCCATTCCTCTATAGGTTCTGGTTTTTGTTTCACAAGGATTGTGAAGGTTTTGTAGCTGGTGTTGAGGAGTGAGATGCCTTTGTAGTTTTTACAGGTTAATAATCTGCTTTCTTCTAGACATCTGGTATAACTTCTTCCTCCTAGATGTTGCATATGGGTTCGTGTAAGGTTCCTAAAGCCTGCACAACACTACTCGCGAAGTTGATCGAAGTTGGTCGAAGTGGAGAATGTAGAGAGGCACTTCGATTTACTACGTGTAACTTTACTTCGCCTCGGGCGACTTCACCTTTTTGGCGGTTTTTGCGCCCGAGTCAAAGGGCTCGAGATTTGCCGAAGTTCGAACATGAAGCGCCTACTACACTACTCGGCTCACTTCAGTTCGCGTCGTGACTTCACTTTTATGACTATGATAAGTATACACGTAGTTATAATACCTGAGAGTGCACATTGCAGCGGCAGCTGCCACTTGAACGTTATCCATGTCGCATAGCGTGCGAGTGCCGTGCGACTGAGCGCCTGGCGACTTCGATGAACTTCGAGAAGTACTTCGCCGAAGTAACTTCGCGAGTAGTGTAGTCAGTGTTGCCGAAACCAACACAGCAAAATTCTTTACATTTAACTCGTACAAGAAAAATTTTCCCTATGTGATGTGCGATTTTTCCCTACATTAAAATTATCGAAATATAGAAGTATACACCTGGGTTTTATGCAAACTTTTGAGAATTAGGGTAAAGAAATTTATACAATCAAATAAAAGAACAAGTTCGAACAAATTTATGAAAATATTTATTTTCCATTTAAAATATTTTAAAATTGAAAAATTTCATATAATTTGACGTCTGAAAATTGTTTGGTATTTTTTTCTAGAAAGTTAATTAAAAAACAAAAATTTTGAAAAAAAAGTCTCGATATGTCAATTTTTGGAAAATTTTTATTTCAAAAAAAATTTTTTTGGGTTGGGTAAAAAAATTTGAAAAAATTATGACAAATGTTTTTGATAGGGTAAAACGAAATTACAAAGTTTCAGCCAAATCAAAGAGGGTCAGGTTCAATAGTGGTCGATTTAACGTGGAATGACCCATATGCATTTAGCTTGAAATTCATTTCCTCTTACTCTCCCAGTGTTTGAATGGTGAAATGGTACTCCATTTTTTTCTATATTTTTGTTTTCCCCACTGCGGTGTTTGCTTTCCCTCTTAGTGATGACATTTAATATTTAAAAATAAAAAATGCGACTCAATTCAAATTACGAACCAGAATGTTTCTTGTTTAAAGAAATAATACTTGAAATTCCCTACAAATAATTAATTTTCAAAAAATATTCCCTACGCCAATTTTAGCGTCAAAATTCCCTACTGTAGGGAAAAATCCCCACGTTCGGCAACACTGAGTGTAGTGCAGGCTTAAAGCTACTGACAGAATCAGGCGCAAACGCCGTGCGGACATTGGCTTCGCGGTATGTGGCGACTTTTCACTGACATGATGTTGCGGTGTCGGCGGCGCGCTCCGACTTTGAACACAACAACGAAATGAAAGTGACAAGTGGAAGTGATAGGAAAAAAATTGAAAAACCTGAATGATTTACATATAATTTTTCTAGCCTACAGGGGTTGTCTTTTTTTTAGGTGCTAATTTAATTACCCCAGTTTGGAAAAATAAAGATTTTCATTCAATATAAAATTCAACAAATTTGCTATCACAGCCAACACCAACACACGACTCCAAACATATGCCCACCACCACCAAAACACGACTCAAAACACAAACATCTCTTGACACTACGCGCCGGCAACGCGCAGAAAGTAGAAAGTAAAGCAACTTGCGCGGTGTGTGCGTAGCTTAAATCTGCATTTCGTTAGTGCGCATTTGAATACACTACTTCTATTCTCTCTGTCATTGCCCGCACGGCGTTTGCGCCTGTTTCTGTCAGCAGCTTAAGAGTTGCGGTCCTCCTTCCTTCAGCAGCTCAGCTGCTATTCCATCGGCGCCTGGCGATTTGTTGCTTGGCCTTTTCATAGCTTCATGAATCTCATCCAGTGTTGGTGGTTCTATTGAAATATCATCTTGAGTAATTACAAATGCCTCTGTCTGTAAATCCTCGTTTACTATGGGGTCGGATTCAATCACGGTATACAGAAACAAGGTAATGTAAAAGACGAAATATCGTATCGTAAGTGCGAATATCGTAGAAAAAGGCGACGTCCCCCGGCAAGGTTAATACAGAAAACAACAACAACAATTTCGATTTTGTATGGGGAAGACTTGCCGAGTGACGTCGCACTAATACGATATTCTACGATATTCAGTCTTTTACATTACCTTGTTTCTGTATACCGTGGGATTCAATAACTTTTGAAAATATTCTCTCCAACTTTCTTCTATCCTATAAGGTTTGCGAATAGGTTCTCAGCTATGTCTCTGCAGATGTCCGTTCTTGGCTGAAACTTATTGCTGTTCTGGCGAGTTCCTTTGTACGCTTGTCTAATTCTCCCTTCATTGAAGTCTTCCTGTATCTGTAGCATCCTCCTGTCTCTTCTTTCTGCAAAGCTGTAACGAACCAATATTCATTACTAATAATCCCTCTCCCAAGAAGCTTTAGAAAAATAAACCACCAGTACCAGACCAAATAGAGATGATTCTCTCTTTGAAAGCTTCAATTCGAAGCTTTAAAAATCACGAGCTTTCCAGCTATAAAAGAAACCGCTTCACCGGGCCGAATTCACTTTCAGTCTTTCACCAGACTCGTTCCGGAGAGGAACTTCTTCTCCGGTCCTATACTATGTCGAGGTGTACATTCCGGCACGGACAAACCACACACAGAACACATACAAACCACTACATAGCTGTGAAATGTCGCCCAGGCGGTATCACCACTTACATACCACATACCGACCACTACCAAATTATATGTGGAATGTTGCCCAGGCCTTGCCGAGGTGTACCATCCGACAAGTGTTCCTGGCAACATTTCCTATACCGTGCCAAGGCATAACCCGACCAAACACCGACAATATACCGGACACCCCATTATACACATATCCCCGTAGATCGCACTAGTAATACCACTCACTAACCATAACACACATGGAGAGAGAAGTAATAAGTAGGTAGCTGCTTAGCGATACCCGTAAGAAACATGTATCCAGAGATAATAAGTAGTTACTTAGATTTATAGTCCGGGGAAATTAGCAAAAAAAACGCACGAAAGGAGACAAAATTCGGAAATGGCTGAAAATTGGTCCACAGCTTCATGGCCGCCGGAAATATAACGGTTTTCCGGTGTTTTCCTTGTATCTCGGTTTCTATAGGTGGTACAACCCCGTACAAGGGCCCTAAATGTTGGCAGTGAAATTCTCTACAACTTTAGTTCTTAGAAAGATATTGACCCGATTAACCCTTTCAAAGTTATTCAAGGTCAAAGTTATCAAAAATCACTTTTTGGGCACAAAATCACTCCAAAACTGCTTTTTTCGAAAATTTGTTTTGATCAGTCGATACGAAACGTTATTGCCTACAAAAAAACCGGTTGTAATTTTTTCGAAACTTAACCCTTTCAAAGTTATTCAAGGGTGAAAGTTTCATAAAATCAGTTTTTGGTCAAAAAATGACTCAGAAACTGATTATTAAGAAATTTTTTTTGTTCTATTTATACAAAAGAATATTGCCTACCCTAATGGCACCCTTGCCATTTTTTCGAAAACTTTTCGAAAAATTTTGCAGAAATCAATTGTTAGTGATTATGCTTTGTTTTGAGGCGCGAAACACGCCTTTCACCCTCCTCCATCTGTTACTCTTGTATAGCCAAGAGTATTCAAAGGTCACCCAATGTAAAGCCAACAGCTTCAGCGAGGTGGAGGTAGGATTTGGTAGCATAGCGATAGTTTTTAGATCGCGTAGACCTTAGATCGCAGATGGCGTTTATCTCTTTGGTCTTCCGGCACCACCAAAGGCCCCTGAGGCCGTTACTACCATTTGACCCCAAGGCTTATTTACCTTCGCTCAAATCTGTATTGACCCTGTTACCTGAACTTATTTTTTTAATCCATTTTCCCATTCATCTGCTGACCGCACGGTTCCAACTATTTTAATGGTTCGTTGAGGCAAGCGCAGTGCTGGTAAATGGAGAGATCGATGAGATTGAAATTGTTTGAGCAAGGTTATCTGTACCTAGATTAGGAGGACCAAAAATGAAGTGGTGGCTTTCATTAATGCCTTCCGATTTAATAATTCCAACCCAAGATGACAAAACTGAATTGTTAAGTCAATGTGTGCCAAACTGTGCTATGGTGTCGTCCAGGAGAGCTTATAGAAAGAGTTCGCCGATTTTAGAGAGCAGCTGTGATTGTTCGTATTGTTGTAATGCATGTATTATTGTCTGTATTAATTTTTATACTTTTAAAGGTGCTTTTCCACTGCGGTCTGGAGGCAGTGCACGCACATAAAAATCCGCACAAATAGAGCAAAAAAGAAAAATCTCAAACTGTGCGGAGAAAAAGCTTTCATTGCGTATCTACTAAAATCTTCCAGGAAGCATATGAAAACTCTCAAACTATGTTCTAAAGGACTGTGCGCGCACTCTACAGAGACAAGACTTTAGGTGGATACGACCTTAAAAGTAAAATTCTTGAATGTTTTATGTTTTCCGATTTTAGTCTTAATATATTACCACGCTTCAATTCCTATTTGGCCGACGATAACAAAATAGAAAAAACATTAACTTTGAGGACGAAAATTTAGCAATGTGCTTTGCAGCATTTATTATTGTGGCAAATGCAAAAAAAGCGGAAGCTTAACGCTAAAAAAACTAACGGACTAAGAGACTTAGCAGTGATGAAGATAAAGATTAGCAGGGACCGAGTAGAGATAAAAAATGGCCTTACAACGGGCGAACACCGGCCGCTTTGCTTTTTAAGGGCATATGATAGTCTTAGAGTTTTTAACCATTTTGAGTGGGAGCACATACGGGCTCACGAATGCCAAACTTGACCAACAGATTTAAATAGCCAAGTACTGAGCTGTACGTACGGGCATACGACGGCAAAATTGAGCCAAAAAAAGAATCTGCACCAAATGTATTTTTGAATGGGCTTTATGGGAACTTTATCATTTACAATAGTCCTTTGGATTTATCCTACTTAAAGAATCGAAGCACAAGAGAACCGAGCTCGCCAGTCGTCGGTTTGATGTACGTGGTGTTTGGTGCGTGTTGAGTTATATTTTAGTGGGAAATTTTGTTATTTAACCGCTCGAAGAAAAAAACAACAATCGAAAAAAATAAAACATTTGGGCCTTATTCTCAGAGTCGAATCACTCACATGACATTTCTCGATTGGCTGCCACCTCAATTTCGGAGAGGTATTCACAGAGTGTAAACGCAGTTAACTCACTTCATTCTACTCTTGGAATGCCCCATGCAACTGACGGTTGACAATTTTGAATGAGAGATGTCTCTAAATCGACTCGGGGAATACCATTCCTTGAGAGTCACATCACTTGCAATGTCACATGAATCTCAGAATAAGGCCCATTTAATTGCAGTTAATAAAAATTTTGAAATGTTCGAATTCGAGCATAAGAGCATGTTCATGAAGTTTTTCTCAATAAATACACGGTGAGTTTTGAGTTTTGTTGGGGAGCGAAAGTCACACTTTCCGCCAATATGATTTCTTTTTTGAGTAGTTAAATTGCGCCAATTTAACGTATAGTTTGGCCGGGTGTCAGCCTTGAATATAAGGAGAATGAGGAGATTACTATAAGATTATCCGGAAATTAAATTTTACTCAAAATCTGGAGGTGATGTTATCTGAAATAGTATCCGGTGTACAATTAAAAATTATAGTAAACAAATTGACCCCTTAAAAATAAAATAACTTACAAGAAGAAAAAAGCATTGTAAATCGCAAAATACTAAAAAACGAAGAATATTGCGATTTTTCTCATACATTGAACCCACATATCTTCTAAATGGAATCACTCAAGTTTCTGCTTTTCGTAAATACCCTGTATCTTAGTAGATAGTGGGAATAGCCCCTTGTCTCTCTAAAACAATTTGTTTATTCAAATATGTATACCCAGGAATCACCCCTGCAAATATTAGCCAAGTAGTTTAACAATGGATGTTATTGGGCGCGTTTAGGCCCGAGTTATTTTAACTCTGTTAAATTATCGCTGTTAACTTAACAGCGTTTCTAGCATGCCGTTTGGCAATTCTCATTTTACAGCTAATAACAGGCAAAAATAATAACATTTCCCATTTTACAAATAAAAAAAGGTAAAAAATGAATAAATAATCATAAAATCTTCATTCTATATTGAAATATTTCTAAATTATTTGCTTACAACAAAAAATTACAAGCCAACGTCAATTCATTTTGGCCGTGCTAAATTTTAGTTAAGCCAAAAAGCAGAAATAAGTTAGCTAACAGCGCTAAAAAAATTGCTGTTTATGCCGTTGTTAACTTGCCTAGCTCAGTTAAATTAACTTCGGCCTAAACGCGCCCATTGAAAGTCTGATGGCGTATACAAGTCGCGCCATTTTTTTAAGCAGCCGGCTGAGCCAGAACCGTTGAATTTAGGTGGATATATCCCCGTCCTAGTGTTATGCCTCCTGAAACAAGTGAATCCCGCTAACCAGCCAACAAAGGCTGGGACGCAGGCAGTACTACAGTAAGGCCTACCCTAAATGGGAAGTGAAGTGAAGTGAAGTTAGGTACCATGGCATATGAATGTATGAGAGTGACCAAAATGGAAGTGAAGTGGAAGATTATTTTCGAAAATTTTCGAAAAGTCATTTAGAGAAGTAACCGTGCGGTAAGAACCGCACAAGAAGTAAAGAAAAGTTAAGAAAGTAAGGCTGTTCACTTGCTACACTTCTTATGAACCTTTTATTATGGTTTATATATCAATTTTGAAAGAAATTACGTCTACTTCACTTCTACTTCACTTCTGCGTTACTTTTCATTTAGGGTAGGCCTGTACACAGCCAGAAGTGATTAGGCCCCCCTCCACGGTCAAACAAATCATCAAACCAATTTTCGACAAACAGCGCACACATTTATATCTTTGACATTTGTTGGCCATCAACGAGGGAAACTTTCTTCAAACATCCCGAGCGACAATTCCTGTAAACAAAACGAAGTTTCATATGCTTTACATGGCACACATAAAAAATGCACACAAACATTTAAACTGTTTGAAGGAAATATTAAACCAGACGAATATTTTCTTCAAGCAGCGGCCAACTTCGAAAACTTGAATTTTATACACGCACACTTAGAATTTTTTCGATGTTGGCCACAAATTTGATGATTTGTTTGACCGTGGATGGGGACCTATTAAGTGGAAAATATGTGTTTCGAGAAAATCGCCTTCAAAGATTTTGCATTTCTTTATTTTTTATTCAGGCAACTGAACAAATAAATAAATTGTTTATTGCTTTGAGTCTTTGAGAAGAAAGCCATGAATTCAATATTTTATTTATGCGGCTGGTATTTTAGGAAATATTGCACTTCAGCAATTTGGCTGAGGACTTCCAAAGGAAAAACTGCACACTCTGCACAACCAAAAATTTTTAAAATACTTTCGACTCTTCTGGCTGGGGATTTTCAAAGAGAGAGTGCGCAAGCACTGACATATTAAAAGGGAAATAACATTAAAATTGAATTTGTTATTTTTTTTAACAAAAATTTATGTTGTTCCCATCGTCCAAAAACGAATATAAAAAATTTTAATTTACAAAAGTAACTGATGTGTTTACATGTCAGTGAAAAAAGGTTTGTCACATATGGAACAAATGGGTGCCATGCAAATTTCCTGATGACCCGAGTAAAAATAAATGATGGCCTTAGAACGGGCAAACGCCGACTGTGATTGAAACATAGTCCTCGGCCATCAGGCGGTTAACAGAAGGCTCGTTGCAGGACAGTACGGCCGTACAGGGGGCGATTGACGGTGATACAACGGCCTTACAGTTCCAATAACGGCCATACGACGGTAGTACGGCGGCCGTATGGTTGCTATTACGGGTATACGATGGTGGTACAGTGGCAGCAACGTGGATATTCGCCCTCCTATAAGAAAATATATTTCACTGCAATTAAATGTTTGATTTTTTATTCGGTTGTGTTTTTTTTTCAATCCGTTAAATAAAAAAATTTCACACTAAAATATAAATCAACACGCACCACACACTTCACGTACAACAACCCGACGACTGGCGAACTCGTTCCTCTTGTGCATCGATATCTTTAAGTACGATAAATCGAAAGAACGATTGTACATAACGAAAATGATGAAGTTCCCATAAAACACATTCAACAATACATTTGGTGCAGATTCTTTTTTTTTGGCTCAAAATTCCCGTCGAATGCCCGTTTCTACAGCTCAGTACTTGGCCTTTTAAATTTTTGGGTCAAATTTGGCCGTCGTAAGGCCGTATGTGCTCCCATTAAAAATGGTTAAAAACTCTACGGCCATCATATGCCCCTTAAAAAGCCAAGCGGCCGGTGTTTGCCCTTTATAAGGCCGTTTTTTATTTTTACTCGGGGAGCAGTCCATTCTATATGTCAGTGTGCGCAAGATATTTTTGACTGTTTTGGCTGATGGTTTGCTTGTTTTTTTCACTCCGTTCTATCTTCGAAAATCCTCAGCTAAAACAGTCCAAAGTATCTTGTGCATGTTTGGTTGTGTTCCGGAAGTAAAACTATTTTTGTAAATACACAATTGTGCACTTAAGCACTTGCCGGTCCGATAACTCAGCAAGCACAGCTCAGTTTACACCCGACCGCTCACCCGACTAGTAAGGATTTCTCTATAGCTTCCTCATGAGGATCCCATGCGGCAAGTGAGGGGCATACCGAAAGAGGGCTTTCCCCTTAGTTTCCTCATAAACACCACACCAAAATCAGCGATACTGAAGTGAGGTATGCCTTATCAATTTCTTATAAGGGCCCTGTAAGGCAAACCATTACAAATGAAATGGGGCAATCCCAACATCCGTCTTACGTATACGGAAAGCTTTTTAAAAAGCTTTAAAGTAATACCCTTAAGCTTTAGCTTAAGTTTTTGTTGTTGCATTGTTTAGTGACCGTGAAGGGTGTCATTCAGCCTACTCAATAGACTGATTCTGATTCGATTACAGAGGTCAAGCAGCATTGAACGTGATTAGTACTTGGTTGGGGGACCGCATTAGTAAAACGACACTCGCGTGTAAAAATTAAAGTTTTCGACACCGGCGCAATTATTACTAATAAATCCACGCCGGAATTCTTAAATTTTTCGGCCTCTTTTTTCCTCCCGGGATCGAGTAGCATATATTTTCCTCAATGGGCCCAAATGGGCATTCCTTATGACGTGGCGAGAATGAGGCAAGGCCTTAGATGCTCTGTGTGGGCCCTGTAGAGCAATCCAAAGAGCGTCCACATGAGCAGTGGAGCTAACCTCATAGGCGCCCTAGCTGCATTCCCACCCCCCCCCCCCCCCCCGCCCAAAATGCTAGCCGGGCATAACCCCATAACCAAAAAATTTAAAACCATATAACTCAACAGGTAAATAAATTGGCCGAACTTTTCACATTTTAACGGTTATCTGTTCACGTGCTCCCCACCCACAATGGTTATGCTCCGCCGCCCCTGCCAGACTACCAGGTGAACAAGGAACCAGGCCCCGCTCTAGGGGGGGCAACCCGGACATTTTCCCGGGCCGCCAAAATTTGGGAGCGGCATTTTGACTGTAAGTGTGAAAAAATATTGATGTTATAGAAAATTTCACATATAAATTTCTTCACTCTCTAAAAATTTACATTTATAATTTCGAAAAAGAAACATTTGTATCATCTGTAAAGGGCGCTGTTTGAACTTGTTTGAACATGCATATCGACTCGCGTGGGGTAACTGTATACGGATATTTCAGAATCATATTTACCATTGAGTGGCACCAGATGGGAGAGCATATGCGAAAACCAAGAAATTGATAATTGAATAAGAGACGAGGCCTCGGGTTTATTAAATTGTATTCAACAATTTCAGTTTTTGTGTTGGTTAGTTATTTGGTATAAAATTCTAAATTGCATTAATCCAATAAGCAAATTGATGCAAACAAAAGATTTTGATCATAGCCTCTGCACTATGATCTTCGATCACAATCGTCCTTCGATGAAACTGTTATTGATGCAAAGGAGCTTGTTACCAAAATCGACGTGGAGGCCAATTTTGGATCAACAATAACACCACATCGCGTAAGAAGAAGAAAAAGGAATTTGTCATACGAAGTCCGAGATGAACCGACCGAAGGTCCAAAAGAAAAATATAAAATAGATTTTTTTATTTCACAATCGATCAAGCACTAAATGCACTAGAGGCTAGATTTGGACAGCTTAGTAATCGTAGCAACTATTTTTAATTCTTATATAATTTACAGTGCAAATCGGTTAACACGAAATAGTGGGGACAGGGCAAGGTTTTCGCGCTATCCGAATTTCGTATTAACCGTTGAAATATGTATATACATTATATACAGGGTGTATTTGTTAAGTTTACAAAGCGGCCGGCTGTTGATCGATTTTGGTTAGAGCAACAAAAATCTTGTTAAAGGGAAATGGGAGAGAAATCTTAGCGGTTTAGCCGCTAGTTTATTATAATTATATTGTAGTTGATGTTCTTCTTCTTAAATGGCCTACAGTCCTTGTAGGACTCGGGTCTCTTGAAGTCAGTCGTCTCTACGTCTTGCTCGTTCTTTTCAGTTTGTTACACGAAGTCTCCATATATCTTCTAGCACGTCATCTATCCATCTATTGGTTATCCTAAGCTTCTTTTGCCATTGAAAATTCTGCCCAGCATTATTTCTTCGTTTGTTCTAATTCGCCTTTAGTTTTGGTTAAACCATACAGGACCAAATACATATTCCTCTTGGGAAGATCTTGAGCTGATATTCTGTATGTTTGGTCAATGTCCAAGCAGTGCCGGGGCTTGGTTTCTTTGAGCCCAGTGCAGTATGCCATATTGCGACCCACCAGCGGTTCATTTTTTGATCGTGGTGAACGACAAGGGAGAAAGACACAAACTCTACTTAAATATTTATTTTGGCATTCCCTATATATTCTACGTAAATGCTTCGATAAAACTAAAATTTGCTTATGGATTCTACAAGTTTCAGAAACTTGTCATTATTTCCTTCTATAAAATATCAGACCGCCCTCTAAAGGCTCGCGCACACTACAACCGCGACAGGCCGCAGCGCAAAAATACGCCTAGCAAGCGATAAGCCTAGCAAGCGATAATGTATGAAAGTGATGTAGGAGGATTTTTGTTATGCGATGCGGCCCGCCCTAATGTGCGCGGGCCTTAAGAACACTGCAAGAAACTGTAAGCATAACCCAAATTGCCTTAAAACCTCTCGCCAGTGCTGAGCTTCCTTAGACATTTCTTTTTGTAACGTAGAATATCCATCAGGCCTATTCTGAACTCCGCTGGAATTTTCTTACAATCGTATGCTACCAATGTAAGAAAGTTCCAGCGGAGTTCAGAATAGGCCTGCATCTTTATTCAAATTGTGATATATTCATATTATTTAAAAATCTCGAAGCTAAAATCTCGGGTAAGTTCTTCTAGGAGGGGAAGTAAAATTCCCCGCTTTTTCTTGCATTAAAAAGTGCAGGCATAGAAATTGGGTAAACTTGTATAACATCTTGCGCCCGCGCGATCCGCATGAGTTCGGGGACAGACGCACATAATATTCTACTGAGAAAATAAGGTGGAAAAATAAATCCTGGTAATAAAAATGAATTCCTTTAATAGATAAAAATGAAGTCACGGTAACGCTTTATCCAATTATTTTTTTTATAAGTTTTAAAAAAATTTTAAAATCTTAATTTCTGATGAAATTGCGCCCGGTGCAAATGCACCATTCGCAACTATGAATGCGCCGCCCCTGTGTCCCAGCCTCAGACCCCTAGTATAGAACTGGGCGGATTAGTGTTTTTATAATCTCATTTAACATTGTCTTGAGATTTCTTGGTTCTTTAGAATCGGGACTAGTGCGAAATAGGTTTTATTTGCGGCTACGACACGTCTATGGATGTCGTCCTTTATCTTATTTTTCGCAGAAAGCATTGTCCCTAAATATAGAAAATTTCCCACATCTTCCACTCTGTGATCGTCTAGGGCAGTGGTGGCGAACCTATGGCACGCGTGCCAGAGATGGCACGTACGAAAATTTTGTTGGCACGTGTACGATATTAAATTGGATTTAATATAGATTAATATTAAAATTATGCCGTATTTTGGATGAAGTTGCTGGTGCATTTTCAAAATTAACCCGTCCAGTCATTGCAAAGTGTGCAATCATGTACTTACATATAGTCCAGGAGGCGGATTCCACAAGCGTGAACACGACTGAGTGCACGACGAAACAAAGGCAATTTCCTTGCGGAGTCCGACCCAAACTAGTGAAACCTTAATCTCAATGGCTAATACATCGACAGATGGTATCGCTAACTCACTTTCTCTCTTGCTTTGCACTTCGTGTTGCTTTGAAACAAGTCTACAAAAAACTAGTTGGGATGTGGGTTTCCGACCAGATTTTCATAATGAGACAAATACTTGAAAAATGCTGGGAAGAAAGCATTGATATTCATCTTCTTTTTGTTGACTATAGAAATGCTTACGACCTGCTTAATAAAAGAGTGTTGTGGAAGAATATGAGTGAAATGAGTGAAATGGGTTTCCCGAAGAAATTAATAGACCTATGCAGAATGACGACCAAAAATTGTAAAACACAAGTGAGAATACGAGGATGCAACTCGATCAACTTCCCTCAAGAATCGGGTCTGCGACAAGGAGATGCGATCTCACCAATACTTTTTAACATTGCTCTGGAAGCAATAATGAGGGAAACACAGCTTAATGGAGCAAATAGCATCTTCACAAGGAACATTCAGGTACAAGCCTTCGCAGATGACATAGTCATAATTGGACGCAAAGCGCAAGATGTAAAAGAAGCCTTTTCCAAAATTGTCCAAAGTTCAGCAAAGTTCAATCTACGAGTAAATGACACAAAAACAAAGTATATGATCGTATCAAAACGAGGACAACGATTAGGGCGAAGTATCAGCCTTGATGATCATAGTGTGGAAATTGTAGAAAACTTTATCTATTTAGGGACAATGCTTACTGCAGAAAATAAGATAAAGGACGACATCCATAGACGCATCGTAACCGCAAATAAAACCTATTTCGCACTAGTCCCGGTCCTAAAAAACAAAGAAATTTCAAGACAGTGCAAGGTCAGATTATATAAAACATTAATCCGCCCAGTTCTATGCTATGGGTCTGAGGCTTGGACATTGACCCAACAAACAGAAAATCAACTTAAAATCTTCGAAAGGAAAATCTTAAGAAGAATATTTGGTCCTGTAAGGGTTAACCAGAACGAATGGCGCATAAGGACAAACGAAGAACTTCAAGAAATGTATGACGAAATTAATATAGCTACATACATAAGACTGAATAGACTGCGATGGCTCGGACACGTTGTACGAGCTTCAGAAGATAGAATGCTAGCCAGGATTTTTAATGGTAGACCATCAGGAAGAAGAAGAGTAGGACGACTAAGAAATACGTGGATAGATGACGTGCTGGCAGATATACGGAAATTTCGTATAACAAATTGGAGAGAGCTAGCAAGACGTAGAGAGATGACTGGAAGAGGAGACTTCGAGAGGCCCGAGTCCTGCAAGGACTGTAGCGCCATCCAAGAAGAAGAAGATGTGGGTTTGACCCTTTCGGTCCACACGATCAACTTCCCAGTATGATGAATGTTTAATATTATGAAGTGAATTTTTCTAGAGAATTTGTTTTTGCTGAACGTTAGCAAACGAACATTTCCTTCGTACTTCCTTCGCGACACTAGAGCGAATGGTCGATGGTGGAAAACAATTCCCTGTCCAAAAAGTACTGATCTAAGCTTTGAAAAATTCCTGACGTTTGTAAAGGGTAACGTAATTTTTGCACGATTTTGCACGAGAGTGCTCGGATTTTGACAAGTGATGTCTTGTTAGAAAGTTATCGCTATGCGGTATGCAGAACAGATAACTTTATTTAGAATGCGTCTCATTCCAACGAGTTTATTAGATATTAGAAAAACTAATGCTAAACTAGTGCTTGTGATTCTTAGACGGTCTTTTCATTTAAACAAAAAAACGGCTTGACCGAATGTTATGAAATTTTTCCAGAGCGTAGCAATTTCAACTCGATGACATTTCCGTGCACTGACTTACTTTTCTTTGGCGATCATTTCAGAAAATGTACGTACTTTCAATCTACGTGTAGGGCGCTCGAAACCATTTTCATTGGTAGCCCACTCATCAATAAATGCTAACTTGAGTTCTTCTCGTTTTGATCAACATTGAGCAAAAAATCTGCGATTAATCGCTCCCGTTGAAATATGAAATACCATATTTTTATAAATATCGCTCGGCAAGGATTGACCGTCTGCTTAAATGCTGATAACAAGGAATTTTTGTGGCTGTTACTATGTACGTCTTTGTGCTGCTTCAGACCCTTTGTTACATGGCTTATTATTTTTGTCGATTTTATAGGTGCTCAGATTTCGGATTTTCTGGGAAAGTTTACATAATCAGCACACCCGCCATGTTTAAGAAATGGTTTTTCGTTATTAGTTATCCAGAAACTATATACTGTAAAGGTTTCATAGCTGCTCATATTTCGCATTTGAAACGAAATTCCTACATATTTATAACAATACTGTGCAGAAAGGCACCCGCGCGCAACCCCTGGACTAGTGCCAATGTTTTATACTTTTCGTTAATAGCTAAGCTGACTAAATGTCGTACGTATACTCATTATCTTACAAAAAAAACTGCGGCCTCCCAAAATATTGTTTCAATTGAGTTGCTTTAAAGTCTTGTTGAGTTGTTTTTCGTTAAGCACAAGTATCTATTGTTTTAATTGTAGTAGTCTTGTGATTGTGAAAATAGGGGTTGATGGAAAATTCCAATATTGGTGGTTATTCTCGTTGGCGAGTGACGTGACTACGAGGAACGCGGTGGAATGAAACTGTCGATACCTATAAACGTATCGAGGGAAATAGCACTTCACACACCATCGTGCGACAATTAGAATACGACGTTTGTAGATCTAGTCGCCAGGAGCCTTTTAGATTAACAATGAGAATACCAATTTAAGGTCGAAATGACATCTGTCACGTCACTCGACAACGAGAATAAGGCTGATTATATTAAATTAGCTTCACCCGGCATAAGACGAGAAACACAATTGGAGCTTTTCTGCCAGCTTGAGCTTTTGGTATATGGAAAACCACGTATCTGGTCACAATAACAGCTTCAGATTTTCGGTCAGCCGAAATGCCGATTTTCGGTCAGCCCGAGCTTTAAAAAATTTTAAATTTTCAGCTAGCTGCTGTCATTATCTTTTGTTGATCTGTGCTTCGCTAAACGGGGAATAATGTCGTCGAGTTTTGTCTGGAAAATTTTATTTTATTTACAAGCTAGCAGAAAAGCTCCAATTGTGTTTCTCGCTTAACTCCGTTTTGCCTGCAACAGTTGGCCACCAGACGGCTATTATGTCGTGCGCGTTGACGTTTAGTTGTTTACAGTTTTTGTGACCTTTCACACGATGGTCAAATTTTGTTTGGTAAAAAAAAGCTATTCAATATATTCAATTGTTTTTCAACTGATTCATTATGTTTTATTTTGTTTTGCAAATGTAGTTGAATTTAATGTAATGTAAGCTTGGCTGAGCATTCAAAATTTTTTTCCGATTTTCCGACTTTTCCGGTGATTTTCGGGGCCTAAACCTAAAATACAGCAATACGAACAAACGAGTTTCACCACGAAGGAATTATATATTAGATTTTTCTTTAATTTTAAAAATTTTTGATTTTTCTGCTATTTAATAGGTACGAAGGTTCTGTCAATTTTGATTCTGGTAATATATTATTTTTGTGTATTAATTTTTGAAATTGTGTAAATAAAATTCTGAAACACCAAAATTAAAAACTGTCCGGCACGCCAGCAACACGACAAGTAATATTTGTAATTTTCTGGCACGCGCACATAAAAAGGTTCGCCACCCCGGGCCAAGGTGATGCTTCGTCCTAACCTGTTGTGTTTTTACACAACGAACAAATATATAATTGAAAGAATAAATTTATAATAATAATTCATTTATTCATTTAATGCTAAGTCTAAGATTAATACTAGTGAATCGCGATGCAGCTGTGTAGCAATGTAGGAAGAGACTGACGATTCATCTCTTGCTGATAAGCCAGACGCTTATCGGTACCGTAGGCGGTTAATCCGATTTATTTATTGTATGTGTGTGTATAGTTGTTATGTTATTATTGATTGTATAGTTGTTATGTATTTATTAAATCCTCAACACCTTCCCCCTTGTAATTAAAAGGTTTTATATGTAAGTCTCTCTGGTTGATTTCTTTGCCTTGTAGATCGCCTAAGAACGGGTAGATTTTCAACTGGGGGTTGTTCTTGTGGTGTATGGTGCGTATCCGGTTCAGGTCTTGTGCTTACGTTGGAAGAATTGGAAACTTCATTGCTAGTTTGCTGAGATGTAAATGGTGGAGTTTCTGGCTCTGTTGTAGATGTAGATTGCTCTTGCTTTTCATATGCTGTAACATAATTTTTTTGTACCTTGGTTCCTTCGTTCGTAATTTCGCATTCTGTACTTCGTATTTGATCGACGTGTCGTAGATATTTTTCGTTATCCACTAAAACTTCGTAGTGATAGTCTCCTCTTCTTGCCCAAATAATTCCAAACTTCCATTTTTGCTCTTTGTTGTTGTATATCCGTACTTGTACCTTGTCTCCGGTATTGAAAATTTGGTAGTTTGTTTTTGTAACCGCTTGATTCTTCTCTATAATATCTTGTCTTATGTTACGTTTTACTAAGTCAATTCTTGTTCGTATTTTTCTTTTTAATAATAGTTCCGCTGGGCTAACCCCTGTCGTACTGCTCGGCATTTTGCGAAATTGCATTAAAATTTTACATAACTTTTCATTTAACGTACCTGGTTCGTTTTTCATACTACGCAATCCCTTCTTTAAGATCTGTACATACCTTTCGGCTTGTCCGTTTGTTGCTGGATGGTATGGAGCTGTCAGTTTATGAGTTATGCCATTATTCTTTAAGAACTTTTCAAATTCGATTGACCGAAATTGTGGACCATTATCCGTTACTACTGTAATTGGTAGACCAAAACGTGCAAATATTTCGCGTAGGGCTTCTATTGTTCTTGTTGTAGTTGTTAATCTTTGAGGAATAACTTCAATCCATTTGGTGTATGCGTCTATAATGAGAAGAAAGTTAGTGTTCATAAATGGGCCTGCGTAATCAAGATGTAATCTCTGCCACGGTTCCTTAGGATAGTCCCATGTATGTAGCTGACTTTTCTTGGGATTATTCTTAATTCGTCCGCAGTGAATACAACTTCGGCATAAAGATTCTATGTCTGCATCAATGTTCTTCCACCACACGTAGCTCCTGGCTAATGCCTTCATTTTAACCATACCTGTATGCGCAGAATGTAACTCTTCTAATATTCGCTGTTGTAGAACTTTAGGAATCATCACACGAATTCCGTTAAAAACACATCCATCAAATAGGGAAAAGTTCGTAAGATTTTCATTTTCTGGTAATGATTCTCCTGATTGTAAAGCTTGAATATAGTTTTTACAAATTTCATCTTTTACTGTTTCTCTTTGTATTTCATTTCGTGTGACAGGAAGCACTTCAATTTGATTCATTAAAAATTTAGAATCACAATCCATGTTGTCGTCACCTTGTTGGGGTTTTCCTACTGGAAAACGCGAAAGAAAATCAGCATTTGCGTGTTGCGTTGTATTCCGATACCTAATTTCGTAGTTGAATCCGGACATAAAACTTGCGTAATGTAATAAACGTAGAGCAGATGTAGAGGGTAAGCTATTATGTGGATGAAGAATTCGTGTAAGTGGCTTATTATCTGTAATTAAAATTATCCTACGACCGTAGCAATACTGAAAGAATTTGCGTAGTCCCCAAAATATTGCTGTTGCTTCCTTATCTAGCTGAGAGTAATTTGCTTCCGATTTGGTCAATGAACGTGATGCGAATGCAACTGGTTTTTCTATCCCGTCTGGCATGATGTGTGCAATCACTGCTCCCAGCCCTGTGGGCGATGCGTCCGTTGCCAGTGTAAGCGGGAGGTTTTGATTATATTTCACTAATGTGCGTGGACTTGTTAGCTCTTTCTTCAAGTTCAAGTAGGTGGTTTCACAATCTTGGTTCCAGCTATACTCAACTCCTTTCTTCAGTAATGCATTCAATGGCGCTAATTTTGAAGATAAATTTGGAATGAATTTTTGATAATAATTTATCAGTCCTAAAAATGTTCTCAGCTCCGATACTTTTGTAGGTCGTTTGCTTCTAAGAATTGCCTGGATTTTGTCTGTCATAGGTTTTATTCCTTCACGGTTAATTGCATGACCTAGATAATTAATTTCGTCCTTAAGAAATTGACATTTACCTCTGTTCACATGTAAATTGTTGTCGCGTAGGCGCTTGAAGGTAACTCGTAAATTTGAAATTAGTTCGCTGTATGATGATCCCTGGATAACAATATCGTCGAAGAAACATGTCACTCCTTGCAAATCTTGTAAAATGTTATCCATGTATCGCTGCCACGTATTTGGGCTAATTTTTACTCCGAACATAAGCCTTTTTACCTTGTAAGTTCCTTTATGTGTAGTAATTGCTTGGCGTAGAGCACTTTCCTCATTGACGGGCATGTGTAAATATGCTTGATATAGATCAAGTACGCAAAAATATTTACCGCCGCCTAACTTGGCAAATATGTCCTCAATGCGTGGTATGGGGTACGTATCGTCTTCAATAACTTTATTAATCGTCGCTTTGTAGTCAGCACAGATCCTCACTTCCCCATTTTTCTTGATGACGGGTACAATTGGAGTTCCCCACGGACATAGATTGACTTTTTCAATTATTCCTGCTTCTTCAAGCCTGTGTAGTTCTTCTTCAATTTTCTCCTTCAGCGCGTACGGTACTGGTCTAGCCTTGATAAACTTCGGTGTAGTATTCCTGTCCTTCAATGGTATGTCACAAGTTATATTGGGAATTTTTCCCACGCTTTTTGTAAAAATTTCATTGTATTCTGAAATAAGTTCATTAATTTTTAATTTATATTGACTTTCTGATAAATCCATGTCGATTTGCGATATCTCTTTCCTAATCATTTTTAACTTATTTATCCATTCTCTACCTAATATTGTCTCGACTTCCTGATCTAAAATAAACAATCGTCCTACAGCGTCCACTCCATTGTATGAAATTTTAACTGAGCACAAGCCTACTGGATGCATTATTTCACCTGTGTACGTTTTTAAACGAATTGATGTAGTTGACAATTTCTGGCAAGGGAATAATAGTTTGAAATTATGCGCAGACATTGTTGAAACAGCCGATCCAGTATCAAATTCCATTTTAACCTTTACTCCATTTACTGTAATAGTTCGAAAATATTTCTCTGTGTCTATCATATTACAAGACACAGTCAAGCTATTCATATACAGGACTTCATTAGAATCCTCTTGAGAATCACTATCTAATTCTATTAACTTTTGACCAGCTACTCTGCGTTTAGAATTTGTATATTCTTTTCTAAGGCAAACTGCCGCTACATGACCAATTCTTTTACATTTGGCGCATTCTAAGTTCCTTTTTGGGCACTTGTTAGCTAGGTGACTATGATCACCACATCTAAAGCATCTTTTTCTAGTGTTATTAGAAGCTGTTTTACTGGAAGAAAGTGAAAATTTATTATTTTTTCTTGTATGTACTTGATTACCAGTATGATTCCGAATTGCGTGTATTGAGGGACCAGGTTGTCCACGTATTTCCTTGCTTTCTGCTTTTGCCGCTTGTACTGCCAATGCCACTTTGACTATTTTGTCGAATGATGCTGAAGCGTCTTCTTGCAGTAACCTTTCACGGATGTCATTGTCTCGAATACCTCTAACAAATTGTGACCGTAAATGAGTTGTTATTGTTGACTTTTTGCAATGTTCACACACAAAATTGCATCTGGATGCTATTCTTTTTAATTCTGCTTGGTAGTTGCTTATGCCTTCACCTTCGTGCTGTAGCCGTAAGGTGAATTTGTGCTGTTCAGCAACTTCACTAGCTTTCGGACATACATGAGCTTTCAGAATTTCAACTAAATTTTTGTATGTTTTGGTCTTAGGACTGTCTGGAGCCGTTAAGCACGTTAATGTATGAAAAAGCTTTGGACTCAGGCAGGTAAGAAATATTTGGACCTTCATGCGGTCATCATCAGGAGTGTCTTTTAAATTTCTTAGCTCCAAATAATTTTCTATTCTTTCCAAATAGGACTCAAAAGTTTCATTTTCCTCATCAAATGGAATTAATTGTAGGTTTTTTGCTGTAGTTCCTTGCTGAGCTCTGTTGGTCACCGTTAGTTGCGTCAATTGCACCAAAACGTCGGAGATTTGCTTTAGAGTTTCTTCCATTCTCTTCCTTTTGTTTATGTGTATATATGTGTGTATTTTATTTTTTTATACATGGTATTTATGCAATTATTCTTGAATTATGTATCATCAAGTACTGTACACTGGCAACTGTACACTATTTTATTGAAAAAAAAAATTTTTTTTTGTGTAAATGGCACGTTTTTAATTTTTTTTTTTATATGCACTTATATACTGTATGTATGCGACATGTAATTATTTTGTTTTTATGTAACCACTGGGAATCACAATGAAGTATATGGTAATCACGTGTAGGTTCTATTCGATATTTCAAAAAAATTAATCAAAAAAAAAAATCCTCGTCGCCACTTCTGTTGTGTTTTTACACAACGAACAAATATATAATTGAAAGAATAAATTTATAATAATAATTCATTTATTCATTTAATGCTAAGTCTAAGATTAATACTAGTGAATCGCGATGCAGCTGTGTAGCAATGTAGGAAGAGACTGACGATTCATCTCTTGCTGATAAGCCAGACGCTTATCGGTACCGTAGGCGGTTAATCCGATTTATTTATTGTATGTGTGTGTATAGTTGTTATGTTATTATTGATTGTATAGTTGTTATGTATTTATTAAATCCTCAACATAACCCTTGTCCTCTTTTTTCGAGTCCTTTATTCTTAGACTGAACCTTGTTGAGCTTTCCACTATTTTTGAAAAGGTTTCCTTTACGTCTTGCGCTATTCGTCCAATTATGGCTGTCATCTGAATGTTTCTTGTGAAGATGTTGTTTGCTCGTTAAGTTGTGCTTCTCTCACTTTTGCTTCCTGAGCCAGGCCGAAGTAATGCCTTTGGGGTTCATACCGGTCAGAAACCAAATATCATGCAAAGGGTTGGTGAGTTTCATCATCATAAATAGCTCCACAGCCTGTTATTGGCCTTGGCTTCCTGCAACATCCTCCTCCAGAACTGTCTGTCCCTGGCTTGGGGTCTCCAATTTCTTATACCTAGGGTTCGTAGATCCTCCTCTACGCTATCTGTATATCTCTTTTTTGGACGTCCTGTGCCTCTGTGTCCGTCTGGTCTCTTGTTCATAATAATTTTTGTTATGCTGTCATCACTGCTACGTTCAACATGTCCTGCCCATCGAATTCTGCTAATTTTTATAGTTTTTATGATGTTCGGATCTTTATACAACTGATACAATTCGTGATTGTATGTTCTCCTCCAAACACCATTTTCATTTACTCCTCCATATATTGTGCGCAGGATTTTTCTTTCAAAGCACCCCAGGAGGTGTTCTTCATTACTTCTTAGTGTCCAGGTTTCGGATCCATACAGTAGTATTGGCCTTATAAGGGTTCTGTATAGTTTAACTTTAGTCCTCCTTGATATGTTCCTTGTTAAGAAGTGTTTACGTAGCCCAAAATAGCATCTATTTCCCAGCGCCAATCTCCTTATGACTTCTGCCGTCGTGTCGTTATCTTTTGAGATTAGCGTCCCTAAGTATATAAATTCTTTTACACCTTCGATGTTATATGTATCAATGGTCATATTCTGGCGATCATTCCGTCTTTTAGAGATGCACATATATTTCGTTTTCTCTTCATTAATTGCTAGTCCGAATTTCTTTGCTGCTCTTTCTAGCAATATGAAGGCTTCTTTCATTGCTATGCTGGATCTGGCAAGTATTACGATGTCGTCAGCGTATGCCAACAGTTGTACCGACTTGTTGAAAATACTGCCCGCGGTGTTAATTCCTGCGTCTCTTATCACTTTTTCCATAGCTACGTTAAATAGTAAGCACGACAGGGCATCTCCTTGTCTTAGTCCTACTGTGGCGTTGAATGGTTCTGACAGCTCTCCTTCAATTCTTATTCTGCATATAACCTCTTTCATTGTCATTTTGGTCAAATCTACGAGGTGTTTGGGAAATCTTAAATACTCCATAGCTTTATATAATTCTTCACGTTTTATTTTATCATACGCGTTTCTGAAGTCTATGAATAGCGAATGTATGGTAATATTAAATTCATTTGCCTTTTCCAGGACCTGCCTAAGGGTGAAAATATGGTCTGTGGTGGATCTTCCGGGGCGGAAACCGCTTTGATAGTTTCCCAGAGCTGCTTCTGCGTAAGGCTGCAGTTTAACGTATAAAATATTTGATAATACTTTATATGCTACATTCAATAGCGTGATACCTCTATAATTACGGCAGTTTAGCTGATCTCCTTTTTTGTGTATAGGGCACACAATGCCCTCGCTCCATTCCGATGGTATTCGTTTCTGGGTCCATATTAGTGTTACGATTTCATGCAGGCTTAATATTACGTTTTCACCTCCTTGTTTCAATAGCTCTGCTACGATGTTATCTTTGCCCGGAGATTTGTTGTTTTTTAGCTTTTTCACTGCGTCTTGTACGTCTTCTAATGTAGGCATGTCTCCCGCTAGTTCTTCTGCTAGTTCCATGTTTTCTGTAAGGGGTTGCTCCTCATCTCGAGCTAGCAGTTCTTGAAAGTGTTCACGCCATCTAATTAGAACTGATTCTTTGGTACTTAAGATCTCTCCATCCTTAGTTTTGCACATGGTTATTCTGGGCTTGAAACCGACTCGTTGCCCCTTTACTTTTTTATATAGTTTCCTGACATCGTTTCGGTTGTTCGCTTCTTCTATTTTCAACATTTCGTTTTCCCAGTACTCCTTTTTCTTCGCTTTGTGCACTCTTTTCTCCTGTCTCCTTTTTTCTTTGTATGTCTCAACTGCATTTCTCGTTCTGTGTTTCTGTATCATTACTTGATATGCTATATTCTTTTCCTGTGTTACACGGGTACACTCATTGTCGAACCATTCATTTCTGCTTTCACGGGGTTCGTATCCTAGAGTATTTGATGCTGATTCTTTGATTAGGGTCTTCAAGTTATTCCATTTAACTTCTATGTCTTCGGCGTTGTGATTATTTGCATTTATCACTCTTCTATTTATTTCTTCCACATATTCTTCTTGTTTTGCTTCTTCTTTTAATAATAATTTCACGTTAAATTTTCTTTCCCTGCGGTTTCTTCTTTCGTTTAGTGTCGATATTCTGCTTCTGATTCTCGTCCCAATCATATAATGGTCGGAGTCGATGTTTGCACCACGATATGATCTGACATCTAGTACTTCTGAACAGTGACGCGCTTCTATAAATATATGATCAATTGAGTTTTGCGTTCTTCCATCTGGAGATCTCCAGGTTACCTTATGTATATCTTTTCGCTGGAATCTTGTGTCTGTGATCACCATATTATTCATCATTGCAAAACTAATCAGTCTCATACCGTTTTCATTTGTTTCGTCGTGTAGACTAAATGCTCCTATTGTTGGTCGGTATGCACTTTCATGGCCAATTTTTGCATTTGCATCTCCTATGACAATCTTTACATCATGTCTAGGACAGTTTCTTAGCGTCCTATCTAAGGTTTCATAGAATGCATCTTTCGCTTCTTCTAGCGCATCTTCAATCGGGGCATGTATATTTATTATGGAGTAATTAAAGAATCTTCCTCTTATACGTATTCTACATATTCTTTCATCTATAGCGTCAAACCCCATTACTAGATGTTTAATTTGTTTTCTTACAATAAATGCCGTCCCAAAAGTGTGATTCTTCTCGTTACAACTATAAAATATATTGTGCGTTTTTTTCTCTAGGATCCCCTTTCCAATCCATCTCACCTCTTGCACTGCTGTCAGGTCGCTTTTATATTTATCTAATTCGTTTAGTAGAACTTTTAGTCTGCCAGGTTGATACAGTGTCCTTACATTCCAAGAAAAAATTCGTAAATCATGGTCCTTAATACGATATCCGGGTCTTCGTTGTGTGGTCAATCCTATCCGAGGCTCTGTTGTAGGTCTCGTGGCAATGTGGTAATGCCAGGACGGGTTGCCAGCCCGTCGCTGGTATGCGGGAATATAGCGTCCCACCCTCGCTACTACCGTTGGTTGGTGAGTTTAGTTAGTAGGAATCTGACACTACCGTTTGGGTGCGGACCTCTAGCGGTGTCTCCTCTTTTAGGCATGGACCTTAGACAGACGGTCGTACACATTCCCTGCTAGCCCGACGTAAGATTCTCACCACTCCCTCGTAAAATAAAAAACATGATGCAGCTGGGATTGTATTCTTTTTTTATCATGTTTACTTCTTTGTACAAACTCCTAGCATCTTTATTACTGTAGCTTTGTTTAAGTGCATTTATGCTATTTCTGAAGTAGTATCTAGAAACTTTTCAAAATGTTAAAAAAAGGTTGGAAAAAAGAACCTTAGTGACTTAGGTTTTTTAATTAGAGTGCACAATATGTGAGAAAATTTTTTTCCCCTTTTTTTCAACCGCTTTCATTTCTACATTTTCTAATCACAAACCATTATTTTTGGTAATGAAATAAGAGCTGCAGTCCTTACCATATGAAAGAAACCCCAGTTGTCGTATACAATAAACGATTGTACAACTTGTGGCGGAACAGCATGTATATTTTCATTACTTTTCTACAAGACGACATATTTTTTTAAAAGATCCTGGAAATCCCATAAAAAGGACACACTGGACTGTATTCGTGAGTCATATAAAAACAAACGGATCTTTGTCTACTTTGATAGTCCAACGGCAATCAGGGTGATAAGGACCCGTAGGACCAAGAATAAATTAGTTTGAAACAGCAAACGTGCCGCGCTCTGTGAGCTGGGCGTTCTCAATTAAGTTACCCTATACGAGCTAACTATTAATTGCTCCTTTAATCCCTCATGGGACATAGGGCGGAAACAGTTGCCCTCCCGCGGACTCTGTTTTGCGCCACAGCCACTGACATATAGATATGGACTGCTAATTGACTACTTTCAATGGCACCATTTTTCTCCAGAAGAAGAAGACCTTCTCTATGTAAACAACAATTTTTTTTTTCGAATTAAGAGGAAAATAAGTAATAAGATGTATGTTATAATTGATAGAAATAATTTGCCATCATTATTTTTTATTTAGTAGCAGTTTTTTCGTTAAATAAATGTATTGGGATGTAATGGGTTCTTTCCCTCTGTTTAACGAACTTTTAAAAATAACGAAAGTAGAAAAAGAAGAAAAAACTCTATAGCTGTCTAGTTTTTTCTAATTATGTTGATATCGCTGACATGCACTGAACTGCTTTTCATTTTAAAACCGATTAAAGTTCATAGGATTTTAACGGGGGAACGGGGCGATAGTTTTTGGTGCCACTTTTTTGTATGGGATTTTGCTTATTTAGCAGTCCATATCTATATGTCAGTGGCCACAGCTCTCAGCTCTAACCAGGATCTCCCAGTTATTGCGGCCTCTGCTAATATGGTTCTCCTCCAAGTTGTTGTAGGTCTTCCGACTCGACGGGATTCTTGCGGATTCCAATGAAGGGCCTGTTTGACTACATTCTCGTTTTCGCGTCGCAAGGTGTGGCCAACCCAATTCCATTTCCTTCGCCTGGGGGGCTATCCTGGAATGCGATCCGAAAGTGAGAAAAAAACGGAAGCCAGTTGCGATGCGATTTAGTTTTTGTATCGTTGAGTGCGATCGCATCGAAATGAAATTATTGCCTGATAAATGCTCGAAAGAAAATATTTTCACTCAACCTACTTCATTTATCGACTTATTTTGACATTTTAATGCGAATAATTGTTTCAAGAATATTTAAAGAGTTTTTAGAAAATTTTAAAATAAACAAATAAATTCAGCGCATCCGTCAATGACTTTACTCACGGATTGAAATTCGATGGCAGACGGACAAATTTAATTCGAATTCGCATTGGCGGATACCATTTTCTTATTTCCGAATTTTATGACTTTCGAATCGCATTCCAGGATAACCCCCCTGATTTGGTCGTCTATCCTTTCTTGGCCGGCACGACGCCATAGTTCCTCATTTGTAATTCTATCTTTCCAGCGGATTTTTAGGATACGACGTAGGCATCTGTTGATGAAAGCTTGTAGGCGTCCCGTGATGAATTGGGTGACTTTCCATGTTACCCTGTGCGTCTCCATGTTACCCTGTCCGTGGCAAGGGAATTGGTGGGGTGTAGTAGAAACGGTCTCAGGACACTTCTTGAGCCTTATTCTCGTTGTCGAATCACCCAAGTGAGTTTTCTCTTAGGCGGTGTCACGCCACTTTGAATGTGGTATTCTCGTTGGCGAGTGACTGGGCTACGAGGAACGTTGTGAAATGAAACACATTTTCATTTGAAAATTGAGTTTGACATATTTAACAGTGCGATGTTTGTTGTAAAAAAAACCATAAAAATTTGTAAAAATAAATAAATAAAACGAGTTCATTCGCGTTTTGGTTTTCGGATTCCGAATTTTGCAGCATAAACTCCACCATCACTTTGAATTGTTTTCTTGGTGTTATTTTTACACTAAAAATATTAAAATTTATATATTGGTGTCACTTAGATTGACAATGAGAATACCAATTGAGGGTCGAAGTGACATCTGCCACGGCACTCGACAACGAGAATAAGGCCCCTTGGCTTGATTACCGGACACTGCGCTCTAAATTACCACCTACGGAGGATTGGAAAGGATAGCCAGAAGCATGGTCTCGTCGTTTCGACGAGATGCTTGAACATTCAAGTCGAAGCGACGTTTGCCGAATAATTACCGAATGTTTAAATAGTATTATTTTAAGATTTACATATGTTGAAGAGGCCGTTTTGAAATCGAAAAGATCTATGAAATAAATAAATAACACCCGAAAGTACACGCAGTAAAACTTTATTTTATTTTCAAATTAATGTCGCGCCGTTGTTTGTTGTTCCTCGATAGTGAGTTCTTTTCGAATGCTTTTCTTGGTTCAAGCGATGAGACCATGTAGTTTCCCCTTGTTCCACGGTGGCGATGACCTTTGTTGCACCGTGTCGGCAGATTTTGGCCGGAGGTGTTGTCGAACTAGGGTGACCCAGCTGATCGTCAGCATTTTCGTATGTTGATATACGGATGAACGATCGTCGCTTGGCGATGGTTAGAAATCCATTGCGACGTGCAGTCGTTGTACGCTTCACGTATGTTCACCTTGTTTGTCTCCGAACAAAGGCTTTATTCTGGAACCGTACATAGGTAGTATTTTTAAATGAAACAAGCACTACATTGTGGCGTCTGTCCTGAAAGTCGAATCGTGTGGCGTGATCAGTCGTTTGAGTTCAAGAAAGTAACGTCTCAGTCGAATTACGACTTTCATCACAGTGGCCTAGACTCAACTTAGCACTGTAACTCTATGGCCCTCTGCTGGAAGTCGTAATCCGACTGAAACTTCACTTTCTTCAACTTAAAAGACTTGTCACGCCACACGACTCGACTTTCAGCACAGATGCCTGTGTAACCATCATTTATTCACAATATCAAAAACTAGAAAAATTATCGACTTATTTATATTCTCAATCACAATTCAAACATTCTCACTGCGCCTCTTGCCATGATCAGATGCTATGGAGGAGTGTAGTTGCCCGTAAATAATTTTCAAATGGGAAATTACAATTCACGTGCGATTGTGTATGGAATTGTCATTTCCCCACATGCGCGCTCTGGGGGTCAATTCTGGGGCCGTATTTGGTTTCACGAGTCGATGAATCGACTCGACAAAAAAAGCTTCTCGATTTTCTCTAAGTTTCATATTTGGCATTACGACCAAATCGACAGATAAGCGCTGCCATACAAAACCATCAAATTGTGTGATATTACTCCAAGTGCAGCAAACCACGTATATTTAATTAAAATAGAAATTGTTAAAAGTTTATTGTATGCATAAATTTAGCTTTTTAATAAACGTCAAACGTCTTTATCGACACGTAATGGTGGGACCACACTACGCGGACTTGGGTCGTACGCGCTTTTGCCTTTTTTTCATATAGAGTTTTGACTTTTTTACGACTTTGTCCATGGTAAAGGCCGTGCGGCCAAACAACGCGGACAAAAGGCTGTGCTTAAAAAGGTACATTGTGCGTCCACACACTATGAGCTTATCAAAAGCGCGTACGCCGTTTGAAATGAGAATTGATTTTTTCTTACTCATGATTCAGAAAATTAAAAGATCACGCGCGCTTTTGGCTGGCCGTACGACCAAAAGCGCGTGGGATCTAAGTCCGCGTAGTGAGGGCGGGCCTTAAAGAGACGATCAAGTTGTCGATATCGTGTTGCCAAATGCCAATTTTCATTTATCGACAGAAGTCGATATCGACTCGAGGAACCAAATACGGCCCCTGGTTCGGTGTAGTGAATACGTGTAAACAGTTTACCCGTTTGCACCGTTGTTTGCGATTCTTACATCGTGCAAACACGTACACGTCTAAAAAATGCGTGTAAATGTGCAAAGTAGTCGTGAAAACTTTTATCAAAAAATATTACCTTAATTTGATAAACTGACACTTGACAGTTTAAAAATCAATTCAGCCTTGATTCAGCATTAACTTTTCAGGAATGCAACGAGAATCGCTTTTTCAGGTTGTGCAGTGAAAAAGTGAAAAAGGTGTGTAAAACGTCAAGTGTAAACTTTTTTTTCACATTTGCACTACACCGAACCAGAATTGACCCCCTGGTCCCTTATTTTGTGGTGATAACTCGATCACGCGAGAAATTGCAATCAAAGAAAGAGCGGCGCATTGAGTGAGCGAGCCGAGCTAGCGCGAAGTGCCTGCCGTGTTGCGTGCGGCGCACATAGAGGGGTGGGTGAATGCCGCCACTCACAGAGCGCCGCACCGACCTGTATGAATGAACCTGTTTACTGTGCAAAAATGAACCGTATAATTCGGCCGAATGTTCGGTTCGGTAGATTTTTGACCGAATATTCTGCCGAATATTGGTATTCGGTTGAACCCATATTCGGCGCATCTCGACTTCAGACCCAGTACCTCACCAAAAGAAAAAAACAAATTATTTTGGTGTAAATATAAAGCAACAAGAAACGGCACTGGTACTCGTTAATTTAATTATTATTAAAATACTAGTTTTTAAGACGTCGGAAGGGATCTAATTTTGTTATAGGATGCTTTATTTATTGAACTAGAGAAACATGATTTAATTGTTATGCCCGGTTCACATTATTCCAGTCCAGTAATCCAGCGTGGCAATCCAGTCCAGTGGCGCTGAAATGTCCGAGCTGGAATGAAAAAGTAGACTGCCAATCCAGTCACTGAACTGCATTGTTCACATTATTGCAGTGGCATTCCAACGGATTGCTACTGGAATATCTGTGTACTATGAAGTTGGAGTCATAAGGCCCATTCAGATGCAGCAGCAGGAGCGGCAGCAAACAGTTCCTATTCTAATGGCGGTCACTTGACAACTAAAGCAGCAGCGATTGCTAGTAAAACTAAGCTTGTTGCCGCTGCTGCTGCTGCATCTGAATGGGTCTATAGTCTAAAATGTAAGAAAGCGGACAATTCCACATCAGATTAGCTCATTGCCCCCCTTCGGATCCATCGTTGGGTCGTTTAGGACATAATTCAACAGAAACAGAAGTTGACATTAATGAAAAATGTGACGGCCTTTAATATTAAGCTTTTATGTTACAACAATTTAACAAAAAAACCAGAACAGAATAATACAGCAACATTAGAGTACATAATTTACTCATTCACTAAATTCCACTATACTATCTCAAAAGCACCTGAAAAATAAAGAACAATTGCAAATGTCGTAAATACCTCCAAAAAACCATCAATAGAATTCTAAAAATTTTATTTATCCCACTCACGTAATACAATAATTATTTAAAATCAATCAGCTTTTAATGTGAAAATAAAATATTTTCGAAAATTTAAGTTTTTTTTAGTTTTCTGACAATATTTTAAAACTTATGTAATAGGATTTTAGTGAAGACAGCAAATATATCCTATGTGTCGACAAAGATGAAATTTGCACTTTTAGCTACTGAATATTTAAGTAACTTATAATTAATTTGCAATAAATTTAATTTCTACTTATTTGTGTGGATTTAAATCGTGTAAGCGAATACAGAAATTTTAGATTCTTCTGGAGTTATTACCCTTTTGTTTCCCATCGAAGAACAATTCAATATATCTGTTACCCATTTGTTCTCTGTGCTTTTTCATCGCCTGCATGGCTTCTTCATATGTATCAAAATATGCATCTGCTGAGCCACTATGCAATCCCTTATTATTGTAGATAATCTTCACATTTACCGGACGAACCGGCTCGAAAAACTATATTTGGAAGAAAATAATAATGAATATGATTTAGCATTAAATGAATATAATTACTCTATTAACATCGTTTTCAAAGCAGTAGTACGGCAAGCCTCGCATGTGGACACAAAATGTGTCATTCTCATTTCTTCCACCTCCGATAGGACCGAAACCACCTCCTCCGGAGCTGTTGCGGGTGTCACTCAAACCTCCACCGCTACCACCTCCAAAGAAGTTGTTATTCCCAAAGTTACCATTGCCGCCGCCGCCGCCACCACCGCCTCCTCCGCTATTGCGATTAGAATTGAATGGCCCATCAAACGGATTATTACCATCGAAGCTGCTTCCACGATTATTTCCAAAATTGTTAAAATCCCCGAAGCCTCCGCCACCTCCACTACCGCCGTTTCCACCTCCATTTCCGAATCCGCCTCCACCGCCATTAAATCGTCCACTTCCACCATTGTTAAAACCGCTACCACCACTCATGCTGCCACCGCCGCCGCCACCGCCACCACCACCGCCGAAATTACTTCCGCCGTTCCCACTGAAGCTATTGTTTGCCCATATGTCTTTAAAAAAAAGGTGGTGATTTTTTTTTAGTAGAAATTTAGTTATTAATTTTTACCATTTCCTCTGGAGTTTCCACGTCCTCCTCTGCCGCCGAAATCGTTGCGGCCGCCGCCACGTGAACCACCCCGGTCCTTCTTGTCGTATGGCCCTGGACGACTTCCGGACGATTGTCGCCTCATTTCAGCAACAGAACTCCGAAATATTTCAATATATCTGCAGAAATTTTACCAAATTCGATATTAATATATCATAATAATATTATTTTCGGGGGTCTGTAATTTGAAATGCTTTTTTTAATTATTCAACTTTAACATTTAAAATTCCTGATAAATTCTATGTCTGAAGAAAAAAACTAAAATGTTTATTGTGTAACATAAAATAATGAAAAGAATATAGAATAAGAAAAGAAAATCCTACTTAACACAAAATAAATTTTATATATAATTTAGGGTTTTACTTTTATAACTGTAAGTATATGAATATTAAACTAACGATACTTGAAATTCTCTTAAAATGTTTAAGTTAAAGTGGATACAGAACCACCAAGGACAAAATCTTGGCTTTAAATTCTTTTAGAAAATATATGATATATAAATAAGTTAAAAAGTCACATAAAAACTAAAAGCTCCTAAAAACTACCCTAACAATAATTCTTATATCAAAAGGACAGATAGCTATACTATTTCTAAAAGCCTAGCTCGACGTCAGAATTAAAATGTAAAAATACAGAAAATTGTTTTTCAAGCCTAATTACTCTATTATAAGTATTTTAAATGTAATTTCTTTCTAAATTCTTCATATATGTAGCTGGATGAACTAACTATTTAGACGCAAGTTTTACTAATCACTAATACTAATATTTACACCTTTCTTGTTTCTGGGCTCGTGGAGACTTATAAAGATTTTGCATTATTATAGGAAAAACGAAAAATAATGAAAACATTACAACGAAAGAGGTTGAGGAATGATTTTATACTCATTTATTCATGACCCATAACTTTGTTTCAAAAAATAAAACAAAATGTCATTGCGTCGACTATTGAAATAAAGAACCCCTAACTGAATTCTATATACGTATACTATATAAAAATCCTTACAACTGACCAATCAACAGCAATATGGATTGACCGCTCTGGAATTCTACATTGCCTCAAAAAATTATACTATGTCGAAAATGTTAAGATTTATAAAATAAAATCTATGCGCAAGTTCAACTTCATACGTACGAAACGGAACAATATTAGATTGGCCGCAATGCTCTTTAAGAGCTAATACCGAAAACTACTACTAAAAGTGATATTGTGCGTTTGGTAGGATATGAAAGGAATCGTACTACAAAACGACTGAATCTTTCTAAAAATCTTACTTAGTTGAAAATCGAAGGTAAAACAAATCGAATTAAATTGTATCGGCAATGTGCTAGTATAAAACATTGGCATACAAATGACTCGACGTACACGTACGCCTTCCTTTGTACTACCAGACCATGTTATTGATCATGACACGATGCAATATACAACAGTTAACCGAACTGGAAGGATCGAGGATAGAATAGGTTAAGCCCGAGAATATAGCGATGTACCTGGTGTTTGATTTCATGAGTGCATTGCGAGTTTGTATCGCTCTTGGCTATTGGCGATGAGAATAGTGCGATTGCGCAAGAGTCTCAATTCAATGGAACATACAATGGTATTATTAATAGAGGCAATTCTTGTTGTACCAATCATGAATTACTTCTAAAACTTGATTGATTGAGAGTTGAGTAATAAGAAAAGGTCTGGGGCGTGCTTGACTTTCATGAGTCGACGTGACGTAAGTATTGTCTTCAGCAAACCCTTTGGTAATAGATAAACTAATTTTAGTAGCAGTTTTTATAAAGATTAAAAAATCAAAGCATGATCAAATTGATCGGCAAAAATAGTGTAGCCCGGTACCCATTTGTTGCAAAGCAGTATCGCTGTATCGTTTAAATTTTTGATTGATACGAATAAAACAGGAACCCAAATTTTTCGAGTATCATCACTGCGTTCCGAATCATCCACACTGTACCATGATTGATGCGGGAGCGTGATACGGTTATGTGGTCAGTGTCTGATTTCAAGTGACGATGAGGACACAGCAGCAAGTGGCAGAAGCCGCGTATATTTGCACTTATTTTTAAATTTTATTATACAATTCAGGATGTTTCGGATCCCACAGGATTTCATATTTTTTATAATGTTTCAATAAATTCAATAATATTTTCTCCATATTTGAAATTTTTTAAAAATAATTCTTGAATTTTGCATTTGCGCACGTTATTAACAAAGATCACTAAACAGTGGAGGAAGATGTAACGGCAACGCACATGCCCGTCCACACTACTTCCTAAAGCGTATAGTATCATTCCTTTGATGTGACGGAGAATAACCGCTAAATGAGAGATCGGGTTCGTGTTGTATCATTTCGCACATTTTGAAACGGAGCATTGCAAATTTTTTAGAAAAAAAATTAAAGATAAAAGGGATACGATACGCCGTTTTGCAACAAATGGGTACCGGACTTAATGTTTAAATTTGTCACACCCAAAAATACACTCAATGTGGGGTGCTACACGGAGACTCAAGACGTACGAAAAACCCGGTTTTATAGGAAAGAAACGAAGGGGAGGAGAGAAAGAAGGACGCACATGACGAAACTTTAACGAAAGAATTTTCACCCAAAAATTTTCGGGGTGAAAACTAACTCATACGCACATTTCTTTCTCTTCTCCCTTCTCAGATGTAAACAATGACCGCGGTAAACACACACAATCAAAGCTTTCATGTAGAATAAAGAATTATTCCAAGCCGAAGGCAGCCTCGTGTAGCATTAAATAACGAGACTTAAATCTGGGGTGGAAGCACGTAAGTTGTTTCAATCGACCTCTTCATACAAAAATTTTGAATTTTGTATGGAGAGGTCGATTGAAACAACTTACGTGCTACAACCCCTGATTTCGGACGACTTCTCGAGTCTCCGTGTAGCACCACCCAATGAACGTCGAAAAACGAAACTCATTCATTTTAATACCAAACCAATAGTTTGAAATGTTATTAACGCAGTTAGGTGCCATACTTTGTCAAAAATCTTTGGAGATATCTAGAGCAACTAGATAAGACTCTTGCCGAAGCGATACATGCATTAAGGTTGTTAGGGAACATTCATATGTATCTGAAATAGCCAGCATTATAAGCTGAGTCATAAAAAATAACCACTTAAAATAAACTAAATATAGCTGATCGATTTGTGTGAATTGCAGAAAAGTTTTAGATCATACAAACCAACCAAAACAAAAAAAAAGTATTTGCATAAGAATTCTATGAAGTATAGAACAGATGTAATTTTGAAATTGATGATGCTACCCAGTGTTTCTGCAATTAACACTCATACGACTGCAAATAAAATAATCTCTCAATTCATTTTTAATAAAAGTTATAACAGTAAAATAATTGCGATAACCACAATATTAATATTCTTACTAGTTAGTACCTCATATTTTCCTCTATCCTAAATATTTTTTTTAGATCCTACCATTCTATATTCTAATATAAAGGAGTATTAATTTTCACACCGTCTAATATTCCAGCAATCTTTTGATTTTTTAAAGACGCATTCCCTCTTTTTGAATATGTCGTTTAGAATTTTGGGATATTGGTAATTTTGTCTTTGTAGTTGCAGATTTTTTAAGTTTTATATACACTCAGTAAATATGCATGTGCCTCGAATAAAAATGGTTCCACGCGGAAGAAACCTAGAGCTTACACTATCTGGTTATTGTAACTATTGATAAATTATAATTGACTAACCTACCCATCATATTTAACAAATTTGATATTTCGCACTCTACTAGATATTTGAATACGTTCTAGGACTTTTTTTCGAATTATAAGTAACACAATTTATTTGGAAAAAAAACTTCCCAATTTATGATTAGAGCTTTCCGTTCAATAGCTAAACACAATCTTGATGAGTCGCGTAGTGTAGTGTACTTGAATAACATATTATATCAGCCGCAATCTTGTAAAATGAATCATGGAGTGTTACACAATAAAAAGGCGCATCGTGGGGCCTATTGCCACAAAATCATCTTCAGCGATAACGCACATATGTATTTATTCTCGTTGGCTTAAGTAAATAAGCAAAATTGTCGAATTTCGATCTAGGAAAATCTGAGTGATTCGAGTGAAATTAATGGGTCTTCAATGTGTAACTGTTTGGTACAAATTTTAGTCAAAATATGTCATTCTTATTTCGTTGAAAATAGCTAAGGAAGGACTGTTCCGTCAACGCTATCGAATCATGATTTCATCTTTTTATGGAATAAACTTTATTGTTTTGAATACCGTGATTTTAACAAGAGAGCTCCACATCCCACGCAGCGACTCGAACAATGAATTTACTGCAAGATAAGTTTCCCAGCCGTGTAATTTCTCGAAGAGGTGATGTGAATTGGCCATCTAGATATTGTAATTTAACAAAGTTGCTCGATTTCTTCTTTTGAAATTACATATGTCAAGCGAAAGGGCAACACAAATGATCTACAAAATTAAACGCAATGTTCATGAAGTTATGCGTCAAATAATCCGTAAATTATGCAAAAATCTCATGGAAAATTTGGCCAAAAGAATTGTCTAAAAAAGAGTGCGTAACGCCCAATTGGAAGACATTCTGTTAAAATCAATAAAATCAAATTCTTTAAAATAAAACACATATAACGGGGAAATTTCCATTCGTTCCCGTTTCAGTTGCTGTGCTTTCGGGGCACGATGTGCATCGTTAAGTTATGAAGGTTAATTACATAGTTATACTTTCATTTGGATTAAAAAACACGAGTTCAATTTGCCCATAAATACAAAAAAATTAACACAGTTATAAAAAAAACCAATTTTACATATAATTAATTCATTAAAATAAATCTCAGAAGCCATTAAAATATAGCACATAATAATTAGGTAAAAGCCTTTATAATATAATAGCCCTACTGATTTGCTTATCTAAACACGAAGAAAGAATTTTAGAAGTTGAGAAGATACGAGTTTTACAAGGAGTGCCGTTCTTTTTAAAAATTCAAATATTTAGATCTACACACGATATTAGTAGAATATATTCAGAATTGCTTGCACACGAAAATTTTTACAATTGATCTCGATGATTTTTGAAAAATTGTATAAATTAACAAGTTTTAAAATTAATGAGTAAGTTGTTTAGAAATATGTAAACAATTATGAATACATCCGATAGATAACATATAAGCTGTACAAATAACTTTTAGTTTTTTGCCTTTTAAATCAGAAAAATAGATAAAGAAAAGGTAATAAATTTGGTATTGAAGACCTAAGTTACTGATAAATTACTACTCCAATATTAAAATTAAATTCAGAAATTTCATTTCATCTTATCAAATTTAATATAAATTTAAAACTAAAACTGTAACAATTGACACGTAAAAAAACTTGTAAATTGTGTAATATTTAATTAAAATTAGTAACAAAGAAAAATAAACAAACCCCAAATAATTTTGAATTTTTTATGTTGAAAATAAAAAAATAATTTTTAAAAAAAAATATATATATAAATTAAAAATTAACATTTTGTAAATAAAATTCATAAACCAACCCACCTGTGCCCAATCTTTTCCCGATTACGTTTTAAGGCTTGTTCAGTATCATCCTGTGTTTCAAACTGAACATATGCTTCCCCAGTTGCACGACCCCTTCGATCCATAACAATAAGAATTCCCTCCCGGTCCGGTTTGATTTCCAACCCTGCCCACGACAACATAGTAGTGTTTTTTTGGATTTATATTTCGAATTTGATTTTTAATTGTTTTATATAAATTACATTTGTATTTTTAAAAAAATTTAATAACTAAATTATGAAAAACATATGCCACTAGAAAAAAATGCAATTATATTTTTTGTTTAATTTTTTTTGGCAAAACTTTATGTGGGTTGCTGTTGGGATAATAAAAGCGGTTTATATGTGGAAGATGGTTATGTTCTCCTCGTTAATTATTCATTAAAGCTTACATAATTAAAGCATTAATCAAAATAATTAATATATACTATTATACATTTAATAATGATCGATTTAATCCTTTCGTAAATTACATATTTGCATTTGTTTGTGAGTAAAGAAAAACGATGTATCTTTTAAACGATGTATTCCATCGACTTTGGATTTACTATTTACTTTACAAAATGCTATTACTATTAATTGTAGCAATGTCTGCCTACTGCCCTACACATTTTTTAGATGGGAAGTATCCCAAAAATGGTGTTTTCGGTAAATCATTTCAAAATCGAAAAGCTAAGCTAATATACTCAATCGCATCGAGCTATAGTAGTAAGAATTTTAAGAAGATTGATTCCTATCAAAGTAAACGAAAACCCAGAATAAAACGAATAACATCACGTCAAGAGCATCACTATGCTGAAATCGTATTGTCTCTCATGAGAACTGAGCTCATAAAGGCGTTATTAGCTGAGGCCTTATTGATTAGGCAATCGCTGCTAAATCACAACAAAATACCTTGTGAACATACTGTTCTTTTATTGAAGGACCGATAGAAATCAATAGATAGAAGTGCAATATGAGGAAACTTGCTAAAGCTAAAATACTTCAATGGCAGAAGGAAACGTGTGGTGGTAGCACTTAATTTGTTTCAATCGACCTCTTCATACAAAAATTTTTGTAACACTTGAATTTTTGTATGAAGAGGTCGATTGAAACAACTTACGTGCTATCACCCCTGGTTTTCACACAAAATTAAGAAATCTTGCTAGAATCGAGCCTTATAATACGGTCGAGGGGGGGCGATTGGTCTTTAGTACATATAACTGCCTACGCAAACAAAGTTGAAGAAGGTGAAAATGCTATGCGGCATATATCCTATGCACTGTTTGATCTGGCAATAGTCGAAAAATAGCAGAAAGGAGACGGAAAGTATGGAAACTAGTTTTCATGTAATACCTTTGGTTATTGAACAAGAGCCACTTTTCCGCCAACATGCTTATACGCGAGAAAACAAAAAAGAATAAAAGTAAAAGCAATCCAAATCTATATCACGTAGATATAAAGTCCATAAAATGTTTAAAAATCATTTAGAAAACAAAGCAGCAAGATAATTGGTGAAGACAGGCGGGAATCAATGTATGAAATGCTTGAACAGTTAATAAATAAAATATTCTCTCGCACATGGGCTGCCTTGATTTTAAGAAGAAAAATGTTCATAGTGTTAACAAAATAATTATTCTATCAAATTAGTAAAAAAAAAGGAAGAAATTCTTGGTATTTTGAAATTTCATTTTTAAACAGAAAGAAAGGCAACAACTGAAATATTTAGATTTTTTTACGAAATCTTCAAGCAAAAAACTTCAAACATCTTGAAATCGGCCATCATGAACTACTACTGCTTAACAAAAGAGATGATTCCGTTTTATGTTATCAACAACTAAGGCGAATGAATCAGACGAAGGAGAAAAAATATTTTGAAAAACAAAGCAAAAGTTGGAAGTTAATCTATTAAAAATGAAAGGTTAGCTAGCGCATCCTCTTCCAATATACAATAAGGACTTTTAAAATGAACTCCCAATTATCTTTTCTATTAATGTGTAGCAGAACATACACTTTCACTTTTTGTCTTAGAAACGAAAAATCAACTCGAGAATAATGCTTAAAATAAACGCTGTAATAGAGCTACAGATTTACTAACTTTAGCTTTTTTATAATTGAATGGTTGCTTGCCTGATTGAAAGCATGTTTGCAAAAGAGCAACTGATAGGTAAATGAGTTGCTCAACCTAGAAACTTTACATAAAAAAATTAAAAAAAAATGAGAATACCTGCCAACTTCATTTCAATTTTCACACATTAATCCTTCTGTCTTTAATCAGATAAGCATGCATACAAAACTAATTGCAAGAGTTACGCAGACTTGCCAAGCATGTTGCAATTTTGAACAAATGATGCTTGCAAGGTTGCTTTTTTGAATAACATGCACATGAACAATTTGCCCAAATCATGCAATTATGAAAAGGGTCTTTATATTCGGTATAGGCTTTAAAGGTTATTTCGACTAATTGGCCATTAATTTTGAAAGCAGTTTGAATCAGCATACTTTTTAACCAAGCTGGTTGCCTGACCTAGCAATGCAAATCCAATTTTGGCGAAAGTATCTGCCGGGCGACTAATGACCCATCAATTAAGTAAAAGCCGACATTAACCTTCGCAAATATGTGAGAAAGAGGACATTAGCATAACCCGACTATTTTCAAATGGGTTTCTTCTAGAAAACGTGTTCAAATGTATCGTTTTTTCATGTCTTATTAGAAACTCGAAAAATATGAGAAGGCAGAATCTACTCGACAAAAATTGAATTCGATTATTTAAAATCAAAAAATAAGGTGATCATAAAATTTTAACCTACAACGCTTAGTTCAAATAAATATAACATAATGTTTGTTGAGCGTCGCTTCAAATTCTATTTCCATTTGAAACGTATCAAGCATGAATAACAAAGAAATGACCTCGACACGTTACCTTTTCTTCCATCATGGGATAGAATTAATGTCAAGATTATAATAGATATTAAACAAAAGTAATAAGAAAGGATTAAATCATCAAATGTACCAAGTTTTGTAAGCAATTAAAATTTAGGTTATGAAAAGGATATAATCGAAGCAATAAAAATTGTTCTCCATAGATTCTAAATAACAAAATCTAATCCCGGGTGAACCAACCCAATTTTTTTATATTATATTAAAAATCCCTTCCATTATACTCCCCGCCATTCGTTTAGTGCCCAAAAAAACAAGTTTTAAATGACCATAAATGCTTACCACTTGTTTACTTACCATTAAAGAATTCCTCGATCATTTCTTCAGTGATAGCATATGGAAGTCCCCGCAGCTTTACAACTATGCTTGGGGAGCCAGGCTTTCTAATGGCATGCTCAGCTTCCTCATTTGACGCACTGAAAACTGAAGAACATATTTAATGCAGATCGCGTATTGAATATAAAATTAAAAAAACGTACTTTCGATGTATCGATGTCCTAACGTTTCCTTATTGTGCTTAAAAGCCTGTTCTTCATCCTGTTCATTTTCAAGTTCAACGAAAGCCTCTCCGGTGTTCTTACCGTCCCATCGATTGGTAACAAGATGAATACCCTTAGTGCCATTTACGACATTACAACCAGAAAGGAAATCTATAATTTCCTGATGAGTTACTGACCAGGGTAGACCACGCAAGCGGATGTATCGCGACATTTCCCTATGAAATATAAAATGCAATATTAAACCAAAATGTACATGACGCCGCCAATATCAGCCTTAGTCAACATCAAATTTTCTTAATCTCACTTAATTTTTTTCTATAAAAATGAAAATAAATATCAAAAACTAGTGAAATATATAAATATTATCAGGAAACAAATGAAAAAATAATTCCTCTCAAGTGTGCACACGAATAAAAAGCCAAGCTGTACAGCCGGCCACCATATTGGACACATTTTATTACTTTGCTTTGAAAACAATTTAAACAAAAACCTTCAATGTTTCAATAATATTAATACACGTAAGAAAAACATATTAAGAAATGCTTTAATTTACATACCTTTTTTATAATTTTAATTAAAAATTTTAATCTAAAAACAGATTTTTAATTACAGCCGCACACGCGAACTATATGCCGAAACCAAAGCTGCTTCGAAAGCCGACGTCGAAAATGGCGGGTCTCAATTTTCCATGATGGCGGATGAAAAATATTTTTGGATATATTAAAATTAAAAATATAAATATTATTTGATTTTTATATTTTATTTTTCACCGCAAAATTTTATCAAAAATTTGTTTTAAACGTAATAAAACAAAAATAGCTTAACTATTGCCATAACTTTTTTTATGTTTTTTTTCTACAAATTATCAAACAAACTTTAAAACGCAAACAACTTCAGTGCAAAAATACAAATGTTCTGTCACTACAAAGGTGAAGTAGTTATAAACCTACTACTTGCATTGAATATTCGATTATTCAAAAATCTAGAAACGCTTTTATTATCAAAAATATATATGAGATAAACGTGAATTAGTTTCAAACCCATAAAAATGTAATCATCTTTCATTGAAAAAGTCTCCACTGTAATTAACGGTATAAAATGTTTAGATAACTCGAGAATTCGACTCCACTTGTGATTTTGACAATCATCAAGATAGAATTGAGGTTATCAAATAAAGCAGATTTGAAATAATTTTTACGGATCTTTTAAATAAGTATTTTTGAATTTGTATAAATGAGTGGGGATCAAGCAGGAAGCTCTAAAACTATACAAGAGCCTGTGATAACGGGAAAATTAAAAATTCTGTGTTTACACGGATATAGGCAAAATGCTGAGGCGTTTAAATCAAAACTAGGAGCTTTTAGAAAACCTCTAAAAAAATATGCGGATTTTACATTTATTAGTGCCCCACATAAAGCCCCTCCTTTAGAAGGTAGTTCAGAAGAAGAAGATAACAGTGACCAGAGAAGCTGGTGGTTTAATAAAGATGATGGCACGTTTAAAGGGACTAACGTCGGTGGTCCCGCTATTGGCTTCCAAGAAAGCCTTAAATTAGTCGAAAAGGCTTGGGAAGAACAAGGACCCTTCGATGGCCTATTGGGATTTTCTCAGGGTGCTTGTTTCGTTGCACTTTTATGCAGCCTAAGCTCAAAGAAGTGTAAAAATTATATAATTGCATACCTTCTATCTTTTTCATATAACTTTTTTTTGTAGTTACAACTGTTAAACCGAATTTTGTCGTCCTCATATCAGGATTTCGATCTGGTAGTTTAGTTCATAACAACTTTCAAGAGGATGAATCTGTATTGATTCCTTCATTACATGTATATGGAGGAAGTGACGATATTATTCCTGGGGATATGAGTGAATTGTTGGCAAAGAATTTTTCAGATCCAACAATTTTGAAACATCCAGGGGGACATTACTGTCCAGCAACAGCAAAAGAAAAGTCTACTTACATACACTTCTTTAAAATTATGCGTAGTATTTTAAGAACCCCAGAAAATGCGGTTGACGATGAATAAATATTTTTGTTATATTGGTAAGACTGTTGAATTGATGTTAAAATATATAAATTATATATACTAGGGGTATTCACGCTTTGTTGTATTCAGTCTTGTATCGTTGTATAAGGTGTATTTGGTTACACCATTGTAAAAGAATACAACACTTTTTCATACAAAATTATTTACAAGGGTGTTGTAAATTTACTACACTAAAAAGTGTTGTATCAGGTATTGTATCATTGTATTTATATTTGACATATGTTCAAAATGGAGCGAAAAACGGTAATTTTAAATTAATTTATTTAAATCTATTTATACATTTTAAAACTCATACTACAAAAAATTCATCTTAGAAAATTTTGATATTTATTAGGCGAAACTTATGGAAATTATAAAAATTACCAGAATCATCAATCTCGTCAATTTCCGTCCCTGCAATTTCCATTACTTCGTCAAGGATTATTTCTTTCGGACTTTTCCGCGGCATTTTGACTATCTGTCAAAACACAAATTTTCTTCTTCTTCGATTATTTACAATAGGTTGCAAAAAGGAGCGTTCACTCTTCGTTGTAAATTTGTATTGTATTTTTACACTGTTTACAATGATACACTTAAGCGTGAATACCCCTACTATGTATATATGTATGTATGTATTTGCAATGTTAAAATATATAAATTTACTATACTATTGAAGTTTTATTCGATGGACCACATGCAGTACATGCCGTAAATATTCTATATTGAACGAAGTGTGATCAGAACCTTCCTTTAACTGTCATAAAAAAAGTATAAGCTAATATGATCGAGCTAATTCCTTCCAAGTAAGGTAGGCGTGAGTCCAATAGCCTCACCGTTAAAAATCTTGTATTAGGCTAGCGACATACGATTAGGTTTCTCCGGTACAGCAACCGTCTCCGGTTTGTTCTGAAACCGATTCGGTTTTAACCGTAACGTATGTCGCAGCTAACGTAATTGCATGAGCTCCATTTTGGCACGAAAAATCCGGTCCGGGAAAAACCTAATCGTATGTCGCTAGCCTTACGGAACAATTGCGAACAAGAACCGGAATTGAGGACGACGACAAAGGCGATTTAATTAAGAATTTTCTAATGGAAAGTTCATAATCTGCACCGAGCTCCACATAAGCTAGCCAGTATTATCTAAATATTATGGTAACTTAGCCATCCAAAAGAGGAGTCGGACAGGGAATTGGACCTTGCCAAAAACCTAATTACGGCTTTTATTTCAGCTGTCATGCAATACAAGGTACCATTTGCTCGCAGTGAACAAAATTATAAAACAGTGAAGAAAATAAACAACCTCATAACATATATAAAATTGAGTCGATTACTCTAGCTCGGACACGTTGTACGAGCTTCTGAAGAAAGAATGCCAGCCAGGATTTTCAATGGTAGATCATCAGGAAAAAGAAGCGTAGGACGACGAAGAAATAGGTTAATAGAAGTCGTGCTAGAAGATATACGGGAACTTGTATAACAAACTGGAGAGACTGGCAAGACGTCGAGACGATTAGATGAAGAGACTTCAAAAGGCCCGAGTTAGACAAGGTCTGTAGCGCCATTTAAGAAGAAGTAACCTATACATTTATACACCAAACCAAAAAACAAAAAATATTGTTTATCAGTTAGTGCCTGTTCACACGGGTGGTCACCGCGACCTTTCAACACGAAATTTACGGGTGCGGGGAGCGTTCGGGTGGGAAGGAAGTGCGTCTCGATTTGAAAGCGACTCACGTTCGCTTTTCTGACCAGCTGACTGTTTCAATTTCATTTTGTATCACCTTACTGCTCCATTTTATTTTCGTTTCACCCGTATTGGGAGCAAACGTGCGATAGGACAATTTTCAGGCTTCAGTTTTGTTGCACAGATTTTTTACTAAAATTAATTATATTCAGGTAATCACAGTTTATAAAAATTTATGTCACTTTTATGAAAATCACAAACTTTGTTCCCGTACCGTATGTTCCACCTGTCATAAAAACGACTGGACACAAAGCGAAACGTGTAAACAAATATTCGCTTTTTCGTTCGCTTTGTCGCGCCTCAAAGCGACCTGTGTGAACAGGCACTATGAGCTTATTTTCATGAATACGGTAAGGTAAGAAGGACCGCGTTTAACGCGATAACAGAAAAGTCAGGACGAACAGTATCAGACTGGGAGAGATAAAAATGCAATGGGATTTCGAAGAAGCTGCAGTAAATTTAATGTCGACCATAAAGGTAAGTATGCTGTTCCTAAGTACGGCGGTCAAGAAAAATTTCCCCATATAAACTTTATGTAAAAAAACGCTTAAGCAATCGGTCAAGAAATGCTCCAAGAATTTTTGCTCAAGAAATTTCTGTACCTAGTACGCTGTTCGCTCAAGAAAAGTGCTAGTACTATTCTGACACGTAGATGGAGCCTTTTCCTGATGCGGTAAAGAAAAAATTGGGAAGACAATTTTTTCTTGACCGAAATTGGCATTTCGTTTGTGGCGGAAAATAAATTTGGCTGCGGGAAGTGTTTTCATTATTTTTTTAATAGTTTTTGTAGAGCTTAATATAATTAAAGGACAATTTAAGTGATTATTCATTATTTTAGTGTTGTTTTAAAATACGTTTCTGGGAAAATTCCTTTTTTTTATTATGCGGAAGTACTATAAAAAACATTTCCCGCAGCCAGATATTATTTTCCTACTCAAATGCCAATTTTAGTCAAGAAAAAAAGTCTTCGCATTCACTTGTCAAAATTTTCTGTACCGGGGTCGAGAAATAATAAGAGCATTTTTCTTGACCGCCGTACTTAAGAACAGCATACTTAGCTTAAGGATACATGACGCAAGTCAACAGCAAGTTTCTCCACACAGATATGTATTTGATCTTTTGGCGTAGGGAAATAAAGATGCACATCGTCTGCATACATATGAGTCTTAGAATATCGTTAATAAAAGTACTGAATAAAAGTGGCCCAAGACTGGAGCCTCTCGTGGAGTAGGGCACTTGGGGTACTTTAGCCACCTAGTTTAACCTTTTGAGAGCGGTTAGATAACAAAACTTAGCAAAAGTTTAAGAACAGAAAGAGAAGAATAATGATAGGACTGCGAAGGGCTATTCCCAGGTATGATTAAAGAATGCTTCCCAGTCGAGGGAAACTTGAATACCATGAGGCAGGAGTTGGGAGAATGTGAGGTAAAATAGGCAATCGACGAGGTATGAGCATTTTTAAGTAACTAGGTGAAATTTAATGTAATTGGTGGTGCAGGTTTTCGTTAGACATGGTGGCGCGGTATTCATTTTTCGTAAATTCCATTTTCGAAAAGAACGATTCGCATTCACAACTTTTTGTCCCAGACATCTCAATTTACAAAACTTTTCTTTTATAACATAAAAATCAAGTTTTGAATCTGATGCCTGAGAAAGGGTTTTTCACATTCAGGACCTCAAAAATATGTTGAACAATTTAGTAGCATTTATTACTGAACATGGCGGAGCAGAAGAAGATGTCACTACCAGAATAAATAAATCATATGGAGATCGACGGAGATCTCAACTAACGCCAAATTGCGGCTGTTCAACTCTAATGTTAAGGCAATTCTGTTGCATGTTTGCGAAACATTGAAAGTCTAATCCATTACAAGGCGCCTTCAACTTTTCATCCTAAAAATTCGCTGGTAAGATAGAATTACAAATGAAAAGAAAGAATAGATGACCAAATCAGGCAAGGGAAATGGAATTGGAATGGCCACACCTTGCGAGGTTCGAACGAGAATCTAGCCAAACAGGTCCTTGACTGGAATCCGCAAGCAACCCGTGGAGTTGACAACGTAGAACAACGTGGATGAGAGCCCTACCAAAAGACGCAACAACAAGGATGGCAACTATTTCCGCCCTATGTCCCATGCGGGATTAAAGGAACAGAAGTAAAAGAATCCTGCACTCATAACACACTAGCTCGATGTTGACCAAAGAAGTGTGCTTGCTTGTAAATATGCTTGTTTTCTCTGCTAGCTCCATGACACTAAATTTTTGTTGCGGATGCGGTATTTATATTGAATTGTTACCGAGAAAAACAATTACTTGGATTTTTATCCATCAACCCGGTCATCCGGTGCACCCCGAGAGCCAATTCTCTATGGTAGGCTGTGAATTTTAATCATTGCTCACAGCTGGGTCTTTTTTTTCTTTTTCACATGTTGGAACCTTCTAGCACAAAATATTTTGTTAAATCTTGTTGATTCCGCACAATTTCCTGCGAAGGGCCGCGGGGTGACCATCCCTGGGCTAAACTGTTACGGCGCTGTGATTGCAGTAGCACTAATGAGCAAGTGCAAAACTCAGATCAGATTAATGTTTTAGTAGTCTTGAAATCAATTTAAAACCAGAATCCAGATCCTATTAAAACGTAAGCAGACAGTAAAGCCCAGACATACTTTGAAGTGCCGCAATAATTAATCTGTAAGAACTTTGTTAATCTAGAAGAGGCTCAATAAATAATTTTTTTTAAAAAACTAAAAAAAAACCCCCATACGATTTTTTGTTCGTCTATCCATAACCTATCCACAGTCGGACGGTTTGTCCGACTTCGTAGTACATCCTGTATATTGTATATTTGTATATACAATACACAACTACTCATAATATCTGAAATATATAACATAAATGTGCCATCCATACCGTACATCCATTTTAACTCAATTTGCTATATAAAACTTGATTTTACGATTTTCCAACTCCAACTGGAGATGGCAAGGGTTTCTACAACTGGGAGAGAGATGGGCAAGTGGATATGTATTGTAGATGTCGTAACGAGCCCTAATATTCAAATCCTATCTTCTGCAAAATCACTTAGATCATACCAAAAATGGCCACAAAATTAAAAGCCGCCAAAATCGCAACCCTGAGATGGGCAGCTCAATTTGGGTTCTTTGTGGCCTATCTCACCATTCTACCAAACCCCATCCTCTGCAATATCGCTTTGTCCATCAACATTTTCAAAAATTCGCAATAGTCGAACCTAACCTCCAAACGAGATGGGAATCTGAATATGAATTGGGGGACCTAATTAACCTCCCATCCCATCCCCTGCAATATCATTTTTTTCATGGTCAAAAAATCGACAAGTTCAAAAGTTCATAAAATTGAAACTTAAGTAGACTCGAACTGGCGAGTAGTCTTAATCGGTTGTGCTTTAAGTAATCTAACTTAACTTATATCAAATGCCCATCCTCTGCCAAATCACTTTGCAATTCTGTCACGAGCTCTTGGAGAAAAATCTCACTTACAAACATCAAGTGAGAACAATCGTCACTGAGTTCGTCGTTTCTCGATATCAGTGACAACTGTAATTTGCCTTATCTCACTGAAATGTTACTTTTTAGCATTTTTGTCTCACTTCGCCATTTGTCACCATAAATGACAACCAGAATAAGGGCCGTTATTACCGAGAATTTTATATTAAGCAATGCCTTGACTTTTTAAAATGTCTGGCAACTGATTTGTGGTAAGTTAATTGTTTACTACTGTTCTTTAAAGTTCAAGTTCTCACCATTTCGCCGTTGTACCGTGTAATTTTAACAGGATGATACCTAAGCTTAGACTTTCACTTCAAAAAAAGTTGCTGGCCCAAGATATACCCCGTTTATGATTAGGTTGAAAAGTTGAGTCGAGGTTGAGTTGAAATTTCGACCACCGTATATGATTCCGAGTTGAGTTCACTTTGGGTTGAAATCGGGTTGAACTGCCATCAAAACATAACCTCTTTTGTTAATTCTTTTTCTATATATTTGAGACTTCCTATACAGTTTTCCATCAAAATGGTGAAGGAAATTTTGTTCCCGCATTATTTCTAACATGGTTTTTGTTTGCTGATGCTCCCAAACAATTCTTTTAGCCATTGTCAAAATTAAATTTCCTCTGTTTTTACATATATAGTTAATATAATATAATTAACGCGTTACAAAAACACCGAACACAAAACTAACGCCGAAGGCAGACTTCACGGATGGTAAACAAACAAAACAAATGTCACTTCAACCCAATTTCAACTCAACACGCGTTTATGAGGAGAAATATCAACTCGACCCAGGTAGGAGAGCGGAGTTGGGTTGAGTGGACCCAGTTTCAACTCGATCCCCGTTTATGACTGGGTTCAACCTGGGTTGAACCTAGGTTGAACCTAGTCATAAACGGTGTAATAGATCGGTGGTGATTTTCTTCTATCTACCCAGGTTGAACCCAGTCATAAACGGGGATCGAGTTGAAACTGGGTCCACTCAACCCAACTCAGCTCTGCTACCTGGGTCGAGTTGATATTTCGCCTCATAAACGCGTATTGAGTTGAAATTGGGTTGAAGTGACATTTGTTTTGTTTGTTTACCATTCGTGAAGTCTGCCTTCGGCGTTAGTTTTGTGTTCGGTGTTTTTGTAACGCGTTAATTATATTATATTAACTATATATGTAAAAACAGAGGAAATTTAATTTTGACAATGGCTAAAATAAATGTTTGGGAGCATCAGGAAACAAAAACTATGTTAGAAATAATGCGGGAACAAAATTCCCTTCATCATTTTGATGGAAAACTGTATAGGAAGTCAGAAATATAGAAAAAGAATTAACAAAAAGAGGTTATGTTTTGATGGCAGTTCAACCCGATTTCAACCCAAAGTGAACTCAACTCGGAATCATATACGGTGGTCGAAATTTCAACTCAACCTCGACTCAACTTTTCAACCTAATCATAAACGGGGTATATATTGCTATACATGTAATAGGTCTGTTCCAATAGAGAATGCGGGATCCCGCGGGACCAAGAAATCACCCAATCCTGTTCCAATAGAATCTCATGCTCTGAAAAGAGGGGAAATTTTTACTTCCCCTCGACCAAGAAACCGCGGGAGATTTTTAGGTGGAGTGAAATCTTACGACGTTTTCAACAACGCCTTACTACAACATTTTGAATAATTTCATAAATAATTCATTAATTTCAATAGTTTTATGTCATTATTTTGAAGACACAATTGATTTTTAGGTTATGGTCTTCTTGATTTGCACGAAACATCCCAGAAAGCGTTCCTTCACTTTTCGGGATTTTGACTAAATTTTCCCCCACCAATCAAGTAACTTTTCGACAGGACAGGTTTTCTATTGGAACAGACCTAATAAGTAATGAAGCTCAAGAGAGGGAAGTATAGAATATCTTGTGATTCCAGTACCTGGGTTTTGATAAGACGCATCTAGGATATTTTCATCGTTAATACTTCGGCAGGCTTCGGCCAAACGAGCCGAAGGTTAGCCGAAGCCGAAGTTTTTATATACAGCCAGGGTAGTGATGTGCGATTCTGTATCGATTTAAGAAAAATTGGTTTTTCCGTGTAAAAAAATCTGGTTTTCCGCTTCTTTTCCAGCCGATGCGATTTTCGATAATCGTTTCTTTTTTAGAGAATGGTAATCATCAATTGCACCTTACTTCTCATTATACAGGGTGTTCCCGACTAAGAGCTAATCCGTTAAGGGATGATTCCTGGTTATATTTGGAGAAAAAAATTGTTCTACAGAATGGCACTATCGGACTTATCCACTGAGACATCCTAGTAAAAATGTGCACTGCGCATTTGTTCGCTATGCGTGCTAGCTGTGGCGCCGTCCGTGCTAGTGCGTATCTGATGCATGTAGCTGCGGGCAACTTATATTTTTACTCGGGCACAGGGTGTTTAAGAAAAGAAGTTTGAAGCATTTTTTAATTTACTTAAAGTTTAATTACTCCTTAACTATTTATCGTAGAGCAACGTAATTAGGCTCATTTTTTAGAGAAATGTACATTCCTTAATGTATGAGATCAATATCATAAACCTCAGTCGAATATGTTAGTTCAAAGTCAAAATTTTGTTTTTTTTAAACTAGTTTCAACTAAAACCACCTTTTCTCCAAAAAATACGTAGTTAACCTATAATTTTTTTCCAAAATTAGAAAGCTTGGAGTATTTCCTACGAATAATGTTAAAACAATTTTTATGCTACGGCCTTTACTTTTGAAGTTATAAGCAATTTTGATGTTAAAATTGGCTCTATTTCGTACCTTTTTAGTACCTTTTCACCTAAGCTTACCAAATAGGCACCAAACCTGCCTGGATGCCTTTATTTTTTATAACAATGAATTATTTATTTAAATGTCTTTGGCCCTTATTCTGGTTGTCACTTATAGTGACAAATGGCGAAGTGAGACAAAAATGCTATTATGGTTCTCTAAAAAAGTAACACTTCAGTGAGATAAGACCAATTACACGGTATACAGAAACAAGGTAATGTAAAAGAGAAATGTCATTTGAATGCTGACGTCACTCGGCAAGTCTTCCCCATACAAAATCGAAATTGTTGTTGTTGTTTTCTGTATTAACTTGCCGGGTGACGTCGGCTTTTTCTACGATATTCGTACGATATTCGAGCTGTCAGTCTCTTTTACACTACCTTGTTTCTGTATACCGTGACCAATTACAGTTGTCACATATCGAGAAACGGCGAATTCAGTGACACTATTCTCACTTGATGTTTGTCAGTAAGATTTTTCTCATTTGATATTAAGTGTGTTTCTTAACTAAATCCCGGGATCCCTGGGAGCCCGAGTTTTTGTTAAAGGGTGGGGATACAACTGTCAAAGTAAAGAAATGCTTTCTGGGATGATTGAGAAATCCAAGAAGAAGAACTATTTATTTATTTGTACTAATAGTCTCGATAACAAAAAACTTCAATTTAATTATTATTTTCACTGTTGTTTCGATAACACAACACTTCAATTTATTTATTATTTGCACTATTGCCTCGATAAAACGAATATCTTTTATTAAATCAATTGATGTTGAAAATTGAGAACTGTCAACTTAGTTGAGAACTGTCACCTTTTGACATTTCTCATTTAATCCACGTCGCCAGAAGTCCAGACCTCTGGCTCTTTGGGATGGAGGGGTGATCCCGAGAAAGTTAAGAAACACGAATTGGGATCCCAGGGAACCCGGGATTTAGTTAAGAAACAAAGCTATTAAGGGCCTGTGCCAAGATACAATTCAAATGTCAATTTGTATGGAAAACACATTTCGATTTTACAATTCAGTTTTCGGAGGTTTGTGTCTTTGGAAATGTAAGGAAATATTTTGAATTGTAGGGAAATATTATCCAAACATTCGTTTGACAGTTTGTTATAATAAAATTTTATTGTTAAATATAAATTCTAAATATTCTTAAATGGTTCCAAACGGCTTGCATTTGGATTAAATAGTAGAACTTCCTGTTGCAAATGTGTAGGACTAAAGCTATGAGTGCAATTTATGACCCTTTAATGTGTTCTGGATATTGAATCCATTTCCAATTATTGGAGAACAATATTCCGAATTTTTGTAATTTTCAGTGCACGATTGTACTCGCCGTATAACGTGGTACATGAAAGGCTCATCCTGCGACACTGTAGAACTTTGCAGACGCCAATAAAAATAAAATTAACAGCTGAATTTTCGTACGAAATTTTAATCACTTTTTTCAAAACTCTTACAAATAAGTAATTGCTTCTTGCATTCCACCCTTACTGGATGATGCTCTTCCATTTGGATCATTCTAAAAACATTAATGTAGCCCTAGGCTTTAAACAAAATTATTAAGCATTTTAAAAATTGCAAAATTTTGTTGTCATCCATGTTTTCAAAAAATAATCAATTCGCAAATGAAATGCATGAAATGTATTTTGGCACACTTTGTAATTTCGAAGTGTCCGTGGTGAAAGTAAGAAATTCGGAATTGTAACTTGGCACCCACCCTTAAAGGTGACATTTCTGACTATGGTGAAGTGACAACCAGAATAAGGGCCTTTATTTTTTATAATATAGTGAATTATTTATTTTAGGTCTGTTCCAATAGAAAACCTGTCCTGTCGTAGCCTGCGAAAAGTTACTTGATTGGTGGGGGAAAATTTAGTTAAAATCCCGAAAAGTGAAGGAACGCTTTCTGGGATGTTTCGTGCAAATCAAGAAGACCATAACCTAAAAATCACTTGTGTCTTCAAAATAATGACATAAAACTATTGAAATTAATAAATTATTTAGGAAATTATTCAAAATCTTGTAGTAAGGCACCAATCGAAGAAATTATTTTCAGCACATCGTAATTATTTTGGTTTGACATGACAAGTAACAGCTGTTTTGACATGTTGAAAACGTCGTAAGATTTCACTCCACCTAAAAATCTCCTGCGATTTCTTGGTCGAGGGGAAGTAAAAATTTCCCCGCTTTTCCTAGCATGAGATTCTATTGGAACAGGAATTGGGTGATTTCTTGGTCGCGGGATCCCGCATTCTCTATTGGAACAGACTTTTTAATTTGGCAATGAAATTCGTTTTTTTTGTTTTGTTAAATTTAATAAAAATTTTATCAAATAAATGTAATTTTTCTTTAAATATTGTAGTCGATTTTTATAAAATTGATTTTTCAAGGCCAATTTATAGAAAAATCGATTTCATTAAAACAAAAATCGATTTTATTTTTTGAAAATCGCACATCACTGACCCAGTCACTGAAAACGAAAAGAATTGAGAGTGTGGTGTGAATGTGACATTGAAACGTATGGTATTGTTCAAATAAAAATAAACAAATCTGAGTTTATTATTTTTGGAAAGCCACATCTTAGTTTTTTAAAATGCATATTGCAATCATTTGGCCTTTCCACACTAGTATTCTTGCTGCAGTATTCAAACCGGGGTTTTAGGAAAGGGGTAAGAGAATCGAAGAGAATTCTTTACAAAAAGTGATGAATTCTCCTTGATTCTCTTACCCCTTTCCTAAAAACTCGGTTTGAATACTGCAGCAAGAATACTAGTGTGGAAAGGCCCATTTTCAGCACTATGACTATAAAACAAAATAACAGTGAAGAATTTTCATTATTATGTACATATACTTTTCAATCAGTATACCAAGATTTCAGAGTATGATTGAACAATGATTCGGCCGCAGATTATAGCAAGAGCCGAACATTCGGCATCGGCCTAAAACTGACCTTCGGTCGGACACTAGTTAATACTTTGTACTGGTAGGTGAAGAATACTACAAAATTGAGCATTCGCACTGTACTGCACATAGGCTAGTTTATTTGTACATAAAGATTAAGATATGAGTCTAGTTGTTGTAGATATCTCCAACACTTATGACACTTGGCCCAAAAAGTTAGTATTGACTTGATTCTAGAAAATTAGATGGAAACGAACCTTTCGGCGACCAAAATCACACATAAACTCTGTGACGTTAGGGTTTGTTGATGGACTCTGCAATTTTTTCCGTCGATAATGCAAATCAAGGACGTGACCTCAACACGCATATTAAACACATTCTTTAATACAACCGCACGCATCGTACTGAATTCAACGTTTTCACAACGAAATACTGTCTTATCTCTAAAATGTGCACCACTCTTTTTCGTATCCAGGAGGATCACTAGAGTTTGATCACCTGAAATTGACTTTGGGATGGAAAATACGATTATCTGTTGTCATTAAAATTTACCTTATTAATAATAAAATCGATATTTTTATACTTTTACTTGAATAATAGAATGAAAGAACGACTTGCAATTCATAAGTCCTACATATCGACTCCCCCTTGAATACAACTAAACTATAGCTAAACCACTACCATTATCTTCTCCGGAGTTTAAGCAGACTCTTGAAAAATAGCTCATGATCAGCCCATGCCGAAAAAAGTGATTAAAAACACCTATTTAACTATCGACCAATGCAATTACGTCAATTTTTATCCTACGGCATTTATTTTTGGAGTTATAAGCATATTGAACGACACGAAGCACGGCTTTAGTCCGGAAATATCTACTGCCTACCTTTTTGTGCGTCTAACAGAACACTTCAACCTTGTCTTGTCTTGTTTGGTCTCTCTAGATATATCTGGCGAGAAAACTCCAAGCTATTGGCATCTACTGAATTTTAAAGAACAGGATTAAGAATATCCTTTCTGGTCGTTTAATCAAGGTAGTATTGGAACTCTAAACCCCACACCATCTCGGCCGATATCCCTTAGTACCCTTTTCGTAATCTTTATAAACGACAGTGATTGCAACTTTTGCTTTACTATAGACTCATTCAGCTACCGTAGGAATGTTGCACATGTTGTCTATATTTCCGCGGAAGTTAACGGCTTCATGTCTGCATGGCCCGGTTTTACATGACTGGACACCGAACAGACAAAACCACCGAACAAACTGGGGTTTATGGGAAAGAGGGTGAGAGAGGGGCGGCTTTTCCATCGTCCTCTCTCACCCTCTTCCCCATAAACCCCAGTTTGTTCGGTGGTTTTGTCTGTTCGGTGTCCAGTCGTGTAAAACCGGCCTAGGCAATAATTTTCCGGCAACACATGAGTAGCCCGCTCAGCTCAACCCACACCTTGCACTCCGCCTTTTCGAGCCAACCGCAGTCTAGTACATTTAAAATAGAAAAATTCGACTGTGGACCAGTGTCCCGATTTCGGAATTCACACTACATTCTCGAGTTTATAGTCATCTGCAGCACCCTTAGACCTTTCTTCTGGTATCATATTGTTTTTTCACCATAAACATCAAATCAATAAATTCTATTTATTTGCTACAGTATAATTTGCTTCCAGAATTTTCTACTACTTTGAAATGCATTTATACGTTATTTATATTACTTTTCCGTAAAAAAGGAAACAAACCGCTGCATCCAGGATAAGAAGGTAAAAGTTTTCTTTTGCTTCCAAATTTGTTATATTACAACATCAAAGTATTGTGCGTGCTAGCCAAATACATTGGTCACCGTTTATTTTACTGGCGCCATTTTAGTGCAGGCTTTTCAACGAGGAAAATACAAACAAACAAATTGCAAGTTGAAAACAAATTAAAATAACTCTAAAAGAGAAATTATATAGCGGTGGCCATACCTAAACTATATTTGCTGCCTTTCTTTTTCCTTTTTAAGTTTGCAAATTTAAGAATTAGCCAAACTCAAAACCTAAAAAATATTGTATATATGTATATAAAATTACTCAACTACACATAAAAATAATTCCAAAAATATATTTCAGCTTAAAAAAAGATTTTAATCATATTCGCTTTCATCATAAAAAACCACATATTTTCTATTGAAATTTAATTATCGGAAATAAATTAAATTTAAAATTTATATAAACATTTCATAATTTATTTATTGTAAAAAAAAATTTAATTGATAAATGAAAAAAAAGATCGTGAATATTGCTTCAATATTTTAACAGAACATTCAATTTGAAATTTTCTAGAGAATATTACCCCCAAAATTTCTTAATTTTTAAATATCCTTATTACTACTGATTCCTGTTCGTTTCGAGAGCCCCCACGATAACATCCTAACTTTTTACATTATTTTTACGGTAAAAATAAAAATAATGGAATAAAACAAAAATAAAATAGAAAAGGAATTTTAACATAGAAAAACCAGTCTAAATAATTTATTTCATATTATATTATTTTTTTTTTTAATTGAATTTATTTTTATTATGATGTTTGTGTTGTGAAAGAGTCGCTTCAGTATAAAAAACACAAATCAACATACCTTCCTCAAGCTATACACGACGATGCTATTTAAACACTGTGTGAGAAATTAAATCGCAAACCTCCGGGAGAATGTAGACAGGAAACGGCAACAATTTTAGTATTTTTATTTTAATTCAGATCTTAAATAATTATTATATTTAAAAAAATCTAGGCCACAGGCTCCTGTCCATTTGCGGCTTCTTGAGTTTTCATAACGTCGGGAAGTTCTGGTGGCGATGAGTATGGGGTTATTTCAAGTGGTTCAAATTCTCCAGTTTCCACGCTGAAAATGTTATGCAAACATATTAATTATGGCTACTGAAAGAATATCATTAAATATTTTTTTTACCGCAGAGCAAGTCCAAGTTGTGCAGGAGCTTGAGCTTTAGCTGATGACATAGTAATTCCATAGTCTTGTAAGGGCTTTTCATCATCCATAGCCAAATTGTCCTTATTAAATAGCAACTGATCTCTTGGTTTTATTTTTAGGATACCTATAAAAATAAATGTTGGAGTTTATACTATTAATTATAAGAGCCTTGTATTAAAGAAGTGGTGGCCGATTACGTTGCTATACTTAACTCCGGAAAATTATGTAAAAATTCTTCTAAGAGACATAACTGCTCAAATTGGAAATGAACACATATTCCAACCTACCAGTGGTAGTCATAGTATATGCGTGCGACAGTATGCATGTAAGATAAATTAGTTGCGCTTCATCCACTTCGCCACAAGCAAAAAAATATATTGTTCTATGAAGTAGTTCCACTTTCCTTCGCAAAAATATTCATAAGCAAAACATTAATTGGAAATTATTCGAACCAAATTGACCACATTGCAATTTGCTGAATAGATGCGGGAAATGTTCTCCACGCTATAGAGGAGGATGACAAAGACATATTACTATCTGGTATATTCTAAATTTAGGGCCAGAATGCCACCATCAGAAAAACAAGGGATATTAAAACAAGATCAGAAAAACAAGGGATATTAATAGATGAAGATATAATTCAGTTAAGTTTAAAGGCAGACAAACGAACAGCTTTGTACCACTACGTTAGAGAATAATCTAGCGAACGTCGCTGGAACAAGAGGACAAGTTATGTCTAGCTTAATCGCCAGTCTCATCTTTGCTTAAGCCAAGAGCATAATAGTTTGCTCGTTTATTTATAATTTATCTATGCTGCAAGCTGATCAGTAATAAAAGTAAAAATTGCATCAAAATTCCAGGAGATACATTGTACCTAACAATAAAACGAACTGGAGATCGACAAACAGATTATCTCATACCACTCTTGCTTAATTTTGCAGTCGAGCAAAGAGAGATACTAACATCTGACATAAATTTGCTTATTCCGATAATAAGGACCTAATAGAACGGCCCTTCTTGGCGACTAGGAAGCAATTTGTCAAATTAGAATCTGTTGCCCAAAATGGAACGCTTATCATAAACGACTTTCACAAAATATTAGAATAGAATGTTTAGACATTTATTGCTCTATAACAACCCCAGGTAATAACTGTAGCATGACGAATTAGTAAACGCTAGTAGCTTACGTGTTTACATTTTGAAATAAAATTTAATTATAGGGACTACAAAATCACGTTTCTACGCGTATCAGCCAGGGCACATTTCGACTTTTTAGGAACCAAAAATCATCACCATCATCATTGGCGCTGCACTGCTGCACTATTCTACTTGGTAACCCAATTCTCATTCATCGAGAGCTCCACAAACTTTTGTTGGCCTTGGCTTCCTTCAGCGTTCGCCTCCATGATTGTCGATCTCTGGCTCGTCTTTTTCAGTGTTTTATTCCTAACTGTCTTAAGGCGACCTGGTCTCCGTTTTCCTGATGGTACTTTCCCCAGGACTATCTGTGCCGGGTTCCGTTCCGCACCTCGTTCGACATGATCAATCCTTCGTAGTCTGTTTATTTTGATCAATTTGACAATGTATGTCATTTTACTGAATTCATACAACTCTAACACTGTGTCTCCAATGGAAATAAATTATTGCTTCGAAAATCGCCACCAAGATGTTTTCAAATTTTACGTACTGGGCAAATTATTACAAGAAATTTCATTTGAGTGAAGATGCATTTAGGGTCAGGAAATTTATTATAAGGAGTGGCCGCGGTACTTTTGAACCAAACCTAATCTCGAACCAAAAATGTTGCGTTATAATTTTTCAATTTTCTATTCATAGTAATCAGACATTTTTCATTTGAAGCAAGCAGTAATCAGACATTTTTCATTTCGAACTCCAAAGATTTATTGCAACAAATATTTCAGAGGAGATTGCAGCTCAGAAATATTGCATGCAAATGCAATATGATCTCGACGAGCAATTTCATTGCAATTCGAAATTGCATGCAATAATTTATTTCCAGTAGAGACGGAGGGTAGGTTGTATCTTCTTCTCCAAATGCCATCCACCTGTATTCCTTTGTAAATCGAACGAAGAATTCTCCTTTCAAATCTTCCTACCAATGCTAGTTTTTGAAACCAAGAGTGCCTGGGTAATATCAATGTTGTCATTTCATGTATATTAAAATATAGAAAATCTCGGGGCTAGGTTATGTTGAGAGAACTAAACTATTTTTTTTATTTAAACGGGTTAGACAAGTAGGAAGACCTAAAGCTGCATTGCTGCATGAAGAAAAGAAAATTATATAATGGAATAGTAGTAGTATAAATGAATACTCCAATTCCAAAACTGCTTTCATCCACTTTTATAAAAAAATGAGATAATGGCGGTTTCCATCTCTCAATAAACTCTTCTAAGAAATCTGTTACCCATTTCATGGCTAAACTTGCTCTTTAGTTGCGTAACTTAGCTTCAAAGATGATGCAATTTTTCAAAACTCGCTCATTCCACTATGTGTACTGCTCCAAAACTATCTCTTTCCGTACATGAATAACTATTTTCAAAACTTCTTAAATCCATAAGCAAGATTACTGTTATTTGTTGTTTGGGTTCCAAAACTCTCTCCATCCTTCTTTTAATTTGTCCTACAAGGTCAATTTAAGGTCGTGTTTTCAACAATTACTAACACTGTAAGCATTACTAATAGCATTGTAGCTTGCATTAACTCATTGGTGAAGCTTATTACAAATTGGGAGACCGAACAAATAGTGTTTTGTATAAGAGTTACAGCGTGTTCAGCATTCTTTTTGTGATATTCACGAAACAATGGAAACTGATATACAGGTAACCCCCGTATAACACGGTACTTCTATAGCACGGATTCACTCTAACGCGGCTCGAGAATTGGGAGCATCCTTGTACAACATGGTGCATTCATAGCACGGATTCATTCTAAAACGGTTCAACATTGAAAGTTGTTAAGTCCCTAGGAGGGGAAGGTTTTGACGAAATGGTTGCACAAGATATACAAGAATTACTGGTTGAAGAAGAAATTGATAAAGGCGGTTTGGTAGAAATAAAATCTGGAATCAATGACAACTCTAAGGATGGTAGCATAGGTGAAGACGAAGAAGTTAAAATGTTTACTCTACAAACCATAAAGAAAGGCAGCCGAACAGTTAGAGACATATTTCTAAAAGAAGATCTTTCAAATTAAAGGAGGACAAAGTTTAAAAGAGAACTTCATAAGTGCCTAGCACCATATAAGCAAATTTAAAATAACACATTTTTTTGCAAAAGGTAGGGATTGGATCTCAAGGATGAGGATATTTTGCCAAAAGGAAACCGCCCTCGGTTAATAGTCTTTAGTGATGACGAAGAGACCATTGCTTATGTTTTTAATTTTTGGAATCTAGCCCCCCTTTTCGTACTAGTTCTTTTTTTCGTATTACACAGATTCAGATAACACAGCAATTGCTATCAGTATTTCAAAATAAATTTTATTTCCGTTTAAATAAATCTTTTATTTTGCACATTAACTTTACATGCTTTTCGTGTTACTTCCTGCTGGTCAGTTACCGACATGTCCGATACGTGGATTTCCAGCCTTTAAAATATTTTTCAGTTTAGTTTGGACAATCCATTCGATATTCGAACGATGCCCGCTAATAAATATTGCTTATTTTTATCCAAATCAAAACACTTACAAAAACCAAAAATCTTTAATAACTTCGCAAATATCGGGCCTTGATTTTCATAATTATGACTAAAGTAAATGTATGTTTACCCAGCTGTAAAACTGATCATTAAGGAAAGGAGTTATTAGTTTTTCGCCGTTTTTAAAAAATCGTTTATTACGGATGTAGGGAGTTTTGGAAGTGGAGTATTGAAATGAAGACAAAGAGTGATTAAAATTTTAATTTGAAACCGTACAAAGAAAGGCATAACGAAATTTCAGCATTGAAAAAGTTATTTCGTTTTTATCTCTTAATTTACATTAAGATTTATTTGATTTCTTAATATATAAAAATTACGTGTCACAATGTTCGTACACACTAATCTGCGAAACCGCTCAACAGATTTAAATGAAAATTTGGGAATGTGTAGGGTTGGTTCCAGATTGAAGTGAAGTGATGCTGTTGTCGAAATATAGAGAATTTCAATGTTTCACTAATTATATTTAAGTTGGTGGGGCGAAAAAATATTTAATTTTAATTGTCATGTACATATAAAAAAAACCCATTTTCAGGACGATTTTAAAGTTTTATTGATAGAGCGTGGAATGACTGGCAATGTCTGTCGGAAATCACCAGATAGTAATAAAAGAGCACCACGGAATATTTTGTTGTTGCTGTGTAAATCTTGCATAGTTCTATGGAAGGCTTCGAATGAATGTCTATGAGCCATAGTGCATTCATAGTACATTCAGATAATGATCGAACTCTTTTTCAATACTGCAGCCATTCCGCTTTTTTGAAGTTATACTTCTTTAGGCGCGTTTTTAAAAATCTTATGAGAGTAAATTTTTAGGAATATGCGAGACGCAACGATAGGCGAAGGGGTATGGAGGGCAAGCATTTCAACTCCCATTCTTTAGCTGATGTCTGTTCACGATGTCGATGGGTGAGGGGGTTTTTATCCTGAGGCTATGGAGGGAAATAAATTTCTTGTACGATTCATCAGCTAAGTGAAGGTTTGGATTTTTGTAGGCATGAAGATTCGTAGACGATTTTACTGTGCACGACGTTTCTGGTGAGGGGTTTTGTCGCGAGGCTATGGAGGGAAATCCGATCCGTGTTCTATTCTTCACCTAAGCGCGAGTTTCTAAGGGCTAGTTTGAAGATTTTTCTTGGTTGTTTGTCGGCTGCTCAAGATAATAATAAAGCTATATGGCAACTGTACAATAAGCGATAATTATTTACTGTTTTACTAATGATTTTGAATGGTTAAAACTTAATATAATTACTCAATCAGAAATTAGTTTGAATATATAATACAAAATATTTACTGTTATTATTTGGGAAAATAAAACAATGAACAAGATATTAATGCTTTTATTTAGCTTGACCTCGTATATTTGTTTGGGTCAAATCTTGCGACAGCTTTTTCAACTACTTCTACTAAACCGATTCTTATGAAACTTTGCATACACATTGAACTAACGTATCAGTGCAATCTGACAATTTTGTAAAAAAAATCAAGATGACGGTTCCAAGATGGCGGACGAATTTTGCAATTGTGTTCCGATTCCATTGAAAATCGGTATCAGGGGGTTTTAGGGCCACAAATGACGATTCTGTGGTCAAAATTAGAAAATTGAAAATGGCGGCGCCAATATGGCGGATGAGTTTTGGAAATGTGTTCTGAATCCATTAAAAATCGGTATCGGGGGTTTTTAAGGCCACAAATGACGATTCTGTGGTCAAATTTTAACAATTCAAAATGGCGGCGCCAATATGGCGGATGAATTTTGGAAATGTGTTCTGAATCCATTAAAAATCGGAATCGGGGGGTTTTTAGGGCCACAAATGACGATTCTGTGGTCAATTTTTGAAAATTCAAAATGGCGGCGCCAATATGGCGGTACGATTTTGGCAATTACGATTCGATTTCACTGAAAATTGCTATTTGGGGCTGTTTTAACGTCGGAAATAATAAATTTGTTGTCAAAATTAGAAAATTCAAAATGGCGCTGGAAATATGGTATGCATAACAAATCACTACCCAGAATTTTGTAAAAAGTATAATCCAAAAATGACAGAATTAAGACTAAAAAGAATATAATAAAAATGGGTAAAAAAAACTTTTAAGTTAAATTGTTTTATTTTAAATCTGCTGTACCAAAAACTAGAAAATAATTAGAACACGATCATGGACCTTCTGGAATAGTAGCAGTGCTGTCTTCTCATGTCGTTTTCCAAGGGGCATTTTGTGTCGCTGCGTCAGCGAATTGAGTAATATTCTGGGACTTTTAACAGACTAAAATAAAAACATGGAGGGCATAAAAACCTGTATAACCTCTGTAAATAAGAACAACTTGTCTAGAAAAATGTGTTTCCACCAAAACAAAATAGTTCAAAGGCACTTCGTATCATATTTCAGTTACCTAAAGCTGCTCAATTGAATTGAGAAGAATCTAGGGAATTGAACATAATTTAGAAGTGACGTTTATTTCAGTAGTGGAAAGGAGGTGGAGTAAATCTACCCAAGGTCGATGGACCCACAGACAAATGTGGAGGGAAGGGTCACGGGAGAGCATGGAGAGATGAGTTACGACCTCGCACAGTTCTTGAGTGGACATGTGTATTCCAGAGCATACCTCCATCGGTTCAGACAAGATGTCTTCGCTGTCCCCGGCATTCCTAAATGTGATAGAAGACACAGAGCATGTCCTATTGGAATGCCCGATATTAGCCGAGCAAACTGCTGCTCTGCAAGCGACATCATAGACTACATGGTGACATCGGGTGTTGTAAAGAATAAAGTGGAGGAGACGCTAAATATGCTCCATCAGAAGGTAAGGCGCAAAGAAACCTAAAGGAAGAGAGTAAGGCTTAGAAATATCGGTAGTATTAGCAGGTAGATAAAAGCTGATCCAGCTGGCGAAGCATTGCTGAAAAGAACCGACAAGCTGGAGCGTGTCGGCATCATGATGCTTCCACCTGCCAAAGCACGCAAATAATAAAAAAATCGAATAAATTATTTGCATGCAAATTAAACATTAGTCTTAAATCACGCCAAAGAAGTATAACTTCTGATGCGCGTACATAAGTACACACACCCACTTTTTTTATTAATGTTACACATAGCGTTTGGTTTGTTATGAACGTCTAATGGCAGCTTGAGTGCAGAATGTGCTGTTCGCCCACCATCCAATAAAGTGGCAGCAATGCCCGACGATGCATTTGCCAAAGCTATTTTCTGCTGCAAGATTAATATTGTCAAGAATAGGGGGTTCTACCTCTACTCAGACAAATACTCGAGGTAAATCCACTATTTAATTGTTTGCCTTCATGTAAAATAACAACATATATATTATCGAAGCTTACCACAATGATTTACCTTCAGTATCGATTACTTCAGAAATAAGGCAAACATTTATTAATGCAAATAATGCACAGGTTTAATTCTTCTCAATATACAATTACTCTATTGTTTACATGTTAATACCTACAAAAATCTGTTGTCTTTAATGTTTGTGTTTCTAAATCCGGAAGTACAGTTTGGTAAAAATTAACTTGTAAGCTAAATCCTAACAGTGGAAGAAAAAATATTCGAAAGTGTTTTCTAATGATAACTAACAAATGCGTTTTTTCTCTTTTTTACTTTGTTTTCACATTTACAATAGCTTTTCAGCTTTCCAGCTAGTAAAGGATAAAATCTAGAACTGACCTAGGGGCATCATTAACACGTTAAATTCTAATAGTTGAAAATCGAAAAATAAAAAGAAATTACAAATAATGAAAATTATGAACTTGGCTACACTCTGTTCTAAACTCGAACTCACGACTCCTAGATGGACAACATAACAGTAATCTATAAAGCCTATAAAGGCTACGTTTTTTATGGAAGACTAGAGCTCAGAAAAAAGTGGCCTTTGTATCACCATACTGTGGAGTGCAATGTCGAAAAGCAAGCTCTGACCGAAAATCTAATAGAAAGAAAAATCAGAGAATGTAGTTTTACTCCACCGTCTCCTATCCAATATTATCGCAAAAGTACGCTGCCTTTCGCAATCACACTGGGAACGCGTTTATCCATAAGCGTTATGATTATAGCAGATAGCAGGAAAGAAAAAAGGGCATGTTTGTGTAAGGAATAACTATATTAAGACGAGAAAGTGATATAAAATAATACGATGAAAGTGGTAGATACTCGAACATTGGAAACCAAACACTCGTATTCGTGATGTTTGTGAGATCAATAAAAGCGATATTGCTAAATAATTCATTCCAGTATTAAACATACCAAATTGCCTTCGTAATATTAGTCTGTGGGAAAATCTTTTCTCTTAAATGTGCCTCAAGTTAATAACTTCAACCATAGAATATATGTACATTGAATTACTCACTAATTATAGAGAACTGAACTAAACTTCTCAGAAACAAATTGACTTTCAAGGAGTTTACGTTTCCAACAAAAAACCAAAAATGTTTAAAATAGCCACCATAGCATACAAAGAATGTAGAGCACAATGGTTTGATAGTTTGTGCCGGTTCGCAATAGACTGAAAGAATAAGGCTTACAGAACATATACAGAAAGTCCAACGCGAGTTTACATGTGAAGGAAAACTTTAGAAAAAATGATACAGCATACAATAAATATATTAAGCGACATAAGAGAAAAAAGAGTGAATGGAGCCGCAGAAATTGAAAATGTTGTTAACGTAATATTTTTGGCGTCTTATGGTGAGTGATATGCAACCTGGTAGCGAATCCTCGGATTAGACGCCTTCACCTCTCACTCTCCTGCTACGACCTTCAAGTAGTGACGCTGTTAACTCGCAACCCCCGCGGAAAGGAAGAGCACGAATGTACTAGGTAAGGAGCACACCCTTCAAAGCCTAAATGTCAGGATACTTGTTGGCTTGATTACCGGACACTGCGCCCTGAATTACCACTTATGGAGGATAGAAAGGGGGGCCCCACCTGCACACTTTGGCTTGAGAAGATTGAGTCTGTCCTTCATGTGCTCTATGAGTGTCCCGCGATAGCTCGAACAGTCAAGTCTAAGCGACAAGTCACTAGGCAGACTGCTGAACTTTTTCAAGCGTCTGGCCCACAAATGTGAGGTATAGGGGTGTAGTACAATAGGCCAAGTGAATAATTGGCCGCGATACTCGCACCATCAAACAACTAACATTCCCTCAAAAGTACTGGACGAGATATGTATATAGTTAAAGTTTTGGAAGACTTCATAAAATATATATTAAGAGCGAGAAAGAATTGAAAGGTTCAAAAAACTGTATTATCTGGATTATATACAAAAAGGAGGATAGATTATGCGAAAACTAATAAGATATTTTATATAAGACACTCAACAATTCTAGCAGGTTACCAACTTACGTCAACGCCTTCTTGGGGAATATCTAGGTGGTTTTAGAAAAGACAAATCTACGGCACGGTCATCTCTTTACTGTTAACATAAAGTGTTGGTAAATTAACACAGAAGTAAAATAAAACTTCGTAGATTTCCTTAAGTTATATGAAGCGTTGACGGGAACATCGTTCATTAGAATTCTCTTCGAAAACAATTCGAATAGAGGAGCTGTCAAAAAAAGTATAGCAAGAAATATTGCCAGAAGTTGCTCTACCAAAAAAAGTAGAGCAGAAAATCGTGCTTTAAGTTGCTCCAGCTCAACTTAGAGCAGGCTCACGAAACACAAATCAGAGCAACTTCAGGCAAATTACAGCAACCGAATTGCTCATGACATACATTTGGCTGAGATACTTCAACCTAGAGCAGCTCATTAATCACAGATACAACCAGGAATTGATCAGTTATTCGAGGGACAACCTCGGTCATTATCAAGTTAACAAAAATATAACGGAAAGGTCACTTTCAAAGAATGAACGAAGCAAGGATTCCAAAAGCTTTAGTAAGCAAAGAAGGTGAAGAATAAAAAATTGGAGAACAGTGTCTGCTGACAGAATCTTTTGAAGGCTTAGGCCCGATTTGGACCATAACGCCGTTGAACGGTTGAATGGTAGTGAAAGATAACACCTTTCTGTAAGAGAGATTTTTCATAAAAAAAGACGATATCGCGCCATTTTAGTTTACGCCTATCAACACTGAAAAGCAAAGAGGAAAAGGATACCACTACCATCCTGGTAAAAAACTCTCTTCAAAGCAAAAGTTCATTACATTTCGAACAGTATAGATTACTTTGAATAAAATCTTCTGCTTATATTTGTTGATTTTCTTTTATAATCAAGAAAAGTGTTTTGCGGTGTACAGATGGTTAAATCTTGTATCCTCCTTTAGTTCTCCTGTGAAAAAACCGCGCGCACATTTATGAACCGACAAGAAGTGATTTATAACTTAGCTAATTAATCCAGCTGGCATCAAAGTTGGAATTGTGCATTTTAAATCTAATTATTGAATGAATCATTGACAGGACGCCTCATGAGTGAGTGGTATACAAGGGAACTCACTATCCGTAAAATCCGATTTGACTAAGACGCCATATTGATTTTTATAGATTGTAAAGTCGTGGTAGATTTGGGGACTAGCAGCCTTGTACATAGCTTGTTTTACGTTATCTAGAATATATTAATTAGGAGTTTTTTTTATGTAACAGTGTAATTAAGTAGTTTTAAATATCAAATTTTCTAATTAGACAGAAGATGCTCGAAGAGTCAACATAAGCACAGAAAACCCCAACTTTGTTTTCATAGATTGAGTGCAGAGAGCACGTGGAGATACTCGTGCGGTTTCCTCCAACATAAACATATGAATATTTAAACTTATACACCAGGCCAGATACTAGTAGAGAACATGCGCTCCACACGGCTTACTAGTTGAAATCTTCAGACAGCTTTTTGTTGTCTTCATATTTATTAACAAGGAACATTCTCTAATTAACACAAGCGACTGCAACAATATTACTTTATCTAATTATCATTGTCGTTACATTGCCAACCAGAGTTTCATACTAGAGGCACGTTTTTGGAAAGTATTTGCTAGCGCTCCGTTATCAACATACCTTCGATCATTTTCTTAAGTTCACTAACTGTCGTATTCTCTTTGGCATCCGTAAAGATGGTAGTTTTGTGTCGTCGAATCATTAGAAACACGTCCTGAAAACCATAAAAGCAATTATAATAAATACATTAATTTCTTGGCATTTTGTGATTAATTTTGGATCTATTTTTTTATTTCTTGGTTATGTTATAATTTTGACAGTCGGTCAAAGTTCAGAGAAATGCAACGAATGAACAGACAAGATTTCACGTACCATTTCGAGCTCTGTATTTAATTTGTTCCAAAGTGGGTTTAGGGATTTTAATATAACTAACAACACATTTAAATTAAATAATAATCCGTCTATTTAATTCTTTTTAATAACAACTATTTTTACGTGAAATTTCAGAACTAAAAGGAAAATTGCGGACAAAATGACTGTTTTGTTATGAGCCCAATTTTCTCTCCACTCGAGAAGACATTTTTGACGGCTCACTGAAGTCTGCTTTTTATTTGCAGCGGTTTTAATTGGAGACAAAAATTAAAAGCTCGTTTAATTACAAATTGTTTCCCGAGTTGAGAATTAAATTTATTTTAAGTTATTTTCATTAAACTTTTTAAGTAAACGAAAGTTATCTTTATATGTTTTCTTCTTCCAGATTAAATATTAATTAAAAAATTCTCAAAAAAAGCTGTATGCTAGTATTTATACTTTTGTTTTGAACTTTATAATTTCGGTAGCGCGATTTATAAATATTTGTTATATTTTAATAATATTTTGGTATTATAATTTAGTATTGGTATACGAGTCTCGGGAACTTGTTCTTCTTCATTTGTTAACCTACCATATCAATCGAACCTTGGTCGAAAAAAAGTAGAGGTAGTATTCGCGTTAAGCATACTCCAAATGATGCAATACTGTGTTTCCATGCAGAGTTTATCCTGAGTTTACTCAGATTAAGCGCCCATGGAAACGGGGATTGAGTAAAGTGTCGTTAAATCCAAGTAAACTCAACGAAGTCAGTCCGATTAAGCCGGGTTTTGTATATGTGTGTGTTTCAGTATCCTTTACTGCACATATACCAACGGCGACGCAATGTAAAATGAATTATCTGTCACTTTAACCCAGAACCGTCATGGAAACAGCAATGAGTGATCTTGAGAGAAAAAGCTTTCTGTTTACTTAACGAAAACTCTACCCTGGCTCATGGAAACACAGTACAAGTCACACTAGCCATCATTTCGTTTACTACCCCCATACACAAACCGATTTTTTAGGCAAGGGGTCGCAGGGAAGTATATGCCATGCGTGTAATTTGCATACTTCGCTGCGACCCCTTGCCTAAAAAGTCGGTTTGTGTATGGGGGTAATTAACGAAGTGATGGATAGTGTAACTTGCATCAATGGGCGCGTTTAGACCCGAGTTATTTTAACTCTGTTAATTTAGCGCTGTTAACTTAGCACCGTTTCTAGCATGCCATTTGACACTTCTTATTTTACAGTTAATAACAGGCAAAAATAATAACATTTCTCATTTTACAAATAATGAAAAGCTAAAAAATGAATAATAATAATAAAATTTTCATTCTGTATTGAAATATTTCTAAATTATTTGCTTACAACAAAAATTTACAAGCAAACGTCAATTCAGTTTAGCTGTGCTATATTTTAGCTAAGCCAAAAAACAGAAATAAGTTAGCTAACAGCGCTAAACAAATTGCTGTTTATGCCGTTGTTAACTTGCCTAGCTCAGTTAAATTAACTTCGGCCTAAACGCGTCCAATGAATCACTTAACCGAGAGTACATCAAATTAAGAAATGTGCCTGTTCACACAGGTCGCTTTGAGGCGGGACAAAGCGAACGAAAAAGCGAATATTTGTTTACACGTTTCGCTTTGTGTACAGTCGTTTTTATGACAGGTGGAACATACGGTACGGGAACAAAGTTTGTGATTTTCATAAAAGTGACAAAGTGATTTTCATAAAAGATAAACTGTGATTACCTGAATATAATTAATTTTAGTAAAAAATCTGTGTAACAAAACTGAAGCCTGAAAATGCTCCTATCTCACGTTTGCTCCCAATACGGGTGAAACGAAAATAAAATGGAACAGTAAGGTGATACAAAATGAAATTGAAACAGTCAGCTGGTCAGAAAAGCGAACGTGAGTCGCTTTCAAATCGAGACGCACTTCCTTCCCTTCCGAACGCTCCCCGCACCCGTAAATTTCGTGTTGAAAGGTCGCGGTGACCACCCGTGTGAACAGGCACTATGATGCAAGTTACACTTTCCATCGTTTCGTTTATTACCCCCATACACAAACCGACTTTTTAGGCAAGGGGTCGCAGCGAAGTATGCAAATTACACGCATGGCATATGCTTCCCTGCGACCTCTTGCCAAAAAATCGGTTCGTGTATGGGGGTAATGGGGGACTTGCATCTATGAATTCAACTTCAGGAACAACTATACACCTCGACGTCTTCTTTACCCGACACTGTGACCTTATACTCAAATACTATTTACTCGCAACTGTTATGCGAAACTAAAATGTTTCCGTATTTCCTATTACATTATTGTTTGCTTTAATAGAAATGTCCCCGAAAGAAAAAAAATTAATAAAAAAGGTTTCAATTTTGTCACCCTTACCTCATATTTTATAAATTGCTCGATTACCCTTGAGCTTTCGAGTAAAAATCTAACAATATTGTTACAGTTTCGAGTAGAATTTAGTAAGTTTTGTAATAGAGAATACAATTTTGGCAGTTTTGTTAGAAATTTTCACAATTAGTGTGTTCGCGTACTTCGCCTGCGAGATCCCTCGGGCGCCAGAAATCGCCAGATTTCTGTTCGTTTACTTTTTCGGGCTAAAAAATGCGTGGAAATTTTTACTTCTACAGCCAGAAAGTGCCAGACGTTTTAGCCAGAAAAGTACGCGAACAGAGCTAATATTAGCTCTGTTCGCGTACTTTTCTGGCTAAAACCCTTAGAATACAAAACTACAGGAAGGGCCCTCGGAGAATTTTAGCGTAGTGAAATTCAAACTGCACACTTCATTGCTCTTTTTTTCACTGAAAATTCACTCGTAACAACTTCTAATTGACAAAAACAAATTCTTTAAACTTTCTTTCTTCTTTTTAATTAGTTTTGCGAAAAACTTTAAATAAATTTTATAGAAAAACTCGTTTTAAAGAAAGTTCCGCGGGAAAATTTGACAGTTAACTAACAAGAAATTGTACCAATTTGACAGTTGACTGATAGCGATTTCACTACGCTCCCATAAACGGATTTTATACCCGAGGGCCTTTCCTGTAGTTCTCTATTCTAAGCTAAAACCTCTGGCACTTTCTGGCTGTAGAAGAAAAAATTTCCACGCATTTTGTATCCCGAAAAAGTAAACGAACAGAAATCTGGCGATTTCGGGCGCTTTCTGGCGCCCGAGGGATCCCGCAGGCGAAGTACGCGAACACACTTATTTTAATAAAGAAATAGGCCCCTGCTATAATCATGGCTGCCAATTACCTAGTTTATAGCTACTCCACAAATAATTCGAATTATGGATCAGCCAAAACTTTTTGTCATATAAACGGGATAATTCGAATTATGGCTTAAACCGAAATTTTTCGGATTAAGCCAAAGTTATAAGAATGTAAAGTTGAAATCGATTGGGCCTATTCACACAGTGCACATTCATGGCGCCTAAAACCGGTTTTATAGATGAGAGAGGGAAGGGAGCGGAAGAACTTAACGAAACATTTTTTACGCAAAACCAAACGCGTGAAAACTAGACACATATAAAAAGTTACTTCTATCTCTTGCATTCTTTAGCTCTGTTTTTCTCTAACAAGTAAATTTCATCTGCAATACATTTAAAGGTTCCTGTATAGCATTCAAATTTACTACGCTCATTTACGCCCCGCCTGAGTTGCTAGAAGTTGAATAAAACCGGTTTTACTTACCACAATTATGGAAGCGTGTGAATATGCCCATTGCGTATTAAATATCCGTTTATAAGTTAATTCGAAATTTTGGCGTAACTTTAAGGTAAGTCGATTTAATTTTGCTGCTATAAACTTGGTAAATGAGTGCTTCATACATTGGGCATATTCACACGCTGCCATAATTGTGGTGAGTAAAACCGGTTTTATTAAACTCCTAGGAACTCAGACTGTATTGCAGATGAAATTTACTTGTTAGAGAAAAACAGAGCTAAAGAATGCAAGAGATAGAAGTAACTTTTTATATGTGTGCCAGTTTTCACGCGTTTGCTTTTACGTGAAAAATGTTTCGTTAAGTTCTTCCGCTCCCTTCCCTCTCTCATCTATAAAACCGGTTTTAGGCGCCATGAATGTGCACTGCTGTCATTTTTTCTTAAGCCCGGTATGCAAGGCTCAAGAAATTTCTTTGCCTATCTAAAAACTATGCAAAAAAAATGGTCAAGAAATCGCTCAGAAATATTTTCTGGAGCGATTTCTGTAACCGGTATGCTAGAGTCAAGAAATTCGCACCAGAAATATCGTGTTTTTTAGTGACACGCAGATGTCGCTTGTGATAAAATTTTAGTTTTTCCTCCAGAAATAAGTGTCGATTCATTTATTTCTTGAAGGAATTTTAACGGTTTATGAATACATGACATGTCAGCTGTTTTTTGAAATTGAAAGGAAGTTTCCGCAATACTAAAAATAACATTTTATTAATTTTTATTATTTTTTTTAAATTCTTTTTTAATTCCTTATTAATTAAAACAATTTCATTAATTCCAAACAATCATAAAACAATTTATATAATGTTCGCAATAAAAATAAGTAACCGTCAAAATTTCTAAACTGCTGTCATTTTTTCTTAGGGAAATAAATGCAGAAGTTTTCTTGAGAAAATTTCTTGAGCCTTGCATACCGGGCTAGAGTGACTTCGTTTAGAAGATATGTAGGTTTAAAATCGATATTTTGCATGCTGAAAGTCGGGTCGTCCCGACACAAGTCGTTTTGGGTTGAACTTAGCATTTCCACTCTAGGCCCCTGTGCTGAAAGTCGTAATTCGACTGAAACGTCACTTTCTTCAACTCAAACGACTTGTCACACGACTCGACTATCAGCACAGGGGCCTATACCTCCCAAAATTCTTCATTTTTTAACATTTTCCTTAGAAAAATGCTTATTAACCACATTTTTTCTTGAGTTTCTGATGCACAAAACAATTACCTAAAAAGGTTACATACACAATAGTGACCTATATCCCATTTCCTATGTATTGAGTTTTAACGGAAATAGGTAAACCTAAAAAATGCCTATTATGCAGACCCCTCTAATTACTTAATTCCAGGTAAATTTAGGTGTTCTTCAATGGTTTTTTCTCCAAATATACCCAGGAATCACCCCTCAACGGATTAACATCTTAGCCTGAAACACCCATCTATCCATCTAATAACGCTATAGCCCTGCTATTTCCTAAAATTTCTGTTACTATAAGTCTGAAACACCCTGTATAATTAAAAACCAAGACGAAGTTGATTGATTTGAAAAATCTATTGAAAACTCGCCATTCACAGCATAAAGTGGCATAAATTTATGTTAAATTTACATACAAAATATGTACTTGCTGAAATTTAAGTATCTTATTCTTCTTTGACGGCTGTCGATGAATCGACTCGACAAAAAAAGGTTGTCGATTCTGTATGTTTTATTTTAGCATTACGACCGAATCCACAGATAAGTGCGGTCATACAAAACCATCAAATTGTGGTCACATTATATCTCACTAACTTTTTCCTTGTCACTCGGCTATGAGAATACCACTTAAAAGTGACGTGACAAAAAATTTGAGGTGAGAAAAATAGTGAGGTGACTATGAGAATAGGGGCCCTATATTTAGCATTGCGACCAAATCGACAGAGAAGTGTTGCCGTACAAAACCGTATTGTTGCCGTATTGTGTCACATTTAACCAAGTGCAACAAACCACGCATATTTAGGGTGTGTTACGTAATATACTGGGAGCACTGCGATTTTTGACGTCATGCCAGTGTACTGGGAAACACGTTTCGTTTAAAAAAGTTATACTGGACAAGCAATACATTTTTGTATATCGGAACGAGCGCACAGTATACTGGCTCCGCCATTATTGTTTACATTTGGAAAGTAGAAGTTTGTTGTAATTTTTTGAGTTTTCTTGTGCATTTAATTTCTTATAATAACAGAGAGTCAGTGTCAATCAAAGCTAATTGAATTTTTGCATTATTATTTCCCATTATTTGTACAGCGTCAAACGTCTACAGATTTTCAAAAATTAAACATCTGTCACGTCTTCAAACTACTGTGAGCACATTACCTCTTTCAGAGCAGTAATCACAGTAGTAAAATGACGTCGATTGATGACGTCATGAATGTTCCTAGAGCACTGCGACAGGGCACTGTTCGGTGAAAACGGAACGACAGAACTATCACTGGTAGTACTGGCGCAGTGCTCCCAGCATATTACGGAACACAGCCTTAATTACAATAGAAACTGTCAAAATTTTATTGTATGAATAAATTGAGCTTTTTAATAAACGTCAAACGCCTTTATCGACACGACGACGATAATGTTGTCGATATCGCGTTGTCAAATGTGAATTTTTACTTATCGACAGAAATCGACATCGACTCGAGAAACCAAATACGGCCCCAGTTTTCTCTTCGCTCATACGAGCTAGATAACCTGCGCACCAGAGCTTTATTTTCTTTACAACATCTATGTCGCGATAGCGCACCTAGATCTCGTCGTTGTAGAGTCTCCGGAATCGTCTTTCCACACAGAAGGGCCAACAATTCTCCTAAGGATTTTCCGCTCAAAACACGGGTGAGGTTAGAGTGCTTTCTACTAAACACCCACGTCTTGGATGCAAATTTGAGTACCGGTAAGACCATCGCCTAAGACTGCGGTCACGTATTGCGCTTATTCAAGCTAGTAAGCGTATATGCTATACATTTATGTAGAGGAGAGAATTGTTTTGTGTAGAAAGTAGTTATCTTAGGGCGAGTGTTTTTTAGAATTAGTTTAATGGCCCCTATTGCGGTTGTCGAGTCGACTAGCAATCAACTCGATTTTGCTTTTGTATTGCGTAAGAGACTCGACTTGAACAAACAGAAAAAGCATATTTATCGACTTTAAATGTCGATTAAATCGACAAATATTTCGCATTGTCGACATTCGCAATACGGATTCAGTCATCATTTTAGAATCGACTATCGACTCGACACTCACAGTAGGGGCGAATGATAACCATACAAAAACGAGAAGTGGTACATTGCTTGCTACATAATATAATCATAGATAAAAAAGGAGTTGATAGAACTATGCTACTACAACAACAGCAAACAACACGAATGTGAATTCCCTTGCCAAGTGTTTCAAGTAATTCCAGTTTTGCAGCAATAAGCAATAGTAACATTTTTAAAAATTATTTTCTTAATGTAAATTAATAGATTATTATTTACAAATACAACTTACCAATGTATTCGCTATCTATTACCATCCTTTTTTTAAAGCTACTCTATTTTTATAGTCCCTGTTTTTCACATCCCACAAATATTTTCTCTATCAATTGTTCTCGCGAGTGCGCTTGTAAATCAAAGAAATTTGATCTACCAGGTCACACGCTTAAACAAGCGTACACGTTCAAAGGCTTCAATCGTTAAACGTGACCGTTCTATTGACTTTCCGTGTTTTCGGTTTACAATCGCACACGTGCGAATAAGATTACACTCTTACAAGCGCAAGACGAGACCGAAGCTTTAGGCTTCTCTCACACTGCCGAATTTTTCACGGTCATTTTCAAATAATTATTCTGCTATTCCCTTTCGCACATTACACCCGTGGTTTCCGGCCGTTGACGTCCGTAGGTTTCATCTGATCGGGGCGGGGGTTGTCCTGGGGCCGTATTTGGTTTCTCGAGTCGATATCGACTTCTGTCGATAAATAAAAATTGGCATTTGGCAACACGATATCGACAACGTTATGTCTCTTTACGTGTCGATAAAAACGTTTGACGTTTATTAAAAAGCTAAATTTATGCATACAATAAACTTTTAACAATTTCTATTTTAATTAAATGTACGTGGTTTGCTGCACTTGGAGTAATATCACACAATTTGATGGTTTTGTATGGCAGCGCTTATCTGTCGATTTGGTCGTAATGCCAAATATGAAACTTAGAGAAAATCGAAAATCTTTTTTTGTCGAGTCGATTCATCGACTCGAGAAACCAAATACGACCCCTGGAATGCGATACTAAAGTGGAAGTAAACGGAACCTCGTTTTTGTATCGCTGGATGCGATCGCATCGTATTGAAATTATTGCCTGATAAATATTCAAAAAGAAATTATTTTCAGCCTACCAATTTCATTTATCAACTTAATTTGACATTTTGAAGCGAACAATTGTTTTAAGAATATTTAAAGAGTTTTCAGAATATTTTAAAATAAACAAATAAATTCAGCGCATCCGTCAATTATCTTTACTCACGAACTGAAAAAACTTTTCTTCATTTTGAAAAAGATCATTAAAACCAGATTTAATTCGTTTTCTCCTTCTACTAATTGCTCCTTTAATCCCTAATGGGACATAGGGCGGAAACAGTTGCCCTCCAGCGGACTCTGTTTTGCGCGACAGCTCTCAGCTCTGACCAGGATCTCCCAGTTGTTGCGGCCTCTGCTAATAGGGTTCTCCTCCACGTTGTTCTAGGTCTTCCGACTCGACGGGTTCCTTGCGGATTCCAGTCAAGGGCCTGTTTGGCTAGATTCTCGTTTTCGCGTCGCAAGGTGTGGCCAATGCAATTCCATTTCCTTCGCCTGATTTGGTCGTCTATCTGTTAATGAAAACTTGTAGGCGCCCTGTGATGAATTGGGTGACTTTCCATGTTTCGCAACCGTACAAAAGAACTGCCTTAACGTTGGAGTTGAACAGCCGCATTTTGGTGTTAATTGAGATCTCCGTCGATCTCCATATGTGAAACAGGCATGCATATGCGCTTCTTGCTTTATTTATTCTGGAACTGACGTCTTCTTCTGTACCGCCGTTTTCGGTAATAATAATACCGAGGTAACAGAATTTATCTACCAGTTCCACGTCGCGGTTATTTAGCGCTGTTCGTTCAAGGGTGTTTGCATTTATCCGCATTTCTTTGGTTTTAGTCGGATTTAACCTTAAGCCTGCCGAGCTACTTTCTGTTGCCAAATTGTTTACCATGTTTTTGAGGTCCTGGTGCCTGTGGGCCAGCAAACAGAACAGATTAAGGCGGTCTAACAATCCCCATTGCATGCCACCTATTCTAGTATCTAGTCTAGAGCGCTGACGTTTTTAGTATTATATTCAGAAATCCACCTTCGCTTTTCAAGATGCCTTTTTGTTAATGAATTTTCTAAAAATAATAAATCATTGATATCTACTTTTGAATTTTAAAATTCAACTTCAATTTTATTTCTACATTCAACTAGCATTTAAGATGAAAACTAACCCTTAAAAATCGGCCGAATCGGCTGCAGTGTGAAAGCAGCCTTATATAGTAACAGTTTAGAAGATGTTATGGTCAGATGCTTCGATTTGAAGAGCCTTGACAGACTATACTTAGTTGGCTTTTAGCAGACATGACGGGCTGCTAGTATAAAAGATGACTGGGAATATTTTAACCCCGTAGAATTTGAGATAAAATAAAATATAATTTGTAAAAATGCATGTTACTACAAAACTCGAAAATATGGCGGCTCTTCAGGAAATAATATTGGAAAATAAGGTAGGATAAAAAAAATATAAAAATCACCAAAACTTTATGACAAAAGGATAAAAAAATTTCATTAATTTTTTTTCCATGTATTATTTTAATTTTTGTTTAAGGAATAAAAATAAAAATTAAAAGTAAAACAAGAAAACTAATAGAAAACAACTTTTTTAACTGTTATTATTAACTTGTAAGAACAACCACTCACTTGTACTTATACCTCATTTTTTCATATATATATTTTTTATTGTTTTTTTAAAGTACTTTAGTTTTTTTTACCTTAATATTTAAAATACAACTAGCATTTTACTTTTACTATTTTACTTAGTAAAAATTACTGGTTTCTTCTTAAAATTCTTTATATATTTACATTTTTTTTTAAAACAAACAGTTATTCTTATTTATATTATATAAGAAAAAATGAATAGGAAAAAAATTCTTCAATATATTTTCTTTTTCTATTTAGTTTTTTTTAAATATTTCTTTGAAAAGATTTCTGAAAAATAGCAAAAAAACATAGTGTTAATATATTTGTTTTTTTAGTAAGTTTCTAAATTAAAATTTTACATTTTTGTTTGTTTTTTTTATAATTATATTTTAATTACGTGTATATATATATATATTAAGTTCACCTGAATTTCTTTTTATTTACTCCTTTTCTTATACTTAAAATTCTTTTTTATTCTTTTCTTTAATATTTTTTATAAAAAAATTATATCTATCACCCACATACTTCCCAAATAAATAATTACATGTTTTATTTTTTTCTTGTTAAAAATTACAATCGATAATCTCCACTCGTGCTAGACCAAAGGATTTTCTTTTAAAAAATCCGTTCTATCCTTTGACCTTGCAGGACTAGAGTAACAGCAATTGGACTTCATTTTTTATGCAAGGACATTTCATTTATATTTTTTCTAACTTTAAAATCGTCTTTTTTCATTTCATTTCTTCTCCTTTTCCCCTCTTTTCACATTTTTACAATAAATTGTTGAATACTAGTAAAATTTTTCTTCTATTATTTTTTGTTGTGCTCTATTATTTATTAAGTTTTAACTTTCATTTGTTTTTAAAAAAAATCATTTGTTCTGAATTCGAATTCTTAAAGAAGTTAAGAAAATTTCCAAGTCACTTTTTTGTACCGAAATATCTTCATTTAAAGCAGTGTTAGTTGTCGAGATCGTAGATATGAGAATTTGTTCCGTTTATTTTTTTGTATATAATTTCTTTTAAAAATTTTATATCTATATATTTCTTGGTGATTTCGCAAATTGTGTAATTTTTTAAGCTTTAATAGATCAATGATTTAATAATAGCTCAACCGACACCACATCAGAATCCACTATATGCCGCAAGATAATACAGTGATTCTCATTCTTTCTGCTGGTGCGAGGATGGTGATGGACCCTGTGATGAATGATGGTGATTACTGTTGTTTGGATTGTGATTTGTTGTATTGTTAGTGCTTCCATCTGGTTTGTTACTTTCTCGTCGTAGCAAGTATACAGATCCATCGGCTGCTTGCTGTAGGCTGTATTCTGATGGTGAGCACGGGTTCCCATCTGCATCTCTCAAGTACTGCAAAAAAGTAACAATATGGTATGTTTTAGTTTTGTATTGAAAATTAAAATGTTAGTACGCTACGTTGTGAGAAATTCAGGAGGGTTTCGGAACTCTTGATAGAATAAAAAATATTCAAGACTTCCATGCATAGTCTGCAATCTATATCAGAAAAATTACCAAGGGAATACAAAGCTGACTTACGGAAAGAAAGGTCTACTACTGCCAAACTTTTCACACTGAAACAACTCCTAGAAAATGCTGGGAGAAAAATGTGAACATTTATCACAACTTCGTAGCATAATGCATCCAAAGAAAGAAGTTACTTCAAATCCTATTCAAATTAAGTCTGTCAGCCAAATTAGTACAACTGCTAGAGCTAATCCAATCTGAAATCTGAGGGCAATACATAGAAAGACAAATTTCAATTATATAAGAGATTGATTCGTCCAGTTTCAAACTGCGAGAGTGAATAATGGGTGGAGAATATGCTAAACTCCATCGAACCCATACATCGAACTGAAGAACCTCACCCAGAAACCGTGGAAACTGGAGGAGGCCAAGGCTCGAGTTGGGCTTAAGTGCCATTGGAAAAAGAAGAAGGAACTTATGTACTTAAATTACATTTATTAATTTAAATAGCTTTTCGAGAATATTTTTACGATTTGAGTTTTAGGTAATACATGTTAAGAAATTGTTTCGCACCGTCCCCTGAGACCCAAGGGAAATTGGTGCAGATTTTATTATATAAAACAGCACTTCGTTTTTGATGCGTTCAAATCGATGCCATTCTCCCGGCCACAATTAACAATGCGTTCGATGTGCCTGGACATGAGGTAACGATCAAAAAGAAAAGGCGCGGAACATGCTTGGCTTATATAGCGCACGGTCCTGCCATCAATATAGCTGTAAAGTGATTTGAAGGGGATTGAAAGTAGTGATTTGAAGGGGATTGAAAGAAGTGGATTTATTGTCCTCAACCTCTTTGATGCATCTATACATTTCGCGAGTGTTGAGTAATACCCATCCATTGACTGGATGGTAGATATATTCGGCGGAAGGGGTGGCATAGCAGTGTCGGGTAAAGAAGAATTCGAGTCGATCAGAGATGATAATAATTAAGCTTTGAATTTGTTTTCTTTAAAAAACCCAAAAATAATTTACAAAATCAACTCACCTGAAATACATGTCTATGTAACGTCGCAAATTTGTTTGCTATCCTTTTTCGTTCAGCTAAAACAACTTCTCTTTCTGAATAAAAGCGATCCTTGCGTCTTCTTACTTCCTTAACTTCATCTTCAAGTGATAAAATTTGATCCAATTTCCGTTTTCTACAATTTTGAGCTGCAACTTTGTTCTTTCCACGTCGTCTAATATCTCTGATTAACGACAATTGATTTTCTGTTAAATCATATTTCGACAATCGTTCATTAAATTCATCCATGGGCAAATTAATGATTTCTTGAACAGCAATTGGAATGCTCAATGCCCTCGCACGTTTTTCATCGCGTGTTAAATGTTCATCTTCAGCTTTCTTTTGTTTTTTATCACGGATTTGTGGCCTTGGAGTAGATCCACTTCCTTGAGGTAAAGTGTACGTGTGATTGTGATTAATAAGATCATGTGTTCTTGGTGGACGCGCAGAGAAATCTAATGAGCAAGCATATTTCATTTCAGAGTTTGTCATCAAAGGAACATGATTTTTGTTTATTAATGGGCCAACTGCGCCCTCCATATTATGGCCAACAGGGGGATTGTGATGAAGACCATATGGTTCATATTCATATTTGATTGGAGCTGGCAAATGTTCAGCAGCTTGTGTTCCACTTGAGGCTTGGGGATGTGTTGGCATATTTGGTTGCTCTTGGAAATATCTTTTTCCAAACATTTGATGCTTTTTTTGAGCAACAGGTTGTCGCGTTGAATCAACAATGCGACTATTATAACTGTAGTCATATGGCCCGCCATATTTTCCTTGATGATAATCTTGTGCTGAATCGCTGCCAGCATCACCCCATTCTCCATCTGACAGTGAAGGAACTCTTTCGGATCCCATAGAACTTACAGCACTATCGCTTGAGGCATCTAAGCGATCACCACCTGTTCCCAGTCCATCACTGCCAAGTGGGCCTAGACTAGTTGGCATCGAAAGTAAATGACTGGTATGACTACCTCCACTTGATGATCCCAATACGGATGAATTGTTACTAGTGGTATTTCCTTCAAGCATTCGCATCGTACAGAAACCTAAAAAAAAGATTAAATAAAATTAAAATCAGTTGTAGACATTTTTTAATTCTTATTTTGTTTGTTTAAAGCGAAGGAATTCTGTTTATGCTCAACTAATTTGTACAAGAATGCCTTTGATGTATTCTAAAATTAGATTTCAGTTTGGATTTGAGAAAATACGCAAATTAAGATATAAATAAACAGTCGTAAATGATATTTTTCAATGATCGGAGGTAAGTTTTTAATGTTTTTTTTTTGGTTTTTGTATAGTTTATTAAAATTTGAAGTAGACTTCGATTCAAGAGAAGATATAATGGAAAAATCAGTACATTATCAAGACGTAATCCTTAAATTACTTTCAAGGAGCTTCATTCCTAGTTTACATATAATAGATAAACCTGAAAAGTTATGATTTTGACTCTTGTAACTAGTATAAACATAAACACATTAACTTAAATCTTAAATATTCGAATTCTAAGTAAACTTGAAGCTTGAAAAAGAATAATTATCTTGTCCTCCACACATTTTTTTTATTAGAAACGCCTTTGAACAAGTCCAGCATAAAGCGATCAATAATTGGAATACATAGCACCTCATAAAATTATAAAATACTAGTAAAATAGAATAATAAAAGTTATTAAATTCTTGTACAAAAGTGTCAAAAATGGAAACCATTCTTGATCTAGATATAATAGCTGCAATCTGCACAGAATTTAGTGAAAATATTTAGAGGTACTATTGTAGATAAATTTTCGCTTTTTTCCAAGTGCTAGTATAAATACTTGCTAGAAGCGATAAGTACCAAGGTAGGAAGTCATATTTGTTTGCTAATAGCATCCAAAGCAACGACTTCGAACGTAATCCTTTTGAATCTAGAGAAATAAAGAAAAAAATAAAACGATCGACTATATAAGTAGTTAAAAGGCAATTGTTAGAAAATGCAACGCGATTCTGCCTAGTAAAATTTCATTTTCAAAATATTGTTAAAAGTATTATGTACGTGGACCTGGACATGTTCCTTTTGTTTGCATTCGTCATGGCTTATTATGAATCCTGGTGGTTATTCTCGTTGGCGGGAGAGTGACTACGAGAGACGCGGTGGAATGAAACTGTCGATACCTACAAACGTATTGAGGGAAATATCACTTCACACGCCACCTTGCGATAATTAGAATGGGACGTTTGTAGATCTAGTCGCCAGGAGTCTCTTAGATTGACAATGACAATACCAATTTAAGGTCGAAGTGACTTCTGTCACGTCACTCGACAACGAGAATAAGGCTGCCTATCTGGTCTTAAGATGATGTTTCACTGCTATCTACTGGTATATTAAGAAACTTTCCTTGTTTTTGACAGATAAGCAAGCCCCCACAGAGCCTAGCGGGTCTGGTGCTCAAATATGGTTAGGGCCCCTTTAAGAAGATTGAATTTCCAAAAAAATCGTTTACTAAAAAAATATTTAGGTAAGGATAAGGTCATTCAGAGCATTAAATACAGATACTGAATGAACTTAAAGTTACATAAAGTAGCCTAGAACGGAACAGGTCTTATCTCATATTTCTTTTGGCAGAATCAATCCAAAAGCTATCTATCAACTGTTGTGTTATAGCAACGATCTTATCAGTTTTCTCTTTCTTCTTAATACTCACCCAATTCGAGCTTGAGAGGTAAAGAGACAGGCAAGAGAGGGGCAAGCCAAATCAAGTTTAAAGAGACGTATGCTTTGTGTTGAATTTTGTTGTGAGGCATAGTTCGGCAATTGTTCTCATATGAGGGTTTTAACTTTTCGGGGTTGAAGCTCTTTTCGGGCCCCCTTTGATCTGAGCCATCAGAGATACTCATTTAAAACATTTTGGACATACAATACTAGAGGAATCAGACCGATGAACAATTTGGTTGAGGTGCCCTGAAAGCCGAAGAATGTGGTCAGTAGATCCTTTTGCCTAAAGCCATATTGCGTGCGATCTAATATTTGTTTGGATTCTAGATATTTAATAAGCTTTTAAGTGATTATTGAGAGATTATAGGTACATATATTCTATTGGGAGGTAATTGAGGAGTTGTTGAAGTTTTCATATACTTCGCAAGTCGTGAGGAAAACTCCGTCCATTGAGTGGGTCGTGGCCTCGGGAACGGGGGTGGCATAGCATTGTCCGGGATTTGCTTTCTGTTATTGCCCATTTTAAATATAAGGGGGTTGGGGAGGTTACCAATTACCAGACATTTTCACCACTAGCGGTAGTTCTTACTTTTCAAACTGTCATCAAATGATGATTTAATTCTTTACTTACAACAAAGCGACTGAGTTGGTGAAATCTCAGTCAGTAGCTTGGAAGAAACGAATAAGCTCTAGCCAGTTGGCTGGGAGATGGCTTGGTAGGGGCAGAAGATGTCTATGGGACATTTGCGCTGACTAGAGACAATAGACGCACCGCCTTGTATGGGAAGTTAAAAATAGGTCAGGGAAATGGGCTATTTAGCTTGCAACGGTAGGAACTTTTGTATGATGACACACAGTAATTGTGATTATACTGAACTCAGCGTCTTTTGCAAAACCCTGGCACCATTTGAGTACTTTAGGCAAACTAAATTATTATCATTGAAATCATCTGCAAAAATGAATGGTATGTGGAGCCTTTATTGCTGATATTTAAACTTTTGTAGGGAGTTTACTTTTACTTTAATGTCATACAGCAGAAAAATGCGTGAATATAAGAAAAATGAAGTTTGGCCTCTAGCTGAAGCTCATTCCGAGCTGGACCACTAAGAGATGATTGTGACATTGGATAGGATCAGTATCTTATTAATTTGAATTGTCCTCAGTTGTAATGATAAAAACATTATCGGAGAACTATCTCTAATGGACAAGCTAATGTTCCTATCATCAAGTAGCTACAATTAAATAATTGTCAACTCTTTAAAATCTTACACCGTTAGGAAAAGCAGTAGATTAATAATAAAGCAAAAACGTCGTACGACTACTACTATACATTCCACTCTTAATCAGATAACTATGGACAATATTATTATCAAAAAGGGGCATGCTGAATGCTTTAAGTTATAGCAAGTCATTGCTTGTGTGTTTAACGTAACAAAAATGGGGGTTATCGTTTTATTTTAATGCAACTAAGCAATTAAATACTGTGCATAATCTATAAAGTATAATAGTGTTAGAGTAGAGATTATAGTAATAAATTCAAAATTTTTCGGCCTTTAAAAATTGCATACAAATATTTAAAATTAAAATGTATAAACGCGCGTGTGTTTGAATTTATACAGAATAAAATGACGAAATTATTCAGAATGAAACTGCTGATAACAAGACATGTTGTTGTTTGCGAAAAAAACCTTACGATAAAGAGTATTTAAAATTAGACGAAAAAATTATTATTTTTAAAATAAACATGTTGATGTTTTTTTTGGTTGAGTAATTATATGCAGCAGAGTAAATTCCTCAAAAAGTAACTAAAAATTCCAAAATATTATTCAAGTTTTGATTAAAAACAAACAAAACAAAATTAAGAGAAAAGGAATGAACGAAAACAATTCAACATTATTTTATTGTAGTGATAAATTTTGGCACATATCCATTTTTAGTAAATTTATCTTTCACTAAGTTGAATACATTTAAACCAATTTCCGTTGAGGTAGTTTTTTTTAAATAAAAGTGTTTATAGCTAAACAATTTTTGTTTCTACAAATCCACCACATATGCAGATAATATTTAATGCAAAAATATTCCTACCTTAGTCATCTTTACAAAGAGCAAGAGAGGAGGTCGCTAATGAATCACCGAAATTCCTAAAAGTGTGTCGAATATACAATGAGCAATCAAAAAGCACATGAGATAATTTTACTGAACTGAAATTTTCTTAGTAACAAAACACATATACACACACATAACAACAAAGCATACAATCGCGACAATAATTTGCAATTAAAAGTTTTATAAAAAGAAAAGGAACATTTAAAATGCTTGAGGAAATCTTATTGTATTTGTTTACAAAGCAACTCTGTAATGATAACAAGCGCTAAAGAATCAGTTTCACTACATTTCGAGGTGGTGGTCAGTTTCTTTTTATCTAATCACAATCGCACTAAGATGTTTTTTTATTTATCTTATTATTAACAGAAAAAATTAAAAGATCTAATTGCTAATTTTATACGAGTATACTCTCGAGTGCCAGTAGATCGGGGCGGAATTATTTAAGAAATTTACGGAAATACAAGGTTTCGGCGGTGTGGCTTCTTAGTTGGCCGAAGACTCTTGTTCCTATTGTTGTTATCTTATCTGGCTTTTTTTTCTTTTTCAAAAATGTTCCTTGTTATCTGTGATTATTACAGATTTTTTTGTTTGCTTAAGTCTCGTGCCCTTAAGAATTTGCTTTTGGTGTGTGTATGTTGAAAGTTGCTCATTTCTTATTTTTAAAACCCAACGCACGGCTTTTTATGGCGCGCAATTTTCCTTCGTGGCCAATTGGATTATAAAAATTTTTACAAAATGGGACACTTTTATTCTTGTTGTGCATTTTATTTTGTTTACTTTTATTTAATCAGGGTTAAGGTTAAGTCGTTTTTTTTGTTAATTTTTTTAATAAGATAGTTTAAATACAACACAACTTGAATTTAGGTAATACAATGTGGGTGAAATTGCTTCTGAATAATTCTTATCTAGAAAAGAGCTAAACAGATTACGAAATCTGCGGAACTATAAAGCCTAAAACTTGAAATTTAGAAGTTAGGTTTCTTATCTATCCAATGGCGCTACATCCCAAATCGAGCATTGCCCTTCTCTAGGGTCTTTCTCCAAGTTTGACGGTCCCTTGCAGCATGTCTCCAGTTCCCGATGTTGAGTATTGCCTCTGCTTCAGTCTATTCCCGAAATTTCTGCTACCATGAGCCGTTTTGTGATACGGTTGTCCTTAAAGAACGTGCTCGGGACGTTCGATTTTTGCTCCGGCCGGGACACGGACATGTGTGAACGAGTTCGTATAAAATGTACGCACCGATATTTTTTGAACCCCTGACGGAACACTAATATGTGTGGATACTCCTGTACTCGTTCACACATGTCCGTGTCCGGCCAGGGGGCCGATCACACATGGCAGAACACGGCCCTGTGACTTCCCGGGCACGGCCCTGATATGTGCGGATTAGGGTGGGACAAAAATGGCAAATTATTTTCGAAAAAACGTGCACCCCCTATCTCCAAGTTCAATTCAAATGATGAATTTTGGCGGGTACCGGATCATTTTTGGTTAAAACTAACACATCGCGCACCGCAGATGAAGTTTTTGAGATTCATGCATTTTTGTCCCACCCTAGTGTGGATACTCCTTAATCTTGATTAGGTGACCGGGTAGTCTTAAGCTTAATTTACATATCCGACGTTTTTCTGCCGCGCCGCTCTTTTTTAAGATTTCAGCCAATTAGAAACAATTTCGGTCACGTCATATTGTTTTTGATTTGTTGAAATCTTAAAAAAGAGCGGCGTGGCAGAAAAACGTCGGATATGTAAATTCACCTATAGTGGGGCTACGTAGACTAGTCATGATTACTATGCAGTAAAACCGATTCTTAAGAAGAGAGAGGTGAAGGGGCGGCCCCCTTCACCCCTCTCTTCTTAAAAGTCGGTTTTACTACATAGTAATCATGACTAGTCTACGTAGCCCCTTTCTGTTCATTATTATAAAAATTGAGAGATCTGGGTCGTCACAAATTTCATACAACTCGCTGTTGTATCTCCTTCGCCATATTCTTTGGCCTCTCGTTGGGAATTTTATGTACCTGAGAACTTTTCTCTCAAACTTATTGACTCGTTCCTATATGTCCTGGGTCATAGTCTAAGTCCCTCTACCATAGCACAGTATTGGTCGTGTTACTGTTTTGTAGAGAGAGGATTTCGTTTTTCTGGGTACAAACCTTGAGTGCAGTATTTGTTTTTGAGTAAAAAAGGCTATATTAGCCCGCAGTATTCGTCCAGTTATCTCTTCTTTTTCTTCGTTTATTTTTGTAGTTGTAGTTACCTTCTTCCAGCTCTGTTTGAAATGTTGCATCACCTTTGTTTTTTCTTTGCAGATGTTTAGGCCTACGTCCTTTCCCAAAACGGACCTTTCCACGAAGTTCAGACGTAATCTGAATATCAAAGTAATTGTACAGACTGTGTTGCTATTAACACACTAAGCTAGACTGACGTTTGCCTTATCACCAATTCTAGGGCGGGGGTGAAAAGCATTGGAACCAGCCCATCCCTTGTCTAAAGGGCCAAATACACGACAACACAACAACATTTTGTATGCATACGAAATTTCGAGTGCATACAAAATGTTGTTGTTTTGGCGTGGCGTGGTCGGGTGGAGCGCTCGTGCATTTGGCCCTTAAGACTTTGTCGTACTTCGAGCTCTTCTATTACAGCACTTTGTTGCTTTTTTGCCTCTTGACAGCTTCATGCACCTCATCCAGTGTCGGTGGTTCTATTAAAATATTATCTTGAGGAATTACAAATGCGTTTACTTTCGTTTACTATGACGATCGGATTCAATAAGTTTTGAAAAAATTCTCTCCACCTTCCTTTTATCCTATAAGGTTGCCTGAGACTTATTTTAATCTGGCGTGTTCCTTTGTAGGCTTGTCTAATTCTCTCCTCATCGAAGTCTTCCTGTATTTGTAGCATCCTCCTGTTTAGATATTACTCTTCCTCCTTCTGCACAGCTTGTCTGCAGTGAAAGTTTGGCTGAAGCCGTTATTTATTTTGGAAGAGGCCGGAAAATAAATACTTGTGAAAGATTTAATCAGTTAATTGCCAGAATATATTCCAAAAATTCATCAGTCCGAAGTGGATTACGCCTAATGCCGTTTCTCACTACAAGCACTGACTCGGCGAGTGCCGTCAACAACTTACTACTGGAGAGGCTGCCGACTGACTTAAGCCGTGTTTTTTTAATGAACTATATAGTTCTTCCCCATACAAATCTGAAAACCCAGGTTTTATCGAGGTTTTTATCCCGGTCTTGGGACATTTCAAACTTTCCCTTTCTTTTCGGAATGTAGCATACTTACCGGCTGTCGGAGAAACGTCATTTAAAATAAAAACAACTTAGAAGTGACGAGAGCAAATTTGAAAGCAGGAGGAAACAAATAATTTATTTTTTAGAAACTTATTTATTATTTTCTAGAGGGGAATTCGTCTAACAGTTGTTTACTGACACGCAACTTCGGATTAATTTTAATATATTTAAAGCACTGAAGATGGCGCTTAGTGAAATTTCCCTTGTCGTTTTTTTAATGAACTGGATCGAAGACCTATATAGTTCATTAAAAAAACACGGCTTTAGTTCATAAGGTACATATGCGAACTCGGTAGCGAAAGTCGAAGATAAAGAATATTATTCTGTAAAGTTCTTGCACCATCTTGACATACTAGGGAGGGCCCTCAAGCTCAAGGTTGGTGCTCATGTCATACAGATACATAATCTAAGCCCTCCGAAACTATGCAAATCCTAGAAAAACAGACAATCGAAGGAAAAATTATAACAAGCGTCAAACAAGGCGAAGTGGTCTTTAATCCCCGAATTCTTCGGATCCCTTCATACAATCAATTGTGGGTCCACACGATAAATAGTTTCAGTCACAGAGACTTAGAACAGAATTCTATAGAATTTTTTCTGTGAAACAAAGAAAAGTCGCTGCTAAGTAGCTGGAGAGACATTCCGTCGACATACCCGCACAGCAATTCGTCAGCGGTTTCATTCAAACTTCACAGTCTGTACGGAAAAAAGGGCGGACAAAAGTCCTTGTCGTGTGGGCCCACCGTAAGGCACAGGGATAGAGTTTGTAAGTGCCAGGTGTGGATCTGAGAAGAGTGTTTCTCCAATGACTAACAATGCGGCTTGCTCAAGAATCAGTTCACCTAATAAATAACCTGATCATCATCCACCCAAAGAAAAAATCCAGGAATGCTGCATATTGGGAGGTCCTTAAAAATTAACATCTTGAGAACCGAAGAAAGACAAAAGGGTAAGCAATAATGTGGACGAAGTCGAGTTGTAAATAATTAAAAAAACGACGCTATATTAATAACTTCAAGAACTATTATTAATATGTAAATTCTCTCTCCTTAAAATATTTTTTTACACAAAATTCCATTACCACTCACGTTATTTTTAGTAAATTGTAAAAACTACATGAGACAGACACAATTCCACAGGTAATAATTTTTAAGATTTTTCTTTAATATTTTCTCTGGCAGAAAATACAAAAATTTTTACCTCGATACAAATTAATAAATGAATGAGCATGAAGGAGGTAATCACGTCTTTGTTTATATTTTCGACGTAAATAACAAATACGCAAAAAAAATATATAAAAAAAAGACAAATAATTTTTTCTTAACTTGTCAAATTAACCAACAAGAAAATGTTTAATGTGGCTTAAGAAATGTCATCATTTCATTTTTGAATTTTTTTTTTGGTTTAAAAAATCATTTTTCTTAATTTAAAAAAAAATCACCTATTTTTACATTTTTTGTTTGCAAAGATTATAAATTATTTAGTTACTTTTAGAAATTACATATTCGCAGTTTTACGATGCCTTTTGCATTATTTTTATTGTGCCAAGTAATTTTTGTTGGCAATTTTTTACTTTATTAATTTTTATAATACAGGGTGTTTCTATAAATAACGGAAAATTATCTGAACCATTGGTGGGGTCTTGACAATACAATAAAGTAATTCACGATTACCTAACATTGTTCAGAGGCGTAGCCACAATTTTTTTGGGAGTTTATTATAAAATTCTATAGAAATATGGACATTACTTCTATTCTATCCAAAACCATTGGGCGACCTTCAACAATGGATACCTAGAGTCTAACCAAATCCTATATGACAAACAGTAGATACGGCTTCACACCAAAAAGGTCCACCAGGGATTTTAGTGATTTTAGTGTGCCTTATAGAACATTTCAACCAAAATATGCATCGATTTGGTGAGTCTGGACTGGTTACTCTGTATATCCCCAAGGTCTTTGATCGAGTTTTGCACTCTACTCTGTTAGCTAAACAGCAAGCTATTAGTATTGCCTCAGTTTTGAAGAACTAGGTCGAGTTTTCTTTCCACCTGTTCAATCTCAGCCGAACACCATCTCTGCCGGTATCCTTCAGGAGTCAATTTTATCACCCGCTCTTTTTCTAATCTTTATAAATTACATACTCACTGTTCCTTCCAACCCACTTCACAGCTTTGCGGATGACGGTATCCTGCGTTACTCATACGCCTTCGATAAGGCAAGATAAGCACGAGCCACATGCTGTCTTGACAATCGTGGACTTATATCCAACTTAATCAGCAGAAGTATTGAACCCATCGTCGATTACCCAGAATCGAGGAGTCGTGGCGAATTCAATGCCTCAAGCACAAAGCACTGTCTTATACCCGAGACAGACTAGCACCATTAATGACGAATATGACGTCAGAATGACGTAGACTCCATTTTACTTCCATATCTTTTATATGGGTCTACGTCATTCTGACGTCATATTCGTCATTAATGGTGCTAGTCTGTCCCGGGTATTATAGCCTAGACACACGGCAACGTAATTATGACGAAAATTTGTCATTAATGACGAATGCTATTTAGGAGTAAAATACGTCATTATTTTTTGACAATTCTATTAAATGGCTGTGTAGTGAAGTATGTCAGTAGAAGCAATTAAAAAAATCGGCTAATCTGGAAACAAACAATATTTTTTATTAATTTTCAAATGAGATTAAAATCAAACTCAGCTGATGCCGCATAATAATGGAAAACCGAGTGTTTTTCCAATAATCTGTCGACCGAAAGATGGTCTTGTATTGAGGGTTTCGTAATTACGAGGATCATATTCGTCATTAATGATGGAATTTCGTCATAAGAGGTGCAAGTTCCTTCTGCAGCGATCGGTCCGAGCTGTAATATACAGATCCTATATTCGGCCTCTTCTTGAATACAACTCCCATATTTGGGATGGGGCTTTGAAAACCATCTTAGCATGGTTAGATAAAGTTCTGCTTGCTCCACAATCCACCCTTTGAGCCACCGTAGGAATGCAGCAGTACTATCATCCCGATTGCTCCACCGAAATAAACGTTGTCCTGTCTCCACGGCAATCTTGAACCAGTAACACCAGATTAGCCTGATCCGTTCATTCCCTTTGCTTACAGCCCTCCTTTTCGCGCACCCTGCAGATTTCACTCATTAATAAAACAACCCGACTTTGAAACAACCTTCCGAAGTCTGTATTTCCGACCTGCTAAAACATCTAAGAGTTCAAACACAGGATTCATCGGCATCTCCTTAACTTTCGCCTTGTAGAAATCAGACATTATCCCTTTTCTGGGGAAGGAATACATTTCACTTTTTCGGAATCCAGTTCGAACTACTGTCCACTATACGAAACACTATGTGCGAAGTGCCGTTTTTTCTGTTATGTGAAAGTATAAGCTTAGGTGCAACCCTTTATACCAACATTCCGTCATGTCGTTCATGTCATGGTGCAATGTCCAGAATGAAGTGGTATATAATATCACTGATTTCTATTTTCAAAAATTTACCAAACCGATTTTTATCCGGAATGAGTAAACGCGCAACTTACCTTCCAAAAAGTCTTCTCAGGTATCTACCTGAAGCCTTAGTGTAGCCGCATAGAATTATCCTTTACATCGTTTTTCTCAAATTAAGAAGCATTGAAAGAATGGATTGACTTTCCATCATCGGGGCTATTCGCACCAACCTAACTACATTTGGCTCTGCTGAACTTGGTTCCTCACCATTTTAAAGTAGAGAAACTCATTATAAACGCTGGACCTAGGCTGAGAATGAATGGCCACCTGAGCGATAGTTTTCAGTAGAGACATCCACAATTTTTAATATTTAGTATTAAGAGATTCCGTAAATAAGAATGCTATTGGCCCTAAAGGTCAAACTTCAATGTACGCCGCGTTGCTTACCTTGCTGCTTTGCTTTGACATATCAAATAAGCAAATGCTTTATTATAAGGCAAAACCAAATGCCAAAGCGGCGAAGGCACAGCTTTTACATATAAAATCTCAAAATCTCTGAAAAGCATGAGGATTTAATCTTTAGTTCACGGGAAGCAAAGCTTCTGAAGGAAAAGCTCTGGGAAAAGTGGAGGGTTTCGTGCAGATTTCTGGTGGTGTTCGCTGGGAGCCTTCAGGAAGCATAACAAACACAAACGTGTTATCACGTTTAGCAACATAAAAACTTCTTCACTTTTGCCTCAGAAAATTTGTCACACTCATCATCCATTATACTAACACAAACATAATATTGTTCTCGGAGGTCCGCTTATGAGAAATTCTCCTTGTCATTCATGTTTATTGTACAACTACATACATAGGCATCGCAGTGCATAGTCGCTACACGAAAAAACGCAGAAACATCGTGTCGTACCTGCATCATACCCAAAACCAGTTTGAGGTGAGGACAGAGTGATGGATCGTGTAATTTACCACATATATGTACTTCCAGCAAGCAAGTTGCCAAGCTTTTTCATTCAGTAGCCTGAATCAAAGAATTAGAAGATCACAAAGTTAAATCCATCTTCCGTGAAAGTAAGAGAAAGATATGCTATCCCAAGTTTTTCCTAAAATGCAACAGAGTAAACTAGTATAGGTCCAAGGCAAAAGCCGTTGTGAGTGCTGAGGTGAGTGCTCAGCTTAGGCAAGCTGGTTACTGTCGTTCAAGCAGAGGTGTATGCTATATTGGCATGCACCCATGAGAACGTAAGAAAGACCTAAGCTTAGAAGCGGGTCTTAATCCTTTTCTACCGCGAGGCCGCGATCAAAGCGATAAAGTCTCGTAGGAAGGAAGTTTCAATTAATTTGGAATTGTCAACGCGCTTTTGATGAGCTGGTATTTTCAATCTGTTCTTCCTTCTTGGGGTCGCAGAACAGGCAATCGCTTCGAAGGCAGTGAAAAGGCCTGAGCATGACTGCGTTCTAAATTGAAATTGGAGGGTCCCGTTCTTTGACGCGACCTTGTTCAAATAGACAAGTCCTATCGACAGATCTCTAGCCAGAGTGCTGAGATTGTTCAAGCGGTCTGGCCTACAATCTGATGTATATGGGCTGCCACGAGAACAATAGGTCGAAATTGCAGCCGCGATGCTTAATACGCCATTAAAAGAAAAAAAGAGAGTTATATGGTCTCATGCGGAACAAAAGGCCTATAATAATGTAAATTAGCCGTACAAGCAGAGTAGTCAAGGTATGAAACCATTATCAGTTAAATTCAAAATTTTTATTCAAGATAATGTAATATTGCCTTGTTGCTAAGTCAATTAGATTTCTTATTGTAAAATAATCTACTATTTTTAAAAACACGTTAAGTAGTTTCCTGTCTTTTTGAAAAATGAAATTTTTATTTAAAAAAAAATTAGTTTCGAGTGTTTCCGGTATTACTGTTTAAATCAATACATATATAACAATTTTTCTAAGTAAAATTGTCTTATCAAAATCTTTTACTGAGAGGAGCAGGATTTCCAATGACTGATTTAAAACGAAATTCAATTTAAAAAAAATTTACTTAATCACTGTGAATTTCTTTTAAGAAACAAATGTCTCTTTATCGTTTAATAAATTTCAACAAGTAAATTACAATTTATCTTATCTTTTTTATAAATCATTTTTTAAGTTAATAAAAAAATTAAAAGTAATGAAGTAAAAATCTTTTGAAAAAAAAAATCTATTCCATTCTTTGTACCAAAGTCCAAATTACAATAAAAGAAATATGAGATTGAATTTATTTATTTATGTTTTTTCTTTTAAGTTTTTGTTTTTTGTTTTTGGTTATTTTATTAAAAATTTGCTGAACGAATTTTAAATAGCCTAGCAAATTGAATTGATGTCTGTGTCCTAATTGCATGTTGGGGGGACCGCATAATTCGCTAAAATTGCTTTCAGAAAACCCATTTCATAATATTCAAATTATGTTAACTAGCATGTCGGCAAATATAAATATCGCTTATCACCTACTTAATACAACAAAACAATAAAACACCAAAAAAAAAATGTGAAAGAGGCACACACAATATTATGTCACAATCAATAATTACTTTTTTTCATGTAGTTTTTTTTATTAAAAGTTTTTAGAAAAAGGTTTCACGGAAAGGCTTTAGTTATTATTATTATTTTTCAAAAAAAAAATTAGATTCTATTTTTGTAGTACTCTCCTTTTTTTCAAAAACAAAAAATACACAAAAAAACATATTTGTTGGCATATAAATATTCTCAAGGAAATTTCATTCTATTGTTTTTAGGCGTGAAAAATAATTTTTTTATTTGCAAAATAAAAAAAATACAGAGGTATATATTTTGAAAATTTCAAAAAAAAAAAATTAAATAAATTTTTTTAAGTAGAACTAGAAGATACATACCAGAAGCAATTTTATATTCAGAGAGTAGGAAGCAAGGCTAAATTTGTTGTCTATGGCACTGTTGACACATTTTTTTTTAATTTTAGTTTTTGGCGAAAAAAAAATATTTATATATACATAGATATTTAAAAAACAAAAAAATAAAAGTCGTTTTTTTACGTTTATCCGAATGGCACTACACTATACTAAAATTGGTACACAAAACGGAAAACTTTCTTAATTTAGCAAAATCATCGATTATATAGTGTCGACCACGTGCGCGCGCGGTTTACCAAGCATGTTTCATATTTAAGCATAAAATCCATTAAAATTAAAGGCAGTGTGGCATTTTCAATCAATTTTTAATAATCGTTTACAAAAAAAACTATTTTTTTTATATATAGTGGGTTCTATCGCAATATTTCTCTTTTTTTCGATTTTTGTGTCTATTTACTTTTTTTTATTGAATTTTTTCAATGTTTCATTTCGTTCGTAATTACGCAGTTTCGTGTTTTTAATGATGAAATTTTGGAATAATTTAGGAACATTTTGTTGCACTTAAGTTCTACATTTTTTTTTTTTTTGTTTTTTTTGATTCACTACAAAATTCTATAACGAAGTTTTTCCCGGGAACGAAAATAGCAATTAACAGTAATATAAAATAACAAAAAAACAAATTAACAAAAAACAATAACAACAAAACGCAAATTAAATGTATACAAGTAAAATTGAAATTAAAATAATTCGAAATTTTAGCACTAAATTTAGAAAATTTGACAACGGAAGCGCGGATTTTTTTGAGGTTTCATCGTTTTTTTCGCCAGATCTATAGTGAACGTACCTCGACCCGATCGGTGCACGTATCACAGCATGACTAAGCATTTAAAAATAGTAAACAGAGCCGAGGCGACGAGGTTGCTGGTTTGGTATATATCGCCACATATCGCTCGCTCTATACTTTTTGAGCTTTTTTTTATATTTATTTTTGAAGAAATATATACCAAAGCTACTAAAAAGTTGTTACAGTATTGTTGCTGTAGATAGCGCTTAGTTCAGCCCGCTAAAGCATTCCGCGCGCCAGTTTTGTCACATTACCAGAAAAGAGATATTTAGTATATGCCACAGCGACAAGATCGTTGATTTCATTAGGTTGGGTGGATCAAGACGCCAGATCGTGAATCGTAAGCTAAATTAATGACATAGTAATACTACAAAAAAAATACACTTATTTTAGAATCTCGTGTAGCTTTTGTATAGTATACATATTTTTTTTAAAATACTATAGATATTAGCTGAAGTAAGTATTTCAGTACGCGATCAGTATGAGTGATAGATGATGTGATCGCGTTAAGCTTTAAATAAATGTTGGGAAGAGGCATTTCCACTATGACGATCGACAATCAGCCACGATCGCCAGCTAAAGCTTTTAAAGCCTTTCAGTTCGCTGTTAATAAAAGTTTAAAAATAGATTCAGAGGTAGCCTCTTAGTTTCTTTGACCATATACTGCTGCCTTTTCAAATATATTCAATGCTATTAGTCATATTGTTTGGCTATCCAAAACATCGGAATTTTAAATGTTTATCGGATAAGCTTAATAGTAGATCTTTAGGACATAGCAGTTCTACTACACTTGCTGCACCGTAATCTTGATGATAATTGCACGTTAATAAGCAAGTTTAATGTGATAAACTTTAAAATAAATAAAAAATACTAATAGTTAAGGATGGAAAAATCTTTTAGGAAAAAATATTATAATCTCCTTCACATCATACTTGTAGGTTCACAAGGTCACCGTAGATAGTAGAAAAATTTACAAAATAAGTGCCCCTATATAATAAAACATTTTGATAAGATAGTTGCCATTGAATATAAGTTAGTTTCGAAACTAATTTCAATTTACATAAATATAATTTTTTCTATGATTAAAATTATTTAATTAAAAAAAGTCAATTTTGATATAAAAATCCACAGATCATTGTCGGGATTACTCAGTTAACAATTGACAAATCATTGTCGTTAATCAGTAATAGAATATATAAAAAATCTTTTAAATATCATTAATAAATTTTAAACCATTATTAAAAGTAATAAAAAGATTTATAAAAAAAATTTATGTGTCAATATTTCAAATTTTACATTATATTTTTTACTGATCTTATTTTATGTACAAAAATAAATATTTATTTTAATTGAAAAATTTATTAGGAAATAAAAAATTTATATTAAATAGAAAAATTGATCAAAGATTTTACGTTTGTGATATAAAGATTTCACTTTTGTGATATATGTTTATTGTTTATTCTCAAACGTATGTAAGGAGTCCATCAAACCCCAATTTGTGGAAAAAGTGGGTGCGTTAAAATTTAAATATAGAATATTATTTGCAATTACTCCTTTTTTACCATGTAATGGCTTTAATAGAATAACATTCAATCTCTAAGAACGAGATAAATAATATTCAAAGTTTTAGAATGTAGACGTAACAGGACCCAACTCCAAGGCCTCGATTGCAACCAGTTGTACATGCCATTGAAACCTGCGATAAGTTCACTCTTGAGAAAGTTGCCAACATTAGAACTTTTCTGCCAGTCAAGCTGCTGCCATCAAGAAATCTCTACGTGGAAGTTTTCTTTCTTTGAAATACTCCAGACCCTGGCCAGGAAAAATAGAGTCTCGTTCTGCCGGCTCGCCGGACCTGGGGGTATCGACGGCAATGAGACTGCAGACAAGTTAGGGAGCGAGGGGGTCTGAAAATCGAAGGCGACGAGACGTCCACACTGTTCTCCGTGAATGTTCTCTCTGATTTGGTTTAGACGAAGAACTGTTATCAGAGAGATTCCGAACTCCACTTAAGTCCGGTCTTCTTCAACTTTCTTGCCTTTGTCCGAAGAGCCGACGGTCTTTTCCCTAAGTGGGACATGTACACAATACGTCCAACTTGGCCGTGAAGTTCACCATACGGGTTGCCCCCTACTCACATAATAATAAATAGTAGGGGTATTCATGAAAACATGTAAAACCCTAGTAAGCCGCGTAAATCGTATAAGTTTACCACCTCGTAAATGAACTGTCAAAATTTGTATGGAAAGTGAAATACGCACACTAGATAAGTTTACGGTAAAGTTTTGCTGTGTAAACTGCATAACTGATATGGTGTAAAATGTGTAAATACCAATTGAGCATCAAGTTATTAGCTGCTTTGATTTTTTAAGTGCAAGATGAATGAGGTAGTTTATTTCACTTTGTTTGGCATTTTCCAGTTTAGTAATTTAGACATCCACGTCCAGTTTGAACAGTGTTGATCAATTATATATGTAGTTTATATACCTCATGTCATCATAGGTGTGTTCATCAAACAATCCTCGTAAAAATACGCGTTTACCTAATCTGTAAACTTACACGTTTTTATGAATACCCTTAGTATGTTTAGATCGTTAAGTCCAGGTTTTACTAGAGCTAACGAATTGACCACCGAGGACACCTACTTAGATTAGACGCCATCCAATACTGCCTTGATTGCGCAGGTTGAAATAAAACCTCAATCCAGTTCCTTAGAAATGTGTCGACATTAACAGCTTGTAGTTTAGTCAACAGAGCAGGATACGAACTCTGTCAAAAGCCATAGGGACATATAGAGCAACTAGGCCAGACTCACTAAAGCGATGAATACTTTGGTATAGGGGCCCTGTTAGATACACAAGTCGATCTCCAATCTATTTTGTTTAAATCCGTACTGCGTGTCCTCGTGGTCATGTAATATTTCGTTCGGTTCTAGATATTCCATAAGTTTTATTGATTTATTGCCTCCATGATTTTTAAAAGAATAAAGCTAATATCTATATTTTGGCATGGGTTGAAAATGAGCTAGTTTCAAGGAGTCTGAATAAACTCCAATGAAATATGACAGGGCAAAGATTGTAAGTAAGGGTGTAGGCAAAGATGAGCCACATTTATTAAGGACCATCGCTATAGGAGAGTTGTACAGGGTGCGCCCTCTAGACATAGGTATTTCCACATTGAATAATTATGACATTTTTAGCCGATTTCGACTAATGTACACGAGGCGTCATGCAATACCTTTTGAGCTATGAGTCAATATACACCGAAAGAACGCGCTGAAATTGTAGCCCTTTAAATTGAAAACAATCGTTCAATTGTGAAAACTGCTTGCTTATCGTAAAACACGTTGTGTCGAAAAATGGTGATTTGGAGTGACCCATCGTTCTCCGGATTTAACGGCAACAGACTTTTTTCTGCGGGGTTATTTAAAAAGTAGTTTATGCCAGCAAGCCGAAGACCATTGACGAACTCAAAGCTGACATATACCAAGTTTATAGTAGGAAAATTAAATAGATTTAACTTAAAGTTACGCCAAAATTTCGGATTAACGTATAAACGGGTATTTAATACGCAATCGATTTCAACTTACATTCTTATAACTTTGGCTTAAGCCGAAAAATTTCGGTTTAAGCCATAATTCGAATTATCCCGTTTATACGACAAAAAATTTTGGATGACCCATAATTCGAATTATTTTTGGAGTAGCTATAAACTAGGTAATAGATTCCGAAATAGATACTATAACGCCCGAAATGCTTCCCAGTGTTATGCAGGATGTCCGAAAAGACCTGTTTTATGCGTATGGAACGGAGGTGGTCATTGAATTGACATTATATTCAAAAACTGATTTAAAATAAATGGTAGAGAGTATCCTAAATAAATCTTGCTCATTTGTGAAAATCGGCTAAAAAATGTTAGAGTTATTCAATGTTGAAATACCTATGTCTAGATGGCGCACCCCACACTGCAAGCGGCAACATTGGAGATCCTACTACGCAACTTGTCAAATGATAATTAGACTTTTTTGATGGCGGACTTACAGGAATTTTGTAACTTGGTAAAATCGCAACGAAGTGATTTATTCGATTTATACCTTGAGGCATATAGGCAGCTTTTTCTAGCTTTAATTACATTTCTACATTCTCGATCTCGATGATTAAACTATCTCGGCTTAGGCGTTTCTAGACTTGACAGAATTTGGAATGAACAAGCGCATTCGCGCCCGTATAATATGGTGTATGGAAGAATGAATTGTATTTGTAGTACTGTAAATCGTGGTACTAACCTATTGATATTAAATGATAAGCAAATGCAAAGAATCTAAGTTAGATATCACAAAGTAATAAATGATTTGTGGGAATGTAATTTTGTAGTAAATTGTAACGGTCACCTTAGATGATCAAAAACATATTATCCATTGACTTCTAAGCTAGACTAAGTAGTGCATCACAATCACACTTGATGAGGATTCATTTTAGCACGTCTGTCTGGAATGTATGCTTGTTTTCACACATGTTAAGCCAGACAAATTTTCCATTAAAAAAGTCGACGTGCTTCTCGAATGATAGCTACAAGCAATTCCATATTCACATAAAAAAATAAGTCCAATGCCACCACCAGATAAAGCTCATGGTACTGGAACCTTTTAAGGATATTATGAATTTTAATTTGTTTTAAACTCAACAATTAATAAATGCGCTTTATTATTCATCAGGATTTATTTTTTCTAATGAGAAATAGTTTAATTTCGTCTAAATAATTTGTTGTATTAACTGAATATAGAACTGATATCAATTTTTATGAACAAGTTAACATTAAAAATTTGAACTATTTCCAAGTCTTTAGAACGATGACAAAGTGATGTTGGTCGAAATTTAGCCTTCATAGCAACAACGAATTTTGGTTTTAAAAGAGCATAACGATAAACAAGTTATTAATTTTCTGCAACACTACCACGTTTTTTCCGATTCATATACTATATTGAAATAATTCGTTTTTATTTATTATTATGCATACCCAATATTTCTAGATTTCTAGTTTGGATGACTGATTTTGATAAAGAGTTAATTGTTCTATGTCTATATTTTACGACTACGTGTCTAAGTAAGAACCCCTCCGTAGAAAGCCTTTTAATTACTGTTGGCAATTTCTTTTCAACTAATGTTAGAACATCAAATGTTATCTGACAAATCTTCGCGATACTTACTTAAAACTTTACTCAAATGCATTAATTTCCTTATTAAAGTTATTTCATAATTTGTGTAATATAAAATATTTTAACTGAAATTTAAATAAAATATGAGGAAATTCCCACTCGCAAAATGTGGAAAAGTATAAGTTGAAATATTTAACAATTTCAAATATTACATTAAGTCTTAGAGTTGTCTGTTCTGCTATAGAACTGTTCAATAAATTAATTGTACAAATTATTTATTGACATAATTATTTTATCACCAACTTGATAAAGGAGAGCTGTGGAGCAGCATGAGAAATGGGTTTTTTGGAAAAGCTGTTAGAACTGTGTAAAATTATGACAGTGTAAAACACAAGTGAGAATACATGTTTACAATATAATAAACTTCACTCTAGAAATAGGCCTGAGAAATGGAGATGCAATATCACTAATACTTTTGCTCTGGAAGCAATAATGAATATACAGTACTAAATGGAGGAAATAGCATTTTTTTTACAAAAAACCTTTAGATACCAGCCTTCGCAGATGACATCGTCATAATTGGTCGTAAAGCGCAGGACGTAAGGGATACTTTTGTAAAATTTGTACAAAATTCAGCAAAGTTTAATCTAAAGGGCCCAATACACGAGCGCTCCATCCGTCCACGCCAATCCAAAACAACAACAATTTGTATGCACTCGAAATTTCGACTGCATACAAATTGTTGTTGTTTTGGCGTAGCGTGGTCGGATGGAGCACTCGTGTATTGGGCACTTAAGAATGAATGCACAAAAACAAAGTTCATGATTGTATCAAAAAGAGAACCAAGATTGAGACGAATTATCATGAAAACTTTTGACGAACATAGTATACAAATTGAAGATAGCTTTATATACCTAGCGACAATGCTTACCGTAGATAATATGGTATGGTACCACAATCATAGAAGCATCGCAGGGGAAATAAAACATACTTGGCACTAACCCTAGTTCTAAGCAAGCAGTAATCAAAACTAAAAATTGATATAAAACATTAATTCGCCCAACGGATAAACAAATGGAAAATTCTAAGAAGAATATTTGGGCCTGGAAGGATTGATCAAAACGAATAATTGGATAACTACTATGGCACATACGTATTGCTCGAACTTCTGAAAAATGCTAGTCCGGATTTCTACTAGTAGACCAGCAAAAAAAAAGCTAGAAGATATGCGAAAACTTCGTGAAACCAGCTTGAGAGAACTTCCAAAAAATAGAGACGACCGAAACTACGAGGAAGTCCTACAAGGACTGTAATGCCTTTTCAATGATTTATTAACGGTGCGAAAGGATTAGAAACAACTCTTTCCGATAGAGAACATTGAATATTTTAAAAGAATTCTACTCCCACACAAAAAAAACACAAACTAAATATACCAACGGATGTAATTTAAGGATTTTTCAGGTTTCAGCAATGTTAAGGGTAGATTTAAATCCATTAGGCTACAAATTCTGATCTGACTATAGAAAATTGGTGTATTGTAAAAGACATTTAAATGTTGAAATTTTCGAAGCTAGATGGAGACGTATTGATTTAGTTCTAAATACCAACCATAAATAATATGAACTCACCTAAAATATAGATTTTAAATAATTTTTTGGGCTTCTACTAAGAGCAGAAATTGTTCAAGACAGCTAGAAAGTTTTCCTTTTTAAGTACGACTTAAATTTGTTTATTAACTAGAAAAAAGTGGTTAATTATGACGATTTTCGAGAATTAAGATAGTATTCCATTAGAACAATGGGTTCACTTTCGTTTCCAAGCGTAAATTTTATTTTTATGATTGTTATCACAATAGATAAATAACACACATACGCGTGATATCGATAATAAATAAATTTTTATTATTGCGTTTCCCTAATGCTAAATTAAAAGCTTTCAAATTTCTCTGCATAATAAAAATTGTTTGGACAATACAAATTGGAATTGATTTAAATCAGGTTTGAAATCTTTAAGAGTAATCTACATAATATTGTATCGAAATTTTTGTTTAATAGTGGTTTAGGTTAAATCAATTCACTTCAATTCCAAAGTGATAGCGAAAACTAATTAGTAGTAGGAAATGAAAGAAAATATATAATGCTCAAGAGTTGATGGACTGCAAATTTAATCAATCAATGTAAAACCTATGGAGTATTTCAAATTATATTTCTGTAGAGAATTGTTACAGGAAATAAACAACAATGAACAGAGGGCATAACATCGAAACATTCTTGAAATCTTGGGATAAGGATGAATTCATGATGATACATTCATAAGTTAATAAAACTTTCAGAATATGTTCTATCAGAAGAAGATATTTTTAATGATAAATTCAAACCGAGATTTAGCAAAGAAATGCTAATTCTGGAATTATATTTTATCAAATTCGAAAACGAAATAATACTGTTCGATTAGTGGTAGCAACTCAAAATTCTTTTATTTTATAAATTTCAGGAATTTCTAGTTATAATTCTTACTGCACACTAGTATGGCCTTTACTGAAGAACTACTAAAAATTAAATGGTACTTACTGATGTTGAAAGCCGACTCAAGCCTCATAGCAGATGCGCTACAGCCAATCCTGGAAATAGCACGGAACACCTGTACCTTTCCGGAGGATTGGACGGAAGGTATCATAGTCAAAATACCAAAAAAGGGGGACCTAACAATATGTGACAACTGGAGAGGCATCTGTTTATTATCTACGGTGGGAAAAATCTTGTCCCATATATTACTATCTAGGATAAGAGAGGCACTAGATCGAACGCTTAGAAGACAGCAGGCTGGATTCAGAAAGGGCCGCTCCTGCATAGACCATATTAACACCTTGAGAATCATAGTGGAGCAGTCTACTGAATTCCGATCCCCCCTTTACCTTGCTTTCGTAGACTATGAGAAAGCGTTCGACTCGGTCAATAGGAGCTTTATATGGCGAGCTCTACGGAAACGTGGACTGCCGGACAAAATAATAGAATTGATAAAAGCTCTATACAACAATTCCAAATGCAGAGTTCTCCATAATGGAAAATTATCCGACAGCTTTGAGGTGAGCTCAGGAGTACGACAAGGATGTCTACTTTCACCATTACTATTTCTTATAGTAATAAACGACATTCTTGTCAGCGCTCTAGATAGAAGAACAGGTGGCATACAATGGGGATTGCTAGACCGCCTTAAGGATCTCGACTACGCGGATGATATCTGTTTGCTGGCCCACAGACACCAGGACCTCAAAAACATGTTAAACAAATTGGCAACAGAAAGTAGCTCGGCGGGCTTAAGGTTAAATCCGACTAAAACAAAAGAAATGCGGATAAATGCAAACACCCTTGAACGGACAGCGCTAAATAACCGTGACGTGGAACTGGTAGACAAATTCTGTTACCTCGGTAGTATTATTACCGAAAACGGCGGTACAGAAGAAGATGTCAGTTCCAGAATAAATAAAGCACGAAGCGCATATGCATGCCTGTTTCACATATGGAGATCGACGGAGATCTCAATTAACACCAAATTGCGGCTGTTCAACTCCAACGTTAAGGCAGTTTTTTTGTACGGTTGCGAAACATGGAAAGTCACCCAATTCATCACAGGGCGCCTACAAGTTTTCATCAACAGATGCCTACGTCGTATCCTAAAAATCCGCTGGCAAGATAGAATTTCAAATGAAGAACTATGGCGCCGTGCCGGCCAAGAAAGGATAGACGACCAAATCAGGCGAAGGAAATGGAATTGGATTGGCCACACCTTGCGACGCGAAGACGATAATCTAGCCAAACAGGCCCTTGACTGGAATCCACAAGGATCCCGTCGAGTCGGAAGACCTAGAACAACGTGGAGGAGAGCCCTATTATCAGAGGCCGCAACAACCGGAAGATCCTGGTCAGAGCTGTCGCGCAAAACAGAGTCCGCTGGAGGGCAACTGTTTCCGCCCTATGTCCCATGAGGGATTAAAGGAGCAATTAGATTAGATAGATTAGAACTGATGCTAGAAAAACTTACTAACTAGAACCACTACGAGACAAAATATACTAACCAAAGTTTGTTGGGAAAAAGATTTTGCTATTGGTTTTGAAAGAGAAGAGATTTCTGTTCCGTACTTATAGGGCTTCTCTCAATTTATTAGAACAGTTTTTAAAAATGTCAATTGCATTTTGAATCCTCTAGCCTAGCTGAAACTCATAGTTGTGCTGGGGAAAACTTTTACTTTCGATGGCTGCAACTTTTGAAGGACTTGTTGGATTACAGAAATGAAACACTCCAAATTTAACTAAAAATATCCTCTATTTTCTGTTCTAATTTTATTAAAATAAAACTTAAGGGTATTTCAATATAAATGAAAACGTAAAATAACCCCTGCGTAAAATTTTAAGATAACTCAGCCTTTGAAATAATATCCTTTCGCATTTATGCAGTCGTCATACATCGGTACCACCAAATTAGCAATGCTTTCTGTCACAGTTCGGAACATTGACAAAGCCGTATCGGACTGGATCTCTAGAACCGTAATTTCTTTGATGCCAGTCGTTTTCTTTTTTTATTTTTCTATCAAAGTGGGAAAAATTGCAGAAATGTAAGTATTTTTTCTGCTTTTGTAAGGTTATGGGGCTTCAGAATAGTGGTTTATCTAAACGGACAATGCACTATAATTGAAAATAAGTGAAACCTTTCTGCATCAAACCATCGAAAGACACAATGAATGTGGCACCGTGCAAGAACCCTGCAAATTCAGGACGTAAGACAATTGTGACAACACGTCTTGAAAGTTATTTGCTCGTTAGTTAAAGAAAATCAAACGAAATGGGAGGCTGATCTTTCGATAGATATCCACCAACAAAGTGGTACGCAAGTGTTTGCTGCTCAAATTCAACGATTCGGAAGAGCGGTTATAAAAAGTTTACTAACATCCAGACAAGCTCCGGCAAGAGTTTTGTGTTGTAAAGTCCACACGGATTGGACCGCAGGACTGGAAACGAGTTATTTTCACAGATGAAACTTCATGACAAAGCGTACGCGGTCTTCATTTTTTACCCAGCGCTGTTGTTTTATTAGTTTAGCTTGAATAGATATATATTGTTTTTAAATATCATAAAACAATTGAAATTTTTTGTTTGTGTTGTTTGTTTCTGACGCTGTTTTATGAAATTATGGGGCCAATACTCGTATAACTTGTATCATTAGATTAAGAAAACAATTAAATAACATATTGTATTAATTATAAAAATATATGACAACCTATATACGAGTATATAGCCTAATGACGAATCTGTGGGGTTGTTTAACATCGTCAATTAACCGTTTACCTTTCATGTTTATGCAGAAAAATACCAATAAAAAATAATATGATATTTTGATTCCCTTTTTTAAATTACTTTTAAGTAACAAGATTTTAAACAAGCTAATTCTAATTTTAAGTAATAGAAGAGGATTCCAGTGATTAATAATATAAACAAGAAATAATACAGAAAATAATCCTTAGGTCTATGTTTATCATAAAATGCTAAAAGATTATTGTCTATATCGAGGGCTTCATAACATAGGGGCGTATCCCCTAGGCTTATGTATTGTTGATACGCCCCTATGTTATGAAGCCCTCGATATAATATGTAGAATGATTAAGCTATTCTAGACAGAAACTTTATTAAAAATCAACGAGCTATAAAATGAAGTTCTCTGTCAAATAAATACTTCAATCTATAAAAATTAAAATTGTGTTCTATTAATTACTATTTTAAACGGGTTGCAATGTGGGAAAAAAAGAATTCTTGAATAGTGAACATTGATCTTTTACATCAAACTTTTAACTTGCTGCTTGGCTGCAAATCGAACTGCTTATGAAGTTTAGCCTTTCTGCAACAATCAGTTCTGACTAATTCACAATAACATCTGCAGAGGAATGTTAGCTCATTTTTCTTGTATATGACATCCTAATGCATGGATTAACAATTTACTACTTATAAATACGAAATAGCAAAAATGATCATCATTTTGTAAACTCTGACTATTACGAACTTCATTTATTCTTTTGGTTCGAGCATAACTTGATCCCTATGAAAGATTGAATTAGAGCTGATTAATGATTTAATCAATGAATCATTTGATGAATCACTTAATTTTTTTTCAAAACTACTTTTCCAAAATGTAGCGGTTATAATAGATACACTATTCTATACCTACCAACTAGTAAAATAATCTGAATGATAGAATTTGTAGTAACAAGTCCAGTCCAGAGGACATTTCATTCTTTGATATTTCAATGACAATCGGCTTTATAAATACATGTTTGGTCTTGTTTATTTTCAAAATAACTTGCATATGAATGGTATAAATACTGATGCTAATTGTAAATGTAATTTTGATTTTATGTAAATGTAATTTGATTTATGTAAATTCCATGACCTAACTTGTTTGAATTCGCCTTGAAAATCAATAAAGGTTAAATTACAAAGGTCGCTTTGTATTCGTTGATTTACTATCCTAAAACTGATCAGCGAAATGATATTTTCTCAAATACAAATAAGTTTTTACATTAAAAAAAATTGTAATATGCTCTTAGTACTTACTCTCATTAACACCCATGTCCATTAGCTGTAAATCTTCATCATTAAGTATAGAATTAATAAATCCGTCAGTTGTATGGTTAAGTTCTGACGATGTGTTCTAAAAAATAAAATTTCAATCAATTAACAAAAATATTCTAGGGAAATTAAATCAAGTTATATACCGAATAATACATCATATCATGGTCCATTTTATATCCTGTCGCTCCAGCATCAGCTTCATGACTTGAATTTGTTAAATGCATGCTGGAGGTGACTGCGGAACCTAAATTATGTCCATAATGCGGCTGACTAGCCCCTAGATCAGCCAATGAAGCATTATGAAGAACTGGATGTGGTGGATGATGAGGGAATTGGCTATGCTGTGGTATTCCGGGTGCACTCTACAAATTAAATTTTTATTATTAATTTGTTTTTTTTAGTTTGAACACAAATATAAGTTTACCTGATAGGGATAATGTGTTGGATAGTGGGAATATGGTGACATATCGCTTACACCCATACCGACTCCCATGCCAGGTATTGGATTGAAGAGGTTTGCAATATCTTGAAGGCGTTGCTCCATTGATACACCTCGGCTTAGAGGTACTCTCGGCTGAAATAAAGAAGGATTATTCAATACTATTTATATGATGGTTTGGTTATAAGAAAATGTTGCAAAATTATTGTAAAAACAAAAACTTAATAGTGATAAGTTCTTGAAAAGAAACAAAAAGATCCAAAATAACACTTGTTGATAAAAGGGATACCACCGAATTAGCAAGCGTTTGTATTTTTGTGAACACTTAAGTTTAGAAGAGAATACAATGGCATTTGAAATGAACCATTACCAAACATATGCTTATAGTGCAAAGTTTTTAATACGCTTAAATTAGATACTAGCAATATATTACCTTAACAAACTTTGAGAAAGAATTTAGCGATAATTTTCACATGCTTAATGTTGTTAGCTCTTTGGTAAAGCGAATATGATACATAGTTTCAACCTTAAAAGAAAGTTTGACGACAAGGGTTCTGGCGGATCGATTTGACACATTTGGCGACTCAAAAAAAAGTCCAGAGATTAGCTGGATGGATCTTGGTGATGATAGAATCCATAAGTTAAGATAAACCTATTTTTTCTCTTTTATCCTTCAAATCAAGCTTACTACTAGACATTGCACCATGACTTGAACGACATGACGGGCTAGTAATATAAAGGGTGATTCCTAAACTTGATTGTACTACATAAAAAAAAGAATCTATTGCCTCAGTGTTTATCAGACACGCAGGAGAAAGGAGTATGCATTACTTATGGTCAAAATGAAAAAAAAAACTTTTCAAATGATGACAAGTAGAGATATTTCATATCATATCGGTGTCGCTCTTAAATCGTCGCTGCAGTTCAATAATAAAATGTGAAAACTTAGTTAAAAATATTAACAACGACTTGATCGCTTGAAGCTGACTCAAATCCTCTCGCAAGAATAACCATATGCCATGTCAACGCTAGTTCATATGCTAAACAGATAGTATTCTGATCATCGAACCTCAAAAGTTTCAAAATTGACAGGCAAGGTCTACACGGATTTTGAATATTTTGTTGCTGACGTCAAAACATAAATGCAATTTTGTGAATATTCCCAAGTTTTTATCAGAAGCTCAACAACAGCGATAGTTCTACAATTAAGTATTCTAGGGGCAGTGCTTCGGGACTCACCGTGTTCGAATTTTGGTACGAGGTACGATCATAACAGATACTCCAGCTGCTGGAATTCGTCGATATTTTTTAGTATTGTTTAAGCGTTGGTAGTATTGCCTTCACTAAAATAAACTGATTCTTCTTGATCGAAATTAAGCTACTAATACTCTCTTTTAAAATAAATAATTCAGTGAACAATTTGCGTTTGATCTCTATATGGTTTTGATCATTAATCTTTTTGCTATTAACCACTTATTTAAAATAAATGCATATCTGTATTCCCATAACAAATGAAATTTTCGAAGATAACAAAAATCACACAGAAATTTATTAATTCATAATGATCATTTCAAATGAAGCCAAGCATAACTTGATTCTGCCTTCAAAGCGCTACTGGAATACGAAAGGAATTATGAACTATCATCTTCTGCAGCTTGGTGAAACTGATAGAGTAAATCAATATCAAGACTAATTAGCCAAAGTGAGTGATGTTGTACCGGAAATAAAGAGTGTTTGTTTACAAAGTAATGCAAGCACACAAATTTAATTTAGACTTTGAAGCTCTCCCTCATGCACGTTATTTTCCAGGCTTGTATTCTGGTGATTGCTGTCTGTTTAAAGCGATGCAACCGTTTAAGCGCAGACCAGCAGTTCACAGAAGTCTGTAAAATTGTTTCGACGGTTACTTAAGCAAGGTTCAATCGTGTAGATATCTTTTACTGAAAGAAAGGTAAATCATTGATAATAGTGAGAATACTTCGTGCGAGTTTTTTCAAGATCATAGAATGGTGCTAGTTACGCGTTTTCCGGTTAGATGCCTTTACTATATACTGTTTTGAATCAGCGGGCCAAACCTCATTCTTCGAAAAGTATCTATGAAGTTGGTTTGCTTTTTTTCGTAAACGTTGTTTCATAAATTTCTGTTTCCTGCCAGAAAAATCAGCTTTTGAAGGAAGGCTCGACTCAGCACGGATTTATTGATGGTGTTATTATTTTATGACTGCTCGGGTATCGAGATTAAAGGCAACGGGGAGATTAGGCTTACCTACAAATTCTCTTAGGACTGACTAATTTTCTGTCAAAACATAATGAATCTGCTGGTTTCAGGGCCCTGTCTAGATTAACGTGTTATATTTAAAGGCAATTTGAAAACTAAAGTTCGGACCGCTGCTTGGAAGAATTGCATCTCTGATGAAAACATAAACACTGGATGCTTGCTTGGAGATATCGATTCCGTGACCATTCTAAAGTGAATCTTAAGTATATGTTATTTCAAGGATATTAATAGTCTAAGATACGTAGAAGAGACACCTTCGCCGATCGAGTAACCCAATGAAATTTTTTTCATGATAAATAATATGCTAACAAAAGTAACGGTGATGGGTTGCCTAACGAAATATGTTCAAGGCTATATTTAATAGGCGTTTTTCGCCATTTTCCGCCTTTTTCTCTATTTTGAGGAGAAACTATGCATTTTGGTGAAAAAATAAAAAGAGCAAAGTTGTAGAGCATAAAATTTCCTACAAATTTTGTCTTCACTGATTTTTCGAATTCCGCATAGTTTCGCCGCTAGCGGCCGTTTTGCCCCTTTTTTTAGATTGATATGCTCTACAACTTTGCTCTTTTGGTATTTTCACCAAAATGCATAGTTTCTCCTCAAAATAGAGAAAAAGGCGGAAAATGGCGAAAAAACGCCTATTAAATATAGCCTTGAACATATTTCGTTAGGTAACCCATCACCGTTACTTTTGTTAGCATATTATCTATCATGAAAAAAAATTTCATTCGGTTACTCGATCGGTGAAGAGGTCGTTGTTCTACGGATCCTGTACTATAAGAGACGGCTCAGCATTTAGTTCAAAATTTTGTACTGAAATGGGTGGAATAGTTGGGGAAGTTGTGTTAGGGACATGATAGTACTATAGTACTTCGTTTCGGAAGCTTTGAATTCGACACGAATTTTGCGGTCCCAGTCAAGAATGACTTCAATCTAAAAGTTGATAGAGATGGATATGAGCTCATGATCATAAAGACGAAGGCGTAATAGTAACGAGCACGAAGGCATAATAGCAACGCAGATTACCCATTATCGGCGAAGCTGTGGAGTGGGTTGATGGGAACTGAGAGAAGGTAGTTTATAAAGATTAGGAATAAGATGAGTGATATAAAACAGATAAAAGATAAGGTAACGTGTTTGCGCAGAAGTTTAGTCAAAGGTGATGCGCATGTCGAAAGAAAGTGAGGAACTGAGAAATAGTTAGACATCGGAAACACAAGGAAAAGTATCACAAGCAACCAGTGCAAAGTATCACAGTTAACCAGCATTATTATGTTGTAGGGAACAATGCCAGAAATCAAATGAGAATGTTTTCACACTCACATTACTCATCGGGTCTGGCTCCGTCTGGGATTTTGAAAAGAATCTCCCAAAAGGGAGTCTTTTTCAGGAAATAAGAAAGGCTACACAAAAATCATTTCAGTTCCTCAACGACTTAACCTTGTATGACTTTAAAAGCTGTTTCATCAATGGGTGGAACATTAGGTTGCGTGCATTAGATCCAATTGCTCAATAACATTTTGTCCAATACAGAATGTGTAAATAAATAAATCTAAATATTCTTGTTTGCCCGCTTATATGCCGTTGGAATAAATGTAAATTTTATCTAAAAAATAAGCGGAGAATGTGTTTATAAACTTGACAAACTTATTGTGATCCTTTAATATTTTAGACATAAAAAAAGAGCTCAAAGTACGTCTCTCGAATAACGTATGGTTTAAATTTTTCTTACTTCTTTTTTTTTGTTGGATATTAAGAATATCAAGTATAATTATGTAACAATTAAATACCCCCTATTATAAAAAAAAACAAAAATAATAATTTCCATCGCAAAAAAACTCGTATTTATTCTTTTTGGGCATTCTGTGAAAACATTTTTCTTAGTGCAAATACACTGTGGGGCGACGTAAACTCGTTTTATTTAATGAGACTTTTTACCAAGTGCGCAGGTTTTTCTGTCCAGCAATCAATCACGAATCTGTCTTCTTGTAGATTTTTAAGAAGTTTTCACATGCGCTAAATTATTAATTCGTAAGGAGTCCCACTAATTTTATGCTCAAGGTCGGCCTTTAGTTATAGAATTAGAAAAAGGTTCTTGTTCTGGGGCTATTTGAAAAATAATTTCTGTTTATGCAAATCTTGCAACTTTCAGTAAATAACTAGATTAAAATCAAAATTTGGCATTGACATTGATTGCTGCTGATACCTTACCAGAATGTTAAGGTAACAACTATTAAAGTTTTTGCAATTATTATTTTTTAAGGTAATTTTATAAAATAGCAACTAAAGTTAACTTGGTGCAGGGAGCGTATACAATATTGTAGTGGTATGGAAGTAGAACTGATCGCAAACGTAATGATGTAAAACGCTATATACCAATGTATAATATTGTATAAAGTTTACTTTTGCTGGCGCGGTTAGACCTGTTCGGTATGGGCATGCGCGAATGTGGCTTTTACGTTGCATGTGATTAATAGGGGCCAATTTGAGAGTGCGGTCTACGTAAAAATATTGATGGCCTGTCATTAGACATAAGCTGTCAATCCCGAAAAAGCTTCCTTGACAACAATTTCAAATTGAATAATTAACGTGTCAGAATTTTCTTGTTGTTGTTTATGTTTTTTTTTTCAAAAAGCAATTTTTTTTTTAATTTTTAGTCCACGTTCTTGGATCTTTTGCTAATCGCATTTTTATTTTTTAATTATTTCATCGTTAGAATTTTTTTCTGTACAATTTCTTGTTAACTTTAGGCTATAAAAATGTTACTTAAGTATCGATATGAACTACACAAAAAATTATTTCAATTTGTTATTAATTTGTTTATGTTTCAATAAGCGTATAGTAAATTTTAATAAAAAAAAACAAATTTGTTTTTGATTCTGCTTTGAAAATTTGTAGGCTTTTTGCAAGATGTTTTTTTTGTTATCTAGAAATAACTTAAGAATTTTAATAATTTTTTTTTTCGTTATGCCAGTAATCAATCAATTTTAAGTAATGATCTTGTATTTATGTTGGAAGTAAATAAAAAATGAATTTTATTAAAGCAAAGAATAATACGTAAATTTTAAGATAATTATGTAATAATAACAAGGTTTTTGATTGATGTATAATAGAACTTAGTTTTTTGTTGTTATTATAATTACTTTGCAGAGGAACAAGTTTTCAAAGAATTGCTAAATATTTTAGGGTGCAATGGAAATTTACATGTCCACTCATGTACTATTTAACTCCTCAAGGATGTGGCAGAACTAAAAGATGACGCAAAAGTAACGCTTGAGTTATAATAATTAATTTTACTTTCTTTTTTACAGGACTTGTTTAGAAAACTTCCCAAAATTAAGAAATTGAGCATATTAGAGAGCATTCAAACTTATTGAATTTTATTTCGAAATCCATTGATGGATTAAGATAACTTATTGAATCTACCATTATCTTGTTACACTCCTTGGACCACGAGTCACCACCTAAATGGTAGGACACTTTGATTACACTGACACCCAATTTATTTGTAATTTGACCATGTGCAGTTTGTTATGTTGAAAATTCGCAAGTAGAAAAATAGAATTGATAAAACTTCAAAAATATTCAAAAAAAAAACACAATCCATCCATTAGATACTCCACAGTTAGTCCAGCTATTGAAGCTCAGAACTTTTTAAAGTCAAAACCAAGCAATTTTGGTGTTGTTCGTTTTTAAAAATTGCTTGCATCATTTGCAATCAAGTAATATTCGATAAAGCTCATTTTAACTAACACCAAATACAGTCTTTATATCCTGTCGTTGATCCTCTTTCATATCTGAAACTACTGTAGTAAAAGACGATCTATAACTAAGAACGCACCGGAAATGGATCGAAAGTTCCAACTGCAAATACCGCAAGTTTCGCCGTGACAACTCTGTACAGGGTATTCGGAACCAGAACATGATGCCGATAGTTAGTAAAGTGATAGAGGTATTCCACCATATACAGAATCGAGTTGAAAATTTTGCCATCGCAGCCGCCATGATTCGACAAAGTAAGATGTGATTGGGTGAATTCAGGCTAAGTGCACGGCCACAACGCAGCCATCGCACCTAGCAAGAACAGAATTTGACCGTCGCACACTAAACCTATATGGTGTTATGTGCAGTGCTAGGCTAGGCAGGCTGCGTTGTGGCTGTGTACTAAGAACGAACCTGGGCGATGCTATTAAGCGAGGACGTTATACAATTGTCCGCTTTATGGAAGATATCTCAGAAGTGGGAATGCATGCCCGAAGATCTCAAGCTGAAACTGAAACTTCCTTTCGCGACCATATAAAAGAGGGTATCCGGCTTCCGGCCTTGTTATTCTAGCGGTTAAGGCGCCCGACTATTATCCCAGAGGTCAGTGGTTCGAATCCACTCTGCGGCATGGTCGTCCGCCTTTCCATTTGTCCCACCTAGAAACATTCCTTTTTCTTCCACTCTTTTCTCTACTATATTTCCGACTAGAACTTGCTGTTCGACATTGCCCTCATTGATAGATCCGTTGACAGTACAAACGAGTTTCGCTAGTCTTTCACATAAAAAACCCTAAGATACCACAGATCACCCTGTATAATAAACGGATGACTCCAAGGCAGAGACGGGTGTGATCTGGGGCGAAAGCCTCGGGTGGGATCTGGGGCGAAAGCCTCAGGTTCAATAGAATGTTCAGCAAACGCGACCGTGATTAGCTTGGTACTCACAATCGGTCATCAGGGCTTCACGAAAAATAAATAGACAAAGCTCTGGCATTGTTTTCATTGGACTAGAACCGGCTATTGGAGGACTCACCAGTTTGTTGAAAAGGCTGAGCACTAGGGGCCCAAACCTCCCCTGATGACCACCAAGGGTCTATTCTTAGGCTGTCTCGCAAAGGAAATATTAGAGTGTAGCAGAAAGAATGCTGGGGCTAGGACTACGTTTGCTTGATTACCAAACACTCCGTCCTAAATTACCACCTATGCAGGACCGGTTGATGGAGAGCCCGATTTGCAGGCTTCGCTTCGAGGAGAAGTAGTCTGCCCTTTATGTTCTCTGTCACTGTCTGGCGATAGCAAGGAGCCGGGTTTTGTTGTACTACGCGACTTCGCTTCATCAAACTAGTCTGAGTGATCAATCTTTAGGCAGACTTCTGAACCTGATTAATCAGTCTAGTCTACAAATCTGAGGCATAGAGGCTGCTAATAGTATAATAGGCCTTTAGATGTTTAGTTAGACATAAATTAAAATTTTAACTCATTAATAGCTATAGCTTGTGGCGTTCGTAGAGCGTAAGACCTTTATATATTTAGTTCCTACTGAATTGCTTTCTAAATTAATGAAAATTCATTTTAGATCTCTCAAGAAAGATGACGACGTAAGCTAGTCTCACTCGTTTTTATTTCAAATCCTTCACTTATCTTGTGTTGGATGACGATCTGATATCCGAATTTAAAGAGTGTTAGCAGAACCATTTTATTCAGCTTGGGAGGTTTTTCTTTTGATGGAGCCAATAGATTGTTGAAAATCAATCTATAAGTTATGCAGGATTCCGGCAACATTTTTTTTCTGGTGGGGCTAAGCTCACTTTAATATTCTTCCAGAATGCGCTAACCTTAGCTCTAAGTCGGATTTTTATAACATTGGATATGATCTTATAAACGGTGATATAGGAACAGGAGACCTCTCACGGTTTTGACATTCCATTTTAGCTTGTTTGTGGATAATTTAAAAAATTCCAAATAGGCGTTGTATGCACAATTCATTCGAAAATTATTTGCGTTTTAAAATTTGGGAGAACATTGAATTTATGGTAAGACTCAGATGGATTAGTGGTAAGATCATTGACCTATTAAAGATAGTCTATGCGGTCAGTCGTGAAGCTGTTTTTGAATATTCCTTTGACATTCAATAGCTGGGAGCTGAAAGATGACCTGTGTTCAAGATTATGCAAGCGTTTTTATGTGATAAACTAAGGGCAGGAATCACACTAGGGCCTCGATTCCCGAATCCGGCGGATCGGAAGTGAGTGCGGATTTGACACTTTGCGATTCCCTAATCCGCCGTGTGGTTGTAATCGTGAATCTTAACGTATAGCAATGCCAAGAATTAAACGATCTCCGAGAACAAAATTAAGGAATCTCAACTTAAACATACGCCATTTTAGACATAAGTGTCATGTCTTTCAAGTCATGGTGCAATGCCTTTTGATAAACTTAGTTTGAAGATTAGAAGACTGCAGTATATATTGATATGTTGAGGGGCCTGGGAGTGCTCCAGCAGAAGTCGATGAACTCTAGGTACGAGTACGGAAATACTAATTGCGTAAGATTGTTCGACGATCGAGTTTTTGTACTTACAAACTGTAGCGTGCGTAAAAACGAGGGCTGCAGATTGTGGGCGAGAGCCGAGCGGGCTAGTCTTGTATTGTGCTACGCAGGCACGAAAGTGCTAATTTCGATAGAGCAACGCAATTCAAAAAATACGGGATGATGATCGAAAAATTTCTATAAAGGAGATACCCAGAAATTTCAAAATCTGCGATTTACACGGATCGTTGAGACTTGTAAAACTTTCAACAAAATGGGTGCAAAAATTTTTGTGGACAGTATACATGACCGAGACAATTTCGAGATTTAGACCCATCTGATCACTATTTATTCCCAAAATTAAAATATGACACTAAAAGTGCAAATTATAATTAGTAACTGACAGTAAACGGGTCGTTTTGAGATTGTTCAAAATGCAAGACGCTGATTGTTACAAAAGAGATATGATCGGGTGCAAAAGTGCTTCGGTATGGACAGTTCATTAAATTGCGAATTTAGAGCTCACAGGTTAGCCTTCTTGTACAGTCAGCTCAGTATGCTCTAGTAAGAAAAACAGTTGAGAGAAAAATGAAAGAACTACCAATTACAACGTGCTGCTTTACTTTACGTCCAATCTTACCGGTGACCGCTGATCAAACATTGAATGGCTTCCTCGCTAATTTTGCTTAGAGGCGACGGCAGAAGAATGTTTCGTCTCAGTTGTCGTACTTCTATCTTTAAGAGATTGGTGGACTAAATTTACCAAATTATTTATGACTATCTGAAAACTACATTGATTGAAATTTATCTATATTTCATTCATTCTTCTTCAGGGGCGCCTTGGCGGGCACTGTGACCAATTTTATTTGGTTTATGGTGCCAACCCGGTCATTAAAACCTTCCAGGGTAATGCTTTTGATATAGCCCACACTTCTTTTCTCCCTTGGAGCTGGGAAGTCGTGATTGATAAAACTTAATCTCCTCCTCGCTGAAGCGTCACAACCGCGCAGCAAGTGCTCCGCAGTATCGGGAGCTACCCCGCAAAACCGACAGCTACAATCAGATCCAGCCTTAGTCTGTTTAGAAGATAATTGATCGAACAGTGTCCCGTCAGGATCTCTGTTATAATTTTTAGCTCCCACTTCTTGAAATTTAAAAGTTTACCACCACTTTAATTTTATCGATTTGAATGAATTTTTTAGCTTGATCCTTGTCCAGCTAAGAAGAAACACCTGGTCGACCTAATACTTGATGGCGGTTCTTAGGTGGCACATTTGTACATAGTTGCTGCAATAAATTTTGTAGAATCACGTAACTTTTACCAATATTTGTATAATATAAAATGTATTTTATAATTTTTTTTGTACCAAGTGTTTATTTTACTTGGAAGTGTAAAATTTAAATAAACATTTTCGATAAAATTGTGTTTTTGGTTGTTAATAAAGGTGACAAAAAAAGTCTATTGTAACTCTATGTTTGTCGATTCAAATCGTCACAATACAACACAAAACATTGCATAATAAATTCATGACTCTATCAGTACTATCGATTACCACCAAGCTTTATTCTTTTGGAGTTTATATTTGAACTTTAATTTGATTGGTTGAAATAAAAGCTTCTTACTAATTGATAGGTAACCTTGAAATTTTTAGTTCCTTTTTTTGGAAAATTGAAATTTAATGGGTTGTGTGATCAATAATGAGGTTTTTACAATATTTATATGTTTTTGGTAGAATTAGGTGTGTTATTTTTTTTGTTCTTATAAAATTTAAAGTGAAACTGGAATTGATTTGAGAATAGAGTCTTAAAGGTAATTACAAAAAACACAAATAAGAGATCTTAAGGTTGCCTTCGTATCTTGTGAAAAGCAAGACTAAATAATTACGTCAAAATCGGATATAACCTACAGAGCTACTTATAAATACTACAGGATCTACATAAGAACCTTGAAACCCACTGTTAGCCCAAACCACATTTTTTTTTCATCTGAAAATTCCTAGTAATTCATAGCTACAAGCCTAGGCAAGACTAGCAACAACTCCAGAAAAACAGACCGCCAAGCAAATCTGCCAAAGAATAACATCAATTTAAGACAAATCTCCCATAGCTGTTCGAGTCTGAAGGAACAGCACAAAAAACAAACCACCTTCAATGCCATTTCAAGTTTAAGAAACAACTCCAGCTTGAACTCAGCTCAAGCAACATTTTGTGGTAAATCAAGTGAAAAAACTCTCCATAAACACTTTTGATTTTCGGCGCGCATGTGCCACAAGTTCAAGGAGAATAAAAAAGTTTCGGTTAATAAGCCTCAAAGGAGGTTTTTTTTGAGCCGGGAATTTTTGTTTTGCTGTAAGCACGACATGAGTGATCGGTTAGTATTAGTACTATTGCAAAAGTAATAACAAAGTAGTAACACCAGAAAACAAACAAATGGAAGAAAAAAAAACAGCACAAAATAAGAATTGTGGAAAAATTACATACAATTAAGCTACTTTAGACGATCTATGGTATGTGACGCAGTTAAATGGCAATAAGAGGAATATATACTGGCCACTGGGTGAACACTGGTTACAAATTCGTGTTACTGACATTGTCCGCTTTGGGGCCGACATAAGCAAGAGACATGCAGAAGTTCGCATTTGAACCCTGGATACGCCTATCTGCACGCAACTCTATTCAGCGCCAGCCAAGTCACAAGTCTATTAGGTTTGATAATATACGCAACACAGGAAGCTTCGTGATGACCTTGGACGGTGTTTTTTTTCTTCTGTTTAAAATCCAACGTAATTTTGAACATGATTTGTACCTAATGCTTTGATAGACGCTTACAAAATATGATCTAAACACCGATCACTAGCTGGTAACTAGAACTAAAAGGCTTACATCCACAGAATAGTTCTCATGGTATCAATCATGCCGGAGAGAAGGTAATCAATCAAATTCGCGCCTGCATAATCCAATCAAGCGATTCTTGTCTTCTTATACACAATTTTTTTTTTTTTGGTAAATATCACTCTTTAATCACTTTGCGCGGAACTGATGATGTTCTACACTTGTTTAAATATCATTAAGGTCCAACATCTAAGACCCTACTATGCACTGCTCAATATGTTTTGTTATTGTTGTTGTTATTGCTGTTGATAGTGCAATGAAACCGAATCTGACGCGGGTGCGAATCATAAAAGACCAGAAATTGTCCAGTATAACTACCAAAAAAAAATAATAAACGACAACCGAGCAAACAAAATAACACAACTGATCTTTCAGAGCACTTGACGAGATCACTTTAACGAGCATTCGCTTTTCTGAAGATGACGAACAGACGTAGACGAAATCCGTCCGCAACAACGTTAATCACCTTAAGAGCGTCTTGTGAAGACTGACAAGCAACGAATATGAGCCTGGCTGTAAAACACGTGAAGTTCTTTGATTACGGCTGGAGGTGTACAGTGTACAGAGGGAGGAAGGTAGCTACTGGACTCTACCATATGATATTACAGTGAGCTAAAGAGGGTTCTGATCTAGACTGTTTTTGTCCAGGCTTTGATCAAGATCAGTGCTTAGTGCTATACGCAGCTAAATTACAGGTAAAAACACTTGAGAAAATTTAATATTCACAGAGAAGAGGAGGCAGATGTGGGCTCAGAGTGTGTGCTGCTTATGTGATGCGTGATTATTATGAAGCTTGATTTTGATTGATAGCTTTTACTGTTGCCAGATTTATGGAAAATATTCGTAACGAGGCGACGTGTGATTGTGGTATTATATTTTGCAATGCCTTTTTAGGGAGTTATGTTTTTAAGAAAAATTATTCAAGAAGAGCTCAAAGGACTTTTTTTTACTATTTTCCTGTGTATTCTATTTATATGAATCATTTTATGCAATTTGGACAACAAGCAATAAATTCTTTTACTGTGTAGTATTACTTTATGTCGCGATTTAGTTTACTTTAAATTTTTGGATTGTTGGTCATGAGAAAATACTTGTTTTATAACTCTAGTTGGAGACCGCAATTTCAAATGTTTATACATAATATTTTGATCAAATGAATACAATTCGTTTATCTGGTCTAGGGCATCAAACACCAACCTCTTGGCGATGTTTGACAACTCGTCGGTGGTGCTAACTCTTGCGCCTCGATAGACTTATTGGGGGGTGCTACACACGAGACTAAGACGCACTGGTGAAACCGGTTTTATGGGAGAGAAACGTAAAAAAGAAAGGGGAAAATGGCCTACTTTCCCTTTTCTTTTCTACGTTTCTCTCCCATAAAACCGGTTTCACTAGTGCGTCTTAGTCTCCTGTGTAGCACCCCCCATTGAGCTATCCAAGATCTAGTAGCCTTGACAAAATGTTATCGCTATTATCATAGTGACTAATGACAATACAGAAACTAACGCTCTCGTTCCTGCAAGGAAATAATTTTCCAGCAATGCAAGACTAGCATATTCAGTTCACTACAGCCCCTTTTCGCGCGCATTACGCTCAAGAAGTTCGTGTATAAATAGAACAACTCGACTGTGGAGCAGTGTTTTACATGCAGTATTTTCAAACTCTTACAATATCGTTAAACCTAAGGTTCATCGCCATCTGTTTTGAACATCACCCAGATCCCTCTCTAAACTATCGTTTTCTTTTCTATCCTTCAAGCTAAGCTTCCTTTGCATATCACCGAACTCATAGTGTAAAGGGTAGTTTCTAAGCTTAATTTTTCCTCATAATAAGAATCCAGTGCTGGTCTCCTGCAATTCCTTCTTCCACGATTTAAAGCCAGTCAACCAATTGGCATCCCTAACCCTCTCAGGTCTATATCATCTTTCTAGCGAGGATTTGGTTTACCTTGCATCCCATAAACATTATATGTATTACTTATATAAGTTAAATGTCCTGGCCGCAGAAGTCATCTCGCGAGCACTACATATTTAAAACAGTGATTTGATAAGTAATAGATCGGCCTTGGAAGCCTAAGGGTTAAAACGGTCGACAAACATCCCAAAGGGCCGTAATTCGAATCCACGCAGCACCACGCTCTTTCGTCTTATCTTGATCGAAAGTTTTTCACATAAAAAATGATATAATATTCGTTTCACATATTGCACAGACAAATAGGGTCTTGATCGCCTATCCCAAAAGGACTTTTCAGTCATTAAGAATAGCACTTTCGTGAATTGTTAAATTGCGAACTAACTAAGACATTGGAGGGTCCACCAATACCTAATGATAATTCTATGACATTGCCATTTCTCCACCAAACTATGCAGTTAGCAAAGGCATGAGCCGGTTGAAAAATTACAAGGCTTTGGGTGCAGGCGACACCAAGTGATTCGTAAAGTGATTGAGCAATGTCTAAGAGTTTCAAAACTCAATTCAACAACTCTCCAAAGACTTTGAGGACACCTACCATACCTTGTTCAAAATAGAAATCTTTTAATTCATGATAGAATTCGGCATTTGCAATAATATAACAGGTTTATCTAGGTTGACCATGGCCAATGTGACAAGCAAAGTAAAGATATCCGGAACACTGTCCAAACCAATTAACATATATACTGGACTAAAAATGGGACGGTCCAGCATAGCGTTGGGGAAAGTGATTTGAGATTCGGGTGTGCCATCAAAAGGTGCAATCTTTCATAAATCCATCAAAATACTAGTTCGTTAACGCAGACGACATCGACTTCCATCAAGGATTGTACAAGATGCTTTAGCTCAGATTGAGTGGTCAGCATGAAAACTGAGCCTGTACATCAATGAAAGCAAAATAAAGTATGTCTCTCTGTCTGCGAGAGTGTAGTGTAGCTCTTACAATAAAGGTTGTGAAGCATGACTTTATAGTAGTGCAATATTTCATCTACTTTTGGGCGACAAGTCAAATATATAGTCTTTTTTAAAGGTGGCAATTCTAAGCTCAGGACAGATACTACCCATCCAGCATGTAGTTGGTTGCGTTATGGTGCAAAGTCTAGTAGAGAGCTTCTTCAAGGCTCTTCAAATCGAAGTATTTTATGAGAGAAAAACTGAGAGATAAGAATCTCGAGATCTACGAACGGTCGCGCGATTAGAAAGTAGAAAATAAAACTCTGTAGGTTCCGGTGGATAGAAAGTCTGTCTTATATTGAGTGAAGAGAATCCTACTCATAAAATTGGTATTGGAAGAACCGAGGCTCAGAATTGGTGGACGATGAAGTCAGGTGAGGTTAGGACCACATCCGGGTTGTATAGCTAATATGATTTGACATTAACAAAAATTGAGTTTTTAACGTACTTTATTTTTGCACTCGCCCTAACTTTTCTTGAGCTTCGCAGTTTCGTTGGCTGGGGTCTTTTGACTTATATTTGCGCCCAAAAAAGATAGTTTTAGCAATAGTTAGATATAGTCCTTATAGTTATGTAGTCGATCCCTAATCATGTGGCAAGCTAAGTTCGAAAGATAGAGTAGGAGAAAGCTCACCCAATAGGCCTCGATTTGGACGATCCTTTAAATTTGCTGATTACGTCGTAAAGCGAATCTGATCTGAGGATAAAGGTACAGAAATTAACAAGAAACCTTGGAATCAGCCTTGCAAGTATACAAAGCAACTTCAATTAAATCAGAAATGCGTTTGAGTTTTAATTCCAACATAAACGAAGGAACTTTTGCTAGTAGTAGAGGGAAATTGTCAAATGATAGTGATGTGGTTGGGAAGTTGGATATTTTTGTTTTTTTTCTTTACATATGCTAAGATAAAGCGAAAAAAATAATTTCTGCACAATCGGTCCTGTGCTGCATGAGAAAATTGCATAAATGTCCATTTTTGATGCATTTTAAGTGCATTGCTACACCATTTTTTTTAATTTCTCCAGTTCTGTTGGTCGTAGAAAAAAAACAAAAATTGAAAAATACTCGTGAATGAATAGACTATCGAACTGATTCAGTATAAATACTTTAAAAATGAATCCTAACCTCAAAAAACTATAATGTGTGGAATTTTGTTTTATTTTACTAAAAATGCAATAAATAACGGCAAAATAGTCGGAGAAAATATGTATTTTGATGCTGTGAATACATGGTTGAAATTTCAAAAAAAAATTTGGATTTTTAGTGGCAACAATTGGCACTTTTCGAAAAATATTAAAATTGCCGCCATTTTATGCCAAATCGTCGTACGGTAAGAATATTTTTTTAAATTTTATGTACTTTCTTGTGAGCATACGCAATACTTCCTCATTTATTTAAAATGCCCATTTTAGGCCTTTGAAAACACTAAAAAATTTAAATTTTTCAATTTTTTGCCTTTTTTTCATAGTTGGCAAGTAGCTTTTCATATTCTTCAATAATAAAGGCCGTAACACAAAAATTGTCTGAACATTATTCATAGGAAATTGTCCAAGCTTTCCAATTTTGCAAAGAAAAGTATTAGTTAACTACGTAAAATGTGGTTTTAGTTGAAATTTTAGTTAAAAAAACGAAATTTTGATTTTGATGACTCATTGCTCTGGAAGTTGGTAGGGTAGAACCTTGAATTTTACAGTTTTCGATAGGTGGGAGTATTCTGCGTGCAGTGCTACCTTATTCAGGAATGGGGCACAGCTTAGACAGACGTAAATCGAAAAAAAACACTTTCGCCCTTCTTTTCACGATGGCGGCCATTCCACAACTCCCTGTGACACAGAAAATCGAGTTTTAACTTCGCTTGAACCTCCTTAACAATGAGCAAAACGAATGAAGTACCTTACCAAAAATCGTCAGACTTTTGCGATTTTGCCTGTACTAAATGCTAAAATCGTGATACAAAATCGAGATTATTAAAAAAATTTCGATATCGGAAAAATAGAATAAGAACTCTAATAGTTTAGAGGTTTGTTTGCATAGGTAGTTGCCTTCACTTTGTAACTTTCGATTAAAAACGTAAAGACTATAAGAATTGTTTCTTTTCCATTAGTACCAGTTTTAATGCTGTTTATTTTTATTTTATTTTTCTATTTATTTTTTAATTAGAACAAAATATTGACAGATATCGACTTAGAAGATTCTTTGTCTGAAATGTAATTTAAGAATTCAAAACTATTGTTGAAACACTCATTCACTAACTTTGGCAAGAACATTAACTCACAAGTTTTTATATATTTAATTTTAAAAGAATTAAATTTTAGAAGAATTAGAAGAAGGATTTTAAACAACATAAAGTTGCACATTATCACATTTGCATTTCACATACCAAAAAACATCGGCAATAACAAAATAAAAAATAATGCATATTCAAAATCATTTATTTGTTTACTAGTCTAAACATGTTAGACTATTGGAGGAGTTATTAAATGCATATATTTTTTTTATTTTCACTATATGTATTCAACCCATTTTATCACAACCAAAAACACTGTTCAATTCGTTATTTACCGTCTTAACTAAATGCCTGACAAACACCGCTTGAAATTGAGAATCGCCTGACAAATTCAAAGTAATAAACCACGATGGATTAAGAATTAATGATTAGTGAAAATAGTAAGACATGCTGACTTTCACAACTTGCATAAAACGATATTATTTGAGTAGGGAAATAACAAAATTGCGATCAGTTCAAAGGTACTGGGACTGTCATGGTATATCCTACTTTTGAAAATGATTAGATATTAAAAAAATGTTTATTTTTTTAAATTCAATATACTGGGAATAAGTGAAACGTGTGGAAGCCTTTATCATTTAACGAAAAACAAAACGGAAATAAACATTGACTTTAGGTTGATCGTTGCGTACTATGCTGTTGTGAAATATGGTAGTAGTTTAGAGCACCGTGCGCAGTGACTAAGACAACTAGTGTCCTGACATACTTCCTGTTACGCCCTAGTAATTCTATGCCAGCTATGCAATCCCGCCCAAGAGTAAATCGCTTGGAGTTCACAGAGTGTCGAGGCGGCAGTGTTCACCATATGGATTGCCCCCTCATTCCTTAATAAAAATAATAGCATAGGCATAGATAAATTATTCAGATATGCATTTTAGCAAAGGCCGTTCTTAAGTTTTCATAGATGTATGAAGGAAGGAAGCCCGACTAGAATTTAGCTGTGGAAAACCCTTAACATATATCAGGTCCTGATCAGGCATGCCACACTATGCCATGGCCAGGCATGCCACACCATGTTTTCCTAGTCAGGTCCAGATCATGATATCCTCATCATTACCATTACGGGTTTTATAAGGCCGAAAATCTAAAAGTATTGAAAGTTTTTGGAGATGGAGCTTTTATAAACCAAGAAAGAAGAAGGCGAAATTCCATTTGCTTGTTAAAAATGACAAGTGACAATCACGAGTTTTCCTTGCTCTGAAAAGGTGTGAAAAAATGGTTTTGTGTTTTTTAATTAATGGAAAATGCCGAAAATGTCAAATCTTCTGCATTACATTCCTTACACTTTCCCGATCAGGTCCTCAACAGGTACAGCAAAAAATTTCTAGTCGGGATCAGGTTTCAACTTCGAGGTTTTTGTGGGTATAGAATCTAATCACTTGCAAAACGCTGACAATTGTAGAATGTTCGTACTGAAGGCCAGGTAGCCATTTAATCTGAGCTTAAGTGCATTGTTTATTGTGAATTAACGGAAGGTAGAGCGGTACCAGACGAATAGCTCCATTGATGGAAACACGGCCATTTTTTGAATCTTGCTTTATTTTGGTAGCGAAGCTTGATTTAATGCCACTAATCAATATTCCATATGTTATCGTGGCTATCGTGGTGTGGAGTCGTAATCTCAGCGAAGCTATGCAGAAGTTAAGGAGAGCAGTTTTGCTGTCATGGGTGTTTGCGGAAACCATATTGCCACAGCTTTATAAATTGAAATTGTTCACTATACTCAATGAATTGCAGTTTCTCCAAAACTTTTGCTAGGAATCGAAGAATACTACTAGGTCGAAACTAAGGACTAACAGGAGAGCACACAACAGCACACGAGAGCACACGACAAAAAAAGCTTCTCGATTTTCTCTAAGTTTCATATTGGGCATTACGACCAAATCGACAGATAAGCGCTGCCATACAAAACCATCAAATTGTGTGATATTACTCCAAGTGCAGCAAACCACGTATATTTAATTAAAATAGAAATTGTTAAAAGCTTATTATATGCATAAATTTAGCTTTTCAATAACCGTCAAACGTCTTTATCGACACGTAAAGAGACGATAACGTGGTCGATATCGTGTTGCCAAATGCCAATTTTCATTTATCAACAGAAGTCGATATCGACTCGAGAAACCAAATACGGCCCCAGGTCTAAATTGGTTTGGGATTTACCCATGGTGAACTTGGCGTTCTCAATCAAATTAGGCTTATTTGGGTCCCGGCCGACAGAAGCTTCAAGAGCTGGCTGGCTAAAAAAAAGGACTCCTGCATTGCATTCATCTGTCCAGAGCCGGCTATTGGGGCACCCACCAGCTTGCTGTCAAGGGCCCTGACGGACTTTGATGAAACATACTGAACGCTGGAGGTCTGCGTCTGGACTGGCCAACTCGAAGCGGTTCCTTCCCGTGCGGTCAAGGAATTGTTGGGGCGCAATAGAAATGATTTCAGGACACTTGCTGGGTTGATTACCGGACACTGCTCAACAGTAACAATAGTTGGATGAATTTATTGTTAAAATTTAATAACTAGAGCTATCATATGCTGCGTTTATTCAAATCTGTTCTGTTCTGTTCTGGAACAGCTTCCACAAACTCTTGTCCCCGATATTTATCGAGAACAGTATCTAGCACACATAGTGGAGTTCCTGGAGCGTTAAAAACATGAAAACCTCGGATTTCAGTTACGGTGAATGAAATTTAAAAATTCAAAATGGAATATTTAGCTAATAATATATAGGTTTTTAAGTTCAAATTCAATTTTTTAAACATCAAATTAAATTCTTTTCAAACCAAATTCAATTTTATCAAGTTCAAACTCAAATTTTTAAAATGAGATTCAATTTTTTAGAAGTCAAATTAAATTTTGTAAAGAATTAAATTTGAACTTCAAAAAATTGATTTTGGGCTTAAAAAAATTGAATTTGTACTTTAATAAATTGAGTTTGAACTTTACAAAATTTAATTTGACTTCTAAAAAATTTAATTTTATTTTAAAAATTTGAATTTGAACTTGATAAGAATTTAATTTGGTGTTTAAAAAATTGAATTTGAACTTAAAAACCTATATATAAAAAAGTTTACCTATTAAAAAATTGTGATCTTGATTTGAATGACCGAAATTCAAAATGGCCACCCAAATTTGCCAATTGTGTTCCAATTACCATGAAAATCAGTATCTGGGGGTTTTTAAGGAAGCAAATAACGAATTTATGTTCAGAACTTATAAATACAAAATGGTAAGTCTTCCACCTTTTTCAATATATTCAATTGAGTGTTCTTCGGAAGTCCGTACAACATGTAGTACTGTAGAGTACTGTACTGATCAGCTTGTAAAATCTCCTCAACGGTTGCAAGATCATTGTGTGTGACGTGTGTAAATAGGTGTAAGTATGTCTGTGCCTATAATGAAGGTATAATGTGTATTCATCAATTATCCAATATACCTGTTCTCATATCTGAAAAAATATGTGATTGGTTTTTTACCCATAACTCGCTTAGTTTTTAAGCTATCAAGTCCGTCCAAATGGCATTTTGTAGGTTTTTGTCAAGAGCTATAAGCTCATATAAATTAAACTTTCTTTCACCCCTTATTTTTGAAAGGGTTTGAGCTGAAGAGGCTTGAGCAAGTTACTATTTACGAACATATGCAAACTGTAAACGGCCATATCTTACTCAATTTTATCCAAAAAAAAACAACCAAAATTATCAGAAAAGCAAAACCTACGCTTCTGTACTCTACAAAATTTTGCGTATCATTAATAGTTTTTGAGTTATTTTGAAGAATATTTTGTAAAATTACAAAAATGATCTCTTCACTGGTACCGATTATTTTCAATGGGGGTGGTAATTAGGGGGTGATTTTCACATTTTTTTGTCGCCGAAAAAATAGGGACCAACTTTATTTTCGTCATAACTCGCTTAGTTTTAATGGTAGGGACTTTTATAAAAAAAACAAAAATAAAGGTTTTTTCAAGCACTTTAAAAAAGGTTTAATGAGTTTTTCCCGAAAAATGCATTGTTTTTCGTTTATTTCAAGTTGAAACTTTCAATTTTGGCGTTTGACAAATAAGAACCAAACTTCAACAAGCTATTACTATTTTTGTATTGGGTCTACCTACAGACACCGTAAACCCACCATTTTTTTGCATTTTTATAAGCTACATAATAATGATTTTTTCGCTAAAATACTTACTTTTTGAGTTATTCGCGAAAAACCGCCTGAAACGTGTTTTTTTTGGTTGAAAAATTGAGATTTTCACTCGCGAATAACTCTCAAGTATTGACTTTCAGGAAAAACTTTATAGAACAAAAGTTGCTTAGAATTAGCCAATCTATCTATTCCCGGACTTATTTTTAATGAAAAAAATTTCACCCCCGAGAAGGGGTGGCATTCACCCCCAGGGTAAAAGCACAAAAAAAATTTTGGTAAACTTTACAATTTATAGTATAAAAAACAAAATCCCACCTCGACCACGTAAATTCATTCACCGTAACAAAAGTCTGGGGCCAAAACCCCCAGGCACTCCACTAACAGGAAGTTTTAATTTTCCTTTTTCACACAACCTTTTTTCAAGTTAAAATATTGTTTTTTTTGTTGGATATAAAACGAGAAAAATTAAAGGAGAGATAAATAAGTCCGATCTTTCTGCAATATTAGAAGAAATCCGAAATTTATGCAAATGAAAATGAAAATTTCCCTTGCCGTTTTTTTAATGTTCCAGAACAGAAAAGAACAGATTAAAAAAACGCACCTACAGTAGAAGTATGACTTTGTATATTTTATAAAATCAAGTTTATTTGCTGCAAATAACAGATCTGTGTTGGGAAAATGGCTGTGCGATTCAATCAAAAACACTCGAAATTAAGTAAAGAAATCAGGTTTTTGTCAAATTTAGGGGGAAATTAGAGGATAAATTATACCCATTAGAAAAATGGAGTTCATATAAGAATCTGCTTATCACCGATCATTGGTACAATCTTCTAGCACAAAAGTAAACCAATCTTCCGTTCTAGTCTGCATGTCGTCGTCTCCTTTAAGTACTGAGCAAAACATCCTCAAGTTTTACTACAGAAAAAAGTGTCTAAAGTGTAATTAAATACAAAATGCCTTTAATTACGACAATAATGCTGTCATAAGAGCGCTGCTTGTCCTCCGGACCTTCTCTCTCTGATCGGTAATTAATGATTTTTTTGCTGTCCAGTTGGAACTTGGCACTGCACCCGACCTTTCCTTTCCCAAGTAGCATAAGTGCGCTGCAATGCAGTAATTTTCCCTTCCCTGCTTGCAGCCGTGCCAGCAAAGTGTGATTTTTTTCACTTCATCTTATTTCTTTCTTATCAATTAACTTGAAGCTTTTATAGCAGCGGCAATAGAAAGTCCATGGGTGATCGAAAGAAAGAAATGTATTCAAGGGTGGCATAAGACCGAGTAGAGGAAGAGACCCCATTAGGAGCTTCTTGTGGTGCTTACTTCTGATGGTCTGTGGTGGCTTAAGATGGATATTTAATTACAGACCTTGCACTTCGCAGTGATCTTAAGAAAAATGGAAAATCTTTCTATAATATGCAAAGGAAGAGTCTTGACGTTGTGCGTTGATTTTGCTGCTGTAGACATTTTTTTTAAATATTATTGTTGTTGTTGTTGATTGTTGAGAATAAACAGCGGCTGTAAAGTGTGCAATTAATTAACGATTAGGAGAATTTTATCACTTTATACTCGTGCGATGTGAAAATTTAAATGAGATAAAAAATGTTTTAATTAAGTTAAGTAAATAAATGAAAATGTACTTTTTAAGGCACTGGTTTTGTTTGTGCTAAGGCTATTTTTTATTGCGAATACCCATTACTTTTAAAAAAGTGAGTTAATTGAATTCTACTTAATGTGTAGTTATTTAGTCTAAATATCATACATTAAGCATGGACAAAGGGTATTTTATTGGTTCGCTCTTCTCTGATAAACGTGTAAATGTTTTTGAAAGCGTTGTAACTTGGCTTCTCAACTTAATTTTATGTTGATATCATCAACAATCTCATTCTGAAAATCTATAATTAAAACAGAAATACTTTTAACTGATAACTATATGTGGTAAAAACGCGCTTGTCAAGATTATATTACTGAAAAACAAACTAACAAGAAAATGAATAGAATTCAATAATTTTGTAACAAATCTAATAGTAATATTTGCTAAATAATGGCAATTAGTCTATACTACGACAGGTAAATCGAAAATTACATCTAAATTTTGACTAGTAGTTGTTAAGGACTTGGATGTCCTTTAAATACTAGTGTCATTTATTGCTTAAGAAAGAAGTAATCATTGCAGTGAAAAGGTAGGTAAGGATCTTACTTTCATATTACAAATAATATTGATGCTCGTAAAAGCTTATGTAATGTACAATAACGGTACTATTTCATTTCTATTTTATGAATGTGTTCTTCGTTAAATTTTTTAAGTGTGAGCTCAGAGCCCCTTTGCATTGCCGAATTTTCAATGTAGAGTGCAGCGTCGAACAGTAAGCTCTAGTCGGAAAGATGTCAGAGAGAAGAATGCAAGAACTGCAAATGATAGCATCTGCTACCATTCTATACTACCACGACATAACTCATAGGACTTTAGCGATCGAATAGGACATGGCTTGGAATCGAACCACAGTCCTCTGCGATGGTAGTAGAGCGGTTTAACTGTAAACTGTAACTGTAACTGAACTCGGATGTAACTCTAAATTATGTAAAATGTTGAGCGCAGACCATTATACAGGGTTTATTGCATAAAGTTGCAAAACGGCCGGCTGTGGATAGGTTTATTAATAGACCAACACAAAATCGTATCAGAAGGGGGGCGTGAAATCGTAACGGTTTAACCGCTAGGGCGTTTTGAAGTTTTTTGTTTCGAGTTTTACATATCACCCTGTATTTTGGTAACCCTATGACCTATTTTCATGAATAAGGTATTAATGTACGCAGAATACTCCCACCTATATAAAACTGTAAAATTCAAGGTTCCTATCAACTTCCAGAGCAATGAGTCATCAAAGCCAAAATTTCGGTGTTTTTTTTACTAAAATTTCAACTAAAACCACCTTTTTCTCCATAAAATACCTAGTTAACTAGTATTTTTTTTCCAAAATTGGAAAGCTTGAAAAATTTCCTATGAATAATGTCGGAACAATTTTTATCCTAGGGCTTTTATTTTTGGAGTTATAAGCAATTTTAATGCTAAAATTGGCTCTATTTCGTACTTTTTTAGTACTTTTTCACCTAAGCTTTGACAAAAAGTACCAAATAAGCACCAAATAAGGCCAATTTTAACATCAAACTTGCTAATAACTCCAAAAATAAAACCCGGACGATAAAAATTGCATTTTTTGGAGGAAAAGGTGGTTTTAGTTGAAATTTTAGTTTAAAAAAACCAAAATTTCAACTTTGACGACTCATTGCTTTGGAAGTTGATAGGGTAGAAACTTGAGTTTGACGGTTTTAGATAGGTGGGAGTAGTGTTTAATATTTCTCGGCAGTTTCTCTTTCTCGAGAAAAGAGAAAAATAAATTTTAGTTCTCGAGAATTCTCATTTCTCGAGAAATATTGTGAATTTGTAAAAAGTTCATGAAATAAAAATTAAAATTCCATTTTATTCATAACACAAAATAAATCTTTGTAAGAATTAAGCAATAAGAAAATAATAAGTATAAATATAAAGATTACAAAACAAGCTTTAATGTGATTTAAAGTAGTTGTTTAAAAAATCTAACCCTAACGCATCTAATGTTGCATTTGATAACACTAGTTTACAATTTTTTTCTTAATTTCGGGGGGTGCCTAATAGGAAAAGTGTTTTTCAGTCTAATTTGAGGTCGCTGAAAACGAAAATGACACTCATTTATTTTTCCAAAGAACCGTAATCGAGGTATAAGCAAAACGGTTTTTTTCCAATTATTGCCAGATTCTCGAGAACCAAGAGCCTAGCTTAAAAAATGCACTTTTTCACGCCGAATACTCCAACCTACCTAAAACTGTAAAAGTGAAGGTTCTATCCTACCAACTTCCAGAGTAATGAGCCATCAATGTCAAAATTTTGTTTTTTTTAACAAAAACATCAACTTTAACTACCCTTTTCTCCAAAAAATACGTAGTTACCCAATATTTTTTTTCCAAAATTAAAAAGCTTGGACCATTTCCTATGAATAATGTACGGACAATTTTTGTGTTACGGCATTTACTGTTGAAGTAAGGAAAAACCATAAAAGAAGACATCCAACAGCTTTCCATTAGCTCTGGTTGTTTGGTGAACAAGCTGCGCTTTCAAACAACCAGAGCGAATGGGACACTCGGTGTCTTCTTTTATCGTTTTTACTCTATTAGCAAATTTTGATGTTAAAATGTCACATATCTTATTTTTCTTCTATTTGACAGCACATTTGGAGGGTGGTAATGGCATCGTGTAGAGCCGGCTTAACACGAAACACGCATAAACCTGCATTAAAAGAATTTATATAAAAAAGGGCCGCACAAAACAAATATATTCCAACTAAGTTCGTATGTATGCAAGTAAAAAAAGATGTATGGATATGAGGAAAAAGTAAAAATTTTAGGAAATTGATTAAAAATAGTCATAAATTTCTCGCGGAAACAACATTCAATTTCTCGAGAAATGAGAATATAAAAATAGTTTTATTTCTCGAGAAATTCTCGAGAAAGAATTCTCGAGAAGAAACACTAGGTGGGAGTATTCTGCGTAGACTGATACCTTATTCATGAAAATAGGATTACAAAATTACAGGGTGATATGTAAAACTCTACCAAAAAAACTTCAAAACGCCCTAGCGGCTAAACCGTTACGATTTCCCCACCCATACGATTTTTTGTTCGTCTATCCATAACCTATCCACAGCCGGCTGCTTTGACCCTCTTCATGGGACCCCCTGCATATTGTACACACATGTGCAAACACACGAGACAATCGGGCCGATATCGTACCAACCATTGTATCATGTAGAACCCCCTTTAGGGTTTTAAAACGATAATAGTGCGAATGTGGTTTTAAAAAAAATATGTGACGCTATTTTGCACTGTCTGATCGTTCGGAAGTGGTTTACAAAAGTCTCGTAGAACCAGCAGAGAACGAATTAACTCTCTACATGACAGACAGTACATCTTTATAGCAAAAAGATCTACTGGTGACCTCCTTTTAACGAAGCACCTCAGCCAAAGCATCCATCGCTTCGGTGGATCTGATCTGATTGCTCTAGATATGTCCAAAACCTTTAACAGAATATGGCTACCTGCTGACCAAACTCCAAGCTATCGGCATCGATCCTGTTTCCAAGAACTGAAGCGAGAGTAGTAGAGGACGGCGTCGAACCTATCACACCAAAAATGGCCGTGTAAGTTGTCATGTCATTTAGCATACTCAATAGACCGATTCTGGTTCGATTGCGCAGGTCAAGTGGCATTGGACCATATTAGTACTCAGTTGGGGGACCGCTAGGAAAAACGACACTCGCGTTTAAAAATATAAAGTTTTCGACACCGCCGCAGTTATCACTCGCATATCCAAGTCGAAATTCTCAAATTTTTTAGCAAGGCGTTAGATGCCCCTTGTGTGCCTTATAGGGCAATCCACACGTAGTCCACATGAGGCAGTGGGGCTAGCCTTATAGAGGCTCTATCACCACCCCCTCAAAATGGGAAATGATGGGGTACCACCAGTACTTATCCATGGCGTGTTTGAAGTTTCAAACTAGTTAACGGAAGTTATTGTAATCGGTCCGAAAATCGAAATTTTCAACGTATTTTCATGTTTCAAGGTCCCAATAGCATTTTAAGCAAAATTTGAGAAGAAATATGCGTGTGTGTCTGTGCGTACGGATGTGGTCACTTTTCCTGCACGATGTCGCGCGAACCAAAAAAGATACCGACTTCGTTGAGGTGCCGTTCGAATCGTGTTAAAGGAGATGAACAGATTTTCATAAAAATCGGTCAAGCAGTTTTTTTGTTTGAACGACTTAAGTGATTTTTGCACCAGCATGATTTCGCGCGAACTAACAATGATACGGATTTCGTTGAGGTGTCCATCCATCCAATGGCGCTACAGCCCAAATCGAGCCTTGGCCTCCTCTAGGGCATTCCTCCACGTTTGACGGTCCCTTGCAGCATGTCTCCAGTTCCGGATGTTGAGCATTGCCTCTGCGTCAGCCGTCACAGAGTCTATCCATCTCCTTCTGGGTCTACCTACTGGCCTATTTCCCGAGATTTCTGATATCATAAGCCGTTTTGGGATGCGATTGTCCTCCATCCTGACTACGTGACCGGCTAATCTTAGTCTGTTAATTTTTATTAAAATTGAGAGTTCTGGGTCGTCAAAAATTTCATACAACTCGCTGTTGTATCTCCTTCTCCATATTCCATCCTCTCTGGTTGGGCCTATTATGCACCTGAGGACTTTTCTCTCAAACCTGTTGACTCGTTCCTCTATGTCCTGGGTCATAGTCCAAGTCTCGCTGCCATAGCACAGTGCTGGTCGTATTACCGTTTTGTAGAGTGAGAGTTTCGTTTTTCTGTGCACAAATCTTGAGTGCAGTATTTGTTTCTGGGCATAAAAGGCTCTATTAGCCAGTAGTATTCGTCTAGTTATCTCTTCTTTTTCTTCGTTTCTTTTTGTAATTGTAGACCCAAGGTAGACTGTTTTATCGACTACTTCTAGGTTGTGTTCGTCGATAGTTATATTTCTTCCCATTCTAAATCTTCCAGCTCTGGATTGTTGCATCACCTTTGTTTTCTCTTCGTTGATGTTCAGGCCTATGTCCTTTGCCGCCTCTTTTAGTCCGACATAAACTTCTTTTGCTGACAAAAAGGACCTTCCCACGATGTTCACGTCGTCCGCGTACGCAAGTAATTGTACAGACTGGGTTGCTATTGATGCACTTCTCTGGACTGACGTTTTCCTTATCACCCATTCTAGGGCCAGGTTGAAAAGCATGGGGGCCAGTCCATCCCCTTGTCTAAGACCTTGTCGCACTTCGAACTCTTCTGTTACTGCATTTTGGATCCTTACTTTCGCCAGTGAGCCATTTGTTGCGCTTTTGACCAATCGTATAAGCTTTGAGGGGACTCCTAATTCTGATAAGATCTCGTACAGCCTCTCTCTGTTTATTGAGTCATATGCCTGTCGAAAGTCAACAAATATCTGGTATATATCCACATTCCTTTCCCAGGTTTTTTCCAGAATTTGCTTTAAGGTCAGTAGCTGGTCGGATGTTGACCTGTTTGTCCTAAAACCAGCTTGATATTCTCCTATAAGGCCTTCCGCTATAGGTTCTAGCTTTTGTTTCACAAGGATTGTGAAGGTTTTATAGCTGGTGCTGAGGAGAGAGATGCCTCTGTAGTTTTTACAGGTTAATTTATCTCCTTTCTTGTATATTGGACATATAATGGCTTTCCTCCAGTCATCTGGTATAGCTTCTTCCTCCCAGATGCTGCATATCAGTTGGTGTAAGGCTGCTAAGAGTTGTGGTCCTCCTTCCTTTAGCAACTCAGCTGCTATTCCATCGATGCCTGGCGATTTGTTGTTTTTTTGCCTTTTTAGGGCTTCATGTACGTCACCCAGTGTTGGTGGTTCTATGGTGATATTATCTTGAGGAATTACAAATGCGTCCGTCTGTGGATCCTCGTTTACTGTGCGGGTCGAATTCAATAAGTTTTGAAAATATTCTTTCCACCTTTCTTTTATAAGATCCGGATCTGCTAACAGGTTCCCATCTATGCCTCTGCAGATGTCCGTTCTTGGCTGAAACTTATTGCTGATCTGGCGAGTTCCTTTGTACGCTTGTCTGATTCTCCCTTCATTGAAGTCTTCCTGTATCTGTAGAATCCTCTTATTTAGGTATTCTCTCTTCTTCTTTCTGCAGAGCTTATCTGCGGTTCTTCTTTTTTGCTGGAAGACTTCCATCCTTGCTCTTGTGGGCCTTGCAATGTACTCCCGGTGGCTCTGGTTTCGTTCTTCTATTGCGGCTCTACAATCTTGATCAAACCAGTCAATTCCAGTCTGTCGGGTGACCCAGCCTAGTGCCTCTTCTGCTGCTCCCTTTACGCTGTTTTTAATTTGCTCCCATTTGTCGTTGATGTTGGGCTGTTCTTCTTCTATTTCTCTCAGGTTTTGTACGACAGCATTCTGATAGGCATCTCTTCTTTCTTCAAGTTTTAGCTTATCTATGTCGTATTTTGGTTGTGTTTGCCCTCTCTGTGTTTTTGTCGCTATACGGGATCTAAATTTCACTTTGACTAAATAGTGGTCCGAGCCACAGCACGCCCCTCTCATTGTTCTTACATCCAGTATGCTGGTGGCCCCTCTTCTCTCAATTAGGACGTGATCAATTTGATTATTTGTTACTCCGTCTGGTGACTGCCACGTCATCTTATGGATATTTTTGTGCGGGAACATTGTCGAACTTACTACCATTGAGTTCGAGCTAGCAAGATCGATCAATCTACTACCATTGTCATTGGTAACGTTGTGTAGGCTATGCTTTCCTATGATTCCTAGGAACTCTTCTTCTTTTCCTACTTTAGCGTTCATGTCTCCAAGCACCATTTTAATATCGTTTGACGGTATTAATCTGATGGCGTTTGTTAGCTCTTGGTAGAATTCCTCTTTTTCTTCATCCGTCTTGTCTTCTGTGGGCGCATGGACGTTTATGAGGCTAATGTTATGTAGTCTTGTTTTGATGCGAAGCGTACATATTCTGTTACTTACTGGCTTGAAGTCCAGAATCAGTGGTTTCATTTTCTTTTCCACGATGAAGGCAACTCCGAACTCTCTTCTTCCATTCGATGAACCACTGGAGAGTATCGTGTGGGTTCTGTGATCCGTAATGCCACTCTGAGTCCATTTAGTTTCCTGTAGAGCGGTGATTGCTATGTCGTATTTTTCCAGCAATAATAAAAGCGAACGCAGAGCGCCTGTTCTGTTGAGCGTTCTGACGTTCCAAGTTCCAAAATCGAATTCCATATTCCGTTGCCTGGGTCGTTGCCTTTGAGTCCGTCCTGTCCGAGGCCTGCCTTGAGGATTCGTGACGGGTGGGTTTTTACGGTGGAAGGTTGTCAGCCTGCCGCCCAACCCCCAACCTGGAGGACCAGTCCGGTATTAGTTTCGTTTTGAGGCGCGAAACACTCGCCTTTCACCCTCCTCCGTCTGTTACTCTTGTAAAGACAAGAGCATCCAGGGGTCACCCGATGTAAGGACAACATCTTCGTGGAGGTGGAGGTAGGATTCGGTAGCATAGCGGAAGATCTTAGATCGCAGATGGCGTTACTCAGGACTTATCTCTTTGGTGTACCGGCACCACCAAAGGTCCCCGAGGCCGTTACTACCATTTGGTCGTTGAGGTGTCAATCGTGGCGTATTACCGAAGTTACTATCTGAAAAGATTTTCATAATATTCGGTCGAGCGGTTTCTTTGTTTAGACGACGTAAGTGATTTTTGTACCTGGACGATTTCGCGCGAACCAAAAAAGATATCGACTTCGTTGAGGTGTCGTTCGAATCGTGTTGAAGGAAGTATGATCTGAAAAGATTTTCATAAAAATCGGTCGAGTCGTTTTTTTTATTTGAACGAAGTTCGTGATTTTATGGATTCAGCGGAGCAATAGCTTCCCACGAAATTTTCAAACTTTAGATCGGAACTTTTTGGGGATTGCTTTCCACTTACCACAGTTTCTGGAAATTGAAGTTCAACCGGCCTTTTCGGTCAAGTCTGACAAATCCTTTACATTGATTAATTTTGGTACTATGTCCTGAAATCGTTCGAGTTTCCAAATGAAGTTATCACCTTCCCAGTTTATCAGCGGCGCTTCAACACGCTCAAAACGAATTCAACCATGCGTTATAGTCTAGCGAACGAAGAATACGCGACAAGTTCGTTTGGTACCGTTCAGCAAAACCAAATTCTCTATAAAAGCCTTACGGATTTACCACTGTTTTACCCGTGACCGACTGGTAGTATCGAAACCATGGTTAACAACGAAATTATCAGTCTGTACTCAAAAACCACTTTTGTACTAGGCACAACCCTGGTATTATCATGGTTTCGAAATCTATATCTACTGCATGGTACACTACGTTTGGAAGTAGCTTCAGCGCCAATTTCCAGCTGTGGAAATTAAAGGAAACTTATATTTCCAGTTGTTTGGCAGCAAATTGGTTGTCAATGGTAAAAACAATCTAGTTTGGGTTTTATTTGCCTTCACGTTATTCTAGCCCGCCAAAAACTTTTAACTTTGACAGTTGTGAACACTATCAAAGCTGTCTGTCACTACACCTAGTACAAGGAAACTATGGTACTGAAACCATGGTTCGTATACTAGCTGTCTGTTACGGGTTTTAACGTTATTTCAAATAGCTTCTCTCAGGATTACTTTGGCACCAGTTCTGATACTAGCCAATTTCCCACTACTACTAAAACTAGTACTATTTTCTAAGTAGACAATTTATTAATATTATATTATTTAAAAGTACAAGATTTTTGCTATTAGGTATAGGAGTTGTGTTAGTTTGAAGAACCAGGTGTATGAATTTGGTGTAATTTTTTCTTACAATTTGTTGTTATTATTGTTCATTTATTATTAAAATATCGATTCATAATATTCATCATTCATAATTCTGGGAAGTTGATCGTGTGGACCGAAAGGGTCAAACCCACATCCAACTAGTTTGAACTCTGTCTTAAGGGACTTTATGCGCTTGATTGACATTTTATTGAGCATTAAGCATAAAAGATTGCAGGAAAAAAATTTGTTTCTTTCAAAAAAAATATAATTTTATCGGAAAAATTTTCCAAAATTATTCAACAAACTTTTCATACGAAATTAAAAATCACTTGCAAAATGCACCTTAACCCTTAACCCACCATAAAGGGTTAACAACAAATTATCAACACTGTTCCGCCCACAGCTGGAAATCCCCAACAAAAGTCAAAATTTACAATAGAACAAGATTTACGATATAATTTAGCATAGATAATCCTTCAGGCAAAGCTAAAAAGGACCTGGATTACTACCACTCAAATTTTGCGGTGAAAAGTAATTGCTACCTGTATACAACTGTTAAGCCACAAAAAAATGAAAATTCCAACAAATCCCAGCAAAACATAACAAAAAAACAGAAGAAGGATGAAAAGGGACGCCAGCCAGAGCCAGCAAAGGCAAACAAATGCCCGTTCGTCGATTCTAGAGATCGGTTGTGTACCTGCTGAAAGTGGTTTACCTGAATTCACGTCGGTCCATAATCGATGGACGAAAAATACACAATAATAACAACAACAACGAGAGCACCAACGAAAAAATGCTATGCTGCGAGTCGGCTCACAAGGGACTCATGTTCTCAGCTGTTAGGAGTCTTTGATGCAATCAAATTTCATCTTAGGAAAATCGGGCTGGGCATAGCGTTCCAACGTTCTTCATCGTAGACGATGACGCTGTCTGAAGTGCATCGTGGTGTCATCAAGATGAAGAATTGGAAAGAACCTGTCATTTAGGTGTCTTGAGGAGTCGAGTGGTTTTCGGAAAAAGCACTTAATGCCTGACTTGAAGGGTCCTCTGTATCTTTGAGAAATTTGTTTAATTTTATTCTTAAAAATTCTGATCCTCGGGCCTGAACTCACGATCGTGATGATCCCACTCGGCTGCAGTGGGAACGTAGAATGCATCGCGAGTTGTAAACAGCACGATTTTGCAATATGATTGGACAAACATTGCGTATACACTTAGAAAGGGGAAAAAGTTAACATCAATTGCACATACCTGATGATGGTGGTGGTGATGGAATCCCGATTGCCGGAAAGCACTGTTTGTTGCATAATTTTGCCCAGATCGATGATGCTGGAATGGTCCAGCCGATTGAATCATCATGTCGAACTCTTCTAGTTCACTTGCATCCTTCAAATCGAAAAGCGGCGATGGTATTGATTCAATTTCAACCTCCGACTGTGGAGGCTCTACTGTTGCTGAACAACCATCCGGTGGATTTGCTGTTGTTGTTTCCGCTTTTAAATCAGCTGATTCTTTTGTTTTTGTTGCTTTTACTGTTGTTGATGAACTTGCTGCGGCTTTCTTCTTTTGTTCAGTTTCCTGTATTAGAAAAGTAACAAGATGTAGTAAATTTATAAGTGGTTCTACTTTAAAATATTTCAATATTATAATTTTTCGCACTCTGTTCTTTGCTTAACTTAAAATTGATTCACATCTTAAGATTTTACATGTAGAGCTCAGTTATGGCGAATCTATAGTTCTAACATTGAAGATCAAATGGGTCAACCACTATAAGAGTGAATGCTCTATAAAAATTGCAATTTACGAAACATATTTCTTTTTATTTTTGGAAAGTTTCAGCAGAGTAACTTCTGTTCGTAGAGACTTTTGATGAGTGCGGACATTGAGAGAAAAATTAATTTTCATTTGACAGTCTTTCAAAAATCTCACAAGTTCTTATCGTGTAGTAGACCCATTTCATGCGCACATCCACACAGCGACATTGCTTTGGGACGCTTTGTTGAAGAGACTAAATTATATGAAAGCTTATAGGAAAAAAGTAACGACAAGTCACAAAATCCTTTCGGGGTGATCTTATTAGTCAATTCACGAATTATTGAGTATGTTTTTTTTGCAAAATGATGATCAACAATGATTTTTTATCATTATTCTAGGTGTAATTAGACTAATTTTTGAAGTGTAGCTTCAAGATCATAGCAGATAGTCTAAAGTTACAAATCGATCAATGTTACGTATACAGCAACCTTTACTACTTAGGCACTACTCACACGGGGATACTCAAATCTCGGATACTCGGCAACTGGGATACAGAGACTTGGAGACTCGAGATTGTAGTTGCTCGTCATCTTCACACTGCCGAGACTGAAATTGCAAGTTTCCTATCAACCTATCTCCGTTTTTTTATTCAGTGCACTTTGCAAAATGTCTAGTACAGTAGTAGTAGTTATCATTTTGTTCTAGTGAAAAAAAACCAAGCAACTGAGCGGCTGGGAGACTAGCATGTCAAGTCTCCTAGAAACTGGTTGCTCAGTTGCCGAGTATCCGCGACTGGAGTATCCCCGTACATATGACAGGTCTCTTAGTCGCCGAGTGTTGCAGTCGCTCCTAGATTTGAGTATCCCCGTGTGAGTAGTGCCTTAGTCAACGGCGACGGTCAGGAATCCGCGAAGCCAAAAAGCAGACCCAGAAAGCCGCCGCTATGCTCAAATTCTGTGGACCTAGCAATATTAGTAGCTCCTATATCATTTAGGACGAACAGTCCCATTATCCAGGGTAGCAGAGATCCCAGAAGAAGAAAAGGTAAGGAACCACAACGACGCTTCTACCCGGGCAGCAAGCAGACCCAAGGTTCTGAACCGAAGGCTAAGGCAAGGAGGGTCGGAGTGAAATTGGAGAGCCTCCGGAGCACGCTCAAGACCCGCTTTTGCAAACTCCTTCTCAACAGACCGAGGGCAGAACTGCGGTCTGGAACCCGAAAGCCTCAGTTGGCCGAGATTACCATTGCTGTGGTACGTTCTTCAACGATACATTGCTCGAACAGACCCTGCAAAACAAGATTAGCCTGCTTGTCTCCCTTGTACAGTCTGCAGCCCTTCTGTCTTATAACTAAAACTACTCGACTGTGGAACAACCTTCCACTCTCAATATTCCTGAACTCGTACAACATCCAATAGTTCAATTGCAAGGTTCGTCCGCATCCTCTAAACTCCCCTTAATCTACATAATCTTGGAATATTTTAAATGACAAGAACGTCAATAAATCTCATATTTTTTAAAACTAAGGTCTGTGATATGCTGTATATGGGTGGAGTTGTTAAGAATTATGACTCGTCAGGTTGAAGCGAAGGCATACCAGGCCGTGCGTCATATGTACATTATTGGCATGGATTATGTCATGGTTATTCTTACTTGACTTATCCCATTGATCATGGTCAGCCAACATAGTAATACCACTAGGATGCCGAATTCACTTATGGCTTTTTTCAGCTCTACTTTAGTGGACCTATCACAGACCGCCTTAAAGTCTATGGCTCCCATTACACGATAGGTTTTGCTGTCAGTTTTTCCACAGTTTTGCCTACGACTGACGGAAAACCTAACGTCTAAGGTGATGACTGACGTAATCCTCCGTATATTTTGATTTCAATTAATCATGACTGGTGTAATTGATTGCCGCTTGCATGAACGTGTAATGGCCGCCTATGAAGGGGTGATTGATTCTACAATAATAATATGCGATGATAATTCGTGCATGCTGCGATATTTCCTTTTTTATTTGCACAGCACAAAATCCCAGTAGGAAAAAAATTCAAGTGCTTTGCTGCGGAGCAAATATAAAGCAGTAAGAGCTTCTTTCTGTTCCTACAACAGTGGTATTAAAGCACAATCTCAGAAAAAACTTCCTTCCTACAACAGCGGTAGTAAAGCAGAGTCTCAGCAGATCAACATTATAAAAGTGCTGAGCTCTGCGGACATGGAGCTTCTTATGGAGCGTAAGCGCGCTTTAACTGCTTTAAGCTTTTCAAAAAGCGCTTTAAAAGGCTTTTCGAAGCGATTTTTTCCTACTGGGATGTGTTTTGAAGTCCTTTAGCATTACTTCCTGCTACCCTACGTGCATAATCACTACAAGAATCGTTTACTTCAGTGTAGATCTTTCATTCTGCACCCAAGATTTTGTTGCTTTTGAGCCAGTTTATGGCTTCTGTTAAGCTCGCTACACGCTATCGTCGTTTTACTCCGCGTTCGTCGAACAGTGTTGCCTGAACGACGAACGACGTACGCCTCTATTCTATACACATTACTCGTCGTTTTGTTCGCATAGTACCATGAACAAAGATACTTTGTTGGCAGTAGCGGCGGTTCTTGCTGGAAAAAATTGTACGAAAAAAAACGTGTGTGGTGCAAACCCTTTTTTGTGCACATCAGGTACACACTTCATTGCTTAACGACGAACGACGACACACAGTTTTTATCCACACTGTCGTCGTACAGCCTACAGCGAACAGCGAACGGAGAAAAATCAAAATTGATTTAATTTTTCGCTGTAGCGAAAAACGCGGCGGCGCTGTCATCCACACGGCAATTTTCTATCATCGTTCGTCGTTCGGACAACGCTGTTCGACGAACGCGGAGTAAAACGACGATAGTGTGTAGCGGGCTTTAGGCTTGGTAACGGCAGCCTAGAATTATCATCAGATAATGGTAGATGAGATTTGGGACCACCGATTACTTTACCCCGTTTGTTCTGGCATTATATGTAATCGCATCGCACCACAAACTCTAGAACTTCAACGCTTGATGCGGGTTTCGCTCTTTATACTGTTCTAGTTCACATACGCGATTCTTTTATCAGGCTCACTACTTCTGTGAATTCTTTTCTGATCGCTGTAGACATCTCGTGGTGTGACGCGTTTTATTAGACTACAGCATTTCTCGGTATGCAGTAATCTTAAGGCTCCCATACACGGTCAAATTGGATGTACATCGAAGTGCGGATGTACAACCAAAACTATCGATTGTGAGCAGGTCGGCCGAACAAAACGCGTTGCGAGCATGGGTTTGATGAAAATCTGGATGTACATCTAATTTGACCGCGTATGGTGGCCTTTATGCTTAGCCGCCACTTTGCACTCATCATCGAACCACTAGTTGCAATCTTCACGACCTTTGACTATGGTTGGGTCAACAATACTAAGGCAATATTTTTAAGGCATGTTCAACTCCTATCAATGCCCGGCGTCTTGTCTCCAGGACATTCTCTTCCTTTAGTGAGGACGAGTTCTAACATAAGGACGTAGGTGTTTCTGGCCGTATCGTTGCGTTCGGCAGTTATGATGATTCGAGCATCATACGAAGACACAATGATTTTTGTAATGTAATGCGCAATGACGGTAGCTCCATCAACACCTGGTCCTTTTCCTTGCAAGTAGATCCAATAACCAACTGGATTGGCTCATACACTTACGGGTAATCCTGCTACTCACATCGGCCAAGCTCTTATTTGCTGCCATTTCTGTTACTTGTCAATTGTCATTAGTTGTTCCGTAAAAGCTGTGGGTCCCGACGTACTGCCTGTATTTACTGTCGACCTATTTTAGCATTCAATTTCCTAAAATGAGATCTATAGTACATTAAACCAGTTCAACTTCTTCGAAGAATTCTTGTTTTTTATCGTCGATGAGCCGATTCTTTTGTATAATTTGAACTTTGAAGGGGGCAAATGTTATTTAATTTACCGAGCACGTGAAGAGTAGATAATTTTGAAAACTGTTTGCTCTCGCAAAAATGATGATGATAAATAACGTGTGACGAATTGCTGAAAATTTTGCAGAATACCGACGGTGAATCGTATGTGTCAAAAACTATGTCATATGACTATTATAAAGTAATCAAAGAGGGCCGAGAAGTAGTTTATTTTACCTCTTTCTAGCCGATTTTCAACGTCTATGAACGAAGAAAACTTTTACAAAATCAAGAAGATGGTTGTATGAAGTCTAAGGCCGGGCGCCCACTAAAGTGGTGTGGCAGTGGCGTGGTTTTGGCCTGCCATGTGGAAAGAAAGTGGTGCGGCAGTTGAATGGTGGCGGAATGGTATTAAAATTATTAAGCGCGCACTTTTTTTCCACATGGCAGGTCAAAGCCACGCCACTGCCACACCACTTTAGTGGGCGCCCGGCAAGAGAGTTAGCTGAAGAGGTAAACATATCTTTTAAGTTCGTTTAACACATGATTGGTATTTTGGGCTTGAAGCGCTTCTCCGGACGACTGGTTCCGAGAGAGCTCAATCTTTTTGTGAAACAACTGAATATCCGATTTCTAAAGCTTCTACCAAAAAAAGCCGAAATCCAAAAAAAAAACACAAAATCCGTTTCAAAATAAAGATCATGCCGACAGTTTTCTTTGATTACAATTGTGTGTTAAAGCAGCTTGTACGGGTATTAGGTAGAGAAGTCTATGAAAAACAAATATACGAACCTCTCTACCACTGAGAATTGTAGATGAGTCCTGACTAAATGACATGGAAACATGAATTGAAATGGTTCAATCGTTGCGTCGATGTCCAGATCCCTATTAGAGAGGAATCAGAAAACTTCCAGCGTGATAAGTACTTCTTCTTCTTCTTCGATGGCTCTACAGCCCAATTCGAGTGTTGGCCTCCATCAGCTTCTTCCTCCTCTGTTCCGCAGTTTACCTCCAGTTTCTTATTGAGCTATTATGCCGCATCAGCCTTAACATTGTCTTCCCACCTTGACCGTGGTTTGCCAACTAGTCTTGTCCTCATTTATTGGGTCGCATATTCTTCGGAGAACCTTCCTCTCAAATATATCCATCTTGTCTGCAGATTTTTGGGAGATTTGCTTCACACCCATATGTAGCTACTGTACGTATGATTGTTTTGTAGATTCTTATTTTGGTTTTTCTGTGGATGTCTCTGGATTTCATTACTGGCAGTAGTAAGAAGTATGTTCTATTTGCGGCGTTTATTCTTTGTTGCACGTGTATCGTTTCATCGTCTTCGGTGACTGTGGACCACAGGTATTTAAATTGGTTTACCCGTTCGAAGTTACATATATTCCTCACAGATGGTGTTGTGGTTTCTTCTTCTTCTTTCCACCCTCGACTGATTTAGAATTTTGCTCTTGTCGGTATTTACTTGCAGTCCTATATGTTTAGCTCTATCTTATAATTCCGTGAATATTTCTTTAAGGTATGACAGTGATAAGTACTATTAAATACGTAGTTCTAAGTGCAGAGCAGAGTCGGGTGTAAGCGCTGGCGTTTTCTCCCCCTCCAAAAATATTACTGCCTGCCTAATTCTGCTACTGTCTTCTGGGTGGCGCGGCTTAAAACCTTCAAAGCTTCCCTAGTAATACAGCCGAATTCGAAGCCAGAAACCAGGAATATCTTGTTATCAGATAGGTAAACCGATATCAAGGCACTAAGTGCGGTATATATAGCCTGTCATAAGGAGCGCTCTGCCTTGGCCGGGAAATACAAATCAATCTTCAATTGTTACCCGGTCACAAAAACATCGTGGACACCGAGAAAGCAGATGAATGGAACAGAATTGGAACAAACTTTCGAAGTTAGTATTTCCAAACTTCTTCAAGATCGAAGAGTTTAAAACCAAAGTTCATTGCCAACTTTTACAGCACATCTAACTCACACAATGTGAACGACATGACCGACTGGACGTATGAGCTTCGACTTCTATATAAAAATGACTAGAAGCAAATCTTGTCGACACAACAGTGGATAATGTACAGAAGGCGCTATGTGTGACAAAGACAGATACCAGCATGTACTTCCTTTCAATGGCAGGGTCCAGGTAGAGGAGTTTGGCATGAAAGACTTGGCTTGACTACACCAAGCACAGATCACTCGTCTTCCTGATAAATTCGCGGAAGAACATCGCCAGAATTGTGTCGTTCCTCCCAGGAAACTTAACGAATATCCATATTATATACCATATGACTTTTTCCTGTTCCCGAGCTAAAATTACAAATTCAAGAAAGATTTTTAAATTGAAGCCATAAAAAAAAACTCGCTGAATGAACTGAAGAGCATACCTCAACCAGCCCACGAGTTGTATTTCACTCGATGTCGACAAAATAGATTCTGATGAATAAATTTTGTTGGGATTTATTTAACAATTCTGGATAATATTACAGAGAACGATTTACTATATTCATCTCCATATAAAAATAATATTTTTAATAACAAAAACTTTATTTTTTATTTACCTCTGGATCGTCAGTTGTTAAATCTGCCAACTGAAGAACGTCCTGCAAAATCTCATCCAACTGCAAAGGTAGACGAATGTATTCACCTAAAATAAAGAACAAATAAGAAAAATATTAAAAATTCGAAACGAAAAACGATGAATAAAAATTAATTAAAATGCCATCATCACTAGACGATTTTAAGTGTTACAAATTCGACTTGAAACGAGGAGAGAACAACGAAGTTCCATTAAGGTGTACGCCGATGTGCATGAAGAACGGCCGCCGATTTGAAAGAAGAAAAGGGTCTGTTGCTCTGCACTGCACGTTGGCTGGCGGAGGCTCACCTTCCTTGCTTCTGTTTTTTTTCTTCACATTTCGCCTACTAACTAATGGCTACAAATGAAAACAACTGTCGATTCAGGCCATTATCAGCAGCCATTTTGTTAATTCGTTTTCATTTTTTTTACCTCTAAGGTATCTCGTTAATTACAGGAAGCCCTAGGTGTAGGCAGTAACTACTATCCATATTAAGTGAGGGGCTGTTGCCGTTGTCGATGGCTGATAGTCTTACGAAAGGGAAGTCCTTTGTTTAGTTGCCATACATCGCGGAGGACTTGCTTTTATCAACAACAACAACAACAATGGCATAAAAAATCGATCGGAAGTAAAATTATTAATTTTATTGAAGAAATATTTTCGTTACGACAACAGTTGGTTAAGGTAGTTTCCCATGCAAGTTGTTTACCTTTGGACTAGTCACAAGTCAGGTGACAGTAGCCACAGTTGGATACTTTTTACCTTAAGTAAACATCGAATAGCGACATATGTTGGGAAATGCCTGAACGGGGCTTCAAGTAGGACCAATTCATGTTTGGATAGGTTCAATGCGCATTGAATGTTTGTCTAGGTACCTTTGGACAATATTTACTTAATAACATAATTGTAATTGTGGCCTTTGGTAAGTGGAAATTGAGGGTATAGTGATCAGGATTAGAGTGTAAATAGTTATGAAAACATTAAAGTAATTCTTAAGCTAATCGATGATGATTACTTTTGCAGATGGTTTTTGATATCTTCATTTTGTTAAAATTGATTCTTGTTTTGCATCGTTGTTTGAGCTTTTCCATTGATACGAATTTATGTGGTGCAAATGCTATGAGAAACCAAACTCTTGCACGGTAAATCAGCTAAGAATAGTGGAATTTTCAAAAGTAGGATTTAGATGAGCGTCAATTAAAGTAGATATTTTTATGTAAAAGTTGGAACACAAGAACAACGCCAGCCAAATATTATTCATTAACATCAGACTAAAAGGTTCAGGATCTGTATTCATCACCTTGGTTCTATCGGACAAATATACGGCCTGGAAAACATCTCAGGCAAAACTGAGCTAATGCTATTCCTTCATACCATCACTATATCCTTCAGGGTGGTTTATGGGTCGAATCCTGGACCGAAAACTCAACTGGAAGTCTAACATCGAGGAAAGGGTGAAGAAAGTTTGCACAGCTTTCTAGGCCTGTAAAAAGGCCTTTGGCAAGTCTCAAGCCAAATATGGTTTTGTGAATGTTCACAGCACAACGTACGGCTCGCTGGTGCCGTGGCCAGGGCTGCAGAGGACTTATAATATCATAAAATTATGAAGGGTTCAGAGTAATAGGAACAAAAGAGGCCCCTTGATGTGCTCTTGCCCTAACTCCCTCTCAACCTTCACATCAAACACCTGGCTTGGTTGATTAGATAATAATGAAGTAAATGCAATTCGAATGATATGAATCGAATAAAGTCTTTACATCGAATCCAGTTGATATGCTCAGGGAAGGCCAAAACTGGTTATAAGAAATAGGCGCACTTTTGCAAATGATCGAAATATCTGAAAGTAAAATCGGAACGCATTCAGCTAAAAAGATCAAATAACCGTTAGAAGAAAAAGATGCCTTCATGTTTTAAAAAACACTCGCACGATTGCAATCATGCGTCTGGAGCAATCACGGAAGCATTTATTTCACTAGGAAGTCTACACCTCTAAAAATTGGTTTCCGAATCGAAAAAGAACAAAAAACCAGGCAACATCTGGTTTCATTTTGGAGAGTCTAATTCTCTAATACTTGAAAGTCAAAGAAATTTACCACGCGATTCAAATTCATTGTTTTTCATTCATACAAGAAGAAAGAAGAAATCTAGTAGATACCAATAGAGAATAGATGTTTCAGATCATATTTGGCGATTTTAATGGTAGGTTATAGGAGCTTGCACAACTGTTTCTACGGCATTGAAATAAGTAAATATCGTTGGTGTTGTTCTTTTATATTAATAAAAAGTAATTTTACCAAAATTTTGCTTACAATGAATACTGTTATTTTTTAAATGAACCATAACTGCCAAAAACGATACGAAATTATTGAGTATAAAAATAAGAGATACACTGGCGAGCAACTGGTTAGCTACACCTTAAAAATGTCTTGTGTTTCAAAAACACGATGGTATCTTATATATTAATAGGCAAACAAAAAGTTTGTAAACGCTAACGCTTTTTTGTTCGTGAACCGATTTCGTTAAAAATTTCAGAGAATGTTCTTTTTATGGAATAGTTTTGTAATAAGGAATTTGAACGAAATCGATCACGAATAAAAAAGTTATAACGATTATAATTTTTCGAATTTTCGGCCGTATTTTTCGAAGCCGTTGGAAAATTTGAATTATTTTGTGAGTATCAACGTAGAGCTGAGTAGCCTACGATTGACACAAACTCCGTTTCAGTGAAGCGAATGAGAAACAGAGAAAACAATCGTTTGTGCGGATTTTTGGCGGCATAACTGACACAAAAAAACTCACTTAGGTACTTTGTGCGTGCATTTTTTTATTATTGTATTATTGTGTTGTATTGTGTAAGGTGCTGCCGTTCGTTTTTTTGGCCGGGGGATAGAAGTGCAAAGTGATAGAATGCCATTATCATTTGATTTGAATTTAAAGAGGCAAGTTGCGACGTTATTTTCTTTTTCAATATTTTAATTTTGATTTAATCGTTTTATTTAGTGTTTCTTTTAGTTTTATTTTGTAGTTTTTTGTTTTTATTGTTTATTATTTCACCTTCAAGAACCTTTTCCTTCAAAAAATACGTAGTCAACCTATATTTTTTTTCCAAAATTACAAAGCTTGGAGTATTTCCTATGAATAATATACAGACAATTTTTACGATAAGGCCTTTACTTTTGAAGATATAAGCAATTTTGATGTTAAAATTGGCCTTATTTGGTACTTTTCGACATAAGCTTAGGTGGGTCTATTATACAATTGGCTCCATTTCGTACTTTTTTAGTACTACAGGGTGAGATTAGGTATTTCGCCTGAATAAAACGAAATAGCAATATTAACACCTTAGCCACAGTTACGCGATACGCAATACTCATTATAACCAGTGATCTGAGATACTCTTCTCTGCGCCGGGGGCGAGGCAATTTTGACGCTTTGATGCTTTCATGGCTTGCTTGTATCCCTTTAATCAACAGTAATTTCATTCTGCAATTGTGCAGAGCGTGGGACTGGGAAATCGGACCACTGAATTTGTAGGGGTTGGGCAACCCTTCGGTTGGACCATCAATTTTGTAATACAAACTTTTTTTGAGTTCTTTATTACATTATCTCTTGATTTAACTAACAAACAAATAGTTACTAATAAAATTTTAGCCATCACCATCACCGACATCTTTAATGCCATTCCAGGGAGCTTTAGCATTCCGGACTTTGGCGAAAAAGCAACAACAATTTCAAGCACCGAACTCGACTTTAGCCGGTGAAGCCACTTATGTGGATTGAATTGAATATTATTGAACTCAGGCCGGGCATAAAGCTTAATCCACGATTTCAATATACATAGATCTAACTTAAAATAAAAGAAAAGACTGTTACTCACTAAGTCAGTCTAGTAAAAGTGACTCTACATGAAATACAAAGATGCAGAGCTGAGACAAATAGGGTCGTTAAAAAGCACAAGGTGACTCTCATCCGGGTTCCCGCACATAGAAACATCATAGAGGTGCACGAGAAAGCCGAATAGCCAATCAAGCCAGGAGTTTCTCTTTGGGCTCAGCCAATAGGTGGAGTCACAAACGCAATTTTGGACTATCACCTGCTGCTATCCAGCAAAAGTGGAGAGCACTGGAGACCTATATTTTTTCTAAGACAACTTGACCCACTTACAACAAAAAAACAACAATGGGCCTTCTAAACAGACCCCGATGAGAATCACGACAATCACCACGGGACATTTGCGCATAGCGGAAGACGCTGTCAAGCTACGAAACCCCACTGACATATAGAATATAGAATATATATAGAAAATTTGCATGGCACCAATTCGTTCCATAAGTGGCAAACCTTTTTTACTGACATGTATACAAGTCAGTGACTTTTGTAAATTAAAATTTTTTACATTCGAATTGTGAAGATTGAAACAAAATAAATTTTTGATAAAAAAAAAATAACAAATGTAATTTTAATGATTTTTCCCTTTTAAAATGTTTTTTTTCATCAATTACAATTCTTTATGTTAAAAAATTTGAGGTTCTCTACCGCTATTTCAACAAATTCCGGGGCTTATGGGGAAAAGATAAAGAAATAAAAAAATCACTATACCCATCTATTTTTTGTAAATATTCTGACATTAGTTCAAAGGAAAAAAATGAAATCAGGTGTGGCAACTTAAATACCGTGCAACCGTTGTGGCGGTTTTGTTTTAAATTTCGCTTAAAATCATTCCAGAACTTTATTTACCTTTCTTCTTTCACTGCAAAGATAAAAAAGTTATCGTATTTGTAGTTTATTGAAAGTGAAGATTAAAAATATTTAAGAAAATAGAAAAGTGTGCATTTATTGAATGTCAAATATTATTTTTTAAATTTTGGCACTGTCTGATTTTATTTCTGCCAGTGAATGCACTGAACTCATAGCACGAAATTTAACAAAATTAGAGTTTGGCGACAAAAGGGGCTTATGGATGAGCAAGAGGACTATCCTTTTTGGTGCCATGGATTTGTATGGGAATAATTTCAGATGAGCAGTCCATTATTACATGTCAATGGAATCCCACACAACTTCTGTTGACATAAATGCGGGGAGACTAGTCTGCTGGTGCTAGATTCGATAGTTCAGTTCATCCACGACATAAAAAAATGCCTAGAACGTGACGTATATAGGGTTTTCGAGGTCGCTGATTACGAACTTGTTGTCAAATTGCAGGTTTGACATATGACAGCTGTCAAAAACGCTGTCAACGAACAACGTACGATCATGAATATCAAAAACTTCATCTGCGATGCGCGATGTGTTAGTTTCAACCAAAAATGCTCCGGTTGCCGCCAAAATTCATCATTTGAATTGAACTTTAAGATAGGGGGGTGCACGTTTTTTCGAAAAAATTTTGCCATTTTTGGACCACCCTAATGGTCATAAGGATATGTATGTATGTACTTGGTTTTCTCTAGAGGCATCCGGTCTCCAAATCCGTAGAATAACATGCACACCCAAAAACATTAGAGAGCCACTTACATAGGATTCTTCAAAGATTGCACTGAATTTCCTTTCAAGGTTTGGGGAAGCCTACGAAAGATCGCTTGAATTGAAAAGAACTTTCATCAGTCCAGAAAACAATATGTCAAAAGTCTATTGGTTTTCTAATGTAGTCCTTAGTGATAAATAAAACGTTTTACAATATCTCGACTAGCATTCAAAGGGGACATGGCTCATTCAGCGGGTGGGCCCCATGTGGCAAATAAGGGGCATGCCGAAAGACGGCTTTTGGGCAGCAATCATTTTTTCTCACGGCGCGCGGCCACATGGGGCATTCCTTATCGGGCAAGGCGTTCGATACCCCTTGTGAGCCCTATGGAAAAATCCACATGCTCACGGCCCCATCTGCACCACCTCAAAATACTAGTCGGGATTTAATATGTATATAATTTTTCCAATTCGGATGCTGACGTACTACCTTTGAACGTGGTCGTCGGTAGTATTTTATTTAAAAAATTGTTGATTTTGAATGCCATATCCTTTTTTAATCTCACAAACAACTAGCGTGGAAAGCTAAATGCAAATAAGATAACAACTCAGATGTTAGATACTGCAATTCCCGTTATTCTTTGCATGGTTTAGATTTATGTATCTTGCTTTAAATTTAACTATATTCATAATGCTATATTTTACAAGTTTTGAGGGAATTTTGATCCAAAAAAAAATTTATTTTTTTATATAATGTAGTTATTGCCATATTCAAGCCCAATTTACTAATTTAAACCAATAATCGACATTTTAATTCATTAAACGGTACAACATCTTTCCTGTTTTACACAAATATACAAACAAAAAAAGAACTTAACGAAAAATTAATTTCACACTTTTTCAACTAATTTTCGCCCGCATAAACCCAAACAAAATAGGAAACCGAAACGCAGGTGTATTCATGCATAGCAACAGAATCAAGTCAACCAACAGAGGAAATTGTTGTTAAATTCGAGGTCAAATAAAGAAGGCAGAAAACCAACGAACGCGCCATCAAACAAAATTTCTTGCCAATCTACGGTTGATTTCTTGCAAAAACACGAAAATAAATAAACGAAAGAATAAAAAAAAACAACGAAATAGAAAAATCCCCGAAAATAAAACTAAGAAGCGTATTCCCACATAAACATCTCACCTGGGCGAGAGAGAGCCCTCCGCCTTCCAGGTATTCACACACTCACACAGCCGCAGTGCAATGTAATTTTTGTTCCTTTTTTATGCCTTTTTCCCGTTCAATTAATTTCTAAACCATGCAATTTACCTGGAGCTGAACCGCCGCCGACTCAGCCAATCACATTGTCCGCGATGCCGCGGCTTTACCTGGACAGGTATTATTCAATGGCTGTTCTCGGCTATTTTTTTCGTCTTTCTACTTTTTTTTTGGTTACCTGTGTTTCTTTTATTTATTTTTTTTTGCTTCTCTTCTCTTATGCCATGCCAACTGCCCGACAGTAAACGGCAGTATAGAAAGATGGAGTCTCGCGGGCCGTGTTTGGTTTTCACACCTGAACGCTGGCAGCATTGGATTCGTTCAAGTCTGCTCTAAGGTAGTGTCGATAAATGGTGAATATACAGAATTCTCGGGGAAGTCGATGCAGTTATTCTCTTTTTTTTATTTAGCTCCAATTTAAATCGCCATCAGGTGTGAAACGCTTTCCGTTTCACTTCAGAGGAATTATTTCCATTTTATCCCGGTAAATTTTTCGAAAAAAATTGTTTGGATGCGTGATTTTAACACGAAAATTCATCGAACCGATTCTGGTGGAAACTATGATCTCATATACGGATTTTAGTGGTGGTTCCGTAATTTGAAAGCTGTAAAAAAAGTTTTGAGGAAATTATTCATAATTTTTGTGATTGGTTGAAAACTTTTTTTTATTTCGACGATTAAAGCGGAGCCATTTTTGTTAGCGATGTAAATTGTAAAATCTATTAAGGACTCTAGTAACATCTAACAAATTCAAAATCCTTTACTACACTCGATCTTCTGTACTTCATCAGTAGTCCAGGCCCTGAAGCGTTTCCAGTGGTTTTGGGGTGATGTAACAGACTTTTTTGGTGGAATTGGTCAGAAATGATATCCCAACAATGGTCTCGATTCCCAGATCCGGCGGTTCGGAACTGAGTGCGGATTTGACACTTTGCGACTCTCAAATCCGCAGTCGCAGATTCAGAATGAACACTCACTAAGAAATACGCGATATCGAGTTTGCTTAGGCAAATTTAACGTTTCAAATCCGTGGAAAAATTGTTGCGGATCACAAATCCGCAGTTGCGACGGGAGTATTCGATCCGCCGGATCTGGGAATTGAGGCCAATATCTAGGGGATGCGCAAACATGAAAACGCTCAGAATATTTATAGGAGCCCAAAAAGTGCAAAATTCACGAAAAATTCCCTGTATTTTACACCTTTCTTGATAAATATCTCTTAACAAAGGCTTCTAGGCGAAAAGTTTGTTGGACATGTATTGTTCGTTATTGAATTTGCTAAAATTTAGCGAAAGTTTGATTTTTGAAATTTGAAATTTTTTTGCGAAAACCTGTATCCTCACTTTAAAGTTATGCCAAAAACAGAAAATACCATTATTTTTCAATGTACTTCTGGAATTAGGTAGTTTAAGGTATGTTTAACTTACATCCAAAACCCGATCACTGTCGGTCAAATAGTTTTTGCATAATGTATTTTGCAATTAAGTGAATTTAAAAAATTCAATTTGTAGCAGCGCCAAAAATAAAGCTCCCATGGTTGGTCCTGATTTTTTACTTATGCTCCAAGACTCACTTTACAATATCCCATCATAAAATTGCTGTTTTTAATTTTTTTTTTTTAAAAAGATAAAATAAAATAAAATTTTTTTAACAAAAAAATCGATAATTTTTATAATTTGTTTAAAAAATTGTTGTTAACAATATTTTATTGCAATTCTCTATGTGACAGTTGTGCTTTTCTCGATTCCCTTTTAAAAACTTTAAAAAATAAAAAAATTTAAAAACCTGTTCCTGTTGGTCTACTTTTGAAAATCCTAGCTAGCGCATTCTTTATTTCGTAATTCGTAGAACTAAGAGGCATTGCATTGTGCAACGGTCAACTCATTTCCCAAATTCCCTCATTCGATTAAACCTTCAGAATATGTGGTAAACGAGAGCTACATTAGAATTCATTGACTATTTATGTGAATAAAAAAATGTGGTCATAGAAAATTTCTTAATGCAAAAATTTCAAAAATTAATATCTACAAATAAATTTTGACTTGATTAAAAGTCGTTTTCTTTTCAATCGATCAGGAATGTTTAGCAACTCCGACCGAAGGTATGTTTGATAATATGCGGTCTGGAGTAGGGATGTTACGAATGTTCGCATTCGCATTCGCTAATGCGAATTATTCGCTAATGCGAATTATTCGCATCATTTTAAACATTCGCATCGACATTCGCATTCGCATCAGATAATGCGAATGTTTTGCGAATGCGAATGTGTGTAGGTCGTGTCGTGCCTCGTGGAAAACAAAATTAAAATACGACAAATTTAAAGATCTGGCTCGCAAATATCTGAGCGCTCCACCGGCCAGGGTTCCGAATGAGCATTTGTTCAGTGCAGCCGGCCTTATCCCCTGGACCCCATTCACAACAGGCCGCCGGCAGGCCGTAGCCTTTTAAGCTACGTCATTTTAAGCATACGTCTGACAGGCCGTGGACTGCAGGTGACCTCATGATTCCCTACATTCACACAGGCTAGGTGATTAATTCAAGTGCAAACATATTCATGGCCTCAACGAAAATTTTAGCTGAATAGAAGTTCAGATCTTCAGATTTTTGTCAGTTTTCTTGTACTGCTGGCCCAGCAGGCCCCATCCATTTGACGGTATGGGTGAGTGAGCGTGTGGTTATACTTGGCTTCAAGGCGAGAATCCTTCAGGCCATGGCTTGCCTGCGGCTTGTATAGGAATGGGGGCCGTTAGAAATTGCCTCATGGAAATATAATATTCCTCTCTTGAACTTTGACTATTAAATACGAGAAGAAAGAATGCCATTACCGTATATAACACTGGTCTATTGTTCTAATATTTTTTATATCCTATTGTATGTAATAAAAAAATGTGGCCTTAATTTTATTAAATTTTTTTAATGCTATTCCTAAACATTCGTATTCGCATTCGCACATTCGCATTCCGAACATTCGCGTGCGCATTCGCATTTGCGAATGTGAAAAATATCACATTCGTAACATCCCTAGTCTGGAGTTTGAGACTTCATCGATTTTAAGGCCCTACCGGTTTGCTCATAGATAAAAAGTATAACAAGATCAGTAAAGCCCAAAACAAAATGAATGCAGAAACTTCGACTTCAACTTTGCATTTTGACAGTTTCATACATTTTCTATAGTACTCACGTTCAGTTAACAGAATCAATGCAGTAAGCGTTGCAGAAAACTTTGCGCCGACTTGGACTTTGAAAATGTTAAAAGATGCTGCAAAAGTTGCAGATCTTCAAACACAACATTGCATTTTTGTCACTGTCACTTTCACAAATTAGAAAATTTCAATTGATTAAGTTTATTGTATGCAAAATTTAATATTTGCAGGTTATATACGTAAAGACCACATACAATAAAAAAAATGGGTATATTTTTCAAAATGTATAGTTTCTAATATGTTATTAAATGGTGATCGCAATTGTAAATACTATCCGTCAAATTATCGAGTTTGAAGTTGCTGAAATCATTGCAAATCTGATCTTTTAAAAGTGTTTTATTTCAAAACGCTTAAAACGTTTTATTTTGCCGTCACCCATTTGATTAACATTGTCGACATTTTTAAAACACTTAAAAGCGTTTAAAAAATGTCTACAATGTTAATCAAATGGGTGACGTCAAAATAAAACGTTTTAATCGTTTTGAAATAAAACACTTTCAAAAGTTGAGATTTGCAGTGATGAATGTGTTAGCGCTGTGCAGAAAATTCGACTTTACTGCAACGGTGAAGTCAAAGTTGAAGTTTCTGCATTCATTCTGTTTTATCGCCTCGAAAACAAGTGTTTTCATAAACTCGTTTTCGGAAACTCGTTTATATCGCCTATTGCATGTTTTCGAGTGACAGTTATGCCTTATTAATTAAATTTTAATTTAATTATTTCGTTTTAAATTTTTTCCATAGCAAACAGAGAATTAAAAAAAAAGTGTGATACGGAAAATGACATGCGTATAACAAGTGCTGAACGCTGAATTGGGTTCTTGTCAAAACTTTTCTTGTTTTCCTTGTCGTTTTTATTGAAAACAGGTTCCCAAGTTGTTTTCGATTTGTATGAAAAACACCTCTGTTTTCGATTGTGTTTTTGCCCAAAACGCCAAATTTTGACGAAAACACGTGTTTTCGAGGCGATGTAAACGCCGTATTAGGCTTAAATCTAAACCACGTTGTCATATCGATTAGTAACGGAGTCTAACCTACGTTTATTATAAAGTTCGGGACATCTATTGGTTTGCTTTTTGAAGTACCTTATTTCGACACAGATGGACGTTTTTTTATGGGGAAATGGGATTATTCTACCATTCTACCGGCTTATTTATTGAAGACGCTTGTGGCCTGGAAGCAAGGAAGACATTTGTTCATTTGAATATCGTGGTCTGGAGTTAGAAGTCGTGGCAACAAGAAGACGTTACGCATTAGAATAGTCTGCATCCTTATTTATTTCTATTTGCCAGTTAAATATATATTTCATGTAAATAAAAGTTCTCAATATCAATACCAATAAAATGTACGCAAAAGGAGAGGTTCTCCTGCTCAGGATCAAAAAAATAGAATTTTTTTTGATTACCTTTTTCACATCCTTAACATGTCTAGAATACGTGCCGAAAGCGATTTTGAAGTTCCTCAATTTTTAACAAAGTCACAGCGCATTGAAGGCGAGCGTGCACTATATAGTCTATGAAAAAATTACTCGTCTCCAAACTTTAAACGCGTTTTTCTCGAAACTACTTTTTCAAATGTTCACGACACGATGTCTCGAAAACCGCTTATCGGATCGGCTTAAAATTTTGAGGAGTTTTAGTACACCATATTTATGGTACCTTGACCCTAGATTATTAAAAACTGTTAATAATACATAATTTTTCAAGCCGGTCAAAGTAACAAAAAAAAGCGAAAATGAAGGTTCAAATTTCGCAGTTGTACCATTTCAATTTGTAGCTACATATTTTCTTGAATATGGGTCAAAATACCCTAAATACATGATCTAATTGGTACTTGCACGATTTTTGTTTCCGATGAGATTACGAGCCTCTAGGATGTCGCAAAGTTATTTGTGCGCGGCGCGCACCACTATACTACTGCTTGAAGGGAGCCGCCTTTTTGTTTTTGTTTTTTTTTGAGAAAATTGATTTTAATAGACATTTTGCAAAAAACCGCATTTTGATATTTTATTTCTATGTATCAAAAAAAAATTCTGAAAATCACCCATTTTCATGGCCTGAGCAGGAGAACCTCCCCTTAAGGGTTAAACGCAGTTAAAAATTTCAAAAAATCAATTTTATTTTTATTGCATTTTCGGAATGTTGCTGATGATACAGAGGGTTCATCTTATGGCTCGGAATACATGACTCCATGTAAGTTGAAAAAACAAAATTTTAACTACGTGTAAACGTCTTTTGAAATCTTGAAAGCGTTTTTCTTAAAACGGTGTTTTTTAAGTCGGTGAGCATGATTTCTCGGCTCAACCAATCGGTCTGAAATTTAAACACAACCTTCTCAGATATATTCTTCAGGGACTGATCGAAGAAATAAAATTTCTGAAAATTATTTCTATTTTAACGAAAAAATTTTGGTCGAAAATCGGAATTTTTGCTTTTTGAAGCCGCCATTTTGTCAAAAATCAAAATTTCGACTATTCCTTCGATCAATACCTAGATTTATTTATCCGCTAATAGAATCTTTTTGGTTTTTTTATTTTAAATAATTCAAACCGGAGAAATCGTGCTCACCGTCAAACACTTTTTTTTGAGGACCTCCAGGATATCGTCAACAGGAGCACTGTAACTCAATATGTTTAAAAATTAAACATGCCGATATAAAGTTAAAAGTTACCACTACATGTATTACTATTTCTTGTATTTGTCAAATAAAATACTTTTCAGAAAAAATTCGTAATAAGCGTAACTTTTTTTGGCCTTGCAACTGCGTATAACCGCTTAAGGGGTAACACCACTGTAGGATTTTGAAAAAATGGAATTTTTGTTTTTTGGCTTGAAATATACTTCAGGATAACAAAAACAATGTGCAGTTGGTCCTATAACAGAAAAATAATTTTGAAGGATTTAATTTTCGATTTTCCCCGGCGCCTCGGAGCGCGCGTTGGTCCGACTTATTGCTTGTATATTGCGTTTACCAGTCGAAATAATAAGTGCTGCTATAGCAAAAAGGTTATTTGGGTTCCCCAGGTGTCCACCAGGGTGCGCTACAAAATAATAAACGTATTTTACAGTACATCGCACAGTGAAGGTAAAATACAATTTTCAAAGATTAGAGTACTTTCAAAACTTTAAGCGCGATTATCTGGAAACCATGTTTTTCGAACTGGGTGGACGGATTACGCGGAGACTATTGCATGGATCGGTTTGAAATTTTGACATTAGCTTCACAATTGCATTCTTTACAAAAGTACGTAGCCGTTTTTTGATTCGTTGTAAAAAAAATTTTTTATAAACAATTTACTGCTCATTTTTTTGCCGAAAATCAATTTTTTTTTTTTCATAAGTGCGCCATTTTTACAAAAATCAGTTTAAAAAAAAATCCTACGTACTTTTATGGGCAAGGTCAAATAGATTAGGAAACTATTTGGATTTTGTTCCAGGTCTTCAGCTTTCGGAGAAATCCGTCCACCCGTGGAGGCCCTTAACAAAAAGGCGATTTCGAAAAACGACTGTGGCGCCACCATTTTGTAACAAAAAGTCAATAAAAAAAATTTTTTTTTACACTTTAATACATGTTTGATCAATCGCCTGAAAAGAATTTCGATCCCTTTTTCCATACTTTTTAAATTAATTCCCAAAATTTGGCCTTTTTTCGCACCTCTACAGTGGTGTTACCCCTTAAGGAAAACATTCGTCGAGCTGTTCGCGAAGTAGAACCACAAAAAATCGACAATTATACTAAAAAACTTGGTTAACAGGATGGGCTACTTCCAAACCAGCCGCGGCAGCCATTTGAATGAAAGTGTTTTCCATAAATAATCGAAAGATGTACTCTCTTTAATAAAGAAGCATTCATTAAAAATTTTGGTGGGTGTAGTTTTAATAAGAATTTATCATCTAACGATCCTATTGAAACAAAGATTGGCATAAATTTTGTTACATAACATCTTAAATGTTATTAATTATAATTTCCACGGTTCATAAAACAAAATTAGACCAGAAATTCAATAAAGGAGGCACGCACGATTGATCTAGTTAAGTTATATTAGTTGTGTTTATTGAGACCGAAAAAAAAGCAGAGCAGCTCAAGGCAGCTCACAGTAGAGCAGCTGTCAAAAAACAATCAGGCAAGTTGGAGCAATTCAAAGCAAGAAATCTCATGAAACACTTTTCGGGCAACAATTCTCAAAGTGAGTTGTCAGAAGTTCAATCTGTCAGTTTTTAAAGTGGAAATTTTAATTTCTCTATTTAATTTATTTAATCTATTTAAAATATTAAATTTAAACTCTTGTTGAGGTCTGGCGTGTAACTGTAATTTATTTTTAACAGTTTTCGATTAACTGTTGCCGTTTTGTGACAGTTGACACACAGCTGATTGCTTGCCCGAAGTTGCTCTACCAAAAAAGGTAGAGCAGAAAACCGTGAGCTAGCTCAACTTAGAGCAGGCTCATGAAACACAAATCAGCGCAACTTCAGGCGAGTTAGAGCAAGCGAATTGCTCATGAAACACCTTTTCCTGAGATATCTCAACCTAGCTCAACCTAGAGCAGCTCAATAAACACAACTATTAAGTCATAAAATCTAAATAGAACGTGAATAGATCGATAATGCGTGTCTTTTCTCTAGTAATTTCGGCAAAAACACTTTGACAAACTTCAAGATCAAGTGTAAACAACAAAACGACAGGCCTTTAAATCAATGAATAATCTCAAACCCAGCAATAAACTGCACATTACTAAAACATACCTTCGATCGAAATTGTTCAGCATTCCTGATCGATCATATGAATAAAGCGAACAATGTCAAAATATTTTCATATAAAAATAAATAATTCTCATGAGATCAAAAATTGTTCACTTTTCAATATTGTACATAAATCGGCCAGCAACTGGGAATGAAAGACATGATTTTTGTTTTGTTAACGAATTCCTGATTTGTCACAGCCTTCGCACGATTTACAACAAAGGATTGTGGAAGCACTCTCGGTATATGCTTCTGTCAAATTTTATATTTCGTGTATCTTAATTCCCATAGGAGCACACAGATCGCTCGTCAGCTGAATAACGCTCTAATCCTTCAGTTCATAAATCATAAATCCAAATTTATCAGGTATGAATTCTCATATCTATTCGGATCTACATTCACCTAGGCCCTCCTCGGCCGGAGAAGAGAATAGAAAAATGCTCTGAAAATTAATCATTAGTCAAAAATTTTTGACATTTTAAATATTTAACCATCAGCCATCTGCTAACTTCCATTTAGAATTTGAAAAAAAAAATCTTAGCCGAGTTTAAGTGCAGTCAAAAATTTTGTTGTTGTTGGTGGTGGTGGCAAGTAAAAACGTACAACGAAAGGGATTTTATCTAAAATTTTGGAAAAAGTAAATCTAAAAGAGATTAATGAAAAACCGGTGGTCAACGTTTTATCTTTTAGCTTAAGGGAACATTTTTGCCATGTAATCCTCTAATAATTTGTAATGCCAGGCATGGATGTGTATGCCAGGACAGGTATATAAGGAGGAAGGATATAGGCTCAACTTTCAAGTAAATAGGTTTATATGTACCAAATGGAAAGGGAAAGGGTCCTTTTCTAGATTACGAAAAAGTTGATTTGATATGAATTTGAAAAATATTGTGATAAATTAAATTATAATTTCACTTTTTAAAAGAAAATAATATTTACTAGAATGAAAGGACGAAATACGAAAATAACCATTTTATTATTCGGACAATTACAGTTCATATGCAATTAGGTATCACACGATTAATTTCTCTCCTGGGAGCTCAACCATTCGAAGAACTTTGATGGTTCAGTACATCATAAATTAACAATTCAAATTTGGTGGTGCTTGGTTGGTCATACTATAAAAATATTTTATATGTCACACCAACATCGAAAAAAAATTTATTAGAAACGAATTTATGACTTATTACTATCTCCAACCGGCGGTAATCGTCTCAAAACACGTATAAATACAAGAGATGTGAGATTATGATCTTAAGTGTCATATTAGACAAGAATATAATCGAGACTTTAATTTTAATAAAATGACATATATAACAATCGTGGATAGACATTAAATGATGGCCTGAAAGGGGACAAACTTTGGGGTTAAATATAAAATCGGCTCACCCAATTGTGACTCAGTGAATGACCCAACAATATAATAGGATGATGATAGTCTCGTCAGCGGTTTATTCTAAGAAAATTTACAAATAAATAAAAGAAATAAAAATAAACGCTTCAAGCAGTTGTATATTATTAGTAAAAAATGCTTATGAATCTTATTAAATACTGCAAATAAAGCCCACTTCAGTCTTACTAACTCCAATATCCCACCAACATTTGAAATTCCTTTGAGGTTAAAGCCGGCTATTAGTGACACGCGTTTGAATACTTATAACCAAAAGGAAAGACTGAACAGTCCATTTCGATGAACCTTTTAAAATCATACTAATAAAAACCACTTGACTTGAAAGTCATGGAATACACCGGCAATGCAACAACAGTAAACGTTAATGAGAATAATTGTTATTCGTGTTTTTATCATAAATATCAACCTAGATTATCTCGCATAAAATCCGGGATTAAGAATAAAATAATGATTTTTCAGCCAATTTGTCGTGTGAAATATTCCGAGATATTTCGAATATGAAATCTGGGAGCTGTTTCCATTAAAATTACGCCTGAGCTGGAAGAAGATGGATTGGCGCTTGGCTTTGAAAGCTGTTACTTTACATACAATAAACTTTTAGTATATTTCAGAAAGATTTACTCTAAGCTTGAGATTTACATTGAAGTATAAGCGACATAAAAAAGAGAACCATAACACAGGCCAATGACGAAAAAACTTTTTTAATGGTTTTGTCTGATGCTTATGTTTTTGGGTGTGCTGAGTTCGAAAAAAATAGCAAAAAAGTCGTATCACCCACCATTTTTTAATGAATAAGTATACGAAATATGGGAAATTCAACTATCCACGATTGGATGATATGTGGAGATGCGAAAGTAATTTGCATGCTCCTTGGACAACCAAAGAGTTTTACTATGTTCCCATGTTTTATATGTGAGTGCGACAGCAGAGCCACAATGGTCCACAAAACATTGGCCTGCAAGGAAAATCTTAACACCTGGAAAGAAGAACATTTTGCATAAAACTTTAATAAATCCAAAAAAGGTCCTTCTGCCACCGATTCACATTAAACTAGGTTTAATGAAACAGTTCGTAAAAGCCTTACCTAAAAAAATGGTGAATAGAGCCGATTTGCCCCATTTTAAATATAATGAATTTCATTTTTTGAAAGAACTGTGCGTGATACTGATGGCAGATACGATTTCACCACCCAAAAATATATATGAATGAGCTGCATTCGTTTAAAAAGTTTTCACAGAACACTTATTCGTTGGCCCGTGTAATTTTCGAAAATTATGATTATGACTGACTTCCGAAAATATTCGAAAAGCATTGCCAAAATCTGAAAGATCTCATTTTTTACACTGATAGATGATTAAGCATTTTAAAAATAGGGCACGGATTGTGACTAAAGATAATACTTTATTCGAGATATTGGAAATCCTCGTTGATGTTTACGAGCCTTGGTGTTGATAAAAAATTACTATGAGTGTCGGTAGCAATCTGAAGATTACCAAAATCATAGAAATGAAGCTAAAACTGTTTAATGCAGACTAATGCATTGTCGTTGCGGAAATTATAGAATGTACAGAATAATATTCAAATTGAAGTTCTTAATACATTTGAAGGTTCGCGTAAATGAAAACGAATTTGAAAACTTTGCTTAATTTGACCATTTAGTTTTTTGAGTAATTGATAGGGGATGGAGGGGAGCAGGATAAATTGAAGGAGATGTTGGAGGACCACTCCAAGAAGGCTGAGCTTCTGATTATCGTAGGAAGTGATGCGAATGCTCAGACTGGACAACAGTAAAGTGCACAAACGAAATGAGTACTTTTTAATTATATTTTAATTACTGTGACAGGGATCCTACTCAGGACCGCGGTAGAAGAGGTGAGGTTATTCATATGGTGCTAGCCAGTCAGTAAGTTAACTATTTAAGTAAAAGAGGAGCCATTGCATTTAGACCACAGAAACATTTACACTAGAGTTGATAAGTCTTTAAATATGATTAGACCATATAGGAATTCTAGAGAAATGGACTAGAAAGGCCTTCGTGGCGAACTGGATTGTGTATTAAAAAATTTCATGGATTCAATTAAATAAGCAATAGATATAGAGCTATCTTACGGAAGCGATTATTGCTGATTATAACAATAACTGGAGTTACAAAAGCATGTTGGCTAACTTCCTACAATAGGACTATTAGGAAAGCAAAAATGGGTAGTTGGAGGTTTTCTTTTCTTCTTTTCTTCCAAACACTAAAGGTATTCCAGGCTCGACAAAACACTGGAAGAAGATACTTTAAAAAATATCGAGTATATAAAGTAAAATTTCAAGGCACGTGCATAGATCCCATTGGAGGCATGTCAACAAAACGGTCATACCCTATCCACGATGGCTAGATCTATTAAGATTTTAGTATTTTTCTTTGAAGACAATGGAAAAGATGGCTTATAAGGAGATAAGAGGTACTAGCCACTCCGCTCTTTCTCCATCACTAAGACGGCATCGTTATCGAGGGTGCCTTTGATCATACATCCTTGGGGCACTTTAGCAAGAGTTCTAAGTACGCGAGGTCTAATCAATAGGTTTTGAAACTCTAGGACTTTCTGGACTCTATGTTGAGAACTCGCAAAAAAACAATTAATAACTTTTTTTTTGTGAAAGACTAGCGCTCAAAGGCAAACCCTCTTTGTACTGTCGACGGTTTTATCATTGAGTGGAATGCCGGACAGCAAGCTCTAGCGAGAAAGTTAACAGAGAGAAGTATTAAATAATTCACAACGTCAACACGCGGTTTCATTCCACAAAATTCCATACAATACTACCAAGACAGAACGCTAACTTCAGGGATCGAATAGGAGATAGCTTCTTGGGTTATTGTGCTTACAAGCGATGACATAAGAAAGATCAAGCAATTTTTGTAAAGAGGGTAGACAAGAAAGAAGGAAAGTTATCTAGGTCGGAAAAATGAAAATGCGAAGAACCATGGCGCAGCACAATTGCAAAGAATGTGGACTGTGGAATCTGCTTTTGGTAAATGTATAGTATAACTATACCCACCTCCGAATTTTTTGAAATTTTCAAATTTTATGCATTTTGATGCGTAGAATCCATTTTTGAAAAAATTAATTGCCGCTGACGCACCGTTTCTAAGTTATGCAATTTCAAAGTTGCCGCTTATTTCGAACGTGAAAATCGCCATATATCACCTCCGATTTTTTTTGAAATTTTAAAATTTTATGTATTTTGATGCGCAGAATTAATTTTTGAAAAAATTAATTGCCGCTGACGCACAGTTTCTGAGTTATGCAATTTCAAAGTTGCTAAATTTCGCTTATTTCAATAGTGGAAACAGCCATATTTCCCCTTCGATTTTTGTGAAATTTAGATATTTAATGCACTTAAGCTGTTTAAAACGTAATAGAACTCACAGCGGATTGTACTAAATATTTTATGTTATGTGTTCATAACAGACTTCATAAAATAATTTTATGAAAGCATGACAGAATACGAATTATTAAAATATTTTATTTTTATTTTATGAAGGAGAAATTTTATCATCATAACATAACATAAAATATTATTTTATGAAAAATTACAGAATAAGGCCCATTATGCTTAAATTCCGTTAATTCGTATTTTTTTAAGTTTCTTTCAGATGGCCATCTATGACGTTTCTTCTTTTCTTGTAAATGAAATTATAAATAAAATTTTAATTCAAACATCTAAAACTTCACTAGACCTGATTCTGTCGACAAAAAAGGATTCTTTTTCAAATTTTAATAAATAAATAATTTTAAATTTTCGTGCAAAATTTTGAAACCATTCCTGAGGATTTCGTCTACAACTCAACTATAGTTAATTTGATAATGTAATTCTTAAAATACCAGTTAGGAGTTAGTCTTCAGGCGAGGACACTCTATAAAATTTTCGTCTTTATAGAAGATATCCCAAAAGGGGAACGCTATCAGATTGCATGTCTTCGAAAATGCCGACGTTTAAGCCACTTTTGTGAACATATATGTAAGAGCGGCTATCCAGGATTTCCATATGGATACTGTACTGCACGTAGTATAGCTCAGATAACAGAGACAACTAGGTGTCGGGACGGGATCTATGGTAAAAGCCCCAAATTTAATAAATCATTCCATTGGCCAACCCTGGCCTTTCTATCTTTCAAGCAGAGGTATTTGCTGTATTGTCATGCACCTATGAAAACTTACGAAGGGCCTATGCTTACAAGCGGATTTAGTATCCTATCTGATAATCAGAGAAAAAAATTAAATTTGGCTTCAAAAATGGAATTTGTGACTTCCGAAACGTTAAAAATGTTGAAGAAGTCCTTTGGTTACAATACCCTGCTCAGAGCAACTGTTTTTGATTGGTATAAATTGTTAAAAGAAGGCAAAGAACGCATTGAAGATTATGAATGTCCTGGCTGTTCTTCAACGTCTAGCGATGAACACGATACGTCAATGAAGTCAAGGATTTGGTGCTTAAAAAAGTCGATTGACAATTAGAGACTTTATTGACTTTACGCTAATTAGTCCGGGAAAAAAGTAAAAAAAACGCACGAAAGGAGATAAATTTCCAAAATGGCTGAAAATTGGTCCACAGCTTCCTTGGGACTTTTTAAGAAAACAATTTCGGAATCACAAAAAAAAACATGGCCGCCGGAGATATCACTTTTTGGTAAAAAAATCACTCAAAATCTGATTTTTTGGAAATTTTTTTTGATTAGTCAATGCAAACCGTTATTGCCTACAAAAAAGCCCTGTTGTCATTTTTTCGAAAACCTTGACCTTTCCGAATAATTCAAGGTATTTTTTAGCCGAAAAGTGATTTTTGGAAACTTTGACCTTGAATAACTTCGAAAGGGTTAGGTTTTCGAAAAAATTACAAGAGGGCTTTCTTGTAGGCAATAACGGTTCGCATTGACTGATAAAAAATTTTTCTCGAAAAAATCAGTTTTTGAGTGATTTTTTTGCCAAAAAGTGATGGCGGCCATGTTTTTTTTGTAATTCCGAAATTGTTTTCTTAAAAAGTCCCAAGGAAGCTGTGGACCAACTTTCAGCCATTTTGGAATTTTGTCTCCTTAAAATGCTAATTTCCCCGGACTAAATATCGTTTGTGTCGATACAAACCAATTTTGAAAGATCATTTGAGTCTCCGCCGTCACTTGATCCTAAAAATACCAAATTTTTTGAAAAGGAGCGTCGTGCTATTTTCTGTGAAACAATAAGATCTGACTACTAAAACATCATCAAATGCATTATTACGAGAGATGAGACATGGATCTAGGCATATAACCCGGAAACCGCCGACCAATCAAGTAAATATCGTGCCCAAGGTGAGCCAAGACCGAAAAACTCAGGTTTCAAGCCAGTCAACAACCAAGGCGATGTTCGACTTCAGCAAATATTTCGAAGACGGAAATAGTGGCTTTAGTTTATTGTATCCGTAGGAGATTACTTTGAAGGGGATGAAATAAATTTGGAAGAATAATAAGGCTTGTGTGTTTTATTTAAAAAGTATTTACCGTTTTTTAACCCCAGTGTTATAAAAACGATAAGTCTTCTGAATGTAAGAACTATGTAATTTCAAATTTTACTGTTTTAAGAAATCCACCATTGCATCTAGTCGAGATTAAACAGAATTTAATGTAAGAACTATGTAACTTGTCGAAATAATACAGCAAAATCTAGTTAATGCGATTCTTAGACTAATAATGGTGCTCAGAAGGGCTTAAATGGTAAGTATGGTGATCACGAACCAATCAGTGATTTTTCTGAATATTTTTCTTGTAATTAGGGAATCCAATCCCGCAAATGCGGGATCCCGCACCATTTTTGCGGGATCAGAAATGCGGGACTAGACAAGCGAGATCCGCGGGATCTGCGCGTTTTGAGCAGTAGAATGACCTGTTAAAAGAACCGGGACTAAGAGAAATACTAACAATATTGCAAAGTATTAACAATTTATGTGCTGTGCATGTATATGAACGTGATCAATGTCAAGTTAGACTACGTCTACGACAGGGGATTCGCCACGTGAATTGAGCGTACGAGGATTACCTTTTGCTGGAATTTTCTTACATCGGTAGCATAAACTCGATTGGGACCGTATTTGGTTTCTCGAGTCGATATCGATTTCTGTCGATAAATAAAAATTGGCATTTGGCAACACGATATCGACAAACTTATCGTGTCTATACGTGTGGATCAAGTTTATTAAGGCCCGAATTCATCGACCTGGATATATTCTCGGTTATTTCTTATCCCGTACAATTCTACGGATATTTTTTGCTATTCACGGAAAGCAAATATACCAATTTAAAATTTTTACAGAATTACAAATTCATTCATATTGATTCAATATTTGAGTCGTTTTCTTTGAAAGTGGTGTAAGTCCACTTTATATGATATGGAGATATTTAAGGGTTTGCGTTTGAATGGATTGAAAAATATTGGTATATATTAATACGCTCATTTTAAGTTTTTTTATATATTAAATTGATTTATTTTTATAATGTGATCGTTTTTAAAGTATTAGTTAAAAGAAATTTATACTTTTGGATAATCTCAAATGGACTTACACTACTTTCAAAATCCACAAAATATGAAAATCATACATTGATGAAATATTAAATATGGGATTTCAATTGAAATAAATATGTTAAAAAACAAAGTAAAAAGGTTTTATTCCAATATTTCTTCAGGTAATGCCATTTATATTATATTATTTACAACTTTATATTATTATGTTCCATTTTCAATTTTTTCATTATGAGAAGTAGCCAAGATATCCATTATATCGTTGAATTTTTGGGATGCGATGGATGGATATAAAGGTGGTAGTGTTAATTTTCGTGGTCTTCCAAGTGTGGGGGATAAATCTAATGCTTTAAACTCCCAATTTTCATCAAATGAAGTTTTATACAGAATTGTATATGGTTTGTTTTTTAAAAACCTTATCCAACATATCTTCAGCCAAGTTACCTCTTAACCATAACTATTTTTTCCGTCTTTTTAGAACTAACTACTGAACTAGTAGTTTCGTCGAAACAAAATCATATCGTTTCATTTCATGTAAAATAAACTTTTTACGCCTTCGGCTTGGTGTGTGATGGTATAATAATCTGTAGGAATAAACAGTAACTTTTTTCTTATGGACGTCTCGATAGTTCCAAAATTGGCATATTTTGAAGGTTAAGAATGTCCAGAAATTTATGACTTTGCGGAAAGTGGACTTACACCACTTTCAAAGTAATTATATTTGTAATTTCATTACCTAGCTAAATTTATATTGACAAAATGATGAAAATTTGAAGGATTTTTTGGGAACTGTTTATAGATAAAAAGTTCATAGCAGATAGCATTGAATGTTATCATTAACTAACTTTTTGTCAAAAATGGACTTACTCCACTTTCAAAGAAAACGGCTTGATTTCATTTTTTTAATTTTCACTTACAGCTTTGTTCAATTTTGAAATTTCGTAAGTTCAGAGGTTAGAAATCGGCGGGTAAACTTATTACCCGGTCGAACTGGTATTAACTTTATCCAAGCCCGGAAAATCGCGGTCGGTGAATACGAAATATCCATGATATTTATATGCCTGGTGAATACGGGCCTAAAATGCCCAATTTAGGCATACAAAAAGTTTCTATTTTAATTAAATATAAGTGGTTTGCTGAAGTTGGAGTATTATCACACAATTTGATGTTTTGTATGGCCGCACTTATCTGTCGGTTCGGTCGTAATGCCAAATATGAAACTTAGCCCCTGTAACGGAGAGTAATTTCGAGATTACAATTTATGCTACTATGTAAGAAAATTCCAGCGGGGTCAATTCCAGCATAGCTCAGAATTGGCCTGAATATTTTGTGTGACTGACTAAAGTATAGTTTGTTTGACATACAACACACTCTTATTTCATATAATACTTCATAAATTCATGAACATTACTACTTAGAACAAAATCTTTTTTTTGCAGTCCCGCAAATCCTCGATCCCGCGGGTTTGCGGGATTGAGATTTTGATGCGGGATTGGATTCCCTACTTGTAATATTTCTTCAGACTATGAGGAAGCAAATATCAGTAATAATTCTTCAAACTCTCGAGGTATCAAATGTAAGAAATCAGTTCTTAAGAAGGAGGAGGCTTGTCCGAGAAGTATTACAAATAAATAGACTTGAACGAAAAGAGTACGTTTCAACAAAAGGTGTAATAAGACCAGCTATCCAAATGATGCCCTTCTTGCAAGGAAACAGACAATCCCAGAAGCCGAGTCTTCAAAGTTTTAAGGCCTATTACGAACTGGTTGACTACTGAAAACCCAGTGAAAAAACTAAAACAACGAGTCCAGAAGGAATCACTCAATTAATGATTTTCTTCTGATTGATGAAAGCAGAAAAAAAGTCTCTAAAGTTACCACATTTCCTCAAGTTCTCAACATACTAGGGATTCGAAAAGGCGTTGTCGACATACATAGCTATGAAGAAACGATCAAAAGAAATTATTGTAGCATCTGAGTGATGTGGAAAGGGAAAGAGTAGCACCTTAGATCCTGCTATAGAATTCAAGGCATAATGTCGCATATAAAAAGTTTTCCATGCATTTCTTCCCATTACTGCAGAGACGACATTAAACGAAAATACTAAGACTCGTCGTTGAATTTAGCTACTATGTAACAGAATGTAACGTCCAATGGTGTCAAGAAAATGGAAGGCCAACGGCAAAGTTATCCACATACCGAAATAGTTTTCAACTTTAACCTGGCTTTTCACAGACCGATGTCGGCGATGTGGAGCCTTTAATAGCGAAGCTAATCCAGCAAAAGAGATGAAGATGGATTACGATGCATACCAAAAATTAAAAGATAACGCTCGAGAGGCAAAATGAATGGACAAAGACAAAGTTAATAGCGATAACATTATTAGTTGTAATTTCGATTTGAAACAAGTTTTACTGTGTCCCAGGGGAACGCCACGAATACTGCATTATTTTATAAACCTCGATTAGCACCTATGATTTCTTGATTTATAACGTGGTTACTAAAACAAGGCGACTGTTTTATGTGGCATGAAGGCCAAGGAGGTAGAGAAAGCTGTGAAATAGCGATTCTTCTATTTCGGCATTTTCAATCTCTTCCATGTTCCACAGAAGAAGTCAGGTGTTTCAGTGATCGCTGTGGGAGACACAATCTAAATAAATATGTTGTTGCAATGGGCATGCACGCCGTGCAAACACAATTGTCAATTTAAAATCCGCATTCATTTTAAGTTTTTAACGCCTGGTTACAGTGAGATGGAGTACAGTGGACTTGATGCACTACGCCTTTGACATCGAATTTAAAAGAATTGATAAGGCGCTTTGGCCAGGTGATTGGAAAACTATCGCAAGAAGTGCAAGAAAAAGGGGAGATATCCTATACAATGTGGTTACCTCTGTTATTAGCCGTGTTCTTTTCTACTTTTAAGTACTCCGGATTAAAAAATTCAAGGAACGCAAAATTTGTCGATTTGAGTAAAACCTAAGAATTCTCTGTGAGAGCAGGAGTAGTTCCAAGTAATTACGAGTAAAAAAGAGCAGAAAAGGGACACGGCTATTATTTACATAATCTCATTTAGGTTTAGGATAAAATTTCTAGTGCAAAAAGTAACTTTTGCTTTTTTTTCGTAAAAGATATACACAGTAGTTTCTGCTTTTTATTTTATTTTTCTCTTTTCATGTTAAGTAATAAAAAGCCCCACAAAGAAAGATCGATTTATTTCATTGAAATCTATTGCTTCCAGATCATTTCTAAAACCTAAATAATAATGTTTTTGTCAATACTCAAAACAGTAGAAAATAAGTTACCTACACTGTAAAAAAATATGTAAAATTACAGTGGAAATGAACAGTAAATCTACAAATACAATACAATGAACAGTAAATCTACAAATATTGATTTACAACTATCAAGTTTTTTAATATGTATTACTATCTATATATTTTGTAACTTTACATGAAGAATTTGACTTTGATTGGGAATATTTTTAATATAGTAGGGGCATTCAAGTCCGTAAAACATAAAAAATTTAATTTAATATTAAAATTTATTAATATACGGAATTTAGAATTACGATAAATACGATGCTTTTAACCAGCGTAATTTTTCCGACCATCGACATTAGTTACGCCGTTTACTACGTATTGTAAATTTACAAAACTGCTTGTGAATAAAACTTCCAAAACTGTTTAGGCAGTTTTTTTACAGTGTAGTTCAGCCGGCGATAGAACAAAAATTTATGTTTCTGCTTTCAAATAATTGAATATAACAAGCATGTCTTAAAAAGAATCTCATCAAATCTGGTTTTGTAGGTTTAGAAGAATTTACGATTTTTTCGCTAATTTGACTCAGCTATCAAGTAATCTCTATAATAAAAATATCGACGAAACTGCAATGAAGCATAAAATCTCCCATCCTGATTCACATGTTTTATTAATTAATAAATTTAGTATTATTGAATTTCCTTAAATAAAATCTTTATGAGAGTTACTCTAATCCATCGAAAGAAGAGTAAATGTTTTTATAAATCGTGAAAAATTATAAATTTTCGAGGAAGGAAGAAAAATGTTTAAAAAATAGAAACTACACCTTATTGAAAAAATAACAAAAAATTATTATAAGTAAACTCACCCGCTTCACAAAGCGTTTATAATCCTTTAAATCCAATAAGAATATTTTGAATTGTGATTTTTGAAAACACACTTTTTTTTGTATAAAGAGATTTTAATAATTTCACGATATTTTTCACACTAAAAACCTTACAGTAACAATTTTTTTTGTAAACAATTTCAAAGTTTTTTTCTGTTGTTTTAAATTTCACAAAATTTCCTTCCAAATAAAAACCAAAACTATAAACAATTTTTTAAAAACACTGCAGTTTTTTTCTCACAAAATTTTATTATTATTATTATTTAACATTCCTTTTATATTTTTATTATTATTATTATTATTTTTTTGAAAAAACTAGGTGTAAGAGGATAATATCCTGAGAACCCCTTCAAAATAACTCTCTAACAAAGTCAAAACTCCCGACAACGATGACTGCACAAAAATCTTTGAAGATTCCCTTAAAAGGACGACGATGAGGCAATCGCTTCAGGATGGAGTCGTCCGTTGAGCTTTCTTTTTTTTCACATTTATTTTTCAACACAAACCGGAGAACAACAACAAGAATAAAAAAAATCCTTTTTATCTTCCTTTTTGTTATATATACATATAAAAATTATATCTATCTCACTTTATTCAACACAAAAAAGAACAAGACTACAGGAGGAGCCTGTGGATATATCGGATACTAAGGCGCTTTCTAGGCCTCTATATATATCCTTCGTGGATTTTATGCCTAGAGCGTCGCAATTTTGCAACAACGACAACAACAACAACAACAAAAAAACACACGAAGAGCCTCCAAAAATTTGTTTTCCTGTCCTTTTTGCAAAAAAAAAGTTACAAAACGAGAAAAGCTTTTTGCTTAAGGAAATATTCAGTAGCAACTCGAAAGCTTTTGCTGTTGTTATCCTTGATAAGAGGACCTTTACAGGGATCGAAAAACACACCGAAAACCAACCACGACGGGAAAACCGATTTGCGCAAAACTCAATCTCGTCTGAGTTCCAGAAACGAATTTTAGACTCTAGAAGGAGGCTGGGCTCTAGGCAGTTTCGTTTCCAAGTGCGCAGCTTTCAAGCCATGAAGCCAGGGGCGGGGCGTTCGGTATATAAGGTTTAAATACGGAACTCACTACTACATCAGAAAAAACCCCAAAAAAATTTCTTGAACAACCATTAAGGCACAATCGGACTTGGCGCGGTATGAGGTCGACTTCGGCGCGTTTCAAGTTTTCTGTGTAGATGTTAGTGGATTAGGGCATAAATTTGTAGCACGAAAATTCTAGAGAAAACCCGTGCTGGTTGTGCCTTAGCAAAGGGGGATGTATACAGTATATGGCGATCGATATACACAAGGTGGAAGCACGAAAAAATGCCGAATAGAGAATACCCCAGCATCTTTGGTATCTAAGCGCGCTTGATGGCTGGAAGAATGCTGGTGTAGGTGAGAGATGGTTATTGATGCAATATGGGTGCCATCTTTACCTTATTTTTACCTATAGATCTTCGGCTATGATTGTTAAACTTAGATCAGGTTAATCAAACTCAAATTAACTTTATACCGTATAATTGGCATTGGTAACAACTATTTAACCACGACAAGAAAAAGCAAACAGAAAATGATTTGCTAGTTTTATGAAATAAAGCAATTACTCGAACGAACATCGGCGAAACGCATTGGAAAACATCATTATTATTGCTTAAGGGTTCTCAATATGGTCAAGGATATTTTGGGGTGTGCTCCGATATACTAAGAAAAATACAGGATATCAAAAATTTACTTACATGTTGTTACTGGTGGTATAAAATATTCAATAAAATAATTTGAAGAGAAAAGTGTTGTGGGCTGACATTTAAATTATCTTTATGATGGCATTGTGGGTGGTTGATTGAATATAAGAATATTTACTTTAAGAAAGCTGTGGCATAACAGATTCGTGTTAGGTTAATGTCCTCAATATTTATGCTTAATTGTAAATAATTTTCAGCTTTTTTCAGACGTGTTAATGCAAAATAGATAGGTATTTTTAGAAAGGGGAGAGTTATTTTTTATGCAAAAAAACATATTTTTTTATGTTTATGAGTTTTTAAAGCTCTGAAATCACCCTTTGGTTCAATCAACTCGTTATGTCAATGGTCACATTATGGTGCACGGTATACTAAGTAAGCTCAGTTCAAGGAATAGAAAAGAATCCGACATTTTTGTAAGTATGAAATTCTTTAGGTTAGAAGTAAACACCTTTGTATTAGGTGTAAGGAAAAGTTCTGTAGTTTTTGTTTTTAAGAAACTTTCACTTTTTATTCAAAATTTAATCCAAAATATAAATTCCTTTCTTAGTTAAAACGGTTTGCTCGAGTTCAGAAAGCTTATTCAATACCCTGGAGAAGAAGTTTTGGATTTTGGAAGCGCGATAGTCTTCTCCTACCATTTGGACACACTCTAAAAATTGTGTTACTTATTTCCATCAAGTAAACGCGCCCGTGAGTTGGAGGCGGGCGCAAATCGTCTTCATCCTATAGGTGTGAAAGGTGTGTGAAGGCCACGAATCCTCGAAGGACTAAAAGCATCTTTCGTGCTCAAGGCATTGAGAAGGGTCATCGACTCTCACATCCGCCATTCGGTAAAAGCTAACTTTACTACTGGTGAGGTAGATCCATAGAGCGACCACGTGATGGTGGGAACTATTGAAAGGACCATACGTTACAATCAATACACCATGAGAGCCTTTTTATAGATAGAAGGCGCCTTTGACAACGGAAGTATCGAATCGTTTCAAGAAGCTCTTATAGCCTGACTTAAGCTAATCTTCTCTTGTGACCATGATGACGAACTAAAGCCAGGTAGAAGACCTTCTGGTCTGGCTCGGTAGTACTATAGGAACATAGGAAAACGGTACCACCGAGCCAGACCAGAAGGTCTACTACCTGGCTTTAGTTCGTTATCATGGTCACAAGAGAAGACTAGTTTGAGTGTGGTTCATAACGAAGTGCTTCCGTAACCAGTTATGTTTATAGATAGGTATATTGCATCCTTCAGAATCTATATAATCTTACACTTTATTAGCGCACTTACAAAATGTCAAATATTGGCATGAAGTTGTCTTCTTTCCCTGTATTGAAAAGAATTCCTAAGTTAAGTAGGACAGTACCTACTCTCTCTGCGATTCGAATTCGTAGCAAACGGATCCGATGATCGGTAGATTCATTCATATCGCAATTTAATTTCGTTTCGTATTTACTTTCGAATCGCATTTCATGATAAGGCCTCAGTTGTTGATCTGTTATGAACCTTCGTATAGAAGTTCAAAAGGTTCGTCGTTCGATCGATTCGTACAAAAACGTAATCGATGTATACTCCAGGGGCGTCGACAAGGGTAAACATTTTTTGAGTATGTTATCGAGGGTACCTTGCCCTGAGGTTCTACAAGTGAGGATTAAAATACCCAAGGAATTTCGAAGTGCTATTGGATTTTCATCTGTCGAGTTATCTAAAAGCTTGCAATACTGTGTCACCCTCAGAGTCGACTTTATTGATCACTCAGTAGCGGGACAAGTAGTCCGGGGCAAAGTTATGTTTGTCGAACACATGTTGTATGTCCATGGTAAATTGGGAGACGAGACCTAGTTGCTGGATAACAAATCCCTTTCGTCACGGTTCACATCTTCGGAAAGTGTTCTCTTACAAAGTCCGAGCTAGAGATATGAAATAGATTTTTTGGGGTAAGTTAGTATGTACTAACAATCAAATTGTAGACATTTACCGCTGTAGAGACTTGTTATGAGGATCTTAAGTGTATTCTCGGCTTTATAAAACACGAATAAAAGTAATTTAATAAAAAAAGTGTCTTAAATTTTATACTTTCAACAAAATTTCTTGTACCGAGTCATTGAAAGAGAGAAGCTGGCTTTATCGACAATACTAGCTTAAGTAAATTGTACAAACAAGAAAATCGGGATATCCTGTTCCAGTCGACCTTCATAATCTTTTCCTGATCGACATAACGATTAGCTGTTAACACTATATTGGCAAGCACCTACTAAAAATTACGCTTACAAGTGTATTTTTATCTTCTCGGAGATCAAAAAAAGGCAATCAGAACAATAAGATCTCGTAGGACAAAACCTTAACTAGTCTAGAACTGGCAACGTAACGTAACCTGGACATTGTGAATAAAGCTATCCTTGTTTGAATACCGCGTTTTCGGAGCTTCAGAGGCAATGGAAATGAGGACGCCCTGTCTAGAGAGGACTCTTACACTGCTATGTGAACCAGTTTGGTAAAGGGGGCCCTTGACGATCATACTCTGATCAACATATCGAAGGCTGGAGTTCCTCACAGATTTTGGCGAACTAACAAGCAGTTTGTTCGAGTGCGGTCTCAAAAAGAAGCCACAGAATTATTGGAGCGCAGTAAAAAGGATGTCAGAACATTGGTTAGATTATTGATATTACCGGACACTGCGTCCCACATTGCCTTCTAAGGATGATGCGAAGGGCCCAGTCTGTAGGTTTTGCTTCAAAGAGAATAGGTCTGGCCTTCATATTTTCTGTCACTATATCGCAACAATGAGTAGCAGAGTCTCATTGTTGAGCACGACCCGTCTCGAACAATCAAATCTAAAGAAGTCTTGCCAATATCCCAATTGATGACAGCAGAATTCATGTGTGAGACGCATAGTTCCATATATTTCACATAACTAAAATTGATTTCTGTCATATTTCCTATTCCTGTTTTATCTTAAAGATAAAACTACCAAACCAGCAAGAAACAAGATATTTCCTATTTACCGAGCCCACGAAAGGTTTAGCAGAAAATGCTCGCATCAATTGGCTTTGGAAATTTGCTTTGGTTCAGTATTGCTTGGCATTTCATTATGGAAGGACTTAGCCCGGCACAGCGTCTACAAATTATTCAGTTGTATTACGAAAATCAGCGATCTACGACGAATGTGTTTCGTACGCTTAGAGCAACTTATGGTCCACATAATGGGCCTACCGAACGCTATACCATCGAAAAATTTTAAACTCCATTTTCTTTATTGGATAATACGCGACCAAATAGACCTCATCGAGCACGTAGTGATAATAGGGGATGCTGAGAGTGTAGGAGACGAACGTGATAAATCGGTTCAGCGCCTTAACAGTTGATATGGAACAACTTGGCGCATTTTACGTAATCATCTTGGTTTAAAAACATACAAAATTCAACTCGTGCCGGAATTGAAGCCGGCCGAACTTACGAATCGTCACCGTCAAGCTTGAAGGAGACGATTCACTGTTTTCGATCAAAATTTTGTTCAGCGATGAGGCAGGCCCATTTCTGGCGTAATGGCTACGTCAATAAGCAAAATTGCCGTATTGGGACTGAAGAGCAACCCGAAGAGGTGCAAAAGCTGCCATTACATCCAGACCAAACAACGGTTTGGTGTGGTTTATGGGCTGAAGTCCGTGATCTCGACGACATTTGGTTCAACGTTACTTGTCACACAGCAAGTGAAACTATGGCTTTATTGCCGGTGAATTGCCCGACTACATCAGGTGATATCACATGTCTAGACTTTTCCCGTCATTGGCCAAATACCGCTCGAAATACTCGAACGTCATCCAAAGTTGGGACTTCAGAATGGACCATATTAGCCGCAGGCCAACATTTGAAAGAAATAATCTTTAAGAAAATTGATTTTTTATTTCTTTTTATTTTTGAAAAAAGTACTTCTAAATGTATTGGGTAATACCACAAAAAGCCAATCTTAGTTCAAAGAAAGTTATGCTCTACGCTTAGTATCATCAAACCCTTCTAAATAATCAATTGATGTATGCAAATAAACACTTGTAAAAGGAAGAATTGAAGATGGCGAATAATTGAAGATTTCGAAGGGGTTTTGATGAATTCGACAATGCACGAGGCTCGTGGCTCTATCTCATTTCCAGCATCCCCAGAAAAACAATTTCTCCATCTAAAATCCATTTACTCAGTTCTTGTCTGCATACTTTCAATAGTACAAACTTCGTCGACGTAAAAACACACCTTGAAAACGTTCGTTCTAAGTCAAATTAAGAATAAGTTTTAATGCTTTATTTTTTATAGTATTTTGAGACTTAAAATTACACGTTTTAACCTTATGGTGGCATAATTTTTGATTATTTTACATTCTAGACAAACATTGGCGTATTTAGAAAGGTTCGCTTTAGTTTCAAGTATTAGCAACGTAAAGTGAAACCACTTTCACCCAACCCATATGTGACAAATAATCGCCTTTCCATCACGCCACCCTGGGGCACACCATAAATCACTTGGCATACCGATGAGGTGCGAAAATAACTATTTCAGGTGAACCTTAACATGTGTACACTAATCCGAAGAAATTTGCAAGATTAAAAGCGACCAGTCATAACGAAAATAAAGGAATCGAATAAACAAGCGCTAATTACAAATCCGACAACTGAAGTGATTTCATAACCCGATATGTACTCGGGCACGTACTAGCCACGAGGAGGAAGCACCAGCCTCCAGAACGCCACAATATCTGAGTCATATAGACGAGCATAACATGGCGCAAGGCATAGTAGCGCGAGAATCTAGTGTATTGAACCCGAGGTACTGAAAATCCCAAGTAATGGTGACAAGTGGAAATTTTCGGTGTTTACATTCACACGAAACGACGGAGCACAACACTGGCGTGCCCTCAGCCGCAAAATGCACAAAACGGACGAATCGAGCGGCACATAACCTAGATGTAGTCTGTACTTCCGAAGCCCAGCGAAAAAGGCGGCAGAAGTGCACATAGACCAGATTGAGATATTCGTCATCATCATCATCATCATCACCACCTTCCGTCCAGGTACAATTGCGAGGATAGTTTAAAGCGAAATGAGCGGCCCTTAAGCTACACAGCCGAGCGCCATTCATCCGCAGAAGAGTCCCAATTGTTGTTTGCCGGCCGAATAGACCGAAGTCATCATGGCCTTGGATTTTGACGTGGTGGCTGCTTTGTGCGGCGCTGCCTGTGCTACATCTTTCTCCATTTCTGTTGAGCCACAAGGGAACACGATGACAGCTATTTTAACCAGGTCAAAATAGATCAATGCCTTCGAATATGATGACGTTTGCACAAAAATGCAGGAATTTTGTACAACAACGGAACAAAAATAACGGAAAAAGGAGACGAGGCAAGGGGATGGATCGTTCTAGACAAGGATTACTTGCTATTATGAAAATGATACTATACCGGGGCATAAATGAGGATGACCTTGGCTGGGAAAAAGTGAATCGATTTTGCTGGGCGATAAAAGAAAGTGATGAAATTTTACTAACCGATGCTGTTGCTGCTAGTCATCTCCTTCATGGTGGATTCAGATTGAGTTTGGTCAGGTACGAAGTGGTGATTGTTTGACAAAATATATTGAAACGTTGTTGTTGACATGAGGCTAGAACTCGCTAAATTGTAACTATAGTTGACTTTGGGTCGTTGTGGTAATTCCTTTAATTATAAAAATTTATTCAATAAACTTGAAGTATTTAAAACGATTCTCCCTTTTCGATATGCTCTAAATCCTGCTGTCCGATTCGGTATCCCTCGAAACAGTCTACTTATTAGGGCATCTCAGAAAAACTATCACATCCTCTAGTAGTAAAACCAGAGATGTCATTTTGACATCTAATCTCGGAAAAAGCGACGAGCTCTCTGCTCACACAAATAATTTACATCAATTTTTCCTAAGCTTCTTACGTTGCAGGATAACTAGACAATGACCATGTTTACGAGAAGACATTTAAGCTCTTAACATCGTTATCAGTAGTAGTTTTAAGGACGTTTACGCGAAAATATTTAGGTTCGTGACATTGATATCAGTAGTAGTTTTAAGAACGTTTACGCGCGTTAGAATTTATCCACCAGTTGTCAGTTCTTAAACTGTCAAATAGAAGTGCGTTTTGCAAAGCATATTTTAAATGTGGTTTCATTAAATTTAATAATATGCAAGATTTACAGGACGTATTAATCCTTATAAATCATCATAGGGAAATTGTACACCGTGTATTACGTAAGCTGACATGTACTGTAGCATCACAACTCCGTTTACGCGCGGCTCTTAACTCTGTTTTCCTTAATCAATGTGTTACCTTAACACATTTATTAAGGCTTAACACCACTAACGAAAGCAATGTTAAGGGGCGTTTACGCGTATGAAAATCAGAGTTAAGGTTGTTCTAAAGAGTTTTAGAGGCTTCGCGTAAACATGGTCAATGTTTTTTTACTTTCCAACCAAGGTTGAACTCCGTCGATGGACACTCACCGCTGGGATTCGCATATCCATGCTCTGCTCCAGTATTACACCTTGCTTTGTTGTCGTAACTTCAAGCTTTTGGTATCGTTTTAGTTCTAAAAAACTGGATTGAGGATTTTTTCTGGCCGTTCAATCAAGCTAGTTTTAGAAGGCGTCGAATCTCAACATTATTCCATCTCTGCTGGTATTCCGCATGGTTCAATTTTGTCACCGACACTTTTCCTTATCTTTGCTTTGCATTCAATTCCCAACAACCCTTTTATAACAAACGGCATCTATAACAAACAAACCTGCTTCGACCTTCCTTCTATCTCAGTGAATAGTTTAAATCTAACCGCTGACCCATCTCTTAACATCCTAGACATTACTTTAACTGAGGATCAGCGATCTCACATATTACCAATCGCCACACAATCTTCTCAATTTCCCGAGGAGCCAACTCCTCGTTCAGGCAGCAGTCCTAGCTACAACCTACAAGTCCTATATTAGACTCGGCTCGAATACAACTCGTTTATCTGAGCCGGCCTGGAGTGGCATCATCAGAAGGTCTTTCGATCTTCTTGTAGTCAGGCCAGTGTTGGTGCATGATGTTAAACAGCGCTACTTGATTTTGGCTAATGAGAGGAAGTGCGATGAGATCTCTCTTCTTCACACAGAGCGGTTCCGTAAGACTTGCTTCTAGTCTAGCCAATTCATGTGCCTTATCGTTGCGTTCGATGTTTCTGTGATTCGGTACCTATTGAAGAGTGATGATTTTACCTCTTAGCTAAGAAAAAGAGAACTTATTTTGACAGCTTTCGACGAGAATAGATATTATACCTGCAGTGTGTAAGAAATGCAACCGAAATTGATCATTCGGAAGACGCGGAGTTGATCATTTGGAAAAATCGTTGCACCGCACAGTGGTCGGATATCGGCAAAAAGATGGACAAAAGTCGAAAAAACTAAGATATTTGTTTGAAAATAAAGTTATAAAGGTTTTTGGGGTCGCTGATCACGAATTTGTTATTATTTCTTAAAAAAACAAAATGGCGGCTTAAAAATGGCGACCATAAATATCGAACACTATTTTTCAATGAAATTGGGATTGTGTTTTCCAGGTCGCTTATGATCACGAATTTGGATTATTTTTTATTTTATTGGATATGGTAACAGTTTAGCCGCTAGGGCGTTTTGAAGTTGTTTTTTTAGAGTTTTACATATCACCCTGTATTTTTGTAACCCTATGACCTATTTTCATGAATAAGGTATCAGTGTACGCAGAATACTGCCACCTATCTAAAACTGTAAAAATCAAGGTTCAACCCTATCAACTTCCCATGTAGGTTTTGCCAGATCTCACAACGGAGCCAATGATTGGCCAAAGTATGGTTGTCATCGGTCGGCCAAGACTCGGTAATTTTTATTGGGTCACGCTTGGTACAACGCTGTCAACCGTTAATGTCATATATTTTAAAATCCCATGTAGGTTTTGCCAGATCTCACAACGGAGCCAATGATTGGCCAAAGTATGGTTGTCATCGGTCGGCCAAGACTCGGTAATTTTTATTGGGTCACGCTTGGTACAACGCTGTCAACCGTTAATGTCATATATTTTAAAATATTGATTGAGTCTACAGTTAATGCGTATTTCCCATGTAGGGTTTAACAGTTGGCCCAGTAATGGACCAGTACTGGGTGCCAGTTAGCCAGTAATGGCGCAATAATACCACCCATGACTAGCCTATTACAGTAAAACTGCTGGATGATAACTTCGGCCCAATACTGGCCACTTGTAATGGCTCACTATACTGGGCCAGCAACGCGGGCAACCGTTAATGTCATATATTTTAAAATATGGATTGAGTCTACTTTTCAAGAGTGGGGGGTCTAACTAAACTATATCATATATTAAAATAAAATAGTATACATATTGTCTTGCTAACTTTTCGAAGCCGAACATATTGATACCTGATACTGCCACCTGATCGTGGGGGAGGCCGTAAGCAACGTTAAAACGTTGCACTATAGTATACTTCCTTACGTAACGTCAAAAATCAATGAATTTCCCCTTATTTACCGTATCAACTAATTATTAATTTCAAAAAACTAAATTTTTTTTATTCTTGGCGGTCTTTGCTGGCCCAGTATCGTGAGCCATTACAAGTGGCCAGTATTGGGCCGAAGTTATCATCCAGCAGTTTTGCTGTAATGGGCCAGTCATGGGTGGTGTTATTGCGCCAGTACTGGCTAACTGGCACCCAGTACTGGTCCATTACTGGGCCAATTGTTAAACCCTACATGGGTTCCATAGTAATGAGTCAAAATTTTGGTTTGTTTTAACTAAAATTTCAACTTAAACCACCTTTTTCTCCATAAAATACCTTGGTCAACTAATATTTTTTTTGCAAAATTCGAAAGCTTGGACAATTTCCTATCAATAATGTTAGTACAATTTTTATGCTACGGCCTTTACTTTTGAAGTTATTAGCAAGTTTGATGTTAAAATTGCCGTTATTTGGTACTTTTTGGCAAAGCTTAGGTGAAAAGGTACTAAAAAATTACGAAATGAACCAATTTTAGCATTAACATTGCTTATAACTCAAATGCTTATGTTAATTTGACCTCGAAAGTTGATTACCAAAGATAAAACGGTTCAATTTAAGCTAAGAAGTACTTTAATAAGTTAAAAAAAACAAAACATGGATTACGAAGAATTTTGTACAAAAAGTGGAATTAAATAAAAATGGGCAACTTCGGGCAATAGTTCTTGGAATATGTTTTTGCCAAAGGGTCAATAAACAATATAAGGAGCGGGATATAGCGGGACTTCTTTTGTAGGTCTATTAATATAAATTTTTTTTTTACTTTTTCGATAAAAAGATAGGTCAAGAAATCTTTCTCGTCTTAAAAATATGTGAACAAATTAGTATTCTTGTTAATATTATTAAATTATACTTACTTTCCATTTTATAAATAATTGGTTGCCGCGGGGATTAATCATGCTATTTCAAGCAACGCATGCAACGGCCACTTTCCGAATGATTTTAAAAGGCAAGAAACGCTATTTGATTGGTTCTATTTGTCTTATGCTATCCTAGGCATCCTAATCTAATAAGTCAAAATAAAAAAAGTTCCTAAACAAGACTTTCATTTTTCGACTTTTGGCCAGCTTTTTGGCATTTTCGACCACTGTGCTCCGTCATTGTGCAAGAGTTTTTGGCCAAAAAATCGATGATTATCGTCCACCATGCACCTTATTCGCCTGATATGGCCACGTGTGACGTTTTCCCTTTGAGGAGCTCCACGACCCATTCAAACCAGCTCTACTTGACCGATTCAAACCAGCCTCAAAGAACTTGATGAGGCCCGACGAACAGCCTACACGAAAGAAAACTGAACGAAATGGTCTTAAGGCCCAACTATGCACGGCATAAGCGCCGCATATGTAAAAAAATCAAAAAATATCGAAAGTCAGCATTATGTCAATCAAAACATATTACCGCCTATGCATAACATAAGCGACATAAAGTTGATATAAAATCTGCGCTGTGAAAGTGAAAATTAATTTTGATTTATATATGTACATGTATGTATGTATTTCTCCATACATGAACAAAAATCACTTGCTCAAACAACAAAACGGCAATAAATATAACTTGCTTTTCCTAATGTTGTCATGTCACGTTCGACCCAAGTCGCATTCATTATGTTTAACGAATGTTTAACGAAAGCTTTTATGCCGCGTTATGTCAACCGTAGCCACCTTCATAACAAGTTCTGGTTCCGAACTTGACATAAGGGCTAACTACAATGGTCTTAAAGACGTCTTAAGATTTCTCGTCAAATTCTCTTAAGACTGGCTAATTTTCTGTCAAATCTTAACGAATCTTAAGATCAGCTATAATAGCCTTAAGACGTTTTGACATTTGTAAAAGGTAATCAAAACAAATCGAGTCTGGAGTAAATAAAGACGTCTAGTTTAATAAAGCTATACTGGATGTAAAATTGTCCAGGATCGGCCGCTTTCATTTTTAAAAAAGTGGTTTTATAATAACCATTTTTAGAACGGTCTGTATATAATTTTCGAACACTACACGACCGCGGTTTCTTTTTTTTCGCGTCACTTCGCTCACTAATTTATTTAATGTTGTTAAATCCTTTAATAAATCCAAATATTCCATTATTAAATATCTTTTCCACAGAGCACCTTATTTCAAATAATCTTTTTTATTATATTTCCACTGATACTTTAATTTTTGTAAAACGCTAAATTAAATATCAATCGCAAACGCCACTTTCTTGAAGATTCTTTAAGATTCTACGGTTCTGAGCGTAGCCTTAAGACTTAACGAAGGTTTGCGAAAGAGAACGAACGATTGTCTTAAGGCCATTGTGGTTACTTGTAGTTAGCCTTATATGCACTTGGCATATGCGCTTATGCCATGCATAGTTGGGCCTTCAGGCGTAGGAAGCCAGCAAAGAAACTTTTGCTTACTAGAAAAATAAAATAGAAAAGAAGAAGGTTTCCGATTGGAAGAGTTGCCTTTTCCGACGAATCCTAATTTAATCTTATGACACAAGATGGAACAACCATAGTTCATCGAAGAATGGGAAGAAGATATTCCGATGAATGCATTTCTCCCATTGTCGCGCATTTCCCTTAAGTTATGATATGAGGAATCATAAAATTAGCCAAGTAGCGCCTCTACTGATCTACCAAGCTTCCGTGAATTCTGCTAAACACAAAGAAATCATCGACAGTGGCGTTATTCCAACTCTGGTCGGTCGATCTCGGCAATATCCCAGATACCATTTTTCCTTCAAGATGATTCTGCTCTGTGTCATCGAGCTTGTTCTGAAAGTGTTTTCTTTGTGAAAGACTAACATTCAAAGGTATTGTCCATTGAGTGCAATGTCGGACAGTAAACTCTAGTCGGGAACATAGTAGAGAGAAAAGTCTGACAAGGCTAAGGTATGGTTTATTCCACCCAATACTAACCTGACAGAACGTTGACTTCGGTGATCGAATAAGACACGGACATAAATGTGCTTATAAGAAAATGGAAAGACGAAGGATCATTTCGCGGAGTGGATTCTAACCATTAATCTCTGGCATAGTATCCAGCCGCGTTAACTATACCAAGGCCGATGTATTTCAAATTTATCGTTAATGTTTTTTCTAAGATTTCTCATGAATGTCCTGACCTTAACCCTGTTGAGCATGTTTCGATTCATATGGCTACAAGGATTAAGGGCAACTGCCTGCTAACATGAAAGAATTCATAGAACGGGTTTGGTTTGACAAAAATCACACTGGAATAATTTAAAAACTCTTCGATATCATGCCTAGGAGGGAGGATTGTCGCCATTAATTAAGCCAAGGGAGCGATAACTTCGTCCTGAGAATAATATATTAATTTAATTTATTTACACTGCAAATCCATGTGTTTAGAAATAAAAAACTCTAGTGTTTTATTTCTAAACGATAAAGCGTTTTAATGGTGGGAAGTGTTTACTTTTAAAACAGCAGAAGCAGTTAATGCACAAAATCTAAACGCCAAAGAGTTTTCTTCTTAAGCTCGTAAAGCGTTTAACAGAAATTAAACGCTTAAGGTGTTTATCAAAAAATTCTAACCTAAGCACAAATGTTTAAAAATAAAACACTTATTCGCCAATTAAAACTTGGAAAGGTAAACACTAAGTTATGATAAAACACTTATGGGGAACTAAACGCTCTAGCGTTTTATTTTTAAACGGTAAAGTGTTTAGGGGTTGGGAAGTGTCTCTCTTAAAATGAAGTACTGGGTGACCCATTTAGAGGTACTTTTTCAGAAATAAAAAAAATAAAAACATTTAATTTTATCGGGTAATTTTTATTATCATACAAAAGAACTAGAATTTTAAGAAACAAGGAAGTTATTGCATTTTGCAACTAAGCTTAATGAAAAAACAAAAAAAAAAACAACTCAATTAACAATAGTTACACTATAATGCTTGAAAATAAGTTTCTATAAAACTTAACACTTTTTTGAATTTATCACATGAAATGAATAGGTTTCAAAATGATATCCTGAAATTTTTACGCCTTTGAGCTGTTTTAGACGGTGCGCTCCAGCGCATGTGCCTCACGAACGTTTGGTGATGAAGGGATGAGTGGGGATGAAGAGAGGTACCAGCCCACTTCTCCCTTTATCCACAAAGTTCGTGAGGCACATGCGCTGGAGCGCACCGTCTAAACCGGCTCTTTGTTGACAAGGATTTTTTTAAATATGAAAATAAAACCATAAACGAGAAAAAATATCAGTGACCCAAATTTCACGCAATTATGCTAATGCCCGCCAAGAGTACCATTTAGCATATTCAGTAAAGCTCATCTCGTTCTATCACGGAAGTCAAGCAATATTCGAAGTGGTTTGTACTTAGTCGGGTGACCGCTTGGAAAAGCCGGCACTCGCGGTTGGATTTTTTTTTTGTTTTTTTTGTTCACTTTTTGCAATGATAGTATTATGTTTTAATATAATATTGATTAATAGTTCTATTAACATAATTTTTATTATTCATATTCAAAAACACGCTACAAACGTTTACTAATTAAACACTTAAGTGTTTACTCATTAAATGCCGCTAAATGTTTAAAATTCGTCTACAACGGTTTAAACGCTTTAAGTTCTTAGAAACTAAACACTTGAGTTTACAGTGTAATTCTTCTAATTTCTGACATCTATAGATCTCGATGTAAATAGACTGGGTGGGTGTAGATGTCGTGAAGAAAACAAAGTTAGGTAGGCTTCGGTAAACAGGAAGGACATCTAGCGTGTATCAGTGAAGAGGAAATTGCTCGAAAAGGCTTTTGGGTTAGAATTTATAGGATACAACATCTAAGTAGATCAAACCACCGCTAGAAGAATGGCGTAGACTCAGAGGACACCCAGATTTCCGAGATCTAATATTGTATGACAGCGGGTTAGAGTCCGGGCTGCCTGAGAAACAGTTGCGGGGACTACAGAACCGGATCTCGATTGTAGAGGCAAATAAGAATGTAACCAAATTAAAAACCCCATTTTGGAATGAATTTGTTTACATTACACAAGCCCAAAAAGTCAGATTGAAGCATTTCCTGTGAATAATTTATTATATTCAATCTAAATTTGAGCCTTCCACTTCTATTACTTAAAAACCTCTCCGCTGGAAGTAAATTTTTAATATAAAAAAAAACAAAAATAAAATTCCTAGAGCAAACAAAACGACGTCATGCTGCTTTTGTTTTGTTCGGAATTTTCCAAAAAGAAAAAAAAAAGAAAAAACAGAAAAAAGATTTCCCAGATTTCTCAAAAGTAATTAATTAAGAGGGAAATTTGGAAAAATAAAACAAAAAAACCATCCGACTCCATCCATTCGCTTTCCCGCTGATTCCCTGACTCCATACGAGCCATATCCGCCGAAAATCCCATCCCATATCTGTCACGTCACATTTTTCTCGGTTTCATTTCCATAATCGGGCGTGATATGAACACCGCCGCCAAGAACAATTTATTTCAATTCAATTCTGACATTTTGACAATTTTCGGGGCTCTTTTCGGTCGCCCTGTAATATACTCTTCTCATTGTCGGGGGTGGCCGTAACATACAATATAGCAGCAAAACAATTCCCGTCCCCGTCCCTGCTACGCTCTACGCCGACCTGCTCCACTATACACGTGTAGTATAGTAGCTATGGAGCGTGTGGTCCTATGGGCGCTTATCAACACCCAAATGGTAGGGCCTCGATTAGTGTAAAATATCGTGATATTATGGTGGATATAGCGTGATACTTGGGCCAGCAAAAACAAGGCCCAGATGCCCTCGTCCAGAGACATGAAAAATGATCTTGAGACATGCAAATGCCTACGAAATTTTTACAGGCGCTGCGTGGCCCCCCCATTTTTTCGATGGTGGCTAATCTCAAATTTATTTTTCTTAATTACGGCGACTTCGCGATGCCATAGAGACTGAGACTGAGTGCTTGGTCGGGCTTCGTTTTCATGTTATGTTGTATGTTCCTTTTTTGGCCGTTGTTGCTTTAGCACAGGCTTGGGGGCGTGCACATGATTAAATCGGATAACCTGACTTGACCGTTCCACTGCACGATGTAGAGAAGTAATTAATCTCGAGCGATTTTGACCTCTTTTGAAATGGTGGCTAGATATTTTATAAATGGCGGAAAAGAATGGTCGGCCGGGATCGTTTCATTATGTCTTTAACCCTTCTGGGTTTTTTGCTTAATTGCATTGCAGGTATTGATAAATTTGCACGTCTATGGCAATCTATTTAACCTAAATTACAAAATCGCCATTATTCATTTAACATGAATATAAGTTGAACTATATTGTCAGTACAGGACTAGGGTGTTCACAGTGATATCACCCTTTTCTTTTAACGGTTTTTTTGGAAATAGAAAGTTGACATGGTCTGTAAGTATGTGTATTAAGGACCACCAAACATCTGCTGACGGATTCATTCTTTGTGCACTCGGTGCGATGTGGGTATTCCTTAGAGTTGAGGCGGACTTACACGAGATGCCTTACACGATAGTAAATTGTACTGAGACCTCAATTTTTTTTAAATGTCCCGGTTCAAAAATAATGTCCTACTTGGTATATGAGCGTGTATCGAGATAAATGAAGCGAGGTGTGATTGTAAACACGAACTGAAGAGACATTTCTTACTTCTTTTGCGGCAGTAAAATATCCAATTTAAACTGAGCTGTGGTAAGATTATAAATAAGAGCTGGAGAGACATTTCTTACATTTTTCGAAGGAGTGAAATTTTGTACTGAATAGGCAATTCGAAATTTGTACTGGAGAGACATTTCTTACATTTTTTGAAGGAGTGAAATTTTGTACTGAACAGGCAATTCTTACATTTTTTGAGGTAGTGAAATTTGTACTGGAGAGACATTTCTTACATTTTTCAAGGGAGTGAAATTTTGTACTGAAGAGACATTTCTTACATTTTTCGAAGGAGTGAAATTTTGTACTGAACAGACAATTCTTACATTTTTTGAGGGAGTGAAATTTGTACTGGAGAGACATTTCTTACATTTTTCAAGGGAGTGAAATTTTGTACTGAAGAGACATTTCTTACATTTTTCGAAGGAGTGAAATTTTGTACTGAAGTGACATTTCTTACATTTTTCAAGGGAGTGAAATTCTGTACTGAAGAGACATTTCTCACATTTTTCGAAGGAGTGAAATTTTGTACTGAAGAGACATTTCTTACATTTTTCAAGGGAGTGAAATCTTGTACTGGAGACATTTCTTACATTTTTCAAGGGAGTGAAATTTTGTACTGAAGAGACATTTCTTACATTTTTCGAAGGAGTGAAATTTTGTACTGAAGAGACATTTCTTACATTTTTCGAAGGAGTGAAATTTTGTACTGAAGAGACATTTCTTACATTTTTCAAGGGAGTGAAATCTTGTACTGGAGAGACATTTCTTACATTTTTGTACTGAAAAGACATTTCTTACATTTTTCGAGGGAGTGAAATTTTGTACTGGAGAGACATTTCTTACTTTTTTTGCGGCAGCAAAATTTCCAACTTGAAATTAGGCGAGGTGGGATTGCAAAATATAAATAAACATTGTGGAGGCATAGATTTCTTTCTTACTCTAAGGTCGCGTGCACATTGAACAGCGATGAGCGGTGCGCGATGAGCGATAAGCGGATATGTGTGCACATTGGTTTGCTGCAATTTTCGGCTATGTAGAGAGTAGTCTGTGCAAAATGTTGTCAAAAGCGGCAAGGCAAGTTCTTTTGCTTGAAAATTCACATTTAAAAAGGCTTATGCTAAGACCACAAAAAAAAGGTTAGCCATAAGTAAAATAAATAAAAGCGACTGACAATGGGAGAGTTCTACATATTATATGCAGATCTTCGTCAAAATCCAAAGAAATTTTTGGATTTTTTACGAATGTCTACAGTAAAGTTTAAATTACTTGTCGCCTAATTGTCAGTAACCTGGAACCAATATCGAAGCGTCTCATGTTTTGGAAGGGGATGAGACATATCTACTCTCAAACCATACCTTTTAAGGTCATATCCGTCGAGAAACTTAAACAACATAAAAGAAAATTTTAACAATCGTTCATCAACTGCTAGAAAATGCGTTGAGTATGCATTTGGAATTTTACAAAAATAGCGCATCTTGGGAAAAGATAACGAAGTTTGTCCAGAAAAGACAATTGCTATAATAAGATGTACCTGCTTATTGCATAACGTGATAAGAAAAATGGATGGCTGTAGTGATTTAAGGTCCCCACACACCGGCGCGAAATGTTCGCAAGGATAGCGGCGGCGAAAATTTCGCGCTTGTCGCGGAAGCGAAACTCGCGTGCATCAACACACCAAAGCGTCTCTGACAGTATTCAAATTCGCGAATTTGTTGTGTACAGTCGAATTTTAAAATGTTTTTTTTTCAAAGTGTATTTATCATCAGATGAAGAATAAAAGAAGCCCTTTTGTTTTTAATGTTGGATGAAAAGGAAAATCACGGGTCAGTACTTTGTCACAGAAAACTATATAGTTAACAACAGACATGTTTTATAAAACCCTTTTCAGAAAAACAAAGAATTGGATCCATCCTATAAATCTAAAAAGACTTCGAAAGGATAATAGACGTTTTTATATTTATTTTAAGATGACTAATGTTTGTTTTGATGAAATATTAAACCTTGTTATGGATGATATTCGAAAGTTTGATACTAAACCGAGAAACTATCCCACCTGAAGAACTGCTTGCAATTGCCCTACGGCAATTAAAAAGAACTGAATTACTTTCGTTACAGTTATTTATTATAGCAACCAATGAATTAAAAAAACAGTGCTGAGGAATGTTGTTACTATAATTATTAATTTTGACCGAATCCGAATGTAGTAAATGCTTGAACCATCAAGTGTCCAAATAAAAGCGGATCCAACTACTGGTGTTATTTAAACAAATTTTCTATAGTGCTCATGGCTATTGTTGCGTCCCGATTATAAATTCATATGCGTTGATATTGGAGGTTTCGGGAAAAATAGCGATGATGGAATTTTTGAAGTTTCCCATAATGGAAAAAGGTTTGAGAGGAATTTACCTGGCTTTTACCTGGCCAAAGTGAACCTTCCCCGCCCGTTTTTATTGGAGACGAGGCTTTTGCTCTCAAATCATATCTTATTATACCCTTTTCATATAGGCAATCAAGGACAGATTGTCGGAAAGAGAAATGTAATGTTAGTCTCTGTCGTGCAAGAAGGGTGGTAGAGAATGCCTTTGGCATATTGGCTCAAAAATGGCGAATATTTTATAGACCGATAGAAACGAAAGTAGCCACTACAACCCTAATTGTAAAAATAGCGGGTATCTTACACAATTTTCCCATTTCTAAAAAGTGCGACGATGATTTTTTGGAATATTTAGAGCCTCCAGAGCCTGAATTAAACGCTTTTACGAATTGTAATAACGACCCAAGACGCGCATCAGGAATAGTATTTGACCCAAGAGAAAGGTTTGTCAATTATTTTAATTCGTGAATGTGAATGCCGATATTACTATTTTTATGTATTTAGTATGTAATAAAAGAACAATATTATATTTACTTTACTAATTTCATTCAGGTCCTTCCCAATTTCATCCCTGCTTATGGACGAAATTCGCACCGATTGCGATAAAAACGCTGACTGCTGCACTGATAAAAAAATTGTCTTGATTCCAGCAATTCGATAGTCTTCGTTTCGTTGTCTTGAGTAGAAAAATTTTTCAGTCTTAACATGAGAATGCTGTCTCAGAGGAAGACACTGGAAATTCTTGAGCCAAGCAAAAGTATTTCTTCGTTCAATACTTATATTTTTCGACCAAGATATTTCTTTCTCGAACTAAGATTGTTTAATTTTTTACTCAAGAAACTAAATTCTTAATTCATCGGGCTTTTTTCGTTTACCGCACTTTCACGCTCTAAAAATGTATCACAAACTATTAAGACCGATTTTAGAACTTGAATTTTTTTCAATTATAATATCATCGGTTTCGTAATTTTTTTAACTTCAAGTCAACTTTTGTCTTCATCCAAGACAATAAAACCAAGACTATGAGTATTGCTTATCCCGAGACAATTTTGTTTTCGTTATATCCAAAACATGAGTTGCTTGGTTCAAGAAAAAATGCTTTAAGCCAAGAATTTTTTTTTATCAGTGTGCGAAAATGATTCGAGGCGGATAAAATTCGTTGCAAAATCGCTAGCTTAACGGATTCGTAACGTGCCGGTGTGAAACATTCCATTAGACGCTGTGTAAACAAATTATTGCGAATAATTCGCTGCGAAATTTCCGCGCCGGTGTGTGGGGACCTTTAAAGTATTTTCAAGAATTTAATTTCAACTGAGAGCTTTAAGGACATCCACAAAGGGTAGCGGAAAATATTCGAAATCATTTTGCAAAGTACTTTTTACATTTTTGATTAACTGTAAAAATTAACTAACTAATTTAATATATTTAAACAAAAATGACAAAAAATACATATTTTGCAATTAATAAATGCCCAATTAAATTGCACCGCCGCCGCACAGTGGGGCAAATAGCACATTTTTTGGACAAACGATAATTTTCAAGCCTGGAATTAATTAAACTTAAAAATCTTTTTTTTTAAATATTCGTTATAAAATTGCCTTTCATTCTATCGAGCCCGAATTTTGAAATTTCAAAATTAAAGATGGCTAATCCAATATGGCGGACATAAATTTTCTAAGTAAATTCAAATTGTATCAAAAGATTCTTTATAATTATTGAAATTAATTATTATTAATTAATTTTTCGGTTCCAAAAAAATCCCCCCAAGTAACAATTTTTTATAATTTTAAAAAATCTTTTGAAAAAATTTTAATTTACTTAGAAAATTTATGTCGGCCATATTGGATTAGCCATCTTTAATTTTGAAATTTCAAAATTCGGGCTCGATAGAATGAAAGGCAATTTTATAAAGAATAGTTTAAAAAATTTTTTTTTAAGTTTCGTTAATTTCAGGCTTGGAAATTATCGTTTGTCCAAAAAATGTGCTATGTGCCCCACTGTGCGCCGCTCACAATCAAGATTGTTTAAGCGGTGAAAACACCCCTCAGCTGTAACGGTCATCGCTCACCGCTCACCGCGGTCCTATGTGAACACTTTCGATTATTTTTTTTTTATGTGGAAGACTAGAGCTCAGGGAAAGCCCTTTGCTTAGCTTACGTGGTGTTTAAGCATCGCTCACCGCTGTTCAATGTGCACGCGACCTAAGGCAGTTTATTATATATAAGAATTAAACTCGTAAAAAAACTCTTCATTGGTATTTATTTTCTTTCTTTTTTTTAAATTGCTTGTTTTTGTCATTTTGTGATTACAATAGCGCCTCGCCTCATTTGAAGTACGGCATTGTACTGGCTCGAAAGAAAACAGAGGCACCTCTTATAAACTCATTTTATAATCGTGTCCTAGCCAACACTACACATAGTATTCTTTATAGGCCAGTCAAACTAGATTTTTTCGTGCCAACCGAGCCATCGGCAAGGTGAAATATGGAAAAATTAAGAAAAATGCCGTAGAACTACTTTTAGCGCTTGTAGGCCTTTTAGTCTAGTCCTTGGGGAGTGCAATAAAAGCGTTTTTGAAAATTTGCAAACTAATAAATATTTTTTGCAAAAGAGGGTTTTTTCGAGCCATTAGCACCTACAGAAACGAGTTTGAGCTTAACATGTTCTCGAAGAGTTGTGCTAACAGTTGTTTTTTGTACGCATATTACAACTTCATTAGAAACATGCGAAAAAATGGCTGAAAAATCGAAAAACCAAATTTGCCTACAAAATTTCGAATACCTGTAATCTATGTACTCTCCAACGACTATACTTTCCGCGAATTTCATTACAAAATCGTTTTGTTTGTAAAAGATATGAGTATATAAAAAAAGCGATTTTTAGCGGTTTTTTTGCCAATAAGTCCTTTATTTGTTTATGTATTGACATCAAACTGGCCTCAACGAGGGTTTTTCGACGGTCCAGCAAGACTCATCACCGTCTCATAAGGTGCGGCTCAGCCACGAATGGCTGCAAAACAACGCTCCACACTTCATTTCTCCGACAAAATGGCTGGCAAATACTTCGGAAGCAAATCTGTTGGACTTCTCTGGGTGTTCATTTTTTAGAGAACAATGTTGGCACCAACCAAGCTCTTCGCCAGGAATGGACCAAAATATCTATTCTAACAACTTAATTTAACAAAATTGAACTCTTGGAGTATAAATACATGTTAGTATGTACAATGTACATAAAACGATATACAGAACAGGTACGTATATTGCACCTGAAAAAGCCCTATAAAAAATTAATCGAAATAATCAGAATTGATGTCAACTCCACCAATTAGCATAATCACAATCTCGAAATAATTTATTAGAAAGTGGACAAATCATCGATAAAAATCATTTGATACAAAAATATTAACAACAAACGATAAGAATCAGAAAAAAAGGCCACAAGTTACTTAACCCCACGTCCGCAGGCCATCATCTTACAAAGTGCTTACAATCGGCGGCCATTATCCAATCTTAAGAAAAATCTAAGTTCTTTACCCACATACATTTACCGAAGAAAGGGAGAAGACGCCAACCCAAGAATATGCTCATTGGTATACATACAAACATGTACCCAAGCTGAATCGAACGTCCGATATAGCTGAAGGCATAAACGATGGACAGAAGAAGGAAGGAGCACGTAGGCCGAGTTCGTCTTAGCTTACAGTTTAAGCCCGATAAAGAAATTTTAATTAAAGATATGTCGATCAGTCAATGATAAATGACCACCTGTTAAGGGAATTTTTATTACACGTCATGGGTACGAAAAGTTTTTCTTTCTTGATAGGAAGGTATCCTTTGAGGTATAGCGACAACTTGTCCAAGTCGAAGGAGGCCCACGGGGATGAGGATCCATGAAAAACGAATGTGTCATACCCGCCTCCTAGAACCTGCCAGAGGAGAATACCAAAGAAGTTATTAACTATACCAGTTCTATGTGCATACACTTACATTACTATATACGTATATAAACGGACGCTCCTGGAGCACCCCACGCCGCAGTCCTCCATTGGCTTGATTTTATCCAAAGCTTTGCCCGATTATTATTAAGTGATAGCCACCACCGTATCTACCTATCTATCGGGGGGATAGCCTGATTCTGCTGTCATAAGGCACGTCTTCGTCTATGACGACTTTCCATGGACGAGGATGATTCAGTGGTTTCTGATTGCATTCCCTCGCCATGAGGTCTTTTGTCTATTCCTCTCTCGGTATCCAGCCATATCCGACTAATCTCGACCGCCTTTGTAATCCGCTCCGTTTAGTATACATCTAATTTAAATTCGATAAAATCCAATTGACAACTCCAGCCACAGTCGGCACTCCAAAAGAGGGACTCGACTATTTTCTTATCCTTTGTCGATTTTACCTTTTTCAATATGGGTTTTGTTAGCCAGGTCGTGGCGATTCTTTGAATACAGATCGGGCAAACGTCAACACAACGTGAATGTAGTGTCAAGATATATTTTGGATTAGGAGATTCTTTTTTGTTTTTCTGCTCTTGGTCGAGTTTGGTGTTTACGCAATAAGTCGTGATCGTAGATTTGTTCTTTTTTTGGCTGGTTTTAATTTAAATGTTGTCTTATAGCATCTATTCTGGGTCAAACTTTTAGATTAAATTTGCCCGGTTGAAGGTTGGTTTAACATTTTCCGCGATTGAAAGGAATTTCTGTTTTCAGAGAGAACATTTGCTAGCCTTGACGAAATTCGTGATGTCTAAGAATTCTTATAACACAAATCATGTCTTCATTGGTATTAACCATTTGAATTCAATAAGCAGCAGCAACTAATAATTTTAACGATTCGTTATTGTACTTTTGGAGACAGACATAGTAACTCAAGCTCCTGCGTAAAATATAACTACATTCATATTCAATTTCTCTCAGTTACTTCATGTTTTAAGACTTTTAAGACACTCTTTTAAGACTTTCGCTCAATAGAATAGCCTAGGAAATGGAAATTTAGTTCTGAAAAAATTAACTCTCGACTTCGGCTTATTAAGATGGCAACCATATACGGAAAACAGAGGTATACAACAGGGACGAGTGGTACCCTAATATGTCTGTATGTCTGTTTTTCCGGGCTAATCTCGGAAACGGCTAATCCGATTGCGATGGGACTTTCACTGGGACTTTTACTCCGATCCGACTATCGGATCCGATTATCGGAAAAAGGAAAAATAAATTTTGAATGTAAAGTTTTAATTGCTCCAGCCAGTATATAGAAACAACCTACCTACCTACGTTACAACAACGGCTAATTCGATTGCGATGGGACTTGCACGCGAAGATTGAGTATTTTCTTGGGCATGTTTTAGGCTTCACTGGGTTCCGACTATTGATTTAGCCGGAAAACTTGATCCGATAGTCGCAGAAAAGCGAGCGGGAACTTTTTTTATCATTCCAATTGTAAACTTCAAAGCTCGGAACGGTTAATCCGATTTTAGGACTTTCACGGGATGCTTCAGTATTTTCTTAGGCGTTAAGCCTACTTTTCACACAATCCGACTATCGGGTCAGATCGAAAACATGACTCGATAATCGAAGGAACGCGAATGAAATGCTGTCACGGCGAGATATCGTTCTTTCAATTTGCGGAAATACTGTGAAGATTATGGATTAAGCCCATCTCCGCAATTGATCGATGGGTCTGATGATAGTTTAAACAGGGAATATATCGAACACAATGAACCAGGGGAACAAAATGTTGAGGACGCCATGGGGCAATTTCTGCACAGGGTGAGAGACGTATTCTGAATATGATTGTTTTGCATGTATCACAAAATTTTTCCGATAGGTGCCAAGCTCAGGAATCACCCTTTGTACTACCAGTCCGTTATGTCGTTTGCATATCATGGTGCAATGTCTAGCAGGGAGGTTAGTAAGGGGGGAATAGGTCAAGGGTTATGGGGGTTGGGGGTGTTGAAGAAGATGGGGATTAACCCTGCGTTTGAACTCTTGGATGTTGTAGGACTTCGGAAATACTAACTGTGAGAGATTATTCTATAGTCGAGTTATGTGCCCAAAATTATGTTTTGCAGACCTATCTGTGTAAAAATTCTAAGCTCGGACAACGTTCTTGCATTATCAGTCCTTTATTGGATAAGCTTAGGTCAAAGGGTATTTGTTCTATGTAGCCAACCAGTTTTCAAAGGTATGCCTCCTTTATACTGTCGACGATTCTATCATTTTTGTAATAGAGTGTTAATGTCGAACAGCAAGCTTTAATTAAAAAAACTGTAGACAGAAGACGTTGGCCTCGGTAGGCTAGGAGTTGAGGCGACTGATTATCAACCCAGCGGTCCGTGGTTCGATTTTACTACGCGACATGGTTGAATTTTACACAGGGGAATCGAACGCTAACAAGGAAGAGGCGAGAAGCTGGTTATCAGTTCATAAAGAGAGCTCGATTGACTGAAAAGCGATTAAATAACAAGAGTACCATTCACAATCTGCTGCTCAAACTGGAAAGAGCAGTATTAAACAAAGGAATTGCGCTGACGACGACGGTTGAATCGAAGAAGCCTACGATAATACACCCTTTGACATTATGCCAAGAGCTCTACATAGACAAGGTGTAGGCAACACCATTTGTGAGTGGATCCACTCTATATTGAGAACTTGCAAGCTGACGGAACTAGACCTTAAGAGAACAACTTTATCGTTCTCACTACTTCGGGGTAACTCTATACCAAATTAAACTTAAACTAGAACCAAACCAGAGATAATCTGATGAGAACGAAGAGCAGATCTCTGTGGGCGTGGATCCACATGAGATGTACAACCGAAAGTCATGTACTGGATATACCATTACATTTATAACGCCAATGGTAATTTACCGAGAATTAGTATGGCGGCACAGAACCAGACTTTGCTGGCTCAAAGTGTCCATCGTGGAGCAAATGGCGTCGCCTCAGATAAGATTGAGAATCCTTTTTTGCCCGTTATTTAACCACGCCAAATATAGTACTAGTCCGGGGAGTACTAGCATTTTAAGGAGACAAAATTCCAAAATGACTGAAAATTGGACCACAGCTTCCTTGGGACTTTTTAAGAAAACAATTTCGGAATTACAAAAAAAAACAACATGGCCGCCGGAGATATCACTTTTTGGTAATAAAATCACTCAAAAATTGGTTTTTCGAAATTTTTTTGATCAGTCAATACGAAAAGTTATTGCCTACAAAAGCCCTCTTGTCATTTTTGCGAAAACCTAACCCTTTCTAAGTTATTCAAGGTTAAAGTTTCCAAAAATCAAATTTCGGCCAGGCCAGGTCAAGGTTTTCGAAAAAAAAATCAAGAGGGGTATTTTGTAGGCAATGATGTTTTGTATTGACTGATCAAAATTTTTTTTTCGATAAAACCTGTTTTTGAGTGATTTTTTGCCAAAAAGTGATATCTCTGGCGGCCATGTTGTTTTTTTGTGATTCCGAAATTGTTTTCTTAAAAAGTCCCAAGGAAGCTGCGGTCCAATTTTCAGCCATTTTGGAATTTTGCCTCCTTTCGTGCATTTTTTTGCTAATTTCCCCAGACTATACAGCACGAACCGATCCACTAACACGGATGCGAATTGTTACATGTCTTATTGGAAATAATATAGTACTTTGTTTTGGAGTCATTGAAATCGACACGATTCTGGCAGCCCCAATCGAGATTGAGTTGAATGTCGCTGTTGAGTGAGTTGGGCATAAGTCCATAATGATCAAGACAGTGTGTGGCACGCCCTTGTCTTGTATTATCAAAGACGTATGAGTAACGTAGAGTATCATCAACAGCGAAACTGTGAAGTGGGTGGGAAGGGACTGAGTGTAGGTAATTTATGAGCAATAGAAAAAGAGCGGGTGTTAAAATTGATCCCTGCGGGACATCGGAGGAGACGGTGTGGTGTTTAGATTTGAAGATGTCCAATACTACCTTGATGGAAGGCCCGGAAAACAGTCCGGACAACAACCGGACTCACCAAATCGATGATTGGTTCGATTACTGGACACTGTGCCTTAAATTACCATTTTGACTATATAAAGGACGGAGGACACCACATTCAGAAGAGGATTTGTCTGCGCTTTAAGTTTTCTGTAATCGTTTGCTGTCTCATTGTTTCACACGAACCGTCTTGAACAGTCAAGTCTGTAGACAAACCACTAGTTAAACTGCCAAAACTGTTCAAGGAGTGTGACCTACAAAACTGTGATATAACAGTTGTAGTACAATAGACCAGGTGATAGCTTGGTACTTTTGGGCCTGATACCTAATTCTTCGAAGGAAAAGACCAATACTGTGGTGTGGGCCTGTGTGGCCTATCACAAATATATTCAACAAATCATTAGAAACTGGTAATTTTCCTACTGTATGGAAATTGCCGTATATCAGCCCCATCCATAAAACTGGTGATAAATCCAACGGGGTCAACGAGAGGCCAGTGTGTATCCAGTCGTCGTTAGCTAAACTCCTGGAGAATATAGCCTTACCACAGATGATTTTTGCGTTAAAAAATATAATAGTTACTAGTGTTTATGGGTGGTAGATCCATGACCACGCTGGCGCTCGTACCTTTGTAACAGACGTTTTCGGGTGCGTATTAATGATTTAGATGTCACATTCGGTCTCCCTCAGGGTTCGCTTTTGGTTCCAACTAGAGAGTCACGTTTCCCGGATTATTTTTGTTCCCGGGAAACGGGAAAAATAAGTTCATTTTTCCCGGGATTCCCGGGAACCCGGGAAAAATGAAACCTATTAGGAATTAGGAGTGAAATGAGAATTAGGAGGAACAATTACTGTTAAAAAATAAATGAAAAATTCATTTAAGAAAAGATACAAGTAAATTTAATTCAAAAATATTAATAATGAAATAGTAATAAGAAAAATAATAATAAAAAACAATTATTTGAAATCAACAAACATAGCATGACTATTGCATTATAAAAAACGTAACATAAAAAAAAATTTTCATTATAAACTAACATGGAATACAAGGGTGTATATACTAGGGTCGTCTCAAAAGTAAGTTCCACTATTTTTTTAAATCCGTGTGGTTGGCGGGAAAAGTCTGGGAGCCTGAGGGAATTCGCGCCTGGCTGTAGTGGCCGCACTGCGTGCTTCGATCGATCCGGCAGTCCGGTGGAATCCGTGTTAAAATGGCAAACGTTCTTTTGGGATTCCAAAGGGGTGTTGCTGATCAATTACCTGCGCCGTGAGACCACGATCACAACTGCACGCTTTTGTGGGGTGTTGCAACAATTCAGAAAGGCGACCCAAAACAAAAGCAGAGGAAAGTTGACAAAATTTTTATTTTCTCGACGGATGCTTTAGGGCGGATTTATACAGTGCATCCCACCAACAATGAATGTTTTTATTTACGTTTGTTATTAGTTAATGTCGTGGACCAACGTCATTCGAGCTTTAAGAACAGTCAGATTTTAGGATGAAAGCATTCAATTACAATAAATACCACTATTACAGCATTCACCTCAATGCTGTGATTGGTCCGGTCCAATGGATACTTTGTGCCAAAATTGTCATGTTTTAAAATCAAGCAACTGGGATGTGCTGTTCCAATGGCAATGGCTCCACCTGAGCGCCTTAACGCTTACGTGGATGGGAAATCTTCGTTGTCCAAATATTTCTTACAACTTCTTTTATTTCGATATGACGAGTGCAAGGCGCACCGGGTTCCAACTATGTAGTTTTATATAGAAAACAAGGATTTACTTTAAATTTAAAACCTTGAAGCAGTTAGTGTTTTCAAGATTTTTAGAAGAAAACTTGCGATTTCAAACAATAAATTTTTTCCCGGGTAATTTAGTTTTTTTCCCGGGAAACCGGAAATACATTTTCTTTCAATTTCGCGGGAAATCCCGGGCGGGAATTCCCGGGAAGGACTCTCTAGTTCCAACCCTTTTCAGCATCTTTATAAATGACATTGGTGGTGACATCAGATCAGAATATCAATTATACGCGGATGATATGCAGAGGACTTAGTAATGAACTTGATCTGTATGTCGATTCAACAGTACGACATCTGTGAAATTGAGAATTGCTGTGTGAAGAACAATTGTCATTTAAATATAAAAAAGTGTGCAGCGATCTCTTGTTCGCGATCAGACTAGCAACTACCAACAATCTATTTACTTGATGGTCAAATTGTCCAAACCTTAGAGTGATATTTGATGACACATTAACCTTCTGAGGGATGTCAAATTGCAGATACTTTTTTTCCCAGCGTTCGTCAAGTCCATATTGAAATATGGATCTGTGGTCTGGTCTCCGTTTTCCAATCAACATCAACCCATTAATCGTAATGAAATCGCTATGTTAAAGGTTCTGAGCATGTAAATATGTAGTATGAGCGACATAAGCTCAGTAGCCTAATTAGTCGAGGAAATGGCCGACTTGTCCTTTTTTTCAAGGTTATCAACGGAATGATCGATTCGCCAGGAATTGTGGCTGACTGGATTTATTTGCTCGAAGGTAAAGCTTAGATTTAGAAGACCGCTATCAGTAGTAAGCTCTAACTACGTCTACCAATACTCCGCGGATGTCAACTTTTTTGGAGGATCTCCTTCATCGTTCGGTGTTTATGTATGTATAATGCAGATTGGCGTAAATAATTAAATAAATATGACCGCATTTGGAATACTCCTCTTCTGAAATATTTTCGAACTTTAAGGATCACGTTCTTATTTTATGCAGAATAAAATGGCATGCCACTTTCAAAAAAGCCATAAAGCTACTCTCCAAATTTTTTATTCGATTCATAATGAAATTAGATATAAAAGAGACAATCTTATCAAAGCTGATTGCAACATATCAAATCGGTGTTGCATGGGTTCATCAGAAAACGAAGTATGTATTTTGGGCTGACGAATTGAATAAATGCAGTTCAGCTATTTTTGATACAAAGAGAGAGAGAGGTTCTAAATATTGGATTTTTCAGCAATGGGAAGAGTAAGAGTTTCTTTCTCCCTCAAAAAACACCTTCGCTTAAGTTGCTAATTATCCGTTCTTTCTACGAAAATGTTTAAACCCTATAATCCCGATATTATTATCTTTTTTTTTACCTTTTTTCACGAAATACCGCCTCTACTACGTAACATCTGAAATTACTCCGAACCCCACGGATAATTTCCTGCACCTCGTAATATTCCCTACTGTTGGTTTCGTTGGTGCTCATGTTATTATCACCTATTTTGAAGACGGTATTTTTCTAGCACGAAATTATCCTAATAATCGTGTACCTACAATCTCTCCTGGTCGTATGTACGTAGATACAACTATATGATACCTTTCTCCCGAAAAAGAGGAGATATAAGTTCTCAAGGTATGTATATACAGTACCAAAAAAAAATCGGATGAGTTGTATGTCGGCCCAAATCGTACCTAAGCCTTAGGCAATGATAGAAAAGTCATATTTCGAATGACAAGCAAATTTCTTTTTTTATCCACACTGTGGCATTTTGGATATATCGAATGGTAAAAAGACGAGTTTTTTTTTCTTAATTTAAAATTTCTTACATTTCACCAAGTTCCGACGAGGAGATTGCGGACCCTTGAGGTGTATCTAAGCCCCGGTGTGATTGCCTCAAATCCGCCATTCAGTTTGGTGACAATAAAACTGTCAATTGCCGCTCCAGGATTAATCGTCTTTTTTTTTAGTTTAGTTGTTTTTCATTTCTTATCTTCGGATTTTTGTTAACGTGATGTGAATGGTCGAAATCTCAATGCTATGTATAGTATGTAATGTAGCTGGATGTGTACGTGGCCGACAATGGGGAACAGAGCCGTGTCTAGGGTTTTGATGTCTTCATTAGCTCGGTTTTGATTTGTTCCATTCAAAATTTGTTACGTTCGACTTACACCTTTAATTGGGCAATAATTTCGACGAATCATTGCGAACGGATAAATCCACCTTGTTTGGTTGTTTGATGGTAAGTTTTCTACTTCTTTTTGAGAGAGGACGCATGGCCGCTGGCTGAAGGTAACTTGTCTTAGTTTGGCAGGGAAGAATTCCAATTTTGGTTGTTGGTTTAATTTTCAGTTTGTACAATATAAAATACAATAAGCTAAGATGTTGCCTTGATCAAATTCGTAATTAGCTCAATTGAAAAGAAATCACAGTCGAATTTTGTGTTGATGGATTATAGTAGAAAGGTACTTGATTAATTTAGGCGATTATAATATGAAATTACGTTATGACATTTTTAATTTAAACTATTTCAACACTTTTTAATTATTTGAAGTGATTATAACAAAGAGAAAGGATCTTTTATATGGCACCAAAATTTGCTATATGTCCCTTTCTAGTAAAATCTTAATCTAATCAACAATCTGCAAAATAAAAACTATGCATTCAGTTTGGCTGCAAAACAAACAGATGTCAGCAATGGAGAACAATAAATTGCAACAAGAAAACCATATGTAAGATATTCTAAAAATGCACGAAATTGTTGATCAAACATGTTAGATTCTCCGATAAAATAAACTACATTATATTAGGTCTCCCGATTGATGGCGTCAATTGCAAATAAGTCACGAACCCCGCTTGTTTGAAAGGTGACAGTTTGAGTGTTACTTTGAGGCACAAACATGGTGATTGGAAAGTTGTGAGAAAAATTATGAAAAGTTGCGGTATATTTAGCAATATTACAACAACAAAGGAAAGAACCTTGCGTAGGCTGTAAATTTGTATCTACTTATTAATATTTGCTGCTCGGAAATAATTCGCTTGCTAATTTTGATGTGAAAAATGATTCTGGTCGTCCAATCACTGAAAAAGCTGATGAAATTCTTGAAAAAGTCCAGCAAGATATAAATGTTATTAGAGTCGATATTGGTATGGAGCTAGACATTGACCACGAAACTGTACGGAACCATTTACACAAAGCTGCATAAAAAAAGAGGCATACCAATAGAGGGATTTCCCCGTAGGTTCGCATGAGGACCCCACAAAAAAATCAGCGATAATGAAGTAAGGTATGACTTATTTGTTTCTCATAAGCTTTAGTTTTTATTGTTGCCTTACTTCATATTTTAGGCAATTAGGTGACCGTGAGGGATGTCATACAGCATACTCAATACACCGGTTCTCGTTCGATTACGGAGGTCAAGCAGCATTAGACGTGATGAGTGCTTGGTAACACGTCACCAGCGTTTGGAAGAATGGAATTGCAACAAAAATATAAAGCGTTCGACACCGCCGCAATTACTAATTACATACTTCTCTAATTTACGACTTCTTTTTCAACTCGGAATCGGGTAGCAATAATTTTTCCTCGGCCATAAGCGACATTCCTTATGAGGCGCGATTGAGGCAAGGCGTTAAATGCCCTTTGTGCGCCAATAGGGCAGCCCATATGGAGTCCACATGAGAGTGTGGCTAGTCTCATAGCGGCCCTAGCTGCAACTCCCACAAATTTCTATTTGGCCGGTGATGAAAAATTGGTAATAGTCATTCATTGGAAGCATCAGATTGTGGAAAAGTGATAGTGAGTGAATCGTCATAAAGGAATCGTTCACTATGAGTTACTTCCAGTTGGTTCGACTCTACTGTGGACTACTAGAGAGATTACGCCAGGAAATTGAACGAAAATGGCCCGTATTGAATAATAGGGAACTGGCCGTTTTCCATCCCGACAAAGCCTGGCGACATTCTTCTTTGATGATACCTCAAAAATTAGGTGAGTTTGCTTGGGAACTTTTAAAGCATCCACCGTACAGTTCAGACATAGCACAAGATGACTATCTCTTCTTCGATCTCTGCAGAACTACTTGAATGGAATTAAGCTGGCTGCAAAAGAAGCGTGTGATTCATGTGGGCTTGATTCGGTTATTCAACTAAAAACCATAGAAGTTAAAGTTACCGATGGCATCATGACTCTTTTATTGGCTCTTCATTTTATTAATTTAACCTGTTGGGTAAAATATATTTATAAGTTTCACTGTGGGCCGCTTTGTGGCTCTTATACTCTCAGCACTTACTTCTGTATGGATAGAGTGTCAAATGTCAGTCTAAAATTAAACTCTGTAATAAACACATTAACATAATAATCTTACTCAGTTGTTCACATTTTCTCCAACATAACCTTTCATTTTTCAATTACCCCTACCTTCTCAATGATTGCAAATAGATGGCTTTCTTTTATCGCACTCAAAAACTTACATACACTGTAAAAGGTGTGACACACTGAAGTGTGTTTTTTAACACACAAAATGTGTTGTTTAACGCACAAAAGTGTATTATTCAACACACCTAATTGTGTTTTCAAGAAAAAGTGTGTTGTTTTAACACAGTTTATCTTGTAATTGACACGCTCTTCCGCGTTAAAATTATAGCACACTTTTTTCTGTGTTAAAAATAATTCGTGAACTATGACCTGAAATCTAAACACACTTAAGTGTGTTGAAACAACTCACTTAACATTTTTTAACACACACTTTTAGAGTCACAACACACTTTTGAGCTATGAATACATATACAACACACTTTTTGGAGTGTAGAATAATTTTAGTAGAGGGAAATTAAACAAAAAAAAGCAAAGTTATGATGTAGCTGGGAAGTTGAATTTTTTCTTTTTTTTACATATGTTGAGGTAAAGCGAAAAAAAATTTCTGCAAAATAGGGCCTGCGCTGCACGAGAAAATTGCATAAATGTGGATTTTTGATGCATTTCGAGTGCGTTGCTACACTATTTTTTTAATTTCTCCAGTTCTGTTGGTCGCAGAAAAATAAAAAAAATTGAAAGGTAGTCGTGAATGAACAGACTATCGCATTGATTTGAAATAAATACTTGAATACTTGAATCGTAATCTCAAAAAACCAAAATGTATGAATTTTTTTTTACTAAAAATGCAATACATAACGGTAAAATAGTCGCATTTTCATAAAAATTGAAGAAAATGGTTATTTTGATGCTATATAAATACTTGGTTGAAATTTCAAAAATAAAATTTTATTTTTACGGCAACAATTGGCACTTTTCGAAAAACATTAAAATTGCCGTCATTTTATGCCAAATCATCGTATTGTAAATTTTTTTTTAAATTGTCGGTTTTTTATGTACTCTCTTGCGAGCATACGCAATACTTCGTTACTTTATTTAAAATGTCCATTTTAGGAATTTGAAAAAAATAAAAAATTTCAATTTCAAAGTCAAATCATGTGGAAAAATCAAATCGCAAATATTTTTTGATGAATTATAGATAGGCTACAATTTAAGCCCTGAAACAAGTTTCTACCATAATTACAGTTCCTGCTCCTGAAAAATTGCCTATTTCTCGGTTTTAATTTTTTTTTTACAAAAAAGTTGTTGACCGATTTCAATTGTCCAAAACTCATTTATAAGCGCTATTACATACGATTTTATGTTTTCCACAAAAAAAAATCGCACCTAAAAAGTAAAAAACCATTCGATACAATTTTTAACTTTTTCACACCTGTTCCCTGGAGCGAAGTTATTCAAAACATATTCATATAACTTTTACGATTTTTCTCTTCATTAATTAATTTTAATATATGAAACTTTTCCGCTGGACCATACATCGTTCTTGATGAAGAAGTGGAAATTGAAATAGAAAATCCGTTCGTAAAGCAAATGCTTGCGATATTTTTGCAAACTTGATACAATTTGTTCAAATCAAATTACGAAAAAATTAAATTAAATTAGTTTTTAGTTATCTCAGTTTTAGTTAAATTTTATTAATTTTCTTACATTTTCTTAAAATCAAATTTTGAGCTTTAAGAAATTGTAAGAGACATTGTACACACTGCAAATCTCAGATTTTTGAAGTGTGTTATTTTACCACGCTTTAGTGTGTTATTGTGACGCCACCCATTTGATTTACATTGTACTCACTTTTTACACGCTTTAAAGTGACTACAATGTTAATCAAATGGGTGAGGTCACAATAACACACTAAAGCGTGTTAAAATAACACACTTTCAAAAGCTGAGATTTGCAGTGAGAAAAAGCAAAACTAGCAATTATCCTAATAACCATAAATCGTGCCATTAGCATACTCAATAGGCCGGTTCTCGTTCGATTACGGAAGATAAGCAGCATTGGACGGGGTTAGTTCTTAGGCCGTGGACCACTTGGAAAAACGACACTCGGGCTTGGAAAGACGAAAAAGCAATTGCAAAAGGCGAACAAAAATAAAAGCTTATCGAACCCATCAAATGATACATGAATGGATGTTGCATATCCGCAGGCCGCCATGAATTCTATTTTAAAAAACTTTTTTCTACTGCGTTGTTTCAACACATTTAGGTGTGTTGTTAAACAAACTTTACGGAAACAATACACTTTAAAGTGGATTAAAAATGACTACAAGAAAACAACACATTTAGGTGTGCTGTTTCAACACACTTTACATTTGCAGTGTAGAGACCTATGTATGTACCTACATAAGATTTTCTTCGAGACCTTTTTAACAATTCATGATATTGATAGCTTTCAAATAAAGTTTACAGTATATATTTTTTATGTAAAAAAACGAAGCTTAGGAATTACCCTTTGTACTACCAGTCTCTGTCATCTCGTTCAGGTCATGGTACAATGTCTAGTAGTAAACCTACCTTGAAGGATAGAAAAGAATAGGATAGGTCAGGAACGGTTGGAGCACGGCGATGAACATTACGTTTGAACTCTTGGATCTTGTACGAGTTCGGAAAAACTGACTGTGGACGAATGTTCCACAATCAAATTGCTCTATTTATAAGCAAACGAGGATGTCCCGTGAAGGCAGGAGGGCAATAATTTCAGTGCAAAGTCGCTATGGTAATAGCCATACAACTTTGATAAGGCTGCTACATTCCTGCGGTGGCTCAAAAAGTCAAAGGAAATGCAAAAACTGCTATATCCGATGATTTATATGGCGCGGTTTTGCACATGGTTCAGTTAAATGAGTTGTAGTCGAGGCGGGCCTGAATATAGGACTACTAGATTATAGCCTTGGCTGCGTAACAACGAGACAGTGGCACTAACTTCTGCAGTCAGTATTTCCGACATTAGGGCTGGTAGTCTTCTTCTTAAATGGGGCTACAGACTTGGGCCTTTTCAAGGTTTGAGCATAAAAAACTGTTCAGATAGTCCGGGGAAATTAGCAAAAAAACCCACGAAAGGAGACAAAATTCCAAAATGGCTGAAAATTGGAACACAGATTCATTGAAACTTTTTAAGAAAACAATTTCGGAATCACAAAAAAAAACATGGCCATCGGAGATATCTATCACTTTTTTGAAAAAAAAACACTCAAAAACTGGTTTTTTCGAAAAAAAATTTTGATCAGCCATGTTTTTTTTGTGATTCCGAAATTGTTTTCTTAGAAAGTCCCAAGGAAGCTTTCAGCCATTTTGGAATTTTGTCTCCTTAAAAGGCTAATTTGCCCGTACTAAGAGGCCTACTTCTCGATTCCATAACAGGAAATGTTTTCCGAGGAGAGTTAACTTCTTATCTAACCCCAAACTAGGAGCACAGGTCCCCGAATATTTTATGTCCACACGGAGCATGGATGATATTGTTATAACTCTAGACAACTAAGTTGGTACATTTTACTAGGGGCTCATGTAGTACAACTGGCGATTCTAAAGCTTAGTTTAGAACATAAAAGAATCCCAGATCTCTTCCCCGCGACGTTATATTTAGAGACTGGTCTTGGACTAGACTACCCGGAATCGCTCCCTGGATGCTTGTGATTTACTCAATATTGTAAAAGACTTACTAATCAAACAACTTTATGCAATTTATGTTCTGAATGTATTAACTCCTTTTATATATGAGTTCGAATAGAAGATGAACTGGTCGAGAACTCCGTCTATATGAAATAGAAATACGCGTTAATTGAGGCTCCTTGTACTAACTCAGATTGAATCCAGACGATCTTGAAAGCCTTACACGTGAACATATTTATAATTATAGTTTATCGAGTGTGCAAAATCATCCCTATGAAGGCAACATCAAACGACTCTCCAGATTGCAACTAGTTCACTCTACATAAAAAGATGCAATAATATTGTTAAGATCAAATATTTTTAGCATACGCAATGGCATAAACTTTTACACTGCAAAAAATTTCTGTGGTAATTTTACAAAAAAAATACTGCAAGTTTTATTCACAAGCAGTTTTGTAAATTTGCAATATATATTATTAGGAATATTCCTAATCTACTTTACGTATTTTTACCAACTGTGTAGTAAATATAAATTATTTGTAGGATGTAAAAATACAATCAGTATTGGAGCTTTCTCTTCATAGTTTTGTAAATTTCCAAAACTCTTGTTGCAACTTTTTACCAGAGAGAGACGAAAAGGGAAAAACCCAAAGCTGAAGATTACCGCCCTGTGCCAATGTGCTTGGCCCTGCCTGAAATATTTCCAAGCGCCAAATTTTATTCTTAGTTAATGCCCACTCCCTATACATAAAAAATTAGAATTTTGCTCACAATGCATGCCTTGTTAAGTATGTACGTGAGGCAATGCCTATCAAAATTTCTTGGCTGTTACAAGAATTGCCCAGACCCTGACAAAGTCAAAGGTCTGGCCTTAACTTAAAAGCAATTCGGTTTATATGCTTAGTATTCCATTGTTACCTGTGAATTATATCCACGAGAAGGAAAATTTAAACCTTACATTCCAATAACCGATTTGTAATTTTACTGAAAATTTATGTTCTAAAATTACGCCTCTTTAGTAAAATTACAGTAAAAAGTGTTAGGATTTTTTCAGTACATAACACTGATAAATATATAAGAAATATTGTCATTTTCCTACATAAACGATTTAGAAAAATACACAAAATTGTGTAAAATATACGTCACATTCATGTAATCAACATTTACGTTATGCAGTATTGGAGATTTCCAATTTCATTTTGTGAAGTTACAAAATTTATAGTAAAATTACAATAATTGTGTAGTAAATTAGTATTTCATATTGCGATTTGTAATTTTACTGTACATTTGCACTGTGAATTTACATATTTTTTTACAGTGTACATAACAAGTCGTAACTAATATTTACAGCTTTAAAAGCGGAGCGAATGTAGGGATTTATGCCTTTAAACATCATTGCATTTCCATAATACGATCATACTAAGTTGCTGATATAAAGGCACCTTAACCAAAAATGTATCTGACATAAATTTCTTATATTTTCTAATTTCCTTAGTTAAGTAAAGCACAAAATAAACTAGAAAATAAGAAGCGAGCTCCCACAGCAAAGCCATCAACTTTCTTCCATTAAAATGACAAATTACACGTCAAACTCACTCTAAACGTCGCGTCGTCTTAGAACGTCTGAATACATATGTAAGAAGCTTTACTAGAATCCATTACGGAAAAAGAAAGAAAATGCCTCTACCGCCCGCTACCCTCGAAGAATACGCAACATTCAAGGAAAACCGGGATTCAATTAGGGAACAATCAAAACGAATTTCCTGAAAACCATTTCAGGATCTGCAAACAACACTTGACGGAACATACCCTCTTGACATTTTGACAAATGCTCGCTCGACTCCGGCAGAACGCAAAAAAGGAGAAGGGTTGGCCCTTGACTGGTTTGACAAGGGGAGCGTTCCTATTGCAAATTCGTTGAGCGTACGAAATATGTATGTATGCCGTTATTGCCGCCATTTTTATTTCGTTCCCAATCAGAAAATGTATGCAGGCCCCAGAGATGCCGTTTTCTTGTTTATTCGCACAAAACGACCAAAACTGAGTGCTGCGACAGCGTGGCCGACGCTTGTAGAAATGGCTGCAGAGAAGATTCGTGTCTCCCCTAGCAAGATGTGGTATAATGGCCGATCGGAGTCTTCTCGTTCGGCATCCTAAGGACCATTCAACGCCCGCAGTTTTGCTTTGTTTATGGATGCGGATAGCGGCTTCCCATAGCCCAGATTACAACGGTCTCAAAGCCCAAGGGGGGATCTTCTTAATTCGTCTTCGTATGGTCAGCGCTGTTGTGGCTTAGCTGATGCCCCACAACTTTTTTGTGTGCCGACCCATCGTGTCTCAAGGTGAGCAGAATTAATTAAAAAAAAAGGCAGAAAAAAAATATGAGAACAACATAACAGCCCTGGGAGACCCCATGTCCGACTGATGAGCAACAAAACATCCATGAAGGCGGTAACCGGGTCGGACTGTAAAATTGCCCAAGACCGAGGCTTACAAGCTCGTGAATCAAGAAGTATCAAAGATGGCCACGAACGCAGATCAAATGGGGCTCCCCTGGACTGAGGAGTTAATTAAAAGTTACTTCTTGAGCGTTCGGCGATATCTTGATGATTCGCTCAAGTTTCCGCTGACGAGCTCAGTTAGGGACCGTATCAATGGATTCTTATGGCGGGTAGACATCTTGATTGCAGATCTTTCTCTTTTCTTTTTTCTTTCTACCTGGTATCTCTCATATCCCCAGAATCTCGATGCTATAATGGCGTGTGGAGGGCAAGGGGGAGGATTTCTTTAGTGTTTCCGTTTTGAAATTGAACAATTCTACAAAATCGACGAAACATTTACAACCGACCGCGGCGGCGCTTTTGCTTTTGTCTGGCGCATGCTTTCTTTTCAATTCAGCAATTTTACAACTACACAATAATTATGATTATTGCCCAGAATTTCCCGGCAAGAAAATGCTCCACAATAAAAATTACCGGTAGACAATTTTCACGATTACCCTCTCTCCCGGCGGTGCAGGGGGAGCAATACCTGCACACAGGAGGCTTTTCTACCTCTTTTTTCCTATTGTCTAGCGCGGTGTTATTATGATTTTACTTAGTGGCTTGAGTTTTGCTGCGTAATTGAGGTTTTGCTACGTCATTTTTGCATTTTTTTTCGCGTCGTTATTGTTTAAAATTCAAACGGAATTCACTCGCGAGATATTAAAATAATTTAGAAAATTTGAAAGTTAAATTGGTTGAGATTTTTCTCTCGTTTTTTTCGTTGTATTTTTATGATTCAGTTATTTTAACAGAATGGGGAATTTTTCAAGGAAAACAGCGAAAAAAATATGGCGAACGCGCATTCAATTCTTTAAATTTGTCATGAAATTACTTTGCAGATTTATGTAAGCATTATGAAATTTCGAAAATAAACAAACAATGAATGAGGAAGCGATGCAATTGCACTATTTCATTATTTTTCTTAATTTTAGAGAGAAATTCAGAAAATTTTAAAAGAACAAAAACTAAAACAATGCTACACGTGTATATCCCAGTAACTTAAAATTACGTCACCAAAAGCTCTCAAATTGTTTAAATTGTTGATTAAGACTACAGTGATGGCAGGTAAGAAGAATTTATTAAACTTGGTTTGGATTAGCGTAACATCATCCCAAATTCTTACTATATAAACAATTTAGGCCTCAACGTGCACTATCCCGACTAGAAATCATAGTTGGGCATGCCTAAAACAAAGTTCGGCCCGCGAGGGGTTTTTCTGGGGTTTGCATAAGTTAGGCCACCCTAATAGATACCGCATGAGGCCCTAGTGCCAAAAGAAAGGGGCAAATTTAACTTAGTTTCCACTGGGGTTTGCCTAATGAGGGCCTAATGTTCTAATTTCTGGGGTTGCCTAAGTTAGGCCATACTAATAGATACCGCATGAGGCCCTTAATATCTAAAAAAAAGGCGAAAATATCTACGTAATCATAATATATGTTATTTGTGTTATTCATGTTACTTATGTTATATCGAAAAGCAAATTGAACAAATCGAGAAAATTTAACAAATTTTAACAAATAAAATCGAAACAAATGTCATTTATTAAAAAAAGTTTTTTTTTTTTTTTTTTTTTTTTTTTTTTTTTTTTTTTTTCGATTTAACATAACTAACACGAATTACACAATCATCAGTAAAGCGTCCAATCAGTAAAGCGTCCACGTTAGGCGGTCGTTAAGTACCTGTTAGGTACAAATTAGGCAATTTAGGTTCTACTTAGGTTTGCCTAACGTGGGCCAAACTGGGTAATCCTAATTAGGCCCAAAACGTTACATTTTATATTTGGCCCTAATGTGGATTCCACATGTGGCCCTAGTGTGGAAGTTAGGGAATCCCCATGCGGCCCAAACAAAATTTTTCTACAGTCACTTGCTAGCTCGTGATCTAACCAGTGCTCCCCTTTTTTTCTCCAGCGATTAATTTCTTGTGAATCCGACAGAAGTTACGGTACACAGTTTTGTTTTTTTGTTTACTCTTTTTGGGAAATTCCTTTTCCTCCTGAACGGAGTTGGAGATTTTGTGAGTCACTTATAGACAATTTAATTTAAACAAAATTACATAAAGACCAGGGCATAACTAAAACGTGTTGCATCAGTGCAACGACTAGAGAAATGGCGCCCGCGCCAGGGCCCAGCAAAAATCCATTTGCACTTCTCGATGACAAACCAAGGAAGAAACAAAGAAAACGGAAAAACAATGACACTGAAATATGGAACCCGACACCAGCAGAAACGCAAAACTTCTTCGCACTAGGGAATGATCCGAAGTACATAACAGTGGAGTTAATGGACAAAGAAAAAAAAATTACAGACTTGAACCCATTCTTGGTTCAAAAAACACTGCAAATATACTCAGCTAAAGTGAAAAGCTGCAGAGCCCTTCGTGAAGGCAAGTACCTGCTGCTACTACCAAACGAGCTGGAAGCAAAAAAAATAACGAAAAACCTGACAAAAATAGGGAACCATGAGGCGCAAGCATCCTTCTTTGACAGGCTCAATGAGTCGAAAGCCACTATCCGAATGCCAAACCTCAAGAATGTCAGTGAAGAAGATATTCTAGAAGGAATAACAGCGGACAACCCTACAGTGAAAGGCGTGAAGCATTATTCAAGGACGGTAAACAACCAAAAGGTTAATACTGGCACGCTGCTAATCACATTCACTACATACCAACCGCCCAAACATGTCTTCATCCTCTATGAAAAAATTACCACACAAAGATGGTACCCAGCACCACTTAGATGTCGCCGATGTTATCAATTCAGACACCACGAAACCAGGTGCAACGAAACACCTAGATGTCCCACTTGTAACGAGGTTAAAGCCGAAGGGGAAGATCATACTTGTACCAGAGTTTACTGCATCAGCTGCCAGACAGAAGGTAATCACTCTACCCTCGATCGAAACTGCCCGATATTCCAAAGAGAAAAGGAGATTGTGATGATCCAAGTCAACCAACATATTAGCAGATTTGAAGCTAGAAAACAGTGGTATTCAGAACACTCGCAAAACAGCGCACAGGTAAAAAATACAGAGCAAAATATACTAACACAAAACACAATAAACAATAGTAGCTTAACACCTAATAAAACCTATTTGGAAAAAAAAAATGTAAACAGCAACCAATCTTGGGCTGATGTAGTTACTAACAGCAAACAAAAAATTAACAGAACAGAGACAGAAGGACAACCTAAGGATTATGCAGACAGCAAAATAAAGATAACAAACAACGCACAACAAAAAATTGTGACAATAAAGTCACCTTACCCTAACACACAAAAAACTCAAATACAATTCACAGCAGAGAACAAACCTACAGACACAGTACAATTAAACGCACTACTATCCCTTTCACCAAACTCCCTCAAAAATACCATCGCAGCAGTAAACAATGAACATTCACCAATAAATACGCCCAACCGGAAAAATACTTTCGACTCCGACACCGACACAGAATTATACACGGAAATGCTATCCACTAATGCCACAACATTACGCAGCACTAAACAATAAATAATAATACAATATGAGAACTAGAAATAATCAATCGCAGCATAGAACTACAAACAACTACAGCAAACAACTCACAATCATACAGTGGAACATCTCAGGACTCTACGCAAACTCAGCTTCACTGGACATACTAATAGCACGCCACAGCCCAGACATTATAGCACTCCAAGAAACACACTTACCACACACAAACGTACCCCGAAAATATCGACAGTATGACTTACATGCCCACAACACGCACTCCACAAGAGTCAGTGGAGCCGCCATCATGGTGAAAAGAGGCCTAGCGGTAGAAACGCTTCCGGTAGCAAACCAGAACACACCCATGTTAGCACTGAGAGTGCATGCTGGAACAACAATGGACATTGCATGTATATATGTCGAACAAGACTTGGACAACATAACAGAAGAACTTGACAAACTAACTGCACCTCTAAAAAGACCAGCAATATTACTTGGAGACTTTAATGCGCATCACCAACTCTGGGGATCGGAATACAATACGCAGCGAGGCAATCATATAAGCAGCTGGCTTGACAACACTGAATATGTATTGCTGAACGACGGCTCGCCAACACTTTTTACCACCAGAAACACCTTAACGAAAATAGATCTCTCGTTAGCGACGCCAGACATAGCCCCACGACTACACTGGACAACGACTGAGCATCCAAAATAAATCGATCACTTTCCGATCATTCTACACATCAACCAACCCACAGAACACTCCAAACATATCCCACAGTTCATAGAACATCGCGCTGATTGGAAGAAATTTCAATCAAAAATTGAGGAATATCTCCAACAGAAAAGACTTAGCCCCAAAATAGATGAGGAAGCAGCGATATTAACAAAATCCATCAGGTATGCTGCGAACACCAGCATGCCCACAACGCAAATCCTCAGAAAAACCACCCCCACTTGGTTCGACAACGAGATTCGGCAGTTGGTTCGACACAAAAATCAAGCATGGAAACGCTTTAAAAGATCTCCTTCCATAGATAATGCAATCTCTTATCGCAGCGTCAATGCGCAAATGCGCAGAGCGATTAGGGAAAAAAAGCGCAGGTCTTGGGAAAACTTCCTTGATGCAATCAACCCCGATAACTCAGTAAAAGAAAACTGGCGCTGCATAAGAGCGGTTTTTGGAAATAGAAAGGGCACCATGATCTCCGCCCTCGAACATCAAAATAAAACAGTCGTCGATCCCTACGAAATTGTAAACCTGATAGGCAAGCAGCTCTCGAGCTATGGAGATTCAGATTCAAGCATACACGATGAAGATGGTAGCGATATAGAAACAGAGCTGCAGGCTCTCCGAAATCTACCCCCTCTCCCTTCGATAAGCAGATAACCTTACAAGAAGTCCAAGATGTCTTGGACTCTTACAAAGGTTCGACACCGGGCCTAGACAAAATAACATATCAAATGATAAATAAAGCCCCATCACTCTATCTATGGAGGCTAACTAGGCTCTACAACATGGTACTAAGCTCGGGCACATTTCCACAGGCATGGAAACTAGCAGAGATCCGTCCCATCCCTAAAGTCCCCAACAAAATCCTTCCTACAACCAAAATCAGACCAATTTCACTCCTACCAACTTCCTCCAAAATCCTGGAAAAAATCCTCAGCAATAGATTAAATTGGCTCCTAGAGCAAAGGCTCCCAGACGGAATTGTCGGCTACAGACCTGGAAGAGGCACTATGTCACTGCTCCAAGAGACTGAGCACAATCTGGCCACTGCAATCGGACGGAGAGAGCATAGCATATTGCTTTCCGCAGATCTGGAAAAAGCATATGACAGACTCAGAAAAAAAGTCGTAATCCAACAGCTAGCAGAATGGAATGCAGGCTACAACTTCGTAAAAACAGTCCACTCCTTCCTCACGCAACGAAAAATAATGGTTCGAAACAAAGGCTTCTCTTCTAATGTCCTTCCACTAGCGAATGGAACTCCACAAGGGTCGCCATTATCTCCAGCGCTTTTCAACACCTACATATACAAGCTAGCTTCAGCACTAAAACAAGTCCCCAAGTTATACTTCCACATATATGCAGACAACATAGTACTCTACTGTTCCGGCAACATCCCCTCCGTCGAAAACACACTGCAAACAGCACTCGACATCCTAAAGAGATGGTGCCAAACAGCTGGGGCGATCATCGCAGAAAACAAGCTTGAAGCCTTACACGTCTGCAGGAAAACCAGCTGTACCGCAACCATTATGAACTGGGAAAACCAAATAATACCACTACAAAAAGAGTTGAGGGTACTAGGTTTACACCTAAACAAAACTCTACGGTGGAATAAGCACGCTAATGAAGTAACTGAAGACCTCAAAAAACGAAATAACATGCTTAAAGTAATTTGCCAAAAAAAGCATGGACCACCCGTTAACCTAGCTAGGAGAATAGCTAAGCAAATAATAATCGGAAAAGTGGACTACGGACTGACGATATATGGACATGGAACAAAGACAGCACTCGACAGGATCCAAAAACAAATAAACAATGCTGCACGTATTGCTCTTGGAGCTTTACGCACAACACCAATAGAAGCTCTATTAATAGAGGCTGGCCTACCAACAATGACGGAACGAACACAAGAACGAACGGCACACATTATCCTCAAGAGTATGCACTACTCCAAATCTCCACTTCACCAAACTATAACTAACATACTTCACACTGACACAAATAGATACAGAAAGCCATCGGCTCTATTGCTAGGCTTGAAGAAAATTCCAATAGACCTACGGTACACCCCAAAGGATATACAAAGCCAGTTACCATCGACACCTCCTTGGCTTTTCAAACAAGGTAGAATCAACACAGAACTGACAAATTACATCAACTACAGTAACACAGTTATAAGACGACAATTCAACAGACTTATAGAACAACAAGGAATACAGCTACAATACTACACAGACGCATCTAAGATGACAGATCTGGTCTCCTACGCTGTAGTAGATAGCGAAAGAAACGTGGTGAGCCTGGGAAGAATGCCTGAATGGACCTCCATATACACGGCGGAAACGGCAGCCATATATAAAGCTTGCTCGCATGCTTCAGAGCCGGCATTAATTATAACTGACTCACTATCTGCTATCCAGTCTATCAGAAATCTTAGAAACCGGCATCCCACAGTTGAAGAGATACGAGACGCAATTACAAATAAGGACCTACAGCTTATTTGGTGCCCCGCACATATTGGCATTAGCGGAAACGAACACGCAGACAAGACAGCAAAAGAGGCACATAGACGACCCTTAACGGAAGTACGAATACCTGACTTCAAATCGGTAAGAAAGAAACTAAGTCAAACAATAAAACACAACAAAAAATGCAACTGGAACACAAGCAACACCTTCTTAGCTTCGCACTGGAAAGAGATTACAGCCCCTCAAGGGCATAACCTCCCTAGGGCACTAGGGGTGTTGCTTACAAGGCTAAGGCTTGGGCACTTCCTTGCCGTAAAACGACATATATTTCAAAGAACCTCTCCACCCACTTGTCCACATTGTCTCAACCACCAAATCCTAACAGCTCGACATTTTTTCATCGACTGTCCCAATACCAATACCTTACTTCGACAGCACATACAATACGAAAACAACATACCAATACTGAACACCAACAAAGAAAAAACAAAAACATTATTAGTGACTGTAAACAGACTCATATCAGAACCAAACCCAAAAATTTAGAGTAAGAGTAGAATAATTACATTATGCATATAATTTAGAAGTAAGGCAATATACAGCCCGCTAGGATTAAGCTCCATGGGTTAAAACCACTTTGTTAGTTTTAAGTAATTTTAGACTAATAAAGGAAGAAAAAAAAAAAAAAAAAAAAATTTTTCTAGTCGGGATGAACCTGCGAACTGATTGTGCTCAAACATCAGCGGAATAGAGGTGTGATAAAAGATCGAGGATTATTATCAGATTAGTTTCATCCAGGTAAGGTTGGTGTGAAGATCCAAACAAAGTTTCTATTAGGCGGACCGGGAAATAATGTCGTTTTACTTTTATCAAGCTGCTGCCAATGTTCTTGGACGGTCGACGAAGAGTGTTGGACAGTTTGGCGATTGTCTGGCACGGATTTGCTTTCACTTTTGCTTTTAGCACATCAATTGTCTAAAGTTGTTGGTCAGCCTTATCGATAGGAGTCAGAAAGATAAAATTGATTGGATCTGAACTTAGATAACCACCTAATGTCTAATGCACTTGGATAAACATTACAAATGTTTTTGGTTTTTGTTGTTGCGGTATTATACTCAAAACTCAAAAAGCATGCAATGGAGGTATCTTCTGGTATTTGGCTGGTCATTTCACCCAAAAGTGCAAAAAAATTATTCACAAGTAAAGAAGTCACTTTGTCCTTAAAATGGCTTTGGCACTACTTTTAAGTATATAATCAGCTGATAAACGATAAAGAAATACTTTAGACATGCGCAGAAACGACATTACTTTTCAGTCCCCGTATTATTATGAAACGATAGTAACAATTCTCGGTGATTGGATGAAGCGACGACAATTAGGGCAAATAAAACCGCTTCTCTCATGAAATTCGCACTCTATACCTACAAGAGCCTGACCTTTAGTCAATAATAATCTAGAAGAAACAGGGAATGGAGTCTTTCAAATACCTGATCATAATGTATATTGTAGTTGTTATAACGAGACCCTATGTGGGGGGGGGGGGGGTAGGTTTTATGGTTAGTATAAATAGGGAACTTATCCTAGGCTTTAAAGTGGTAAACAGAGGACTATACACTATAATAATAATAATAATAATAATAATATTTATTTTGGAATTGCACAAAGATTAGACATCTTAACTGTACATAAAAACATGGAAAAATACAATTTTTAATAACAAAGATATATAAAGTTTTTAATAATAATTGATAAATTTAAAATTAAACTAAATGCAAAACTTTTAATAATTGATAAATACAATATTTTAATAAATGATGAAAGAGAAAAGAATATGAAGAAAAGATAAAGAGAGAGAAAGAGATAGAAGAGTGAAAAGAAAGAATCAACTAAGATGATCTTTTAAAAGCTTGCTGAAAGTTCGGCTAGATGCCGCACTCCGAATACCCCGGGGCAAGGCATTCCACTTACGCGCAACGTGGACAAAGTAAGAACGATCGCCAAATGACGAGTTACACCTAGGAAGCAATATTGTAACCTGCCTATTAGATTGTAAAAAACTGTACTACACTCGTCATACACTTTCATTTGACACCCATACCGAGGGTGTTGTAAAGAAAAAGGTAGTCCACCATTTTGTATTGGCCGCCATTTTGAATTTGGAATTACGCCACAGAGCTAATAGTATTCTACTTGTCATTTCCTTCATTTGATACCCATATCGTGGGGGTTGTAAGGAAAAAGGGAGTCCGCCATGTTGTGTTGGCCGCTATTTTGAATTTTGGATGACACCACATACCTAATTGTACTGTACTTGTCATACCCTTTCATTTGAGACCCATGTCGGGGGTCTGGGAGCAAAATTGCAAAATTCAGCCGCCATCTTGGAACCGCCATCTTGATATTTTTTACAAAATGGTCAGATTGCATTGTCACGCGAGCTTTACATGTGGGCAAAATTTGAAGTTGATCGGTTATATGGAAGTGGGTCAAAATCAAGTTGCAAGATTTGTTTACATGAAACATACAACATACAACATACATACAGTATACAACAGGTCAGTACAGGTCAAGCTAATATAAAGCGTATAATAAAACACGGGAACGTGAAGATGAATACAAAGAGCCCAGATGAAAAAAGGAGCCTGGAAAAAAATTTTCATATTTGAAATAGAACAGTAGAAAGAGTGAAGACCGCACTAGCGCAGTATGACGGCTACAAAACAGATTCATGTAGTGATTGTGCGAGTATTGGAGCAAGAAACGATTCCTGAAAAAAGCAGCCTGTGCCCGGAAACCCAAAAGAGGAGGTATCTCGGCGTGAAGCAATTGTCGCGGTAACATGTTGTTGAGTACTAGTTTCCCCCTAATGCAGGCGTGGCAAATATATTTCGTGTTTCAAAACTCAATTCATGGACTACTGTAATAGCATAACCAGAGTAGAATCCTACAAATCAATGATAATTCGGCATCCCGAATCAACTGATAATACTATGTTGGTAAACCATGATCAATGTGACCAACCAAGTAAGGATATCCGTGACATTTTCTAGATCAATCAACATCTATAATATATTCGATAAGAGAACGATCTGGCCCCGTTCTTTTCAACCTTGGAGAAATTGATCCGAGGCTCAGGTGGTACAGTAGAAGACTTATTCCTCCACAAGTCCAACTAAATACTGGCATACGAGGTCTGTCCAAAAAGTATGGTGAATTTTCAAATTTCGCGGGCTACGTACATTCGATTATCGATTTTTTTATTTTGTTATGTTGGTATATATGCCCCTAAAGTGTGATAAAATATTCAGCTGTATTCATTGTTTACTTTGTCTGTGGCAGCCGCTAAGGTTAGACGTGTTTTGCGTGTTCGGCGATTTTTTGCTGTCGAAAAAAATAGATCAAAGAGTTTGCATCAAATTTTGTGTAAAAAATGTAGTTTCGATGTCATAACCATACACCCATGATTCGTCAACAGTTATGTTCCTTTTAAGCAAACGATAACAAAATCGATAATCGAATGTACGTAGCCCGCGAAATTTGAAAATTCACCTTACTTTTTGAACAGACCTCGTATACAGAGGACAAGGAAATGGGATTGAGCAGGTGGGACGGAAATTGGGGCTGCTCATCAACAAAAGTAAAACCTTATCCAGGCACGATACGGCAGTTTTCAAGGCGCTTGCACAGATCAACGAGTTGTATTCGAGACGGAGTTGAATGCATGACTCATGGAACTTGCTTCTCATAAGGCCATCAGGCATAAGAACTTTAATACCTTAAACCCAATAATTATTCCTTAAAACTTCCCCACCACACTGTTACTATAAAGAATAGCGAATTGTACACACTGTACCAGGAAATTATTTTAAACGTAACATTCCTTATTCCAAGGCTTCTCTCAAAATTTCTTCATCCCTGCAACATCAGCGAATGCAATTTAAATGTCCATTCTTTTTGCTGTGGCAATCATCCTTACAATTTTCTTCCCTTTTCTCTGTTACAAAGCTGCTGCCAGACCCATCGTGACGCAGCATGTCAAACTATCTGAACTGTCTGACGAACCTTTCAAAGGGTTTTCTCCAAAAGCTTATTTTATTAAATAAAATGTGGTGAGGGAGGGGGAAATGGTTGGTTCTTTTTTTATGATACAAATCGAAAAGTTTTAGGGTGGAAAATGGACATATGAAACCTTTTAATGGTTTTATAGATGCAAATTTATATAAGGATATGTCTTCGACCGAAGCTAAATTTTTAAGCAGTATAGCTTCGATTGTTTGAAAAAATATTTCAAATTTGATGAAACATCTTGTAAAATTGGTGTCAATTAAGTTTGCACAGGATTCGAAAAATCTTCGTCCTGAAGAACTCCATAGATCTAAAATTTTTATTTATTTTCCATTAAGTAAGAAACCATGTTTCTTTCAATTCCTTTTCATGATAAAGAAATGCTATCATAGTTAGTTATCATAGTTATTCTGACTGAATTTTTTTAAATAACTACGTTTGTTTATTTAATATTACTTTATCATTTTCTGTTTTACAACATGATTTTATCTCAATAATAAAGTTACTATTTATCCAACAATCAACCACCCAATAACAATTCTCTTCTAAATCTTGGAGACAACAATTAATAGAAAGTTTATGAATTATCTAAAACCCGAACCGCTTTAGATAAAAAAAGATCTACTAACGACCATGTGTCTATGTGTCTAAAAGACCATCTCAACCAAGCATACATCGCTTCTATGAACCTGGTCTAGTTGCTCAAGGTATCTCCAAGACCTTTGTCAATAGTAGAACATCCTGCTAGACTGAATCAACTCCAAGCTATAAAAACTGGATGTAAAGAAGGAAAACAAGAAAGAAGCAAAGTAATCAAGGTGGCAGAAATGGTTTCGAACCACGGACCTCTGCAATGGTAGACGATTTAATCCCTAGATTACCACGGCAGGGCAAAAGATTTTGTCCGCACAAGAATTGAATTGAATTCAATTCCTCCAATACCAAATACTTTCACTTCGAATAAAACCTGCAGTGACTTTCCTTCTATCTCACTGAACTGTGTGAATCTAACGGTTCACCAATTTCATAACATCGCAGGTGTAAAACTTACTGAGGATCTATGTTCGACTAAAAACATGTTCCAAATCGCTAAGCAATGGCCATTCATACACGAGGGAGCATGCTTCAGCAATAAAAGCTTTGTTTGGGCAAGGGAGGCGGGCGGAGATGCAATAAGTGAATGTTTCGTACTTCGGTGGAGACTTCTGTGCTTCTGCTTTTGACCTGCGAACAAGGAAAACACGCAGTCGCATTAATAACAATGCTTTGGAATAATCTTCCACAGTCAGTATTTCCGAACCCGAAAAACATCCTCGACTTTAAATTCCAGATCCCTAATCTTATACTGTTTTATCATCCGAACTAAGCTTAATACTAGACACTGCACCATGATCACCTGAATGACATAGTAGTAAAAGTGGTGGATTCCTAAGCTTAGTTTTCTCACTTAAAAAAGACTTAAGTAAGGTTAGGTCAGTGGAGCGAACTGCCATTACAATTTGGTGTTTTGCCTAACAAGATTCCATGGAAGCCCAACAAGCTATTGACACCATTGATATACTCCGTATAGATAGCTATAGTATTAGTATCAAAAGTGCACGATGCTAGTTTTAAATCTAATATCGAAATTTTCAAATTATTTTCTTAGAAGTAAAAAATAATTAAAGTTTTAGAGTCTACTGAGGCGCAGTATGTTAGATAGTTTAAAATACATAGGTTAGAATAAATGCCTTAAAAAAGGTGTTAGCTTTAATAAGCACCACGTACGCGACTGATCATATTTTTTTTCATTTGTGATCCAGTTTTTTTGTAAACATTTAATGAATTTTTAACTATAATTCTAATTTTATTTATACTCTAAAATTCCGCTGTAATCCATCGAAATCTTCTCTTATCAACCAACTAATAAAAACTCCTATTTAAAACGATTAACACAATATCTTCAAGCCAAATTCTATAGAAGGAAAAAAGGCGCTCTTTTTCTTGTTAAATATTCCCTAAATCGATTTGCCTCCATTAAGATAGCAAAGAACAAAATGGAGATGAAAAAAAATGAAGCAGAAACAGAAGAAACCAAAAAAAAATATCAAGAACAAAATGAGAAAATGCCTAATGATGCCACCACCATTCCTCTGTTCATCCTTGCTCTGCTCCGGGCACAGGCTCCGGTTATAAAAAAATCATAAATTATCTGCAGGGGCAGGATTTAGATAAGAGTACATGAATGAGCAGAGCAGGATATAAATGATGCCATTTTGTAAGCGGGCGGTTTTTTGCCGGCTCCTTCTTCTTAGAATCAATTTATGTGTTAATAATTGGTTTAAGCTTGAAATGGGTTCAGCTTTATGAGTTTATTCAAGCAATGTTACTTTTGGCATTATAATTCCTGGCGTTCTTTTTGTGCGGCACCATTCTGACGCATGTAAAGAAGATGCCTCGTAAGGATTCAGTATGATGTGGGAACATGTGGAAGGGTGTAGAAGGTAAGTTGAATGTAAGTTCTTATTTCCTCCATTTATGAGATGTTAATTATTAAAATTGTAGTTCTTACGAAATGCTGCCAAGTTCCTAACCTCAAGGGCGAAAGTTGTAAGGAAAGACTCATTTGATCCGAGAAAATCACGAAGGTCTACCAAAACCGAACAGAACCCGTCCACTTTGAGTTTGTACTCTGAAAAATTTCACACTGCGACAAATGAAGGTGTATCTGCAAACCGACTGTCTTTAATATGAGATGGTGGAAGCCTTTTGTGGTTTATCTGTGATAATATCGCCAGAATGTTAAAATTATCGATATTAGATAAAACTCACCATCCTCTAATGAAGCAATAGGAAAAAATAGTTTAGGGATTACGTTTTCTTGCGATTAGCTGTCGTTGTACTTCTCAAAATCTGCATTGACGTTCTAGCTGTTCCCTACCTTCAAAGTCATAATCTTAGGCCCGTAAACATCAACGGAGATTTTCAATATCTCGAATCAAGGATTACATTTAGGGTTTCGCATTTTATTTTTATTTCAATGAAAGTTTAATCTCAGCGTAAAGCTCACTCGAACATTGTAAACGCTTTCGTATATGTAAAGTAAGACTGTTCAAAGCCAAGCACGAATTCATCCTCATACACCTCAAAAACACTTAAAGCATTATTATTGTAATTTGACAGAAAAACATCTCAGATTTCACATTCGAAGTATTTCGGATTTCGAGATTTTACACACAGCGAATGCGATTATCAAATTAAACCCCCCTTCCGCCCCCAGCCCAACTCCTCATTTCAAAACTTAACAAAGTAGCAAGAAACAGAAAAACGTTACGGCGCGTTACATGGGGGGAAAAGAGGGTCAAAAATCTCCAAATATTGCGTTACGTAATACTTGAACGCCCCCTAAAGGTCGGAAGAAGATGTTAATATTTCTACGTGCACGATTTAATGGATAACGTCAACGGCGAAAGGCTATATAAACAAGTTTCAATGATAATAAAAAAGGCCGCTATGTATGTATTTCAGCTTACGGTATTGCAGTGTCGCGAATTTTTGCAACTGATGTCACGAGCTAGACTAAATCTTTGTGGATCTAGAATAATTTAAAAGATGTCTTAAATTATTAACCTGTCCAGTTTGTCAGGACCTTGTGTATTTCAGAGTCGCAATCTGTAGCGGTACAACAGGTGGTGGTTAAACAGAGAGCCATCTCTAAAAAAACTCAGGCATTAAATGTTACAATTCTTAGGTTTGAATGTGCATTACCTTTTATTGCTTCTAGATTGTGTGCGTATTTACGAAGCATATCGCTCATTCCATGTCAAACCGAACACTAAATATTAATTGATCATCCCGATTTTTTTTTAATTTTGCAGACGCATTCTGTTCATCATTCCATCAATATTTCATATATTTTCCAGATATTAGTGGTTTTTTAGCGGGTCTTCGACTTAATAATCCAGCTTCTAAGGGTCTTCGTCGGATTGTTCTCTGACTTATTCCAAAGCCAAAATCTTTAGGAAGTTGTGCTTAGGATATGTCAGGATTTAAAGATGGTCCCTTTTAGCAAAGAGTCCTCCCTATTATATGTTTTGTTCGATCTTCCGCCAGAATAAAAAGGTGAAACCCGTCCCGTTGCCTCGTACTTTGTTATCATTCACGACATTACTGACCGTTAATCATTTAGAGCCTAAAGTTTAGGCAGTCGCAATGGCAAATTTTCCATTGAATTGAGGGGGGTGCTTTAGTTTTGTCCACTGGTACAATAGTTTATCATTTCATTGTATAGTTTGAATTGTAAGACTCGAGTACATATTTATGCTATAATTTTTGAGTTTTTTTATATTTTAGATATATAAATGAATATTTAGATATAAATTTTGTAATATTGGATAGTTGTTTTTATTAAGTTTTTATCAAAATAATGAAAAATTTATGAAATATTTAACGGCGTGCTTTAGTATTGGCCAATACTGTAAGTGCAGAATGCACCTTTCCGCCACGTCGTCGCATGGAAAAGGACCTTGTTTTATTCATTTTCCGTTGTACCTACCGTCCCTGTTAACATGTTCTGCGTGTACGCGACATGTTCAGCCGTCGTGCCGCGCGGTCACACTCTTTTAAAGAATTGTTTAAATATGACCCCGTTTGAGTTCCATTTTCAAATTTTCAGTTTCTTTAGTATTGAAGTAGGAACACGAAGATATTTTTTCCAAAACTTTAAGTTGGTGAGTTGATGATGTAAAATGCTAATGAAATTTTATAGATAAATAATAACAATTTATTAACATCAAACGCAAATTTTAAATATACCACAGTGGTATTACCGCTACATCGAGTGACTCAAAATCTTCAAAATCGACCTATGTAATTTTTTTGTACGACTAACGGTTTCGAAGATACAGTAATTTGAATGGTCGGCCGCGCGACGTTTTTTGAAATTTCTTGCAATTAACAACCGTGCATATCTTCTGAAAAAAAAATCGCAATTTTTTTTCCCGAAATATGGGTCCCATTATTTCATGTGTAGAATGCGTCTGCAAAATTTAAAAAAAAATCGGTATCATTAATTTAAATTTTTACCGAAAAACGTCCGGTTTGGTGTGGAATGACCGATATACAAATATGTATGCGTTATCTTGATTGAAAAGTGGAAGCAATACCTACAGCTAACAGTGGAAACAATACCTATATCAATACCTATAGAGAACAGAGAAATTCACAGGTTTGTGAAAGTTGATCAATGGCGATACTGCCCTTGCGACGAAACCCCAGCTGGCCAATAAGTCACGGAAGCTACAAGATTTTTAAAGGAGTCTGCCCACATAATCGGAGCATACCATGACTGTGCTGTGTGAACGTATCAAGCATGAAAAGAAACGCGGCACGCACTACTGTGCCCACAGCAACGGATAGATTTGTTGATGGTCCGGTCATAACGCTACGGTGTTGGTCGGTGACGGAACGGTCTAGTGAGTCTAGTAGTTGTTTTAGATTAATTCATAGAAATAATATTTTCTTGCATGTGTCGATACGGTTATTGTCATAGTATGACACGTTGTAGTGGGCAGACTCCTTAAAGCTGTAGTTTTTTGGAACCGATGAATCGAACACCTCCATAAAGTGCGATCTACCATAAAATTCTGAGAATTCTCTTTGTAACTCTTTGACATCAAGAATAGTTATAAGAATCAATAAGATCAATTTAAAGATATGTAACTGCATATAAGCAGTGTAGTAATATGTCTTATTGTAGGAATATGCCATAGGGTGTCATCAGGAGTGGACGGAAAGCAGGACGTAAATTTTGAACATTTCAAACCCCTCACACAATGATCTTAAGTTCGGCGTTAGCTCTGTATATAAAAATTATTATCTACCCCAGAAGACAGAACTATACTTGCAGAATTTCGAAAATAGCAACCCTCAAACCCACTCCAAAAAAAGGTTATCAATCTACCAACAATCATAACATGATACAGATGTCACTGATTCGTTAATGGCTTTCACCGCCACAGTAATCTTGGCCATTTTTAACGCTTATTAAAGTCGATTTCATATGGACTTTCTACACATAATTTCATTGCAATCACCATCATCGAACGAAACATTTTTATCGCCTTAGCGTCACCGATATACGAAGGTCCCCACCAGCCCAAATCTATACAAGAACGTACAGATTTTACAATAGTATGTCACCAGACCAGAGTCTAGTGATTTATGATAGCGCAAGCAGTGGACAATGGATTTTGTGTCTAGTCATACAATGCGAATGGTTCGAGTTCGAGAAGACGTCGATTTATCGGAGGAACGACTTACCTAGCTGCGGCTACGCGCCGTAAGGTAACCCAATCAAATTGTTACCTCGTCTATTGAACGACTAGCACAACGGATAAACAGGAGACACTGCGGCATCTACTTGGGCTGACATAGTCTTAAAAAAAATTTCTTAGCTGAATGGCAGAGACATCGTGAATGCGATTTATTAGCGTTAGAAGCGCCTTTTCAAACCCAGTGAAAGACGGTAACGGCTCAATTGGATCGGTTGACACTGATGCGAGTCAATAATAGCGGATAGCACACTTCACAGCCAGGAGAACAATCGCCTGGAAATTGGGTATTGCTGTTACACTTCGACATGGGACATGGCTCGAGGCTTATATATGTATATGGGTTCGGGAGGGGTGGACAAATGCTGCAAGGGAAATATCCATCAGAAATAAAAAGGGGGAGAGAGGAAAAAATCCCCAACCGAGGCACAGCAACAAACAAAACTCGATTTTTGGGATATAAAAGACACCATGGAGGAAGAGCAGGAAGGAGAGTATATCGCTGAGGAATCGAGAATAGAAAAGAATCCCCTTCTGCGCCTATGACGGGAAACTGCACCGTAATGTCGGCATCATTTTTCATGAAATGGTGGCGGCGGCATGTTGTGCGTATTTCCTCTCTATAGGCCCCAGCCAATTCCCGAACATTGAGGATTGATCCGTATAGGCTCATCGTGTGTGTTTGCGCATTTATCAGAGAAAATTTCATATAAAAACACCCCTAGGTGGAGTGAAAACCCAGCCACTCTACACACCAGCGTAAATCCCTTTATATATATGCATGCAGCTCTCCAGCTTGGCGGATTGACGGCTGTAAAGGGATTATCCAACAGTTGAGGTAAGAAGATAGGTATAAATACAAGAACCATGAAATTACGTACACTATTTTCGGCTATCGAATGCATGCGATAACGAAATGAAAAAAAAAGAAACATAAACCTAGAAACAAGAGAAGAGAAACAGATATGATCCCTCCGTCCGATAGACCCAATATTGGCCGCATCTGATATGCTCGGTGTGTGTCTTACGTCTTACGGATTGATTCCCATCTTTTTATATGGTAAGAAAACGCAGCGGGACACTGAGCGATTTGTAAATCAACCTGAATATGTACTTAACGAAGAAGTATGTTCGGCGCACTTTTTGGGGCTCAGTGGGGCAATAATCCGTGCTATAATCACATTAAAGCCACCCGCTGAGAATTCTAATCGAAGGTTTGACGTGTTTTTTTACAATGGAAATTATTTTTTTCCTGTTTTTCGAATGTTGTTGAATTATGTATTTAAATTAAAAATATATTTCTAAATACATTTTTTGTGGTAATGGCAATTTTAATTAAAATTTTAGTTTCGTAAATAACTTACCAGTTTCATTGTCAATTCTGAAGGGTATCCCGGCCCACTCATCGTCAAGGTCTTCATCATCTGAATCGTTGGCTTCATCTTTCAACTAAGGTAAAGTAAACAAAAGTAAAAATTATTAGGTATTTTGGATCTTGTGGCTAGGAATAAGAAAATGATTATACTATGTAGAACTAGCGTCAAATCGAAGAATAAAATATTAGTCCAGGCGCTAGAGCAGTGAGACATATAAATTTTGGTTTTGGCGTGATGTAACGGACTTTTTTGGTGGAATTGGTCAGGAATGGCATCCCCAACAAAATCTAAGGGGTGCGCAAACATGAAAACACCTGGAAAATTTATGGGAGCCCAAAAACTGAAAAATTCACGAAAAATTCCCTGTTTTTTGACCTTTCTTGATAAATATTTCTTAAAGAAGGCTTCTACGCGAAAAGTTTCTTGGACATGTTTTGTTCGTTATTGGATTTGCTAAAACTTAGCGTAAGTTTGATTTTTGAAATTTGAATTTTTGCATTGCAAAATACCGAAAACTGCGAAAAATGGTACCCTCACTTTAAAGTTATACCAACAAAAGAAAATACCATTATTTTTCAATGTTATTCTGGAATTGGGTAGTTTAAGGTATGTTTAACTTATATCCAAAACATGATCACTGTCTGTCAAACAGTTTTTGCGTAATGGATTTTGCAATTAAGTGATTTTAAAAAATTAAATTTGTTGCACCGCCAAAGGAAAAGCTCCATGTTGGGCCTTAATTTTTTACGTATGCTTTAAGACTCACTTTACAATATCCAATCATAAAACTGCTGTTTTTTAAATTTTTTAAATGTATTTTAATATTTTGAAAAAAAAAACCCCTTAGCTGCAAAATAGCGCCAGAAATGCTCGGCGCCTTTCAAATTCGCTCGAAAAACAGCTAAATTGGTGCAATAGAAACTGAGTCCTTTTTCGAGCGAATTTGAAACGCGCCGAGCATATCCGAGGTAATGATATTTTGCAATTTTTTAAAAAAAATAAAAACTAAAAAAAAATTAACACACAGCAATTTTATGATTGGATATTGTAAAGTGAGTCTTACAGCATACGTAAAAAAATCAGGACCAATCTTTGGCGCTGCAACAAATTAAATTTTTTAAAATCACTTAATTGCAAAATCCATTATGCAAAAACCATTTGACCGACCGTGATAGGGTTTTAGATATATAAGTTAAGCATACCTTAAACTACCTAATTCCACAATTACATTGAAAAATAATGGTGTTTTCTTTTGTTGGTATAATTTTAAAGTGAGGGTACACTTTTTCGCAGTTTTCGGCTATTTTGCAATGCAAAAATTCAAATTTCAAAAATCAAACTTACGCTAAGTTTTAGCAAATCCAATAACGAACAAAACATGTCCAAGAAACTTTTCGCGTAGAAGCCTTCTTTAAGAAATATTTATCAAGAAAGGTCAAAAACAGGGAATTTTTCGTGAATTTTTCAGAGTTTGAGTTCGCATAAATTTTCCAGGCGTTTTCATGTTTGCGCACCCCTTAGATTTTGTTGGGGATGCCATTCCTGACCAATTCCACCAAAAGAGTCCGTTACATCACGTCAAAACCACTGGAAACGCTCCAGCGCCTGGACTATATTTGGAAGAAATATTGAAATATTAAAAAAAGGCCGACTTAAAAGTCAAGGTGGTAAGGTTTCGTGTTGAAGGCAGAATGGCTAGGCAGTGGATACGGATAGCAATCGGCCACACTAAGGTCGGTGCGTATAAGCAGTCCTAAAAGGGTGCACTTCTCTTTCCAGGTTTACTGGGAAATAAAACATGAATAAATATTAACAAAAACAAAATCACAGGCGATGTACAGCCATTGGGTTCTAAAAAAAGAGGTTACCTAGAAAGTTTTCCGGGAGCTTTGAAAATTTGAAATTTTATAGATTTCGATATGCTCTTTCCGAATTTCAACTTTGCCACCTCGTGTCTTTGCCGCTCGCGCGGAAAAATGGCGCCTGAAAGCAGTTTTTTTACAATATCTCCTTTACGACTCATTTTACGATAAAAACACTTATATACGAAATAAAACTAGACTAATTGGACTAAAAAAACGAACAATCCCCACTCGAAAGACACAGCTTGCACCATGTGAGTGACAGCTGTGGCTTTGCGAGTACCAGTCTGCTGCTTCTAAATTCGCATTGGTATATTCACCAAGAAGATTTTCTGCATGTGGTCTAATTCTATCTGCCAGTAAGGTTGAACATATTTTGTATGCAGTTATTAAGAGAGGGAAAGCTTTATATTCTTCTTAAATGGCGCTACAGTCCATGTAAGGTTCGGGCCTCTTGAAGTCTATTCTTCAAGTCGTATCTACGTCTTGCTAGTTCTCTCCAGTTTGTTATACTAAGTTCCCGTATATCCTCCAGCATGTCATCCATCCACCTATTTCTTGGACGTCCTACTCTTCTACTTTTTGATGGTCTACCGTTGAAAATCCTGGCTAGCATTCTTTCTTCCGAAGCTCGTACAACGTGTCCGAGCCATTGTAGTGTATTCAATTTTATGTATGCAACTACATTATTATTTCGTCATACATCTCTTCAATCTCTTCGTTTGTTCTAATGTGCCGTTCGTTCTGGTTCTTTCCTTCTATGTCTTTTTTTAAATGCACTTGGATCTAGTGTTGGTTATAAACTGAGTTTGTAAGAGGTGCCTCTTTTTTCTTTTGAGCCAGTACAACGTCATACGTCAAATGAGGCGAGGTGCTATTGTAATTGCCAAAATGACAAAAACAAGCAAATTTTAAAAAAAAATGAAGAGCTTTTTTACGAGTTTAATTCGAATTTGCATTAAACTGATTCAGTGAACAAATTAAGCTATTTTTTTGTGGTGAGGATCCAGGGAACTCCTTGGATCTAAATCCGATAGAGAATCTATGGGCTATTTGAAAGCAAAGACTCGCAAAAATGGATTGCACCACAAAAAATAGCTTAATTTGTTCACTGAATCAAGTATGGTATAAAGATGAACAAATTGTCCAAAATTGTAAAAGCTTGGTGGAATTTACGATTCAATGCGTAAAACTGGTTCTAAAAGCGAGGAGAGGTCATATTCAATACTGGTTACGCTTCAACAGAGTCTGTTTGATAATTAAAACAAGCAAGGTGTGCTTCAACATGAGTCTCGGAACTTTGAGTTCCATATCCAATATGTCTTTCGCGAGTTTTTCAGGTGCTCTAAAAATTTCGTTGAATGATACTTCTACATTTTCTCGTTCTTCTTGATGCGTATCCACATTTTCGTGAACTGAACATGCTTTACTGCTGATGCCAAATGAGGTGATTTCTCTTGCAGTCGAACTGAAGTGAGTGCAGTGAAATTGAAAATTCTGCCACAAACCTAGAGACTAACGACGAACTCGCTTTTCTGAACTGCTGTAAGTAAGCAGACCGCTGGAATGATCCTAGATTTCCCAGAAAGGACCTCGCACTTTTCCTATGGAAAAAGGCTTTCGGCTAATTTTCTTGAAATTTCCGAGCCCAAAAACCACCTCCAAGGGGCTAGAGAGGTATAATAGATTTCTGAATGTAAAACAATTTATTCTTGTATTCCACCGAATGGCTACCGAAAACAACCACCCCTTTGACCCTTTAACCACCGACCATCTAACCCCTCCTCTCCTACGTCTCCTCACCCCCAACTGTCAGTAAAGTCAAAATGCAGAGTACTCACGTTTCAATTCACTCTTTCTTGATTTTTTTAAAAACCAACAATACTTGTGCGCGTTTCATTCCGACGATTCGATTCGTTCGTAAACAAGCAAGGCCCTGTTACATCCCAAGCGCAAAGTGGAAACGCAAATTGGAGCTCTTTTATCGCACAGAATTTGTATGTTTTTCTCTCTGTTGCACGAACGTGGATTCCAGACAGAAAGAAAGCATACAAATTTCTGTGCGATAAAATATATCCAATTTGCGTTTCCACTTTTCGCTTGGGATGTAAAAGGGCCTTAATATCAAAAAATTGGATTGGGGTTCGTGAGTTTTGGCGATTAAAATGCGAAAAGTATAGATTTTCGCGAATTACGAATTTGAAAATTTTGAATTTGGAGTTGTGGTCTTAAATTAGGAAAACGGGAAAATTTCGAAAATGAAAACTTAGGAATTTGGAAAATGCTGCGAATGTTCAATTCGAAATTTGAAATTGAAAATTCAAAATTTTCCGAACTTTTTGAGATTCACGACTCTAAAAATTTAAAATTTACAATATCGTTATTCAGTTTTTCGGGGAGGGGCCCTGCTGGATACCGCCCTGCGCACGGTACTGTGATATGTATCTAAGGACTTTTCTTGCGATATCATCCTTATTTCACTTCCGTAACAGACCACAGATCTAATAAATACATATAACATCAATTTTGATTTCCTGTGCGCGATTATTGATTTTAGTATCTTTTTCTGGGCAAAAAAGGGTCTAGGCTACGTCTATCTATTTCTTCTTGTTCCTTGTCAGTAATCATAGATCCTAGGTAAATGCATTTATCAACTATCCCTGAATTGTGATCCTCGATTTGAAGATTTCCTTGGCGTCTTGTTCTATTAGATCAAGACTGTTTCCATAGCTTTGGTTTTGTCCTTATTTATTTGAAGTCCTGTTTCCCCACTCGATATTTACAGCTCTTCGTATGATTTTTGTACTGCTTGCAGCGATCGTCCACAATTGTCGCCATATCCTAATAATTAGATTGATTTGTTAATCACACTCCACTATGGCGACTCCTTACCAAATTTGTGCTTCTTATAATCCATTCCAGCGTTAAGTTGAATAAAATGGGAGCTAAGCCGTTCCGTTGTTTTAATCCCTGTGATTTTAAATTCATACGAGAGTGAGTTTTGTATTTTCACCTGCGAGGTCGTCCTTTCTAGTGTGCATTTTACCAACAGATTAGCGCGCTTTGGAGGATATTTTTAGATCCATTAGAATTTATACGAGATCTGGAATATGTTTACGTTTTTCTCTCAGCTGTTTTGGACGATTTGTTTTACAGTAAACAACTGATCGATTGTTAAGCGATCCGTTCTGAAGTCTGCTTGATACTCACCTACGATCATTTCTGCGAATAGTAAAAATTTTGTAGCCAACAGGAAGTATTGCGATTCGGCTGTAATTTTTGCAAGATAATTTGTCTCCCTTCTTATGAATTGGACATATTACAGATTTCTTCCACTTGTCTGGAAGGGTCTCTCATTCCCAAATATCGCATATGGGTGATTGTCACGAAATGGTAGTTTTCGATAGCTATAGGTTTTTCTTCTGCTACGATTGCGGAATGGATTTTTTCCGGCCCTTATCACTTTTATATGGTAATCATACAATTCCCTCATCCTGAATTTCCCTCTTACATACTCGTGAAAGAAAATGGCAGCTCTAAAACCACCAAAAATGTCGCCTCCGTAACCTGTTCTTTTCCCGGTTTTACGTCACGGACCTGTCATGACGGAAACATAAACGCCATTGGTGCTCACGGGTTATGTCAAATTGTTCCAGAGGTCATTCACCACCGATCACTTTTGAGTTCCCTCCAAAGTGCGCCAGGTTGAAAGTTCCTGGCTGACATTTTGCCCGTTGTTTTTTAATAATTATTATAGAATTTTCAAATCTGGAGTTTAGATTTTCGGAAAAAATTGTTACTTCTAATGGTGGACTAGGAAACCTGTTTTTCTATCCAATGTCGCCTCCGTAATCGTCGCCTCCGTAACAGCTATCATTCAATTTACATTACTCAGACCTGGACTGGCCTACCAAGCTACCGGGAGTTCACCGGCGGGCCGTGCCGAATGTTAAATCAAAAATGTCTAAATAATTTTTTTTTGAAAAAAGTAAATTTTTCCCACAAAAAAATAAAAAAAATTCAAATTTCAAGCGTGTCACAACTCCTTTAAAGAACACAAATCTCGCGGTCTCCTACGAAATTGCCAATTAGTTTGTTGAAGACTGTTATTTAATAAGGATTGTGTGGAATTTAAAAAAAATCTAAAAAATTCAAAATGTCAATGAAACGACGAAGAGGCTGGGAGAAACAAAAAAATTAAAAAACAAGAACTTTTAAATGCGTAGTATAAAAATTTTCCGGACATTATTCATAGGAAATATTCCAAGCTTTCTAATTTTGGGAAAAAAAGGTATAGGTTAACTACGTAATTTTTGAAGAAAAAAGTAGTGAAAGTTGAAATTGTAGTTAAAAAAACCAAAATTTTGACTTTGACGACTCATAACCAAATTGGTAGGGTTGGTAGTACCAAAACGGGTGCTTAAGTAATCCTGAGAGAAACTAGTTCAAATGGCTCGTCAGACGTGACCGAAAAGGCCAATTTCTTTTTCAGTAAATGTAGGACGTGGAAAACAATTCCCCGTCCAAAAAGTGGTGATCTAAGATCCGGTTTAGACGGTGCGCTCCAGCCCATGTGCCTCACGAACGTTTGGGGATGAAGGGAGAAGTGGGGATGATGAGAGGTACCACCCCACTTCTCCCTTCATCCACAAAGTTCGTGAGGCACATGCGCTGGAGCGCACCGTCTAAACCGGCTCTAAGGTTTGAAAAAAATAGTGATGTTGGAAAAGGGTAACGTAGTTCTTGCACGGGTTTTAAAGAATGCTCGGATTTTGTTGACAAGTGATGTTTTGTGGGGAAGCTATCGGAAGCTGAATCCAGAAAAGTTAATTTCATTTAGAACCGGTTTCATTCCATCGAGTTTATTAGATGGTGCTTGTGTCTCTTGGCCGAAGTCTTTTCAAAAAAGGGGTTGACCGAATGCTATGAAATTTTTTCCAAAGCACGTTTTCCTTAATATGCTTCGATCTGTATCCCAACAAAGCTGATATTATTTTTGGTTTGCGCGATATCGTGCGGGTACAAAAATCACGTACGTCGTTTAAACAAAAAAACGGCTCAACCGAATTTTATGAAAATCATTTTAGATCATGCTTTAGTTAATACGCTCCGATCGGCACCTCAACGAAGACGATATCTTTTTTGGTTCGCCCAATATCGTGCAGGAAAAAATTACTACGGACGTACGCACAAACACACCTATACATACACACATAGTTCTTCTCATAATTATGCTTAAAGAAAAACTTTTGAAAGCAAAAAAGAACTTCACTTGATTTTTAAAACAAAATGTATTGAAATGGGCCGAAATTTTTTAATTTCCCGGACCTAAATTCATTCTCAGTCCAGCCCTGCATGTACTGCTGATTTTATTGTTATTAAGCTTCAATTCGATTTTTTTTTGTTCTGATCATTTTGAATTTGGATTAAAATTTTTTATTAACCTTGCAACACGCGGGTTTTAATTTTTTCGACTTTCAAATCGTATAATGTTCTCTATTCAATTTGATTTCAAGAGTGAAACCGGCTATAAATGAAGAAAAAAATTCGGATTTTCCTGTCGCCTCCGAAGCTCTGTAATTTTGAAATTTTCAAATAAACATATTACTGGCGACTCCCGGTGTAGATTGTGGTAATCATATATTATATAGATGCTTGAATGATATTTAAAACCTGAGAAACATTGCTCTTTAAATAGTTTTTTATCCATTCCTCAATACATTCGAAAAACTACCATTTCGTGACAATCACCCATATAACCTCATGCATTTGTTTTAATAGTTCTTGCCCTACGTCCTTGAGTAGCTTCGCCTTAATATCATCTATTTTTGGCGATTTATTAATTTTCTGTTCTTCGAGCCGTGATCGTAATTCTATTGTCACTTCGTCCTCCGGTATTACTATGCACGATGGGTCGTTATTTTCACTGCTCTCTGGTGGTTACATATGTCACTCTTTGGCTGAAATTTGCTACTGCATTCTATTATTCGTTGATATGCAGTTCTTGTCCTTCCTTCATCTTGAACTTTTATAAAAGTTTCCTGTTCATGTATAGTCTCTTTTTTTCGACAGATTTTATCAGCGACTTTCCTTTCCATTCCATTGGGATTGATTTCCCAGTCTCTTGCCGAGGTTAACAGTTACCCCACTTGAAGGCGATGCAGAGGAATTGGGAGCAAAAGGTGAGAGAAATCGTTTATATTGCTGTATCGTGCATCCCATTTTGATACAGAGACCGCTAAGGAAATAAATTTTATGTGCATTATTTGTTAATGAAATATGGACGAGCCGTTGCCTCTGGAGTTGGCCCAACTTTGTAAGGTTTCTAGAGATAAAAATTGAGTTCTTTGAGTCTTCGGATCACTTAGAAATACGATGTATAATTGCTAGTACAAAACTTTTAAGAACATAAAAAGGAATTTTCGAAAATAAAAGAAGAGTTGCAAAAATACAAAGTTCATTGTTGATTATTTTTTAAGATCAAAGTCTAAAGAAAATCTGAAGTAACGGAAGAACAGTACCTACTTTTAAATAACTCAATATTACATTGGTAGCATTAAATAAAAATCGAATATTTTTCGGTTCATGCACAACCAAATGTAGATACTATTAACAACAAAAATATTTTTGTTCAAAAAAACAGTACTATTCAATCGATACTTTTACGACTTGTCAATAAACAGACCTTTTATTGACAGATAAAAAAATTTTGATTAATTTTTTTATATCAAAAGTAATTTTTCACTTTATCTCGATTTTGTATTTTTAATATCACAAACGTTAATATTTCTAAAATGCTTGAATTAAGACATCAATGGAGAAATTGCATCACAAAATTTCCAAAGTATTTTTTATCCAACGTCACTTGATGAAAACTAATTTATCTCAACCTTATTAATTAATATTTATAAAATCCCAGCGTAAAAGGATGCACTTTCAATAAGATAAAGTTCATTGGCTAAAGTTATCACTACACAGACTGCATTCATGCCAATAATTTACAATCAGCTTCTCACTTGTGTTATTCAGTAATAAACCAACAAATCCCTAATCTTGTCTAAATTTATACTTAAAGTAAAAAACAACAACAAAAAATTCCAGGTGTTTCCCACTTACCTTATCATCCTTCAATGCTTCGAGCGCCTTCAGCTTCTCAACTTCATCATCAGAACTTTGCGATGCTGATGCCTTTGCCTCATTTCCCGGTGATAACTTCGGCGGAGACAAAGAATACCCAAGGTCGACATCTTGCTTCCACAATACTTCAACAATTTCACTCTCCTGCAACAAACAAAGAAAGAAACAATAATTACTTTAAGTATATAAAAAAGGTGAAAAAGAACGAAGGTAAATTCGAAAAAGACAAATAAAATTAATTCACCGAAAGTCGAAAAGAACACGCGCGTCTTCCGATGATAAGGAAACAAATAACATAAAGTGGCGCTTGATAAACTGTCGACGGCTTATCACCACAGTCGCATGAGTCAAGCTGATGATCTCCCGGGCAGATTAGGCGAAAGGTGATTAGGTTGGGCGCTATCTTACCCCAAATATGTGCTTCATTGCGGGCGGCAGGTATTTGCGACAGAAGGCGATGCTTTACTAGTGCGGAGTCCTGCCGATTCGGATCGAAACTTGAACTGAGAAAACGGAGCCTCGGTGACTTCGATGCGCTTTGCAAGGACTGACGGTCAGCGTGTTACTGGTATGTCGGGGCTCAAGCTAATGGAATTCATACAATATTCGCGATGATAACAAATCTGCCAGGTAGATAACACCCAACAAACGGTGGTAATTTAGATAAATTTCAATTTATGTTCATACGTGCGCAGCGATAGAAGAAAATATTCTGCCAAAGGAGAAAAGTTTATCAGTTTTGTGGAGGCGACTACAGGGGAGTAGCCAGACACTTGAGATTGCGCGGATAGTTAGCCTCGGAGGTGGAGAGAGGAGACGACTATTTAATTAAGATTTTTTTTGATGGGAAGACGAATCTAGCACTAGTTACATAATGGAGAAGAAGTAAGTATCTAAAGTCGAGTTGCGGCAGTCACTATCGCGAAGTTTGAACCAATTGAAACCAGTTAATTGCCTAAAAATAGTCTCAGAAGGATTCATCTATCGCAGATTTTTTTCCAAACTTGATCTTGTTGTTGTGCTTCTTCTTCTTAAAAATGTTCTTACGTAATTCGGTGAAAATGTGGTGAATGTATATGTAGTAAAGATTATGGTGTTATGGCTTTATAGCTCTAGTTCTTACTGTTACCGTACCCAAGCTCCCATCACTTATAGATAAGTTCTTGTTGTTGTTGTTTTTTTCTTCAAAATTTGTTTACCTTCCAATATCACCACCGGAAACTGATTAATAATTAATCGCAAAAGTAATTCTTACGTGTCGTACAAAATTTTATGACATACGTTCGATGAGAAGTTTCATACAGTTAAGGCCCATATGCTGCATGCGACTCGGACGGACGAAAGCGATAGAAAAACGTAATAAAAGGTCTGCCGTTGTACGTTCTTATCTGTTATCTAAGCTGTATTTTTTCAGCGTTGAAAGATGGAAACCTTTAAAAGCTACCGGAGATCCTCGCCAAATTCTTCTTCTTTGTTTCTCCCCGGAAGACTGTCAAGCTGAAAACAGACAATATGCGTGCCATAGTATACAACGGTTCCATTGACACATAACAGTTGGGTTCCTTTCCGGCGAAGTTAAAGAGTGCATGTGTTTTGTTGTGTGTGCTTGTCTTCGACGGTTTAAGGTTATGACGACTGTGGCAATGCGGAAAAAACTTGAAACTAGGCAAACTTTTGCGTTGCGAGCATTCGGATTAGAGCATCACGAGATCTCGACAAACTCGAGAGTCTCGTCTTGGTCTCGACTCGAGAAACGAGACGAGAGTAAAGCTCGGTCTCGACAAACATATTATCGTCGAGACGAGATTATTCGCTCGAGATCTTGTCAGTCGTCGGCAAAATAATAGCAAACAAGTCGGGATGTATCTGATGAAGCGCGCACGGCCTTATTTTCAAAGTGGGGACGTGGTACTCATGCACATGCACATTGCCTCTTGTTTTCTCTCGACGGTTACGTATAGGTTGAGTCTATAAGTATAAGAGCCGTGATGGGCTCATAAATTTATATTCGAGATATGAGACGAGACGAGATGAGAGGAGACGAGACGAGATTAGGATGGGCGAGATCCGCCGAGAGTCGAGACGACAATCGAAATGGTCGAGACTTACCGAGATCGAGACGAGAGTCTTAAAAGTCTCCTCTTGTCTCGGTCTCGTGATGCTCTAATTCGGATGCATGCACGCTTATATCTGTCATCAGCTTCAATGCGCTTGCAACAAGTACTTGACCTGATTTTCAGCTGGTGGGCCATTGTAGGAATTTGAGTTTGAGATGGTCAGCAGCGCAATAAGCGGGGTCAAAAACCCATTTTTTTACTACCATCTGCTTTTAGCCAGGCAAAGGTGAAGCGCACTGGATACCTGCTTTAGCGCTAAGACGACTTGGCCTATACTTACTTACTTAAAGGAAGAACAATGGGTCTCCTAAGCAGACTTCGAAGAGACATTGCCAGAACTATGGCAATCATCACGGTACATTGGCGCTGCCTAGCTGGGTTGTCGAACGAGAGACTCTCGAGTCGTTCAATTCCTTGTAAATTACCAGTTCCAGCCAAAGCCTGGCAGATACGTTCTGGAAGACTTCCTTTCATGTAAAGTTTTTGGCTGTCGCAGAGCTTGGGCAACTACATGGGAGCCAACCCAAACCGATATTTGCATACCTACACCCCATCATAAGGCCCATGATAACATATGGAGAAAGGGCGGAATGCTATCGGACTGAAATTCTGTGTAGATCTCAAAGTTTCCATTAACATATATGCAAGATAATCTTTGCTAGGTTTTCCCTAAGATACCACAGAGCCGAGTCGTATGGTAGACCGACAGATCGAAGAACTTGTGCCAAGTTTCGTACAGCGTCCAGCTTTGGCAGCCTAGATAAACTGTCTTTCAAGCAGAGGTGTACGCTATATTGGCATGCACTCATGAGAAAATTGTTAGTAGATCTTTACCCAATTTGACAGCAAAGCGACAATCAGAGCGATAAAGTACCATACGAGTCCAATTAGTTTTTAAACGCGAATGATGAGGCAGGAAGTATCAATCCAGTCAGTCTTATGTAGGTCCTCGGACATCAGGGCTTCGAGGGCAATGAAAAAGCGGACGCCTTTGCAAAACAAGAGTCAGGCACTGTTTTCATTGGTCTGGAACCGACTATTGGGGTACCCTAACAGATTTGAATATGATGAAATACACACATCGAACTCCAAGGCGAATTACTGAGGTGAGAACTTTAGCTGATTTGGTCACAGGATACTGTACTCTAAAGGTGAATTTACTTATCCGACGTTTTTCTGTCGCGTCGCTATTTTTTAAGATTTCAACCAATCAGAACAGATGTCGCAGAAATTGTTTCTGATTGGTTGAAATCTTAAAAAAGAGCGGCGCGACAGAAAAACGTACGATATGTAAATTCACCTTAAATTATCGTGTCGTGTGCCGTGACAAGTCGTTTGAGTTAAAAAAGCGACTTTTCAGTCGAATCACAACTTTCCGCACAAAGTCAGGGAATGGAAGTGCTAACTTGAGTTTATGGCCCCTGATGTGCTGAAAGTCATAATTCGATTGAAACGCAACTTTCGGCTTGTAACGCCACACGACTCAACTTTCAGCACAGAGGTCAGAAAAAACTGTCTCTAGATGGGAAGGCGATGACTTTACCTTGGACCTCTTACATTTGGCAGCATCCTCACAATTGCTGTACTAACGATACACGATTTTGTTTGTGCTCTCCAAATAACCTTTAAAGTTAACTTTCTATCGACTCCCCGATTACTTCAAATCCTCTTCCAAACGTATCGCTTGCTGTCTTACCATAATCTTTACGAAGGTCTCCTTTCGTCGTTTGGTGATCCAAGCTGATATGAGTTCCGCCACTTCTTAATTCCCAGATCGCCACGTTGGCATATATTTCAATCTCATCAAAACGTCTTCCTACGATTGTCACTCCAAAGGCGCTTGCGAAACAGACAATGATCATTATACAAGGGAGGCGTCAGGTACGTCAGTAGTTTCTCGTACATTATTATCAACAGAAGAGGACCAAGAACGGATCCCAGTGGACCACCGCAGAATACACAGCATATTTTTGGTCTATCTTCTAATTTGGAGTTTAACCGCCTCTTTATAATACTTCCGTCCGCTATGCTCAGCTCATGGAAAACCATAAAGAAGAAAACGAGTTTCCCATTCGCTGGTTGGTTGTTTGAGTGAAAAAGCTGTGCTTTTAAACAACCAGACACTCGTTTTCTTCTTTTAAGGTTTTTACTCTAGTAAGATAAGTTTGAAAGCAAGCAAGACGATAGAATAAGGGAGCCTTGCAAATGCGAAAAAAGCGGAGAGTTTCGTGCGCCCGCGTTTTTTATGTCCACTTTCAATCTAGCTGAATGAAACATCGGACTAACATAAATAAGTTATTAGTGGTTTGCTTGGACATATAAAGACAAATTGTTACAGATGCAAACATCACATCTTCGCGTCGTCTAGCTACACAACAACTGATTTGCTCGTGGATGAAACACTTGCCAAACTTGAATTTCCAATCAGCTTTGTATAAACAATTTGCTTCTGGATGCATACGTCCTCGTCTATAATAGACCATAGATTTTATCCATTATTCATTTTTGCATATTTTTTAATATTTGAAAAATGGGACAGTTATAAAAAACATTATTCAAAACGAATATAGTTTTCTTACTCCGCCTATAGATTATAATTAGTTCAAAAAATGATCTCGTTTAAATGGTAGATTGATTTGGTGTCAGTCAATATAGCATATGTATAGAATAAACCATTTCCACATAAATCTACTATACACGTGCTGACGCCATAATTTATTTTCATTTATTTAAGTTCTAATTTCAACTAGAAATGCTACACTTAAATTTTTGTAAAAATACACTGATAAAAAAAATTTCTTGGCTTAAAGCACTTTTTCTTGAACTAAGCAACTCATGTTTTGGATATAACGAAAACAAAATTGTCTCGGGATAAGCAATACTCATAGTCTTGGTTTTATTGTCTTGGATGAAGACAAAAGTTGACTTGAAGTTAAAAAAATTACGAAACCGATGATATTATAATTGAAAAAAATTCAAGTTCTAAAATCGGTCTTAATAGTTTGTGATACATTTTTAGAGCGTGAAAGCCCGGAAAACGAAAAAAGTCCGATGAATTAAGAATTTAGTTTCTTGAGTAAAAAATTAAACAATCTTAGTTCGAGAAAGAAATATCTTGGTCGAAAAATATAAGTATTGAGCGAAGAAATTTTTTTGCTTGGCTCAAGAATTTCCAGTGTCTTCCTCTGAGACAGCATTCTCATGTTAAGACTGAAAAATTTTTCTACTCAAGACAACGAAACGAAGACTATCGAATTGCTGGAATCAAGACAATTTTTTTATCAGTGTAAAAACATATCTGATAATGTTGTTTTCCGACGTTGATTTGATTCAATTTTTTTGACGATATCAAAACAGGTTCGAGTTGGTTCATGTCTATTTCATAATTCAAGCAATTTTCTGCTCAGAATGCGCACACGCTACTACATTATGGTAAATTTTCCAGCCAAATAAGACAATAGCATTGTTGATACCATTTATCTTTCGCACAAATAGAAAAAAGTCTCTGTTCCATTCCCAGGTGTATTGGCCATAAAATGTAACTGTCTAAAATAAACAAACAATCGCTTCCGTTATTCTTCATATTCATAATCCTTCGACAAAAATAACTTTATCGTTCCAGACAATATAATCTGCAAGTGTTATCCACTTTCTAATCGTTGAACTTCATTGAGGTGAACTTATTGCACTATTGATGCGATCACCAAGAAATTTTCGGGGGATTCTTGACATTTCTTGAATGAAAATTGACGTGATATGTTTGCGGCGAAAAACTTGAAATTAAATAAATAAATTTCATCGTTTTATTTTTATCTTGGAAGTAGAAGATCCAAAGCTGGGTTTTTTGTTGTTATTTTTAGGCAAATGTTGTTATCTAATCGTTTCAGAAAACGTAATTGAATAAGTCAATTCGGAAGGCGAAAGGGAAAGTGATGTGTTGTGAAGAGTTGCCATATTAAGATTTCTTTTGATATACCTATAATTTTTATTTATAAGTGGAGTCAGACAAGTATCAAATTTTAGTGAAAAAGAAATTGTATCCAGTCTCAAATTTTTTTTTGTATTGTGTTAGTGGTACATAAAATACTATACGAAAAGGACATTTTTTACCTCTAGCAGCCGCCGCTACGCAAGTTATCGGCCATTTTGTGAAAAATCTACCATTTCGGTAGTTTTTTCGAAATATAGATGAATATATCTCGGTATGTGTATAGCTCCAAGAAAAGCGAAAAAAATGAGGCTGTTCGTTATGATATTGGATAACAGCGGTTACAATATGAAATTTTTATCTGCACACATAACCTTAAAAAAAAAATAAAAAACTGAAAAAACTGCTAAATTTTGGTTTTTTGATTTTAACTTCGGAGGTTTTAAGTGAAATTTGATGAAATTCCAAGTCAAAATATCTAATACAAGTCTGAAAAATTGACTTCAAATTTTAAAATTGATTGGTCAATAAATTTTGTGCATCGCATCGTATGAGGTTCCTTTTTATACGCTTTATATTAGCTTCACCTGTATGTATGTGTCTCTGTATGTATGCATGTATGTATGTTTGTATGTATGCATGTTTTAGCTTTATATTAGCTTTACCAGATGTATGTATGTTCTATGTTAACAAATCTTGCAACTTGATTTTGACCCACTTCCATATAACCGATCAACTTAAAATTTTGCACAAATGCATAGTTCGCGTGACAATGCAATCAGACCATTTTGTAAGAAAATCAATATGGCGGTTTAAAAATGACGATCGATTTCTGCTAGTGGGTTCCCCGACCCCCGACATGGGTATCAAATGAAAGGGCATGACTGGTAGAATGCAATTAGCTGTGTGGCGTCATTAAAAATTCAAAATGTCGGCCAAAACAAAATGGCGGACTACCTTTTTCTTTACAACCCACTCGATACGGGTATCAAATGAAAGGGTGTGACAATTAGAATACTATTAGCCCCGTGGCGTCATTCCAAATTCAAAATGGCGGCCAACGCAAAATAGCGGTTTACCTTTTTCTTTACAACGCACTCGGTATGGGTATCAAATGAAAATGTAAGACGAGTATAGTACAGTAAGCTGTGCGACGACATTTTAAATCTATTATTGCGGTCACTACAAAATGGCGGAACACATATAATAGACTAAAAAGTACAAAATATAAAATATAGTTTAAAAAACTAGAAAATACGCTTTTATTTTAAAATGAACTAAAAAGTAAAAAATAATTTTGAATGTTAAGTTTTCATTGCTCCAGCCAGTATATGGAAACAACCTACCTTTCGAAATGTGGGGCGCTAGCGAAAAGTTCCGGTGTTAATTTATAAAATAAGAATATAGGTAAAGAGTCCCACGCTTTTTTACATTTCGAAAGGCAGGTTGTTTCCATATACTGGCTGGAGCAATGAAAACTTAACATTCAAAATTATTTTTTACTTTATAGTTCATTTTAAAATAAAAGCGTATTTTTTAGTTTTTTAAACTATATTTTTTTTATGAATGATGAACAAGGAAAAATTTTTAAACTTGAAAAAAAAAGTTGGGAAAAAAAGGATCGAAAATCGTGAATTTTTTTTCGACACTTTTTCGAAAAACTCCACTTTTTTTGATAAAACTCAATTTTCTTTGTATTAGTAATTGATTTTTGACATTATGACAAAAAAAATGAGTTTTATCAAAAAACAGTGGAATTTTTAGAAGAAAAAAATGAATTAGAAGAAATCGTTATAGAAACAGCGGTATATTTCCATGAATATGGAGTCTTGGTTATCGTAAGGACTTCGGCTTTCCTTTGATTAATAAAAAAAACAATGGTGTATGATGGAAAATAAAGGGTCTTATTTGTACAAAATATATGAAGAAAGAAGCAAATTTTTCCTTCATATTTCAGTGTAATTCAAAAAATAGGTCGTTAAGGACATTTTTTCTGAGCTTGTTTAACATCTTCAAAAGTTGCTTTAAAAATTCCTGGAACACTTCAAGACTCCTTTACCATTCAAAAATAGGTGTAACTCACTGATCTGCTTTTAGTACTTTGAAACACTAGAATAGTAAAAACAAATCAGTGAGTGACACCTATTTTTGAATGGTAAATAGCATAGCAGTTTTCCTCTCAGTATGCATATTGCAAGAAAAAGTAGATTAACACCGCCCTGCTTGAAGTAGTGTGTACCGTAAAATACACCCTAGAATACAACCAATTTATCTTGGCAATTACGTTAAGTGCTTTGGCTTTATTTTGCACCCGAAGCTGAATTGCAGGCTTAACATCGAAGAAAGGGCAAAGAACACCAGTGTAGTTTTCTATGCCAGTAAGCAGACCTTCTGCAAGAGATACAACTTCACTGCAAACCCAAGTGCATGATTTTAAAACGCATTTCGCGTGTAAAATCATGTAGTCACTTTTTACACGTTTAAAATGTGTTAATTTTTAATACGCGAAGTGTGTAAATTTAACACACTTAATGCGTGTGTTTAAAACACACCAAATATGTATTGCTTGGAAGCTTTTGAGTGAAGCTTTTTTAGCGTCGTTTTGCGGGGAGTAAACTTTGAAAAATCCTCTCCGTAAGCTTAAAATAATTGATGTAAACTGCAACGACTTGTCTCGATGCCCTTCTGTTACCGACTGGAGCTCTCTGGTCATTGAGTGAAAATGCGTTTTAAAATCACACACGGGTTTGCAGTGTATAGAAGAGATCCCAGAAGCGGGAAGGCTTACAGGCTGTACGCGCCGGGAACATCTCACTGTTCAGCTTCCTTCCATGAATATGCAAGACAATCTATCCTCGGTTTTCCGTAATATACGAAGACCGAGACAGACGTATGTGATTTGAGACCAAAGGCCCGAGTTTACTCTCTAAAAATGAACCAGTGAAAATTTTACTGGTTCATTCAGTAAACAATAATTGCACTGGAAAACCAGTGCATTCGTGCCTGTTTACTGATTGAACCAGTAAAAAGTTATCTCTAAACATGAATTAGTAAAAATTTCACTGGTCCAACCAGTGAATTATAATTTCACAAAAACTTCCAAACCAAAACGTGTCACACATTGTTGAAAAAATACAATTACTAAAAATATTTTAATAAAATACAAAATGGTGTAAGGCTCACACTACTACCTTCAAAATCACTTAGATTTTATTTTTTAAAGATTAATTATCGAAATAGAAGAAATGCAGTGTTCGAATCCTTTCACAAAAACAGAACACCACCTAAAAACACCTAAAAATTCAAAGGTAACCAATATTTTTACATAATTTAAAGAAAAGATCGAGGAAAAAATGTTTTCTTTGAAATGCGCCTGGTGATCACAAAAGGTGCAGAAGGTGCGTAGATCGTCATGAGCTAATCCTGCCATTAGCAGCCTGATCCTTTCTGATCTCTTTTGTCCAGCAATTTGTAATTCGTTTTAAGGAGATTTCTTATCGGCAATCTGACTTTTCATTTTATTTTCTTATTCCCCTTTCTTTTGGCCGAGGAGAGCTGTCAACAGAATTTTTGGCGAAGGTCTTAATAAGTCTTTTGGTGTTTTTTTTTGTTAGAAGATTTTGTTTACTTGGCAAGTGGCGGGGTTATATTTGAGCAGGAGTAAAAGTTGTGTTAAATCGAAAATAATAATATTTAAGTTCGAGTTCTGCATTAGAAATACGCTGGAGGAGGACGATAGATTTTGTGCAAGTTCTTAATGTTAATAGTTTGTGGTGTTCAGTTTTCTACTCGTGTACTGATGCCATTTTAGTCGCGATCATCATTGTTTATTTTGATTGGTAGAATTTTTGCAACGATTATATTAAGGATTGTCTAAAGACCTTATGTTAGGGACACTCCAAAAAGTCGTAATGAAAGATATTTCTGAAGTTCACCTCAACGGTGTTTTTCTGCTTTTCAGAAAGTTGGTTCAGTATTAATTCTCTATTGGCACGATCTGTGTGCAATTCAACGAATACGTCGTTATCTTTTATATAAAAGGAAGATGCAATCGGTGAAAGGCGGTATATGATCAAATCCTGCAAGTGTAATATGAATTCTTAAATTATATTTTTTTGTACTTGTGAAATACAATAGGTAATGTCACAATAAATTTTGACTATACATCTGTGATTATATTATCATTATCCATAAACCACATTTGAATTATTGAAGTTTTTCCTTATTTGGTTGGAATTGGATTAGTATGAGTACAATCCCCGTGTTCTTTTAATGAACTGGGTTTTGAGAGCTTTTGAGGAGCTTTTGAGTTCCCATACAAAATCGAAGAACCAGAAGACCCAGATAAAACCTGGGTTTTCGATTTTGTATGGGAACTCAAAAGCTCTCAAAACCCAGTTCATTAAAAGAACACGGGGAATTTTACTTAAGTTAGTTTATCGGTAGATTATCGCGGGAATATTTTTAATTGCTTTTATACATATACATACATAGTACACTTTGTAAAAAGTACTAGAGCTTAAAAAAGTAAAAGATATTTCTAAAATAGTATAGGTACTAAGCTGATATTGCTGCATCGTAATTTTGGTGCCATCTGCCACGCAGTGTTTTTACATCAATGGTTTATGTTAATCATACTTTTGTGCTTCACGATTATTACTTGGCTTAAATTTTGCGTTTCAATGAAATTACATGTTGCAAAAGATCTATGGTGTACCACATGTAAAAAACACAGCCATATGAATGATAAAAAGCATCCTTTCAACGTCCTTCAAAGTCTACGAACGAGACGAAAACATCGACAAAATCAAGAAGCTATTCCTCGAAAATGGTGAACACATTATAACATAGGTAGGTATGTTTTTTTCCCCAAAACCCGTATCGAACGCAGGTCGCTCAAGATATGATATCCCTCAGCTCAGCTCTGCATCTTTGGACTTGCTTCGACTTTTATCTGCTTTCGATGGTAAACATACCACTTCTAGGAAGGTGTTTCGAGTCAATTTATTCTTTAAAAAAAATTTGCTCCAGGATCTGATGACCATAATCAACCTACGAAGAATTATTGGGTCACGCGAAAAAATAATTTTTAATGTTTTTTTTTTGTTAAATTAAACAATCTCGACGAACTAATTATTGAACTATTTAGGACGGCATAAGTGAAAAGACGAAAGTCCATGACGCGAAGTGGAATCGAATCGCGGACATCTGGAATGGTAGTCGAGCACCTTAACCGCTAGGTCACCGAGGCCAGTAAATTGCACCATGTATGGTATTTTATAGCTTTTCGCTACAATTTTTAATATGGGATGAAAATTGCAAGCTAAGCTAGACTTATAATGATATGTAATCAAATCATAGAATGATCTCATTGAAGCTGGATAAGAGGGTCGTTGAATAAGTTCTTAGAAAATTAAAGAGATGGCACCGTATTATCAAAAAGGGCTGGCTTTTGAAATGACAAGTGATCGACGAACACAGTGTACCAATTAGGCATAGTTCAAGGCGCAATGTTTTAAATTTTGCATAAAAATTGAGTGTGAAAAAAATCGTAGCAATATGAGTGCCGCGTTTACTCTCAGTTGAGAATAAACGCAATGGTGTGGTCGATTTGGCGCTTTTCCGTCGCAATCCTGACGAGTTTCTGCGTCAATACATAACTATGCATAGAAAAACATGACTTCACTCCTACACTCCAGAGAAAAAGTAGCAGTCAAATAGTTTAAAAGAAGATTCGGTTGCGAAGAAGGAGAATACGGGGAAATCCATTGACAAGTGATGGCCCCGGTTTTTTTTTGGAATTTACGCGGAATCGCATACATCGATTACCTGACAAAAGGACAAACTATAAATGGAGAGTATTTTACTAGTCCGGGGAAATTAGCATTTTAAGGAGACAAAATTCCAAAATGGCTGAAAATTGGTCCACAGCTTCCTTGGGGCTTTTTAAGAAAACAATTTCGGAATCACAAAAAATAAAACATGGCCGCCGGAGATATCGCGTTTTTCCCGTGTTATCCTTGTATTTCGGTTTCTATCGGTCGTACAACCCCGTACAAAGGCCCAAAATAAGATCTAAAGTTGTAGAGAATTTCATCGTCAACATTTTGGGCCTTTGTACGGGGTTGTACGACCGATAGAAACCGAAATACAAGGAAAACACGGGAAAAACGCGATATCTCCGGCGGCCATGTTTTATTTTTTGTGATTCCGAAATTGTTTTCTTAAAAAGCCCCAAGGATGCTGTGAACCAATTTTCAGCCATTTTGGAATTTTGTCTCCTTTCGTGCATTTTTTGCTAATTTCCCCGGACTATAACGTCCTTATTGCATTATTATTCATTATGAGAAAGAATCATGAAAAAACGTACTCATTTCGCTAGAAAAATAGTTCTCCTCATGTAGGTTTTGCCAGATCTCACAACGGAGCCAATGATTGGCCAAGTTGTCATCGGTCGGCCAAGACTCGTAACTTTTATTGGGTCACGCTTGGTAAAACGCTGGCAACCGTTAATGTCATATTTTAAAATATTGATTGAGTCTACAGTTCATGCGTATTTTGAATGTGTTGCTCTTCTACTCTTCAAGAGTGGGGGGTCTAACTAAACTATAACATATATTAAAATAAAATAGTATATTGTCTTGCTAAGTTTTCGAAACCGACCATATTGATAATGTCGCGTAACTACTATAAAGTGAAAAAGTATAGAGAATTACGGAGAATACAGAACAGAGAAGATGTTAGCGAGAGTGATAATTTGAATAGCGATGAATTTTCACTTACTCAAGTATAAAGAGTGTAGGTACCTACCTATATAATATTCTATTTTACCTTTTTATATAAAATATTTGATTATTGATATTTCTTACTGTATTTAACTATTATTATAATATATTATGCAATTTCATATAAAATATTTGTATAATTATTTTTTTACGTATCAACTAATTATTAATTTCAAAAAACTAAATTTTTTTTATTCTTGGCGGTCTTTGCTGGTCCAGTATCGTGAGCCATTACAAGTGACCAGTATTGGGCCGAAGTTATCATCCAGCAGTTTTGCTGAAATGGGCCAGTCGAGAGTGGTGTTATTGCGTCATTACTGGCTAACTGGCACCCAGTACTGGTCCTTTACTGGGCCAATTGGTAAACCCTACATGGGTCTTGCATTAGGACAATGCACGGGTGCACGGCACAGTTTCGATGGCGAAATTTATGGAATTATAGATCCAATTATTACAACATCCACTATTTTCACCAAAATTGGCTCCCATTGAGTGTTTTATTTGTAAACTTACAAAAATGGTTCGGGAGAAAAAGATTCACAACAAACGAGGAGGCATCGCCTAAAAAAATGCATATTTTAAAGACTCCGAAACCCTACTTTTTGGAAGGCTTAAATGAATTGGTGAAAGGCTGAGTAAAATGTATCGACCTATAAGGAGATTATGATGATGAAAAAAAAGAAAAATCTATCCAAAATTATTTGTTTTTCTATCTTTTTCTAAGGTTTTATTGAACGACTCACGTATTTACAGTAGTGTTATTGAGGTGATGCATTTTCTCCTATCGATATTTCTAGTCAGTTATTGTCAGTAAATTTTCAGACCATTATTAATCTTTTCGTAAAAACACATCAAGGATAATATTAAACTCGTCGATTTTCATGGAATGGAATTGCAATTTCGTCTGCAATTTTCGGAAACATAGTTTCATGTTGACTTTTTTATACAAGCTGAACATATTAACGTAACTATAAGAAAACTGGAAAATGGAAGTTAATAAACATTATTACATATCTTTCAAACTGAACAGCATCGGCAACAAAATTTCAACCAGCATCAAAAATGAGAAAATCCCCAATTTCACAGGGCACTAAACACCACCACAGAAAACTCCTAAAAGTAAGTATATATCCAGGATTCCGAAACGTTCACGTCCAGCATATCCCTCGCAGGCCAGTAATTTAAGTGATAAATTAATTCTGAAATGCGTACACGTAAAGCCCTATTAAATAAAGTAGAATTCCATTCCTTATCCAGCGGCAACTATGCTGCCTTTGGGCATTCATTTAATGCTGTACGACCGAGCGGGCCAAACTTCAGCATAATATTCCACAACGTCCATCAACAACGACGACAACAGGAAGGAGTAAATGATCAAAGGGAGCGCAGAGAGGCGAGCCAAGCTGGAAAAAATTAAAGGGCAAAGGGAAAAAAGAAGGAAAATCGCTCTAGGAACCGGCATCACTAATCAATCACCCGAGCCACGCCCCCTTTGCCGTTACTCAGCACAAACGCAGGGCAATTGTGCGCCGCTGGTGGAAATGAGAAAACTCGATATATATCTACCTAGGCGCTACCCGGAGCTGTGCTGGGCTCGCTATGGCGCTGGCGGCTGTTGGAGGAAGAAGGCACAAGCGAAAGAACTTGAAGCCATCATTTTTTGGGGCGGTTTTGTGTATATAAGAGAGGTTGGTGATGAGGTCGAGTGAAATGGTGGTCGCAGTTATGTACTCTGGGCTGCTGCTGAAGGGAAGATGTGGATTCATTTAAAGTGGCCATTCCAGTTTGTGGAAGGCTGGGGTTTTTGAGACCGACAACAGATGGCACTGGAAATATTTGATTTTCAAACCCAAACGGATTCGCGATAACGAACGAAAAATTTTTCCGAGCTATTCTGTTGGGTGTTTTATTGAAGATAAGACGGTGTTTTATAAAAGAGGCAAGAAATTTGTTAAGAATATCGCTAGGGGAGAATATTTTGTGCTTAGAAACGATAGAACAAAATCTGCTCAGTTTGTTTTCAGTTATTGTCGGGGGCTCAATCCCGCAAATTTCACTCTAATCTTTTCCTTGGCCTATTGGTTAACAATTGAGAGTTGAATTGAATGCGTTGAGTCGTATATCATCACACACACGTGAAATTCACATATTTTGATCGTGGCAGCAATTCTACCTTTTTTTAAGTGAAAAACCCAAGCTTAGGAGTCACCCTTTGTACTACCAGTCCGTCATGTCGTTCACGTCATGGTGCAATGTCTAGTAGTAGCTTGGTTTGAAGGATAGGAAAGGTTAGAGAGGGTCTGAGGGATGCTCGAGGAAATGTCGATGAACCTTACTTTTGAACTATAAGATTGCCTTATTTTATGTCAATCAAACAATATAATTTAACAGAAACGGAAGTTTGATATACATATATAACTATGAGGTACATTTTTTACAATTACACGTTTTATTTATAATGAACATTTGCCAGATTTACGAGGCATTTGGCTAATTTCACATCTACTTCAAAATTTAGTCTCATTGTCAAGTCATATAGTTTCTGGACTTGTAGCTCAGTGTTTCAATTGGTGGGTTTTGATGTTGAGAATCGTCTTGCACGACCACAAAGTTGTCATCGGTTATAATATGGACAAGGCTATTCCTGGTGGAGACAGAGTGTAGTAATTCAAGTCAATGAAGTTTTAAGGTCTCCCGTAGTAGAATATTATTAGTGCGAACTGCGAACGAATGTCATTCAAGTAAAATGGAGGGGTCCGCCCTGAAATCATATAGCTCACAAAACGGAAACTTAAGTTTGTTTCTAAAGCGGAAGCCACGCACATACCACACGTCCTCCGTTCTCCGTGTTTTTGTTTATATCAAAGTTGATTACAATGTTTTAGTTCAAACAGCACTAAAACATTGTAATCAACTTTGATATAAACAAAAAAAAAGAACGGAACGATAAAAATACGGAAACGGAGAAGATAAACAAATTTCAAATTTTGAACGGATTGACGGAAACGTTACCTCACTTTTTGTAGATTGAGAAAATACATATAGGTACTCACTTTTCAATAAAATCAACGATGCCATGGAAACGGACTTATTGTGGCTTACATAAAAATAAATATGGAACTCGGAACACCGATGCTATGTGGCAAACGCTTTACTTTTAATACCACCACGGCCACGAAATTATACTATCATAGGTCTACTCTGTTTGCGCGTTCAAGAGGCACATCGTCCAGTTGAATTGCATTAACAAAAAGGTAAGGGCTAATAATTTGAAGGGCCTCGAAGTGATCAGTTGAGGCTGCTTTGTTTTCCGAAGCAGAGAACCACGACAGCAGCGACTGTTGTTGACAGCCAGCTCATTTTTGTATTCCTCTGAGACGTCTTTAGACCCCCCCCCCCCCGCGAAGTTCGAAGGATTCGAAGTGATCTTTTCGGAATCATAAAATTCATTAATTGGTGACTCGTGATTATTGAAGGAAGTGAAGACCTCATCAATTTTCATCCTTTCATGGATGAGGATGGTCCATAAATTATTAAAGACCTTGAATTGCCAAATTTTGACACTTTTCGGTATAATTCAGACAAATTACAGCAGTTCTCACGAATATTTTATTCTCCCAGGATGCTTAGCAGCCCCAGTAGCAATTGCCAATGAAATCAAATTTCAATAACTCTATCTGAAAAAGTATGTTTGGGACTATCTTAACCAGAGGAAAGTTTTGTGGCCATCCATCAAAAAATTCTTTTGCAGAGAGGTAGGTAATCATAATTCCTTGTCTCATTGTCTCTTCACTATATTTCAGAACAAGTTTATATGCCCAATATAGACGACGACTAATGCATCCAGATGCAAAAGCTTTTCTGAAAGTTTATTAAAAATTCGGAAGGACTAAAGAATTCATGTGAACAAAGCAGTCAGAAAGATAGTAGAAAGAGGAGTGAAAGAACTGCCAATATTGTGGCGACAGAACACTGACCTCGGTGATCCAATAGGATATGGCTTCCTCAAGTATAAAGCTTATAGGCGATAATGGGATCGACGACAGGAAATTACTGTAAGGCGATGAAACAAGAAAGAGCGAAGTTAGCTAAGTGGGAGAAGTTGAAAGATTAGTGTTTCAACGAGACCCGAGACAATCTCATTCTCGGTATCGAGAACGAGATGAGAACGATGAATTATATTCTCGATCAGTCGAGACGAGAACGAGATCGCCCCATACGAGATTCTCTTCTCGACGAGATTATTTAAATTCTCATTCTCGTTTTTTCGAGACAATTTGAGACAATGCCTTAAAATTCGAACCGCTTTTTTATTATTAATTTATTCTCTAATAATTTATATTTTTATTACTTAATTATTATGATCATCCGGGGGTAGATAAATTTGTCTTGGAATCATGTGATAAAGCGTCCGGCTTCCATCTCTGAGTTAGTGAATTCGAATTCAGAGAAATCAGTTCTCGTTTTTTCTCTTTTCTTTTCAAATCATCATTTTGTAATCCCTCACGGTATACAAAAACAAGGCAATGTAAAAGACTGTATATCGTAAACGATATTTTAGTGCTAACGTCACTTGGTGACCATGTTCTATGATCTATGGTATTCGAAGTTGTCAGTCTCTTTTACATTACCTTGTTTCTGTATACCGTGAGGGATCACAAAATCTCGGTTTTAAGAGAAATTCTCGTACGAGACGAGACCGAGATGAGACCAAGACGAGCAATCCTTTATTGAATCTTGTCCGAGACCGAGACATGACGATATGAAGATCAAAAGCTCAGAACGAGAACGAGAAAATTTCAAATCTCGCCTCGGTCTCGGTGAAACACTAGAAAGGTGAAGGATCATGCCACTGCGTGAAGCTTAGACCCTTGGGATAATAGTCGGACGCCTCAAGCAATACGCTTCCTTGCCCCACCTTTTGCGTCTGGATTCATAAATCTTCGTGTGCAATGGACTCTTCTGTCGTAGTGTAATGGCGGTTTACAGATACTAATGGACTGTCATTACTGTTGTTCCTTTAAAGCAAATTTTTCTTCCGAAAAAGTAACTGTGCGACGCCGGTTGCTAACTCGCCTAATGGGAAATTAACCGTAGGCGGAGTTTATGGATCCAGTTTTGTTGTATTTTTTATATTTGTTATCTTTTATTGTTTGCATGCCTTAGCTGAGCCACAGAGCAGCGGTAAATGTGTGCCTTCTGTGTTAGAAGGTTAACTCTATTATTATTAGATGCCGAATAGCTGTAGGCCAATTCCCTTCAGTTCCAGCGAATGTATACGTCATCATAGAGACCTGTGCCCGTGAATGTTAGAGGTGAAAAACAAACGGTGCAAGTTCATGTACAGTGAATCAAAGCATCCGCATGACAAATTCGATGGAAATGAGCAGGCAAATCGTCTAGCCAAGGAGGGCGTCTGCACCCTATTTATATATCCAGAGCCTTTCTGTGAGAAATCCACTGGAACAAAAAGGACTTTTCTCTCTACTGGACTCCAGTACCAAGTATGAGAGAGAAGCAAGGAAATTAATTATCCCTGCTCGAGCAAAAGCTAAAAACTTCTCAAGCTTACTAGACACGAACTCAGAGTCTTAACAGGTCTTCTCACAAAACATGGCCAGCTGAAATTGAGCAGCGCTAGAGAGACGCAGGTTTTACCAAACAGGAAAAAACGCGATTAGACCTTAAAGAAGTCCCAGAGTCTTATCTTAAAGCTGATCAATATCCTAAGTCCAACTTTTGAACTAACAATGTTTGTAAGGATATACAAAAGATCTACTACATGTCGAAGTGTACGTAGGGCATTGGTCCTCGCACGGCCCGGAAACAGAGCTATGAATACAAATACACACTGCAAATCTGAGCTTTTAAAAGTGTTTTATTTCAAAACGCTTAAAACGTTTTATTTTGACGTCACCCAATTGATTAACATTGTAGACATTTTTTAAACACTTTTAAGTGTTTTAAAAGTGTCGACAATGTTAATCAAATCGGTGACGTCAAAATAAAACGTTTTAAGCGGTTTGAAATAAAACACTTTTAAAATCTCAGATTTGCAGTGCAGGGCGGATCAAAGTTATAAATTTATAATTTTTAGTTATTTTTAACTACAGGCTACCTTCTCCCACATTAGTGTCATAACTAATTTCAAGAGTTTCGAGAAACTTCAATTGTGCCTATGTAGATTGATTACTTTGTTAGTATCGTAATAACAAAACTCCGTAGTTTTAATGAACTTTATTCCATTTAAGTACTTAAGATTAACAAATACACAAATCCATCTAAAACATCACCTTAACTCTTTCCATCAAACCCTTAGACCCCATAAAATATTGACAAATGATTCCAGCTAAAACGACCAACAACATCCCACAGTTTATCCCAAAGAGGCCACTCACAACCTGAGCCCCTGAAAGTCATTGTAAGCACATTTGTACCTGTTATAGAAGTCGGCAGAACCGAAAAAGAAAGTCTTTCTCCACATCACATCATTAATTAATCATCTTCCCTGAGATTTTTTTCAACCATCGTCCTGGCCATGTTGGCCACAAAGTGATCCTTTGACGGTTTTACCACCAACAAAGCCATTGATTCAACCTTCCACATATGTATGTACTCGGTACACGGGCTCACCTGCGACGGTAAACAAATTAACGTGAAGAAAATATCCTTCTGCAGGACTAATTGAATTTTTCTTGTTGTCAAATCCAGCGGGATACCTTCTAAGGACATTCGAAACGTACAACCGAAATGATTAAATCTCTCTTGACCCTTGACCGCAACTACCAGCGGTTAAACAACGGTCTTCAGGGTGGGATGCGACAAATGCACCGCTAATGATCGGCTGTGAAACTTTACAAAATGTCCTGGTAAGGAACAGTCCGTGTGCACAGGTCACGTAATTGACAGTGAAAATGATTATTACCTGAAGGGGCGGCGTTGAAGTGAATAAATTCAGGTGTGATTCAACGAAAGTACAGGGAATATGCAAACACGGAAGTTCCCATGTCCGTCGATACAGTACAAGGTGCAGGGCAATCTGCATTTATGACGGCTTCTAATTGATTATTATTGGGACTAAGGCCACCCTCTTTTTGGGGTGGAATTGCTGGAATCAGAAGTCAGTTCTAGGAAATTGCGTGCTGCGTGAGTTTGGAGGTATTGAAAGAAGGTGAATTTTTAAGCACGTTCAAATGAACCCACGTTTAACGTCAATTGCTTTTGTGCAGAATTTCAAATTAGTTCTAAGAAAGTGCTGATAACTGTAATTGAATGGACTGAACTAATTGAACTTGAGGTAGTTGAGTATTTTTAAGTTCTTCATTCAAAAACGGATGCGTCCAACTAACAAGTCATGGGTTAAGCTCCGGACAAACGAACTCATACTTTACTTTTTCAGTATTCAGTCTTCACGGAAATTACAAAGATTTTTCTTTAGTCCGGGGAAATTAGCATTTAAAGGAGACAAAATTCGGAAATGGCTGAAAATTGGTCCACGGCTTCCTTGGGACTTTCTAAGAAAACAATTTCGGAATCACAAAAAAACAACATGGCCGCCGGAAATATAGCGGTTTTCCGGTGTTTTTCTTGTATCTCGGTTTCTATATGTCGTACAACGACGTAAAAAGGCCCTAAATGTTGATAATGAAATTCTCTACAACTTTAGTTCTTACAAAGATGTTGACTCGATTAACCCTTTCAAAGTTATTCAAGGTCAAAATTTCCAAAAATCACTTTTTGGCCAAAACATCACTCAAAAACTGTTTTTTTCGAAAAAAATTTTTGATCAGTCAATACGAAATGTTATTGCCTACAAAAAGCTCTCCTGTCATTTTTTCGAAAACTTAACCCTTTCGAAGTTATTCAAGGTCAAAGTTTCCAAAAATTACTTTTCGGCCAAAAAATAACTAACTATTGATTTATGCAAAATTTTTCGTAAAGTTTTCGAAAAAATGGCAAGGGTGTAATTAGGGATCTTTTGTATAAATAGAACAAAACAAATTTCTCAATAATCAGTTTCTGAGTCATTTTTTGACCAAAAACTGATTTTTTGAAACTTTGACCTTGAATAATTTCGAAAGGGTTAAGTTTTCGAAAAAATGACAGGAGGCTTTTTTATAGGCAATAACGTTAGGTATTGACTGAACAAACAATTTTTTCGAATAAACCAGTTTTTGAGTGATGTTTTGGCCAAAAAGTGATTTTTGGAAACTTTGACTTTGAATAACTTTGAAAGGGTTAATCGGGTCAACATCTTTGTAAGAACTAAAGTTGTAGAGAATTTCATTATCAAAATTTATTGTACGGCGTTGTACGACCTATAGAAACCGAGATACAAGGAAAACACCGGAAAACCTCTATATTTCCGGCGGCCATGTTTTTTTTGTGATTCCGAAATTGTTTTCTTAGAAAGTCCCAAGGAAGCCGTGGACCAATTTTCAGCTCTCCGAAAATCCTCAGCCAAAACAGTCTAAAGTAACTTGGGCACGTGTTTTCGATTGTGTTTTTGCCCAAACGCCAATTGTGACGAAAACACGTGTTTTCGAGGCGATGTAAACGCCGTATAAGTTCCTGCACGAGGGGAAGTCAAATTTCTCCGCTTTTTCATGCATGACAAAGTACAGGAACAAAAATTGGGTAAATTTATGTAACTTGTTGCGCCCGCGAGATCCATATGAGTTCGGGAACAGACGTACAGAATATTTCATCGAAATGGAAAAATAAATCGTGGTAATAAAAGAGAATTCCTTTAATATATGAAAATGAAATCACTTTTTCAATTTTTTTTTAAAGATTTTAATTTTTTTTTAAATTTTAATTTCTGAAAATGCGCCCGGTGCAAGTGCACCATTTGCAACTATGATTTCTCAATAAGTTAGGTCTTATTATTTGTTTAGACAATTTTTCCGGCATAAACTTTCATATTTGCGTATTTTTCAGATAAAATTTATTGTAATTTTGAATAAAGTTTGTTGGTAGGTACAAGGACAAGGCACAGACATCGATGTATTTTGCGATACATCGTGGAAACATCGATGCCACAGAATGATGAATTGCATCGAAAAAAAACATCGATGTTTTTTCTTAATGTCCACCCCTACTCCAAAGTGCTAACTGGGCCTAGGGTCACACTGGAGGCAGCCGTACATCTACCTAATGATAAGGGCACAGTGTTTGCGTAGAGGTTTAGCCAAAGTTAAAGCGCTTATCTTTAGGACGATAGGGAGTACACTGACAATCTTTTGTACACGTGGCGACTCTTTAAGAAGACTCTGTCTATTGGGTGTGCGGAACACTTGGCGTTTAGGTGTGGCGAACCAGAAATGCTAGTAAAACTGTTTGGATTTGTGTTCTGCTATCGCCTTCTTCTTGTAGACAAAAGAAGGGTTTTAGATATAATGAAACTCAAAGGAGTGTTTCACTCGGAGAACTGTTGTCTACTCTGAAGGCGGCTGATTTACTTTTAATCGCGTACACGCGGTCCCGATTAAACCATCTATTCGGCCTAGGTTTCAAAGATTTGGGTGAATGGGAATTCACCAAATGCATTTTTGTCTATATATAATCCTGGCCATAGTGAAACACATGTCGCTCGACACCCATGTCAGTGGATTGGAGAAAAGCGAGTAAGCTAATACTATAATGCCACTCTTAGTTGGTTTGGTTAGTGGAAGATAACCCTCAATAGACAGTGGTCCAAATTACTGACTTCAACGCTGTATCGGATTAAATGAGAAGCAAGAAATAAAATCTTTGACCTGCAACCGCAGAGCTCTCGTGGGAAGATCCACAATTTAATAAAGAAGCGAGATAACGAAATAAAACTCCATAGTGAAAGGGTTAACAATACGCAAATGTAAGCAACCAAACAATACGTTTCTCTTCCTACTTCTATGTAAATATTTTTATTGCAATAATTGCCGGATTTATTATGAATTCATCTCTTGTTAGTTGTGCAACGATTATAAATATCAAATCAAGACTTGCAATATTTGTTTTCCAAAATTTTTTTTCTAGTGTTACCTAATCAGATTAATAAACATTGACTAAATTTATTTTTTGTTTACATCAAATAAAAGAGAATCTTCTGAAAAACGGTCACGTAAAAAGAAAATTACATAAAAATTAATGAAAATTTTTGCAAGTCAAAACAGAGATTAGATTCTGAGAACTGTTTACAAATTAAAAATTTCACAATTCGTAACATTTTGGTAATCACATTTTCCGACCTATCAAAAGAACATTGGCCCGGGAGTTTGTAACAAAAAATAAATAAAAATAAATAAAATACGCACAAAGTCTCGTTTTTGGAATAACCTTTTGACATTTGGTTTCGTGATCGTAAAATGACATGGCAACCGAATTAAAGAAATTTGCATGTGCTGCGATTAAATTGAATCTTTTAACAAAAAAAAGAGGAAAATATAAAATAATTAGTTACTGATAGATAGCAATGCATGTGGCGAAAATCCTCCCCAATTTCCGAATTGTTATTTTCCGCAGTAATTGTCATTTTGGCACTATTTTTTCTAACTCTTTTACACTTAGACAAAAACTAAAGAAATTTTCCGACTTTATCACTTTTCAATAAAATCAATTCACTGCACTTTTGATCGGCGGTTTTTTGTTTTGTTTTGTTGAGATTTTCCGTGTGAAACAAACGAAAAGGGGCTGCTAGCTGTGAAGAATGTCAACGATTAACTAAGTTCGGACGTTATCAGTTATCAGTATTCCGTCTCTTGTGGGATTAAAACATGAGACGAAGATCGCGAATTTTTATATTCTGTTTAAGCGATATGAAGTGAGCTATACTAACTAGAATCGCAGAATATATTACAGTCCTCAGCCCATATCAGTTCGTGCAGCTTTGTTGTGTCTAAACAAACAAAAGAAGTTGCTAAAAGTGTGAAAACATTTCATTTACTTTTATTTTGATATACTTGAAACAATCTATTTATTTAAAGGGGTTTTTTTAAACAGTACTTCCACAGTGAAACTATCGAGATAAATGTAGAAGTGTTTATGGCGTGAAATTGAAGATACTTAAATAGGAAAATTATTGTTTAATTAATAAGGCAGAAAGTATTGACCGAGAAATCTATAATTAGAAGTAATTAAATGTAGTGCAAAGCTTTATAGAGTGTGTGATCACTGGAATTTTTTAACTGCAGTGCGATAAGAATTTTCAAAATTCATTCATTTTCAAATAATTAATTCATTCATTTTCAAATAATTGTTAGGGTAGAACCCTAACTGTTACTGTTTCAGATAGGTGCGAGTATTCTGCGTATACTGATACCTTAACCTTACTCATGAAAATAGGTTGTATGGTTACGAAAAAACAGGGTGATATGTACTCTAGAAAAAAATTCCAAAACGTCCTAGCGGCTAAACAGTTACGATTTTTTGTTCGTCTATCCAAAACCTATCCACAGCTGGCCGCTGTGTAACTCTATGTAATACACCCTGTACAAATATCATAAATAGTGTTTAAACAATATAAATAATTATTTCCCCACTTCAAAAGTTTCTGATTTTAATAATATAAAAAAAACAAAAATTTAAAACAAAACCATCAAAATCGGAGCTGTTTCTGGGGACTTCCTAAGATTGCCTGTTTTATGTCTTTATTGACTCGACTACAAAGTGAAAGCGAATATCCAAGCTAGAATCGCATCGAATAGAAGATAGTAAGGTTCGTGGGAGTAGCAACGTAGTCCGAATTAAAATAACTAGTAGCAACGTAGTCCGACTAAAAGTAGCAACGTAGTCCGTAGTACTAGAGTAGCAACGTAGTCCGACTAAAAATAATGTAAGGAATAAGCTTTCAAAGCGCGAAGTTTGTGTTTTGTTCTAAACCTGAAAATTACCTGCTCCCCTTCCACTGATATCCTAGATATATTAGAACACAGTTATTATGTACAAAATAAATTCTTTAATTACGAGAAATTAATTAGGAAAATTAATTCTTTACTGAAAAACATTTCAAATTTTGCAGCTTCCAACAATTGTCTACCAATAGCAAAAGCTTTCATCACAGACATCTACCTACACAACTTAAAAGTAAAAACTTTCCACCCCAATCTCTCAACCTTTGACCTGGCTCCATCTCATGAAAAGTAGAGTAAATCAAAATTCAAAGCTCTTAAAAGTTGTAATCAAGACAAGAACCATTCATTTTTTAGACGAATAAACTGATCTAAACTTTTTTAATCAAAATTCAAATAAACAAAAAAATCGTTTCACGCATATTTTTGTTGTTGTTTGGTTGTTATTTAAAGAATTCTTATTTAAAATTAGAAACGCGATTTAATAATGCAGTTTGCTTTGAGGAAAATGAGTTCAAAACTTTTAATCATAAGCTTTCGGCGCTTAATATTTAATTTCTCTTATTTCGCTTTTACTTGGCAGGCAAGCTGACGTCGCCGTCCGTCTTGGCAGACCTGGTAAACGGGTTAAAATTCGCATCAATTAATGGAGGCATGCGACTGAAGATGGATATATTTTTCTTATTGTGAGATAATAATACAAGAATTAAATTAAATCTCGGTTTTAAGAGTTTGTAAATAAATTTTTTTGTGTTTTGGAAAATTTATGGATGGAAATTTATTTTTTTTAACATTTTAATTAAAGTCATAGAGAAATTCTTTCTTTCTTATTGTAGGTATGTTTTGTAAATATCTTTTGTAATATAATGTAGATTATTGTAAAGCTCTTCTTGCAAGTTCTCCAATGAACAAATGAAGCTACGATTATTTTAAAGTAGCGGATAATCTAGTGAAAAGTTAGTGAAACCGCGAGCGACCTTAAAATAACTAATTAATAAACACGCACAAAGCCGGCGAATTGTTAGAAGTCGTTAAGAGGTGCATACAGAATGAATTTGTTCTATTTATAAACGCGGTGAGCAAATCAGATTAATATTTCATTTTGTAGTACAAACTATATTTGAAACGCCGTTGTAGAATTCTACACTAGTCGATCGATTACTGATATTTATTATTCTCTTCTACAGGGATATACAAAATGTTCGTTCCCAGCTTAGCCAATTTTGCTTGAAGTTCTGCATATAATCGATCGTATCTAGGATGAGGCAGAAATAAAAATATATAGGTAAAAGAAGTTATATCTCTTTTAGCACAGTATATAAACTAATGAAAACATAATCAAACCCAGACTGGAACCTTATGCAGAAGCAGCAATTAGTGAACACGAAGCTGTATTCAGAAGAAATAGGTCAACAATGGACCAACTATTTTCAGTCCGCAGGTCCTCCGAGTACAACATTGACGTGTATCAACATTTCAACGATTTCAAACAAGCATAGGACAGCATCGTCAGGGCAAAAATAATGAAACATTGCTAGACCTAACCATCCCCTAAAGGCGGTGAAGTTAACCAAAATGACATTGGAAAATACAAGGTCAGATTACAAGGACAACTAACGAGAGTACTTCCCGATCAAGCAACGCTTAATCTTTGCTTAGAAGGAGTAATTCGCAAAGTAAACATCGACGTGAACGCAATCGTGCTTAACAAATCAAAACAGTTGCCAGGATATAACGACGACATAAATTGAGAGCAAAATTCTAATACAGTTGAGGGTGGAAAGAAGAAGAAGGAGAAACCACAACACCACCTTATAACTTCGAACGAGTAAAACAATTTAACTACCTGCGTTCCACGGTCAGCGCAGACAATGATGAAGGTGCAAAGCTTTGTTGAGGAACTCGTCGATAAGATCTGATTTCAGCAACAGATCATCGAAAAATAAATTTTTAAAAACCGACTTCAGAAAACACCAATCCCGTGATGCACAAAAAAGGATTCTTCTTTCTAAAGTAAGAGTTACAAAAAACGGGATTGGTTTTTTTCTGAAGTCGGTTTTTAAAAATTTATTATATTTCGTACTTTTTAGTCCGTTCATTTTTTGTCGGGGGCAATTTAAAAAAAAGTTATTTATTACGAGAAGTATGAAGCCTCGAACACACTAGTAGACCATGTTGAGCGATTTGTATATAGACCGTGTCTATAGCCTGCCTATGGAGACCGTACTTTGTCTCGTCTAGTGTCCACACTATGATTTGAATTTAGTCTCCGTCAGCCCATAACGGAAGACGTTGTTTTATGCGCAATGAGTTCATGCTTAAGGCAGTATCTATACTACACTGTAAAAAAATATGTAAATTCACAGTCCAAATGTATAGTAAAAATACAAATCGCGGTATGAAATACTAACTTACTACACAATTATTGTAATTTTACTATAAATTTTGTAATTTCACATAAAGAAATTGAGAATCTCCAATACTGCATGACGTAAATGTTGATTACATGAATGTGACGTATATTTTACACAATGTTGTGTATTTTTCTTAATCGTTTATGTAGGAAAATTACAATATTTCTTAGTATTATTTATCAATGTTATGTACTGAACTTTGTACTGTAATTTTACAGTAAGAGGGGTAATTTTAGAACTTATATTTTCAGTAAAATTACAAATTGTTCATTGGAATGTAAGGTTTAAATTTTCCCTCTCATAGATATAATTCACAGGTAACAATGGAATACTAAGCATGTATACCCGATTGTTCTTAAGTTAAGGTCAGACCTTTGACTTTGGTCAGGGTCTGGGAAGTTCTTGTAACAGCCAAGAAATTTTTGATGCTTAGAGCCGATGCACAATTAAGGCTTCAAGCTGCAGGCTTCAAGCTTCAAAAATTAGGATAGAAGGGTTTGTACAATAATTCATATTCACAGCTTCAAGCTGCAGTGCTTAAATAAAGCAAAACTCAGATGAAGCTTGTAGTTTGAAGCTTGCAGCTTGACGCTTGCAGCTTGAAGCTTTCATTGCGAATCGGTCCTTGCATGGTGAACAAAATGCTATTTTTATGTATAGGGAGAGGGCATACACAAAATTTTTGGAAATTTACAAAACTATGAAGTGAAAGCTCCAATACTGATTGTATTTTTACATCCCACAAATAATGTATATTTACTACACAGTTGGTAAAAATACGTAAAGGAGAATTGGAATATTCCTAATAATATATATTGCAAATTTACAAAACTGCTTGTGAATAAAACTTGCAGTATTTTTTTTGTAATTTTTTACAGTGTAGCCATCATCCATGACATGCCAAATGTCAACGTGACGTAATCCTCAAGTTATCTGATGTCTTGCCATGAGACAACAGGACATTTTGATTGACACAGGACATTTTGAATGACATTACCAAGGATGATGGCTAGTGTAGACACCGGGTAAGTGCTGATTGCAAATGGAAGAACGCGAAAGCGTAAACGTTGGTGGACGCGCGAGGTGCTCGCAGAAGGACCTAGGTTCGGCAATATGTTATTAAATAAATTAAGAATGGAAGACGCCATCGGTTTTCGGAAGCCGTGTCAGCCGGGTCCCCACCCGATTTTGAAGATTTGCTTCTCATGGTTGGAGGACTAATAATGAAGCAAGATTCAAAATTTAGAGAAGCTATCCCAGCTTCTCTTCCACTGGCTGTCACACTGCCGGACGTGTCTCGCGTCTCGTCGTGAGGTCAACACTGGCGAAATGTTGCGCAATGTGTCTACCGTTGCGCGTGGTCTCCTATTCATATCGGGAGACCGTAGACCTGCGACTTTTGGCCTGGCAATTGTTCTATATCCATGTCTATATCCATGCAAAAATGTTATTGCGTTACAAAGTTATGCGTGCACAGGACCAAAAAATACCTACGCATCGAATTGATAACCTCCTCCTTTTTTGAAGTTGGTTAAAAAGTTATCAATCCGCACCAATGGATTTCGCAGAAACTATCTGAGTGGGTGCAGATAGGTAAAATGTTAAATTCGATTGAGTAGTAAATATTTCAGTACGGGAAATGATTTCTTAACGGAAATACAAAAATAGAAGAAATAGCAGAATCACTGATCCACCAGGCTAAAGGCAGTCTTCACCCAAACAAGGTCTCGCTAGTCTAGGGAGTAAGGGGCTTGGCTACCATCCCAGAGGTCCCGGGTTCAAATCCCGGCAGCACTACGGTTCTTCGCTTGCTTATAACTCCAAAAATAAAAGCCGTAGGATAAAAATTCCCCAGAAATTATTCATAGCAAATTGTCCAAGCTTTCTAATTTTGCAAAAAAAAATATTAGTTAACTAGGCATTTTTTGGAGAAAAAGGTGGTTTTAGTTGAAATCTTAGTTAAGAAAAACCGATTTTTTGGTCTTGATGTCTCATGGCTCTGGAAGTTGATAGGGTAGGGCCTTGACTTTTACAGTTTTAGATAGGTGGGAGTATTCTGCGTACACTGATACCTTACTCATGAAAATAGGTTGTAAGGTTACAAAAGGGTGGTAAAACTCTGGAAAAGAAATTTCAAAATGCCCTAGCGGCTAAACCGTTACGATTTTGCCCCACCCATACGATTTTTTGTTCGTCTATCCAAAACCTATCCCCAACCGGCCGCTGTGGAACTTTATGCAATACATAAATAATGTTTAAACAATATAAATAATTATTTCCCCACTTCAAAAGGTTTCTGATTTTAAATAATATAAAAAAACAAAAAATTTAAAACAAAAATCATAAAAATCGGAGCTGTTTCTGAAGACTTCCGAAGATCGCCTGTTTTATGTCTTTATTGACTCCACTAATATGCAATAATCTAACAAATCCTCCTTTGATTTGTTCATATGTTTACCATTAAAACAACTGTCAGAGAGTTGTTTTTATTCTTCTTCTTCTTAAACTATCGCTAACCATGCTCACGAGCAGGGTTAAAATTTAACTACACCATGGTTAACCACGGGAGTTTTTGAACGACAAAAGTTTACCATAGTTAACAATGGTTAACCATAGTAAGGTTTTTGAACGCGCTCCTGGTCGGCAGCTAGGGGGAAGGTACTTTAAGGGACTAGAGCAGGTATTCGGCAGATGTTATTGAAATCATTTGTTACCTGACTAGTATAGAAAAGTCTAGACTTATATTTTGTCTAGTTTCGTCTCACAAATAGTCGTCGAAAATCTGTTTCAGTCAGTTAGCCACAGCCAAGTATTCACGATTTTCTACTACCCAAAACTTCTAACGCAGTTATCTCAAACTGTATTTTTTAAGTTTGCCGGACTCATAACTCAGACAATTTTCAACCGATTCACTTGAAATTTTGAACATATCTTTAGAAATACATCGCCTTATGGAAGTACGTAGGATTTTTTTTATGTTGCATAGTTCATTTGTTATTACCAATTATCTGACGATTTGTTAGGCAAAGATACACTCAAAATTTCAAGTGAATCGATTGAAAATTGCCTGAGTTATGAGCCCGGCAGTGGACCCTGGAAAAACGGAGACGTCATCGCAAAAAACACTACACAGCCGCCTTTTTGAACTGAATCGCCTCAAAAAAATTATTGTATACAGTCACTGATATGTATGATAAACATCCTTTTTTGTAATCTCGAGTTATTTTGTAGTTTTACTGAAAAAAAAAATCCGCAAAAAAGCCTGTTTTTCCGGCCTCTCGAGTGGCCTAAGCCCTTAATACGCTTCGATCGGCACCTCAACGAAGTCGATTACCTTTTTGGTTCGTGCGAGATCGTGCAGGAAAAATGACCACCTACGTACGAACACACATACTTCTTCTCAAATTTTTGCTTAAAACTGGGAAGTTAGAAATGGAAAGATAGTTCTTCTTACGAGCATCCATCCATGTACTTATTTAAAACATCGCAAAAAGAACACTTCAAAATATGATTTAAAAATCAAACTATAATTGTTTAACTTAATTTTAAAATCCGGACATTCTATTTGGTAGACCCAAGTGTTTTTCCTGATAAACTTCATAAACATACTAATTCTAGTGAATATAGTTATTTTCCTTTTGCTCATTTACAAAAGAAAATTTTACAAAAAGCATTTTTATTATCTACAAGATATAATTTTTTTTTGTATAAGAAAAAACCAAATAGGCCGCTCTAATTGTAAATGTAATGTTGCACAGATAGTCCAGTCAAATTAGTAAATGAAATTGCATTTTAAGAGGTACAGAATTTTTTTCTGGCATTTGTTCGGGTACATCTGACAATGATAAAACCAAGTTTGTGGGGTCGCAGTGGCTTGGGAAAAGCCGCCATCTTGAAAAAGAGGGAGGCTTGTTTGCCATCTTGAAAAAGAGGGAGGCTTGTTTATATTAAATAGCTCGTTTGCATGCAATGATAGCTGATAATGATCAATGGCAAAGTTGTGGAGAATAAAATTATCTAAAAAATGACCCCTCAACGAGCTCTGTAAGTTGATTTGGCTCAAAGTAATGGCCGGTCAAAGTTCAACCATGATCGTGTGGTGAAGGTTGAATGCAGTTTTTTGCAATTAACTCGCAAAATGTTAAATTTTTTGGGTTAATGCCCATTAACAAATTTAAAGTCCTAGTAATTACCTTTAAAATGAGCCCTTAATTGTCGTTATCGCTTATGTAGTTTGCGAGCAATCCAACGCCAAAGTTCGCACTGGACGTGCCTGAAATAATTGATAACGCCATTATTTTTGAATATTTCGTTAGTGGTTGCTCATATGAAAAAGTAGTAAATGCCAGGAATACGGGCAATGAAAATATCTTTCCAACGAGGTATTGGTCGAAACTCCATGTCGTTTTATGTCCGCGATACAGTGGGTCAATAATAATTTTATTCTCCACAACTTTGCCATTGATCATTATCAGCTATCATTGCATGCAAACGAGCTATTTAATATAAACAAGCCTCCCTCTTTTTCAAGATGGCGGCTTTTCCCAAGCCACTGCGACCCCACAAACTTGGTTTTATCATTGTCAGATGTACCCGAACAAATGTCAGAAAAAAAATTCTGTACCTCTTAAAATGCAATTTCATCCTCTTTTTTCGACTAATTTGACTGGACTAAGAACTATATCGCTATATTTTTCGTGTAACACATTATAATATATTTTCTTTAATCAACAACCATGAAAACAAAAATACCACCAAAAACTTGAAAAAGCCACATACACGGCGGTTTTTACTGTTAATTTAAATATTTCCCAAGTTTCAACTTCCGTTAAAAAAGTGTTATTTTTTTTTGCTTTTTTTCGAGAAGAAACACACAAAAATAATAATATTTTCAACCTACAAAAATCTGATACAAGAATATATACAAAAGCGGCAAACATTGGATATTATACAATAGTGCGCACACTCGAACAGCTCAAAACCACAATATTACGAAAAAAAACGTCACCTCAAAGTCAGTCGAATAATGTGAGAAAGAGCGAGTCAACAAATATTCGACCATAAGACGACGAAGAGTCTTGAAGACGTTGTATAGAGTAGTAAATGGTCAAAAAACCAAAGCCTAGTATCGAGGTGCCTACAGAAATCGGCCGGCGGTAAGATGTGAAAAAGTGGTCGCCCCGTTTGGGTCATGGAAAGTCCATTCGAATTTTAGATGAGCTTCCCAATACCTTGACAAAAATACAATTTTTTCATACCTGAGTGGCGAGCTGAGGCTGGGAATAGCGCTACTAATCGGATTTTTTATTATATATATATTGACTTGATTAAAGCTGAACTTGACATCGCGATTGTGTTATTATTTATTTTTTCTTAATTGTTTTAAAAGCAGGATGTAAACGGTGGAAATGTTCTGCGGCTATTTATATTCAGATTAGGATGAAATTTTTGTATAAGTTTGAAAGTATCTTCTGTCTTAGCTTTTATTCTATCAGAATATTTTGATTAGAATTAGTTCAAAGTCCCGTTAATCTTAGAATTTAGAAAGTATACTATAAAGTGTCACCCGTTAGTCATTAATAAATCATCGAATTCGCAATCAAGTCGATCTAACATGACTGCCCTTCCTAAGCAGTTGGATTAGTTTATCAGAAAATTCTTTAATTATTGAGTTAATTCCCCAACAATGACTGCTACGCTATCACTGCCCGAACAGCGATAAGGCGACCGTTTAGAACAATAACCGCACAAAAACATTAAAAAAAAACTTTCGAATAGTCCGAAGGCTAACAAACACCTTGTACAAAAGTCGCTTCAAATTAGCACTTTTCTTGATCATTTTTTGGCCATTGAAGCTCTTTGCTATCACTAATAAAATACCTGCAGTAAATAGACTTGAGGTATTACACCAACACAACAAAATCGTCACGCCAGGTTACGGGGTCGTTGCCACTTACATAAAAAATAAAACGCCAAGACGAAGCACAAAAATCTCTTTCTGTTTTCGCCATTTTCTGTTTATTGTTGCCTGAAGAGGTTTCCACTTTCGGCATGAAAAATAAAATGATTTTTGAGGTGTGCTAATTACTGTGGTATCGATTTGATTACCTTTTGAAGCTTCGTGTTTTTATCCGGAAGAAAGCCGGTCGCCGAGAAACCTTGAGTTCATGCCCGCGATGAAATAGTTGAAGTTTTGTTGAATCTTAATCGATGTACACGAGTCTGGGAGATTGTGCCCCCGTGTATATACAAATGGTGAGCTTTCATTAATATGAAATTAGAGTGCTGGAAGTAGTGCGTAGTTGTCGAGGAGTTGTGACGTTGGTCGTTACTTGTTGTGTACAATAAGGGATTTTTTTATTAAAAGATGTGATAAGGTAAATGCCAAGAATGCGGTCATATCACTATTGAAAATATAAGTATTATTCCTATAGTATTACTGTTTCCTTAGTCTGTGTTAATATATGCCTTTAGACAACATCGCCAGGACCTACAAAAACAAACGTATCTTTGTCTTCTCTGAGAGCCAAGCTGCAATCAGGCGCCGTAGGAGCAACTCTAATTATGTACTAGGGCTTGCATTCATCGATCCAGAACCGGCTATTAGAGCACCAACCAGCTTGCTGAGCAGGGTCATAGCTCTGCGCCAACTCTAAGCGGTTCCTTCCTGTGCTGTCTCCTAACGCGATCAAGGAAATGTTGAGGCGCAGTAGAAAATATGTCAGGACACTTATTGGCTTGATTACCAGACACTGTCCCCTGAATTACCACTTATGGAAAATAGGATGGGTGCAGGACCCCAACTATAGGCTTTTCCTTGAGGGGGATGAGTCTGCTCTTCATGTTCTCTGTGATTACCCCGCGCTAGTGATTCAATTCTAAGCGACAAGCATGCGGTCTGCCCTACAAATATATCAGGTCAGATTCAGCAGACTGCCAATCGCTCAGACTTGTTTGGTCAAGCAGGGTTGCACCTTGCCAGACTCTGTTCTTCGCTATCACGAGACATTGGTCCTATCTAAACTAGTATTGCTTCAGCAGCAGTAGAATCGGGTTTTTAGGAGAGAGGTATAGAAATGGCAAGCGGGAACTGTAGTAACCTGTTCACGAGAAAATTTTGGCGTGAAAACTTAACACATACACAATTCGCCCTCGCCTACTTTTCTGAATCGCTAGTAGCAAGCATAATTATTGACATGCACACAGATATCTCCGTGTAAAGACAAGAAAATTACTCGCGTTGAAAAAATTCCAGTGTAGACTAGATTAACTTCCAAAAACGGTTTCGCTGCTGCTGAATTAATACTAGTTTAGATACCCACATTAGGCTGCTCGCACACTGCATCAGAATTTGGGCGTTCGTCTTCATTGAGACCAAGCCTGTACAGTTCAGACCTTGGTAGCCTAGGGATTAAGGCGTTGAAGGCATTAGAATGATATTTTAGCGAGCAGTGTCCGGAGACACACCAACTCGTATCCTAACATTATTCCTACTGTGCTTCAGAAAATATTTGGCTTTGTGCAAGACGGCTCAAGAAAAAATCGATTGGAGTTCACCAGGACAGGTGTGGACTAGTGCCTAGGCCCTTTTTACCAAATTGGCAGGTGCTACAACAACCGGTTTTGGACCGATGAATCCAACGCCAGAGATTTGTCTGGTCAAGCGCCGTCTGTCTTTTCACTGTCCAAAAAGCACTGACAGTTGTTGGCCCGGCCAACATAAGATTAACCCGATGGAGATTACCTAGCTCATCAAGAACGCATTGGCAGCTAATTTGCGGCTGTCGCTTTGGGTAAGAATTCGCTTTTGTTAGCGTAGGCCCTTCCAAAGTTTTCATAGATGCATGCCAACACAGTGTACACTACTGCTTGAAAAACAGTACCTAGAAGGTCCACTGCCCACAGTAACTGGGCGCTCTACTAAGCCTGGGTCTCTCATCTCGGATTCAAGCACACAAACTTATCTCTATCTTGAAGCCATCAGTGTACCATACGAGTCCAAGTTCACCAAGAGATATAGAGAAAACCCGGGATACCCGCTCTTGTGTATTCACGAAAGGAGTCTTAAACTTTGATATCTTCGCGGGAATCTAATCAGATATCATTCCCTTTTTTGGGATCTCTTCTAAAACCTAAAAATTGTAGAATGTCCCAGCTAAAGGCCATTGCACTGACGCGCCTTTTGATCTCAGCTTCAGGTTACTTCAAAATGGAGCGATACCACATTGAGTAAAATCTCCAGCGCCACCATCGACCCCAGTGATGGAAGAGCAGGTATAATTTTTAAAATCTTGCCTAATTTTGTAGCGGAATTATTAAGCTTGGTTCTGGGCCTCACCATATCATGACATATGCCTTGATTTCGTGCGACTTATTTCGCTGTTTACGACGAGGAAAACACTATCTACGTAATCTTGACTGAAGAAGTTCTTAGTAGTTCAAAGAATTCTTTCACAACTACGGCTATGGTGGCCTCCAGAGACCTGTCAAATGATAGATCATTAATTTTGATCCAGTTACAAAAAGCCTAGAAATTGCTCACAAATTGGGGACCGTCAAGCTTCACTATGACGCCAGTCAAAATTCAAAATTAACACTTTCTGTCCGTGTTAGTGATTGTACATAAATCCTAAGACCACGAGTTCATCCGAGTTTTCCGATACAGGATTAGGTTTTGGCTTGATCAGGTACCATTTGGATGGTTGGATCGCTCGTGTATGAGGGCTTTTAGAGTATAATATTTCATAAACTCAATTTCGAAATTGAGTGTAAATTTTCTTCAACGCCTTTATCAATTTCATGTCTGACGTGCTGTCTTCATACAAACGAGAGTGAGTCCCTTCGTCCTGAGTACGTTAAGAAACTAAGGTAAGACTGCCATTAGAAAAGTTAAATCTTGATTTGAGGACAGGATGAAAAATAAGATATTCATTCCAAACGCTGGCAGTAAAAATTTCTGATCCTTGGTAGCTTACATCAAGAAGAATTTCAATTCATTCACAACTTTTTATTTTATATACAAGGCGGAGATGACAACAGAAATAAAACCCAGCTAAGCTCTTACGGAAAAAAGTCTCCCAAACAACCTATCTGCGAAATAGAAATTACCTTTACTCTCTCGAAAATCAATTAAAAGCTTAGGGAATATCTATAATACAAACATTAGTTTGAACTAAAGCTACTTCTACGACCTTATTGTGGGGCTAACAGTGCACCTCAACCAGAGCATGAATTTCTTCTGTTACTCTGGTCTGGTTGATCTAGGTATCTCCCAGGTTTTTGAGAAAGTACAACAATCTTCTTTGTTGGCTAAACTCCAAACTATTGGCAGCGACTTAGTTCTAAAGAGCTGGATTGAGAGTTTTCCTTGCAGGCGACATTATTAGACAAGCACGTGCCAGACCTTGTCTTCAGGATTTTGAACTGATGGCCAATTCAATCAACCGGGACATTGAACTTAGTCTTGTTTGGAGTCGCATGAATGGCCGACGCCTTCAAAACGAAGTACTGTCTTATTTCTATTAAAACCTGCAATAGCCATGCTTCCCTTTCAGTGAACGGTCTGGAACTAAAAACTGAACCTTCTAGACAAGCCCACGTCGATTTTTTGGTGGTCATGTGACACAGAATAAATTATATGCAGCTCGATACTCCTAAATGAGACGCAAACTTTAAGCACTACGGCGTTTCTTAGAAACTTAAATATTTTTTTTATTCCATAAATACAAAACAATCAACATCAAAAAAAAATTGCAACTTCGTGTCAGCTCCGACGCGTGACTGGAGTTTATTTCAGAAAAACGCATGTCTTAAATTATATACAATAGGCAAAGGAAGTAAATGAGCCCATATATTTATTTATATTGATTTGATCAAATATATTACATAAATTTTATTTTCTACTTTGTAGTCTATTATATGTCTTTTGCCATTTTGTATTAAAATCGTCATACCCTTTCATTTGATACCCATACTGAGGGGGTTGTGAAGAAAAGGGTAATCCACCATTTTGAATTTGGAATGACGCCACACAACTAATTGTATTCTATCTGTCACGTCCTTCCATTTGATGCCCATGTCGGTGGGTCGGGGAGCACAACTGAAAAATTCCGCCAACGTTTTGAAGCCGCCATCTTGATTTTTTTACAAAATGGTCGGATTGCATTGTCAGGCGAACTATGGGTTTTGGCAAAATTTAAAGTTGACGGTTATATTTTCTACTTTTTGGTCTATTATATGTATTCCGCCATTTTGTGTTGGTTGCCATTTTGAATTTCGAATGACGCTTCACCGGTAATTGTATTCTACCTGTCATGCCTTTTCATTTGATACCCATGTCGTTGTCGGGGAACACAAATGCACAAATCCAGCGCCATTTTAGAACCGCTATCTTGATTTTTTTACAAAATGGTCAGATTGTCAAGCAACACCAGATCAAAAATCTGCTGAAAAGATTGTTCAAATTTGTGTGCCCTCCCCATCGTCCTCTCTTACCCTGTTCTTCATAAACCACTTTCCGGCCGACTCTTGTCGTGTCGTGTGTACGCTCGTGTGGAATCACCCATAGCGTGCCATATTACCAGCAGTTTCGGGTATCGGTCCTTTCCACGAGTCTCCAGAAGTTTTGGAAAAATTCACCGTCATAGATCGCCGACTAGATTCACCATAACTTAACTTGTTTGTTTGAAATATTGGTAATTTTTAAAAATAAAAATAAGTAAGCGAACGAAAATCCTTAGGGGAGGTAATTACCCAATTACCCCCCTCTGAAACCGCCACTGTGGTCAGCGAGATAGGAGGAGCAAGATGTAGTGTATTTAAATATGATCGACCTACAAAGCCAAGATGTAAAGTTATCGTGTCGAAGACGGCATGGTAGTGGGTAGGTTTTGCACTGTCATTTAACGATCTCCTCTGGGCACCGGGCGCACCCAGTTGTATAATGCCTTATTCTGATATGGAGGCTCTGTCAGGATGGATCTTACTTCTCCTACCATACTCATGGGACTTTTGTGGACCAATTTATATGGAGAGGGCCAAGCGAAAGAAGGCCGAAGAGAAATTGGGGAGCCCCACGGAGCACACTCGAGCCCCGCTTTCGTGAACTCCTTCCCTACAGACCAAAGACAGGACGGCGGCCTAGAACTCGGGTAGCCAAGAAGCAGACCTAGACAACCACCGCTTTAGTTTTTGGACGCGCCAGAAAGTTGGCAGCACCAGCTCCCATATAATCTAGGAGGAGCACTCCCATCATCATAAATTGATAAATTAAAAAATAAGCGTGGAGTAGCAATTAGCCTCCTACTGGGACAACAAGCAGATCCAGACCGCCATCGTTCTGCATGGAGGGCCGAAGTGGAATTGGGGAGCCCACGGAGCATAACCGAGCCCGCTTTCGTGCTCCTTCCGAGAACAGACCGAAGGCCGGACTGTGGAGGGAACCCGGGTAGCTTTAACAGTCAAGTGGAAACGACAAGCCACTAGGCAGATTGCTGAATTAGTTCCAGCGGTCTGGTCAATAAATATGAGGTATAGGGGTGTAGTATAATAGGTCAACCGAATGGCCGTGGTACTTTTGGACCCAATATCTCAACAAAAAAAAAACAAACAAAAAAATGCCTTCACTTTTGCGCGGTACAGGGACCGTACAGGTAAGTTGAATTTTCCATCCGGAGGGGTGTTTTTCCGACCAAACATTCTTTTACGGCAGTTTTATTGATATACTAGCTGGGACCCGGTGCGCCTATGCTGCACCCATAAACCAATAGTAGTAATCAGGTGTTATGAATTTTCATTTAATACCCATACCGAATGGCTTGCAAAGAAAAAGGTAATCCGCCATTTTGTGTTGGCCGCCATTTTAAATTTGGACCGATCGATCTGAAACTTTGGGAATCGTATTTTTTTCGGAAAAAACCAAAATAATATAGATCTGAGCTCTTTAGCAGTAATTCGAAGAGTACCTCCCATACAAAAGTTCGAACGGATATCGGTACAGTACAGCCACCCGAAGTGTTCGAGATAGAGCAAAATAGACCGCGTAGGAACACCCGCCGTACCCGAAAACCCCTATATACAAAAATTCAGGCCAATCGGATGAGCGGTTTCGGAGTCTATTGAACATTTACAGACATACTTTCACTTTTATATATATAGATTATTATTAAAAATAATTGTACCGGAAACCACAAGTGGCTATGCCGTACATATTTGTTGAGAAAACCCCACTCATCTCAGCCAGGAATATAGCAGCTCTGGCAAAATTTTATTACTATTATCACATACGACTGTTCTACGCAAATAAATAACCTTCTACCTCCACACGGCTTAGCTTATGCCCGAAACACAACACTAGTCAGCACGGTTCACTCGTACAGCCTACAACTCTACTTTTCACGCATATTACGGTCTATGAATTCGTTTATAAGCAGGAACATTCAAGTATGGAACAAACTTACACATTCAGTATTCTTAAACTCATACAGCATCCAATAGCCTCCTCCTCATGAATTCTCGAGACTTCCCTTAACTTATCTACTCTTCATCTATCCTTCAAGCTAAGCTTACTATTAAACATGGCACAATGACGTGAAAGATATGATGAACTGCTAGTATTAAGGTTGACTCCTAAACTTAGAGTTTCGCATAAAAAAAGCAAATGCGCAATGCATCTAAATTTGATATCAATTGGAAACGTGTAATACTCGTACGATACCATTTGCACTCGATCGGCTAATGGTGTGACCACACTACGCGGTCTTGGGTCGTACGCGCTTTTGCCTTTTTTTTCATATAGAGTTTTATGACTTTTTTACGACTTTTTTACGACTTTGTCCATGGTAAAGGCCGTGCGGCCAAACAACGCGGACAAAAGGCTGTGGTTAAAAAGGTACATTGTGCGTCCACACACTAGGAGCTTTTCAAAAGCGCGTACGCCGTTTCAAATGAGAATTGATTTTTTCTCACTCATGACTCAGAAAATTAAAAGATCACGCGCGCTTTTGGCTGGCCGTACGACCAAAAGCGCGTGGATTCTAAGTCCGCGTAGTGAGAACGGGCCTTAAGGAAACATTGTCACGTTTATAATTTTACGATTTCATAAATGCCACAATGTAAACTAGGTAACAAACGCCAGATAAGAATTGCTAATTCGATAAAAAAAGCTGCTAATATCATCTGTTTTTTTGTACTTTCGTGCTTAAGAGAAGGAGGTAACAGGCAGTGTCTACTAGTATTGTGCGATACCGATGGATTATCAGCAGCAATAATTTTCTCAGCACATTACATTACATTACGATAAAATTCTTGTTGAATAATAACAGTCGGGAATTAGCATGATGCAGAGAAAAACGTTTAATGTGCAATTCCAGCACTGCAACGTGTTGATTATCATGTGACTTAATTCAATTAGAATATTTATAGCCAGTTCTTGCCAAGACCGAGATCTACAAGTGCCACTTGTTGTCTATGAGAATAAAAATCTCAGATTTGTACCTAATATGCCAAAATCTTCACCTGGTGAGCCAACATGTGGCGATCGAGGTCAATGGCACTATCGTGCAGTGTCTTGTTGGCGTTTTTATTTGAGCAACCGGCAGTGATGATGACAACAAAGACAACGCAGACCACGACGACACAACACATCATCGCCAGAATCACCAGGTTGAGACATCATCAGAAATCGAGCTCTTTCTTGGCTGCTACTTTCGTGTCCTATTCCCATACCGCTGTGCTGCGACGACATCAGCAATTATTGCTACTACGGCAAAAAACAAAATTTAGAGACAAGAATTGCCAACTCTGAGTCATTTTTCGCTGTGTTTACAATTTCACCTTTTATTTAATATTTTTTTTACTGCGTTTCGTTTTGTAACATCGGTCTTGCTACCTTATAATTATTATTAGCCAACGGTGACCAAAACAAAGAAATCAAAACATTTCAAACTTTGTTACGCGTTTATCCCAACCCAACCAGTATCTGATTATGGCGTAATTTTTTTTGCGGAAATTTTTGTGCGTTTGTTTTTATTTGGCAAAGAAGCCACAAATCATGGTGAAGCTCGTATTTTGGCCAAAGTTGACTCATTTCATGTCTAATGTCCAATTTCAATAATATCTAATAGCAAAAGTCCAGAAGAGCTTTGAAAGCTTCTAAATTTTTCTAGACATTTCTCTTGATTATGGTGAAATTATCGCTCGAAATTGTTACAAGTTGCGTCAGCCTTCACCTAAAAATGTTTTTAATCACACCTCAACCAAATTAATTGCTGACAAAATTTCTTTCTTTTTTTTGTCAAAAACCAACATACTTCTACCATACCAAAAATAATTGTTTTGATTTAAAAATAATTTCGTTGGTGCAAAAGCTGCAAAGATTTGCGAATTCAGTGATCAATTTCCAAACTACGAGTATTAAAGACCAACGATTGGATGGAGTCCCGTGATCGGTGTGATCTCTCGGAAGATCGGTGGTCCATTTCGCGATAACACCTGACCAAAAAAATAGAAAAAAAACACAAAACCTGAATATCGTAAATGTTATTAAGAGTTAAACATCGTTTCGTTATTAGAATTTCTTAAAACTTGATTCTATTTTTGATTTCGACTCGAGTTTGACGCACGTTTTATGAACACAATTCATCGATTTTTTTAACAATGTCTCGAGGTGATTAGATTCTGGGTTTTGCATGTCCATTGATCAACACTTGACGACATTAATGATTTTATTTAACTCTAGTTGATTTTTATTTAACGCCCCTTTTTTGGGAAATTTTTGTATTCAGGCGACTTTTATTCTATTGACTGAATTCAAACAATAAATAACAACGACAAAAACTGATTCTACCAAACGATTAATCAATCTAAAATTAGTTTTTCTATAACCTGATTACGTTTAAGATCGGTATAAGAAATTTAAATTTATGAAGGAAACCCCAAACCTGGTTGGACTCTATAGAATGCCAAATTTCCATGTAGTTCAAAACGTGACTGATAGAGGATGATCGGTACTGGTGACAGATAAGTAAAAAACAGTGATGTTCAGCACTCATAGCTCTTTCGAACAAGTTATTTAAACTACTGAGTTATCTATATTAATAAAAGAAAGTTTCTGTATGTATGTACGTATGTATGTATGTATGTGTGCGCTATAGCGGGCGCACCAGTCATCGCAGAGCTTCGAAATTGTTCACGAAAGTCCGTGGGGGTCTCCCATGTAACACCTCGAAGCCCGATTTTCGAAATTCAAAATGGCCGAAATTCAAAATGGCCACTCAAATATGAATTCGCAAGTTATGTTCCGATTCCAATGACATTGGGTATCTAGGGGTTTTAAGGTCGCTAATAACGAATTTGTGGTCAAAATTTAGAAATTCAAAATGGCCGCGCCAATATGGCCGACGAATTTGTCAGTCGTGTTCCGATTCCAATGAAAATCGGTATCTGGGGTTTTTTGAGGTAGTAAATAACGAATGTTTGATCAGAAATTATTAATTCAAAATGGCCGCCGAAATATGACTGAAATTCAAAATGGCCACCCAAATTTGCCAATTGTGTTCCGATTTCCATGAAAATCGGTATCTGGGGGTTTTAAGGTAGCAAATAACGAATTTATTATCCGAACTTATAAACTCAAAATGGCCGCGGCCGAAATTTTTCAATTGTATTCCGATTCCAATGAAAGTGGATATCAAAGGGTTTTTAAGTTTGCAAATAACAAATTTATGATTAAAACTTATAAATTCAAAATGGCCGCTCCAATATGGCCGACGAATTTGCCAATTGTGGTCCCATTTCAATGAAAGTGGGTATCTAGGAATTTTTAAGGTTCCAAATAACAAATTTATCATCAAAACTAATAAATTTAAAATTTCGGGGCCAATATGGCGGACAAATTTTAGCAAATAAGTGTCATTTCACTGTCAGCTGTATGTAGGTTGTTCAAGAGTTGCGAAATCTGAAAATCTTCACATCCTAGCTCCAAATGGAAGAACATTGAACATAGTGTATCTTGGTCGTTTCCTCTATTGTCGTTTCTTTCACTTTTTTCCTACCGCGCACAGTGCACACATAAACTTTTTTTTATTTAAGGGCGTTGCAGCGCACGCGGGTTTTTTGCTAGTTTTTAATAAATGAAGTGCAAGCCTAGCCATTTTTTTGCGAGATATTGGATCCAAAAGTACCACAGATACTCGCTTGGTCTTTTGTACTACATCCTTATACCTCATATTTTTAGGCCAGAACGATTCAACAGTCTGCCTGGTGGCTTGTTACTTAGACTTGAATGTTCGAGCAGGGTCTCGTCGAACAATGAGACCCTGCTGCTCGCTATCGTGGGGCACTCATAAAGAACATGAAGGTCACACTCATCCTCTTCAAGGCAAAGTATACAGGTGGGGTCCTCCGGCTTTCCTGTCCTCTATAAGTGGTAATTTAGGGCCCAGTGACTAATGTTAGGGTAATAAAGCCAATTAGTGTCCTGACATCATTTCTTCTGTGTCCATAAATTCCTTGGGAGACTGCACAGGAAGGAACCGCTTCGAGTTGGCCAGTCCAGGCGTGAATCTCCAGCGTCCGATACAGTGTATTTTATCAAAGTCCGATCGGTAAGGGCCCTCTTCAGTAAGCTGCTGGTTGCCCCAATAGCCGATTCCGATGAATACAATGTCAGAGACCTGTTTAGTAGGGTGGAGCGTTTGCTATAGGAAATTTTTTTTTTTTGAATTTCGATTAGTACTAGTGCGGAAAAGTTGCTACATGATGTGAGTATATACAGTGTAAAATTATATGAAAATCAAGTTATATCTAGCGGTGGCCCCAACGAGTGTTTGTGGGTGAAATTTTCAAGGTCGTTGGGGCACCGCAAGATTTAACTTGATTTTCATATAATTTTACACTGTTTATACTCACATCATGTAGCAACTTTTCCGCACTAGTACCTACTAATCGAAATTCAAAAAAAAAAAATTTCGCTACACCCTACTGTTTAGCCGACCATTCGCCTTTTCATTGCCGTTGAAGCCCCGGTGACTTGATCGAAATTAGAGCATCACGAGACCAGACGAGACGAGATTTTTTAAACTCTCGTCTCGATCTCGGTAAGTCTCGACCATTTCGAGTCTCGTCTCGACTCTCGGCGGATCTCGCCCATCCTAATCTCGTCTCGTCTCGTCCCCTCTCGTCTCGTCTCTCGGGGCGAATATAAATTTATGAGCCCATCAGGGTTCTTATACTTATAGACTCAACCTATACGTAACCGGCGAGAGAAAACAAGAGGCAATGTGTATGTGCATGAGTACCACATCCCAGCTTTGAAAACAAGGCCATGCGCGCTTCATCAGATACTTTATTTTACCAGACTTGTTTGCTATTATTTTGCCAACGTGATCTCAAGCGACCGACGAGATCTCGGGTGAATAATCTCGTCTCGACGAGAATATGTTTGTCGAGACCGAACTTTACTCTCGTCTCGTTTCTCGAGTCGAGACCAAGACGAGATTCTCGAGTTTGTCGAGATCTCGTGATCCTCTAATCAAGATTGCCCAGCACACCAAGGGTACTTTGGCAGTTGACCTTATCGCCGTAATTCCCGCTTGACTATCAGAGAAGACAAAGATCCGTTTATTTTTGTAGGCCCTTCTTAAGTTTTCATGAGTGCATGACAGTGATTATTATAGAATGTCGTCGCCCAAGACTAGCGCCCAGGTAGCCATTTGCTTTCAGCCTCAAACCTCATGTGGATCCACAATCTCTGCGGCAGGCCCAAATAGATCTAAGTATCCTGATGTGATGGGTCCAGTTGAGCTTGGCATCTAGCGTTACCCCCAAGTATTTGGCTTGATGTGGACAGCCTAAAGTTCTGCCTGCGAGGGTGAGTTATGCAAGTCTGGACAGTGTTCGTCTCCTGGTGTACGAAACCAGAATCTTTTTGCAGGAAATGATTTTTAGTCCTACGCCGGCACACCAGCTGGAGACCAAATCGAGTGCCTACTGCAAGCGCCTTGACATGGTAGCTTCTTTTTCGCCTGTTACCACGATGATAACATAATCTGCGTAACCTTGGGTGAAAAAGCTTCTGCCATTGAGTAGCTCTAGGAGTTCATCTACCTACAACCAGCGCCACCGAAGTGGAGATAAAACTGCTCCGTGTGGATATCCTTTTGTTATAGTGCTCTCCGGAGATCCCTCAAAATGAGAAACCAGTAACTTGCTTGGTAGGAGCTTAGCGGTTGGCGCTGAAGATAAGTTTCCCTTATCACTCTGTCGGCAATTTTCTCCATTGTCTTCAAGGCAGAAGACGAGAAACTTAGCGGCCTTAGCGGCGGGATATAACCATGTGCCTAGGAAACCCTAAATATTCTGTATAGTAGCCCACTTAGCCAAACACTAAGTAACAGAAGAGTAAAACGATCATTTAACAACTTAAACTTAAAATAGTAGGATTTAAGATGTCAGATTTTTTATGTGAAAAACTAGGGCATTTTTTGCACTATCGACGGTTCTATTCATTGAGAGCAATTTCGAACAGACCCGGTGTTATTCCACTGTTTCCCCATCTAATACTACCGCGACAGAACGTTGATTGCTGTCATCGAACAGGAGATGGCTTTTTAGGTTTTTACACGGCACAGAGCTCTGGGATGGTAGTCGAGCGCCTTAACCCCTAGTCCACTCACGCCGAGCAACGAGACCTTGTTCCTCGCGGAACAGTGGCAGAGATCCTGCAAAAGTATTAATTTATTAATTTAGGACACAGTGTTTGGTGACCGAGACAACTAAAATCCGGACATCCATCGTGCAACGCCTCAATAATTATCTGACAGCGTTGCGAACCGGCCGAAAAATAAAGCGCTTAGAGGTCACCAGGCCAGGTATGAACCTCCAATGTTCGGGTTATTTTATCAAAGTTTGATTATCTCGGGCCCTTTTCAACAAACTGGTTGGTACTCAAATAGCCGATTCCGGACCGATTAAAAACGACACCAGAGTCTTGTCCGGCCCAGTTGTCTGTATTTTCATTTCCCTTGAAGCCCTGATGGCCCGTGACCCATACAAGGTTTACCCAATTAGAAGTACCTAGCTCATCAAGGACACTCCCAAACTATTTTGGACTTGGTCCTACGGAGCTTTACCGCTCTGATTTGCGTTTAGCTGTCAGATAGGATCGAGATCTGCTTGTTAGCATAGGTCCTTTTTAAATTTTCAGAGATGCAGGTCTACTTAAAAGACAGTAGTTAGGCTGACATGGGGCTTTCGCCGCGAATTCTGACGATCACATATCTGGCTTGGAGCCATCCGTGTAACATACGAGATTTTATTTTGGTATTCTAGAAAAACCCCAGATAAACTCTCTTGTATGTACAGGAGGTTTATACTTTGAGATCCTTAGTTTGATAACATTCTCGCTTCTAGAATCTCCTCTATAAAGCTGCCAATTTTAGTGTTCCAACCCAGTGAAGACCACCGTGTCTACTCGATCTCAGCCTGCAGCGTTCATAGCGCATTTCTCTACTTCAAGATGCAGCGTTACTAAATTGAGTAGACCTATAGATATTTTCTATTTTTTCTGACAAATCGGAGATGACAATATTTGAAAAAAAGAGAGCCCTAAATGACTACCCTGAGGAACACCGCAAATAATTAACTTCCACTTGATTTCAATTGAGATGAATCCTTGCAAGCTGATAACCTGTGTTTTTCCAATAAGATCTGATTGTCTTAAGAAGCCCAAAAGAATAAATCTACTCGACTGTCAAACTGCATTCAGAGAAATAGAAACTGGTAGCCTCAAGAAGGCCTTGATAAGAATGTTGCTTGTGCACTAGAAAAATACAGGGAGTAAAGACCGCTCGTGGTAGTGCTATTGATGAGTCCGCAGTATTACGCAATTCACCCTACGTTGGTCGCCAATCCAAAAGGCATCTTGGAACTATGGGAAGAACATTACTAAATTGGGAGCTAACTGAATTGCAGGCTCCATGTACCTTGCCGACACGAAGCTTAGGAGAAGTTAGTAAAGCCATAATCTAGCTCAAAAAAACAAGGCTTCGAGTATAGACGGTGTCCCTGCGGATATGGTCAAACATGGAAGGCCTACACTACATCAAGAGATTTATGGCGTGTTTGAGCAGGGAGCGATCCTAGAAGGCTGGAAAGAAGAAATCTTGTGCCCTGTACCTAAAAAAGGGGATATCATAGCCTATAGGAAATATGCTGAGGTCGTAAAGTTATTTTTTTTCGCGTACTTTTGGTGTGATTTTTGAATTAAACAAACGAGTAATATTAAGGTGGAAATGTTCTTGGGTCTTATTCTGGACCCAAATCTGAACTGGAGGACCACTCGAAGAGAAGGCAAAAAAGGCCAATATAGCCATTTAGTAAGCAGACTTTCGGCAAGAGTGCTGGCTCTACACACCAGTGCTTAGGCAAGTGCTGACATACGGCTCTGCCGTTACTTAAACATCGGCATTTCTTAGAACGTAAAGACATTCCTTCATTATTATTACTTGCTAACTGTTATTGAGAATTTCTAGGGAGAGGAGGAGGTAAAATCGTAAAAAAATTCTTCAGAAAATCTGTCACTTTCATACCTTCGGGGCGCTGTAAAACCTTCGTAATGAATGAAATTAAAAAAAGACGAATGAAAATTATTTGTTATGAAATCCTCTAAAAAAAACTTGTTAATTTTTTTTTGTTAAAATTGAAGGAAAAAAGGTTGTAGCCCTTAAAAGAAAATATTGTGACTAAGTTTTGTGTACTTGTGTATTCAATTTACGACAAAAAAAGCTTATATAATAAATTGTAGATAATTTATTTGTAAACAAAAAACCTCTTTGCAAATTTTCTGTAAGATGTACTGTTACGGAGATATGGTGGAAAACCCATTTGCACACCTTTTCCAAGATGGCGGCCCGAGCCCGAAAACTCAAATTTAAACTTACACCGACCCCCGCCTACACAACCCAAAAAAACCTTGTCCTGCATTTTTGCAATGTTAAAGTACCATTTCCATGGACTACTATCACTGGAAATTGTAGATCAGCCACCTGACAAAATGACATCGAAATTCAACTTCAACTCAAGTTTCAATGTTTAGATCCGCACCACAGAGGATTGGGTTGGCTATCTGGTTTCGTAGTTCCTAGAACTAACCACCACACATTTGACCATTGTTTTCTTTTTTTTATCGTTTACGTAGCACTAGCACCACTTCGTAAATTTTAGAGTCGTGATAGTATAGACGGAATAGAAATCTATAAATACATGAGAGAATTCGACAACCCGAATGAACTAACGAGATTATGTCGCGAGTAAATATAAAGAAGTAAATATAAAGCCGATTCGGAAGAGTATTTAAATAAATCAACATCTACATATATTGGCGTCCGTCAAGGGGATTGGTCTGGTCTGCCTCCTCTTCAAACTGACCTGGCTTCACATCAATAAAAGCCCAAGAAAGTACAATACGATATGGCATTGGTTCTGCAATCAAGGTGGAGTTATATGAATTTGAAGTCGTACAATACTTCACCTACCTTAGCAGCTAATAACCGGATGGAAACAGAAATACGCGCATGATTGCAAGGTTCTTCCAAACTTAAGCATCTCACCAAGCCATCAAACTCCTGTTGTGTAATGTAATAATCTTACCAGTCCTCATACACGGATCCGAGGCTTGGGTCCTCAGCAAAAAGGACTCTGACCTTTTAGCAGCCATATTTCAGAAGTCCTTCGAAGAATTTTTCGTTCCGTATGTTAGGCAGGACTATTCCCTAGATTACAATGTCGAGATTTACGAGTGTTATCGATGCAGCGAATCAAGCTCCGGTCGGCAGGACTTCTAGCTCGTATAAGGGAATAGCAATCTGTCTGGCCCGAGTAAAAATAAAACTCGCCCGCAGCTAGCCTGCATAAGGTACGCACTAGTACGCACGGCGCCACAGCTAGCACGCATAGCTAACAAATGCGCACGGCACATTTTTACTGGGGTTTTCTTCTTCCTCTACAATTTTTTAAAGCAATACAGGCGATTTCGTGCATCCCAGTGGCGGGCGAGTTTTAGTTTTACTCGGGAACAAAACTAGCACGCACACTGCCGCCACAGGGATCAACGCTTCCGCCACAGGGATGCACGAAATCGCCTGTATTGCTTTAAAAATTGTAGAGGACGAAGAAAAGGAGCAACTATCTTGGTGACCATAAAGGGTGCCAATAGAATACTCAGTAAAAAGGTTCTCGTTCGACTGCGTAGGTCAAGCAGCATTGTAAGTGGTTAGTGTTTAGCGGGGGGACTGCTTGGTAAAACAACACTCGCGTTTGGAATGGTTTATACCTTTATGTATTTATAAATGTTCATGCCTGAATTTTTAGATTTTCATGCCAGTGGATGCCTCTAGCGAACAAATTTTTAGATTTTCGTACCTGGGGCGGGAGCGTGCATCCCTGTGGCGGGTGCGTGTATACTTTTGTGGCGTTCCTATTTGTTCGCTATGCGCGCTAGCAGCGGTCGCGTGCGTGCTAGTAAGAAAATTAACCAACTAAATTATTTTTACTCGGGAAGTCTTTTGTGGTAGAACTTACGAGTAGCGACAGCAAGGTACTCCAAATCCAAACCTACGCTGGATAAATGGCATAGACCAGGACGTCCCGAGTTTTTGGATATGTACTAAACTGGACGATTCAGATCAGGAGTCGCGGAGCAAGTAGTTGGGAGGGTTCAGGGTCGTATACCAATTATAGAGCCGAATAAATACGGTCAAAATGTTTTTCTTAGTTTTATGACACCGATAATCTAGGCTTCATGTATGTTAGGTAAATAACCCCCGTTTAAGAACAATTATTATATTATTCTAATGAAAAATGAATCAGGTTGACGGAATGTAAACCGATTTAACCATAAAAATTGGCAATAGTAACACATTCACTGTAATTAGTATCACGTGCAAAACTGTTCACTAATTGTGTAATTTTAAAAAAAAAGTTTCCTATTAATAATACTGTCACCGCAGATTTCACCTCTTTTCACTTTTCTCTTCTCAAGAATGGAAAAAACCTCGATAGGACAAAGATTTGTGAACTTTTGAGTTACAAAACAAAAATTGCGCGAATGGCTTAAAAATATAACATGCTCAATCCACTGTTAAATGTAAACTACGCATGGTACCAATTTAGAGAAATATCAAGGAACCAATATCACAGAACGAGAAAGAAAAATTCAAAGCGGACATTTCTAGTGCAGAAAATTCAAAGGAGGCACAAAACTTTTCCGGCAAATTCACACTAGCTTGCTTATAACCCAAAAATAAACACCATCGTTAGAATTTATTTAAAATGCAATAATTTCCAATAAAAATGTGCACAATGTTGCCACTTCCTCAAACATTTTCGACGAAATTAATTATTTGCGACCAACTATAATTTGGTGGGATTAATTCGTGGTTAACTCATCTTTAAAGTGGTACACCGATGCGCAAAAATACCAGGTAAACTAGGATTTAGTTTTTTTTGTGTCTTTCTTTATTTTTGGGGAAAAGCAAAAATAAGCCACGTGCATGTTTCAAAGCTGATAAGTAGATACGGTCATGCGCGTATTACTTTTGACATAGCAAGCATAGTTTTTCTGGCAAGCTTCCATCGCTGCAATTACGGCGGTTTTTACTTCTCGTTGTCACTTTTGCGGATTAATTAGTTGCAAATATGTAGTTTGTTGCATTTTCATCTAATTAAGAAATGGAAATTGTTGCATTAACGTAATGCAATTGGGGAAAATGAATTTTTTTTGAAAAACGCAGTTTTTAACAAGAGTCAAGAATGCTGGAACAAATTCAAAAACAATTAAAATTTTCATCCACCCATAAAATTATGAACATTATGTTCCTATTTTGAAGCCGAGAGGTTATATACTCTAGTATTTGATTAGAAAATTGTGTTGTTTCCAATTTACACATTTGCAAAATAATTATTATTTATTATCATACATTTTGCCAGAGAGTAAGAAGTATTTCACCATCACAAATGCTTTCCAGTATCAATAAAAATAATATTAGGTCTGGGGTAGATTTGAGCCGGACTTACACGAGGCAGTACATTTGTCCCTTACGCGATGGTAAATTTTACTAAGGCCTCAATTTTTTAAATGTCTCGGTTCAAAAAAAATGTCCTACTACTTTTGGTATCTATGAGCGGGTATCGATATAAATTCATTGTTGATTTTCGAATTTAACATACATGAGGAAATGAGGCGTGGTGTGTATGTAAATACGTAGCGGAGAGGCATGGCTTTCTCCTTTCTTACTTCTTTTGGAGCAATAAAATTTCTTGAAATGGGAAGAGGTGTGATTGCAAAATATAAATATTATATTGTGGAGGCATAGGTTTCTTACTCTCTTACTCTTAATCTGAGGCAGTTTAATGCAAATACATATTAGATTCAAACTCGTAAAAAAAGCTCTCCATTGGTATTTATTTTATGTCTTTCTTTAATTTGTTTTTTTTGTGTCATTTTGCCACCTCGCCTCATTTGAATTATGACATAGTACTGGCTCAAAAGAAAACAGAGGCACCTCGTACAAACTCATTTTATAATCGTGTTTCACCCAACACTAGTCTGGGGAAAAAGATCGTGGCGTTCCCCCAATAGATGGCGTCAATTGCAAATAAGTTACGATACGAACCACTGATCGCAGCGACACCACGCGTTCGTTTGAAAAGTGACAGTTCGAATTTGGGTGTATATACATTGGTGGTGGTTAGAAAGTTGTCTCCGTTTGAAAATGGTAAAAAATAATGAAAAGTTGCGTTAAGGTAAATGTACCAATTTCCGGCCAAGTTCAAAATTACGGTCTATTATTTTGTAAGTTATAAAATAAGGAAGCAAATCAATATTTTGGGAAATAAAATAACCATAAATAATCTATGATATTCTGGGAGTACAATATTTGACATTATAGAGCGAGAGCTGGCTGCAAAAAACGAGACTATCGAGTAACAGTTTCAAACTATAATCCAATTAAAGTCTGAATATTTTTATACCAGAAAACACAGGTGTGCCAGGTCTGCGCCGGTGCAAAGTGCCTGGCACACCACGTTTTATGTTAGTGTTTTATTACTACTTCAACGTTAATAGCTCCTATACGTAGAGCAACATAATTAGGCTTGTGTTTCAGGTAATTGTGTATTCTTTCCTCCCAAAAATTCTCAAAAAAATGCATTATTAACGGTACTTTTTTTCTTAAGTTTCTGATGCACCAAACTATTCTCTACAATAGTTCCATACAAAAGAATGGTCTTGATCGTATACTTTCCCAGGTGGTGACGAAGGGTGCGAAGGGCTACTGAAACGCCAAGGACAAAGTGTGGTCAGCCATCACAAAGGTTCGCAAAACCAGAATTGACGTCGAAAAAGGTGATCTTGTGTTTGGTGGGACTGGAAGGAATCGTCCACTATGAAGTTGGTCAAACGATTGATTCTCAACTGCACTGTGGAAAACTAGCGGAGTTCCAGATTTAAACGATAACGGTCCCAATTGAATAATAGGAAAGTTGTTGTCTTCAATCATGATAACGCCCGACAACACACCTGTTTGATAACCCATCAAAAATTGGGAGTTTCGTTGGGAAGTCTATCGTGTAGTCCAGGTATAGCATCCTCTGACTATCACTTGTTCCGTTCTCTGCAGAACTCCCTCAATGGAGGAATTAAGCTGATTTCAATAGAAGCCTGTGAAAATCACTTGATTCAGGTCTTTACTGATGGCATTATAACTCTACCCTAGCAATAGCGAAACATTTCTCGATAATAATGGAACACATTTGGTTTAAACAAATTAATTTTCACACTATCGTACTAAAAAAAACGTCACGAACTTTTTCCCTGACTTAATATGAAAGTGGCAAGTGTAAAAAGAGTTTTTAACTACTTGTATAGTTACACCACAGTTAAACAATTTGGCAACAGAAAGTAGTTCAGCCAGCTTAGGCTAAATTCGACTAAAACCAAAGAAATGCGAATAAATACAAACACCATTCAACGTACAGCGCTGAATAATCGTGACGTGGAACTGGTAGATTAATCTGTTATCTCGGTAGCATCATTACCGTAAATGGCGGGGCTCTCCAGAATAAATAAAGCAAGTAGGGCATATGCATGCCTGTCTCGCATATGGAGATTAACGGGGAAATTGCGGCTGTTCAACGCCAACGTTAAGGTAGTTCTTTTGTACGGTTGGGAAACATGGAAAGTCACCCAATTCATCACAAGGCGCCTATAAGTTTTCATCTACAGACGTATCCTAAAAATTCCCTGGCAATATAGACTTACAAATGAGGAACTATGGCGCCGTGCGAAAGGAACCAGTCGAGTCGGAAGACCTAGGACAACGTGGAGGAGAACCCTATTAGCAGAGACCTCAACAACTGCGAGATCCTGGTCAGAACTGAGAGCTGTCGCGCAAAACAGAGTCCGCTGGAGGGCAACTGTTTCCACCCTATGATCCCTCATGGGACGGAGCGTAAGTAAGTAAGTAATACACCACAGTCTTTAGTCTATTCCTATAAGTTATAAGAGTTCAGCACGGAATAATATAAGGGAACAACCTCATTTGAAGGAAATTTCTGTGAATTAGGGAAGATGTTAAAATGAATCTATATTAATAAAAGAAAGTTTCTGTATGTACGTATGTATGTGTGGGCTATTGCGGGCGCACGAGTCATCGCAGAGATTCGAAATTTTGCACGAAACACCTCGAAGCCCGATTTTCGAAATTCAAAATGGCCGCTGAAAAATTACCGAAATTCAAAATGGCCACTCAAATGTGAATTCGCAAATTGTGTTCCGATTTCAATAAAATTGGGTATCTAGGAGTTTTTAAGGTCGTTAATAACGAATTTGTGGTCAGAATTTAGAAATTCAAAATGGCCGCGCCAATATGGCTGACGGATTTGTCAATTGTGATCCGATTCCAATGAAAATCGGTATCTGGGGTTTTGTGAGGTAGTAAATAACGAATGTTTTGATCAGAACTTATAAATTCAAAACGGTCGCCGAAATATGATCGAAATTCAAAATGGCCACCCAAATTTGTCAATTGTGTTCCGATTTCCATGAAAATCGGTATCTGGGGGGTTTTAAGGTAGCAAATAACGAATTTATGATCCGAACTTATAAATTCAAAATGGCCCTGTCATTATGGTGGACGAATTTACCAATGGCTTTCCGATTACAATGAAAATCGGTATCTGGGGTTTTTTAAGGTAGCAAACAACGAATTTACGATCAGAACTTATAAATTCAAAATGGCCGCGGCCGAAATTTTTCAATTGTATTCCGATTCCAATGAAAGTGGATATCAAAGGGTTTTTAAGGTTGCAAATAACGAATTTATGATTAAAACTTATAAATCCAAAATGGCCGCTCCAATATGGCCGACGAATTTGCCAATTATGGTCCGATTCCAAAAAAAGTGGAATCTAGGGGTTTTTAAGGTGGCAATTGTGGCCCGATTCCAATGAAAGTGGATATCCAGGGGTTTTAAGGTGGAAAATAACGAATTTATGATCAAAACTTATAAATTCAAAATTGCCGCACCAATATGGCCGATGAGTTTGCCAATTGTATTCAGATTCCAATGAAAATCGGCATTTGGGGGTTTTTAAGGTAGCAAATAACGAATTTTTGATCAAAACTAATAAATTTAAAATTTCGGGGTGAATATGGCGGGCGAATTTTGCCAAATAATTGTCATTTCCCTGTCAGCTTTATGCAGGTTGCTCAAGAGTTGAGAAATCTTAAACTTCACATCGTAGCTCCAAATGGAAGAACATTGAACATAGTGTGTCTTGGTCATTTCCCCTATTGTCGTGAAGTTTTCCACGCGATCGAGTGTACCTATAAAATCCTCGACTAATTAAAGGTAAATCGCCAAAAATACAAAGAAAAGGGAAGCACCTTCCACTGCCATCACAAGGTTACACGATGCCATCTATCTATTTATCTATTTGACTAATGACAGCTGTCAAAAAAGCTGTCAATAGAAATTAACCATATAAAAGGTATCCAAAATCATATTTTCCAGATTTGTTGTTTCTTTCTCTTTTTTCCTACCGCGGACAGTGTACACATAAACTTTTTTTTATTTAAAGGCGTTGCAACACACGCGGGTTTTTTGCTTGCAAGTAAAAAAATGTAAAATACAATCTATGAAATTAATTCAAAACTAGAGATTTAGACAGATTAAATGGTAATAGGTTCGTATTTATAATACCAGTCGGCTTCTTTTCAATAATCGAAGTTAGCATCTGTCGTGGTAATATTTAGTGGGCTAGGCCTGTCTGTTAAGATACTCAAGTTTTCAAATAGAGCTTACTATTCTTCACTGTATGTTAGTATCCACATAAAAAATGTACTGATGGTTAGGTGGTTTCGAGCATCAAGGTCGTGGTGTATCTACAATGCTTGCTCTGATCGTTTTAATTTATTCATCCCAATAGTTTCATAGACCGCCTTGACGACTGCACTGTCCAGTTAACGCTAATAAACCATCCATATTCTAGTTAAAACCAACCCTTCTCGTACTGTCCTGGTATTATGGAAAAGCCAACTGGCTGGAGCTTATTCGCTTCTTCCAAGCCCTTGACCGGAATATAATGATTCAATGAGGAATGCATAATATAAACGAAATTAAACCTCAAGAAGCCTACTATAGAGCCTTAATTACACGGCCCAACACTTTCCCTCTTAACAAACCGGTTTGTGTATGTTTTAAGAATTACACGATAAACTGACTGTTCTGCATTTTTTTCGTGTAACGATTCCATTGTCTCTGTGGCTGTGTACAAAACAACAAAAATTCTCATGATTTTCGCAGCTCCCGAGAACGAAGTTATGCTTGTGTTAGTGTGCTGCTCGATGCAGTCGACATTTTTTTGGGATGCACAAGTGAGAGATTTCCCTGTGACCCCTTGCCTATAAAACCGGTTTATTGGATTTATTGAAAATGTTGATGGAAGAAGTTATGGGCGGTGTAATTTGGCTCATAAAGGGTACATGCGTTCTCGAAATGAGTGACTTCGTGTTAGAAGTTTAAGAGGGTAAAGTGGTTCACAAACGCATAGACAGACAGATGCTTTGTATAAGCTTCTTTCGGTGAAAAAGCTAAAACATTGCGTTAAAAGATCCATTTTTCATACGCATTCACAAAGGAAGGGCAAAAACATTTGGAATCTAGCTCCAATTGCGAAATCGAGAATTAATATTTAATCAAAACAGAATCTAATGCAAGCTAATATTGTGCTAAGTACCAAATAATATGTTATGATTATTCTACACGTTATCAACCAAATTTTGTCCGTAATTATTAACTACCCCCGCTCAAAACTTATTACGCCATTTTCACTAATTTCAGCTCTGCCTTAAAAAAATGTGGCAATCAGTCTACAAATGTTTTAGCCAACTTATATTATGTGCTAACAGACACGTACTGACCAAATCAAGAACAACAAACTTACAATAATTAATTCTAAATTTACCTGGAAATTAAGTCGTGGCTGATTAACAATGGTAATTTATGATTTCTAACATGGAAACTATTTCAAAATGTATTGATGAGTTTGTGTACAAGGTGATAACACTTCCAGACTAGAATAATAGTGGTCTCTATTTACTTTTAATTATAGTAATGTGTAAAGTAATAAAAGATATAAAAATCGATTGACAATTGCAATAATTCGAATTAGGGAGCAGTAATCAATAGTTAAGTGATGCGGAAACTGGGCCCACTTAAATAAAGATGGAAGGATTTTGCATGCAAGAAAGTTTCGGGAAGTAAAAGAAATGAATTTTAAAATAAAATTCAAGTTACATTTGCGTTAATTAAATGTCTTAAAGAATATGTAATAAAAACGTTAATACTATAATTTTGTAGTTTTTAAAAATGCTTTCGTTTCGAGGAAGTGCTTTTAGCTGGTTATAACTAATGACTTTTTACTATCTCTTATTACGTTAAAAAATGACATTAGTAATTACTTTATTTTAAACTTTAAATTTCGTCGTTCTTAGAATGTAATAATAGCATTAATGAGTACTGACTGGGTTAATGACAGGAAAGTCCACAGAGATACAAGATATGTTAGTAATTTCGACATCCAGGTGTATGCAGACTTTTATTAATAGAGCTCTCAATCATTAGCCAACCCATTAAATCTCACAGGGTGTCATTAAAAACTGTCTTGTATTATAAGTATATATTTTTTTTTTGTGGAAGAATAGAGCTCAGGGAAAGCCCTTTGTACTGTCGACAATCTATTTTCTTCGTATAGAGTGCAATGTCGAACAGCAAGCTCTAGTCGATAGATAGTGAAGGGGAAGAGAGAAGTAGGAAGGAACTGCCACAACCACCTACCCCCAACCGTTTCTATCGCGACTCTGCCGGTATGTGAGCGCTGTAGCGGGCGCACCAGTCATCGCAGAGCTTCGAAATTATGCACGAAGGTCCGTGGGGGTCTCCCATGAAACACCTCGAAGCCCTATTCCGAAATTCAAAATGGCCGCCGAAAAATGACCGAAATTCAAAATCGCCACCGAAATATGAATTCGCAAATTGTTTTCCGATTTCAATGAAAGTGGGTATCTAGGGGTTTTTAAGGTCGCTAATAACGAATTTGTGGTCAAAATTTATAAATTCAAAATGGCCGCGCCAATATGGCCGACGCATTTGTCAATTGTGTTCCGATTCCAATGAAAATCGGTATTTGGAGTTTTTTGAGGTAGTAAATAACGAATGTTTTATCAGAACTTATAAATCCAAAATGGCCGCGCCAATATGGTGGACAAAATTTTCCAATGGTATTCGGATTCCAATGAAAGTGGATATCTAGGGGTTTTTAAGGTTGCAAAAAACGAATTTATGATCAAAACTTATAAACTCAAAATGGCCGATGAATTTGCCAATTGTAATCCGATTCCAATGAAAATCGGTATCTGGGGGTTTTTAAGGTAGCAAATAACGAATTTATGAACAAAACTTATAAATTTAAAATTTCGGGGCCAATATGGCGGACGAATTTTACCAAATAAGTGCCATTTCCCTGTCAGCTGTAGGTTGTTCAAGAATTGGGAAATCTGAAAATCATCACATCATAGCTCCAAATGGAAGAACATTGAACATAGTGTATCTTGGTCATTTCCCCTATTGTTGTGAAGTTTGCCAGCTCGATCGGTAAGAACGGGACGGAAGCTGTGTTCGGGACGAATTCTAAGTAAGAAGGGGGCAGTTCGCTTAATTATCATCTAAGCAGAATAGGGCTGGTAGTTGATTGTAGATGTCGGTTCTGCGAGGCAGCTCCCGAAACTGCGGAGCACTTGCTGTTCGACTGAGCGACTACAGCGAGGATATTGAGTCTCCTCTATCCTATCGCGACTTGGTATATGAATCCCAAATCATTGATTGGCTATATCAAAAACCTTAACGTGGAAGGTCTTTAACGATGGGGTGGACACAATAGACCAAATAAAGTAGGTCGCATTGTCCGCTAAGACGCTTCCTTAAAGAATGATTTAATGACACCCTTGACATCAACAGGTTGTGTCAAAAATAATGTTTTCGACCTTGCCTATTGGTCTGCTAACAACCTCAAACTCTAAGCTCTGGAGAGAAGTTGCCCTATGTTCCTATTCTATTGAACCTATCTAGCCCAGATCTGCATACCACATCATCATCAAGCCCAGAGCTCTTATAGACAGTGCCGCGGCTGCCATATGTGCAGAGTGTGCAATTGCACAGGGCCCCGCAATTAAGGAGCCCCGCGAGCGAAGCGAGCAAAAAAATGTTTTGGCAATAAAAATCATTTGAATTCATTATTTAAATTTTTACTTCATTGAATGGGCCACACAAATCAGTATGGGCCCCAAATCAGCATATAGGCCCACGACACGAAATCGCACAACAGAAACGTCGCGCAAAAAAAAACCCACGAAAACATTTCAAAATAATGGGGCCCCTCGACTATCAATAGTATTGTGCAATATTTTGATTTGCGCAATATTATTGACGGTCTGTGGGTGATATATATTGAAAGATTGTCTGGTGCAAATAAGGAAACCGTCAATATTTTGATCAATATTATTGCACAATAGTATTGATAGGCTATGGGCCACTTTATATTCATTTCTGAACAGGGACGCACAAAACACAAGACACATCCACAACGGATAGCACCGAACGAACGCGAGCCGAGAACAAAAGAAGAAATTTAAAGGGCCCATTTCCTCATTGGGCGTGAATATTTTTGTTTTCTCTCTTATTCTTGATTCGCGCTCGGTTGAGTACACTGGGCCGATGATGTCCGATGATCCATTTTGTCTATGCGTGGTATTAAGGCCCCCTTACACGGTTAAATTGGATGTACATCGAAGTGCGGATGTCCGATGGACCCATAGACTCATACCAAATGTGGAGAAGTGGGTTATAAGAGAACATGGGGAAGTGAATTATTACCTCACACAGTTCCTGAGTGGGCATGGAGGTTATAGGGCATACCTTCACCGCTTCAGGTTGGACGATTCACCGTTCTGCCCGGACTGCCCGGACGATAAAGAGGACGCGGAGCATGTCTTCTTTAAATGCCCGAGGTTTGCGGAGCACAGCACAGGACTGCGTTGCAAGCAGTTGCTGAAGTGCAGCTAACTCCTGAAAACATCTTGGACCATAGGATAAGGTCGGAGGTTGTGTGGAAAAGGATGGAAGTGGCGCTGAAGGCCATTCACCAGAAGCTTAAGCATTACGAAGCCCAAAGAAACAGAGAAAGGTAAAGAAATGCAAGGAAAGTTAGCATTTAGGTACCTAGATGGATAGACTGTTCCGGCTCTGGTGAGCACCTTGGAGGGATCCCTTTGTTTTCCAGGGTCATGACGCCAGACTGAAGTAATGCCTTAACGGCTCGTACCGGTCTGGAGTTGGACGTCTTAATAGGTTCAATAAGGAACGCTGTATTGTCAAAAACAATTTCAATAATAATTAATTAAAAATGAATTAACAATAAATATGATATCTCCAATTCCAATTAAATTTGTTGCTTTACATTAAATGTTAATTGTGCTTTGTTGCAGCTTTGCATTGTCTTAATTTCTAAGGAATGTCGTCCATTAAGAAATTTCGACAGTTCTTTCTGTATGAGTAAAGCATATTGCGACAGTGGCAATTAGAAATTTTGTAAATGAACGAATTATTTTTGTAAATTAAAGAACTGTGCAAACAGTGATATAAAAATAACTTTCGTTAAAACCCCTATACTGCCATAGACGATTCAATTCATCCAAACAACTCTAAATAATAATAGTTGATCTTGAAAAGAATATCGAGTTTATTGCACAAAAATCTGAACTATATATCTTTGAAATCCAATTACATATGTTAAAAATTTATAAAAATTTACACGTTGAAAATACATTCATGTACTAATAAAGTTAAGTTAAAGCAGCAGAAATAATAGCGCGCCATCAATCATTTTTCTCGAACTGGGTCAATTTATAAACCGAAAACGTGCTAACATAAGTTGGTCTATGCTTTTGCATGACATATACAAGGTAATATGTTTTTATATATGACTCTGTTCAAGGAAAAAGAAAAGAATAGAATAATTAAGTGAATATCATATTAGCCTCGCCCACTTTGCTGCAAAGTTCACAAGTTTTTCGTATGTTTTTCGATTTTTTGGAATAAAAACAATTTTTCGAGTTTCAAGATGCCAAACAGGTCGTTATGCAATCCATTGCCTCATACAATATCTTTAAAAATATATTGTGGGTTTACCATAATAATCCAATTCAATTGAAGTCGGTTACGATTCAAGATATAAATTTTGGTGCAACATAAGAAAATATATTTTATTAGTGTATTCAAAAGACCACCCTTTTGTAAAAAGATATTCTCTTAACTCTTGACAACAAACTAAAACGTTCGGTCCATTCTATTATATTTTTCTGCAACTATACATAAAATGCCTGAAATATATGTACATAAAGTAGTATTAACTAAAAATTGACGAACATGCTGGAATAGTGTCATTATTAATCTCACTAATAATATCATTTTTTCCTTATCAAGTGATGAAGGTTTTAGGTAGGCTTTTTTGCAGTGTGTGGAATTTGACGAAATATTGAATGCTTTTTCAAACTAAGCCAATATATTTATTTTGTGAAGCGTATAATTCATGTGTTTTCCAAATCTATTGAAAATTTTATAGATTTTGGAAATAACTCCAACCTTAACAGTAAATTCCATATAAAAGGGCCAAGCAACTTGTTACGCTGCTCTTAACTCCCTTTGTTATTATACCAAGTCTTGCGATAAGTTCCTTCGTTTGTGGACCCTAAAGGCCCCCCTTCACGGTCAAATTGGATGTACATCGAAGGGCGGATGTACAACCAAAACTATCGATTGTGAGCCGGAGCGCGTTCAAAACCTTACTATGATTAACCATGGTTAATTATGGTAAACTTTTGTCGTTCCAAAACTCTGTGGTTAACTACAACATTACCACGAGCATAACTTTTTGGCGTTCAAAAACTCGCGTGGTTAACCATGGTGTAGTTAAGTTTTAACTCTGCTCGGGAGCATGGTTAGCGACTCTCTGACAGTTGTTTTAGTGTTAAACACCTAACAAATCAAAGTGGGATTTGTGGGATTATTACAAATAATAGTTAATGAAAAATTGAAGCAATTAGCGGGGACTATTTAAATGGAAAATTTTTTTTTATTTTTTTTTCTTCTTCTTTAACCTGTAGTTAACCACGGTGCGTTCAAAAACCTCCATGGTTAAACATAAACTTCTGGGTTAAGTGAAGTGATGCAGCATAACCACGGCTTACCTCGTGGTTTACCATAGTAAGGTTTTTGAACGCGCTCCCGGTCGGATGATCGAAACTCGTTACGCGCATGGGTTTGATGAAAATCTGGATGTACATCCAATTTGACCGTGTATGGGGGCCTTAATAGTTAGGATGGGTTAAGAAAAGCTGGTGGTCAATCATTCCTTAGAAGGGAAATAGCATATAGTATATGAAAAAATACACACGGGACGTTGCTGTATGACTATTCTGAACTGCTGGAAGTAGGATTATAAACTACAAGCGACGACCACTGGTAATTTACGGCAAGAAAGGAAAAGGTAATATGATATGACTAGTTTCTTCTAAGTGTTGGTGTGAAAGAAACAATCTTATCTATAAAATAATTTAACTACGGAATCCACAGCAAACTTCGAACACCGAAATCAACGACGACCGCGGCTACGAATTCTAAAAGACACCATGTTTTATGTGCATCAAAAAGGTAAAACCTATTGTTATCAGCTTTGAAGCGATAAACGAAATGATATACATCTTTGACACGCGGGACAAATTTCAACATTAACGTTCAGATATCTCTAGAGCAGTGGTCGGCAAATCGTAGCTGGCGAGGCGGCTCTTTGGCCCCTTGAGTGTGACTCTTTCAGAAAATACCAAGTGCAGGCGCGCATGAAGAATGAAATTGAAATTCGTAGCCCATACGCAGAAGCAGGTTTTCGGCCTAGACGAGTTTGTTCTGAAGAAATGCCGATAGACGAAGGTGTAGGTGAAATTCCCACTTTCTCGCGGGACTAAGACCACGCGCACTCGCTGCCACTCGCACCGATTTTGCTGCTTTTGAGAGAGGATGAACGTAAAGAGATAGACGAAATAAGTAGGAGAACCCTAAATAAGTTAATAATAGTTAGGTGTACCATAATTTAGTTAATACCATATATAGTGTAAGTAGAAAAAACAAAAATTGCAATCGCTGTACTGTTGATATTTCGTTGGCTCACTATAACAAAGTTCTATGTTACAATTTTTGTACTTATTGAGTTAAGAATTCTACAAGGTTCTACGGTGATAATTGATAGCCAATTTTTTGTATCTAGTAAGCATTTTAACCCTACATTAGTATATTATAATGTTAAGTAAGCATTAGGGCTGCTATGTATATATTTTACCAAAGACAAACATTTCAAAGTCTAATTGCTGAACTTCTTTAAAATTAACATAGAACCTTGTAATAGTGAGCCAACGATTTGGCTCTGTTGATTAATGAGCCGACCACTCCTCTAGAATATACCTCAGATGACGTAAAAAAATAGTTCAACGTGAACTTATATTTCCCCTAGATTTGATAAAAAAAATCATGCCTAGTGATGAGCGTGTAAGGGTGGGTATTCTCCAAGTAGGCCAGTCAAAATATCGAAAAAACCTCGTTTTTTGCCAACCGAGCCATCCGAAAAGTAAAATATGGGTAAAATATGAAAAATTCCGTAGAATTTGATGAACTACTTTTGGCACTCGTAGGCCTTTGGGAAAGTTTCCAAAATGGCGTCAAAAGAGGGCCAAAAACAGATTTTCGCGTTTTAAAAAAAAACTACACATTGTACAAAAGAAAGGTTCAAATAAAGTTTGTAGATCTTTTTCATACTAATAAAATGACACCAGTTTGATGTCAATACACAAACAAATAAAGGAGTTATTGCAAAAAAAACCGCTAAAAACAGGTTTTTTTTAAATGCTCATATCTTTTACCAAAAAAACGATTTTGTAATGAAACTCGTGGAAAGTGTAGCCCTTGGGGAGTGCAATAAAACGTTTTTGTAAATTTGCAAAATATTAAATAATTTTTGCAAAATACGGGTTTTACGAAAAAAAGACCTTTGTTGTCGAATTCGATTAGCTCATAGCCAGCCATCAACACCTACAGAAATTTTTTTGCGCTCAAAATGTTCTGGAAGAGTTGTGCTAATAGTTGTGTTTTGTGCGCACATTGCTACTTCATTGGAAACATGCGAAAAGATGGCCGGAAAAACGACAAAAACAATCTTGTCCACAAAATTCGATTATTTGCTCACGAAATTCGATTAATTGCCTATCGATAGGCAAAACAAAAATATATATTTTACGACCATCATAGAAAACTAACCCCCACGAAAAAATGTAATTTGACTGGCCTAAAGCCATTCGCAGCCAAAGTGACCACATGTCGATAAACCGTATAAACGTACCAAGGTGTACACTTTGACTCGGAGAACTATCTCTTTGGTATAGTGGTATGCGAGCGCATTACATCACATAAAAACTTTGTATCTGCGAATCAGATCTAAAAGAATGGCCAGAAAGAGTTGCGGCCATGACTTACGGCACGAGAGAGGGAAGATTAAGTCTTGGACACGAGATAGTGCGTCAGAGAGTTGGAAATGGCCAAAAAAGTACTGCCATTAACACTGCTGACTCCATTGGAAGCAGAAGTCCTAGAGATTGCAACGGCTGGTTCGATAATGAATGCAAGCCGGAGACAGAAAATATGAATTCCGCGTACCTGTCCACAGGAAGATACAAGTGTTAAAAAGCCAAAAAAAAAGGCCTAAAGGTACGATTCCGAACAAGGCCGCAGACTGCAAACCGCAGGCGACACTACTAGTTTGTATGATAAAATCGCGGTTTGCTATGATTAAACCACAATAAAATCATGATTTTTTCATACAAACCAGTAGTGTCGCCTGCGGTTTGCAGACTGCCGCCTTGTTCGGAATCGTACCTTAAGACAGTACAGAGAGCGAAGATCGTGCCACACATGGGGTATTTTTAGACGGGAGTACAGCGGACGAACAATTGTACGTTGTAATCGTCAATAAATTCTCTTTTGGAGTTTGATGCAAAGTCACATGTGCTTTTACAAGGGCGTACAGTTCTAACCAACTCTTCGTTAAAATTTACTGCCTTCGATGGAAAATTCACTGGGAGTGTGCGCTGGAGTTGTGTGACCATTCCATCGCAACAGCCTTGACAATATTTTATCGTTCAAACGCAAAGTTCATTCATATCCTTCCGCACCCACAACCTACTCTTTTCCCTTCTATAGTATATTTCAAACTAAGCTTACTACTAAACATTACTTCGTGACTTAAACGATATACAGGTAGTACATGGGATGGTTCCTAAGCTTAGTTTTTTCATATAAAAAGCGAGGGAAGCAGTACATAATCGCAAATATTGCTACTTAATTGGTTATTGCTCTCTACTAAAAACAGAATTTAAAAAAAAGTGTAAGGCGACAACATATCTTTTTATACTCCGGTTGGAACAACACAATTGAATTAAAATTGTATAAAAAATTCTAGGATTGCCAATAACAACAACAACACAAAAAAAAAATTGTCTAAAAATAATCTCTTCAAGAATTGCAAAATATTTTCCACCCCAGCAGAAAGTAAACAGTATTTGTACACACGTGCCGTTAGTGAAAGCAAATTACAAGACAACAAATAATAATAAAAATAATAGATCCATTGATAACAAGACCGCCCAAGAAAAGCAGATCAAGAACAGAATTAAAAGTGAACATCTAAACAGAATCGAGATAAGTTGGCGACATTTGTCGATAAATTAAACGAAAATGGAAGAATCCACTGCAAAAACGAGAAAATTTCCCTCGAATTTAGAACGAGGCCTCAGAAAGCGCTCGCTAGACGGCTAGAGAATGGTGTACACATTTCCATGGCGTATATAGTATGTAAATGTCCATCTAGGTACGGCAAAGTAACAATTTTTAAACGCCAAACAAATGTGGAAATTTAGCGACACGACCGACAACTAATCTCGGACCGACAATGCGAAAACGTGAGTTGTTGTCGTCGTCCTAGTTCTTGGGTATTTTATGGGCGACCAATTTCCCAAATTCAGATCTGAAGGACTGCCTCTGCTGCTAGATGATTTGTCTTGAAGGCGCACTTCTTTGATGGCATAGATGAACGTGCTTTTACCATATTGGGGCACAGACTATTGCCGTGTTGCTCGTTGCGTAGACGATTGCGCCTGAAATGGACAAGACAACTAAGAGGCTGGTGGCTACTCTGCTCGCATCGGTGCAGTATTATTAGCAATTCGATTACATATGTTCAGAGTGTGCTCGATTAAATGACGACGAAAGGTCGAATGCTGAGTGCGAGCTTATGACTAGGTGCATTGCACGATTTTCTGACTCAGGTTGTTCGGCCATTGCCGTTTATATCGTTTATATTATTTTGATGCGTGGGACTTGCCGACAGTTAAAAAAGTTCTTTGTTGCCAGAAAATTTCGCATTCACAGCTTCAAGAACAGATGTTTATCTTTGTTCTTCATTTCCAAAAATATTATTTTAATTGCCGGTTTATTAATTAATATCCTCTCAATTAGGAAGATGCAACTTATAGTCAATGTTAACCGCTTACTAAAAATAACACAAGTGGAGATTAGTTGATCTACGCCAGCTTCTAATACGTTGTAAATATAGTAGGTGATAAAAAGGGTAAAAGTCATGCTGTATCGTTTAGAATTTTAAGCAGATTCACTGTTAGAACTTTAGATTGCTTAAGAAAATATATGGCTTTTGCCTGATAACATTATGTACATTATATCGGTGTTATACTGTATTCGATAAAAACTCATTAAATCGATTCTAGAATTGCGCCTGGATATTTCGCCGATCCCAATGCCAGAAAAACGAGGAGGGTTTAGAGCAACGCTTAATATATCAATCCCTAGTAAAATTGGTAAACCTGGTGAAGGGATATACATTTTCAGCGGCCGGCCCTTCTGGTAGGAGGTTGGGCGAGATGTTGACAACATCTCCTCGGAAAATAACTCTTGTAACGGACGTCAACCTCGGAAGTCAGGATTTGCGGGGAAGACCTCAGCAACGTCCCAGGACTAATGATTTAAGGAACTACGAGCAAAACTCGCAAAGTGGCATGTCAGAACATTATATAGACTTGGAGCAGTGTAGAAATGATAGATGAGCTCAGGCGATATAGAATACTCATTGCTGTACTACCAGAACTAAGATGAACTGGTAAATTAGTCCTAGATCTTAGAAACGCTATCATATTCTGCAGCAACAATGACTTCATAAGGAACTTTACAACTTACTTACAGAAACTTAGACTTCACCACGATTCTCCATCGGATAGAGACCTTAACAATTAAATCCAGATTTCACAGAAGAAAAACCAGAACAAGAAAGGGACGACTCTTATGAAACTCTTGAGTGACTTATGCTCAAGTCCCTTCCTGGGACATGAAAGTTGTATTAGGTGATTTTAAGTTGGTAAGGAAATGTATTATTACTCCTTCGCTCGAAAGTTCTTGCTATAATCAAACTGACCATGTTCTAGTTAACACTAGACGTGGTAGTATGGTAGTAGCATACTGGATATAAGGAGTGTGAACACCGTAGATAGCAGTTTTTGGAAAATGAGAGCGAAAAAAATAAAGACGAGTCATAGAAACAACAAGAATAATCAAACAAAATGGCAAATAGATAAACGATAAAGAAATAAAACCGGAATATGAAAGAATATTAACAGCAAAGTTAGAAAAAATAAGAAGGAGTCTGAAAAAGAAAACTGATCTGAATCTAATGTGGAAATCGATAAAAGAAAAGAAATATACAGAAACAAACAACACTCAAAAATTTTACAAAAAACAACACAAGAAAGAGACGCTGGTTGATGATCAATGCAAGAGAAGCATTGAAATAAAAAACCAGGCCAAACAGGTTAGAAGGAAAAAAGGAAATCATGAAAAATACGTAGCAGCCCGAAGGGACACGACAAAGTTATTGAAGGATGAAAAAGAAAAAAGGAGACTACTTCAGGAATAGAATAAGTGCTATTAAACAAAGCTACAGTAATAAAGGTGCTACAGGATGGTACTATAGCTAGTAGTATCGTTGACATATTCGAGGAAGCAGACAACCGAAGTACAGAAAGCGGTACGCCACAACCTACAATAGAAGAAGTTGCAAATGCCATATTCAAACCCAAAAATTATAAGGCTTCAGGTGAAGATGGTATACCCACAGAAATCTTAAAAAATAGTGTGGAGAAGTTATACCATGTCTTACATATGTAGTTTAATTGCGAACTAGGGAGAAGCAGAGAAAGCTGTCGAAAAATTGGCTTTTAGGCACAATTGTCCTAGTGCTACAGATGGGAGGCTTCGACCTTGACCAAACAATCAGAATATCCTAAAAAGAATATTTGGTCCTGTAAGGTTTAACCGAACGAAGAACTTGAAGAAATATATGACGAAATAAAAATAGTTATGGACACTTTGTACGACAAGCGAAGTCAGTGTTTTGTCGTGGAAGTATTGAATAGGTGAGTCGGTGGAATAAAACCGCGTATTAGCGGTGGCAGTACTTTCACACTTTGGTCAACTATCTTTTCGACTAGAGCCTGCTGTTCGACATTGCAGTCGAGATCGAGCCGTCAATAAGGAAAGGAAAGGAATCTCAGCTCTAATATTTTGCATAAGTAAACTTGTTGGTATTTAGGCAATGTATTAAGGAAATAGATTTTGTATACCTTTGCAATAAATTCAATCGGTAGGAACATCGAATGTATGCTTTTTTACGGCCTTAACAATCGCCCCCAATTCAATACCTCCAAAACAAGTACATCTCCGATGGAATGATTACATATTGCAAATTGCAAAACAAGCATCGCACTGACGGGGGTTTCTTAAGAATGGAAATTTTTCCTTCAGACGCCAGCACGAACTGCAATCTATAAGTCCTAGGTTCCACGATTTTGAGAGGCACAAAAACCGCTTTGTCGTAGCTAGACACAGTGCAATATTACCGAAGATAGTGTCATTTATTTCTCCTTATATATACAAAGCCACTGTAAGAATTTTAGAGCCCTTGCAAAAAGACCTAAGCTAATATTTGACAACTCATACAACATACAAGAAGGCTCATCGTCTCCTCTTTCAGTACCCTTCACACTCCAGTTTGTTCGTTCGATTTGTCTGTTCGGTGTCCGGTCGTGTAAAACCGGCCATGACTGACCAGGTTTCTACACAACGTACTGCCTACCTAAGTATTTCCGGTACAAGTATCTGCTGCAGGTCGTCGAAGTGATCATCTTGGGCCAATTCCGTTTGTACCATCAGAATAAGAAAATAAATTTCTCTCTGGTGCATTTTGATTGTATAGTATCAAGTCTTTTTAGTTGGATGGCTTGTTTGGAATCTAAGCATCCTAAGTGATACGAACTTTGAATCGATGGCCGCTTATTATCACCTACAAACTAGAGGCCAAGCTTGAATTTAACAAACCATTTTTAGTAGACCATAAAATAAAAATTATAGATTGCAGTGTTCGCGAGATTGCAAGAACGATTTCATTGTTTTATTTCCTTGTTGCAGCGATTTTGAAGAAAAGTTGGGGATGATTGGGAGATAGTAGAAAGTTGTACATTATGCAGCTTTAATTCTGTTTAACCTATAACACTAATATTATAGTCAATTGAAAATATTGCTGTTCTAATTATGCAGTGTTATTTAATGGATCAATACATTTTTATTGTGAAAACTGTGAAATTTTTATTAAATTTTTGCAGCTTCCGAAGCTAAAATGACCACTAAGAGGATGATCGTCAATCGTCAAATCAATCGAGGCCTTTAAAGAAGGAGTTGAAGGTCTCTATTATCCCAAGAAAAAAGTATGGAGAGGATTTGGGCACGCGCGGGCATAGTTGAATTGCTTTCGATGGGAGCCTATTTTGAAGGCGACGAAAAACATTTTAATAAATAAATTAATTTTGGTGTTTTATTTAACAAAACCGAATTATTAGAATCCAGAATACTTAGCTTTTAGTTTCTTAACAAAAATCATGCTTAACGTATTCATTTTTCACAAACAAACCGGATTTCAGCGATTTCAACATTCGAGCTGATTTCCAAATGTTACAGCAATCTCCCTACAACCATTATTCCTGGATATAACACAATCTTACCCATAACAACCCTGAGATTTCAATCTAGGGTATAAAAATCAAACTCAAAATAAATTTTCAAATCGGAAGCAAAATATTAATTTCATCACATTTATTTTAATCCATGTAGTTCCAAAATCGTATGCAGATTGAAATTTGTTGTAAAACTCCCGGTTGTCTATCATCGCACTGGCAGCAAGCAACACGCGACTACTACCTTGGGGATTATAATGCAAGAAATGCTCACGGCCACAAATCCGTAACATATGGAAATTTTGAATCGTATTTAAATATCGAAGTCGCTGTAAGACATGCGGAATCAATTGCTGTTTTCTTTATTTTGTTGTTGCTTTAAGCTAGAGAAAATTATTAATTTATTTCAGATTGATTCTAGCTTTACTAATTGATGAAGACCGGAGAACTTTCTTTTCTATTTTGTTATGATTTTAACGATTAAGGTAGAAGAAGTTTGTATCAAAGAGGTTATTGATCTCTATATGTGGCTGAGAAAGAAGTTTTGTTTTTAGTATTCTTGATGAATTCCAACTGTTTCCTGCAAATAGCAGGCTCTGGGAATCATTTTTATCATATCATAAGATACAGCTTGGCGCTAGTACGTCCATGAAGCGATCTGTTTGAGTTTGTTAATCTCAATTTTTTTGCGAAATACTTCGCATTATAAGGTGCGTTGCTATAAAGCCAAGCTCAGTGTCAACCTTTGTAATCCCAGTCCGTGATGTCATTCAGATCGTGGTGAAATGCAGCCGCTTATTTGCATTTTTAAACTTGAACTGCGCATGGAAACAGTGATTTTGAGATTCCTTTCTTTTACGGTGTGGGTTCTATCTATTAAGTAAGCGTAGTCCGAAGGATAGAAGAGAATAGGATATATAAGAGGGGTTGGGGGGGCTGAGGCAAATGGCGATGAGCCTTACGTTAGAACTCCAGGATGTTGTACGAGTTCGGAAATACTGACTGCGCAAGCTTGTTCCATAGTCGACTTGTTATATTTATAAACGAACTTCTCGTGTTAGTGTCCGCGAAAACGAGGACACCAAGACGTGGGGATGAACTGAGTCGGCTAGTCTAATATTGCAGGGAAGATAATGCCATATAGACAAGGTGGTGTTAATTTCAGTCGATGAAATAAATATAGCCGTCAACAGAAATTTGGCTGCTAAAATCCTGCGGTGGTTCAATGAGACTATGTAGACGCAAATGGTCCCATCAGTGATGATTTTGAAGACGCGGCTTTGCACATGAACGAGTTGTATTCGAAGCTGGGCCCTGTGAAGGATTGCTGACTGAAGGAGAAGCTTGCATATCTTAACAAATTCTGGATGGTTGTTTGGCGATATTGATTATGTGCTTATTCCATCGCAGACGTTCAGTTAATGTTACCTCACGATCTAAAATACAAGATCTGGTCTGTTCTAGCACTGATAGCAAATCATTTATAAAGATTAGGAATAGAATTCACCCTTGGGATACATCGGCCGAGATGGTGTGAGGTTTAGATTCAACACCATCAAATACTACCTTTGTTGATGGGCTAAAAATAAAAATTTCAATCTTGTTGCTTTGAACTAACTCGCTACCTATACCTGGGAGTTTAGTCAGCCGATTAGAGTGACATAGTGCGAGTTCGTAAACGCAGGGCTGCAGTTATTCTGCAGAATTCAGCAATTGGAAGTCTGTAGCTGAATTCTGCAGAATGACTGCAGTCCTGCGTTTACGAACTCGCACATACTCTGTCAAAAGCTTTCGAGGTATTTAGAGTAACAGAATCAGACTCACCAAAACGATGAATGCTTTGGTTAAAATGCTCTGTCAGGCACATACGAAGGTCGTTAGTAGATTTTTTTTGTTATATAGTTGGAGTGCTTTTCGTGTAGCATTTGGTTGCATTCAAGATACTCCACAAGTTTTTTATTGATTATTGTCTCCACGATATCAGAGAGAGCCAACAATTGTGATCTTTTAATCACATCAGACAATACTAAATGTGAGAAAATGAGGCTCCAGTAGAGTAATGGCAGGACCCAAATTGGCGTGGAAGTATGTGAAAGTATGTACACCAACTTTTGTTGGAATTTGATGGAAATCGTCCATTATGAATCATTTCTACTTGGCAAAACAATTGATTCAAATCTATTGTCAACCACTAAGTTACTTCTCGATGCAATAACTGAATTGACACTTCGATGTTGGTTCAAAATTGTTGGTAGACCATCCGAGTTCGAAAAGGACTGCCAGCGTTTTTGTCAAAAAAGACGAGAAGTGCAATTTTGGATACATCGGCATAGTCCTTAGCAATAAATAAAACTAATCTTATGATAAAATTTGGCCTTGTTGCTTTATGTTTATTTTGTAAATTTCTTTTTCGGAGAGTTTAAATCTCGTTTTCTTTGTAGAAATGACGAAATCTCATAGTAAAGTGAAATAATGATATCACTGATCTATAGGAGCACCACAAAGGAATAAAACAAATATGAAGAATATTTGTGGATAGTTAGTAAATTATAAATACACATGTAGTTCTACGAACATACTTTGATGGTACAAACAGCGCAGTGATTCGTACTAAGTTTATATTAATTTAATTAAGTTCAAACCCAAATATGTACAATGCAATGTGCGAATGCCGAAAGACTTGGTTAAAGCGCCTGCATTTTATCATCTTTACAATAGATAATGTGATAACATGCGATTGTTTCAACGTTATTAGACGACGAAACGAACTTAAAACAAATGTTACCTGCCCAAAATGCAATGATCATTTAATTAAAACAAAGAGCGAAACAATTGCTTTTACATTTTTAATTGACGTATTTTTGAAAAAATATCACTAAATTATTATTAAGTAATTATACGGAAGCAAAACTTTGATTTTTTTAATAGTTTATAAAGGCATAAACCGAATGAAAATGATTGTTTTAATTCAGGTCAGGAATAACATTTACATAACGACTAGTATATACATAGTTATCCTATCTAGTATCGACTTTTCCTTTTTCAATTTAAAAGCAATTTCACGCTATTTTCGTCTGAACCAAAAGTCCACCGTAAATTATAATAGGTTTTAAGAATTGAGGGACATTTATTATTATACGACTTCCCCCTTCAACCTGTATTAAGAAAATCCAAAAAAGTTTTTATCATTAAATATTTATTAAGTATACACCTTCGTGCATAAAAAATCGTTCTTAAATAAATAAATTGTAAGAAGATTTTGTACCGATTAAAAGAGATAAAAATTGAAATCTAAAACATAATGTCTTTTGGAAATTTTTTTGATTTTAGGTCAACAAACCCTAAACTCAACGAAGAAATCTTTAATGCAAAAGAAATGCGAATTTATGCAAAACTTTAAAAATTAAGAAAAAAAAATTAAATGTGTGTTTCTAATCACTTAAAAAAAACCTTGAAAACACAGCTTTGCATATGTGGAAAATTTGCTTTGCGGTGCGTAGAAACTTTTTATTAGTTTAACTAACTACAAAAAAAGGCATTGATGAATGCTAATAAGGGGATTGCGTTTAAAAGTTGCTGCTATTATTAACTTTAAATAAGTGTCACGCCAGTTTAGCTGCAGTCGGTGAATTACCTAATTAATGTTATGAATAGTCACTAATTTAAAATTGTATTCTTTAGGAATTTTTGCAGGTTAATTTAGCAAATTGTTTTGAATGCATTTGATTGTGAATATAGAATGAAATTCACTTTAGTGTCAAAATGAAGTAATGGAGCTTATACAGGATGGGTCTAGACTACAGACTGAATCGAGGCTGAAGTTCAGTATTAGGCTGAGGTTACTGGACACGCTAGTAATGCTAGCGTTAGCAAGCGCTAGTATCGCAGGCGCGAGCTCGCTCTAGTTGTGTGGTTATTATTAAAGCGAGCTGAAGCAAGCTCGTTGTTCAGTAGTTGTGTGTTATGTGACTTGTGAATATTAGGCTATTGAGATTACGTCGTATAGAAAGGAACTAAGACTTTCACGGGTTTTTATTGCAGGAATCGGTCAATGGGTCATTTAAGAAGAAAAAGCCGCGGAGTGCTATTAAATTAGATTAGGGGGTGGAAATTGGAGATAGGGGTGAAAATGGACCCTTTCCAGTGTTTTCAATATATGTACCTCGCAAACGAAGAAAAATTTCGATATACTTATATATTTTGAAAAAAATTTTTATGCCAAAAATGTTGAAACAAAATTAAAAAAAAACCAAAATTTTGATTTTTTTTAGTTTTTTGCTTTTTAGCCTATAGCTTTTTTTGGGTCAGAGATAGGTATAGGCATTGCTTTATAGAAAAAAAAGTAGACATAATTTCCTTTAAGACGCTAGTTTGAAAAAAAATTTTGGTTAAAAATTGACCGAAATATGGCCACTCGAACATAGCTTTTTTTTCAATTTTTATCCGTTTTATACAAATTCTCATTTTGTTGAAAAAATTATTATTTTACTCAACAAAAAAGATATTTTAAGTTTATTGGTTGAAAATTCTTAATTATTACAATACGTAATCATGGTGTTTTTTAAATAAAATTGCAATTAACACGTTCACGTGTCAGTATATCTTTCGTATTGTCAACCAATAAACTTAAAATATCTTTTTTATTGAGTAAAATAATATAACTATATTGAAAACTGTTTCACCGTGTAGCCCTGAGCTCAAAGAAGTGCAGCATCACAATTTTATTTATACACGGCTAAAAATTAGAAATTAATTTTACAATTAATTCCCATTTATGAAACGTACGCCATCTGTTACATTTAATTCCCATTATGTCAACACAATTTTGTAAACAGAAAAAAAAAGATGGGCGGTATTTTTAATAGAACTTCAATAAAACGCTAAAAATTAGAAAATAATTGAATACAATGCCAAAAATTTGAAACATTAACATTGTAACATTAAGAGATAATAAAAGTTGGTTTTTTGGCATTGCTTTTTCCAACTATAAAAAATTTGTTTCATTTTTCAATTTGGTTTTATTGTTCTCGAAAAATTTTGTTATTGAAGACTTCTAGATTTAAATTCAAAAAATGTATAGAAAATGGCCCTCGAATTTCGAGTGCTGGGTCCTCCTACTACTTAGTTTGTATAAAACGGATAAAAATTGAAAAAAAGCTATGTCCGAAAAGCCATATTTCGGTCAATTTTTAACCAACATTTTTTTTCAAACTAGCATCTTAAAGGAAATTTTGTCTACCTTTGTTTCTATAAAGCAATGCCTATACCTATCTCTGACCCAAAAAAAGTTATAGGCTAAAAAGCAAAAAACTAAAAAAAATCAAAATTTTGGTTTTTTTTATTTTTGTTTCAACATTTTTGGCATAAAAAAATTTTTTCAAAATTTTTCAAATTAGCCATTTCGATGGGAAATTTAATTCTCTACAAAAAGTTTTATATAAAGTATATCGAAATTTTTCTTCGTTTGCGAGGTATATTTAAAACACTGGAAAAGGTCCATTTTCACCCCTATCTCCAATTTCCACCCCCTAATCTAATTTAATAGAACTCCGCGGCTTTTTCTTCTTAAATGACCCATTGACCGATTTCTGCAATAAAAACCCGTGAAAGTCTTAGTTCCTTATTGCCCCGTTTTTTAGAACATAATCAATAGCCTATATTACCATACATAGGAAACGATGGCATCTGAAATTTTAATAGTAAAATATAGACATCTTTCTAAACGAAAAGTGAAAACACATGCAATAAACTAGCAGTCAAATTTCGGTCGATGTAGCCTTTACTTTTGATATCCCATAATGGACGTCTCTTCTGTACTTCTAATATTAACTTGTCGCAATCCATTTTTACTAACTACTTTACCAAAGCAAAATGTGAATTACAACTGCAAGCTACTTCTCAAACACTCGCGCTAGTATCAATGTTTCAATTCATTGGAGAATATGACCAGCGCGAGTAAGTGCTAGGTAGGAGTAGATTGCGAGTGCGTTCATAACCAGCACGCACTGTTTATATGAATTATACTTGCTAACGCTAATATTAACTGACTTCCTGTGTAACGAGCTTTCAGTTTTGACACCTGCACCGTTAACAATAATCGTAATAATTGCTTCTTTGTTACAGGCAAAGTATCTAGAGATTTGGCAGGAGTAAACATGGAAATTATCAAGGAAGGCAGTAAGAGAATGGTCATTCTCTACTAAGCATACCTTTCACGGAACATTGCCCCCTAAGTAATTCAAGAATATAATGGATCATTCCGATAACAGCGGTTTACTGATCATCATAGTGAATTGGACGGGTCACAAAGGAGCCATCGTGCTCAGAGCACATACACGTGGACTTTAAACTGGGTGAGCCGTTGAACATAATGAGGGCATAGAGGAATCCTAAAATACACGAACCCGAAGGACTCAATGTACACAACTTAATTTATAATGTATGTAGAACTATCTGCAGGCTTTCTTAAGGAGGCGATTATTGCTGCTTACAACAATTATTACCCTGGAATGATGAGGACGCAGAGTAGAAAAACGACATAGTGGAATAACAAGCTCTCCAAGTTAATATCCATCACAAGGAAGCTCTTCAACGATGCCAAGAAGGGCAGCAACTGGGAGAGTTACAGAAGCTTACTCATCACCTGTAAGAGGGCGGGACAAGTACAATAAGGTATTATAGCTGGAGAATATTCTGCCAGAGAATCAAAGATGGACGAGACTCGGCGATACTCCATAAAACACTAAAGAAAGGCACAACGACACAAATATGGGAATAAATCTTTATAATGCTTCCACAAGATAAAAGTATTTATGGAAAAAAGAACGCTGTTCCTGTCGGACTGACATTAGCTTCCCTTGATGGCGCGACAAAAGGTGCCTGGAGTGTAGCAAATGCTGCCTTCTACTACCAGGGAGGCGATTTGGTCGTTCAAATGCTACAAAGCTCTAAAAAGACGAAATTTAGACGATCTTCTTTTTGTTAAGATTAATTGTCATTCATTTTGAAATGTCTCTGGAAGGCGCCATAGCAAAAGGGTGTCCGTCCTAAAGTATGAGTTATAACTCCTCTCCCGTCGTGCCTTATTTGGAATGAACTGCTAAAGCTAGTCGGTGTCATTGTAGTTACCGATGAAACAGATAGCACAACATCAAGACGCACGCAGCAAGCACTTGTTTTAGTCTCTGGGGCTGATGCATTAGCCTAAGACTATGTTTCCATCACAAAACAAAACGGCTCACTATCCATCAAGAAACGGATAATGCGAGGACTGACTAATCTGATCCTTGCGGGTCATGCTTTAGGCTATACCCAACAAGCTAAATACTTAGGGAGTAACATTAGATGTAAAGTTCCTTGATAGCAGCACATGAAAAGTCTGATCTCGTAGGTCTCTGTGGGGATGCCGCTGAGCTTATGTAGGAACCATAGAAGCTTAATGGACTTTTTTTTATGCGGTAGTTCTAAGCTCAGGAGTCACCCTTTGTACTTAAAACCAAGCAAAATTAATCACGATTCAAAGAACGGTCTTCATTTCCATCATTACTGGAGCCATTCGTAACTTGCCGACTGTCGTTGAAAACTAATCTCAACTTGATACTGCTCCATTTGAAGTTGAGAAATCCGCCATAAGCGAATCGACTCGTATAGAACACGGAAAGCTCCAATACACAGGGCGCTTAGATCACGTAATTGAGGTTAAAGGCCCCAGATGTAGTAGAGCGTTCAATATTGGGTACCCTAGCTACTGTCTTTCAAACGGAGGAGTAGAATATACTGTTATAAGCTTACGAAAACTTAAGAAGCACCTCAATGGTAACAAAACGGATATTTACCTTCTCTGATAGCCAAAGGATAATCAGAAAAAAGTCCCGCACGACCAAATCTAAATTAGTCCGAAACTGCCAATGTGTCTTGGTGAACTGGGTATTCTAAATCAAGTTACCCTTGTTTGGATCTCGGGGAAACGGACATTGAAGGCAATGCAAAGCTGTACACCTTGCCAATACAGAACTATGACAATGTATTCTTCAATCCCGACATTTTTTGCAACCAAAGCGAGCTTGGCGAAGAGGACTTGAAATGATCGGAATCTGATGAAATATATTAAATACTGGAGATTTACACCTGGTTTAGCCATATCCAACGGACTTTGTTCCTGCGCCATTCCGCATCGTGGTCAAAGTTGTTGAGGCGCTGTAAGAAGAATAGCAGAATACCAATTACTTAGCTTGAATAGCAGTCACCTCTAAATTATCTCTATTAAGGATCGGAAAAACGGATAACGCCAGTTACAGACTATTTCGAGTGAAGTTTATGATATTGAGCTCCCTCCACTGGGTTATAAAGTGACAATTGACAGTTTGAATTGATCAATGCATTGACTCGGGTACCCTGGCGCCAAGATATTTGTGTACTAGACCTGGCTGGAACCAACAAATCTGAGTGACAAATCACTAGGCTGAGGATATTCAATCGAGCTGGCCTAAAAATCTAAGGTATAAGGACTCTTGAATAATAAGTAAAAGTGGTTGTACTTTTGGATATTTGGACTTATTTAAGAAGAAGAAAACCCTGGTAAAGAATGGTTTAATTAATTACTGTACGTTTCATATTATAGATAAATAAATTCGAAGAATAAAAATGTTCTTTTGCACTACTCAAACCTTATACAACATAATACGTTTTGCCATATTTCCCCATGAAAGGTTTTCGTCGAAACAAGCTCATGTAAAGCACATTTTCCATTGCGATATCTGTAATTTTTCTATTGTGTAATTTGTAAAGACATTTGTGATTTTATCTTAAATTATAAATAAATAAAAATAATTTAGTCTTTTATGCAATTCTCTTCGACTAGGTAACTGCAAATAAAAATTAATTAAGTAATATATAAACCTACCTCTTCAGTTAATTCCACATTACTAACATCTGTAACCGTGGCAATATTATCTTCAGCATCAGGATCATCCTTAATTTCAGTTTTTATATCAATTTCCTCGAGCTTAATATTCCTAGTGGTATTGACAATTTCACTCCAAGATACCATTGTCCCAGTGTCATTAGATCTAGATGGACTTAATGCTCCTATATCACTAGCAGAACTGCTGCTTGGCTGTTCCTGTTTAATTTTAATATCAGTCGGAGTGAATATATCCGGTGGCTCATCCTTAAGTGGTAATCCATAGTAAGGATAATTAGACAGTGATATATCACCATATTCTCCTAAATCAGCCAGATTTTGATCGATAATTGATGGTTGATCCTGAAACAGTTCATTATTGAGAAACAATTCCAGCTCGAGATTTGGACTAAGGGAATTGTTTACTGGTGATGGCTCAACAGCAACCGCGCCGCCACCACCAGTTTCAATATCTTGACTGCCATTTGTTTGATTGTTTTGACTATTTTGAACATTTAGCAAGTAAGCTGTTATGTCATGAAAGTTTGTCTGTCGATCAAATCTGACAAGGTCCTCTATAAGAGGCATCATTGCTTTCCGGTTAGCATATGGATACTCCGAAATAGGCACAGCCCTTAACATTTCTAACTGCCATCCATCACCATTCCTTAATTCCAGTTGGGAATCCCATCCACGCCCTAAATAACTTTCAGGATCCACTCTTAATAGACTTAATGCCAGCGCCAGTTGCAGCAGCTGCTCTGCGTATGATTTCTTGAAGGAAATCATCATAAGGCCTTATAGTTAATATATATGTAATTCACTCTATTTTAGTCCAACTTGCACTTAAGTGTAATTTAAATCATTTAGCGTCATAAAAATATATGTATGTATATAAAAAAAATATATTAAAAGAACACAAGCAGGAGATCACAGAAAACGAGATTATCAAGAAAATTTAAAATTTTTTGTTTAACCAGAAAAATATACCACTGGGGTTGACTGACTTCTTTGTCTGTTTGTTAAAAATACTTCTTACACGACCTTGAACTTGATTCCTTTATATATTTGCCGTCTTGGCAGTTCATCAAGAAATATGTTATTTTTTTGTGTTTTTTCCTTGTTATTTAACCTCCTTTAAAGTTGTTTTGTGTACGCACTTTCCTAAAAACACGAGGTAAAAACTATTCTTCTCCTTTTTTTTGGCTAGAAATAATTCTAATTGTAAACAAGTGTGTAATCGCGCCACCAAAATAAAAAAAACTATCACGGGCGACGCATTTTAAAATCTGCGTAGCCCCACTTCATCATCGTTTACTTTCTGGCGACATTTTATTGAATAAAAATCTTAATTTGTGTTGAATTATAAAATTTCTCGCACGAAGAATAATCAAGATATTTTGACAGGTTGAACGGCCACTAAGCACAGGGTAATAAACAAATTAATACACAAAAATAAGAGCACAGTGGGGAATTTTTATTACTTTCTTACAAGAATTCACCACAAAGGAACACACACTACTAAAACCTTGCACGGTTAAATATATATATATTCTTGTTGAATAGAATTTTTTTGATTGTATTGAAATTTTGTTTGACACTTCCTTATGGGCACTAAACTTTTTCACCTGCCCTTCGATTGTTTGAGTGGAAAATGACTGTCAGAATCCCGCACAGAAATGTGCAATGCAGGAAAATCTAACCAACAAATATTTTTTAACAAATTTTATTTATTAATCACAAGTTTTGACAAGCACTGTGGCAACGCAATTAACGTCACAACACATTGTTGTGTGGTGTTGCCTTCACTTCGCACTTCTCGACCAAACCTTCAGGCTACACTTTATTGAATATTTGATAGAAATTTGGGTGATCTTCGGCCTCCAAGCTGGAGGTGATCCGGCACAGAGCACAAAACCAAACGCACAGAGCCGCAATAATGAAGATTTTCGTTGTTTAGGTGAAGGCAAATCCAACTTTGAGGCACTTTCCAATTAGTTTTTTTTTGCACCCTGTTCCGGGACAGTGGAACTGCACACACGTCGCTGTCGCACTGAACACACATAAATCCACTCGCTGAGCGTTTTTTATCAATTAATATTTAAATCAATGCACAATCCCGTTTCTCTGTTCTTTACTAATTCCGTTGTTTTAATTGATTTGCAATCGAACGTCAAAATACTGAAATTCTCTCGCTTTTGTTTGCTTCAACTTCGGTTGCGGAACGTCGATTCCACTACAGTTGCTGGCACAATATGAATCACACTACACGGTCGCATGTCGTTAATATCTTTTCTCGGAACTCACCATTCCTGCCAGCAATAATGTTGTGGTGGGGAAACAGCTCTCCTGAGACTTTTCATGCTTACCAGCCAGTTAGCTAGTGGTGAAGTATTTTCCGTCTATTTCGCCGGTATCCTGAGATATATTTGGCATCTTTTCGGTTACATGCAACTGAGTGTCATGCGAGCTGTTGCTGCTGTGAATGTGGGAAAATTATTTTTAGGATGAAAATAAATCGCCTTTTCGTGGAAAATTCAATTTTTTTCTTTGTGAATTTGGATAAATGCGGCCTTTTGCTTGAATGCCACGAAATTGCCTTCGTAAATGTGTAAATGATGATTTATTGTTTGAATTTTGCATATATTTTGTTTAGTTCGGTGCAAACCTGGAGGATTTTATGTCATTGCCTCCGTCCACCATTTTTAAATTTTCCTTTTAAATAATTTATAAAAACAATCAAATCAAATAATGGAGAAAATCAAAAGCCTTGAAATGTTTATTTTAATAAAAACCAATAATTTTCATACGGATTCACTGTTTTGAATGGGAATTTATTGATTTTTAACCGACTTTTCTGGAAGAAGGACGCTCTCAATTCGACCTAAATAAAAAAATTGTGCGTTTGTTTGTGTTCTGAATAAGTTAAAAATGGTTTCAGTCGATTATTTATTTATTTGTAACTTGACGTAAATTGTAGGAAGTATATTCTGTTTTAATTAAATAACTACATAACACCGTAAGGAATTCTATTCATACAAAATAGTTTAGAAAAATTCTTTCAGAAGTAAAATTTTAGTGGGAGGAGATACTTAATTCCCAATTAGGTCGCAGTGGCGCTAGCATCGATTTAACAAAGTGTTGTAGAGTAGGCCAAAGTCATCACCCGATTTCTGAAGCAGTAACTTTGTTCGTAAATAAAATGTTATATTTGGTGATTTTGTTTATTTTCACATTTAATATTTTCTCCTTTGGGGTTCGAAGTGCGACAAGGTCTTAAGGGTGAAATACACGAGCGCTCCATCCGACCACGCCACGCCAAAACAACAACAATTTATATGCATTGGAAATTTCCAGTGCACACAAATTGTTGTTGTTTTGGCGTGGCGTGGTCGGATGGAGCGCTCGTGTATTGGACCCTTTAGACAAGGGGATGGACTGGCCCCCATTCTTTTCAACCTGGCCCTGAATGGGTGATAAGGAAAACGTCAGTCCAGAGAAGTGCATCAATAGCAACCCAGTCTGTACAATTACTTGGATATGCGGACGACGTGGGAAGATCCTAAAAGGACATACGACTGAACATTAACGAGGAGAAAACAAAGGTGATGCAACAATTCAGAGCTGGAAGATTTAACCCGTATTCTAAAACTAGTCATAAGGGCCGAAACACATCCAGGCGTGGTTTGAACACAACCAAGCCTGAAGCTAGCTGCACGCATATCCAACCTATGCGTTTAAATGGGATTGAACACATTAAAACTTGTCTCGCAAATTCAGGGCTTGGCAAAGTTGGCCGCAAGGCTCGCCTCTGTTGGAATTCCGGCAAATAAAGAGAAACAGTGCTGAAAGTTTCAAATAGGATAAATAAAAGAAAATATAGAATAAAGCCAACAAATTTTATTGTATTTAAAATATTTGAAATTTTACAACATACATAATGTCACACAATGGCCCCTTTTACACGACCGGACACCGAACAGACAAAACGAACGAACAAACGGGTTTATAGGAAAGAGGGTGAGAGAGGGGCCGGTTTTCCATCGTCCTCTCTCACCCTCTTAAACCCCAGTTTGTTCGTTCGTTTTGTCTGTTCGGTGTCCGGTCGTGTAAAAGGGGGCAAAGAGTAAACAGGCCTGCTAATTTAATTTATTTAGATAATTTCTAAATTTTACACTTTTTACGAATCGCTAACAAATTTGACAACTGTCAACAGCCGGTCTGATTGTGTTTTGAGTATTCCGCGGATGGCTCTGTAGCTCGCCTCAAGGGAAGCTTTGAGAGATTAGCTTTAAAACCAGCCTGGATGTGTTTCGGCCCTAAGTCATAACGCAATATCAAGTATGCGGTGAGTATCAACTTGAGACAATTTGGTATTCTAATTTTGTTCTCACGATTTTGACAATCGGCATTCAGTCTCAACGACTCTCAAAATTATGACTGGATAGATAGCAGGTCACAAGAGTATAAAGAGCACGTTTCTAGTATATTTTTCAAAATTTCACACAATCTCGACACACAGCCAGCTTTGATGATATTTTTTGGCGTACGTTTGCTACTTGGTGCGCAGGCTTTGCTCTATCTCATTATACAAATACAAATTCACCATTAGAGGTGAATTTTTTTTACATTTTCTTGTGCTTAGAATACCAAAACAGCTGATAGTATCAAGACTAGTGTCTCAAGCTTTCAATCACAAGCAAGAGTCTCAAAAGCTTATGACTTGTGATTGGTCATAATTTAGAATCGGGGGGTTAAAATAGGAAAAAATATTAACGAACACAATCTAGAAGTATTCTATAAAACAGTCTACCTTGGGTCTACAATTACAAAAAGGAACGAAGAGAAGGAAGACATAACTCGACGAATACTGCTGGCTAATAGATCCCAAAAACAAATACTGCACTCAAGATTTGTGCACAGAGAAACGAAACTCTCACTCTACAAAACAGTAATACGACCGTACTGTGCTATGGCACCGAGACTTGGACTATTACCCACGACATAGAGGAACGAGTCAACAGGTTTGAGAGAAAAGTTCTCATGTGCATAACCAGAGAGGATGGAATATGGCGAAGGAGATACAAGAGCGAGTTGTATGAACTTTTTGACGACCCAGAACTCTCAACTTTAATATTAATTAACAGACTAAGACTAGCCGGTCACGTAGTCAGGATGGAGGACAATCGCATCCCAAAACGGCTTATGATATCCGAAATTTCGGGTAATAGAGCAGTAGGCAAACCCAGGAGGAGATGGATAGACTCTGTGACCGCTCACGCAGAGACCTTACTCAACATCCGGAATGGGAGGTATGTTCCAAGGGACCGTCAAACTTGGATAAATTCCCTAGAGGAGGCCAAGGCTCGATTTGGGCTGTAGCGCCATTGGATGGATGGATGGGGCTCTAAATGCGATAGTGAAGCGAAATTATGAGCAGCCTCTTTGCTACATAGCATTCCGCTATTCAATTCCGACTCTCACCTTCACGTGATTGAACCTGTAATCAGAGCAACCAATAGGACGATTTGGTATCCGCAACCACAGTGCAGTGAGCTAGCTGGTAGGGGGAGTGTACTGCCTTGTACATTTACAATGGAATATGGCAATGGACAAAACAATAGGAATAAATACCGCAGGTGCTACTTCAGACTTTTTGGAAAACCCTATCTACGTTAGATTCTGGAAGAGGCCATTTGTTACTTGAACCTTTTAACGGAAATTCAAATCCCTAAAGGGCCAAATACACGAGCGCTCCATTCGAACACGCCACGCCAAAACAACAACAATTTGTATGCACTCGAAATTTCGTGTGCATACAAATTGTTGTTTTGGCGTGGCGTGGTCGGATGAAGCGCTCCTGTATTGTGCCCTTTAGAGATATTTACAATTACTGATGAAAAATTGATGCGAAAGACAGTGAGAGAAGGAAGGTCCAGAGTCAAAGCAACCTTGAAACGACCAAAACTGAAATACGAAAACGTTGCGAGCTGAAGTATGTTCTCAACAAAAGAACGCCGACCCTCCGCCAGCTCGTTACCACAAACCAACAATGTAAACTAAAATATCCCACCCAAACCACAAAATCAAGACGAAAATGCAGATATGGAGCAAGGAGCCACTACAATAATTATATGGCAAACGGACCCTTAATTAAAATCTAGGAAAATTATCAAAACTAATTGAAAACGATGATTGCACCTAAACAATTGTTCCTAAAAATCAATTTATCATTTCATCAACAATTATTGGACAAGTACGCAACAAAGGACAAAGGACACACCTTCAGTAGAAAAATCGAGACATGCCATAAAATAGTCATCAAGCATCTTCACTCCTCACCAAGGAAATCATTGACGTTATTGAAAAAAACTGGAAATAAAGGCGAGGAAATAGCGTGTGATCGCAAGAGGGACACAAAAGATCCTAGAAATACATTCTTTGTCAATGTAGAACCTGATGATAACAACAAATTTATTAAAAACATCCAAAATATCTACCAGCAACCAGGGAGTTGAGGATCCTAAAGGAGAAAAAGTATTTGTCTAGTTCATTAGGTGCAGTGTGTTTTATCTAAGGGTCACTCAAATGCCATTGTCTCCCTCATGACTCCTGAAGGATCCTTTACGGAGTACACCAGGATACCAGATCTTCCCGGTTCTCTTTCAGAAGGGCTTGGAGAAGATCTTACCAATCCTACTGCAATTATTCCGGGAAAGCTTTGCGCTGGTCCATTATCCGAGGTGCTGTAGTGAGACTAGGGTGGTCTTTCTCCCTAAATTCTAAATTATTTCTTGAAAATCATGAAGAATATTTTGACAGGCATATTAGCGAGGGTCTTACAGCAAACCCACTCCACTGCCCGAAATTTGCCTACCGGCCAGGCAGATATACAGTCACGTTCTAGTGAGAGATATCGAATGACCCTTCCGGCCAAGGAAATCTTTTTCGGCACTTTTGCAGATATGCGATGCGGTGCGTTGGACCATGTTACTTTTGACGCGATTAACAAAACCACCACAAAAAAGCATTGAACTCCTCCCCGCCCCACATATTTTCAATTACTGCCTAACAACTTCTCACGTTCTCTCGCTTTAGAAGAAAGCCATAGTCATTCCTTTACATAAAAAATCCCCTCCAGCTGACTTAACTGATTTTCGCCCTATCACTATTCTTCCCTGCCTTGCCAAAGGCTTTGAAAAAATTGTTTAAGGCCCAATTACAATGAACGGATCTACGCGGATTGAAATGCCAAAAGAACGCACCGGAGAGAATAGGAAACTGCACTGATTACAATGAACGGATCTGTTCCCGTTTAAACGTCAAAGTGTTTTGTGTATGTTTTATAACCACTTTTCGCCTTATTATAAAATAAATCGTATTCTTTTACTTTTCCTATTAATTTTTTTCGCCAGAAAATATATTTTAAATTATATAAAAAAGAAAACAAAATTTAACTTGACTTGTTTACAAAAATTCTGACATCTCAATCCGCCCACGGTATACAGAAACAAGGTAATGTAACAGAGACTGACAGCTTCGAATATCGTAGAAATTCCGTGCCGAGTGACGTCAGCACTAATGTAGAAACAACAACACAACTCCGATTTTATATGGGAAGAGCGTGCCAAGTGACGTCAGCACTCAAATGACATTTCTACATTACATTACCTTGTTTCTGTATACCGTGAATCCGCCGATTTCTAAACAAACGAAAACGAACCCGCCGAGATCCGATCAAATGCGCTTGTATCCGTTCATTGTAATCGTTCAAATGGAAAACGCTTCTCGCAAAACCGCTTTGACAGATCAATCCGATTCTGTTGCGCTCTCATCCGTTCATTGTAATTGGGCCTTTATATCCAAGTACTGCAACATCTTGAATCTAACAAATTCTTCTCTAAATTCCAATCCGGCTTCCGTAGATCCCATAGTTGTGAAACAGGTGTGTTAAAGGCAGTGGCGGACTAAGGGCGGGGGGGGGGCGGGCGGAGGGGGGCGGTCCGCGCCCCGGGCCTCTGGTTCCTGGGGCCTCCAAATGTCTACAAGTTCCCTTGATCAAATCCTAAACAAGGCTTTTAAAATAAGGGCAGTGCCTACCTAAGTGGTACTTTGGAGTCGGAGGTCGCGTACAATGTTCCCGTAGACACAAATAAGTACAGCATGTAATTATTAAAATGGGTCTTTACTGAATCGTTACCCTCTACATCGCTTACATATACTTCAATACTTCTTGACCATTTTCATCTCGGTTGCATCATGCAAGAGGAGTTTTTGTAAACTTAAGCCTAGTGACCACTATAGAGTTTTTTGCGTAGAGCTAGAGAAAACTCGTGTAGAGATGCGTAGAGAAGTGTATACACCGTCTAGAGCTCTACACATGCTCTCTACACCCACTCTACGCGCTCTGCACTCTACACTATAAAGTGTATACGCAATTTTTTTGTGTTTGGTAGAGCTCTACAGCTGCTCTACGCTCTAACAAGCATGTTTGATAGAGTTTTTCTCTCTACAGTATTCATTCTTATTTGCGTTTCGACTGCGTTTAGAATTGTTGTACATAGGCGCAGTGCCGCGGTCAGACAATTGGGGGCCCTGTGCAAAAATTCAGCGAGGGGCCCCAGAGTCTCCAAAAAAAATTTTCTGTCGTAAAGACCCGTCCCGCGACAGAATTATGGAAAATGGGCCCCATGTAATATTTAGTGTGATGCGAGTTCGTCTGATATGACCCATATGCTGATTTGTATGACCCATTCATGAAGTAAAAATGCAAATAAAGAATTCAAAAGATTTTTATTGCCAAAAAAATGTTTTGCTCGCTTCGCTCGCGGTGCCCCAAAAACGCGGGACCCTGTGCAGTTGCACACCCACCACATATGCCAGCCGCGGCACTGCATCGGCGTGTTAAATAACAACGAAATTCGAATACGACATACGCAGAAAATTTTGGTATGAAGATGTATCTTCTTCCGTGAGCTCATTCCATAATTCTCGGTACATTCCAGCGTTTTGTTTTCTTTTCGCAATCCAATCTCGCTCTCAACATTTCCTTTCCTTCTTTTCCCTTCTTTTGGGGAAAACTCATTTTATTATTTTTTTGATTTCTATTAATTTCCTTTAAATTTTTTACACAATATATGTACGTACGCATCTCTGAATAACTGAGAAATGAAATGAGATGCAAAAGTTGATGGCCGCAGTTGCGCGCTCTACCATACGACTCTACAGTAGAGATAAACGCATCTGCAGTGTACTCAGTCTGTAGAGCTCGTGGTAGATCTCTACTCAAAATTTCTCTAGATCAACTCTACGGGCGGTGGAGTGGTAGAGAAGCGCTGTAGAGTACTTACTACAGGTAGAGCTCTACCTACACTCTACGCTCTACATTCTACCGAAAAAAACTCTATAGTGGACACTTGCCTTTAGTACGACTTTCGGAATCGATGGGTAATTAAATGCTTTTCCTACTGGGAAATAAACATATACACACACTTGTCCATACAAATGGCAACTGAATAAAAGGCTTCTTAGACTGAGGGCCTCATTCAGCTTTGCCGCCCCGGGCCTCTGACGGGCTTAGTCCGCCACTGGTTAAAGGTTACGACTGATCTGCGTTCTGCGCCCGACAAGGGTGACATTGCGATACTTGTTATTCTGGATTTCTCTAAGGCATTCGATTCTGTCGTTCACTCTCTTCTGCTTTCTAAATTTGGCCAAAGTCTAGAAATAACAAGTCTTTCATCTTCATATAAAATTTTCCCGGCGTTAGTTGTGTGCGTGCATATACGAACATCACTGCTGAGAGCAACTCAACGTATACATCGTGAACTCGGCGAGACAAAGCCAGATCCTCTCTCTTCGATAAAGAATGCAGAACAGAAAAGGAAGGAAAATTGAATCAGCTGTTTTTCCATAAACGAGCAAATATGCACCAATACATCAAGTTTTTCCCCATATAAAATCATAAAATCTTCCCGCGGATAGTTGTGTGCGAGCGTGTATAAAAATGTTGCATTCCCTCTCTGATAGCCTAACAGCGTCATTTGAAGAATTTGTGGATATAGCTGTTCACATTTCACTCATTAACCATATGAAGATGAAAGACTTGTTAATATCTAGACTTTGGTTCAACGCTGTACACTTCATATGAAAGTGTCCACATCAGGAAGAACGGAGAGGAATGAAGACGAACGAAAGCGAGACCTTTTGGGAAATTTTGAAAAAGACGAACGAACGGAAAGGAAAGAAAAGAATAACCACACTTTTGGAGTGTTTATTTGATTACGGTTATCTTTAATTTGATTTTTTAGCAGGGTTCAAGAGAGAAAAAATCCAAGCGAGCAAGATTCTCGTTTTCGCGTTGCAAGGTGTTGCCAACCCAGTTCCATTTCCTTCGCTTGTAGGCGCCCTGTGATGAATTGGGTGACTTTCCATGTTTCCCAACCGTACAAAAGAACTGCCTTAACGTTGGAGTTGAACAGCCGCAATTTGGTGTGAATTGATATCTCCGTCCGTATTTTAATAATAAATGAACAATAATAACAACAAATTATAAGAAAAAATCACACCACATTCATACACGTGGTTCTTCAAACTAACACCCAATAGCAAAAATCTTGTAATATTAAATAATATAATAAATTGTATACTTAGAAAATAGTAATAATTTGGGGGAAATTGACTAGTATCAGAACTCGTACCATAGTAATCCTGAGAGTAGATAGTTCGAATAACGATAAACTTGGAAGCAAATGAAATGTAATTCGAACGATTTCAGGAGATATGTATTAGCAAAACTATTCAATGTAAAGGGCTCGTCATACTTGACAAATATTTCCTAACTACTGGAAATTCCGGGACGAACTTCAAAACAAACAATATAAAAAACGACTTGACCGAATGTTATGAAATTTTCGTTAATATTTTTCGATCGGAGGTCGATAACGTTTTTGGTTAACGGGATATCGTGCAGGTACAAAAATCACCTACGTCGTTCAAACAAAAAAACGACTCGACCGAATTTTATGAAAATATTTTCAGATCATATTTTCGTTAATACGCTTCGAACGGCATCTCAACGAAGACGATATCTTTTTTGGTTGGCGGGTTTTCGTGCAAGAAAAAATGACCATATACGTACGCACACACACACGCGCACGCACACACACATAATTCTTCTCAAATTTTTGCTTAAAATGCTATTGGGACCTTGAAAAATGAAAATACGTTGAAAACTACGATTTCGATTTTCGGACCGATTACAATAACCACATTGGTAATGAAACTGACCATGGCTTGGGTAGAGTAGGGGCAACCTCATCACTTGTTGCCCCGGAACGTTCCTGTAGCTTAGCCAGCTGCCACGTAAGATAGGCCATCAGAAATTGGGTCGACCAGCTGTTTCGTCATAGTTGAGTAAGGACCCAGGGCGATCGTCAAGCTTAATGATTCATTCAAATCGACAAAGTCAAAGCGGGCAAACTACTAAATTTGAAGCGGTGAGAGCTAAAAATAATAACAGAGTTCCTGACGGGGCGGGCTACTGTTCGCTCAATTATAATCGAAGCAGAATAGGGCTAGTAGTTGATTGTCGGTTCTGCGGCATAGCTCCCAAAACTGCAAAGCACTTGATGTGCAACTGTAGGGCTACAGCGACGAAGTGATGAAGTTGAAGTAACCGGTTGAAACCAATAATTGGCAATTATTACAATCGATAAAGGATCGAAAAATGCATCTATAGTTAGTTGATTTTGGCCGAAGTTTGGACAATGCCAACATATATAAAACAGTGGCGTAGGTAGCTTTGTGCAAAGGGGGGGATATGACTTAGTATTTTTTTATTGATCTGATTTTCACAACTTAATGCATCAGAACGGGGTGTTTTCGCGGTTGTTTCTGCAGATGATTCTGCATTTCTAGGGTTTCACCGTCTCAAGAATTGCCGAATGGTTTTATTGGCAGTAAAAATTTCTTCATTCCGAGATAATAAACAAAACAATTTTAACACACTTTTGCAATTATAAACTAGAATAAATTTGACGATTGAGGAGTGTCTGTTTAAAAGGGCATATTTCCATCATAAACAAACTTTACAGAAATCGAAAAAAACTGCCTGTTCCTATAAATAAATTGTTAAAATATATTTAAATGCACATTCATGTGAAGGTTAAGACTACAATATGATATGGGTTTTTTATTTAAAAAAAATACACATTAAAACTATATTTTTTTTAATTATTTGTTTAGAAATAGGCCTTTTCGATCGGGATTGTGAGAAATAAGCCTTTTTTTTAATAGAATTTTAGAAGTTTTTTGGGTTCTGTCAAAAGCAAAAATCCTTTTAGCAAGACTTTTATGTCCACCTATCCACTCCTAGTATAACTTTGAGCTAAAATTAAATTTTCTATTGTGTTAGGGCTCTAATACCAAAGTACCAAAGTGCCAATTTACCAAACTACCAAATAAAGTCAACTTTAGCATCAAAATTTGCTAATATCTTCCAAAATAAAGGCCGTAACACAAAAATTGTTGGACATTATTTATAGGAAATTGTCCGTGCTTTCCAATTTTGGAAAAAAAATATTGACTAACTGCGTATTTTTGGGGAAAAAGGTAGTTGAAGTTGATAGTTTTGTTAAAAAAAAACAAAATTTTGACTTTGATTACTCATTACTCTGGAAGGTGGTAGGGTAGAACCTTCACTTTCACATTTTTAGATAGGTGGGAGTATTCTACGTGCAGTGCAGTTTGTAGTTTTTTTAAATAAAATATTTTAGTACGGTGGGAGTATTTTTTCTAAAAAAACACACTTCCTTCGCCCTTTTGAACAGACAATCCTCAATTATAAACTAGAGTAAATTAATGTTAACGCTCCAAGGAACGCCTTCGAATTGTTGATTCGCCAGAGACAATGAGTGTACTGTGTAGTGTATTATGCTCGATAAAATTGTATCGAGTTAGAACAATCTATGAAGTGCAAAGCTTCCCCGAACTTATAACTTGACCTTTAATATTTTTACTGACTCGGCAATTTTTATAAACTTCAAAATATTAAGGAGGAATAAAGGTAGAAACAGAATGGCACGGCGACCATGGCGGTGGCCCCCGCTCAGAGAGTTTCCCATTCATTTAATTTGTCCGCGCCGCCTGGGGAGAAATTAAATGTATGGGAAACTCTCTGAGCGGCGGCCACCGCCACGGTCGCCGTGCCTTTCTGTTTCTACCTTTAAATTGACAATCAAAGCCAAAAGTTAGTCGCAGTGGCGGATTTAAGCTCGTCTGCGCTCTAGCCCCGTCCGACATGGCGCCTTTTTGGTTTTATAGTGATATTTTTTATAATAAAACATTTAATTTACGAATAATAAAAATATTTTATTATAAGCTTTATTAATTTGGGTGAAAACTCCAATTATATCCTGATAATCGATTTCTTGCATCAATTTTGCTTGGATAGACAAGATGTTTACGCGAAGATACTTAAGCTCTTAACATTGCTATCAGTAGTAGTTTTAAGTCAGTTCTACTGTCAAATAGAATTGGGTTTTTTGCAAATCAAATTTTAAATCTGATTTTATAAAGGCAAATATAAAAAACTAATAAACAAAAAAAATATATTCCTTAGTGATACAAGTGCTTCAGTCTGTCCTGCCAAAAATAAATTCAAAAAGACACCTTTTGAAAGTATCCATTGATTCAATTCGTTGTATTTAACAGGAGTGGAGTTCCGCAATTGAGCTGCGTGAACAAAGAAAGAGCGTTGCCCCGATAGATGCAGAAAGGGGGGTTAATCACAGTATTATTTCTGCGGGATTGTGAGAGCTGGATAAACTCGTTTAGATAGGAGGGTTTTCGGTAGTTGATGATCCCAGCTAGCACAGATTTCAATTTGTAACAAAAATATGTTGCACTTGGGTTGTAATCCAGTTTTTTTCACCAAATTTAGTCACATATAGGCTAAATTATTGTTTCGAATTAGCATTTTGCAACAAATCATCCGATTCAGTTACACTACAGTTGCAGCTGTTGTAAAAATGTTCCATAAAACTTACAATATATAGTTCAAAACGATGCAGTGAGGTATTAATGTGTTGGAATGTCGTAAGAAAAAAGCGGATCGAACTTATAAAATTCATTTAGTTACAAGAACGCTGCAGGGAAGTTTTTACTCATTTACAAGAACTTTGGATAAAATCTGTCAAAAAGCTTTATGCTTGCCATATTTTCCATCCCTGCAAACATTTACATTCGGAAACGATTCGAGAACGACACGCAAAAGCGAGAGCTTGCTTCGAACTCGGGCTCGTAAACGACTCGTAAACGAATTCGAAGGCAATAAAAGCGGAGCAAGATATCGAAACCAATGTACTAGGAAAGCTTTTATGGTGGGTTTTGAAGCTTTTCTCGTACCTTTCGCAAGCGGTTTTCGAATCGAGAATGGTTCGAGAAAGCGAGCCTCCGAGAAAAGCCGAGAAATTGTTTGCAGGGATTGTTCTAAGTTTTTCCTACACCATGCAGTTTTATTTGGAAAATATCAAATGCGATTTTATATATTAATTTATATTTTCTGTAATAATTTTCAGTGTAATATGACACTAGGAACCTAAAAAAATGTATTTAGCTACAGTTTTCAGAGTTCCATACTAATATTAAGAATTTGAAAATTTTCTAAACTGTCAATTGTTTACCAAATTTTAAGTTTTTGTGTGGCGCGTGAATTTTTCAGAGGTAAGTCACCCACATTCATCGATAAAATGATATTTGTTCTAAAATTTTGGTGTACAAATAATGCAATTTTTCAATTTTAAAGTAATGTCTTGTCTTTCTACTTCATTTCATTATGTCTCTGACTTTTGTAACACACTTAAACTGCGATTTATATTTTGTTACAAACACATGTTAAAATTGTTCGACTAAAAGAACAGTAACTTTTTCGGATGTTACAATCATTTTTCATCTTGTTGCGTGCAACTTCAGTTTGTGGCAACAACTCATTTAAAACGTACCTACAACACATTTGTCGCCTCATTGCGACCCAAGTTGTTGCAAAATAAACGTTAAAAATCTGCTTTTTCAGTCGCAATGGAGCTACAATTGCTTTACATATCTTATCTTGCGACTCTTTTACTTGTTACATTAACTCCACTGCTACTAATTTGTGCCAGCTGGGATGTTATGGTAGTAGCACAAGACCCTAAAATCTCGGTAGTCACTTAAGGAACATCCAAAAACTAAGTGCCGGTGGTGCGAATTGTGGTCATACCTGCCAAGGTTATGAATGAAACGTATGCAGTCGTTAAAGGCTACTTCTAACTTAGGGTTACAGGATGAATCTAACGAAGGGAAGACACAGAGGCCATGCAACTTTATACGAACAGCTTGTGACAAGGGACTACGATGAATACGAAGCTGCCTTAGAATACTATATACTTTGCCCAGAATATAGCTAATGTGGTCATAACATGTCATATTCCGTTTAACGCAGGCGACAAGGGACCCATTTAAGGTAATTTGAGAGAGGTCGGTTGATGATGGGTTAGAATTGGAGAAGATGATGCATTGAGATTTAGACGGGTTAAGTTTTACTGAATTTAAGGAGGACCAATCCAATGAGTTATGTTATGCAAGTCTTCTGAGAGTTTATTTATGCACTACTCAAATTGATTTTTAGTATCACTAAAATAGAGTTGTACATCATCAGCATACATATGTACGTAAGAATGCTTTACTATTAGTGGAAGATCATTTATATACAGTGTTGGACAAAACTGAAGCAACTCGCTTCGCAAAATTGCTTTATTTGTCGAAAAGTGTCAATATAAAGTCAATTTTTTGGCGGAATGGTTATAAAAATATATTTTTGACCATTTGACCATTCCGCCAAAAATTGGACTTTTTATTGACATTTTTCAACAAATATAAAGCAATTTTGCGAAGCGACTTGCTTTAGTTTTTTCCAACACTGTATATACTAAACAGTAGAGGGCCTAAGATAGATCCTTGGGAAACGCCAGCAAAAAGCATGGCAGGGGAGGAAATAAAATGGGAAATTTTCACCAGGTAGAGAATTTATATTGCAAGAAGAGAAATGATCACCGTTGGGGTACACATGAGAACCTTCTTCAGCTAGAGCAGTGAGACATAAAAATCTTGGTTTTGGCGTGATGTAACGGACTTTTTTGGTGGCGTTAGTCAGAAATGACATCCCCAACAAAATCTAGGGGTTGCGCAAACTTGAAAATTTATGGGAGGCCAAAAACTGCAAAATTCGCGAAAAATTCCCTATGTTTTTATCTTTCTTGATAAATATCTCTTAACGAAGGCTTCTAGGAGAAAAGTTTGTTGGACATGTTTTGTTCGTTATTGGATTTGCTAAAACTAAGTTTGCGTAAGTTTGATATTGGAAATTTGAATTTTTGCATTGCAAAATATCCGAAAACTGCGAAAACCGGTATCCTCACTTTAAAGTTATGCCAACAAAAGAAAATATCATTATTTTTCAATGCAATTATGGAATTAGGTAGTTTAGGTTAAGTTGAACTTATATCCAAAACCCGATCACTGTCGGTCAAATAGTTTATGCATAATGTTAATGTATTTTGCAATTAAGCGAATTTAAAAAATCAAAAAAAAGCTCCAATGTTGGTCCTGATTTTTTTACGTATGCTCTAAGACTCACTTTACAATATCCAATCATAAAATTGTTTTTAGTTTTTTTATATGGTTTTTAATTTTTTGAAAAAAACCCCCTTAGTTGCAAAATAGCGCCAGAAATGATCGGCGCGTTTCAAATTCGCTCGAAAAACGCCTCAGCTTCTATTGTACCAATTTAGCTGTTTTTTTAATTGGGGTAGCGAATCGAGAAAAGCACAACTTGCAGTAAAATATTGTTAACAACAATTTTTTAAACAAATTAGAAAAATTATCGAATTTTGTTTGAAAAAAATTTTTATTTTTTATTTGGACTTTTTTAAGAAACAACTGGTCTTTTTCGAAGGAACGACATCTCTCCATTTTTTAGAGTGCTTCAGAGTACACAGCAAAACTAAGTTAAATTGATTTTTAAATTTTAATCGTTCTATAAATTTTGCAGCCTCTAAAATTTTGCCGCCCCTAAAATTTTGCCGCCCTAGGTCCGGGCCTCGCGGGCCTAAGCGTAAATCCATCACTGGTTAGTCGTATTTTTTTAGGAAGCTCATATTTTGATACTCTACTACATTAAAAAATATTCGAAATATTAAATATTGAATAAAATACACCCAATGACGCAAAATTGGAAAAACGATTAAATTTCTTGATTTATTATAACGTTAAAAATTTGAGTAGATATTTAGGAACCGAGGTGCCACTATTGGATTATTGTATTTACTTTACATGTGCTCGATGTGTCCACAATTATAGTGAGCGTCCTTTTCGTGGCTCTTGATTGGTCGGCCTGCTCGAAGCGCGGAAATTATACTATACTTAAATGCACAGCCATCACAAAAACATATCTAGATTATTTTTATATAATTGCGCAAAAACAAAATTGCACATTACATTTCATGTACTTAAATACGAAGATACGTAGATAGATTTTTATTCAATTCTATTATAATTTTCGTAGGCTCATGGGGGGATTGATCCCCTTGAACCCCCCGCCCCCATATCTACGCCACTGATATAAAAAACAAATATCGATTTCAAATTTTAATACAATGTAGTTCAACTAATTCTCTAAATATAAAACTTTATTCGAACTCATCACTTTTTTATATTTCTAGAGTACTTTTTTCGGTGCGTAGGCAGGCCTATTAAGCCTCCTTCATCGCAACTTTCCTGCCCAGGGAAATCTTAGGCTATATCGAAAGGAAGGTTTTTAACCCCTAAAATATGCTACAATCTTTGGCGTGCATATTTAATAGTACACCCGAATACGCCGATACATTTCTTAAATTTTATTACAAATTCTTTGCGAACACCTCAGTTATACATTTTAAACTTGAACTATTTCGAGTCTAGCATGCTCGTATTACTTGTGCTTCTATTCTGAGATTTGTTAAATTTTTAAACACGTATTTCAATTAATACCTAATATATCAAAAACATATATGCATTTACCTAAAAATAAATCTGACACGTTACAAAATGATAGTGATACATTGGCCAAAGCAAAAATTAAAATAATTCAAATCTGTCACGATTGTCCCAAATTCAAATTTGGCGCTCCAAAAAATAAAGCGATCCACAAAGAGAAACATGTCAAGGATGCTTAATTGTGCTTGGCTCATCTCCTGTATGGCCATTATCAAATGGCCTCCTCCTGGCAGTAAATACCGCAGACGAAAATAAGTGATTCAAGCGCTTAAGTCATAATTTAAGCTGGTGTCACCTCTTGCTTTCAAACAGGACAAAAGGAAGCACAAAAAACAAAAATTAGATTCTAAAAATCCAAAAAACAACTGGGTTAAGTCGTGCTTGGGGCAGTGTGGAACGTGCTCAGTGCGTTTTATTCTTGTGATTTATTATCGCTGCGTAACAAGACCAAAAAAATAAATAATGTTTTTGAAAGTTTTCAAAATTTACGTGGGATTGAGGCGACGATTAAGTCCTCTGCAAAGGAGCACCAAGTCTTCGCGTCCAGGCTTGAGGTGACTCTTGAGCCAAAGACCTTCACGCGAACGCCTCACAAGACACTCATTAAACCGAATAAAAAACAAGAAAAACATTTTTGCTTTCTACTAAAAATAGTGATCGCGGCCGAGAAAAACAATTTTCCAGATTTTGCTCGATTTTTTTACGATCGATTCAAAATAAGAAATTTGGAAGCGCAGCCAGCAGCCCCGAGATGTCCATCTACCTCTGCACTAAATTTGCATTCGGCGAGAAAATGCCGATTTTTTGCCCACTTTTCCTTCGAAAAAATAATGCAAAAAAATATTTTTTTTTGCGAATTATTTTTGGCAGATGAATCCGCTTTGAACTTGCGCTCTGCGGTATTCTGGTCGAAGAAGTTCAATGGAACAGCGTCGATGGTCGGCAATGAAATTTATCTTCGGGGACATCTGATCAATGACTTAAGTGTGTTCTGGCACTTGTTCGGGCGGTGTTTGTCTACTTGCAGCTTTCCGTGTATTTTTAAATTAATATGTAATATTACTCACCTGGGAAATGTACCGGCAGCCGACATATGGTGGGGTTTCTGGTTCACGTAGAGGTGAGAGCGACTCCATTCTGGGAAGATCTTCTAGGTCGATCATAGTTTCTCTTCTTTTATTATCCTTCGGTAGTAAATAGTTTCTGGATTAGTTTTTGTATTGTTTCAGCACTTGTATAAAATTATATCAATTTCTGCAATAACAAAAAAAATGGTTTTTATTAAGTATCGAGGGAAATTCTGTTAAATTAAAGCTTTTATGGAGCATGAAGGAAGAGAATCGCTAAAATGTACTTTTCTGCTTGTTAAGGTTTGATTAAATAATTGGTTTAATATGGTATTAATAACCCAGACCTACAACGAAATGCCTTTTTAATGTTCAAGTATTGTTTCTCCTATTTTTGTGTGCTGATTACGGTAAAAATAGTGAAAAGTTTCTATCACGTCAGAATTGTGAAGAAATTGCATTTTTATTATTTCATAATTTCTAGTATTTTACGAATTTTACAGATTTCTGCGTTTATTTTAAAAAACCTCAAAAACTATTGAAGATACGTAAAAAACTGTTACAAGAAGATACGTAAAAAAGTGTTACAAAATTTAGATTTTTCTTCAACAAAAATTTTGGTTTTGTAGCTTAAAAACTGACGGAGATATAGCGGATTGAAGTTTGCTTTATAGTATAAGTACCACCTTTGCCAGTGCCGTAGCTACCCTGTTTCGCGTGGGGGGCAAAGAAATTTTACTAAATGTTACATCTAAAACATTTTGACATTCGACAGCACAGTCGGTAGTACAGATAATTATTAGAATAGAATGAAGCACAAGCTCTCAACAATATAAACACTCACACATTATCTGCTTTGCGTACGATATTCCTAATGGCGCATCCACACTAGACAACATTCGATGCGCACTCATTTTAGTTTTTTCTCAGAATTTCAGAGAATTGCAAAAAAATTCGTTGGAAAAAGGATAATTCCACTTTTTTATGGCCTTTTTAAAGCGCCGCCTTCTAGTGTAGAGTAGTTTCGGGTATTATGGCCTAGGCGGCCAATATGGCACATTTAGTTATTTCTCCGAAACAAACCAACAGCAGCGCTGCACGCATTCTGCATATTGGCGCGCCCCTTCCTTCGCATAGTCAGTCAATTCCTGTGTTCCGGCGAGCCCGAATGTGTCTAGCACGTGCAATAATCGAGAATTACGTGATTTGATGTTATATTTTTTGGTAAGTTTCAGTCATGCCAGTTCCCCAATTATCATGGTTTTTACATTGCCAGTGCACAGTTTTGTAGGTAAACTTTTAATCTATAGTGACGTGACAGTTTTAAAGCATATTATTCACTAGTTTTTTGGTAAAATTTTTACTTGTCAAAAATGTTCCTGTGGCCAATATGGCCTGCCAGATAGATGGCCAATATGGTCCAGCAGGCCATATTGGCCACATATAACATAATCTTTCTACATGTTGGTATTTTTTATTTTTTTTTAAGACAATGGCTCCACGAAAACCTATTTTACAAAGAAAACGCCAGACTTGGTGCAAAGATTCAATGAAAAAGGCAATCGAAGATGTGCGAAATAAGAAAATGGGCTCACTAAAAGCTTCCAAGCTGTATAATGTACCCCGAACAACTTTAAGACGTTTGGCAGCTAAAATAGATCTACCAGCCGATACAGTGACTTGTGCGAAGTTGGGAAGAAAACCTACATTACCTCAAGAGCTAGAGAAACAATTAGTGCAATATGTATTAGCAATGGAAGCTAAGTTGTTCGGTTTAGTGCGAAAAGATGTCATGAGTTTAGCCTATCAGCTGGCAGTGAAAAACAATATCACCCATCAATTTTCGGCAAAAAATGAAAGCGCCGGTAAAGATTGGTTAAAATCTTTTTTAGAAAGGCACCCGGAACTTTCTTTTCGCCCCCCAACAGGAACTTCATTCGCTAGGGCTAGGGGATTTAATAAGGAAAGTGTGGACCATTTCTTCAACCTTTATGAGAAATTGATGGATGCTTATAAGTTCCCTCCTGATAGAATTTTCAATGTGGATGAGACTGGTATAAGCGTTGTTCCATCCCAAATGCCCCAAGTTCTGAGTCAAAAGGGGAAGCGGCAAATTGGTGCTTTAACATCTGCTGAAAGGGGTTCTTTAATAACATGCGTGATAAGCATGAACGCTGGAGGTTCATTTGTTCCACCCATGATTATATTCCCTAGAAAAAGAAGTCACCCGCTTTTGATGAAGGGTGCGCCTCCTGGTGCTATACATGAATGTCACCCTTCCGGTTGGATTCAAACCAACTTATTTACAAAGTGGTTTCAACACTTTATTCAACACATGAAACCCACAGAAGAATCTCCGGTATTGCTTATTCTAGATGGCCATACAAGTCATACAAGAAATCTTGAATTGATAGATCTTGCAAGAAAAAATCATGTCCACTTACTATCAATTCCTCCACATTCCAGCCACAAAATACAACCACTGGATAGGTCATTCATGGGACCACTAAAAAAATATGTTTCTGATGAAATAAGATCATGGGTCAGGAACAATACACGGCCACTAACTCAATATGATATGATGGAAGTTTTTGGACACGCGTATCTACGAGCTCAAAGCGGTGAGATAGCTGTTAGTGGTTTCCGTGCAACAGGGTTGTACCCTGTTGACAGAAATGTTTTTAAAGATCACGATTTTATAGATATGGATAATGACCAAGAAACCAGCATCACCAATCAAGAAAATATCGCACCAGAACTTACAACTTCATCTTCTACTCCTACAATAAGAAATGAATCTGTTGACACTACACCCTCCATAAATGAACCTGCTATGAGTAATGCGATGAACAAAAATCCGCCTGTATGTTCTGAACAAGTTGTAGAGTCCGTTGCGAGATCTCCACAGCCATCGACTTCAAAAGATCAGAACTTTATAACGCCATTCCAGTTATCTCCGATACCAGAAATAGCACCTAGGAAAACTACTAACCGAGGCAGAAAGGCTGCTAAATCGACATTGCTTACTTCATCCCCGTACAAAAAAGAATTGCAAGACTCATTAAAAAAGAAAACTGATAAAATCGAGAAGGCTTCTATGGACAAAGGCAAAGACAAAAAACAAAAAAGCATAAGGACAAAGTCAAAAACGAAGGAGGTACAAATGTCAAGCTCGGAGGAAGAAAATGAACCTTTGTACGACGACAGTTCTGACGAAAGTCCTGATAGAACTAATGCTTCCGATGCAAAGTGTTTGTATTGCGAGGATCTTTATTCGATGGATAACAGAGGCGAACCATGGATTCAATGCCTATGTTGTAAATTATGGGCTCACGAAGAATGTTCAGGAGTGGAAACTGACGTTTTTTTCTGCGAATTTTGTTCTGCAAAATAAACCAAACTTTATTTATTTATGGTGTGCAATATGGCTCACTTCATTTGTAGGGCATTACGGCCCTAGGCCATAATGGCCTACCATCTTGAAATTCTAAAAATTATTCAAGCTTACGAAAAAATTTTATTTAAGTTATATTTTGAAGTTAATTATGTTAAATTTTTAGTTGTTGATTACTATTCGGTTCTAAGACTGACTTAACCAATAAAAACCGTTTGAACTCATAAATTTCGAGTTTTTTTTGCCAAAAAGGCTTATGGTGTGCCATATTACCCGAACTTACTCTACTATCAAAATTGCGTCATCATTCTAAGAAAATGGCAAAAAATATATGGGAAAAAAGAGTGCCCATTCCAGGATTGTGTAATGGCGGTGTGCAAAGATTGATTCAAGACGATTTGAAGCTAAAGATTCCGTAAGTTTTTGACCAGGTTTGATATTTAGCTGTCAATCATCTTTGATTATGAATTTCTACTGTAGGCATGTCGATTTAAAATCGATTAATCGAAAAATCGATATTTTCGAGTGAAATAATCGATTTTTTAGATCGATCTCAAACGCTGAATCGATTCACAAACCCCTCGAATCGGACCCGATTCACATTGGGCTCTTCTACACGCTGAAAACGTCGTTTTATATAGAAGAGGGCGAGAGAGGATTTTTCCAACTAACTTTTTCAATGGATTTTTCAGCCAACTTTTTGACAGCTATGTGGTTTAGACAAAAAAAAACAACATTGTGGAATACAGTTGGATATTAAACTTCGCTTGCGAGAAACCCCATCCGATTTACCGAAAAAATGACAGGAGGGCTTTTTTGTAGGGAATAACATTTCGTATTGGCTGATCAAAAATTTTTTTCGGAGTGATTTTTTTTGCCAAAAAGTGATATCTCCGGCGTCCATGTTTTTTTTGTGATTCCGAAATTGTTTTCTTAAAAAGTCCCACGGAAGATGTGGACCAATTTTCAGCCATTTTGGAATTTTGTCTCCTTTAAATGGTAATTTCCCCGGACTATTAGCAATATCATAATGAATTCCTAACAGGATTGCTACATAAACATATAAAAAATGTATAAATGCGATTTTTATGAAGCTGTTTCTAATTAGTTGTCCGTGGCTAAACAAAAATTGACTTACGATTCGATTAATCGAGAATCGATCCTTTAATGCTCGATTTAATGGAGAATCGATTTTAGTGCGTTCGATTCGAATAGAATCGAAGATCGTTTTTTTTGGAATGAATCGACATGCCTAGTCTACTGCGTCTAATGCAAAATTTTTCCGTCGCCACAAACAATTGAACCAGTAACAAAAGCATTGCAATGGCACTCATTAGAGCCGTTTATACAACCCAATTCGAAATCGACCCCAATCAACAATGCTAAAAGATTCTGTTGTCGAAGAAACTCTGCGAGAACGAAACGAATCGTCCGTCAGCCTGAAATCGGCATTTTACGAAACGATCAACATTGTGTTAATCGAAATGACAAAACTTTTCGTAAGAGACGATACCTATCTCACAGCTATCGATACAGTAGATGAAATGGATTTGAAAACGCTGCAGCCTTTGACCGAGTTGGGCATCGAATTGCTAAATGAAATTGAGCTAAACACGAAAATTCGTCGAAAGAATGAGAAATTGAACGATTTGAAAAGGCCAGAGGTGGTATTGACAGAGAATCATTGTGTTCGGCCTTGACACGAATCATGCGGCTTCAACGTATTACTACATGTCGACTGATAGATTAAATAATTCTACTGATAGATTAAATTTTTATATCTGAACACCGTTCTTTTCGATGAACTAAATAATTACAAAGTGCAATTATTTTAAAAAAATTATTAAATGTTATTGTTTTAAAAAATAATCTACATATATGAAGTATGAGAAAAACGCGTGGGGGGCTAAGCCCCCCTAGCCCCTGGGTTGCTACGGCCCTGCTTTGCTTAGCCCTTTGACCCTTCACGTTTTGAAAATTAAGGGTTTTAATACAATACAATTAACACAGTTTTATAGCCAGTGAAATTTTTCTAGCCAGTGAAATGGTTTTTGAATGGACATTGTAGCTTGAAAATTGACCCCGCTACAGTAAAAAAACCGAACGACTTTTTTTTCATTTTCGGAGCGAATGATTTTCGGAGCTCTTGTCAGCATATTACGGGCATCCAACGATTTACCCAAAACTGCCATCACGACACCGATTGGTCTCTTTGAGTATCTTGCAATGCCTTTTGGCTTGAGAAACGCCACCCAAACCTTTCAACGTCATATGGACCAGATTGTTCGTGACATAGATTTTGTTTACTGCTATATAGACGATATTTTAATCATGTCGCAGAATGAAGAGCAACACAGACAACATCTAAGAGTGGTCTTAAGCCGACTGCGCGAGCACGGTATGACTTTCAACATTGAAAAATGTACATTCGGACAAACCATAGTTCAAGATCTAGGCTACACCATCGACAAGCATGGATGCAAACCCCCTCAGGAGAGAGTCGAAGCGATAATTAACATCAAGAGACCTGAGGAAATTGTTGAACTTCGTAAGTTCTTGGGAATACTTAATTATTGTAGAAGATGTTTACCACATGCAGGATTCCTTGGACAACTGAAACCATCGAAGCTTTCGAGAATTGCAAAAAAAATCTTGCCAAAGCTAGTCTTGTAACACATCCAGCACCCGATGCTCTTTTAGCTTTGAGCACAAACGCCTCAAACCTGGCAATCGGAGCAACACTAGAACAGTATGATGAAAACATTTGGAAACCTATAGGGTTCTTTTCAAGGAAACTGTCTACTAGAGAGAAAAATTATAGTACTTATGATCGCGAATTATTAGCTATTTTTGCGGCTATAAAATTCTTCCGTCACTTATTGGAATGGAAGGACGCAATTTTGTAATCCGCACCGATCATAAACCGATAATCTATGCTTTCTCACAAAAACTGGACAAGGCTTCTCCGCGACAGCTACGCCAACTGGATTTTATTTCACAATTTTCAACGGAAATAGTTCACGTATCTGGTTCCGCCAACATCGTAGCAGATGCACTATCTAGAATTAGTGCCATCAACATGCCTACTACATTGGATTACAAAGAGCTACAAGAGGAACAAGAAAAGGATGAAGAGTTGAAGAACACAACCATCAATGGTGACACTTCCCTACAGCTAGTTAAACTCCTTTTTGACGAGAACACTATCCTTTGTGACATTTCAACTGGGATAGTTAGACCGTATATACTAAAAACTCTACAAGAGAAAGTTTTTAAAATAGTACACAGTCACATCCCAGTGGTAAATCTTCTCTTCAGCAAATACGCCAGAAGTACATTTGGCCAGAAATGAGGAAGAATATTTTTTTATGGTCAAGAAACTGCATTTCATGCCAAAGAGCAAAAATTCAGCGACATCACAAGAATGTTCCCAAGCATTTGGACTTAGTTGTTCTACCTATTGTCAAGGAGTATCGTTATTGCTTGACCATGATCGATAGATTTTCTAGATGGCCTGAGGTAGTACCTTAAAAGGATATGTCTGCTGACACCGTAGCCACAGCCTTCTATCATCATTGGGTCTCCAGATTTGGAGCTCCAAAAATTATCACCACGGATCAAGGTACTCAGTTTGAGTCTGCGCTTTTAAACGCACTAAACAACACAATCGGCGCCAAGCGAATTCATTCCACTCCGTATCACCCGGCTGCAAATGGCATCTTTCATTTAAGACAGCATTAATGTGTCAACCATCCATACCCTGGATCGAGTTACTACCAACAGTTCTACTAGGATTAAGGACTGCATTCAAAGAGGACTTGGAGGCATCTCCAGCTGATTTTCTGTACGGACCCAAAGTCTAGATATTAACAAGTCTTTCATCTTCATGTGGTTAGTGAGTGAAAGGCGAACAGCTATATGCACACATTCTTCAAATGACGATGTCAGGGTACCAGAGAGAGAATGCAACATTTTTATACACGCTCGAACACAACTAGCCAGCGGAAGATTTTATGATTTTATATGGGGATAAACTTGATGTATTGGTGCATATTTACTATTTATGAAAAAAAACAGCAGATTCAATTTTCCTTCCTTTTCTGTATTGCATACTTTATCGAAGAGAGAGCATCTGGCTTTGTCTCGCCGAGTTCACGATGTATGCGTTGAGTTGTGCTCGCCAGCTCGGCAATGATGTTCATATATGCACGCACACAACTAACGGGTGGAAAATTTTGTATGAAGATGAAAGACTTATTATATCTAGACTTTGTACGGACCCAGCAAACCAAGCTTTCAGAGCATCAGACGTTTCGCAAAGTTTTCGTAAATGGAAAAAAACCAACAAAAAATATTACCGCTGTTTCGGATTGAAATCGGAAAAATATCGTTACAAAAAGGAGCAACGTGCTTAGTCACTTTTAGTTACAATGGTTCGTAACGAGATCGGAAAGAAATCGTAAAAAATTATTCCTTAACTGTTGACTTTGATGGTTTCAACCGAAATTTACGAAATTTCGTCATACTATTTCCAGTTCAATTTAAAGTGCCGGAAAGTGAATTTCGTTTGTTTTGTTTTTCCTTCAATTTATATGTAGATGCTTTATAAATAAAAAAAATTAAAATTATATTTTCTTTTATTTTTGAGAATCTTACTCAACTATTGTTTTTATTTCAGATCCCATACAGAATTTTCTTATAAATTTCGTAACTACATGTTTTAACATAATATACTTCATCTTGATGGCTTGATAATTATATGGTCTTAATCATGACTTAGACAATGGGACTATATTAAGATCAGATATATTCTAGTAAAAACATGTATTTACGAAATGGATAAGAAAATCCTGTATGGATTCTGCAAGCTTTAAAAAAGAGGGGAAATTTCACTTAAAAAACTTTCAGAGATCATACAGACTTTTCTTATCTATTTCTTAACAATACTTCTTTAAGAAGTCGTGTCATCATCTTCATACAAAATTCGTGTAGAAATCTGTAAAAATTCGTTTACGATATCGAATAAATTTGTCCGATATTAGGAACTACCCAGCGGGGAAGAAGAGCGCTTCCACACGGCAGTTAATGCGCTTCTTTGGAAGCACGGAGTGCTTGCCTGTTCCATTCCACTTCATTGCAATTTTACATGGGGATGTCATCAGAAAGATACGCTTCCCCTTTCTTTCCTTAAACGCGCTTCTGAAGCTTGTGAAATGGATGTAGCGGGAAGCACTTGCGATTATGGTTCTGTTTGGATATGCGAAGCTTTTAAGCTTTTTTTTAATTAAAGAGGAAGGAAAAGAGCTGAAGAGAGAGTAAATATTTCATACTTAAAAACAGAGCATTTTTGAGCATTAGATATAAAGAACATTTTGATATTCACACAAAAATTTCCAGTTATGCTCCTTCACAAATCACTACTCATTAGTTGCTCAGACCTATGAAAACTGAAATCAAAGCAAATCCACAGGGAATTGTCATGTACCAAGAGAATTCGCAGCTTGCATCAAACCTACTTCCGATACGAAATACTCTAGAAGCGCATCACTAAAGCTTCCAGTGGAAGCACTTGCTTTATTTCCCGCTGGGTATTTCGTTAAGAAATGGCAAAGTTTGGTTTGCTGGGGAGCACCACTTCACAACCCTGCAACCATTACGACTCGAAAACGAGTCGCGAAATCTCCGAGAAGACTTCGAGACGAGAGTCGTTATCGAAACGATATCGATTTGTAAAAAAAAAACGGAATGCTATAGCAAATCACTTTGAAGACTCGATAACGACTCGTAGTAGCGACTTAAAATCGAAGAGCTTCTTATTCATTTTCTTTGATTGGGGGTGGGGGGGGGGGGGGAGAAATTGTAGAAAAAATATAAACAAACAAGGGCTTATAATGGATGTTATATATTAATTCTTTTTTATTTTTGCGTATTAATTAACTAAAAAAATTCATTTAAAATTCATTATTTCTTAACACTATTAAAAAATAAAAAAATATATATTACTAATTATGGCTTATAAAATAACATAATTCAGACTGTCCTGAAAAAGATTGATACATATTATTAAAATTATTGTGTTATATAAAATAACCCACTTACAAAAGAAAAGATTATTTTGCAGCCCGTAGTTTGCGACGGGGTTTGTGGAGGGCCTATTTGTAAATTTAAAATTTTTAGAAACATTTTAAGAAAAAATTATTTTACATTACCTTTAATCTTCAATTTGTCAATCTTCAAATAATCACTTTTTAGTAACACTTCAATCACTTTAATTCACTTTTAGCTCTGCTTCCTTTATTAGGTGAAAAGAAACTAATCACTTTTTGAGCCCTACTGAAACGGGTTTTATTTTGTTTTTTTGGGAATAACCGAAAGGGATGTATCAATATGTTCTCAGGCATTAGTAAAGGCGAGACAATTAGCGCTAAAAAATCGGTCCACTTATTTTCGGCATGAGACTGGTTACGGAAGCGAGTGAGAACACCCCCATTCTAGATTCCTAACCTTTCCTTTTCCTAGAATCCTTTCTATTTTTAACTTCATATAACCGGACTACGCAGCTCGGGGAAAGTCCCTGATCCCTTAAAATTCGTTCAGACCTGAAAAAACGTCATCAAATGAAATATAAGAAAATTCCGATCTTGAACGTATGTAAAAGAGTTTATTCAAGATCAGATACATTTTTTATCCTAACTATTTTTGCGGTAAAGGTTACCGTTTATGATTAAATGGACGAGTCGAGAACCAAGATTCTGGCGAGTGATACTCGAATTGTAAAGACGACTTTAAAGAAACGAGTCGAGAATCAAGATTTTGGCGAGTGATTCTCGAATCGTAAACGAATCGTTAAAGCGACGAGTCGAGAACCAAGTTTTTGACGAGCAATTCTCGACTCGTAAACGAGTCGTTTAAACGACTAGTCGAGAAAATGTTTGCAGGGTTCGGACATATTCCAGACGTCAGTACAACCAAACTGTGACTCCATCACTAGGAGGGGAGTAGTTGTGGCTGCTCTAACACTTCAGTAGTACAGAGCTTCACCGCTTGAAGTAAATTTGTCGTTTTTCACCCGTTTCGTTTTTAGTTCTGGTAGACACGCATCGGATTGATATGCTGTGCATAAAATGTGGTTTCAATAAATTGTTGTTTTAAGAAGATTCTTTTATTTAAATATAATTGCGAGCAATTAGTAATTGCAATAAACACAAACAAGATAACCACAACACCAGGAAAAAGAAATACACCTAATTTTCAACGGGGTTGGACTATGTCAAGTGAAGAACAAGTTGTTTTGATAACTAGAAGGACAAAAAACAGACAATTGACGAAAAGGATGAAAACTAAAGTTTTTTTTTATTTTTAAATAATTTTGCAGCTGTGTATATAATTTTTATTTCATTAATTTAAGTAAAAATTTCTTTACTCATGGACAACTATACGTAGCATGGTCGCGAGTCAACATACTTAATAATTTATGCTCCAAACAATAAAATGCAAAGTATTGTCTATAGAGAGGCATTAAAATAAAAATGTTGTCGTAAAGGCAATTTTGTAAAACACAATTGTGTGAAGATTATTAAAAAATAATTTCAGTTAAGTCCGGGCAATTTCAGCTAGTTCTAAATATAAAGGAGATTAAACACATTAAAATATTGCGATCTATTAATGCCACAATAGTTACACTCAAATAGTTGCATTCCAATTGTGTGCACAAAGTAATCACAACAGAATGAACCTTTTTATTTGCTTAAGAGTGGGATTAATCTTCCAAGTGACAGTGATATAAAATCTAAGCTAAAAATCAGTGAGCAGGACAGAAATGGCGCTCATGCAAATAAATCAGTTAGAGAAGTTATAGAATCTCGCTTTAACTTAATAATATTAATCAATTTGAACTGAAATAAATATGAAAATAAAACGTGATTTAAATATAAACTTTTGTAGGTTGACGATTTGGGAGTTTGCTGCGGGGAGGACTTTGAATTAGCGATTAATCGTTGTCAGTATGCCCGATTTCGGATGGCATCATTTCTGCTCTTTGGCTCTTATCTAAAACACTGCTTTTGTTTGCGATTATGATTCTAAAATGACATACACCCTAAAATTAAGAAAACAACTTGAAGATTGTTAGTACTATGTACATTTCTGTAAACTCATCTAAAAGCCGAAAAAAATAGAACCAAAACAAAAATTGCGGTGCTCGTTTCAGCCTGTGGAGATTTTTATTTATGAAACTAGTAATTATCTCCACAAGTCAGAAATCTCTGAGGTCTGAGCATGAACTAGGTTTCCGTTAGTCACCCGATGATGTAATTTAATGTTTGGTGTTTTATTTATTTTATTTTACTTTTTTTTATTATTAATGTACGCCCGAGAGCTGCATTTTCGCAGTTGCTGATTTGTGGTTAATAATTATATTTGTATTAATTTTGTTAATTGTATTTGCTTTCTGATGCTTTACGAAAAACATTAACAATTGAAAAGATGACATGTCTTATATAAATTTTATAGAAGCTGCAGATTTATAAAGTAGCAAAATTTGTAAATAATTTTGTGAAATTGCTTCTTTTTTGTCGCCCTGAATCTGACTGAGTCACTTCCATCGTATGAATCAGTTCATACTTTTCTCTTTGGTTATTAGTTTTTGTTAAAAAAAGCATTTGTTTTCATTATTTGAAATACAAAGGCTAAACTCAATTACATATTTGATATAGGCAATTATGCTTGTCTCATTTAGTGGAACACTTCACACGTTTTTAACTATTTTACCAAAAATTTTGAAACTATTTTTTTCCAAATGTTAGGTCCGCGTCGTTGAAAGGATGAAACTTATCCGTTATCGGCGTGATAAACGAAATGCCACCTTCGTTCACGCACCTACTGAAAAGTCCTCGGACAACAAATGATATAAAACAATATTGGGGGTTTGAATATTAAAATAGGTCTAAGGGCCGTATACCTCGATACCCTAGGGCAGTGGTGGCGAACCTATGGCACGCGTGCCAGAGAAGGAACGTAGGAATATTTTCCTGGCATAGTCCAATCAATCTACAATAGCTCCTTGTAAATTTAGCGTTAATTGCCAACAGGAAACAAAAAATATGGTTATATAGGAAAAAAAATTCTAAAAAAGATAGCGTTTTTTGTTTTTGAATTTGGCATGGCGAACCTAACCTAAAAAATTCCGGAAAGTGAAAAAAACGCTTTTTTGCGAATAACATTTTTAGTACTGGAGAACCTTTTAATAGACTTTTTGTTACTTGTACGTGATACTACAAGTATTGAAGAAAATTTTAAGCTATAGAACGGTACTCTAGAAGAATCCGTAGACCAAGAGGAGTGTTTTTAGAAGAAAGCCTTTTTTTACAAAAAGTGAAATTTCAAGGAAAGTGTTCAATATTTTGCAACAAAAATAAAACTGTTTTTTCAGCTAGCAAGAAGCAATATTTTTGCCAAATAACAGATATCTAAGTCGCGTTAAACAAAAGTTATTAGCAAATTAAAAAAACGTGAATTTTAACAGTTTTTTGCAGTTATCTCTATGTTTTATGTTCTAACCTATAACTTTATATATATCAATCGAAAGATAATTTGAACACCTAAAACTTCATAATTTGATTTTTTTCGATCCGAGCTCAAGTTTTTTTATTATTCGCAAAAAAGCGTTTTTTTTCACTTTCCGGAATTTTTTAGGTTAGGTTCGCCATGCCAAATTCAAAAACAAAAAACGCTATCTTTTTTAGAATTTTTTTTCCTATATAACCATATTTTTTGTTTCCTGATGGCAATTACTAGATGAATTTTTGAAGATTGATTGGACTAGCACGTGAACGATTTATTATGGATTTAATATAGATTGATTTTAAAATTAAGCCATGTTTTCGATGAAGTTGCGTGTGCTTTTTTAAAATAAATCCGTCCAGTCATTGCAAAGTGTACAATTGGCCTTTCCACACTAGTATTCTTGCTGCAGTATTCAAACCGGGGTTTTAGGAAAGGGTAAGAGAATCGAAGAGAATTCTTTACAAAAAGTGATGAATTCTCCTTGATTCTCTTACCCCTTTCCTAAAAACTCGGTTTGAATACTGCAGTAAGAATACTAGTGTGGAAAGGCCCATCATGTACATACTTACATATAGTCCAGGAGCCGAATTCCGCAAGTCTGAACACGACTGTGTGCACGACGAAACAAAGGAAATTTCTTTGCGGAATCCGGCCCCAGGTAGTGAAACGAAAACATTAATGACTAATACATCGATAGATGGTATCGCTGACTCACTTTCCATCCTGCTTTGCACTTCGTGTTGCTTTAAAACAAGTCGAAAAAAACTATTTGGGATGTACGTTTGACCCTTTCGGTCCACACGATCTACTTCCCAGTATGATGAATGTTGAATTTTAGGAAGTGGTAAATCTACAGGATTTTTCTAGAGAATTTGTTTTTCCTGGACGTAATGTTTTTCCTGAATGTAAACGAACATTTCCTTCGTACTTCGTTCGCGACACTAGAGCGCATAATGGAAAACAATTCCCTGTCCAAAAAGTTCTGATCTAATGTTTGAAAAATACCTGAAGTTTGTAAAGCGTAACGTAATTTTTGCACGATTTTGCACGAGAGTGATCGGTTTTTGACAAGTGATGTCTTGTTAGGAAGCTATCGCTGTGCGGTATCCAAAACAGGTAACTTTATTTAGAACGGATTTCATTCCAACGAGTTTATTAGATATTAAAAAAACTAATGCTAAACTAGTGCTTGTGATTTTTAGCTGAAGTCTTTTCATTTAAACAAAAAAGGGCTCGACCGAATGTTATGAAATTTTTTCAGAGCATGTTTTCGTTAATATGCTTCGATCGGCACCTCAAAGAATTCGATACCGTTATTTGTTCGTGCGATATCGTGTAGGTACAAAAATCCCAACGTCGTTTAAACAAAAAAAAAACGGCTCCACCAAATTTTATGGAAGATATGTCAATACTCTATCTATGCCGAAAGTTTTAACAGCTGGCCAAATAAATCGCGTTGCAATTTCAACTCGATGACTTTTCCGTCCACTGCCTTACTTTTCTTTGCCGATCATTTCAGCAAATGTACCTACGTACTTTAATGCCCTAAACACAATGCACATACGGGATACAAAATACATGATACAAGAGATGTAAAATTTTTTAAAACACATCAACGTAAGTGCAATCGCTCACAATTCGCATACAAGAGACAAGAAATATTTTATACCAAATACAAAATTAGAATTAATTCTAATTTTGTATCTCGTATTCGCGGTTTTACATGGTGGACATGCGGAAAAAATTCGTTTTGTTTAATTTATAGGTGTCAAGTGTTTGTAATGCGCTTTTCAGAGATATTGAAAAAAGTTACTAATAAACTATATAAGCCTTATCGAGTAGAATAAGTGATTTTTAAGGTCAAATTTAACAAATTATTACTTTTTGTTGATTTTTTTAAATTTTTATAAACGATGGGTTTTGCATTTCTCGCATAATTAACGCAGTAAGTAGGGCGCTCGAAACGATTTTCATTGGTAGCACACTCATCAATACAATGCTGACTTGAGTTCTTCCCTTTTGATCAACATTGAGCAAAAATCGGCAATTAATCGCTCCCGTCAAAATATGAAATAGCATATTTTTATAAATATCGCTCGCGAAAGGATTGACCGTTTGCTTAAATGCTGATAACAAGGAGTTTTTGTGGCTGTTACTATGTACAACTTTGTACTGCTTCAGATCCTCTGTTACATGGCTTATTATTTTCGCAATTTTCTGGGAAATTTTACCTAATCAGCAGCGTGTAAGAACCAGTTTGCAGCCTCCGCCTGGTCTAAGAAATGGTTTTTCGTTATCACTTATCCATAAACTATGTACATACTGTCAAGGTTTCATAGCTGCTCTTATTTCGCATTTGAACCGGAATTCCTACATATGGGACGTTCTTTTACAAACCGAACACCTTTCTGACCGACACATTTTTGATTTGGCTGAAACTTTTTTTACGGGTTCTATATTGAAAAAAAGAGACACGTATTTTTTTTTCATTTTTTTTTCACAATATTTTGGACGATAGAAAGGATTGAATTTTCGCGATATTGGTGATTTTGGGCTTGAGGAGTAGTTTTCAAAAATTCACAACTCCAGTCCTATTTGTTCTACAGACTGCTTTTTTTATCATTTTAAAGATAAAAGAACAAGCTTTAAGAAAAAAATACTTTCGAAAAAAATTTTTTTTTAAACAATGATGTCCTTATTTATGTACTTATTATTGATATTTTTTCAATATGTTATAAAGCCTTCTCTACGAACAAATAAAAGTATTTGACTAAAAATATATAATATTAATGTATATTCCAAAGAAACCCGATGAGAGACAAGAAAGAAGGGCGCGCAGTGGCACCACGCGCCGATGCGACGTAGTGCGCTAAGTTAATTTTTTTTCCGATAGTAATAATAACTTGTCCATCGATTAAAAAAGTATTTTTGATAGGAAATTAGACGTAGAATACGATGGTAATACTTAAAACTCGCTACGAGGTGGGGCAATTGTTAAAAACCAATGTAAACATTTCAATTGTTAATAACAATCTTAAATTGTGTATAATTTTTTTCGAAGGTATTTTTTTCTTAAAGCTTGTTTTTTTATCTTTAAAATGATAAAAAAAGCAGTCTGTAGCACAAATAGAACCGGAGTTGTGAATTTTTTAAAATTACTCTTCAAGTTGAAAATCACCAAAATCGCGAAATTTTAATCCTTTCTAGCGTCCAAAATATTGTGAAAAAAAATAAAAAAAAATACGTGTCTCTTTTTCTTCAATATAGAACCCGTTTCAGCCAAATCAAAAATGTGTCGGTCAAGTTTTGCCAAAATCTGTACGGTTTGTAAAAGAACGTCCCATATTTATAACAATACTAGCTGCGACCCGCGCGCCTATGCTGCACCCATAAGCCAATAGGAGTAATCAGTTGATATGAATTTTAATAAACAGTAGGAGAGTTTGCAAAAAAGGCAATTTTTTGGTATTTTTGATTCCAAATAACAAAATGTGAAACTATTAGGCAAATTCGTCGGCCATATTGGCGCGGCCATTTTGAATTTAAAAGTTCTGATAATAAATTCGTTATTTGCTAGCTTAAAAAACCCCAGATATCGATTTTCATTGGAATCGGAACACAATTGGCAAATTCGTCGGCCATATTGGCGCGGCCATTTTGAATTTATAAGTTCTGATCACAAATTCGTTATTTGCAACTTTAAGAACTGTTTGTTTTGCGAGGGCGCGTTTCGCTTCTTTTTTTTTCTTTTGTACCAAAAATTTTCTCTGCAATTACCTTTTTTCTATTTTCCTTGGGCGCCATCTACCGGAGCGTATTTGCGCCATGCGGATTACCGAGATTTAGTCAAAACGCACATTCTGTGAAAGTTTCAGCTCAATCGGCCGTCTAGTTTTTGAGTTTTAGTGTCGCATTACAACCCAACAGACATTCATTTTTATATATATAGATTGTGCAGAAACGCACCCGAGCACAATCCCTGGACTGGTGCAAATGTTTCATACTTTTTGTTAATAGCTAATCTGACTATATGTTGTCAAAACTTGTACTATCACGTACAAGTAACAAAAAGTCTATTTAAAGGTTTTCCAGTGCTTAAAATGACCTCCAAAAACATATTAATAATGAAAAAACAGACTCAAAATTTAGTTTTTACAATCGAATGTCTGTTTTTTCAGTATTAATATATTTTTGAGGGTCATTTTAAGCACTGGAAAACCTTTAAATAGACTTTTTGTTACTTGTACGTGATAGTACAAGTTTTGAAGAAAATTTGAAGATATAGAACGGTACTCTAGAAGAATCCGTAGACCAAGAGGAGCGTTTTTAGAAGAACGCCTTTTTTTACAAAAAGTGAAATTTCAAGGAAAGTGTTCAATATTTCGCAACAAAAATAAAACCGTTTTTGAAGCAATATTTTTGCCAAATAACAAATATCTAAGTGGCGTTGAACAAAAGTTATAAACAAATTAAAAAAACGTGATTTTTAACAGTTTTTTTGCATTTTTCTCTATGTTATGTGCTCTAACCTATAACTTTATATATATCAATCGAAAGATAATTTTAATACCTACAACTTTATAATTTGATTTTTTTCTATCCGAGCTCACGTTTTTTTGTTATTCGCAAAAAAGCGTTTTTTTAACTTCCCGGAATTTTTTAGGTTAGGTTCGCCATTCCAAATTCAAAAAAAACGCTATCTTTTTTAGAATTTTTTTTTCCTATATAACCATATTTTTTGTTTCCTGATGGCAATTATTAGATGGATTTGTGTAGATTGATTGGACTATATGTCTTATCTTGGCATGAAGGCTCTGCCTGGACCGCGATCGACGGCCTCGTCCAGTAAAGCGGTTTCGGCTTCACAATCCGCAATTTAATCTATCGAGTTATCTGCCAAGGCGCTGCGAGTTTGGGCGCTTGGTTTCGCTCTAGCTTTAAAGAAGAAGAACTTTTGAAAAGAAGAACCTTTCAGAATTCAAAAAGGGTCAATTTTTGTGTTCCTTACTATGTTAGGAAAACAGAACACGCCTTTCGCAGGCTGACAGCTAACAACCTGTTAATAGATACCACCTCTTGGCAGAATGAGCATACTCTTACCCTAAGCATTGATGAGATGTCGTGTATGCAGCTGAAAGAATAGAGCTTGTCCCTTTGCCAGGGTTTCGGTCGAATCAGAGTGAGAGAAATCGTCTAAAGGGGAGACTGTTGGCCAAAGGCAGCGGAAATCTCAAGGTTGCGGGTGGACCAGTCTAATTGCAACACAGTAGGGTTGGTTAGCCCCTTGACATGGTACTAACCAGCAAAACGGTCAACGTGGTTGTTATAAAAGAACCATTGGTAAAGGTAAGTAACCGCACTATACAGGAATTTCGGGTAACCGGATATAGTATTCTTTGCAGTGCGGTACGTGATAACTGTTTATGCTGTAAACATGCTAAGGGCGACGGTGAACTTCTCTGTAGCCTCCACACGACGCAATCATGCTTGAATAGCCTCAGTTTATCCCTAAATAATGTCGTGTTCGGAAAGTGACGACGCGTTCCCTCGCACAAGCTTGCACTCACACTTTTGTTTTCAAGCGAGATTTGTTCAAGCATGCAGATGAAAATTCGACCAATTTTCAAGCTGGTATTCAATCAACAAGCTTGCGCAAAAAATCTCATGCACACGCTCAAGCACGCTTGCACAAAACGATTGAACATGCGTGCTTGTCAAGCGTGCAGTTACGTGTGTAGCCGCCTTTAGTCTGCATCGTTTACAATAAAAGTACTTATTGCTTCCTTTCATGGGTACGTAGGTAAAGAATCGCAAACGGGAAAAATCTTGGTATGGCAGTGCGGTTGGATTGGCTTTGGATCGATCCAGCATATGTCTTTCTGATGGTTCCATCAAGGTAGTATTTGAAGTGTACGAGACTAATCACCACACCATCTTCGCAGGTATTCTTCAGGGCTCAATTCTATTGTCTGTTCTTTTTTGAGTTTTTATAAGTGGCCTGCTCTCAATCCCCTCAAACTCACTTCACAGCTTTGTACTCTGCATGACTGTGAACTTGTATCCAATTCAATCAATAGGGAAACTCGTCCTTGATTGCCGCAAGAGTCATGTTGCAATTAACGCATCAAAAACGAAGTACTGGCTAATTTCTAATAAAACGTGCTCTACCATTCCTCCCGTTTCAGTGGTCCAGTTTTCTCCCATATTTTACAAATTGTATCTTATTTCTTAGAACAATTAATAAAAGTTGGTAGCCAAATCATCAATAGCTCATAAAATCATGTATCACTAGAACAACTGGACTGTGGAATAACCTACCACAGTCAGTATTCCCGAACTCATACAACATCCAAGAGTTCAAACGCAAGGTTCATCGCCTCTTCCTCCAACATCTCCCTGGCTCGCTTAAACTCTCCTATACTCTTTCTATCCTTCGAGCTAAGCTTACTAATAGATATTGCACTATAATTTGAACGAAATGACGGACTGGTAGTGTTGCAACCCTCGCATAAATCATCTCCATCTGCGGATCATCAAGATAATTATCAAACGCCACCACCTACGGATCACCATAGTGACCATGAACGTGATTATGCTGTTGCAAAATATTTTTGTTGCGCTTACGGATCATCATAGTAACCGTGAATGCAATTATGCTGATGCCGAAGATTTTATTATTCCTTGTCTAGAGGAAAATATTTTGAATTTGTATTTAAGAATCATTTTATCTAATTATAAATACTATAAATAGGGAATAAATAAACTATAAATAGGGAAATTTTGAATAAATGAAGAGAGTCTAGTTTTGACCAAATTCAGTGTTTGTAACACTTTTAACAAGTAGTATTGTGGAGTCGGACAAGCAAAACATAAGGAATTGTTTCCAGTCTCAAAATTTTTTTTTGTAACATGTTAGTTACATCGAATACTATACGGAATGGACATTTTCTACCTCTAGCAACCGCGGCTACGCAAGTAATCGTCCATTTTGTGAAAAAACGACCATTTTGGTCGTTCTTTCTAAATATAGATTAGTATTTCTCGGTATGTGTAGGTCAAAAAAAACGAAAAAAATTGAGGCTATTTGTTATGATATTACCTCTCAACGGTCACAATATGAAATATTTATATGCACACATACCAGAGGCGTTTCCAGCCAATTGGCTTAGGGGGGTAATTTTAACAAAAGAAAAAACTTAAATATTTTTTTATTCCATAAATACAAAACAATCAACATAAAAAAATTAAAAGTGCGTGTCAGCTCCGACGAAAAACAATTGTCTTAAATTATATACAATAGGCAAAAGAAGTAAATGAACTCATATAATTTATTTATATTGATTTGATAAAACATATTACATAAATTTCATTCATTCTATTATATGTCTTTCGCCATTTTGTGGTGGCCGCCATATTAGATTCAAAATGACGTCATATAGATTACTGTATTATAATCGGCATCCCCTTTCATTTGATACCCATACTGAGGGGGTTGTGAATAGGGTTACCATTTTTTATTTTTGAAATACCAGACATTTAACTACAAAATGCCTGATTTTAGAGTAAAAAGCCTGACAAAAGGACAAAAGAATTAAAATCTCAATTATAAAAAAGCCTGACAACAACTAAAGCCTGCCCTGAGCCTGACATGGCTATAAAATGCCTGACATGTCAGGCGAAATCCTGACAAATGGTAACCCTAGTTGTGAAGAAAAAGGGAATCCGCCATTTTGAATTTGGAATGACGCGACACAACTAATTGTATTCTATCTGTCATGCCATTCCATTTGATGCCCATGCCGATGGGTCGGGAAACACAGTTGCAAAAATCGCCGCCGTTTTGGAGCCGCCTTCTTGATTTTTTTACAAATTGGTCGGATTGCATTGCCAGGTGAACTATGCGTATGTGAAAAATTTGAAGTTGACGGTTATATTTTCTACTTTTTGGTCTATTATATGTACTCTGCCATTTTGTGTTGGCCGCCATTTTGAATTTCGAATGACGCTACACCGCTAATTATATTCTACCTGACATGACTTTTCATTTGATACCCATGTCGGGGTCGGGGAATACAAATGCATAAATTGGGCGCCATTTTGAAACCGCTATCTTGATTTTTTTACAAAATGGTCAGATTGTCAAGCAAACACAGATCAAAAATCTGCTGAAAATATCATGAAAATTTGTGTGCCCTCCTCATCGTCCTCTCTCACCCTCTTCTTCATAAACCACTGTGAAGTCGACTCTTGTCGTGTCGTGTGTACGCTCGTGTGGAATCAGCCATAACGTGCCATATTGGCGGGAGTCGGGTATCGGTCCCTTCCAGGACTCTACAGCAGTTTTGGAAAAATTCACCGTCATAGATCGCCGACTAGATTCACCATAACTTAACTTGTTTGTTTGAAATATTGGTAATTTTTAAGAATAAACCGTAACGGAACCGCCACTGACACATAACCTCACAAAAAAATAAAAACTGTTAAAACTGCCAAATTTTGGTTTTTTCGTTATAACTTCGGATGCTTTAAGTGAAATTTTTAGAAGTTATACCTTATAACGTGAACAATGCCTGGTTAAAATTTCAAGTCAAAATATCTAATACAAGACTCAAAAACTAACCTCAAATTTGAATATTGATTGGCCAATAACTTTTGTGCATCACTTCGAATGAGGTTCCTTTTTATTTTAAATGAAGGTTTTCTTATGCAGTTTATGATGAACAAGAAAAAATGTTAAATTTGAAAAAAAGTGAAATAAATCGGATCGAAAAACGTGAATTTTTGTAAAACTGATTTGCGATAAACTGATATTTTGACCCTAAAACCCCATAAAAAGGTTTCCCAGGGTAGAAAATCGGTAGACTTTATAACCCTTATTAAGAACGCTAAAAGGAAGCTCTCTGCCAAATTTCAGCCTGTATCCAATCATTTCCGTTATTTCGCTTTTATCGGCTTAATTTACCTGTACTAAAAAGAACTGCCTTATAGCCTTATGACACTGGCTTTTTCGTAGGCTGAAAATGCTGCCTTGGCTAGGCTGAAAATGACGAAATCTGTTATACTGTGTGACAGAGATAGCATGTGAGAGCAAGAACGATTGTCTGATTATTATAGCAGATAGTTGTGAGTGAATACAGAAGAAATCCGTTGAGAAATATTTGAAATATTTAAATTTATTGTGATTAAAATTAAATTAAATTTAATATTCCTATCCTTCTATCCATTGTTATTATATTTACTAATATATTTAATGACACTTCAATTATATTTATTGTCACTTAAATTTAGTGTTATTCACACATCACCTCACTGTTATAAATCTATTTATCGTCACTTCAGTTATATTTACTGTCACTTCAATTATATTTATGGTAAATGTTTGGAATTGGGGCTCCAGAGTAAAATGGCTTCAATTTTTAGATATTTTTAAAAACACTTCAACAACTTCAAATTTCAAATATCGATATCTCAAAAACCAAGCGAGATATCATAAAAATTTATTTTACACTTTCGTCTTATTTTGGGGTGTTTCATCAAAACCCATGGTCAAACTGCGGCACCACGCAAATCATACACTCCCCCAAGTCGCAACCCCCGCCCGTTGGAATAAGAAAAATATGTCTCCCCCGCTATTGAAATTACGATTAGAACATTAAAAAATTACCGTAAACACCTCAAAATTTTTTTGGAGCGATTTTACTCCGGAGCCCCAATATTAAACATTTAGCCCTTAATTATATATATTGTCACTTCAATTATATTTATTGTCACTTCAATTATATTTATTGTCACTTCTATTATATTTAAAATCACTTCAATTTATTGTTATTCACTCACTGTTATAAAAAGTCTTTTCCTATGCTTTTTATAACAGTTTTCTAGACTTTTTATAACACTTAAAATCCAGCCAAGAAAAGATTGAGTGTACTCCTCTCACTCTTACATATGGGAAAATCTTCTTGGAATTTTTTCTTTCAGGTTTCAGCCTAGCCAAGGAGCATTTTCGCCCTACGAAAAAGCCAGTGTCATAGGGCTATTAACGTTGGAGTTGAACAGCCTCAATTTGGTGTTATTGAATTCGGCATACCCAAATTAGTGAAAGGTGACATAATCAGCCCCAAGGGGCGGCGGAGCGCGTGGGGATGGAAGGAAAAGTGCACACGCACTTTCGTTTTGGGTGGGGAAATCCACACCCAAAATATTTCATCCCAGAACGTTGCAGGGCCGTCTCGGTCGCTGGCGACGAAGGAACGTTGTCGAAGGGCCGCACACAATCAAGGCTTTTTATACGAAAACTGAATATATTATATTAAGCGGCCCAGACAAGCCTCTGATACTGCATTCATCGGTCCAGGACCGGCTATTATGAAAGGATGTCAGGGCACTATGCCACCCAGTGCACATCCGCCGATGCCGTCCTCTTTATAGTAGGGGAGCCCAAGCGGGGATTTTGGGACTTACTCGAGCGTGGCAGATTAGCATATGGGGGGATACCTTGCACCCTGTTGAGTACCTCTACCATATTTAAGCCTTCTATATAGCGCCGCGCGCATAGGGCAGCCGATCAGAATAGTAAAAAAAAATCGATAGGTGGAAATACTCGAGCGCGTCAGGTTAAGGTATGGTGGGTTAAGTACATGCTGAAAAGTGTACATTCCACTAATCTGACGATTTCAACGTGACGAAAGGGAGTGGGAGGGTCACAAACTTGCAAGAAAAAATCGTGACATCGGCATTCTCGAGCGCGGTTGAATTTTATTTTATTTCGAAGGAAATAATTCAAGGATAATGGAAAAAATATAATCTGCCGATTTCCGCAAGCCGAAGTAACAAAAATCGTCAATAAAGTTTAGCGCGTGAAACATGTATTCCCCACTCCACGCCTCTCTCTCTCTCTTTCACTTTTTTCTATCTCTCACTCTCTCGCATCTTCCACACACTACTTTCCGTCAGCCATTACGCCATCACTGTTAGCAAGTCCTAATCCCACCCAAAGTCTAGAAATAACAAGTCTTACATCTTCACCGATTTCAATTCTGCTAATAGGTGTTGAGCTGTTTGATTTGACTATAACTTTAAATATTCCCGGATCAATCGTATAGAGCAGGGGTCTCAAAACTACGGCCCGAGGGCCACATCCGGCCCACGGACAGATTTTGTCCGGCCCGCGGAGAGCTAGCATACTTGAAAACTCCTTTTAGAGAACATATTTTTTATAGCAAATTAAATTTAGTTTACTGAAGTATTCTAATTTTATGTTGAATAATTATTAATATGAAATCTACATTGATATGGTCATGAGCTAACTACTCATAACATTGTTGTAGGCTTATTGTTATTGTTTTTGTGATAAGTTGGATAAAGAAACACAGAATTGTAATGAGTAAAGAAAATTTAACTTCAGTATATAATAACTAACAAATTATTGAAATGAATCCAACTAACATTTTATACATTTTAAATAAAAACATAACTTATAACAAGCTAATGACATGAAATACTAATGAGATTTATGTAATTGAGATTTTCCACTGACAACAGTTTGTAGTTGTGGACTAATTTTACTTGTACCAATTATTAAAAGAGATTTAAGATGCTCATCAGTTAATTTAGATCTGTAAACATTTTTTGTGTACTTCATTTTGGAGAAGGTCTTCTCACACAAATAAGTAGTACCAAAAACAGAAAACAGCCCACGAGCAAATTTATGCAAATTATCAAATTGTGTCAGTGGAAGACTCTTATAAAATTCCAACAAAGATGAGTTTTGATATTTGTTCTTAATTATATCACTGCACTGTAGATCTATCATTTCCATTTGAAGTTCCGCGGCTAGGGTTTCAATGTCAGTATCAAAAGGATTCTGAAAAATCTTAATTTGATTCGCAATGGCATCAAAGTCCGAGAAACGAGTATCAAAATTTATTTTCAAAGCACTCAAAGTTTCGATTGCAAAATCGATAGGAAACTCAGTCTCAGTGGTATGGCTGAATATTTCACATGTTTTAAAATGTGAAAAACATTTACTTCGTAGTTGTGATTGAAACAGTATCAATTTCTTCCGGAATGATTTGATATTAGTGTATAAATCAGGAAGATGCTGGTTTTCTCCTTGCAATCTCAAATTCAGTTCGTTCACATGTTTTGTCAAATCAACATAGAATGCTAACTTCCACAGCCATGCGTTGTTTTGTAATTCAGTAAGAGGGCGATGCTTTTCATTCAAAAAAATTTCGATCACTGCTCGAAGTTCAAAAAAGCGCTGAAGGACTTTCCCACAACTAAGCCAACGTACGGCAGTATGATAAGGTAAGTCATTTTCTGCAATCTCTTCAATAAATTGTCGGAATTGTCGGTGATTCAGCCCAAAAGATCTGATAAAATTAACAGTTGATATGACTGGTTTCAGAACTTCAGACATATCCAAACATTTTCCGCACAAAGACTGTTGATGAATGATACAATGTTAGACTAATGGTTTTGAACCACCGTCATTTTCTACAGCCTTTGACACAAAAGCGACCACTCCTTTATTTTTCCCACTCATGTTTTTGCCTCCATCAGTTGTAATACATTTCAAGTTTTTCCATCGAAGGTTCTTTTGATTAATGGCCATTTCAACTCCTTTAAAATATCTGTACCAGTAGTTGTGCCATGAATACTATACATATCAAGAAGTTCTTCATGCACTTCATAGCTTTTATCTAATCCTCGAATATAAATCAACACTTGAGCAGTGTCTGACACATCCGTTGACTCATCCAAGGCCAAAGAAAACCACTCAACATGTCCATTTTTGTCGAACAGTTGAGAGGATATATTTTCAGCGATGTTTTCTACCCTTCGAGCCACAGTATTTGCTGACATACTGACTGCTTTTAATAAATTTACCCTTTCATGCCATTTCTTCGGCTACTGCAATTATGCATTCTTTGATAATTTCTCCATCGGTGAATGGTTTTCCACGTTTCGCAATTTCAAGAGCCACACGAAAGCTGGCACGAGTTGCAGCCTCTTGTTCAGTTTTGAGTTTTGTAAATGAAGATTGCTGCGATTTCAATCCGCGCTTCATAGCTTCGAATTTTTCTGTCCGCAAACTTCCTGTATATTTTGAGTAATTTTGAAAATGTTTTGTTTCATAATGACGTTTAATGTTATATTCCTTAAGAACGGCTATGCTTTCATTGCAAATCAAACATAGCGCCTTGTTACTGGACTCAATTACGAAATACTGAATGTTCCACTGATCTTTGATTTTTCTGCATTCACTATCAATTTTTCGCTTCTTTTCCATACTACTAAATCACACACAAAAGCAACAATTCAAATCAAAATACTGTTACAAAGATGTCTTAAACTTAAACACGCACAAACACGTTTTAAGGAGCTACGCACTATTTTATTTCACAACAGTGTCATAGGAACTGACTACGACTAATCTAGAAATTACAGATAATGACAGGAAAATTAATAATATGCAGTGTTGCCGTTTTGCGGACTTTAGTCCGATTTGCAGCCTTTTTTAAACGTTGCGTACTTTTTCGGACTTTTTTTTTCATCAGTGGACTATTTCACTTTTTACCACCGGCAACAATGATAATATGGTTTTGGCCCTCGGAACTTACTGGAGTAATCAGTATGGCCCTAAGGCTGGAAAGTTTGGAGACCCCTGGTATAGAGGATTATAATGCCATCTGATGCATATGACATTATGGGCTTAAATAATTATATCACTGTCACTTTTAACACTTGCGGTTCGCTTCTTTTCGCTTAGAGGTTCTTCGGAAACCAATTTTTTATTTTTTTTTTACTGATTTTTTCTGAATTCAGTATAATTATAAATAAAGAAGTTATAAATAATAAATCAATAAAATATTTTGTGTAAAATTAAAATTAAAAAAACAATCATGACAATTTTTTTTTCAAACCGGCAGATTAAGAGAACCCCTATAAATAATCGTCAGATTATGGGTCAGCACGATCACGACATCAACTGGAACCGTCTGTATAAAAATCTGACGCGCTCGAGTATTTCAAAATGGCGATTTTTTTGCATTTTCAAGAAACCGCCACGAGTTTGCGTCACATCCGAATCGTCAGACTTTTGAATGGAAGCTTCGTTCAGGTTCACTTAACATCCCCTCTGAATATCTGACGCGCTCGAGTAAATTTGTTTTTTCCCCATTTTTAACCCTTGCGTACGGCCGCCCCCACCATGCAAACCGGCAGATTAATATACCTCCGTCATCAGAGGCACGTAGGGCATATACCCTATTAATATCTGACGCGCTCGAGTATTTCCATGTGACTGTTTTTTTTACATTTTTAAAAGCCTGCAGACGCTCTCACCACCGATGAAATGGTATACATCATATAACCTTTTTTTCTTTCTACCATCTAATCTTCAAAATCCAATAGGTCGCCACGACGCTCGAGTAAATCCCCATTTAGCATCGTGGGCTCCCCTACTATTAAGGGAAAAATTTTTTTTTCATTCGCTTCGCTCGCTGGTTTTTTTGTTCTTTATAGGAATTAGTAGGCATATAAAAAATTATTAATTAAATAAATTTTCTTTCTCTTTGGCAAAGTCAACCAAGTTAGTTATTAGTACAGTTCCTCTCTTACTTCAGAATCGACTTAAATGAATTAATTCATTTAATTGCACTTCTTTGCTATCGATGATAAGACCCGCGCTGACAAGCTGAAAATGGATGGCGACTTTTCTCCTACTTCTTGCTGTGCCACTGCCTTTCGTTTCGGCGTTAGCCTTCTGCTCCGCAAACTGATTTGGTCCTGAAAAGTTCATAATTAGGGATTTACGTTGTAGTCGATAGACCAACTAGTCTGTTGCTGGAGCTCGACCAAAAGTTGGCATGCTTGAGCCAGCTACATGGCTGCAAATCGCTTTCGGCAACATGGAACACGTTTAGCCTATTCGTCTAGGCATCTGCATTTTACTTATCTGTGCTTATACCTTCTTATTGAAATGAATGGTAAGGGGGCATCCATAAATTACGTGAGGTGATTTTGGCGATTTTTCGACCCCCCCCCCTGGGTGAGATGTCGTGAGATTTGGCTCGACCCCCTCCCTCCCCCTCAATCTCACGTGAGATTTTTAAAATTTTAAAAAATTTGTAGGATTTACACTATTATGCGTATTTTTAGTGTAAATACCTTAATCTGTGCTTGATTGCGTTGGATTTATTTAAAAAAACATAATTTGTGTTGAAGAACAGTACCACAAAATCATAACAGCACCAACTTGGCATGCACCCAATATAAACTACAATACCTGTGGATTACCATTTAGCAGGTGATTCTGCCTCTCCTTTGGAAATCAACCTCATGGTGCCTTACAGGGATAATGATTTCTTAACAAGAGAGCAGAAAAATTTCAATTCTAGTTTGAGCTCAACTCGTGTATTTGTAGAGCAAGCATATGGAATATAAAAAAAATTTAGAATTTTGCAATATATTGACATACGAAGGTTGACTTGGGCATCCACTGATTCGTTTTTAGAGAGTAACGACTTGACTGTTTGAATAGTAATGGTAGAGCCATTTATGACTCTGGAGATATACAAACTTCAGAGTATTCTTCTATAGATGTCATCGTTGGGTAAAAAACCTGTGATTGAATGACCCAGGGGGGTTATCCTGGAATGCGATTCGAAAGTCATGAAATTCGGAAATAAGAAAATGGTATCCTCCACCAATGCGAATTCGAATTAAATTTGTCCGCCTGTTATCGGATTTCAGTCCGCGAGTAAAGCCATTGCCGCAAGCGCTGCATTTATTTGTTTGTTTTGAAATATTTTAAAAACTCTTTCAATATTCTTGAAAAAATTTATTGTTCGCATCAAAATGTCAAATTTAGTTAATAAATGAAGTTGGTTGGCTGAAAATAATTTCTTTTCGAAGATTTATCAGGCATTGCTACTAGCTTCCGTTTGCTTCCTACTTTCGTATGGCCTTAGAAAAGCGGAGTCTGAAGTCAGCCAGCTTCTCAAATTGTGCGGATCTGTTAGACTTCCATTCTTCACAACTCTCGATAATCGGTTTTCAAAATCTATCTTGGCCTCTAGTAGGTATGTCAGAGCAGATGGTCGTCGATTCAAAATTCGAGTCCTGTAAGATGCTTAGATAACTAATTATGTCGCCTGGTGTAAATGTCTGCTTTTTGTAGTGACAATGCACCGCAGATAGCATGTGTTCTGACTGATGTGAAAAGAGCCGATTCTTAATATAATCTCTATGATTGCAGTAGTATTGGGTACATTATGCACTTGAGATACTTAGGAGACCATTAGGTTCCAGGTTTTTCAATTGGGCTTCTAGGCCTTTTTGTTTTGTTTAAGCTTAGACCCCCACACTAGTTCATCGTAGGGTCGCAATCTGTCCAAAAATGGTGGTATACACTCTTCATTCCCAGATATTTAAATTATTTTCTTTACTTTTTTTTGGATGTTCCAGTTGGATGGTATTTAAAACAGTGAACAAATACAGTGTAAACGGCAGTGCAAAATTTTTATACCCAATTGCTATTGAGTCGAAATATAGTAATAGTATCAAATATACTTTTTATGTAATGGATTCATTATTCCTTCTCTATTTGCAATATGTATTGATAAAACCTTTCACCATGTTCATCTGATACTGCACCAAGATTTTCGTGAATGAAATCTGCGGGTCCAAAAAGACGATTTTAAAGATTTTCTCATGTACAGATATTGTACAAAATTGAAAAATACCCATTTTGAGGGCTAAAACCCCCCGAAAAGTGGGCTTCTGGGAGTATAAAATCGGTAGACTTTATAACCCCTTATTAAGAAGCCTAAAAAGAAGCGCTCTGCCAATTTTCAGCCTGTACCTAATTATTTCCGCTATATCGCTTTTTTCGGCCTAATTTACCTGTTCTATTAATTTAACTCAGTTTTCTCGCAATTTTACACTGTTTCTTGCGGAAAAAAATTACGTGATATTTGCGGAGACCCTCCCCCTCCCCCACGTTAGATTTGGTGAGATTCGGCTCGACCCCCTCCCCCCTAAACACCTCACGTAATTTATGGACGCCCCCTAATGCAAAAGGTAACTCATATGCCTTCATATTGGAATGAACTGTAATGCAAAAGGCTGTCGTTATGCCTTCGACCTCGCAATATTAATCGAAGAGATATTTCGATCTAGAAAGTTAGGATAGGATAATGTAAGGAATCGACTCTAGAAGGTTTCTATTACCCACTGGGTTCTTTTTGTGTCGCCTTTTTTGTACACGCCTTTCGTTTATATATTGTGTACATGCTGCGGTTGCTAATTAATTAATGGTAATCTATTGAGTGTTGTGCTTGATGTTTGTCTTCTTCTTGTTTATCGTCACCGCTCATTTAAATTTTTGCTCTCATCGCCAAAAATACCTTGTCTTTTGGCGGCTGGCGTCGCTCATTTAAATTGAGATACCGCTTGCCGTCAGCACGACATAGGGCGCTTTCAAAAATTCAGCCGATTGCAACAATCGGATCAGTCAAATGCTTCTGTTACTGTGATTGCTTATAAATTTTAACTTCAGTTGAATATTTGAACAGTTGACTGCTCTGACTGCTGCAGTCGGAAAGCGCCCATATTTATATTAGCTGCGTTCCAAAATTCGAGCCAAGTTCTCGCAAGCAGTTGGCTTCTCTCTCTACTCATGCCTTTGTTGAGAAGTAGGAACGAGTAGGCCAATTGCTTGCGAGAACTTTGATCGAATTTTGGAACGCGGCTATTATGTATGAGAATATTATATTGTACAAATTTTGCGCTCGCTTCGCTCGCAAAACTACCGCCCAGTGCAAATGCACAGTCTGCACATATGGGTGCCGCGGCACTGTGTCAGGATACTAGTTGGCTCGGTCACTGGACACTACGCCCTAAATTATTCACTTTTTTTGGCTGATAAATGTACTAGAAAAACCAATTGTGGGAAAAAGATAGAAATATTTTAAATAACATTTGTTTTTATATTTTTTGAATTAAGTTTTGACAGTTCTATCTCAATTGTGTTATGTTAGCAGTAATAAAACCAAAGTAGCTGTAGAAAAATCAAGAACTGTCAAAAAATATTGAACTTTTTCTTCGATTTTCCAGCTGAACTGTTAGAATGCATATGAAAATTCATATGTCAAATTCGTTGGTCACTCACTCCACTTGAAATGTCCTATGCTAACATCTCCTCTCACTCTATTAGCAGATTTATCAGCCAAAAAAAGCGAGTGTCATAAGGGCATTACCGCCACATACGGAGGATTGGAAGAGCGGGGAACCCTTCTGCAAGCCCTCCCTCGAGGATGGCAAATATTCGGCGCATCCTTGCCTAAGCCGGCTTTACACGATGCTAAGAACACCCTCCAACGTTGGACGCTTGATGGTAGCACGCATCGTGCGGCCGATGTTCGAACTACGAATGTCCAATGTCAAGCGTCCAACATTCGTTGGTGTCGGTATAGATTCAATCGTTAGTAGGCAACATTCGAATGAAACGTTCAGCGCATCGTCTAGAACCGGCTTAGCCTAGGTATAAAAGCCTGTTCAAGCGGTCTGGCCCATAAATCTGAGGTGTAGGGGCTGGTGAGAGTACAACAGGTCCAAGAAACAGCTGCGGTAGTCCCTGGATCTGATAAAAAAATACGTGCCGCAGTTAACGCATAAAGTTGATCGTATTCTATTACCGAGATTAGAGAAAGACGTTAATTTTCTATTTGATCGCTGTCACAATTTTAATTATATGCTTTAAAAATATCGCGTCATAACACATGTTATAAAGAAGGGTTCGACTAAAAATCACCCATGCACGAGTAATGATCTAAGGGGCGATTCCATTATTGTTCGTTTCAAGCTTACTGCAGAAAATAGCATAACGTACTTTATATTTTTACTATTTTAAATTATTTTTCAACAGCACCTGGTTAAGGTTAATACCTTTAATTTTCTACCTCGCCGCCACTATAACTCCATCACTTAATATGACAAAAAAAAATCATGTGATCTTTTCTCCACAAGTCATAATAATAATAGAATTAAAGCCAAAAGCCGGATGCTTTGAATATAACCTTATAAATTTCATTTTTCGAACTTAAATCAAAATGTATTGAACTGGTTTTTATGTCATTGAAGAAACCCAGACACGTGCGGCATCACGAATTAATTACCAGACCAAGAATATTATAGAAAACTATTTTGAAAAGTTTACATTTTAGATGACACTTTTTCAATGATAAAAATCAACTTATCAAATTAAGGTGTGTTAGTACAGACACTGATGCAAACTACTGGAAAAGTTTAAGCGTTAATTATAATTGTGAAAAGGTGATAATTATTATTATTATTTTTTTTTTCTACTCTAGCGCCCCGCAATCAAAACAAACCATAAACTAAGTCCACAATACTCATCATAGGCGCAGGCGCAACTTACTCTTCTCTTGTTGATATCGATTTGCCCGTTTTTATCACACAAATTGAAAAAAATCACCGAAAGCTTCCTTCTGGCAGGTATATGTTTGTGTTCTTTATGAAAGCTCTCATTTAGCTTCAGGAATACCACGAATTCACCGGAACTTGGGATGAAGTCAACACTATTTCTTGTTATCGACCGTTTTATCGAGGGAAAATATTCTTTATTTTCTTTTCTTTTCAACTGACGTTACGATCGGGGGAAAGCGAAACTTAACCAAACAAAAACAACAACAACTTAGCACAGTTGGACACGATCTTGACACTCAATTGTACTGACACGCTACTTTTGCAAGAGAATCACGTTGACTGCGCGCAATCCAACACAGACTTGCTATAAGAATTCTAATGGAGTTGTCACTTTGGCTACTTGCTACCCGCTAGTAGTATCGCAGTCGTTCTCTTTCTTATCGTGGTAATGGCAGCTTTGTATTAGCGGGCACCGAGCGGCCCCTTAGTTTGGGGTTGTAGATGTAAGTGGCTCGGAGAGCTTTCAGTTGTTAACTAGCATAGTACGATCACGATCGTCGTCTATCAGGCAAACGATCGATATTGGTCACTAGTTAGTCAATATCCATCCTCATATCTGTCTGGACTGCTTGAGTGTGGTGACCACACACTTTGCGTATTTACTCGGTCGCTGCTTAACCTGGCTATCAGCAAATCCCTGATAAGAAAGGCAAACAATGACAGTATAGAACGACATATAGTACAACGTTTTGTTTTTGACAGAATGGGGGAAAGTATACCTGACATAACTCTGCCACCTACAGCCGGACGTAGCGCAGGGATTTATTTCATTTAATGGGCAAAGGTCAGGCAGAACGTAAGACAAGGTCAAACTGGGGCAATTATACCTTGATGGAAATTACACATTCTTGAAGTTATATGAAATTAATGATAATCAAAACGATATACGCAATTCAAATTTTCCATTAATTTCTGTGTTGCCATATTTTAATCATTTTTACATTTACTTAACTTAAAACATTTATTTTTTTTTGCTGTTTAAAATGAAAACTCTTGCACCAGATGCACATGTAATAAATGATGAGGAATCTGTTTACACAAAAATAAAAATATTAATAAATTTTGGATATTCTACTTACGACAAAAAAACATTTCGTGTAAAATCACTCATCGTGGCAGCATCGTAAATAAGATGTTGGGAAATGAAACAATTAATTTTTTTTGTGGGAATTATCTGCCAGTATAGACTATAACCTGATTAAAATTCGGATGCAATTAAATGGAAATATTTTTGAGATGTTAATAAATTATAGAAGATATTTATAAAGAAAACGGTTGAGAAAAATGTATACATTAACAGTGGACTGAGTGCAAGAATAAATAAAGGTAACGAAAAATTCTTTAGGACTTATTTTATTTTTTATTATTTATTAGTTATAAGTTTGTAAGGGGTGCCTCTTTTTTTGAGCTAGTACAATATCATACTTCAAATGAGGCGAGGTGCTATTGTAATGCCAAAATGACAAAAGCAAGCAAATTAAAAAAAGAAAGAAAATAAATACTTAAATAGCTTTTTACGAGTTTACTTCTAATATGCATTCAATTGCCTTAAGCTTCGGCCACGATACGAGCAAAATTTCCATCCATCCATTCATCCAATGGCGCTACAGCCCAAATCTAGTCTTGGCCTCCTCTAGGGCATTTCTCCACGTTTGACGGTCCCTTGCAGCATGTCTCCAGGTCCGGATGTTGAGCATTGCCTCTCCGTCAGCCGTCACAGAGTCTATCCATCTCCTCCTGAGTCTGCCTACTGGTCTATTTCCTGAAATTTCTGATATCATAAGCCGTTTTGGGATGCGACTCCTAATTTTTATTAAAGTTGAGAGTTCAGGGTCGTCAAAAATTGCATACAACTCGCTGTTGTATCTCCTCCATATTCCATCCTCTCTGGTTGGGCCTATTATGCACCTGAGGACTTTTCTCTCAAACCTGTTGACTCGTTCCTCTATGTCCTGGGTCATAGTCAAAGTCCCTCTGCCATAGCACAGTACTGGTCGTATTACTGTTTTGTAGAGTGAGAGTTTCGTTTTTCTGTGCACAAATCTTGAGTGCAGTACTTATTTTTGGGCATAAAAGGCTCTATTAGGCAGTAGTATTCGTCGAGTTATATCTTCCTTTTCTTCGTTTCGGGTCTACAATTCCACCTAAGGTTTTACCGACTAGGTACTTCTAGGTTGTGTTCGTCGATAGTTATATTTCTCCCCATTCTAATTCTTCCAGCTCTGGATTGTTGCATCACCTTTGTTTTCTCTTCGTTGATGTTCAGGCCTATGTCCTTTGCCGCCTCTTTTAGTCCGACATAAACTTCTTTTGCTGCCAAAAATGACCTTCGCACGATGTTCACGTCGTCTGGATTGGCGCACTTCTCTGGACTGACGTTTTCCTTATCACCCATTCTAAGGCCAGGTTGAAAAGCATAGGGGCCATTCCATCCCCTTGTCTAAGACCTTGTCGCACTTCGAACTCTTCTGTTACTGCATTTTGGATCCTTACTTTCACCAGTGAGCCATTTGTTGCGCTTTTGACCAGTCGTATAAGCTTTGAGGGGACTCATAATTCCGATAAGATCTCTTACAGCCTCTCTCTGTTTATTGAGTCATATGCCTGTTGAAAGTCAACAAATATCTGGTATATATCTACATTCCTTTCCCAGGTTTTTTCCAGAATATGCTTTAAGGTCAGTAGCTGGTCCGATGTTGACCTGATTGTCCTAAAACCAGCTTGATATTCTCCTATAAGGCCTTCCGCTATAGATTCTTTTGTTTCACAAGGATCGTGAAGGTTTTATACCTGGTGCTGAGGAGAGAGATGCCTCTGTAGTTTTTACAGGTTAATTTATCTCCTTTCTTGTATTCTGGACATATAATGGCTTTCCTCCAGTCATCTGGTATAGCTTCTTCCTCCCAGATGCTGCATATCAGTTGGTGTAAGGCTGCTAAGAGTTGTGGTCCACCTTCTTTTAGCAGCTCAGCTGTAACGGCCGTCCTATGCCCAGATTCCATATTCACCTGGCATTAGCCACTATAAAATTTAATTAGGCATTTTAGAGTAATTGGAAAGGGGTAGGCGGAAAAAGGAAAAAAAACAAGGAAAAAATGGGAAAATTTTTTTTGTCAGTCAGGTCTGGATTTTTCTGGAGATAACTTGAGTGAGCCTGGAAATTTAGTAAGAGACAAAAGAAAAATAAAAAGTTTTTTATTGGAAAATCAAACAGCCTTTAGTATTGTGAGAAAAAACAATTAAAGTTCGGAAGGAGAAAGTTTTTTTATAAAATACGAAATTTGAAAAAAACAGTACCAACAAATCATAACCGAAAGGCGAGGGAGGAAAAAAGAAGGTTCGGCCGACTAACCAACCACGAGGCGAACTGAACGAGATCTGGACCGGAGCAAGAGGAGGAAGGTCTTTATATCAGGTATTCGTAGATCTTGTTGTCCTTTTTTTGACGACCGGTGGACGGACCTCATATAAGGGGACGCAGAGGCTTTTGGTGTTGAGGACTATTGTTGCGGTAGTCATCAATTCAAAAACAGGCGGCAGTATGACACTAAATCCAGCTTCAATTAGTGCCCAGATTGACTGTTGACCACACCTACTTTAATGAGCAGTATATTAAATTGTAAAGGAGTATACAGTGTACGCGTATTTGGTTGCGGGCTTTCGAAGGTGTCCGAAGAAGGATCCACAAAAGAAAGGCGAAACCTGGCCGGAAGTGGCATCAATAGCTCCAACTTCAGTGCATCGCATCCAGTAGCAAGGATGACGTAATTTTATGCATAGTATCTAAATTTGTTTACCTTATTTAAATTTTTTTCAAAACATCTAATCTTATTCAAAATATCTCATTACATTAAGGATATTTAATTTTATTCAAAATATTTAATTTTATTTAACATATTTAATTTTATTAAATTTTTTTTACTTTTATTTAACATAGTTAATTTTGTACAACATATTAACATGCCTTCATAATATTTCATTCTTATTTATAATCGGGGACTTTATCCTTACTAATTATCGTTCGTCCTAACACTTATTGATATTGTTGTTTTGGTTTTAAATGTGTTTGTGTTGTTTGATGTCTACGCAGTACATCGCTAGAGGTTTTTCTCAGATGTAATAGTTAGGTTGTTGTAATTATGGATTTAAGGTCCGATCGCAACTGCTGATGTTCTTACGGTTTGGTCAATTGTTATACATATAAGTTAATTTTGATAAGTTTTATACGGTAATTGGTTTGTTACTGACAACCAGGTAATGGGTGGCTGTAATTGTGGTGACAATTGCCTCCGAGTTAAGCGGTCTGGTACCAGGGCGGTTTTCTTGAGATAAGTTGGGTGAGGCATTTTTAAAAACGAAACATAATAAATAAATAAAAAGGAAAAAAAAAGAACAACGGTCCCTTCTTTATATCTAGCACCCACTATTTGAGTCAGGTATGCAGTAGTATACCCTAGTCGTAAGTTTTTTTGTGTGGTGTTCTAGTATTTTAGACATTTTGGTTGTGAGATTTAATTTAATAAGTAAAGAAGCACATTTGATGTATCAATTCCATTGTTGTTGTTGGATAATTAGTTTTTTAGGATAATGGGCTAAGGGCCCTTACATGGCATAGCAGCGGGGATGGATCTCCCTACGTACGATTTTGGAGTAGATGCCCTCATAACTTGAAGAAGTACTCCGCGTCCGCCCTGATGGGGGCACTCACAGACAGGTAATTGGTGGTGATGCACATTAATTATGTGGTACCTCTGGAGTCACTCCACTACACGACCCCCCCGACGAGCCAGCCCTACTCTTGAGGCCCGGGGTACCACCGAGGTTTAGGTTGCGTGGAATTTTCTTTCAAATTTTTGTTTTTTTTGTATGTGGATCTGCGGTTGGATTCTTCGGGCAGCCAACCCAGGGTTCACAGTACACAGCTGCTATTCCATCGATGCCTGGCGATTTGTTGCTTTTTTGTCTTTTTACAGCTTCACGTACGTCATCCAGTGTTGGTGCTTCTATGGGGATATAATCTTGAGGAATTACAAATGCCTCCGTCTGTGGATCCTCGTTTACTGTGCGGCTCGGATTCAATAAGTTTTGAAAATATTCTTTCCACCTTTCTTTTATAAGATCCGGATCTGCTAACAGGTTCCCATCTATATCTTTGCAGATGTCCGTTCTTGGCTGAAACTTATTGCTGATCTGGCGAGTTCCTTTGTACGCTTGGCTGATTCTCCCTTCATTGAAGTCTTACTGTATCTGTAGAATCCTCCTATTTAGGTATTCTCTCTTCTTCTTTCTGCAGAGCTTATCTGCGGTTCTTCTTTTTTGCTGGAAGACTTCCATCCTTGCTCTTGTGGGCCTTGCAATGTACTCCCGGTGGCTCTGGTTTCGTTCTTCTATTGCGGCTCTACAATCCTGATCAAACCAGTCAATTCCAGTCTGTCGGGTGGCCCAGCGTAGTGCCTCTTCTGCTGCTCCCTTTACGCTGTTTTTAATTTGCTCCCATTTGTAGTTGATGTTGGGCTGTTCTTCTTCTATTTCTCTCAGGTTTTGTACGATAGCATTCTTATAGGCATCTCTTCTTTCTTCAAATTTTAGCTTATCTATGTCGTATTTTGGTTGTGTTTGCCCTCTGTGTGTTTTTGTCGCTATACGGGATCTAAATTTTACTTTGACTAAATAGTGGTTCGAGCCACAGCACGCCCCTCTCATTGTTCATCCAGTATTGGTGGCCCCTCTTCTCTCAATTAGGACGTGATCAGATTATTTGTCACCCCGTCTGGTGACTGCCACGTCATCTTATGAATATTTTTGTGCGGGGACATTGTCGAACTTACTACCATTGAGTTCGAGCTAGCGAGATCGATCAATCTACTACCATTGTCATTGGTAACGTTGTGTAGGCTATGCTTTCCTATAACTCCTAGGAACTCTTCTTCTTTTCCTACTTTTGCGTTCATGTCTCCAAGAACCATTTTAATATCGTTTGACGGTATTAATCTGATGGCGTTTGTTAGCTCTTGGTAGAATTCCTCTTTTTCTTCATCCGTCTTGTCTTCTGTGGGCGCATGGACGTTTATGAGGCTAATGTTATGTAGTCTTGTTTTGATGCGAAGCGTACATATTCTGTTACTTACTGGCTTGAAGACCAGAATCAGTGATTTCATTTTCCTTTCCACGATGAAGGCAAGTCCGAACTCTCTTCTTCCATTTGATGAACCACTGGAGAATATCGTGTGGGTTCTGTGATCCGTAATGCCACTCTGAGTCCACTTAGTTTCCTGTAGTGGGTTAGTTCCCGGATTATCTTGTTCTTTAAAACCCACTCGGTATGGGTATCAAATGAAGGGTGTGGCAATTAGAAAACTATTAGCTGTGTCGCGTCATTCCAAATTCAAAATTGGTGATTATCTTTTTCTTTACAACCCACTCGGTATTGATATCAAATGAAAGTGTATGACGAGTATAGTATAGTAAGCTTTGTGACGTCTGTTTACATCTAATATGTCGGTCACTAAAAAATGGCCGAACACATACATATAATAGACTAAAAATAGAATTTAAAAAAACTAAAAAATACGCTTTTATTTTAAAACATACTAAAAAGTAAAAAATAATTTTTAATGTAAAGTTTTTATTGCTTCAGCCAGTATATGGAAACAACCTATCTTTCGAAATGTAAAAAAGCGTAGGGCGCTAGCGAAAAGTACCGGTCTTCAGGCTGCTCATAAAATAAGAATATAGGTAAAGAATCCCACGCTTTTTTACGTTTACCACTTCATTTCAACAATTTTTCCCACTCTTTTAACTCTAAATCAAAAAATTGGTCGTTAAGGTCCTTTTTCTGAACTAGTTTAACATCTCCAAAAGCTGCTTAAACAATTCGTGGAACACTCCAAAATAAGTCCAACTCACTGATCAGTTTTACTGTTTTTAGTGTTTCGAAATACTAAAAAACTGATCAGTGAGTGACACTTATTTTTGAATCGTAAATAGCAAAAAAACCAACGCAGCTGGAGTCTTGGAGTGTTGCGAGAATTTTTTAAGCAGCTTTTGGAGATGTTAAACAAGTTCAGAAAAAAATTTAAAACAATGATTGCAAAAATTTTTTTTTCAGTTTTTCGCCTTTCCTGGCAAATTTTTCCATAGTAATGATAATTTTTTTTACACCATCTGTAAGTAGACGTTTCAACAAAAGAAAAAACCACTGAATTTTTTGAAAAAACTGTTTTCAGTACAAAGGCATATTCGGCTGATAATGAGGTCTTTTCAGATTTAAATTCAAAATAAAACGTAAAAGTAAATATTTTGATTCAAAAAAATTACAGCGTGTTTGGGACATAAAAAGGTAAGTTTCCATCAAGTTTCGTGAAAAACATTTTTTTAGGGAGATAAAAATCAAAAACAATAAAACCAGTTCTTTCGATTTTTCTCTGAAAATTTGAGGTTATGTGAAAAAATGGTATATACAAAAGTTGTAGATCTTTTTATTACCTACAACTTTATAGGATAGGATAGGAGGTCTAGTTTCGCTGAAAGTCGTGAAAAACCATTTTCATCCCTTAAAGTCCCCCCTATTTCACCATCGTAACTCGGATCGACTTTAATTTATTTTTCTGGTTGGTTGCACTATATTTCCTTCTCTTTCCAACATTTTTCATGCTGTTAATAATTTTTGTCATGTTTGCCTTTTTACAAGTTATCTGCACTGGCCTATAATTGAACTGGACTATAAGCACACAACTACAATTTCAAAATTGGGTGGCATTTTTTTAAGTTTTTTTCGTTAAAAAGAAAGACAATAATTTTTACGATTATATATAGAGGTGGATTTTCTAGTTCAATTGCTTTCACTCGACATTTTTTTAGAACTAAAATAATCCATAAATCATAGGGCTCTTGAGGGGGGATGTCCCACATTTCTTCCCCTTATATCAGACACTGCTAATGCCAGGTTTTCACCAAACAAGAAACAGAAACAAAAATGAAAATCGAACAATTTTGAAGACATTTTTGTCGGAGAATAGTGATTAGTGACTGTTCCTTCTCGATTGGATACTTCATAACAAATAAAATTTTTAAAAACAGAACTATTAACTATTTTTTTAAGCAGAAACTCGGCATAACGACAATCCAGAGACAACAATTGAACCTTCACAGAATACTACTTTAATTCCACCTGTACCTCCCTACTCCACCGATCCCTCGTTTTTGGTCAGCCATCTAACAATTAATTCTTTTCTCTGCGCTGCATGTTTTGAAAAAACAAACTGCACAAATTAACCTAACTTTATTCCCAAAAGCAAGATGATCCAACTATGATACCAACAATTCCCCACAAAAATGAATTTTATTTAAAGTTTTTATGACAAAGATTTATTTACCATTTGTACACAAAGTATTAATTGTTTTTAAACTAAGACAAAAAATTTTGTTTTTTAAAATATTTAGCAAAAATTTTACAATAAATATCAAATAAATATGAATGACTTAATTTTGCATACATCTTTTGTGTGGCATGAGGACATTTTATATTTTTCACTTTTGTTAAGATTTAACATTTGTGCGGAAATTTATGCATGTTTGTTGTAAGTATGATATAGTAAAAAAACATACAAATTTTAATCTCAATGATAATTGTCTAAATTTGAATTTTATTACATTTTACATGATCAGTTCAATTATTTTGTGTTGTCTTCAAAATTTTTCCATATGTGGACGGATAAGATTTATTTATTTTTTTTTGTTTAAAATGGAAAATAAAATTAGTTTAAGATAAATGGTATTTATATAAAATCTCAACCACACAAAAATAATTTTCTAGATTAACAATAAATTAATTAATTATATTTTGATTAGTTGTAAAGGAACAGAAAGAAAATGTATTTTAACATATTCAAAAAGGAAAGTTGCAAGATGTTCCAAGATTGCACTCGAATGATGTGTCTTTTTTGGAACATAGTTTAAAGTTAAAAAAAAAGTCCAAATAAAAGCAGAAAACGTGATCTATATGTTGGTATTGTACTTATATTCTGTAGTAAAACTAGTGTTGTTAGTATGCAATCAAATTATCTTTTATTAAATATGAGTAATTTCCACTTACTTTAGTTTTTGTTATGTAAAGAGAGTCTAAGTTATATTACTTTGTTTACTTTAAATTTCTGTAAATGTTATGCACTAATACAAATACTGTTGATAGTCTCTTTTCTAAATTCTTATTATCGTTGCTCTTATTCTAAATTTTCAAGCAGTTCATTTAACAGTCTATAAGACAATTTCTATAACTTGTCAGCCTAGTTCTTCATATGTCTAATTACTTAATTGTTCTGTCAAACTAATTTTGTATAATTCCGTAGTTTGCTAAATTTTTATACATACATTGTTTTCATTTTGTACCATTCAGCATTTTTAAAGTTCACTTATCGATATTCCTAATACAGTTTTTCTTAAAGAACTGTTCGAGTAGTTTTAATGTTACTGCAAATCCTCGTTTTAGAGATAGACATATAAATACCTCAACTAAATACCCCTAACCATGTACCAAATACGAAATTTATTAAAATAATTCAAAACAATACAAAGACTGAATTATGTCAAATGCCCCTTTTACCATTACACACCAGCTCTCTGTGATCTCTATTAAATGTGGTTGTATAAGAAAAAGGATTAAAACTAGATCTTTCAGATGTAAGTATTTTTGAAACATTAGAAATATAGCATAAGATGGTTTAGATTTAATAAATTTTTGTAAGAAAGAAGAAGTTACAAGAAAAGAACAAAACTAAATAAAGAATCTGTGAGTTTTTTTATATAAGTCCAAATTTGTCCGCGTAATGCTATAGCATTAATCTCTCGACTAATAGCTTCATTGGCACTCTGCTCTTGCAACACGGACCTACCACGACTCATCGCATTAACAAAGTTTACTAATTAACAGCTCTTGTTCTTTTGTTTATAGTTTTAAATTAATTTATGGTGAGGGTGACGCTTGTTATTCCACATTGCCCCTGGAAAAAGCAGTAAGAGATGCATCGATTAATATATCAGGGTGTATCTTTGATTGGTCAGTGCAAATATTAGCCTTTGCCGAAGATATCATTGGAAGAACATTTGAAAGCATGCAGGAGACCTTTGTAGCACTCGAGTAAGCTGAAAAAAAACGAGAACAAAACAAAGTGCAATCTGCAGAAAAAACGCCAGAAGTAGCAGACAAAACATAACGATATAAACCTACAATATAGAAGCACTAGATGAGTTTTTATACCTTGGGACGAATATAACCACAGGTTGTAATACATTGGCCTTAATCAGAAGACGAATATAACTGGCTCATAAATGCTACTTTGGTCTAGGCAAGCACGTGATTTCGAGAAATATATCAAAGAAAACAAAATTGAAACTTTACACAACACTAATAAGACCTGTCTTACTATATGGTTCGGAAGTGTGAACATTGAAGAACGCAGACGAAGTATTGGTAGGAAGATTTGAAAGGAGAATCCTTCGTTCGATTTACAAAGGAATACAGGTGGATGGCATTTGGAAGAAAAGATACAACTCAGAGTTGTATGAAATCAGTAAGATTCCAAATATTGTCAAATTGATTAAAATAAACAGACTACGATGAATTGGTCATGTCGAATGGCGTACGGAATGGAACCCGGCAAAGATAGTTTTGGGGAAAGTACGGTCAGGAAAACGAAAACCAAGTCGCCCTTAGAAAAGATATATACGACGTCGAGGAAAACATAAGACAGCTACGAATAAGAAACTGGAAAACGCGAGCCAGAGATCAACAATCATGGAGGCGAACGCTGGAGGAAGCCAAGACCAACAATAGGCAGTTGAGCTCTTGATGATGAATTCATTTATGGTGGCATAGTGGTATAAGCTATTTAGAAGTTATTAAAATGGGTCAGCCTCATCGCCTTATTAAATAGAAACCATTGAGAAAGTTCTTTCGCTGGCAGAGCAATTATCACAAAAGCTCGCTAACCAACTATAACAGGGCGAGTAGCAGCGAAAAAAACGGAGAGCTCTAAGTTATTTTTTGCCAGAGCATCGAAGCATGCTCGAAACTCCTCATCGGAAGATTTCGGGTGTATAAAGAAAACCGACGCGTCTTTAACACAAACAAGGAAAGAATTCTTGACAGCACTATGGTCAAACTCCAATGTATGCTTGACTTGCATTACTCGCTTTGCTTGCTTTGACAAATCAAATAAACCATTGCTTTGTTATGAGACAAAACGTAATGTCAAAGCGGCTAGATTGTTATGCCAAAATCTACATTGATAGAAGAAAGTGGCAAGTTCGCTATTAAAGAGGCGATTCGGTCCATTAAACCATACAAGTTGATATATTTGACAACAATGTTCGATTATAGACGCATTTCAATAGAGGCAGCCTATGGATCCCCGAATAGGGAACACCCAATTAAAACTACGAGAGTTTCCTGCATCATTGGCGTGTCAAAATACACTGAAATGCTGTGTGGGAACATTGCCGACCGGGGTCCCAAAGACACCGAAAAACACATGCGGATTCTCAAATATCCTACAGACAGCAATAAAGGATTTCCGTGTGGTATGATCTACTGATGATGTAGGAGACTGGAGCAACTGAAGAAGAAGGTAAGAATGGCATTCAAGCAGGCAATGAAGTACGACGACCCTCTTGTTTAGTTATAACAAGAACAAGAATTTCAGAGCCAAGAAGAGAAGAAAAACTCTAAGACGATGAAAAATAGAGTCGTGTAGGGATTTCTGCTCCAGCACAGAGATAATATCGAAGTTCAGCAATTTTCAGAAAATGGTCTACAGGAATCCGATACGACTTTCCCAGAAGACCTTGATATGTTGAGCTGTGCAATATACAATTTTTCTCCTTTCATCGATGTCATGACGGGATACTTCCTGCATTGCTTCAATGAAGCCAGGAAATCATTGCAGCCTAACTATCTGGAGAGCACTAAGTAGCAAATATATCCTTTAGATAGAAAGCAGTGTGCGTATCAGCGTATCATGCTTATTGAAACGGCACTACACCAATTTGTGAGAATAGCTGAGAAGGAATTTGGAAGCATATCGATGGTCACAATTATAGACATTTACTACGTATACATGATGAGTTCAACCCAGGTTGAACCCAAGTTCAAATGCATGTAGACGCGAGTCGAGTTCACATAGGGTCGACTGAACTCGACTCAGCTCTGCTACCTGGGTTGAGTTGAAATTATGTATATAGACGAAAGTTCAGTAGTTCAGTGGTTGAATTTAGTTGACAGCAGCATCTCTGTGTTTTGTTTGTGATTTTTATCGAATTTTGTCGTTTGTCGGAAATTCAACTCAACCTCAACTCAACTATTCAACTCATCATGTATACGTAGTAATTGAATGTGCTTTCGATAAGTTACAGTTCAGTAAACTGAATGCTCTAATGAGGTATGATGCAGCCTCTAGTAGAGACGTAGGTGGACAATACACTGAAAACATAGCTGTAACAATTCAGACTGAAAATTTGCTGTTTCGATGAACGGCCAGTAATTTCCATAATGCGGATTTCTAATCAGTCCTTTTACCCGGGCCTACAGCAAACGAACAAAACGAATGAACAAACTGGGTTTATGGTAGCATGCGTAGGTATGCTTTTCAGCCCCGGTGATTTGGATGAAACTTGGCATCCGACAAGAACCTAATATGGCATCCGATAGCAACCTAGTATGAATATATATAGAACCAAGCAGGTATACGTCCAAGGGATTAGGAAGTTCATGCGTATGAAAGGTATTTCGAAAATGAGGGTGGCCGAGAGGTATGATAAAGCCCTCTTAAGTAATAGATTCCTAACGGAAGTCCGGAAGACATGGATATTTTCACGGAAGGGAGGCAGGAGTCTTCTAGGAGGATATAAAACGGCTCAACAAGTCTTGGGAATTAAACGTCAATTTATCAAGCGGAGACACTGGCTCTACTTCACACGTTGAATTACTTAAATGAGGGTCCGGTGAGAATGGTTAATCTCATCCCACTGAAAATCATCGGCCTTAGAAGGTGTTCAAAACTAAACAAGTGTGCGAAGCAAAATTAAGTGACGCGGGCCTTGGTATTAGGGCCAATAGGGATGCTAACACCCTGGAAAACAAGGACCAACTTGGGAGTTCTCAGGAAGAACCGCATTGAGAAAAAGATCAGGAACGAGCAGAAACGGTGGGATGCTGTGGCCACGTGTAGTCAGACTAAAGTGGTAATTGAGCTGTTAAGTGCCGCAGTTAAAAGAGTGATCCTGAACATGCAACTGGGATCCTTCAGGTGGCTTTTGGTACTAAACCCAGGGCACGGAAATTTCAGATATTAACTTAAAAGAATGGAAATTTTTGAAGATGACACCTGTCGACTGTGCCGAGACGGACACGCACATTGAGTGTCACTGTCCGGGAATAGGAAGGAGTAAGAATGCTATTACAGGACTCCTTTGGATGGAGCACCTGAGGCAGGTTCTCTTCAAATAGCTGCTAGCCATAGTTAGAGGAATCGAGTAAGGGAGCAATTGAGGAATCCACAGCAAGCTCACTACAATGGCTCTAGTATAGGAAGAGAATGGAACCTGAAAGTTGGTTCGATTCGGCATCCCTAGATAATTATATATAGCATAAGTGTTCCAAAACAGATTCTAAATGTTATTGCAGAGTAATATAAATGAAATATGTTTTATAATAAAGTCTTGTCAAAGGTTTCAAATTTGATAAATTAAAAGTTGTTGGTTTTTGATAAGAATAATGCAAAATATGGTTTTAGCAGCCACAGATAGGATTATTGTCCTTCAAAGAACTATGAAACTAATTAACCAGATTTGGAATTACAAATTCAAAAACATCCTGGAAGATATTTGTAAGTGTAGGCATTGGAACTTTTTATCGCATTGTCTCACACAAATTCAGAATAATGCATTAATGGCACATTAAGTAAGTTAATGAAATACATTTCGTGATAAATCTTATCCAGGGTGATAAAAATCACCTTAATTTTCTCTCGTCTTTAAAAAACGAATCATTGATTGCACACTAACAACTTAAAGGCTTTGAATTTCTCTTTTGTATGAAGAAAAATAATTTTTTTATTATTCTCACAGAATTAGAACACATTTTTCATAATAATTACCTAAATCTAAATTTTTTTATGTACAAATTTTTTACTTATATTTAAATGAATTTTTTTTAAATATTTTTATGTTTCTTCTGCTGTTTATTTCGCAATGAGATATTTGTTTTGTTGCTGTTTTTTTTTTTTTTTGGTATGACAAGTTATAATATTAAAGACGTAATAAAAAATAAATTTTGATAAAACATTTCGACTTTATATTTGAGTACAATTATAACAAGTGAACATGAAATTAACAAATAAATTTAAATTTAGTTTTTTGTTTGTTTGTTGTTTTTATGTTTTAAATTTAAGTCGCATCCATTTCATTTAGTAAAGTTAACATATTGAAAGAGCAATGCGAATTGTGATGTGTGTTGTATGTTATGTTAATGTGTGCAGTTAGGCATTTTGATACAAGGATAAAAATTAAAATTATTGTTTTCTATATATTCGATATATTTTTTTTAGCGCATACAGTAAAAATGTATATGGCATAAAACTAAGAACAACAGAACTAAGTAGGAAAAATTGTTTACTAATTTTAAAAGCTGATATTAATTTGAAATTGAAATTTTTCTGAATACGACGCTTATACATTTTTTTTTACTTTTCTTTACTTAAAAGAAAATTGTTTTTTTTATTTTCTTCTTTTTTGAACAATATTTCCCTTAAATGTTAAAATTTCCCTTAATTTATTAATGAATTTTTATTTGGAAAAATATGTCTTTCTTTTTTCTTTTATCTTAAAATTTCAAAGTACAATATGTATGTATAGAGATCATATATACTTATGTATGTATTTTTGTTTATATACAATACAATTTATTTAATACCTAAAATCTAAATATATGCCGATTTTTTGTTTTTTGTTACTGTCCTGTGAAATGCTGTCCTATAGATCAGGTGGATAGCTTATCACTGTTTATTTCTTAAATTTTAATTTAGATATGATGGTTGAATACAGTTACGTTTTAAACTATATCTAAAGATATAAAAAGAACTGAAATAGAATTTTGTTTTTTTTTTACTTTCATTTTAATAAAATAAATTAATTTTTAGTAATAAGCAGTCCTTATGATTTAATTTACAGTCAATGTATATGTCCACTGCTCTCTATCCATGTATACAGCGATGTTTGAGATCTTGCAACCCATTCGACATTGGCTCCGACACTGCTCAATGTCATATTAAGAATTTGCATACCTGGACCATTCCCAAAGCGATGTACTAATGACTTAAGCTGTAAATAGAAATTTAAGACATAAAATACTCCATCAATGACAACAGTTCTTACCTCATCATAGTCGAATTTTGTTGCTCCATATTGTGTAATTGCTGATATTACTTTAGCAAAGCTAACGCTACCAGGACCAAGTTTTGATTGTAGATCAAACCATTTGGCCTGTAGAAAACGGCATGCCATTGCGCCACCTGTTGGTGTACCGGATATAGCTTGGAGGACTTGGACTACTTCTGTTGTTGGAAGTGTTGTTACATGTGATAGAAGACGATTTTGAAGCCAGGCATCTTTTGTTTTGCCTAGCGCTCGTAATAGTTGCATTCTTTCAACATGACCTTCGGAAGTACCACGTAGTGATGAAAATCTGTCCCAACAATACTGCCAGTATACGTATTCTCCGGACAGTATGGCACCAGTATAGACAACCTAAAAAATAGAATTTTGTTGAGACATCTGTGTTAAATTTAGGCAATTAAATTTTTTAGGTATGGAGTTTTCAGTATGAAAAATGTATAAGATTAAACAATTCTCAATCCATAAGGGATTTCCCGTGACCTTCCAGCAAGTGAACAACAGTTTATTTTCGGAATTAAACCATCTTTGGGTTACAATATTTCTTCGGAACCTCGTTATACTATTCTGTTTTCTATACAGAAGATCTCATAGTAATAACGAGTAATAAAGGAGTAACGAATAATAAACCTCAACCTTCTACATTACCATTTCATACTATACAGAGATGTGCAAAATAGTTTAAGAAATGTATTTAAATACAAAATGCAAATACTTTTTTGATTTACTATTTCAAATGCAAAATACAAAATAGTTTTGTGTTTTGTATTTTAAATACTAAATGTAAAATAGGTATTTTCAAAATACTTTAATTACAAATACCTTTTGTTCAATTTAATTCTCTTTATTTATTACACTTTTTAATAATACAAGTTGTTCGAACATTATCGCTCATTTTCCTTCTGTCATGCCACCATATGAAAAAAGTTTTTCTACTGGTGCTGAGCTTGATACGCATGTGTTGTATTTTAAAAACACTTTTTTTTATTGTAGGATAAGTGTTTAATATCGCCAGACTTGTGCACTCATCCTTTAAATATTGAAGGGTTTCCAAGTCTACCGTGGTATTGGTACTAGGGATCTTACGAATGTTATATTTTTCGCATTCGCGAATACGAATGTTTAGGAATAGCATTAAAAAAGTTTAATTAAATTAAGGCCTCATTTTTTTATTACTTACAATAGGATATGAAAAAATATTAGAACAATAGACCAGTGTTATATACAGTAATGGTATTCTTTCTTCTCGTATTTAAGGGGTAACACCACTGTAGAGGTGCGAAAAAAGGCCAAATTTTGGGAATTAATTTAAAAGGTATGGAAAAAGGGATCGAAATTCTTTTCAGGCGATTGATCAAACATGTATTCAAGTGTAAAAAAAATTTTTTTTTATTGACTTTTTGTTACAAAATGGTGGCGCCACAGTCGTTTTTCGAAATCGCCTTTTTGTTAAGGGCCTCCACGGGTGGACGGATTTCTCCGAAAGTTGAAGACCTGGAACAAAATCCAAATAGTTTCCTAATCTATTTGACCTTGCCCATAAAAGTACGTAGGATTTTTTTTAAACTGATTTTTGTAAAAATGGCGCACTTATGAAAAAAAAAATTGATTTTCGGCAAAAAAATGAGCAGTAAATTGTTTATAAAAAATTTTTTTTACAACGAATCAAAAAACGGCTACGTACTTTTGTAAAGAATGCAATTGTGAAGCTAATGTCAAAATTTCAAACCGATCCATGCAATAGTCTCCGAGTAATCCGTCCACCCAGTTCGAAAAACATGGTTTCCAGATAATCGCGCTTAAAGTTTTGAAAGTACTCTAATCTTTGAAAATTGTATTTTACCTTCACTGTGCGATGTAATGTAAAACACGTTTATTATTTTGTAGCGCACCCTGGTGGACACCGGGGAACCCAAATAACCTTTTTGCTATAGCAGCACTTCTTATTTCGACAGGTAAAAGCAATATACAAGCAATAAGTCGGACCAACGCGTGCTCCGAGGCGCCGGGCGAAAATCGAAAATTAAATCCTTCAAAATTATTTTTCTGTTATAGGACCAACTGCACATTGTTTTTGTTATCCTGAAGTATATTTCAAGCCAAAAAACAAAAATTCCATTTTTTCAAAATCCTACAGTGGTGTTACCCCTTAATAGTCAAAGTTCAAGAGAGGAATATTATATTTCCATGAGGCGATTTCTAAAGGCCCCCATTCATATACAGGCCGCCGGCAGGCCATGGCCTGAAAGTTTCTCGCCTTGAGGCCAAGTATAACCACACGCTCACTCACCAACATCGTCAACTGGATGGGGCCTGTAAGAGTTCAAGTTCAACAAAAATCTTTATGTCTGTGGGTATTTATCGTCAGTCCGTGCCCGAAGATCTGAACTTCTACTCAGTCAGAAGTTTTCCTTGAAACCATGAACATTTTTGCACTTCAATTAACAACCCGCTACGCTATACTATCGTCTTCGCCTGTGTGTATGTAGGGAATCATGAGCTCTCCTACAGTCCACGGCCTGTCGGAAGTATAGGCCCAACTATAATGCACGTAAGAAACGCACGTCAGCCGACGTGCGTAAATATCAAACCTTCGTCAAACGTATAATGGTTTGTGTATACGGAAAGTTTTCACAAGTTTAGAATTATTAAAATGCATAAATATTATTCATTGGCTATTAAGACTTGGCTATTAATCTTTGCATATTAAAAATAATCGTGTTTATTTTCAATTATAATAAATTTCTCGTCAAAATCACTCCCATAAATTTGAAGCACAATATTTTCCATACTCTTTCTTGTTTAAAACCCACAAAACGACAACAAAAAAAATCAGCTGTCATCAATTTTACTGCAAATTCTCACAAAACGTACGTTGAGCGCGGTTCATTTCGCATTTTTACGTTTAACGAAACTTAACGAAACAAAATATGACCGACGTAAGTCCAATATGGCCGAACCCATTAATTTCCATGAGAGCGCCCAGATGACGTGCGTTTCTTACGTGCATTATAGTTGGGCCTTATGCCTCAGTCAGACTGAGTAATGTGTGGAGGCCTTAAGGGGTCATAGTTAACATCTGTCAATTTGTCGTATTTCAATTTTGTTTTCCACGAGACACGTCACGAACTACACACATTCGCATTAGCAAAACATTCGCATTACTTGATGCGAATGCGAATGTCGATACGAATGTTGAAAATGACGCGAATCATTCGCATAAGCGATTGCGAACATTCGTAACATCTCTAATTGGTAGATACAACCACCCTCACTGGTTGCTGAGGAGTCTGCATCCTGGAACATGTAATAAGACTCGTTTTTTTCTGATGTCTGTGATGTGGCTACGAGCTGCGCCTCTAGTAGCCAATACAAGCACCATTCGTTCATTTTATATGAAATTTGATTGGGCATATTCACATGCTGCCATAATTGTGGTGAGTAAAACCGGTTTTATTAAACTCCTAGCAACTCAGACGGGGCGTAAATGAGTGTAGTAAATTTGAATGCTATACAGGAACCTTTAAATGTATTGCAGATGAAATTTACTTGTTAGAGAAAAACAGAGCTAAAGAATGCAAGAGATAGAAGTAACTTTTTATATGTGTGCCAGTTTTCACGCGTTTGCTTTTGCGTGAAAAATGTTTCGTTAAGTTCTTCCGCTCCCTTCCCTCTCTCATCTATAAAACCGGTTTTAGGCGCCATGAATGTGCACTGTGTGAATATGCCCATTGGTAATGTTGACTTTACTTAATCACAAAGTATTTTAAATTTTTAAAATGGAAAATATGTCTCGAAAAGTATTTCAAATAAAATACAAAATGCTTTTTTTGAAAAGGTATTTAAATGCAAAATACAAAATAGGTATTTTGCATTTTGTATTTGCATTTTAAGTACAAGTATTTCAAATAAGTCGCATCTCTGATACTATATCGGTTCGTATTTCCGGGTTATCTTCGCACCCGGAATATGATATAATCGTTGCAAGTTATTTCAACATTCATAATGTAATAAGTTACTTAAAGGCGAGAGTTCCTGACATTACAAGCAATGTTCCTTCTTTAACTATTTCGTACTTTTCTCCCTACGCGCTCCGTGTTAATTCACCCTTCGGCAACTAGGAACGGCTAATTTCTCAAATCTATCTACTGTTCCAACCACCACAGTTTTTAAAAGAATTATGAGCGAGTCAGCTAGCTAGGGCTCATTTGCATTTTCCAAGCTACTGAGTGGAGCTGAGTTATATTTTATGTGAAAGAGTAGAGCTCAGCCCATACCGACAAAATGGATTTCCAACAACTCGTCGAACTATCGCCAACATCGACCTATATCTATTCTCTCAATAAATCGGGTAATCTTAAACGAAAACCAATATGGATTTAGATAGGTAGGTGAAGGGCTGCCTCCAGTGCGACCAGAGCTCCAATTAGCGCTTGGCGCGCCGTTTTGTTGCCACAACTCGTGTACTTTGTGTTCAATGGTTGTTTGGTCGGGTGTGACGGATGCCTAAAGCTATCTTGTGGAATTTAGGAAGCTTATCAGTGATCTGATCTCCAGTCTGGTAATTTCTTTTAAGTCTTCCAAAACGTAACTGCCTAGTGCACGCTGTTAAAGCCGGGCATTTACACAGCAAATGAACAAGTGTTTCTCTCTCGTTCGTCTCTTCGCAGCTACGGCAACAGACGTTGAACGGAATGCCCAACTTGTCAGCGTGGTCTCCTAGGGGCCAATGTCCCGTGATGATTGTCGTGAATGTGGCAATATCTCATCGGGGTCTATTTAGCAAGTAGTAAGTAAGATCGAATGCTCCACGGCACCTTCAAGCCCTTCAAGGCTACTGGGAAAGACAAGATCCTCCCAGCAGGGTTTGGAAGAGATCCTGGTATATTCCGAGGTGTTGGGGGAGGTCTTTATACCTAAATCACGGAGAAGATCGTATAAGGAAGCAAAATCATATCGACCCATCAGCTTCTTCTTCTTTCGCCTGAAAACGATGGAGAAGGTTTTATCAGCGAGCAATAATAATAAGAGTGATGAGCTAGAACAAATTTTTAAAAATGTTTCAACGCCCTTGAGATCAGCTGATAAAAATTGCAATGGGAGTGAAAAATTCAAAATATCAAAGAAGTAATATCTATTATAAAAGGAGGCAGAATTACTTCCTTACTACACGCAATGTAATAAAAGAGAAAAAGCAAAAAACAGATGTGAACTAATTGACAATAGTCACTTAAATCTAAGAATAAGTGAACTCGAAAATTTATGCAGAGAACTAAAAAATGAAATCTGCGCCCTCAGAGAGGAAAACATAAAATTGAAAACTACGAAAAGTACGTCAGAACCGCCCACAAAGGCCGTAGTAAAGAATGCACACCAATATAGTACAGACGAAGAGGAATTAACTCGCGAAACTGATTGGATCCTAAAAAGAAATAGTAAAAAACGAAAAGCAGAGAGGTCACCTGAAATAAGTCCTGAACACAAGATAAAGAAAACAGTGGAAAGTGGAAAGTTGGGAGAGAGTACCACTACTATAAAAAAACGTAAGCCCCCGCCAGTAATACTTAGTAATGTGGTAGAATATCCACAGCTAAATAAAACATTACAAGAGACAAAAATAAACTATAAAGTTAATATGATGAACAATAAGCAACTCAAAATTATTGTTGACGAGGAAAAAGAATATAGGGAGTTGACTAGAGCTATTAATGAAACTAAAGTAGAATGGCACTCTTATGAAAATAAGATGACCAGGCCTCTCAAAGTTATGGCTAGGAACTTACACCCCTCTTGCGAGCCTGATGATATAAAAAATGAGCTACAAAGCAGAGGATTTAAAATATTAGACGTAACAAATAAAATTAATAAAAATAAAGAAAAAGATAGAGAAACAATTGTTCGCCTTCCACTTTTCATGCTAACGTTCGAAAACTCTGAGGACATTAATAAAATTTACGCGATTGAATATATTCAGAATATGAGAGTGAAAATAGAGGCTCTCCGAAAAAACAAATTGAAAAAAGATGTAAAAGATGCCAAAGATTCGGCCATACGCAAAAGTTTTGCCAGCGTCGAGCTCAATGTGTCAAATGTGCTGGTCCTCACCTAACAATAAATTGTGACAAGGGCAAATCTATTGTACCTAAGTGTGCTAACTGCCTTGAGGCACACCCTGCAAGTTATCGCGGTTGCTTGGTAGCAAAAGAACTACAGGCAAGAAGAAAGCAAGCGACGAAGCCAATGCAAACTCAAAAAAATCCTAAGGAAGCCCCAAAGACCCCTAGGAAATTCACATCGATAAAAGTATCCCAAGGCTTATCTTATGCAGACGTATTGCAAGACAATGAAAAAGGGCGGCACACTAAATCGAAAAACCAGAATAATGAGCCATCCCAAAACCAAACTGATAACAATGCCTTAATGCAGATGATGCAAAATATGTTAAATGCAATTGACGAAATCTCATCAAGGCTAAATAAACTAGAAAATAAGTATATTAATATACCCACGTATACCCAAAAGAGACTGCACAATGGATCCTAGTGTGTTACGGATAGCCACGTGGAATGCCAATGGTATTCTGAGTAAAAAAAATTCATTGGAACTCTTTCTAAAAACGCAAAACCTTGACATATGTTTGGTAACGGAAGCTCATCTGACTAGACATTCAGAATTAAAGATACATAGTTACGAATGTTACAAAGCTATACACCCGAGCAATAATCCCAAGGGAGGTAGTGCAATTTTAGTAAAAAATAATATAAAACATCATGAGCTATGTAATTTGGAAACTGCCGAAATGCAATTTGTCGCATTAAGAATAGAGTCCGTAAAACAAAACTTAAATGTAGGGGCATTGTATTGCCCTCCGAACACAAACATAAAGAACTTGATGTTTAAAGACCTTTTGAATTCCCTTGGTGAAAGGTTTATCCTGGGAGGTGACTATAACGCCAAACACACGGATTGGGGTTCTAGATTAATCTCAACTAGAGGAAGAGAGCTTAGAAAAGCCATTAGAGATATGGGTTGTCATTATCTTTCTACTGGCAAACCAACCTACTGGCCTACTGACCCAAACAAAATACCTGATTTGCTCGACTTTTATATTGTCCGAAAAGTATCGCCTAATTTTATTAAATTGGAGGATAATTACGACCTAGACTCGGACCATTCTGCGATCATACTAAGTTTATATGAAAGGGTCATAAAGAAACAAAACAAACCGACACTTTGTAATAAATCAACAGACTGGGTAAGTTTCAAACAGGAAATAGATAATAAAATAAATTTAAGAATTAGCCTGACGTCAGATACTCAACTAGATTCTGAAACTGAAAACTTCATAAAAATTATTCAAAATGCCGCCTGGAATTATACAAGAGAGTGTAAATATAAATCTGTAGGAGTTAGATATCCTACAGAAATATTAAACATGATAAAAATAAAAAGAATAGCTAGACGCAGATGGCAGCAATCAAGAGACCCGGGAGATAAAACTATTTTAAATAGACTATCCCAGAACCTTAAAAGGAAAATAAAAGAGTTAAAAGATAAATCGTTTGAAAACTTTATTACAAATCTATCGGCTAATAAAGAATCTAATTTCTCCCTGTGGAAAGCCGCAAAGGGTATTAAAAAACGGACCTTTCATGTCCCGCCAATTAGGAAGAGAAATGGCGAGTGGGCAAGGAACGATAAAGACATAGCTAATACATTTGCAGATTATCTTGAAGAAATATTTCGGCCTAATGAGCTTGACTCAGATGACAATACTACGGGGGATATCTGTAGTCAAGAAAATGTTATAGCACCGTTTACCCAGAAAGAAATAGCTGATGAAATTAAAAACTTGAAATCTAAAAAAGCTCCAGGTTTTGACTTAATCACATCAGAAATTTTAAAACAACTTCCGAAAAAAGCAATATCAATGTTAACTCTGCTAATAAATTCGGCGATTACACTAAGGTATGTACCTAATGTTTGGAAAATAGCGGAAATTATTATGATAGCAAAGCCTGGGAAGCCTACAAACGAAACAAAATCGTACAGACCAATTTCTTTACTACCAATAATGTCAAAACTTTTTGAAAAATTGATATTGAAAAGAATGAAGCCTATAATAGCAAATAATGAGTCAATTCCAAATCACCAATTTGGTTTCAGAGCACATCACTCAACTGTCGATCAAATACATCGAATAACAGATAATATTGAAAAAGCGCTAGAAGAAAAGCAGATATGCTCCACAATATTCCTAGACGTAGCTCAAGCATTTGATAAGGTATGGCATGAAGGCCTAATACATAAAATGAGTCTGGTGTTTCCTGGACAGTACGTAGACATACTCTCATCCTACCTAAAAAATCGATTATTTAGAATTAAACAGGACGAGGAGTATTCTACACTTAGAGAAATTAAAGCGGGTGTGCCACAAGGTAGTATTATGGGCCCTATACTATACTTGCTCTACACTAGTGATCTACCACAAATGGAAAATGCACTGGTAGCTACATTTGCTGACGATACTGCGATAATGGCAAGAGGATCCAATATAGATGAAGCTACAAAGAAACTACAAAGGGCATGTGATAAATTGTACCTGTGGACAAGAAAATGGAAAATTAAACTAAATGAATTAAAATCAGTGAATGTTAACTTTACTAATAAAAAATTATTAAATCCACCTACAGTAAACTTAAATGGGGTGGATGTTCCTCAAGGAAACACGGCCAAATATTTGGGAATGACACTAGATGTCAAGCTAAGGTGGAAAGAGCACGTCAAAAAGAAAAAAAATGAACTAGAAATAAAATATAGAGATATGTATTGGCTTTTAGGTAAAAAATCCAAATTGCCGATACAAAATAAGATTATGTTGTATAATCAAATTATCAAGCCGATATGGTTGTACGGCATACAAATATGGGGATGTGCCAAAAAGACTCATTTACAGCAAATACAAACGTTCCAGAACAAAGTCTTGAGGAACATGGTATGTGCACCCTGGTATGTGCGCAATAACGACTTGCACAGAGATCTAAAAATCCCTTTAGTTATCGATGAAATAAAAAAGTATGCGGTAAAGCACAAAGCCCGTCTCCTAGATCATGTTAACGTTGAAGCCCGACGGCTGCTATATTCTCCTAGTTCCCCTAGGAGGCTTAAAAGAATAAAGCCTCTTGATTTAGCGTGATATTTCTGCAGCACTTCTTCCGAAGAGCTGTAAACTTTCAAATCATCAACGTTAGCATAAAATTAATGGTTGGTCCTTCTGACCAGTTTTAATTACTTAAAACAGGGTTGGTGTTTTAGTGGGTTAAAGTCCCACACTACTGTGTGCAAAAGCTCGCGTTTGCTCGCAGTGCCTTTCGATGGTTTCACCATCCTTACCCCAAAACAAAAAAAAAAAAAAAAAACTACACGCAATGTATGTGAAAGAAAGATAAAAAATGAAGTGGAAGTGACTTCCTCGCCTTGCAAGATTCCCGCCTTTTTTAACGGACAATACAAGTGGAAATCCATTCCTAATATTGTGTACCAACACGAAATTTTGCTCATACATACAATCCGTGCAAACCCAATTTCCACGTGCTCTGTTCCATTGTTGCTTCCATTAGAATGTAAACCACTGACATATAGATATGGACTGCTAAATAAGCAAAATCCCATACAAAAAAGTGGCACCAAAATCTATTGTTGTCTCGTCCCCCCGTTAAAATCCTATGAACTTTAATCGGTTTTAAAATAAAAAAAAACAGTTCAGTGCATGTCAGCGATATCAACATAATTAGAAAAAAATAGACAGGTATAGAGTTTTTTCTTCTTTCTCTCACTTTCGTTATTTTTAAAAGTTCGTTAAACAGAGGGAAAGAACCCTCACATATTTAAAAAAATACATTTATTTAACGAAAAAACTGCTACTAACTAAAAAATAATGATGGAAAATTATTTCTATCAATTATAACATACATACATCTTATTACTTATTTTCCTCTAAATTCGAAAAAAAATTGTTGTTTACATAGAAAAGGTCTTCTTCTTCTGGAGAAAAATGGTGCCATTGAAAGTTGTCAATTAGCAGTCCATATCTATATGTCAGTGATGTAAACATTCGAATTCGGAAACAAGGAACATGTTCTGTTTCTTTCATATTCTTGTGTTTTTTGCATAAAATGTATATCCATCGCGCGTTTGTTAATATTTTTTTGGACTTTTTGCTTAATTTTATTGCTAATCTCTTCTTTCATATCTTTAACTCTTTTACTTGTCCTTGAGCTCTGCCTAATCAAGTAGTAGGGCTGAGCGGGTACGAAGCCACTTCTCAGGTGGCTTCGTACCCGCCTAGGATTTGGGGGGGTCTGAAAGCTCGTCGTCTACGTGTACGACGTGTTTAGGTTTGTGTCTTGGATAAGGTGGCCCCGGAGTGGCGGGTGGTGATAGGCGGCCCCGTAGCGGCATAGGATTTGGGGGGCGGTCTGAAAGCTCTTCGTCTACGTGTAGGAGGTGTTTTAGGTTTGCGTCTTGGATAAGGTGGCTTCATGGTGACATGGGATTTGGGGGTGAAAGCTCTTCGTGTACGTGTATGAGGTGTTTTAGGTATGTGTCTTGGATAAGGTGGCTTCATGCCCCCATGGGATTTGGGATGAGGTGGGTCTGAAAGCTCTTCGTGTACGTGTATGAGATGTTTAAGGTTTGTGTCTTGGATGGAGGTGGTGCTGGGTGTGGTGCTGGGTGTGGTGCTGGGTGTGGTGCTGGGGCTGGTCCTGGGGTGGTGTGGGCTTGGGTGAAAGCTCTTTGGCTACGTGCATGAGGTGTTTTAGGTTTGTGTGTGTGCGGGTCTTGGATAAGGTGGCCCCGATGAGATGTTTAAGATTTCCACTAAGAATTAAAAAAGGCTTCCGCATGGAGACGCCACTAACGGTTGCATATTTTTAGGAGCAAACAAATTCAACATATTTTTCTATTATTAATTCTTGCATTAAGATTTCCACTAAGAATTAAAAAAAGCTTTCCGCAGGATCTCGGGTTAAACTTCTCTGTGTGAGGTGTGAGTGCTAAGAGGGAACAATTAGTGGAATTAAATTAAGCTGTGTGGGAGGATTTAAGCTTTGGTGGGACTTATGATGCATCAAACATAAATTGTTACTGTGGACCAGCCATTCCCAAGCGAAGTGTTGAGTGGAAAAACACATGAACGTAATCTTACAGCTTGGGGGTGGGCTGATGCCGGTGCATACTGCAATCATTTTCAGCAGTATGACTATAAAACAAAATAGCAGTGAAGAATTTTCATTATTATGTATACTTTTCCAGCCAGTATACCAAGATTAGATTGATGGCAAGAGCCGAACATTCTGTATCGGCTTCGGCCTAAAACTGACCTTCGGTCGGCCATTAGTGATAAGACATCACCTGTCGCGAGAATTTGTCAATGCTGCAAGTGTTGCGAAATTAAAAAAGTCAAAGTTGCGCTTCTCAGGCTTTGAACGTGGGATCGGTAGCTTAAGAGGCCTGCATCGAGGCTTCTGGGTGTTGTTGTTTAATTTGTGTATGCATGCGCTGAGCCAGCGATCGAGCGATCTAAAAATAGAATTTTCTTATTTTTCTTTCGATCATGCTGCGTGTGTGAATGGAAATAGCGACATGTTTTATGCTGCGATCGGTTTTATGTCGGAACAACGGCGAAATATTTTTTTAGATTGAAAATAAATACCTTTAATTCAGACTTTTCTGTGATTTTTCGCAGAAACAGCAACATCAGCAAAAACAAGTAAAAACAAAAAACTTTTTAGGCCAAAACAACAGATCTTCGCAAATGCCGATTCTAATTTCGGTCGAGCGCTGGTTTGAATGAACGGTGATTAATTTGAGCTGCTGATAAGAACAACGCTTGAAAATAATACCTCACTAGCACCGCTAGTGCCATTTGGTTTTGTTTTTTTTGTACGATAAATTTATACCCAAGGTTTATGATCACCTGGTAAGGAGCGTGGACGGCATTTTTAGTAAAAGAAAAGCTGTGTGTGTGTGTATGTGAATGGAAATAGCGATATGTTTTATGTGCGATCGGTTTTATGTCGGAATCATGGCGAAATATTTTTGAGATTGAGGAATAATCTATTTATAATTATAATAGTTTTCTATGGTATTTATCATTTATATCTATCGATTATTCATTGACACAGCCAAACAGACAGACAGCCAAACAGACCTGTCTCTCTGTCTGTCTGCTCTGTCAACAGACCTGTCTGTCTGTTTGTCTGTCTGCCTGTCTGTTTGCCTGGGTGTCTGTCTGCCTGTCTGGTTTGTATTTCCTGCCTGGCCTATATAACTGTCTACCTATATATCTGGTTTGCAGAAAGAAAAGTTGTGTATGTGTGTTATAGAAAGGATAGGTTTGTACAAATAAAATTATGCTTAGCGTGTATAAAATTTATTTAATTAGAAAATAGTCTGTCTGTTTTTCTGTCTGGTCTGCCTGGTTTGTATTTTCTGCCTGGCCTGCAGCTCGGAGTTTTTCACCCTTTTAACCGCAAAATCATATAAATACTCGAAATAGTGAAACATGCATGATCAGGCCTGAGGATGATCGCCTTAAAAGAACGAGCAAATACTTATTTTTCACAATTCGTAGCTATAAGCCTGTGAGTAAACAGCAGCAAAGAAAAAGTAAAAAGTGAAAATTACAAGTGAATAATGTGGATGTGCTACGCAGCTGAATCTTGGCCAAAAGCTGGGGATTTGGAAAGTGCCATTAGTCGAATTGAACATCAGCTGAATGATTTTCAACATGATGCACTTCTTTGTCAAAATAGCGGATATGAAGGCGAGGATGAATAATATTTTAAAGACAAAGAGTAGTTATATCGACGAGGACTTATTTTATGTGACCAGTATTTCAAGAATAATATAAACTTAGAAGAGTTTTGCGACTTACTGACATGCATAAAATTAGCGGAGTTTCTTTTGGATTTGAAAGATTTTCTCCCAAACAATCTCAAATTAAAATACCAAGTGCGGCATACAGAAAATAATTCTAATTTGCATGACTTCATTAAATGTATCGGTTGCAGTTTAGGCGATGAACTTCGCGACTACGTATATTTCGATATTCCTATTACTAAAGAAAAAGATCTAGAAAAGCTAGGAGTGAAAGAGCCAGAATGTGAAAAGCTTCTTTAAAATTACATGAAAGCACGTGGACGAAGATAGTATTCCATTGCAAACTTAGATTTCACCGATGTGGATATAGATTAAGATTTGTATACTGTACCCAGTTAAGGTAGCGAGTGGGAAGAATATCATAAATAGTATTATAAGAAATAAAAGAATATTTATAACGTTTAAAAATCTGTTTTATTTAAAAAATCTCGTATTACAAATACATTTTTCAGAGCACATCGGCCTTGGTGTATTATACAAGCTAATCCATTATGCTGTTGTTGTTGTTCCTCTTCCACATCTTTATTAATACTTTTCCACCAGGTACGTTCACTGAGCTGTCTGATTACTGGGGCTGGTTGATTTTGTTTGTTTATTCAATAATATTAAGACTTCTCAATCGATTTACAATTTCAATTACTCTTTTCCCAATATTCATTTTTATTAGCAATCTCAACTCGTGCACTAGCACATCGGGATCATTTTCATCCCCATCGTGGCTATTGGAACCCTCATCATTATTACAGTTTTGGGAATCCGAGCTCATATAAGTTCCTAGAATTGAACTTTTCCAGGAATTACAGCTTTTAGAGTCAACGGAATCTTCATTCTCCATAGGGTTATAGATATTTGTTTCAACATGCATTAGAGCACGATCACTATTTTCATCTGTTTTATTTATGGTTACTTTGGGAATTGTCATTATTCCTGTTCCTACAGGAGGAGTGCGAATAAGCTTTCTTATAATGTTTCTATATTTTACGCTATTTGTTCCTTTTATTTGCTGGGTTTCCTTAAAATCACGTCTGTAGGTGCATGTATCATTCACAATTGCTTGATAATTGGCCATGTCATCTATTGAGTAACCTTGGGGCTTTTTCATAAAAAGTAGTTCAGCTAAACCTTCAGTTATCTTATACCCCTTGTCGCCAATAAGAAAGTTTTCTTTATCAACTTTTAAGCTCGAATTACCAATATTTAACATATCATTATGATAGTACACCCCATAAGTTTTATCAATTTTCGTGCTACCATTTTCAAGTAGTTGTTTATATTTGTTTACTATCTGGTCTGGGGATTCCAATTTTTGTTCTTTTATAGGCGTTAAAAACTCTTCATCCTCATCATCATCAGAATAATCCTTGAGAGGGGTACTAGTTGTCCGCAACTTCTCTTCATCCTCACCATCACCATCATCATCATTAGAATAATCCCTAAGAGGGGTACCAGCTGGCTCCACTTTTAAATATTTATGCGGTGCAAACGTTTCATCATTTCTCTGCCTTTTCTCTGGTTCAATTTTGCCTACATCCGTTGGCTACCGTTTTACTGATGCTATGAGCCCTTTTAGCGTGCTGGTTATTGGCTTAAAGGTTTCCTCAAACCGGGCCTCTGCTTCAATTTTACCAGCCTTGAGAGCTTTATATTTCTTTCGTATTGCATCGCGTGTTTTTATAATATCCCCTAAGAGTTTTACATCCATGTTGCTACACTGACGATTACAGCTACACTGCAAACCAGATATATAGGTAGACAGTTATATAGGCCAGGCAGAAAATACAAACTGTTGACAGACCAGACAGACAGAGAGACAGGTCTGTTTGGCTGTCTGTCTGTTTGGCTGTGTCAATGAATAATCGATAGATATAAATGATAAATACCATAGAAAACTATTATAATTATAAATAGATTATTCCTCAATCTCAAAAATATTTCGCCATGATTCCGACATAAAACCGATCGCAACATAAAACATATCGCTATTTCCATTCACATACACACACACACAGCTTTTCTTTTACTAAAAATGCCGTCCACGCTCCTTACCAGGTGATCATAAACCTTGGGTATAAATTTATCGTACAAAAAAAACAAAACCAAATGGCACTAGCGGTGCTAGTGAGGTATTATTTTCAAGCGTTGTTCTTATCAGCAGCTCAAATTAATCACCGTTCATTCAAACCAGCGCTCGACCGAAATTAGAATCGGCATTTGCGAAGATCTGTTGTTTTGGCCTAAAAAGTTTTTTGTTTTTACTTGTTTTTGCTGATGTTGCTGTTTCTGCGAAAAATCACAGAAAAGTCTGAATTAAAGGTATTTATTTTCAATCTAAAAAAATATTTCGCCGTTGTTCCGACATAAAACCGATCGCAGCATAAAACATGTCGCTATTTCCATTCACACACGCAGCATGATCGAAAGAAAAATAAGAAAATTCTATTTTTAGATCGCTCGATCGCTGGCTCAGCGCATGCATACACAAATTAAACAACAACACCCAGAAGCCTCGATGCAGGCCTCTTAAGCTACCGATCCCACGTTCAAAGCCTGAGAAGCGCAACTTTGACTTTTTTAATTTCGCAACACTTGCAGCATTGACAAATTCTCGCGACAGGTGATGTCTTATCACTAATGGCCGACCGAAGGTCAGTTTTAGGCCGAAGCCGATACAGAATGTTCGGCTCTTGCCATCAATCTAATCTTGGTATACTGGCTGGAAAAGTATACATAATAATGAAAATTCTTCACTGCTATTTTGTTTTATAGTCATACTGCTGAAAATGATTGCAGTATGCACCGGCTTCAGCCCACCCCCAAGCTGTAAGATTACGTTCATGTGTTTTTCCACTCAACACTTCGCTTGGGAATGGCTGGTCCACAGTAACAATTTATGTTTGATGCATCATAAGTCCCACCAAAGCTTAAATCCTCCCACACAGCTTAATTTAATTCCACTAATTGTTCCCTCTTAGCACTCACACCTCACACAGAGAAGTTTAACCCGAGATCCTGCGGAAAGCCTTTTTTAATTCTTAGTGGAAATCTTAATGCAAGAATTAATAATAGAAAAATATGTTGAATTTGTTTGCTCCTAAAAATATGCAACCGTTAGTGGCGTCTCCATGCGGAAGCCTTTTTTAATTCTTAGTGGAAATCTTAAACATCTCATCGGGGCCACCTTATCCAAGACCCGCACACACACAAACCTAAAACACCTCATGCACGTAGCCAAAGAGCTTTCACCCAAGCCCACACCACCCCAGGACCAGCCCCAGCACCACACCCAGCACCACACCCAGCACCACCTCCATCCAAGACACAAACCTTAAACATCTCATACACGTACACGAAGAGCTTTCAGACCCACCTCATCCCAAATCCCGGGGGCATGAAGCCACCTTATCCAAGACACATACCTAAAACACCTCATACACGTACACGAAGAGCTTTCACCCCCAAATCCCATGTCACCATGAAGCCACCTTATCCAAGACGCAAACCTAAAACACCTCCTACACGTAGACGAAGAGCTTTCAGACCCCCCAAATCCTATGCCGCTACGGGGCCGCCTATCACCACCCGCCACTCCGGGGCCACCTTATCCAAGACACAAACCTAAACACGTCGTACACGTAGACGACGAGCTTTCAGACCCCCCAAATCCTAGGCGGGTACGAAGCCACCTGAGAAGTGGCTTCGTACCGGCTCAGCCCTACTACTTAATCACTCTTGTTATTATTGCGCTGGTTTTATGTAGGCATATTAGGAAGGGTCTTACAGCGAACTACTCCACTGCTTGTAATTTCTCTGCCGGCCAAGTAAACCTGCAGAGACTGGTATTAACGTTCTAGTGAGCGATATCGATAGGTCCCTCCGGACCAAAGAAATCTTTTTCTACGCTTTTACAGATAACGAGGGTGCGTTTGACAACGCCATCAATGAAGCCCCAGCAAGAAAGGGTATTGAACCGCCACTGCAAGATGGATCCCGTCGCTTCTCATGAGCAAATCGATAACTGCCGAGAAGAATGGCGAATCGGTTACGATAATGACTACAAAGGCTGCCCTCAATGAGACGTCTTATAACTTTTCCTACGGTCAATCGTAATCGACCAGCTTCTTGCTGACCTGAATAATCGGAGCTTCAAAGCACAGGCCTATGCAAATGATTTCCTCAAAACGATCAGCGGGGTCAAGACGGCACCTTTTAATACCTCATGCAAGTCGCTGTGCATATGTGCATATCTGGTGTCTGAGCAAGAGCTTGGGTATTAATCCACAACATATTGTCATCCTACCAATTGCTAATAGAACGAAGCTAAATTAACAGCTCCATCTCTAGATTTAAAAAAAAAGGTTTTCTGAAAGGAGGCTCAATATCTAGGTATAACCCTGATCAAAAGCAATCCTGGAAACTCCAGATTGAAAAAGTAACTGCCAAGACAATTCATCATCATCATCAGGAGCTCAACAGCCTATTGTTAGCCTTGGCTTCCTCCAGCATTCGCCTCCATGATGGTCGATCTGTGGCTCGTCTTTTCCAGTTTCGTATTCCTAACTGTCTTATGTCTACCTCGACGGCGTTTATATATCTTTTCTTAGGGCGAGCTGGTCTCCGTTTTCCAGACGGTACCTTCCTTAACACTATCTTTGCCGGGTTCCGTTCCACACCTCGTTCAACATGACCAATCCGTCGTAGTCTGTTAATTTTAATCAATTTGATAATGTAATGGAATTATACTGATTTTACACAACTTTGAGTTTTATATTTTCCTCCAAATGCCTTCCACCTGCATGCCTTTGTAAATCGAACGAAGGATTCTGCTTTCAAATCGTCCTACCAACGATTCGTCAGCGTTCTTCAATGTCCACACTTCCCAACCATATAGTGAGACAGGCTTTATTAGTGTTGTGTAGTTTCAATTTTGTTTTTCTTGATATATTTCTGGACATCAGGTGCTTTGGTAGGCCAAAGTAGCACTTCTTGGTGGTATTCGTCTTCTGATTTCGGCCGATGTGATCGCCCCTAAGTATAAAAACTCATCTACTGCTTCTATATTGTAGGTGTTTATCGTTATGTTTTGTCTGCTACTTCAGAAGTTTTTTGACCACGTATACCCAATTTTTTTGCAGCTTGCTTGAGTGCTACAAAGGTCCCTTCATGCTTTCAAATGATCTTCCGAGGATAGCAATATCGTCGGCAAAGGCTAATATTTGCACTGACCTGTCACATGTACACCCTGATGTATTTATCGATGCACATCTTGTTCTTCTTAATACTGCCTTTTTTCGCTTTGTGTATTCTCTTCTCAGCTCGCCTCTTTTCTCTATACTCCTCTTCAGAATTTCTTGTTCTGTCGCCTGGGCGCATTCTTCATCAAGCCACTCTACTCTCCGTCCTTGTTGCACGAGACCTAGAACATCTTCTGCTGTTCCTTTTATTGTTCTTTTTATATCGTTCCATTGATCGTTCATGTCCTCATGTGTGTTTTGACCAACTTAATTTATTCTTACGTTGAGTAGGTTCTCATATTTATCCCTAGTTTGCTCTTGCTTCAATCCTGCCACGTTACATTTTCTGTTTTCTGTTCTTGTTTGTATTGTAGATATCCTGGCCCTAAGTTTCGTTTCTATTAAGAAGTGGTCAGAGTCTATTTTTGCGCTGCGGTATGATCTCACGTCAAGCACTTTGTATTGGTGACACAAAAAGATTTAACATGTGTGCTTGAGCGTGTGTATGAGATTTTTTGCGCAATCATGATAATTGAACACCAGCTTAAAGATTGGTCGAAATTTCATCTGCATGCTTAAACAAATGTCGCTTGAAAACAAAAGTGTGAGTGCGACCGAGTGTTAGCGAGCGCGTCGTCGTTTCCGAACACGACATTATTTAAGGATAGACTGCGGCTAGTCAAGCATGATTGCGTCGTGTGGAGGCTACAGAGAAGTTGTGCAAGCATGCGCAAAAAGATTGAACATGCGGGCCCGTCAAGCATGCAGTTAAGTGTATAGCCGCCTTAAACCTAAAGCGAATGCTCTCATTGACCCTTTGCAGACTTGTCCATCGTTACAAACCAGTTTTAATATGAGCCTGATAATACACGCTGAAATCACTTTTTTCCATGTAGTAGTGCTGGGGTGCGAAGTAGTTTTTGTGTAGTTACATGTACTGTTTGTGAACTGTCAGTTGGACTAAATATGCTTGTGTTAGTGTAATGGACGGTGAAACCAGAAAATGTTTGGGTGAACAAATGATGGAAAATGATGGAAGAAAAACTGGGACCCGACAAACCGTTTTTTCATTTGACATGATGGACAAGTCTGCGAAAGGCCATTCTTCCATACCAGTCCTGCACTCTGGACTTCGACAAACCGTTTTTGACTATTATCAGAAGTCGCTCAAAATGTCATCGCTGTCAATTATTCCAAAATCAATTTTACGCTATTAGTCCAGTAAATAAGCCGGAAAATACTGTAAAATGTGGAAAAGTTGATAAGCAGCTCCGATTTCAAAAATTTTTGTTTCTACGTGTTCTTTAGACCCTTCACATTCATCACCACTAAACTAACATTCATCACCACTAAACTAACATTTGCCTTGCTATGAAAAATTAAAAAATTATGGTAGTTTTCCCACCCCCAAAATCATTCCCAATAGTGATAAAAAAAATTTAAAATTCCAAATTTCACCTCGGAAATCGTCTCTCGGGGGTTTTCGGGGTCGCTGATTGCGAATCCGCGGTCAAAAAACAAATGAGGGTGGTTGCACCCCATTAAAACCACCAATAGAACTGACAAAAATGAAGATATTTTAAAATTTCAAAATTTTACCTCGGAAATCGCCTCTCGGGGGTTTTCGGGGTCGCCGATTACGAATCCGAGGTCTAATTACAACAATTCAACCTTTCAATATGATATGTGCACGAATTTTGGTGTCAATGAATAGTGCAGGTGCTGGACGTAATTGAGTGTGCAAAATGTGAGGATCGCATTCCGTCAACAGATTTCAGTTGAGAATAGCTCAAAGATGAATAATTCGGTTGTTGCCGGGCCATTTTTGGGTCCAATTTTGTTTACACCCTCTTTTTTTATTAGCACCTCTACGGCTTCTGTGGCCCGCTTTTTGACGATGGATTTTGATGAATCACCACAAAATAAGACGAAAATATATAATAAAATTTTTCGATATCACGATGAGTTTTCGAGATATTGACACTTGAAGTTGACTTTTTGAGGTATTTCCCAAAGATTTATAGTTATATCACAGCTAGGATTTCCGTGGCACCGATATTTTAATTATGAATTTCGATAAAAAACACCCCAAAATAAGACGAAAATGTAAAAAAATTGTTTTCGATATCTCGCTTCGTTTTTGAGATATCGATACTTGGAGTTTTAGGTATTTTCAAAATCATTCTACAGCGTTAATCGTTTCCAAAAAGTAATAACACAAATTACAAATTACGATTGATTTCAATTATATTTGTAGATTGTAAGCTCATTTTATGTACCTACCCAGTTTTTTTGAAATTAAAAAAAAACTTGAAAAACGATTTTATTACACTCATAATTAATTTTTTCAATAATTTAACTACATTGAAAATTTGTGTGCATATCATATTAAAAGGTTGAATTGTTTTAATTAGACCTCGGATTGGCATCAGCGACCCCGAAAACCCCCGAGAGGCGATTTCCGAGGTGAAATTTTGAATTTTTAAAATTTCTTCATTTTTGTCACTTAGGGGTGGTTCTAATGGGTGCAACCACCCAGGCGCGGATCTAGAATTTTGTTTGGGGGGGGGGGTCACGGCATTAAAAGTGGCGGAAAAAATGCCTACTTCTAAAAAAACAAAATTAACAAAACGAAAAAAACTAATCGAATTTTCTGGTGGATTAAATACAAGCGTGCCGTACGAAAACGTACCCTAATGTGTTTTTGATGAAGACGCGCCCTTTCTTGTGAGTGCAGCTAACTTCAGAGTAGTGTAGTAAAAAAAGCACTTTAATTTGCACAGTCTGGTAACAGCAAGATTATGATTTTATCCTGTTTGGGGTATCACCGGGAATATTACTACGTATACATGATGAGTTGAATAGTTGAGTTTGGGTTTAGTTTAATTTTCGACAATCGACAAATTTCGACAAAAATCACAAACAAAACATAGAGATGCTGCTGTCAACTAAATTCAACTACTGAACGGGGGTCTATATGCATAATTTCGACTCCACTCCTGTAGCAGAGATGAGTCAAGTTCAGTCGACCCTAACTCAACTCAACTCGCGTCTACATTTAGTTGGACTCAGGTTCAACCTGGGTTCAACTCATCATGTATACGTACTATATATTTCTAAGTTTTGGGCCTCGAAAAACTTGTGCTACTTTTTTTATAAACAATTAAAGTTTTTTACCGCGTTTTTCGAGCTTAAAATGTGAATTTCTCCGGTTGTACAAGTCGGATCGGGGCAAACTAAATACCAGTGTCTTGTTATAATTGCCAAAATCAACATTCTTTTTTTTAAATTAAAGATCCCATAATTCTCTACCAGATCTGATAAAAAATTTTAAATTTTTTTTTCAAATGGACGAAAAAATGCAATTGTTATTATTTGAGTTATAAACAAAAGAAAAAAAAGGAACCAAAATTACTTTAAATTTCTTTTTTTTAATTGCATTCGAAAGGTGGGATCAAGACTTATATTTTGAAAAAACAAATTTTCACTTTGGACTTAATGGCATAAAATGGCGAGCATTTCAAATTTTAGGTAACAAATGCAATTTTGGCCAACGGGTTCAGTATTTTGACACCAATTTTCAGGGTCTTTTTATAAGACCACAATAGTAGATTACATATCAAGGGCCGAAAGGAGGGTTTTACGGACGAGTGCGTAAAGCCTCCGACGGCCCGAGATATGTACCGTATTTTTTTTTACCGCCCGCTTTCTCGGAGAGGTCTGGAAAACGCCATTTTCGGTCAAGAGAACATGCATGAAAAGAGGCACTTTCGGGGCACATGTGTAAAAAAGTATATTTTTTGAAAGTTTGATGGAAATTGGTCTAGTTGACTGTCTTGGGCACTAAAATGACCAAAATCCTGTTTTTTTTTCTCGTTTTTTCAGTTTTGTAGGTTCTGTATGTACTTCAGAGACTTGAAACTAACGAAGATTTAAGATTTAATGGCAACGAAGAGACTGGTATTTAGTTTGCCCCGATCCGACTTATAGAGCCGGAGTAATTCACATTTTAAGCTCGAAAAACGTAGTAAAACAACTTTGTTTATAAAAAAAAGTAGCACAAGTTTTTGGAGGTCCAAAACTTAAGAACTGGTGATACCCCAAACAGGATAAAATCATAATCTGGCTGTATCCAGACTATACCTATCTCTTAATTTTTTGGCCTTTTTTTACTGCACTAGAGTTTGCAAATCAAAACATAATAGAAAGAGTATAGATCAATCAATCTTTTTTTAAGGTCTTTTTTTTAATTTGCAAAAAAGTTCGGTCGGTTTTGGTCGTTTGGTTATTTTTTGTTTTTGTTTTTTTAGTTGGGTCAATTTTCTTTTTTAAACAGCGGACGCTTTTGCGCCTACAACCACCCTCACTCGATTTTTGACCTCGGATTCGTAATCAGCGACCCCAAACAACCCCCGAGGGACGATTTCCGAGGTGAAATTTCGAATTTTAAAATTTTTTTATCCCTTTTACTATTGGGAATGATTTGGGGGTGGGAAAACTACCCTAATTTTTTTCATTTTTCATAGCAAGGCAGATGTTAGTGGTGATGAATGTTCCTAAGGGTCTAAAGAACACGTAGAAACAAAAATTTTTGAAATCGGAGCTGCTTATCAACTTTTCCACATTTTCCGGCTTATTTACTGGACTATATACCAAAGGCCTTAATCTGGAAAACCAAATAAAATAGGTCGCAGTGCCCGCTAAAACTACCCCTTCAAGAATGAATAAATGAATGCGTTAAGATTTACTGGTGATGTCCTTATATATCTAATGTTGCGCCACAAAAAAACTAGTATGGCATCCAGCTCTGTTGACTAAACAAACTTAAAGCTATTGGAATCGACTCAGTTCTAATTAGTTTCGTTTTTGATCGTTCAATTAAGGTTGTATTGGATGGCGACAAAACGAAACCAAACACCGTCGCTGTCGATGTCGCCCAGGGTAAATTTCCCCCTCAGTACTTTGCGTTACTGTTATGCCTAAGTCAATCACGTTCCAGATATTTTCTTCAGTTAATTCATGTCCAATTCAATAAACAGAGACATCGAACCCATTCTTGATTAAGGCAGCAATAATCAAGATGAATGCTTCCAAACTAAGTACTATGTTATCTTTTAGTTGATGGTCTAGCACTGAAAGCTCAGTGCCGGAGATTTCTTAAAGGCCCGTCCTCACTACGCGGACTTAGAATCCACGCGCTTTTGGTCGTACGGCCAGCCAAAAGCGCGCGTGATCTTTTAATTTTCTGAATCATGAGTGAGAAAAAATCAATTCTCGTTTGAAAAGGCGTACGCGCTTTTGAAAAGCTCATAGTGTGTGGACGTACAATGTACCTTTTTAAGCACAGCCTTTTGTCCGCGTTGTTTGGCCGCACGGCCTTTACCATGGACAAAGTCGTAAAAAAGTCGTAAAAAAGTCATAAAACTCTATATGAAAAAAAAGGCAAAAGCGCGTACGACCCAAGACCGAGTAGTGTGGTCCCACCATAAGGCGAGAAACACAATTGGAGCTTTTCTGCCAGCTTGAGCTTTTGGCATATGTACTGTGTTTCCATGCAGAGTTTATCCTGAGTTTACTCAGATTAGCGCCCATGGAAACGCGGATTGAGTAAAGTGTCGTTAAATCCAAGTAAACTCAACGAAGCCAGTCCGATTAAGCCGGGTTTTGTATATGTGTGTGTTTCAGTATCCTTTACTGCACATATACCAACGGCGACGCAATGTAAAATTAATTTTCTGTCACTTTAACCCAGAACCGTCATGGAAACAGCATCGAGTGATCTTGAGAGAAAAAGCTTTCTGTTTACTTAACGAAAACTCTACCCTGGCTCATGGAAACACAGTAATGGAAAACCATGCATCTGGTCACAATTACCGTGTTTCCATGAGCCAGGGTAGAGTTTTCGTTAAGTAAACAGAAAGCTTTTTCTCTCAAGATCACTCGATGCTGTTTCCGTGACGGTTCTGGGTTAAAGTGACAGAAAATTAATTTTACACTGCGTCGCCGTTGGTATATGTGCAGTAAAGGATACTGAAACACACACATATACAAAACCCGGGTTAATCGGACTGGCTTCGTTGAGTTTACTTGGATTTATCGACACTTTACTCAATCCCCGTTTCCATGGGCGCTAATCTGAGTAAACTCAGGATAAACTCTGCATGGAAACACAGTAAATAACAGCTTCAGATTTTCGGCCAGCCGAAATGCCGATTTTCGGTCAGCTCGAGCTTTAAAAAATTTTAAATTTTCAGCTGGCTACTGTCATTATGTTTTGTTGATCTGTGCTTCACTAAACAGGGGAAAATGTTGTCAAGTTTTGTCTGGAAAATTTTATTTCATTTACAAGCCAGCCGAAAAGCTGGCAGAAAAGCTCCAATTGTGTTTCTCGCTTAAGAGATGCAAGTTCTCCGTCAGCTATCCCACAGTGCTGTAATTTGCTTTATTCCTTTAACCTTGTTCGGGGTCTCTTCTATAAGTAGGCCCGCACAATGGAGGGGAGGGGGTATCAACTGTGGCGAATTGCTAAGACCTATTCTGGTTTAGGCTGCACTGGGTAACTTTAGGTCTATTCTTGAATCAAGAAACGACCGTTCATTCTGAAGTTTTGAATGAACTTATTCTTACCACAGATTTTAAAAAATATTAAATCATTTTTTAGTTATAGATTTTTTGGAATTTCAATCTCCTTAAAGGGGTCCCAATCATATTTCAGCCCCGGGCCCCGCAAAGTTATGTGGCGGGCCTATATATGTATAGTAAGTGCCACGCTTTAAAACCGATAAATGTGGTTTTAACCTTTTCCTGCTTATAAAATTTACACCGAGCATGAATCATTTTAATATGGAGTATCTTCCAAAAATCCGCAGATAAGGTGGATATATTTGAGAGCAAGGTTCTCCGAAGGATATCGGTCAAGGTGGGAAGCCCGTGTTAAGGCTGATCTATCAAAACTCCTCACCATCAGGAGCTGGAGGCAAGCTGCGGAACAGATAGACGTCTGGAGGAAGAAGCTGGTGGAAGCCAAGGCTCGAATTGGGCTGTAGAGCCATCGAAGAAGATGAATCGTTTTAGTAAAACTTACATATAGAGTTCGACGGTTTTAAATTAACCTACAAAACATAATTTTATCTACAGTATGCCGCTTTTACAAGAAAAAAAGACAATTAAAGATCCATATTAGAAAATTGAGCAAAAAGGAATTAAAAATGTGTCTTTGACATTATTATTAAGTCTTTTGCAGAGGGTAATACAACATTGTTAAAATGTAATCCCTTCGAAATTTAGTTCCAATTCCAATTAGTCTACCATAAATTTGAATATTTGAACAAGTTGCCGCTGATTGAGCGTAAATATAATGAGGTATACTAAAAATACTGATAAAACTGTTTCTCTTGAAATTAATTAAACAAAAAGAAATAAAAACCGAATGCCAAGTCTTACCTCTTTTAAATTTGGTGGTATCGCAGTGCCATTACTTAAATACTGGTGTAAAATGTGTTTAGCCTTATTAACACTATCGGTGTCCTCCCATAAAATCGAAGCCAATAAAACCTCAGGACGCATTAATCTTAAATAATTGATTTTAATTAAAATACACACCTTTTAAAAAAGAAAGCAAAAAGAAAGCAAACTTACCGAATTTCATCAGTGCCCTCGTCGTCCCAGCCCAGCTCCTGGATGGGTTTCGTAAGGAGTATTTTAATGAATTCTGACAACAAAAGGAAACATTCTGAATATTTAAGTATTCGCCGCCACCTTTCCAGGTGATGGAAGGCCGTTGTCATGGGTCCCCAGTTCTTCTCTTTCGGCAGGTATGTAATTAAATTCATCGTTATTTCACAAGGCATCAAGTTAGCGTGACAAAGTGTAAAAGCGTCCGAAACAAGACCAATTCTGTCCTATGGGGTGGATAAAGTATATTTTTTAAAAAAAAACAGAAAATTAAAAATAATATTTTTCTGAAAATATTAACTTACCCTCGGGCAAAACACTTCGTGATCCTTAACCAAGTCCTCAATTATATTGGACCAGTTATCCTCGTTGTAGAGTACCCGGTAGTATCCATTTTGGTCTGCATTCACTTTTATCCACTTGGCTTCTGATGATATTTGAAATGACGCTATTTTAATGAAGAAATGTTATCAGAAAGGAGTTCTGAAAGTCAAATGAAGTGTATATGTACTTACTATCGGTGTTTTGAAGCCACAATGAAACGGATTCATTCCCGACATCGGTTATGTAATTGACGGGGAATATCCACTTCACTGGTTTTATTTTATGCTTTGATGCACTTACTGTAGTGGTTGAGGGTGTTGTTGTTGTTGATATATTGTAGTTTCCGTCGAATGTTTCGTCCAGGATTACAGTAAATTCCGCTGGTTGAAATGGTTTTTGTGATATTGAAACTGTTGATCCGATTTTCGTTACTGTTAAAAGTGGAAAGCCAGGTTGACTTGTCCATAGTGACATCATTTCCTAAGTTATTTAACAAATGGGAAAACAAATTTATAATAATAACTATCATAAGTACATATAAAGAAACAATTATTTAAAATGATTTTATAAAGTTCTAAAGCTCATATTCCACAATACGCTCTACCCTAAATGTTCTACTCTTCTCTAAAAATTAATATTTTTCAGTTACTTGTGAACTCTTGATCTGAACGGTGCATTCTCTTTCTAAAGGCTCGATGACATTGAGCTAGTTTACAAGAGCTACTAGCCGGCGAATTGACCAGCTGTTATAAACTAGCCCAGTGTCATCATGGTCACTAGCTAACTAGCAGATTGTAAACAATCTCCCGAGAAAGTTGAAAGCCTATTGAAACTTTACTCGCTACTCTCTGGCGTGTGGCTTGTTAGCTAGTAAACTAGGCGTGTGTCATCATAGTTGCTAGTGAACTGAAAGTATCTCTGAAAGTATCTCATTATTTGGTTTTATTGTCTACAAAATGACGGAATTAATTCGCGCGGGAGTCGTTATTTTACCTCATGCTATCAAAATGGAGTTAAAAAGGAAAGAAAGCAGAAAGAGAAGCACAGAAAACTGTGGGTAAAATCATGGATAGGAAGATGTGAGAAATATGGTGCATCTAGCAGCTTACTAAAAGAGTTGAAGGACGAAGATCCGTTGGCTTATATTCTAAGATTAAGCTGTATCAACTTCGATGATTTACTGCAGATGGTATATGGAATGCTAAAAAACGATACGAAAATGAGAATGGCAACCCCTGTAGCCACAAAACTGGAAATTACACTACGTTATCTAGCCAGCTTTGGCGAATAAAGTTCCGTATTTAAATTTTGTTTAGTTCTTGTCTGTCGACATTTTTAATTGATTTGATTCTAGTCTTCAATTGCTTCATATCCATTCCCTCAATTAACTGCTTTTCATTAAGTTCATTAAACAAAAGGAAAATTTCAATTTTTAATTTTGTTTTGCAATCGTCTTTGTCTTTTATATTTCACTAGCTGAGACCCGGTGCGCCTGTGCTGCACCCATAAGCCAATAGTAGTAATCAGGTGATATGAATTTTAATATACAGTAGGAGAGTTTGAAAAAGGCAATTTTTTGGTGTTATTGATTCCAAATAACAAAATGTGAAACTATTAGGGATCGAGCCAATAAAAACCATCCCCTGACTTGGCATTTATCGATCAGATTTGATTTTGCTATGCCGGGGAATTAGCCGCCCTGTGTAGAACTTCGCTCGAGGGCGCCATGAACGAAGTTCTGCACAGGGCGTCTAATCCCCGGCATAGCAAAATTATTCCCAAAAAAAATAATCAATTTGCATTTGAGCCTTCGCAAATTGATTATTTTTTGGTTCTCTAAAAAAATACATTACTATACACACATTTTCTCTCTATTTTTGTCATTTCGGCTTGAGACGAACAGAAGGAGCAAAAAATGTCCAGCATTTAATCAGACACGCAACAGATGTTACGGTGTTTTTTTAAAGAGCTTCCGGATAAACTATATTTAATCTTCTGCCGCTTTTTAACATTTCGAAAAGTAAGTTCGCATATATTGGCTGGAGCAATAAAAACTTTATATTCAATTTTTTTTTTATTTTTTAGTTCATTTTATTTTAAAAGTGTATATTTCAGTTTTTTTAAAGTATATTTTGTTTTCTACGTTTTAGACTATTATGTCTTCTGCCATTTTGTGGTGACCGCCATATTAGATTTAAAATGACGTCACACAGCTTACTCTACTATACTCGTCATACACTTTCATTTGATACCCATACCGAGGGCGTTGTAAGAAAAATGTAAAATGTTTCTTTGTGTTGGCCGCCATTTTGCATTTGGGATGACGCCGCACAGCTAACACTATTCTACTTGTCATACCTTTTCATTTGATACCCATACCGGATAGCTTGCAAAGAAAAAGGTAATCCGCCATTTTGTGTAAGCGGCCATTTTGAATTTGGAATGACGCCACACAGCTAAAAGTATTCTATTTGTCATACTCTTTCATTTGATACCCATGCGGAGGTCGGGGAACACAATTGCAAAATTCGGCCGCCATATTGGAACCGCCATCTTTGCGTAAGTAATGGACATCACCAATCGCTTTCCCGTACCCAGAAACCACTTTGTATAAATTTTCACCATCGTAGAACGTATATTATTATGCTTTTTATCGAATTTTTAACAAAGCTCTCTATGACAGCGCCGCCTATGAGTGATTTTTGAAAGTAGGCGCCGATGCCACAACCAGCACCTTGATGTAAGTAATATGTGGTTAAATTTTTGTGGCGATCGGTTGAATGGTTTAGGAGTTATTAGGGAACATACATTCATACTTCTTGTCACTTCTGCCAAAACCCGAGAAGAGTCACTGCAGACGAACACCTAGCAGCTCTGTTAGCAAGTCCTAATCCCACCTCCCCGTGGTGCCCCCTGGGGTACTTCTTCGGAAGGAGCTAACGGGAGACGGTCGAATGGCGAGTTCTCTGCGCCACAAAACAGAGTTTTAAGTCGGTTGGGCTGAGGGTTAGCAACCCGCTCCCATAAAACACACAATTGCTACGAATCGGCAAACATTACCTCGGAACCGGACGGACAACACGACGACGACCTTTGCTTTTCGAAACAGGACACGAATCGGATCATGGAATGTGAGAACGCTGCTTGCTGATGGACGGCTGGATGAAGTCCTCAACGAGATGAACCGCTATAAAATCAAGGTCATGGGACTCAGCAAGACCAGATGGCCCGATGCGGGGGAACATATCTGCCCAAACGGTGAGTCCTTCTTATATTCTGGGAGAAACGAAACTGAAAACCGTAGGAATGGCGTTGGGGTAATACTCACCAAGGAAGCCAGGTCCAGCCTCATTAGCTGGTCACCAGTTTCTGAGAGGATTATTACCGTGCGCCTACGTACCAGACTAAGAAGTACTACGATAGTCCAATGCTACGCTCCGACAGAAGACGCAGAAGATGACATCAAAGACGAGTTCTACATACGACTGAATGAGGTTTTTCGCTCTATGCCAAGGGGAGACATCATTGTTTTGATGGATGACTTAAACGCACAGATCGGCCCAACAACACCGGCCTTGAAAATCAAGGCCTAAGCCAAGATACCAATCACAATGGTGAATTTTTCGTTGACTTTTGTAGTTCCCATCAACTCATGGTAGGTGGAACTTATTTTTGTCACAAGAAGATACACAAGGAGACCTGGGTATCGCCCGATGGTAGAACGAGAAATCAGATAGATCACGTGGCCGTCAGTCGCAGATGGCGAACTATTCTGGAGGATGTCAGGAGCTTTAGGGGAGCAGACACTGGAAGTGACCACCATTTGGTAGTAGCAACTATCCGCCTAAAAATCGCTGCAATCAGAAACGTCCAACGCGATGCCATAAACCGTAGACGGTTTAACGTAGACCTTCTGCGTGAGAGCACCAAAAAGCGAGAATTTGCTGGCAAACTGCAAGAAATCTTAAACCAGCAAACCGTTTCTGACGACACAAATATTGAAGAGCTGTGGAGAAAACAAAGGGCGCTATAATAACAGCAGCGGAAACAAGCATTGGTTATGTCCAAGGAAACCAGCAACACTGGATCTCGGACACAACCTGGCAAAAAATTGAACGCAGAAGGGCCCTCAAAAATAACGTGAACTCTACAAGCGACCCGGAAAAACGACAACAACTTGAACGGGAATACTCCCAATTACACCGGGAGGTAAAGAGAAGTGTCCGGCGTGATAAAAGGCGGCAGATAAATGAGCTCGCAGAGAAAGCGGAAAACGCGGCAAACACAGGCAACAGTAAAGTGCTGTACCAAATCACCAAACAGCTCTCGGGAAAGCACTCTACTAAAAAGCATGCCGTAAAGATTGCGGATGGAAGGCTGCTGTGCAGCGACGAGGAGCAACTCCAAAGATGGAGAGATTACTTCTTCGCCGCCCTGAATGGTTCATTTACACAGGAACCTCAGGAAAACAACAACAACAACGCACAGCCAATAAGAATCACCACTCGTGCCCCATCCAAGACTGAAATAGTAACCGCAATTCATGCAATGGGCAATGGTAAAGCAGCTGGAAAAGATGGCATCCCGCCAGAATTGTTGAAAGCCGACTCAAGCCTCATAGCAGATGCGCTACAGCCAATCCTGGAAATAGCATGGAACACCTGTACCTTTCCGGAGGATTGGACGGAAGGTATCATAGTCAAAATACCAAAAAAGGGGGACCTAACAATATGTGACAACTGGAGAGGCATCTGTCTATTATCTACTGTGGGCAAAATCTTGTCCCACATATTACTATCAAGGATAAGAGAGGCAGTAGATCGAACGCTTAGAAGACAGCAGGCTGGATTCAGAAAAGGCCGCTCCTGCATAGACCACATTAACACCTTGAGAATCATAGTGGAGCAGTCTACTGAATTCCGATCCCCCTTTACCTTGCTTTCGTAGACTATGAGAAAGCGTTCGAATCGGTTAATAGGAGCTTTATATGGCGAGCTCTACGGCAACGTGGACTGCCGGATAAAATAATAGAATTGATAAAAGCTCTATACAACAATTCCAAATGCAGAGTTCTTCACAATGGAAAACTATCCGACAGCTTTGAAGTGAGCTCAGGAGTACGCAAGGATGCCTACTTTCGCCATTACTATTTCTTATAGTAATAAACGACATCCTTGTCAGCGCTCTAGATACTAGGACAGGTGGCATACAATGGGGATTGCTAGACCGCCTTAAGGATCTCGACTACGCGGATGATATCTGTTTGCTGGTCCACAGACACCAGGACCTCAAAAACATGTTAAACAATTTGGCAACAGAAAGTAGATCGGTGGGCTTAAGGTTAAATCCGACTAAAACTAAAGAAATGCGGATAAATGCAAACAACCTTGAACGAACAGCGCTAAATAACCGCGACGTGGAACTGGTAGATAAATTCTGTTACCTCGGTAGTATTATTACCGAAAACGGCGGTACAGAAGAAGACGTCAGTTCTAGAATAAATAAAGCACGAAGCGCATATGCATGCCTGTTTCACATATGGAGATCGACGGAGATCTCAATTAACACCAAATTGCGGCTGTTCAACTCCAACGTTAAGGCAGTTCTTTTGTACGGTTGCGAAACATGGAAAGTCACCCAATTCATCACAGGGCGCCTACAAGTTTTCATCAACAGATGCCTACGTCGTATCCTAAAAATCCGCTGGCAAGATAGAATTTCAAATGAAGAACTATGGCGCCGTGCCGGCCAAGAAAGGATAGACGACCAAATCAGGCTAAGGAAATGGAATTGGATTGGCCACACCTTCCCGAGTAAAAATAAAAAACGGCCTTATAAAGGGCAAACACCGGCCGCTTGGCTTTTTAAGGGGCATATGATGGCCGTAGAGTTTTTAACCATTTTTAATGGGAGCACATACGGCCTTATGACGGCCAAATTTGACCCAAAAATTTAAAAGGCCAAGTACTGAGCTGTAGAAACGGGCATTCGACGGGAAATTTGGGTCAAAAAAGAATCTGCACCAAATGTATTGTTGACCCGAGTAAAAATAAATTATGGCCTTAGAACGGGCAAATGCCGACTGTGATTGAAACATAGTCCTCGGCCATCTGGCGGTTAACAGAAGGCTCGTTGCAGGACAGTACGGCCGTACAGGGGGCGATTGACGGTGAAACAACGGCCTTACAGTTCCAATAACGGCCATACGACGGTGGTACGGCGGCCGTATGGTTGCTATTACGGGTATACGACGGTGGTACAGTGGCAGCAACGTGGATATTCGCCCTACTATAAGAAAATATATTTCACTGCAATTAAATGTTTGATTTTTTTTCGGTTTTGTTTTTTTTTCAAGCCGTTAAATAACAAAATTTCCCATTAAAATATAAATCAACACGCACCACACACTTCACGTACAACAAACCGACTGGCGAGCTCGTTTCTCTTGTGCATCGATATCTTTAAGTAGGATAAATCGAAAGAACCATTGTACATAACGAAAATGATGAAGTTCCCATAAAACACATTCAATAATACATTTGGCGCAGATTATTTTTTGGCTCAAATTTCCCGTCGAATGCCCGTTTCTACAGCTCAGTACTTGGCCTTTTAAAACTTTTGGTCAAATTTGGCCGTCGTAAGGCCGTATGTGCTCCCATTAAAAATGGTTAAAAACTCTACGGCCATTATATGCCCCTTAAAAAGCCAAGCGGCCGGTGTTTGCCCTTTATAAGGCCGTTTTTTATTTTTACTCGGGGAATGTGTTTTATGGGAACTTCATCATTTTCGTTATGTACAATGGTTCTTTCGATTTATCCTACTTAATGATATCAATGCACAAGAGAAACGAGCTCGCCAGTCGTCGGTTTGTTGTACGTGAAGTATGTGGTGCGTGTTGATTTATATTTTAGTGGGAAATTTTGTTATTTAACGGCTTGAAAAAAAAACAAAACCGAAAAAAAATCAAACATTTAATTGCAGTGAAATATATTTTCTTATAGTAGGGCGAATATCCACGTTGCTGCCACTGTACCACCGTCGTATACCCGTAATAGCAACCATACGGCCGCCGTACCACCGTCGTATGGCCGTTATTGGAACTGTAAGGCCGTTGTTTCACCGTCAATCGCCCCCTGTACGGCCCTACTGTCCTGCAACGAGCCTTCTGTTAACCGCCAGATGGCCGAGGACTATGTTTCAATCACAGTCGGCATTTGCCCGTTCTAAGGCCACCATTTATTTTTACTCGGGTTGCGACGCGAAGACGATAATCTAGCACCACAGGCCCTTGACTGGAATCCGCAAGGATCCCGTCGAGTCGGAAGACCTAGAATAACGTGGAGGAGAACCCTATTAGCAGAGGCCGCAAAAACCGGGAGATCTTGGTCAGAGCTGAGAGCTGTCGCGCAAAACAGAGTCCGCTGGAGGGCAACTGTTTCCCCCCTATGTCCCATGAGGGATTAAAGGAGCAATTAGTTAGTATACATACATACACACATACATCCAATTTTATATATATATATAGATAACATAGGGTACTGCTGGTAGAAGTTAAGAAATTCTGCAATTTCGTTAACGTTCCATTTCATTTTTTAGCTCTAGAACACCCAGAAAAGTACAAGAAAAACAAAAAAACATGGGTTCAACACAGCTAGTTAGCTACTGAGCGAATGGAAAGTTTTGTGTGTCATCGTCACTATCGCCCTAGCTGACTCGCCGGCTAGTAGCTTGGAAACTATTTTCATTTTAATCATGCATGAGGTTCACGAGTACCGTGGTCACCACTTGGAATCTATGTACAAGAGTTGTCAGGAGTGCAATATCGTGACAACTCTTGTACATAGATTTCTAGGTCAGACCCTTGGAACAAGACCCGTAGTCTTCCCAAGGGTTTGGAACCCCGGAAAAACAGAAATACCACTTCAATGGACATGCCACCAATAGTTGATGTGCTCTCCAACTGGTGCGCTGTTGTATATAATTTCACGTTTGATAAAAACTTCACTTTATTTTAAGTATTATCAAGTTTTAATTATTCATAATACGAACAAAAATGTTACATATATATTTTAATACAACTTCACTCAACTACACATCACTTTGTTTTTTACAATTTCTTTTAACTCTGGCAGCCGCCACGGTGCCGGAGCAACCGCCACGGTGCCAGAGCAACCACCGCCCACTGCGTTTCTTTTTATATGTTTATTTTTTGACTCTTTCAATATTCACTATAATATTATTTAAGTCCACCCGGGACCGAAGTTAAAAGAGGACTCTGCTAGACTTCTTTTTTCAACAACCTCAAATCACCTCTCGGTGATAGCATTTTAAAAATTACACACGCCGGGAAAACGCGCCCTTGAAATTTTCTTGAAGTGCCAAGGCACCTGCGCAACTTGCTTACAGTGCGCTTCTCACGCGGCGCATTGCAAGTTGCGCGAAAATTATTTTTTGAGGTGGCTCAAGTTTCGTCTGGCTTAGGGTGGTTCAAGTTTCGTTCAGGGCCGTATGTTTGTATGTGGTATTAAAATGTTTTAGGGAAAATTTATTTTTTTGGAAATTTATTTTTTTATTTTTAATAAATTTTCCCTTCGGGGATTTTTTCATATAACAGCGCTAGCGTAGGATTAAGTATTAATCCCGACAAAACAGTTCAAGAGTCATTTACCGGGAATCGAATTCTGTCCAGATTTACAAAACTGGTTCTAGCAGATAATAAGACACTTGTCTTTTCCCATTACCGATGGATCCCATGGGTATCCTATATTACACAACTTTGTCACGGATGCCAAGCCTCACAACAAGAAAGTAAGTCCAGTAAGTTCGATCAAAAGGTTTTTCGTCTTTGCTAAGGTAATAAATCAAGAGACGTGCGCAATTATGACTTTTGTCCCACCATATTTTCTCCAGGCAGAAATTTTCGCTACTCAGTCAAAATTGCACAGAATACTTCTTAGAACCACCTAACTTTCATCGAATTTTTATCTTCTGAACTGCTCATCAGGAACAGAAATTCCAGATATCCCTCCTTTCATCTATCGCGTCCGCTGATATGCCGTCATGCTCCCAGTCCTATTATAATCCAAATATTCACGAAACTAAAGCAATCAGTTGTAGGTTCGGAATCGGGCACCCCTTTCGCCCATGAACATCTCCTTACCTAATGTGCCATCCTTGCTCGCAGTAATTGCCCCAACACACCAACTCTTAGGCCCTTCTTCCACGGGTCGACTGGCACGCGATTTGAGTATGATACCAGTATCATACGAGTCGCTCGGAAGTTTCCGCCATACATTTTTAGGTAAGTTCATACACGAGTCGACTCGACTCGTTGTCGACGCAACGCGTCGGATACCAGTTGCGTGCGACCTGCATGCTAGTCTCACGCGATTTGAGTTTCATTTGAGTATCCTACATTCGAGTTGGGCGCAAGGGCAAACGAATTGAATAATATATTATTTGTACAAGAACTAGAGAAGAATACCTGCCTTTATAACTATAATCTTCCTGAATATTCGAGAAAGGATATAGTTGAAAAAACATGGACTAAAGTAGGACAAAAATTCAAAATTACAGGTTCGTTCTTTTATACGTTTTATATTAGCTTCACTTGTATATACATATATGTTGTATCTTGTCTTTTGTGTGTAAACACAACTTGCAACTTGATTTTGACCCTTTTTCATATATCCGATCAAATTAAAATTTTGCACAAAAGCCATGGTTTCCGTGACAAAGCAATCTTTCAGTTTAGTTTAGTTCATTTTAAAATAAAATCGTATTTTTTAGTTTTTTTAAACTTTATATTTTTCAATTATTTTTAATATTGATTTGGTAGGACTACCCTATTTATTGCCTATTTGTACATTCTATCGGGTTAATAATTAATTATACACAGCCACGGAAGTGAAGCTTGAGGTGTTATAAAATAATTAGCCTCTTCAGAATCACTATACATCTTGCCACGCATATAAACAACGATAACTGGCGTCGCGGGCATGTGCTACCAGTGATGCCAGACGAGATTTCACAAAAATCTTGAATTTCTCGTAAAAAGTCTTGAAAAATCTTGCGTCATTATGGAAAAAATCTTTAAAAAATCTTAACTGCATAACAAACCAAAAGAAATAATAAACAATGAATTTTAAGTTTTCATTTATTTATAAAAACAAAGTATACATTCTGTAACACAAAGATAACAATAACAAAAATAAATATATTCAAACAAAACAACAAAAACCAAAGTTATAAAATAAAATTTTCTTCTTTAACACTGTATGTGAAAAATTAATCTTCGTCATCAATGTCTTCGTACATATTTTTTGCATTAAATCTATCTAAAAGGCTACATTGTGACAAGAGTATCCATTTAATTTTAAGTAATCTTTTGTAAGTAAAATTCCATTGATAGTGTCTTCACAGAGGCGGTTTCTAAGTTTGGTCTTATTCAAATTAATTTGAGAAAAAGTCCTCTCAACCGAAGCTGAGGAATGTGGTAACGTTAATATTTCAAAAACAAACTTCCCTAACCTTGGAAAAGCCATTTCCCCCGATTTCCTTTCCGTTTTTAATATTGTTTTCCAAAAGCTTTGCACATCCACTCCTTGTTGGAAAGAATATGAGGTAAAGTTAGTATTGCGTAATTCCCGCCATTCTAAGCCTATTAACGAAATGTCAGACTCTTCAATTAAATTGGGAAAAAGGCTGCAAAGCGGTGCAATTGAAGGGCATTTTTTTGCAATCACAACTTCTGAATCTATCCAAGAACACTTGTTAATTATACCATCATCAAAGTTAAATCGTTTATAAAATTGTCGTATAAGTTCAATATAAAAATTACGGCAGTTAGATTGAAAAATACTTATTTCTGAATCAGAAATATTTATATTGGAATTCGAAAGATTTACGTTAACTGTTGCACCTAAGTATATATCCTTTAAAGGTAAAAAGAAATTCGGATTATCAAATTCAATATTTGTAATTGGTGTTTTGTCGATATATGATCTTATCATATAGTTATCCAAAATAGTGTGTAACTAAAGATTTTTGGAGCTTATGTATCTGTGGCGATTCACTCTGAAAGAGCTTATTGAAGTTGTTAATCAGAGGCAAAATATACGACAGAAATTGAAAATACAACTTGTATACAGGGTTTAGCAATTTTTCCAAGATATTTTTGGGACTTTCAAGCTGGTCTAAGTTCACTACAAAACCAAAGTATATTTTTAAACTATCATAAAGCTCCAAAATTTTTAAAACAACTTGCTCTAATGAAAGCCATCTTGTTTGAGAAGGATGCAAGATTTTCTTTGGTTTTATTTCTAAAAGCTTCTGAACATCTATAAACTGTTCATTTCTTTTTGGGCTATTTGATATATAATTGTAAATATCACGTGTTAATTGCTCAATACTATTTGGGATTTTTAAACAAGCAGCTGATACCACTAAATTAAGAGAGTGACATACGCATTTTAAAACTACCAGATTGGGTGCATCGTCCTTCAGAAATTTTGCTACCGAGTGTCTTGCACCCGTCATTACTGCAGCACCATCGGCAGCAAACCCAATAAGGTTAGTTTTATAATCTATATCATTTTCAATCAATATTTTTTTAATGCTACTATATATAGAGACCGCATCTGCTGACTTCACTCTTAAAATTGTAAAGAAGCAGTCCTTAATATTAAATTTTTGGGAAAACCGCGCTACTACACTTAATTGTTTTGCGTTGCTCCGATCTGTTGATTCGTCAATATGCATCGAGAATTTCGTTTCCTTTAAAATTTTACATAAATTGGAGAATTGTTGCATTCCTAATACATGTTTGATTATCGCTGCAGTTTTTGTTCTCCGCATTTCAATTTGCCAATTACATCTGAAGAAAAACCTTTAAAGATTTTTGTAACGTGATCTACACAAATTAATGGCAAGTTATGTTCTGCACAAAACGAAGCCAGCTTCAATTCCAGCTCTTTAGTTTTACACGTAATACTTTTATTAGCAAAAACAGTTGCAATATTTGGCTGCATAAGAATTAATTTGGAAGCGTTTTTGTGCTTAGCACTTTCAACATGCGCAAATAAATCTTTTTTTCCTCCACTTGCCTTTAATTTGGTGTTGCACACTTTGCAAAATGCGGAGTTTTCTGGCTTTTCAATTAACCACGGTTTTAAAAGTGGATCATCCAGCCATAACCTAGTGAACGAATTTTCTTTTCTCATTTTCGTCTTTGGTAGATCTGGATCCGCGTCAGATGGGGTTTCTTCACTCCTCCCTACAACGAAATTGCTACAATTCGACTTCCTTTTCTTAGAAGCCTAGTTAAATTACTTTACCTGATGAATTCAAAAATCGCTTCATCTTTGCACTCTCATCTAAAACTCCAACACAACTGCCAAAGTGCCGCGTCCGCTGTACGCCAAATGAAATGACAACTGTTTTCAATATGTCACACAGAATACAGTCATGTCATCTCATTCTCAAAATAAAATTACAGTCCGAAATAAAACTATACTGAATTGAAGTTAGTTCCGCTTCTCGACTTTTCTTCACCACTATAAGTAATGCAGAATGCTAAAAACTTTTGAAGTCGCGCTTGGTTTAATTTGAAAATATTCTGATAAGCAAATATCTTGAAATTGAACACTGAAATCTTGCGATCTTGAACACGTACCAAAAATCTTGAATTTCAAGATAAATCTTGGAATCTGGCATCACTGTGTGCTACTTGAGTCGTCCCAGAATCGACGCGTGTACGAGAATTGGTCGCGAATGAGTAGAAGACCAGTCGTAGACGCGAAGTCGAGTCGTAGTCGCGTATGATACGAGTCGACCCGTGGAAGAAGGGCCTTATAGTCATATTTAACGGAATATTTAAGGACAGCAAACATATTAAACCGCAATAATTCTTTTAAACTCTAGAGCTTATTTTCCTAGCCTAACATCTTCACTTTACCATTAGCCCGTGTCCGCTTGGTCGCGGTCGGAATGGCCTGATATACTTTTCTGCCTTTCTTAATAATAATATTCTTAATTGAAAGTGTTAAATTTTACATCTTTAGCATATTTAGAACAATGTTCTACGCACTGAGCTATAGAGGATATCAATTCAAATCCAATTTTATACTTATAGGCTAGTGCCGATAGTTTTTTGGAAAAAAAATTAATAGCAGGGAGGGACCAGCAATGAAATGTCGTTAAGGTTATAACTAAAAGAAAAAACAAAATTTAAACTCTAAAAAAAGGGAACTGGTAAAATGGGGATGCTATTTAGGGGTTGAAAACGATTTTTTGCGATTTGCGGTGAAACATGACCAAATGAAATGAAAATGTTTAATACAAAAGTTGTAGATAATAAAAAGATCTAAAACTTTTGTATATAACATATTTTGACATAACCTCAAACTTTCCAAGAAAATGGCGGAAAATCAGATTTCAGTTTTTAATTTTTTTCTCCCGTAAAAATAATTCAATTTACATGAAAATTTGTAAGAGTATACTTTGTGTTGCGTTAAATAAGCAAGATTTTTTTTCTGTTTGAAAAACGGATAGTTTCCCAGAAAATAACATTTTTCGAAAAAAATACCCTTATCTTGCATGGACAACTTTATTGATGTTTTTTTCGAATTTTGATATTCAATAAGTGCTCATTTAACGATTGAAATGTCTAGTTTCAAATGGTCTATACATTTTGATACTTTATTTTCATTAAACCGCTTAAAATTACGAAAAACCGAACACCTGATTTTCGAATCACGTACATATTTCTCGATATTTTAAATTTTTTTCAAATTTATTAATTTTTTCTGTTAATGAGGGATTAAATTTTAATGACAGAACTTAAAGAAATTTAATTACATAAAGGGTGGCAGAACCATCCTGAAATTTTTAAATAAATAAGGAATAAAATAACAATTTCGTTTGAATTGAATTACGCCGTGACTAGGTAAATGTTTCCAGTTCCGTCATAAAATTTTTACAGCATCATACTCAATATGGTTTTGGGAGATTTTTTATACATTATTTATTTTAATTAATTTAAAAATTATAGATTGACAATATGGACGAACCGTGTTACTTCCAAAAAAGACGATCCAAATGATTTGTATGAAATCAAAGCAGGTGCTATCAATCGTTTGGTTCGGTCGAGCAAACAAAGATTTGACCACAAATACAAAATAATGGAAATATTAACAGCCGCTCACATTTATCGAAAATGTCAAGCTAGTTATAATAGACAAATTTAAATTTAATTTAAGGGTCATTCTTCCATGGTGACGGGTGGGACATTTTAACACATTTTTTTATATACATTCAGTTATTTTAAAGTGCAAACAAAGCACATAATACATAATGTCTTTATGATAGCATTCTTAGATATATTTTTTAAGATATGATGAAAGAAAACAACATAAATATATATTCTAACAGCAGTAGCGTACGCAGGATGAACCCACGGGGGGGGGGTTTCACAAAACATATTTTGTACACATATTGGGTAAAAAAATTTTTTCTCATGTAATAGGACTATGTACTTATATTATATTTTATGTTATTTCACTATAAAAATAATTACCTATAGGTATATTTTTATCGCAATTTTTTTATTGAAAATTGTGAAGAAACATAAATAATAATTTTTGACCATTTTTCGAATATCACAAAATGTCTTGTTTTTCTCCAAAAATCATGGTCTCGTGGTGTGCGCAAGACTTTAGACTTTGATTTAGGGCATTTTTACAATTTTTTTACCGAAAAGAAGGGAACTACTCTGAAAACTTGGCGGCGCGTAGTTTTTGAGTCAGAACATCGATTGGTGACATAAAAAAAAAATTTAAAAATTCCTTTTTTTTTCAAATTTTGGCCAAAAAAGGCCAAAAAATTGGCCAAAAATGCGTCCAATTGTTTTTTGCGTAATTTCATCTGAAAAGACGGAAAATTTCCTACAAAAATCTATATGGCCATCCCGAAACTCAGAGTTTGTCGAGAGCTATAAATAAATGAGAAATACGTGATTTTTGAAAAATCGCGTTTTTTTCAATAACAGTTGCAACTCCGAAACGGCGCAACCAATTGCGCTAAAAATTTTTTTGGTATATCACATCGAGTTCACGAACATATTCCCAAAGTTTGAGAGATATTTATTTTTTTTTGCTATCCCGATTGAAAAGAATCCACCATATATTATACATAGTTATTCGGAATATTTTTTTAATTGTTTAATAAGTTGATATATTTATTAATTATAATTTTTCCTATTATTATTGGAATCATGGCGGGTTTAACCCCCAGTAACCCCCCCCCCGCATACGCGCCTGATGTGACGGGTGGGACAGGCTAAACCCTTCTTGCTTTAGATACTTGCACTTTACGTTGAAATTCAGATCAAATAGTTCATATGAAGCCCTATTTTATTGTAGTATGATATTTGAGTTATGTCGCTAATTGTTTTCTAAAAAGAGGTAAGTTAAAAAACAATACGAACTTTTTTTATGAAGCTTAAAATGTTGTGACGGGTGGGACAGGGATCCGTGACGGGTGGGACGAGTAAAAAACTATACACACAAAACACACATTTAGACATATTTTATTAACTATTAAGTTATTTTTTGGACTTGGTGAAGGGAATTCATGTTCTACATCTCTTTCGCTTTATAGCTCAGCTGCTGGTTTTAAATCAACGGCACTTTCGCTAGAAGTATATAAGTGAATATTTGAGCTTGCATTCTTCACCTAATCGCACTTTTTTTTTGAATTGAATGGAAAAATCAATATTCAACTGGGAAAAATATAAAAAGTAATAATTTTATTTTTTACTACACGCATATTTCCGAATACTATGGAGCTTTAACAATACTTAAAGCCTAAAATTTATGTGATTTCCGTCACTTTTTTTTATCTTGGTGTCATATTCCATGGAATGACCCTTAATTAAATTTATTTAATGTAAGTAATATTATATGACACTAAGTTCTGTCATTAAAATTTAATCCCTCATTAACAGAAAATATTAAAAACTTTTAATAGAATTGAAAAAATCGAGAAATATGTAGGTGATTAGAAAAATCAGGTGTTCGGTTTTTCGTAATTTTAAGCGGTTTAATGAAAATAAAGTATCAAAATGTATAGACCATTTGAAACTAGACATTTCAATCGTTAAATGAGCACTTATTGAATATCAAAATTCGAAAAAAACATCAATAAAGTTGTCCATGCAAGATAAGGGTATTTTTTTCGAAAAATGTTAATTTCTGGGAAACTATCCGTTTTCCAAACAGAAAAAAAATCATGCTTATTTAACGCAACACAAAGTATATTCTATTCTTACAAATTTTCATGTAAATTGAATTATTTTTAAGGAGAAAAAAATTAAAAACTGAAAACTGATTTTCCGCCATTTTCTTGGAAAATTTGAGGTTATGTCAAAATATGTTAAATACAAAAGTTTTAGATCTTTTTATTATCTACAACTTTTGTATTAAACATTTTCCACTAGGAGGTCATGTTTCACCGCAAATCGCAAAAAATCGTTTTCAACCCCTAAATAGCGTCCCCATTTTACCATTTCCATTTTTTTCGAGTTTAAATTTTGTTTTTTCTCTTAGTTATAACCTTAACGACATTTCATTGCTGGTCCCTCCGTGCTATTAATTTATTTTTTTTCCTCATTTAAATCCGCTTTGGCACTAGCCTATTAGCCTTGTACATAGCTGATATATGTATAATTGACTAAGAATCATTGCCTGCTCAACACTAAAAGTCAACAATTATTACCTTGATATTTTTTGATCCATTTGCCTTCCTTGTGCATGCAGTCCACAAATCATTTGGTTCAGCGGTCTTGTATTTGTTTGTATTCAAGAACACTCCCAGGCAGTGTCTAAAATTATCTTCCCCAAGAGCTGTATGCAGCATTGCAAAAACTGCAGCTGTCTGTAATTTAAAGATTACTTAAGTAAATAGTATTACAATAACAAATTCAGCCTCACCTTGTCTATGTAAAATTCCTCATTATTACCATCTTCGTTAGTTCCATTAACTATACTCTCCCAGCCCTGAATAGCATCGATATCAAGTGCCTTTGTAACCATATGTATTAAGTGTTTCTCCTCCATTGGCCATTCGGGTTGCAAAGGAGATAATGATAATATTCCGATATATTTAATAAGTCCTTCCCACAGCCAAATATCCTTATAATATTTCGGTGATGTTATTCCTCCAAAAAATTGCTTAACTATCGCTTCAGACACTTTTACCGCAGATGAGTGATATTCTTCCGTCGTTATTGTTGCCGGATCTGTCAGAAAGGATGATCTCAAACTAACCAGTCCCAAAGATGATATAAGATCCCGATCCAGTGATGGAAGAGCAACAAAGTCCACCTTCGTTAATGGGTATGCAACTTCCAACCAAGTCTGCAGATACTCCAGCACATCTCTTGAAGTATGCAGAATGAAGCTAGACCGAGGAAGAAGATCCCTTGGGGCGTAAAATGTGTAGGATGGAGCCTTCTTAATTGCCCCATATGCAGTCGATTGACTCATCGAGGTCAAGTTCTTGGAGTTGCTAGTCGCATTTGTAGAAGACACATTTTTCGTAATTATATTTAGATTTAGCGAATGCGACAAGGCAGTTATGTTCTTAACAGGCTTCTTATCTGTCCTAAATGGTATGCTGTCACCAAATGCCGATTTGGCATGCGATGTACGCGTTAAGAGTGTTGGGGTAGCTGTTGTCGCTACTTGATATGTAGATGATGGTTCCAAGGTTTCCCTCTGAAAGTCACTTACAACCCACGCAACTGCATCGGCAGGTAGTGGGGGAGTCTCTATGAAGTCGTCCCGCAACTGTTGATTCATGCAACAAATAAAATTTTTTTTAATGAGCAGAAGGGTTACATTGAAACAACAAAGTGAAGGTAATTCTGCTGCCGTAAAAGAACGCGCCAACCCTAGCAGAAGGTGTGCTATATATTCCGGCACCCTCTTTGCACTTATTAAGGGTTGTTGTCATAATTCTGCCGAGTGTGGCAAATACTTATGTGCGAATTAGGTTAACACTTACCAGACCGGTTCCCATGTAGAATCCGACATCATCCGTTGCATGCACGATGGAATTTGAAAGTCCAATGTGGAATCGATCCCTAAAGACAGATACTCGAAAAGGTGCTCGCACATGGGGCTCATCAAAGCAGGGAAAAGCTTTCCTTGCACCGCTGGGTTTGAATACAGTTGCAGACAACAGTCTACAGGGGATCCAATGTTATTCTGGTTTTTTCTTAATGCATGTATATCTCAATCGTGTATATCCTACCTCTGCAGGCCGTTGCTGCTCTCATATTGATCCACGTAGAATCCTTCGGGCTCTGGATTTAGCTTTGAATACCATCTTAAATTGAGTGTGTAATTTGTCTTCTTTTTTAGCTTGTCTTTAACTTCAATGTACAGCTGCTGTCTTGGTGGATATTCCAGTACTTTAACAATTTTTAAGGCGGTTTTAGACCCAACAATAGCCTAAAGTATGATTAGGTCATCAAGGCCAATAAATGTGTTTATAAAAGAATGGCAACTTTACCTTTTCGGTCACGTTCAGATCCTGTATGTGTATCACTATAAAATTCGTTTCTTTTTCTATGGTCAGTTCTATAGTCACTTGACCTAAAAAATAAATAAATAAATTATATTGGTGGGCAAGGAGCTCAGGTGCGGTTTTATCAAGGAAATTGTTTCTCATTTCAGTAAGTGTATTATGTGTACATATACGAAATATATAGATATATATGGAATATATTGTTACCTTTTACATCTAATGTTGTGAGGTTTGGATGTATTGTCAGCGTGTATCGATTTGGTCTGACAAAGTTGGGCAGCTCCGACTCCAACCATGGAAATGGTTCACCATTTGTTGCTATAGGATTAAATGGTTGTGTACTATTAAAATGTTCCGGCACATAGCCTGGAGGTACTTTACCCGCACAGGAACAATCTGTAAAGAGATAATATTGCCTTAATTGATGGAAGAGAATAATTATCATAAAAAAAGGTTTGTTAATTTCCTTACACATGGAATAAGAACAAAAAGTTAATATGACTTGGTATACCATTCTTTACTAATTTGAGGTTTTTTAGGGGAAGTATTTCTCATTAGGATAAAATTTCATTCTTTGTTTGTAGAAATTAGAATTTTTTTTTTAGTAATTTTAGTGAAATAATTTACAGAAATTGACTTGGTTGAGTAATCACATATCACGTTGTTGTTTCCCTTTGTAAATTGTAATTTTTGCTTCTTTATTATTTTTGTAATACGTTGAAAATGTTAGACTGCTAAAACAATTAGTGAAGAAGCTTGCAAAGTTTATTGTATGTGTACGATAAGCTTAACTTGAGTCTTTTCTTGATTAACTTTACTTTTGTGTGCTTAATTCTGCGAAAACTTACAAAATTTTATTACCCTTTAGAAAAGAGCCAAGAATTTAAATTTTAATGGTTGGTGCCTAGAAGAGTTTGACATTGGTAGTTACACTGGCAGTTAGATTTTTTGTTTACTATATACTATACTAACTTTTTATGTGAAAGTCTAAGCTTAGGTGTCACCCTTTATACTATGTCATGGTGCAATGTCTAGTAGTAAGCTTAGCTCGAAAATAGAAAAGGGATGATATGATAGGTTAAATGTATAGTCTACATCTTTTTTTAACACATAACACTTAAAAAACAAATTATTGAACGGGCAGAGAGAACGGGCCACAGTTATCCGTTAAGACCCCCTCTCAGTGAGAGAAATTAAAGTCCTGGAGATAAGATGTCGAGTTTTATCGAGAGTTATTTTCACTAGTATTGTTGACTTCATCTAGGCAGAAATCATAGAAATTGGAACAGCTGGTTTGATGAATTCAAATAATTACACATAGGTAATAACCCCATAACTGAGGCCGATCTGGATCGTGTCTCTGCCAATCTGCAGGAAGCGATCGTGACAGCCTTTGAAAGCAGCTGTCCTGTGACAACGGAAGGGTTGCATGGTGGAAAAGTGATCTCTGCAGAAAAATAAGAGAAGTTAGGAAACTATTCCACAGGGCCAAGATCTCGGGTAAGTGGGACCTCTACAAGAAAGCCCTCACGGATTACAACAAACAGTTGAGAAGATCCAACCGAAGGCCATAGAAAGCCTTCTGCGGAGACAACTTTTCAGACTCCATGACGTTACACAAAGTTCTACCTAAGGATCATTCAAATGGAATTATCTCCATCTCCAGGTTACATTTCCCAGGCTCTAGTGACTGATTCTGGATTGGCCTTAAGTGGATCGAAGATAGTTCTTGCCCACCGGTCCTATAATAGGAGCAAACGCCTGGCAAATAGGATTTTCACTTCGGTGAGATCGAATGGGCCATTGGCACTTTCAAGCCCTTCAAAGCTGCTGTGAAAGACCAGCTCTCCACGGATCTTATTTAGAGAGGCTTAGAGAGATTCTACTAATATTGTTACAAGTATTCCGCTGTTCTGGAGAGAGGCTAGGGTGGACTTTATCTCTAAACCGGGGAGAAGATCGTATAAGGAAGCAAACTGCTATCGACCTATCAACCTCTGTTCCTTTCTCCTGAAAACTATGGAGAAGGTCTTAGACAGGCATATTAGGGAGGGTGTCTTACAGCGAACCCACTACACTGCTTGCAATTTGCCTACCGGCCAGGCAGATCTACAGAGAATGCCATTTACGTGCTAGTGGGAGATATCGAAAGGTCCCTCCGAGTCTCTTTGCGCTTTTGCAGATATCGAGGGTGCGTTTAGCAACATTACTTTTGAGGCGATCAATGAAGCCGCAGCAAAAAAGGGCATTTAACCCTCCACTGTGAAATGGGTCATGTCGCTGTTTTTGTTTTTCAAGCTGCTAGGTACTCACTATCCAGGTGTGTGTCCAGACTTGTATTAATAAAGCCCAAAATAGCTCGACAATCGCTATTTTCTCGTATAGTCAAGCTTCCCTGTTGGCTATTAAATTCCACAGGGTGTTATCAAAGCCTGTCCCGGAACATTAGGCCGCCATTCACTGGGAGGAAAGCGCGTGCGCAATCCTTTGAATTCCCAATGTTTAGATGAATGCGCATATGTGTGTGGATGATATGACACGCCATGATTACGCGCGAGAAATCATGTGCATTAAACCGACAGTTTTCCATTCCACCTCAGCCACAAATTGTACACACGCGCAATGCTGTCGGTTGGAGTGGCTTAAACTGTTCGAAGTCCGTAGTCCATTCGCGCGTTTGGGTGTCGAAACAGAACACGGGTTTGAAACTAGTACCAGCGAGCAATATTATTATTGCTCGCTGCTAGTACTTTCCATTTATGTTTTTTGTGTCGCTGATTACGAAAATAGGGGTCCCTGAGTCCGAAAATTAGAGCGTCACCTTTGAAAATGCAGAAATAAACTTTTTTTAATTTTTAAAACTCAAAACGTAAAACTCAATATTGTTTTTATTATGTTTCGATTTATGGATAGTTTAATCCCCTTAAAAACGGGCGTTGGAATAAATTTCGCAAATTTTTTAATAGTTGTAGTACAGTACAGCTGGACTGGAAAATCGGGGTATGCGCCCAAAAATTCTTGGAAGGATGATTTTTCATAAATCGTTAATGGAGCATAAAAGAAGCTTATTTCTAAATTTGAGGGAAATTTCGAGTGGACGTTTTTTGGAAAACTCAAAAAAATTTTGAAAAGCGTTTTTCTCTGAATCTACGCATTTTAGAGAAAAGTTGTTTAAACAAAAAATGTAGAGGACATTGTTACCTACAATTTGTTTCATAGAGGTCAGGCTGTACAACTTCAAATACAGAAGCTAGGTGGCGCCAAAGTTTCCAAAAAAGTGTTTTTTCGGTTTTTGTCCCAGAAAAAATGGTTTTTTTACAAAAGTGTAAATCAGTAAATTGTTCCTCTTAAAAATGTCTACAACATTTATTTAAACTTTTTTTCCCTCCGACTTACCGTAACAAAGTTATAGCGTGCTGAACTGTGAGAATTGTGCTCTGAAGATGGCACACAGGTTAATTTGAGTACAGTTATAATTGGTACGTTGCGATTGAATGAGATATGATTGTTTAAACTGACGCTTACACTCTCGAAAACTCGCATAGCAACTGAAAAATGGACGCTTCTTAGTAACAATAGCACCGTTAACTACGCAGCGTAGCATTTACTGCTTATAACTTTGGAACGGTAAGTCGGAGGGAAAAAAAGTTTAAATAAATGTTGTAGACATTTTTAAGAGGAACAATTTACTGATTTACACTTTTGTAAAAAAACCATTTTTTCTGGGACAAAAACCGAAAAAACACTTTTTTGGAAACTTTGGCGCCACCTAGCTTCTGTATTTGAAGTTGTACAGCCTGACCTCTATGAAACAAATTGTAGGTAACAATGTCCTCTACATTTTTTGTTCAAACAACTTTTCTCTAAAATGCGTAGATTCAGAGAATAACGCTTTTCAAAAACTTTTTGAGTTTTCCAAAAAACGTCTACTCGAAATTTCCCTCAAATTTAAAGTTAAGCTTCTTTTATGCTCCATTAACGATTTATGAAAAATCATCCTTCCAAGAATTTTTGGCGCATCAATATTACATCTGTACTGTACTATTGGTATTTCATCAAACATAAAATTTAATCTAGGGATAGTGTTATCCCCTTAACGGTTGAAAATAATTTATTTTTGCATGACAATACGCATTCAATCGAATTGGAAGCCTAAATTTGGAAAAACAATTTTTTACAAATTGTTTACATATTTTTTAATTCCACCCGATTTAGGGGCGGTTTTAACCCTTATCATAAAATCTGGCGTAAATTGGTATTAATCACCAAATAAATATTAAAGATATCAACTGCACAAGAATTCGGAATGGCACTTGGACCGTTCAAAATTTTACAAATTCCACACGCCACGCTTCAAGTGCCAAAACAACAACATTCCTCTTCACTTTTTTATCTCCTTGGAAAGCTTAAAATCTTGCGTGCTATCCCGCAGGAAAGAATGTGTAGTGTGTGGGCGAAAAGTTTTTTGCAGAAATACGCGCAATCCGGAAGGAAAACCGGGCGTTAGCTCCTTGCAGTGGCGCGTGCGCTTTCTTCTCAGTGTATGGCTTACTATTGGTAATGAGACCCCAGACTCCTCTCACCTATCTTATCTTTTTTCTATCCTTTCAGCTAAGCTCACTAGTGCACATTGCACCATGACGTGAATGGCATGGCGGACTGCTAATATAAAAGGTGACACGTGGGCGTGGGCTTAAGTTTTCACCTAAAAAAAGTGACCTCAAATAAAATTGAAGAGCTTTTTATAAAAACAGCATATGAGCCCTTGAGAATCATAGTGGCGTAAGTCAATTTTAAATTATTCGGAGTAACCATTTTCATTCTCAGCAATGTGCCGCTTTTGTTTGCAATGATAACAATACGCTGCCTTCAGCAGTTCTAACGGTAACTTGTAGCTAGTTTAAATATGGTGCTGAACAGGGAATGCGTAAATGATAAATTTTAGTCTTAACTCAGTTTTTGAAAATTTTTGACTTTCGCCACTAGGATTCTCAACGGCTCATATGTCAAAAAATAAAGTTTTTCAGCAGAACAAAAAAACGAGACTGACTTAAGATGTTTGTGGTTGTTTTTGGTGGGATTAAAGAAACTTTAAAGTATCGTAGTTCTTGACACAAGATGTATTCGCAGAAACGTAATACACAGCGACAAAGCTTACTCATTTCTTCAACAGATGGCGTTTTCATCTCAATTCGAGCAAAAAGTGACATATGCTGTTTTTGTAAAAAGCTCTTCAATTATTTTCACATGTTACATTGAAAACCCAATTTTAGCTGTGAAACTTTTGAATATTATCGAGCTTTAAAGAAATTAAATGCTTCCTATATCCAAAACAAATTTACACAAAACTCTTGAACCCATAATTTAAAAATTTAAATTCTTAACCTGTGGTAGAAAATTTGCAATTGTCTGCCTGACCTAGTGCGCATCGAATGTGACTATTTTATGTTTTAATAAACCCTGATGTCAATACCCACAATTTACGACTCTGTCCAATGCTCACCGTCGAACCCAGGTGCCCCTACCGAATTCGTTGAATAAATGCTTTGTGTTATGGGGGAAGTCGTTTCTTTGGTATTACACTCGACAGGTAAAATCCAGAAAAGAGGAAGGTAAACTTTTTGAGATATATAGCCAATTTCACCTTATGCAGGGTGGTCAACTGCGATTGACCCATTTTAAGTATTCATAACATTTTTTTGTGAATTTTTGGTTATAGAGAATATTTTAGAAGTTTTAAATGCTTCGTTAAAGTGTGTAAGTAGAAAGAAAAATGGCGGTATAAAATGTTTAAATGTATAATTTAGAATTCATCTCAGGGTGCGTAAATGCAAGCATCAAGGATTAGTTTCCATATAAATAGGTCATTATTACTGCGACTACTGCGGCTGCAAATACATGAAAGCTGCCAGCGAGCAAAATTCTAAGCACCCAGCCACAAGCAAAATCTGAAACAATTCATCTGATAAAGCAAAGTCTGGCCAATTTAGCAAACATATGCCAGAAAATATATGCAGTTAAGGCAGTTATGTGAACTGTTGAACACACAGACTCGAGTTTCTTCGCCTCTTGTGCCCCGTCCTTTCTAGTCCTAGCATACCAGAAAAATCTAACGATTTTTCAAGGTGTGAAATCGTGATGCGAATGAAACCAATTCACTGCCATATAAATTTTTTAAGCGCGCCTAAAGAAGTTTTACTTCAAAAATTTTGTACATCGTTTAATGCAATTTCATTTACTAATTTCACTGCACTGTATCGATGATGATGTTGTAATTCAGTAAAATCAATAAAGTGTATTTGCAAATATGTAAATAAGGAAACTGACCAACCGACATTCAGGGTTGAAGATCTAGACGGGGTGATAAGATACGAGTCGGGACGATACATTAATAGCTCTCAGACAGTCTGGAGGATTTTGTTTTCCTATTCACGGAAGATTTCTTCCTGTCATGTTCCTTTCTGTACATCTCGAAAACGGGCGAAGAGTTTATTTTACCGAAGATAATATTATTGACAAAATCATCAAACCTCCGAAAACTACAAACCTCTGCCAAGTTGATGACTTTGGAAAAATACTTTTATATTGCGAAGTTCCGGCGTACATATGTACTATGTATGGAAAAATAACAAGTTTTGTAGAAGGACACCCAATAAAATTGTGGTAGAAAAACCGAAATAGTTTATCAAAATACGTAAAAGACAAGTCGAAGGAGAAAGAGGAAATATTGAGGTGTTCCTTAACATTGTTTATAATTGATGTCCAGTGGCGTATTTTAAAATTTTCGGGAAATTGGTTGTACGCTACCCCTAAAAACAAAAAAATCCGTTTTTGGCTAATATCTCTTAAACGGCAAGTCTTATCATAAAATAGTGTTTACAAAGTGTGTAGATTATGCGATTATCTACAAAAAAAGATATTATACATTTTCCCGTACGAATTGCCATTCATGAGATATCACCGTTGTAAAGATTTGAAATACTCATATCCCCTCATCCTTTTATTTAATACTAGCAAAAAACCCGCGTGCGTTCCAACGCCTTTAAATAAAAAAAAGTTTATGTGTGCACTGTCCGCGGTAGGAAAAAAGTGAAAGAAACAACAAATCTTGGAAAAATGATTTTGGATACCATATAAAAATTTAGAGTTACCTATAAAAAATATTGTAATATTTCTTCTCGAGCGTTCTCGGATTCGTCAGGGATTAATTGGAACAATTTGTTTCTTTTTAACAACTTTAGTTTTAAAACAAAACTTTTTGCACATATGCCCTGCTCTTCCTCTTTTACTTCCCCCTCTTCCCAATTTTCTCGATGGTTCAGTTAGAACAAGCGTACTGAATTGAGATGTGATGCTGCGTTATGGTTATATGTACCTATTGTATGTATTCAAGTAGATGCCACTGAACATGAAACTTCTCGGTGAATAGGAATTTTAATTTTCACTTTTCGGTTAGCCGTTACACTGCCCCCTTCTTACTTAGTGTTCGTCCCGAACACAGTTTCCGTCCTGTTCTTACCGGTCGAAATTTTTGGATGCGATAGATGGCATCGTTTAACCTCGTGATTGCAGTGGAGGGCCCTCCTATATTCTTTGTAGATTTTGGCGATTTACCTTTTATTCGTCGAGGATTTTATAAGTACACTCGATAGCGTGGCAACCTTCACGACAATAGGGGAAATGACCAAGATACACTATGTTCAATGTTCTTCCATTTGGAGCTAGGATGTGAAGATTTTCAGATTTCGCAACTCTTGAACAACCTGCATACAGCTGACCGGAAATGACGCTTATTTGGTAAAATTCGTCGCCATATTGGCGCCGAAATTTTAAATTTATAAGTTTCGTTCATAAATTCGTTATTTACTACCTTAAAAACCCCAGATACCGATTTTCATTGGAAACGGAATACATATAATTCGCAAACTTATCGGCCATATTGGTGCGGCCATTTCTAATTTATAAGTTTTGATTACAAATTCGTTATTTGCAACCCTAAACACACTTAGATATCCAGTTTCATTGGAATCGGACCACAATTGGCAAATTCGCCTGCCATGTTGGAGCGGAAATTTTGAATTTATAAGTTTTGATCATAAATTCGTTATTTGCAACCCTAAAAACCCCTAGATATCCACTTTCATTGGAATCGGAATACAATTTGAAAATTTCGTCCGCCATATTGGCGCGGTCATTTTCTATTTATAAGTTCTGATCATAAATTCGTTATTTGCTACCTTAAAAAACCACAGATACCGATTTTCATTGGAATCCGTACGCAATTGGCAAATAAGTTAGCGGGCGCACTAGTCATCGCAGAGCTTCGAAATTTTGCACGAAGGTTCGTGAGGGTCTCCCATGATGCACCTCGAAGCCCGATTTTTAAATTCAAAATGGCCGCCCAAAAATGACCGCAATTCAAAATGGCCACCCAAATATGAATTTGCAAATTGTGTTCCGATTCCAATGAAAATCGGTATCTGGGGGTTTTGTGGTAGCAAATAACGAATGTTTGATCAGAACTTATAAATTCAAAATGGCCGCTTAAATTCAAAATGCCCACCCGAATTTGCCAATTGTGTTCCGATTTCCATGAAAATCGGTATCTGGGGGTTTTTAAAGTAGCAAATAACGAATTTATGATCAGAACTTATAAATTCAAAATGGCAGCGTCAATATGGCGGACGAAATTTTCCAATTGTATTCCGATTTCAATAAAAGTGGATATCTAGGGGTTTTTAAGGTTGCAAATAACGAATTTATGATTAAAACTTCTAAATTCAAAATGGCCGCACCAATATGGCCGCTTAGTTTGCCGATTGTATTCCGATTCCAATCAAAATCGGTATCTGGGGGTTTTCAAGGTAGCAAATAACGAATTTATGATCAAAACTAATAAATTTAAAATTTCGGGGCCAATATGGCGGACGAACTTTAGCAAATAAGTGTCATTTTCCTGTCAGATGTATCTAGGTTGTTCAAGAGTTGGGAAATCTGATTCTTCACATCCTAGCTCCAAATGGAAGAACATTGAACATAGTGTATCTTGGTCATTTCCCTATTGTCATGAGGTTTGCCACGCGATCGAGTGTACCTATAAAATCCTCGACTAATTAAAGGTTAATCGCCAAAATTACAAAGAAAAGGGAAGAAACCTCCACTTAGGGTTTTTCAAAACCCGGTCTTTTTTGGATTCGCCGAATCCGAATCCTTAAAACTGAGAACCGCCGATTCCGGTTCCGATTCCGATTCCAAGTAAAAACTCACAATTTTAATTTAAAAAAAATATATATTGTATTAATAGTCCCATAAATAGTTCGAAAAAAAGCCCTTCGCGCAAAATACCGCACGCGTTTTTTTTACCATAAATGATTTTATATATTTTTATGAGGGAAACATATTTAATTCTATAACTCAGAAACTATGCATTTTAAGAGAAAAATTGATAGAATCTTTTTTGTAGATAAATAACTGATTTAACTTTCTTGTTTAGAATTTTTTTTGTAAAGTCTATATGTACGGAGAAATAGTGCTTCAAACTTCATATATCACTCTCGTTGCACTATATTTCGTTAATGGTTAATTCTACATAGAGCACGCCATTATCTATAATTTTTGTTATAGCATTTTTTACGTAGCGCTAATATTTCAAGAATTACAGCACGTTAAGTGTCGAAAAACGTAAAATCAAAAGTAGTATTTTTCCAATATCTTTGTAATTACACGATTTATTGCAAAACTGATTATAACGCTTTTCATGCGCAATTGCATTGCCCACATTTTTTGTTCCTGGAGGGCTGTGGAAAATAGTTTGTGCTTATAACTTCAAAAGTAAAGGCCGTAGCATAAAAATTGTCCAGACCTTATTCATAGGAAATTGTCCAAGCCAACACCCAGAACCTACCAAGATTTTTTTTTTTTAAATTTTTAAATTTTGAGTCAAGTTGTTACTTTTAATTACCAAAGTTTCTAACAGATGGAACAACTAATTTTATTTTTTGTTATAATCAAGAATATTTATTTTAATAGTTAATTTCATATCGAGCGATCGGGGAATCGGGATTCGGCGAATTTCAGAAACGGACCCCTATTCCGAATCCCAGGGGAAAGATTCGCCGAATCCGATTCCGAGTTATTCGGTATGAGAAACCCTACCTCCACTGCCATCACGAAATTAAACAATGCCATCTATCGCATGCAAAAAGTTCGATCGGTAAGAACGGGACGGAAGCTGTGTTCGGAAAGAACACTAAGTGAGATGGGGGCAGTGTAACGGCTAACCGAAAAGAGAAAAACAAAATGATAGCCCGCCCCCCACGCAGGTTGAATTTTAAATGGAATAGAATGGAAACATGGGTTTTCATTTTTTTAGATTCAACCAAGCGTTGGGCACTTGATTTCCATCGGTTCAAGGTGAAACTTGGTATCCTTAGGTTTTCGATACCGCTGAATACGAATATCATATCAAAAACCGATTTTGACTAATGACAGCTGTCGATAGAAATTAACCATATAAAAGGTATCCAAAATCATTTTTTCCAGATTTGTTTTTTCTTTCACTTCTTTCCTACCGTGGACAGTATACACATAAACTTTTTTTATTTAAGGGCATTGCAACGCACGCGGGTTTTTTTCTAGTATCAAATAAAAGAATACAAATTTACCTAAATTTACCTAAAAGATGAACCTAATTACGTTGCTCTACGATAATAAGTCTAAAAGTTATCCAAGTTTAAGTAAATTTAAAATAGAAAAATCTGTATCTTAGTGGATAGTGCGGATAGCTCCCCTTTCTGGAACAATTTTTTTCTCCAAATACATCCCGGAATCACCCCTGAAAATATAAGCAACGTAGTCCAACAGAGGATTTATTGAACGTCTGATGACCTAAGTATGTATATACAAGTTGCGAATAAGGGGATATGAGTATTTTAAATCTTTCAGCCCTCTATGTTCCCCTGTTTTCTAGGAAAAAATATAGTGAAAATACAGTGATTTGAAAACTTTGAAAAGTATTTGCAAGTTCACAATTGTATCTACCTAGCGAGCTCTATCGGTACTCATTTTTTAGAGATTTTCATAACGAATATGTTATACTAAAAGTTCACAGGAACGGAGATATTCAAAGAAGTATTGACCCTATTTTATTTACAATATAATTTGTAACGATGCCAGAGACTCACAGGCTTTCATCTAATTACGCTTTAGTACATTCTACTAGTTTGGTTCAACAATATTAAAAAATTGTAAGAAATATAAAAACCAGAAAAAAACTACACTTCAAAGAGAGTCTTTGGGATAGAAATAAAATGTTAATAAAGTTCCTTTTGAAGCTTCAACGGCAAAAGACAGATTAGTCTGGAAAATTGTTGTAGGATTATGCTGGTTGTCCTATGTATAAAGAAAATCCGGAAGAATTTCCCAAGAAAATCCCTTACATAAGTTCCTAAGCTTGTCTTGAACGAGCATTTCGCTGTATAAACGTTGAATGAATGCTTTTATTACTTTGCTAATCCCACTTTTGATTATTCACTTATTTTAGTACAAAAGTGTTATTGTGGCTGAGTAAATGGATAGTAAAGTGGAGTAAAAAAATATAGTTTAATGTTGAAAACATTTTCTGTTAAATAAAAAAATAATATTTGTGTTAATTTACAGGATGTTTCGTCAGAGGTTTTCGTACAGGCTCAGGATACAAAAAATTCTTGCATGTTTTCGAGATAAGAAAACTGAAGACATATCAGCGGTGTAAATATTTGTGTGGAACTAGACATTGACCGATCGCCAGCCAACAGATACACGGGGGATTAACACGTTGTTTTATGCTTCGTGTCGGAACTGTAATACACTGCTGGAAGGGCGAATACATCCTCCTCGTGGGGGCGATCGGAAACAGAGTACCAGGACTTCTGGCTAATGGTAGTCGGACGGATATAGAAACTCTCTCTTAGAAAAATTACCCTACTCCAAGGTGGTGATATGCCGAGAGATGCATGGCCAAGGGGGTGTTTGGTAAAATATCCGAACTTTGAATACCTGGCGTTCCCCAGTTTCAATGAGGTTGCGCAAAGTATACGGGCAAGCTGTGGGTGACCTATTTTCCCATCTTTTCGTGGATCCAACTATGGATAATATTAATAAAAAAAGTAATCGGCTTAATGCAGCTCCGACAGCATCAACGTCGTCCATTGTGACGGCATCTCAACTGACCAGTGGGACATAAGAGAAAACAATTGCTTCAAATAGCGGAGTCATTGGGTAGGCGAATTGTCAGCCCCTGAAGATGTGAGTCCTTAGACGCACAATGCGTCTGCAGCGCTTCCGAGGCTTTTAACAGATGAAGCTTGGCAAACCTGGGTTTGTCCAATTCACCCATACCCAAAAAAGCAAAATCAAAAGGCCTATGTGGAAAAACCTTTGACTCCCCGAAAAATTGCAGATCGCCCGAAACAGGCCGGCTCGTTTCACTTTTAACCAGGTGGTAAGCTGTGCCAAGCTTGATCTACTACCACGCCCTTGCACCTGAGCAATTGAGACAGCTGCAGGAGGCGATCATTGACGCCGTCATTGAAAAGGTAGGTCGAGAGTCAAGCCGGTATTCGAGGCAAGCTTCGCAAGAGTAGGCTGGCTGGTGTTAGTCTGCTCAAACCCTGGCACCGCGGAATAGGCGAGGAGTAACGACTCCGACATCAAGGCAAAAGTGCTCTTGATATCACTCTGGCAGAAGAAGGTGACTTCCCTCAAACCCATGTGATTCGAGGCTACTTCCCCCAGAGTGTTACACTAACCAATGAGAAAGTGCTGGTGACTATCGCCGCACAAAATTCGGTTTCCGCCGACAAGTCGGAAGCAGGTAAATGAAAAAATTCTCCACTTTATCAAGGTGGTCGACAGCGCCTCCATAGCTAAGTTGATTAGTCTGAAGATTAAGATCGACTTTCGATTCTCCCATATCAGACTGACTCAAGGATGCTCTTAAAACCGTGTACACACCGGCCCAAACGAAGGCGAACGAATGGGATTCTATGACATTCGTTGGTTCTAAATGGACAGCTTAGCGAAGGCTCGTTGGCGTTGGCTTGCAACCCGTAGCGTAGCGGAAACATCAAGTAAATAGGCCATTCGAGCGAATGCGGTGTGGACGGGCGCGGCGTCGAACCCAAACGAAAATTTTGACTAGTCTGGGGTATCATCAGTTTATATAGCCAGACAAGCTAAGAGCACCGGGCTTGTCAAACGCTGTCGCGCCAAGGGGACATCATCCACCCTGTGCAAGACTTTCGTGGAGAAGCATCTTACCCTTGCTCTTATTCAGGACCCTTGGGTAACTGATGGCAAAGTCAGAGGACTTACCACCGGTTAAAGTAAAGTAGTATATATGATCGGAGATACCTCCTGCGACATACCTCGCGATGCCTTGGGAATAAGCCCCAGGTCTTAGACAGGCTAAATAACTAATAAGACCCCTTTGCCTTAAAGGGCGTTATCACCTTAAATAGGGTAGACCTTAGGCTGTTGGTGGGATAGCTGACAGGCCATGAAGGGCTGGGGTATAACGTCCACGACCTAGGACTGTCTCAGGAGACAGAGTGCCGACTCTGCATGGAAGGCGACGAGACTTTCACACATGTTTTCTGTGAATGTCCTGCTCTGATGCTTTTTTTATGTGAAAGAGTCTAACCTTAGGTGTCACCCTTTATTCTACCAGTCCGTGATGTCGTTCACGTCATGGTAAGCTTAGCTCGAAGATAGAAAAAGGATATGATAGGTTAAGGGCGGTCTGGAGAATGCATGAGGAGGAGGCAGTGAGCCTTGCGTTTGAGCTCTTGGATATTGTATGAGTTCATTTTTTTATGCAGCCAGCTGAGCCACAACCGTCGAGGTTTATTTATTTATTTATTTATTTATTTTCTGAAGAAACAACAGATACACATTACAAAAATAGATTCGAGATTAGAAACCACAGATTACAATACAATATATATCCTAAACGTTTCTTACTGAGATAATGTAATAAGATAGCTTACCAAAATATGATACAATGATACAAAACTGATATGTGACAGAGGGAATGAAAATACTTTCAGAATTACAATAATCTTACATTATGTTACAGCAATAAATTTATAGATGATAAAAACTAATGTCTGTTAAGAATGTGTAAGATCTTACGCTTAAATTCTGCCTCCTTAGTAATACATATATCTATATCCAGAAATTTAATATTATACTGCTCACACATTCTGTACAGAGGAGCTCTCTGACCGGCGTTGGTTCTAGCTTTATTAAGAAAGAACAGATCTTTCGAACGAGTGGCCCGCGAGGGAATCCGGAAACAAACTTGAGATAAAAGATCAGGGGAATCTATCTCAGATGTTATAAGTTTTCTCAGAATTATTGCATCGTGAAGAGATCGTCGATCTTCCAGACCTGTGAGGGATGTTTTTATTAATCTGGCGTCGTAGGCCAGTTTACCATATTTTAGGCGGAAACTCAGTGCTCTAGTAAGTTTTTTCTGTAACATTTCAATTTTATCACTATAAACTTTATAGTATGGGTTCCAGACCGATGAAGCATACTTCAAGTGTGATCTTACTAACGATTGGTACAGTAGACGGTAGGTAGATAATTGTTTAAAATTCTTGGTCGATCTAAGTACGAAGCCAAGCATCTTGTATGCTTTAGATACAGTATTGTTAATATGTACGTCGAAAATCAACTTGCTATCAAAAATAACACCAAGATCACGTATTTGTTTTACTCTGATAAGAATAGTATTATTTAATGTGTAATCAAAACTGACATGGTTTGTATTTCTTGTAAAGGTAATGACTTGACATTTATCTAATGCAAGAAAGAGTTTGTTATCGTGACAATAGTGTTGAAATCGGATGATATCATCTTGCAGCAGTTGACAGTCTTCCATAGTTTTTATCTGTTTATATATTTTTAAGTCGTCGGCAAAAAGCAATGTTTGGCTGTAGTGAAAGCACTGCTGGATGTCATTTATAAAAATGATGAAGAGCAGTGGGCCCAAGATAGATCCTTGAGGAATTCCTGAACTGATCCGAGTAACCGAGGACGAGAAACCATTCAAAACAACAGACTGAAGTCTACGTTCCAGATAAGATGAAAACCATCGCAACAAATTACCTTTGACTCCATTAAAACATAGTTTTTCCAGCATTAACATATGGTCCACTTTGTCAAAGGCTTTTCTGAAATCTGTGTATATGGAATCAACAGGTATGCCAGCATCCATTGATTGGAATAAGAAATTCGAATAAATTAAGAGATTAGTCTCAATTGATTTGGACTTCACAAAACCATGTTGATTGGGGTTAAATATGTGCTTAAAAAAGTAATAGACTCTGCCATGCACTAATCGCTCAAAGGTTTTAGCTACGGATGAGAGTAAAGAGATAGGTCTATAGTTCAATATATCACTTTTAGGTCCTGACTTGTGAATTGGTGATATATTCGTAGTTTTCCATACCAGAGGGAAATGACGTTCAACTAAGCTTTTGTTGAAAATAATAGTAAGCGGCTTGTAAATTGAGGAAGCAGTGTTTCGCAGAAAAACCGGACTAATTTTATCAGGACCCGAACCTTTACTACAATCGAGAGCTTTAAGTGCTAATCTGACATCCGTCTCACTTAAGGTGATAGTCGACAGGGAATTTGATGGATTCAGGTCGGGTAAATGTTCTAATCTAGATGTATTATAAGCATTAAGAGATGTAGGTTCAAACACCGATGAGAAAAAAGTTGCAAACATTTCACAAATTTCAGATGGATCTTCGGAGGAATGGTCATTATAATTCATAACCGATGGATATCCAGCTTTGCTACTTTTTAAATCATTAACATGCTTCCAAAAGAATTTTATGTTATTTTTTGTGGATACTTCAACCTTGTGCAGATATGTTTCATAACAGGATTTCAACAGTTGTTTTACACGAGCACGAGATTTTGAGAATTTTTCGTAGTTATATCTACCACTGTATATCTTCCATTTCTTCCAGTGTTTAACTTTTACCTTAAGTTCTTGACGGAGTTCAGGGGAAAACCAAACTGGATGTTTAGAAGCATGTGTTCTCTGAAGAGGCACGCTAACCTCAATTATATTATATACAGTTTTATAGAAGTAATCAACGGCATTATTTGTGTTAAGGTCTTTTAAATTGTGTTCCCAATCTATGCTATTAATATGAATATTTATGTCGTCATAATTTACTTTGAAGAAATTGCGTTTAGGAGCATTATGTTTAGGTAGGTAATTGAGTTTAGGATTTATCGGCAGGCTACATATTAACGCTGGGTGATACGGGTCAGTGCTTATGAGTGGATCATCACAGTGCCGAACACAACTCTTAACATCAGCTAAGACAAGGTCAAGAATGCGATCGTTGACATTCAGGTTAGTGGAAGACAGCCTAGTCGGAGTGTTATGCCTCCTGAAACAAGTGAATCCCGCTAATCATCCAACAAAGGCTGTTACGGAGGCAGTACCAGACTATTGGATGAGCAAGGAGGTGCACCGTCCGCTAGGTGAAGACGCGGAACTTTGGTCCCTATTATTAACCAGTTAAGCCAGTTAAGGGATGCTCAACATCCGGAACTGGAGACATGCTGCAAGGGACCGTCAAACGAGGAGAAATGCCATAGAGGAGGCCAAGGCTCGATTTGGGCTGTAGCGCTTGTTGGGGTGGAAGCCGGCGGGATGCCTTAAGGAGTATCCACACACATCAGGGACGTGCCCGGGACGTTCGATTTTTGCTCCGGCCGGGACACGGACATGTGTGAACGAGTTCGTATAAAATGTACGCATCGATATTTTTTGAACCCCTGACGGAACACTAATATGTGTGGATACTCCTTTAGTCGTTCACACATGTCCGTGTCCGGGCAGGGGCTCGTTTACACATGACAGAACTCAGCCCTGTGACGTCCCGGGCACGGCCCTGATGTGTGTGGATACTCCTTTATTAGGGCTACTTTCAAAGAAAAAGAACGTTTATCAAAGAGCTTATGAGCCCCGCACAATGGGGCCAAATCGAAAAAACCCGGACAAAAGTCCAAAAAATGAAAGTGTCTGATGGGGATTTTTGTACTTAGAATTGACTAAAGCAGTCCCTAGTGACTTCAAATTCACTCATAATAGGATCGCAACTCTACTACAGCCGCGTAGATGTCAGTTGAAACATAGCGATCATGAGAGCAGTCAGTTGTACGTTTAAAACAGAGATAAGCAGACGCATGGAATCAACTTTATAAGTAAATAAAATATTATAATCATTTATTGAATTATATTGTCTTAAGGAAACAATTTGGTAAAGGAAAGTAGTGCATGCGATTTTCAAACTAAAAAGTTAAAAAAAATGGGCTTTCAAAGTAAAAAAGTAAAATTTCCACCTTGTTTCGCCTTCAAACCTATTATAGGTTGTAGATTAACGTAGATATTACAAATGAAATATCCAAAATTCAGCTGCTCATATTTGCTCGCCTAATTTTAATCGAACTTTTCGTGGAAATGTATGCGTCGCTGTGGTATACTAGACTGCACAAAAGACCTTTAAATATAAACATCTGCTTCTCTCTCTTTCTCCCTGATTTTCGTTCCCTCTCTTCCCACTCCCCTCTCTCTGTTTCTCTCTCTCTCTCTCTCTCTGCCCCTCTATCTCTTCTTCTATCACACTTCACTCTCTCTTAAAATTGTCTTTTAGTTTTCGATGAGCCAAATATAAATGGGTTAACTAGAAAAGAAATATTTGAAGAACTAAAAAATAATTTGGATGCACCCGCTGCAGAAATTTATCATAATATCGAGAGTCATGTTAGTGAAAATTCATCCCGTACGATTAATTCTAACAGATAAAAATAAAGGCATTTTAAGGGCATTGCTCACTAAAATCAGAATTAAATGGAATGAGTGGCATCGTACAGAAAGAAGATTTTATGAGACCAATGATGAATGGTTGAAGGTATTTATCAAGAAAATAATTACATAATAAAATTAAATAAATAATTATAATAATAATTTTCATAATTAATTAAATAATAATTAATAATTTCATAATAATTTTTTATACTGAATTGCGATTCGTGCAAAATGTAAATATATTCATTTTGATCGTCAAATTTACCGAATAATTTTTATTTATTGTGTTCACTAAAAACTTGTTAATTGGTAAAAACAAAAAAACACTACAAAACTATTTCAATAAACTACTTTTAACTGTTCTTTGGTTTCAAAGAAAAAATTAGTTTGACATTCTTACTAATAAAGCTAAAAACCGCACATATACCAATCTTGGGCAGAATCTACATATGTATGTACATTTTAAAAACCTTGTCCGCTATATTAGACCCGCCATCTTGAATTTTGGAATTCTGAGTTCAGATTCGTAATCAGCGACCCCAAAAACCCCCGACGATTGAAGGCGATTATTTACCTTTTTGTAATTTTGTCCGGTTTTTTTTTCGATTTGGCCCCACTGTGCCTCGTGGCCGCGAAAGCGAAGACTTCTCTTCCAGGAGGGGGTTGGACAAGCTTCCAGAACTCTGACAAATAGTTGGGTTCCGAAAAGTTCCCTAGCATGTCTACATAGGGGGCCCTCAAACTCATCGGTAACGCCTCCATTTCCCGCAGATTAGCCTACTCTGCTCGGCTTTTAAGGCATGCTACAGTTAGTTCATAAATAGAACAACAATTATTCGCAGTCAGTATGTTCGAACTTCTACAACATTCAATAGTTCAAAGGCCTCAAATCTGTTCTAACCCTCGATCTAATCTTACAAATACAACTAGACATTGTACCATGACGTGATTAACGAAATGATGGACTGATAATAGAAAGGGTGTTTCCTGAGCTTAGAACGGCCACATAATTTTTTTTACATTGTATGAGTTAATATGGATCTATACTTGCCTTTTAAACTCAAAAAAGAAGTAGGTACTTTTGGGAAAGTGATTCTACCAAATTACAGCTATCCTACTTTTCTAAAAATTAAATTCCCATATCTCAAAAACGAGCAGAGATGACTTTTTGTGTTTGTGTCGATGATTCTTCTGGTTGTACAATCTCTTGCGAAACAGTTGGTATATAAATAGAATAATATTCCAAGCTTATAGGATGTACTATAATATCACTTTCCGTTAACCAGAAAATATTGTAATTATAGGATTACCACAATCATAAAACAGAAAACATGTCCTCACTTCAATTAACAGCTCATGATCGTACGCGTTATAGCCAGCCAGCTACAGTCTGTTGATGGGAAATGAGGTCATGAGCTTAAATACAGCACATTTCTTTTATCCCTTTCGATAGCCAGAAAAACCAGGATCCCTTACCGTAATGACTTATGATGACATATGAATTATGACGAAGCTATCAAAAAAGGGCTCACACACATACTAACATTAACATTTGCCCCATACTAACGCACCCTAGCTCTCCCATCATCATCATCATCATCCCCCGTTTTTTGTTGAATACATTCTCATCATCTGACAGACACAAAAGGATGTCAGCGCCCAGTAAGTATTCACATGGAAATGTATTCGAGGATATCCTTGATGTAAGAGGGAGCAATCAACTTTCAAAAATAGAAGGCAAAGTTGGCGAAAGGTTTCCAACGATGCCAATGCCATTGTAGGGCAAAACTGTTTACTCCCACTAAATCTCGGGAGCAATGAAGTGGTAACGTAAGAATAATTCAACGAAATCCCACAGCCCACTCTGATCCTGCAAGCCCCTCCAACGCACCCTCACCCCGAATACGAAGGAATACAAAAGAACTGGGACTGTCTGAGGAAAACCTTAGGGTGAAGGGATCTTGCGGTTTCACTACTCTCTACTAAGCCCGCATTTGTATGCTTGCATGTTTTAATAAAACAAGAGAGTTATAAAAAAGGACGAGAGGGAAGAAAATCCTTGCAACAGCCTATGGCCCCGAGCACACTGAACGTGTTTTATGTAACCGCAAATCCAGGTTGGTGCCCCCGAATGAACTAACACTGATACAGAAACTCGCCCTTTTGTAATCGACACTGAAGCTCCACAGGTGAATTAATGTTGCCTAACCAAACATGGCAACAACCTGTGGCTCCCTTCCAGGTATTCGTTCGTAATAATAAAGCCAGACACAAATTACGCAAACTAATTAACAGCAACTTTCCAAACCATTGATTGATTCCATCTGCTCCCGATGGATTTTGTTACCTGAAGAAAGGGCAGGCGGACTACTTGAGGGTCATGCACAGGATATTCGAGACTTGAGATTGGGGCCGCATCAAGCTAACAACCCCAAGGACAAGTGACAGAGCAGCGAAATATTACAAATGATGCCAGAAACACTCGGCAATTTATCCGGCATCAAATAGTAATTATGCTTGATTTTTTTACTTCCCCGGATGTGTGTTAGCAAAACCAACCCCAAAATGCCCCAAGCGAGGATCGATAATTTTCTTTTGGAACTTGTGGCGGGAAATTGGGAATTTCCAGAAGTGTGGTTTGCCAACGAGATTAATTACAAAGGGAAGTGCCTTCCATGGGACATGGAAGTTGTAAATAAATATGAATTATGACAGTCAGGACTTACTTTTTGAGTTTCCAAGTTGTCCTTGGGAAATGTTTTGTTGCTGGGTTAAGACAACCGTCGGAGACCCATCCTTGGTAGCTGGATATACTGCAGATGTTTTCAAGGGTTGAATTTAATTCATCAGCATTGTTGCACGACAGTGAGAGACAGAAATGGATGTGGGTCGTTTTGCATGACATTGCGATCTGCGCGAAAACACCTGACACTAAAAAATTGCTTGTTTTATATCTCGTAGCTGTCAACTGATAAATGGATTATGTATTGCCTCCTGATGGGTAAATGGAATACTTTTAAAATAAATGCTTTTTGTATCATTCGTTTTTTTATATGCACGTATATTTTCTCTTTCTTTCAGTGAGATATTGGGTAAACCTCCCACCACCATGCAAAAGAACGCGCTATTTCTGTTGTGCTACCATTAGTTCAACCTGGCGGTGCTAGAAAAGCTGCCTGGAGAAAGCAAATATCGCGTTCACGCACGAAGCTATCAGGGATGCCACTCGGTCATTTAAAAATTAATGTACTCAGGAGCCGACGTCATTTTCGCCCTTTCTGTCACAGAAGAGTTGTAGCTCAATCAATAAATTTACCACTGCTTTGGTGACGTCATTACGCTCGCGCCCCTGAAAAATTACATAAAATTCAATAGAACTCAACTCAGTTACCGGGCGGGCAGATCTACAAAGCCTGCCATTCATGTTCTAGTGACAGATATTGGCAAGTCCCTTCGTAGTACAGTCAATCTGTATTTTTGATTTGAAAAAATTACACCGTAGAATTTTTTTCATACTTCGTTAGGGGGTCATGAAAGAAGCTTAAATCCAGATTTGTGACCTCCCACTCCTTGCAGGTTTTTGGAAAACTCAAAAAGTTTTTGAATGCGTTTTTCTCTGAATCACTGCCCTTTAGAGAAAAAATTTTTAAACATAAAATGTAGAGGACATTGCCGTCTACAATTCATGTCATTGAGTCAATTCCGTACGACTTGAAATGCAAAAAATAGATGGCGCTAAAGTATCAAAGAAAGTGTTTTGTTGCTTTTTCACCCAAAAATCATTTTTTTCGTTATAATTTAAATGGAAAAGTTGTTCCTCTCCAGTTGGTGTGCGAGTTTTAGAGAATAGAGAAGTCAAAATTTTGCTTTTGTAAAATGAGTGTATGTTTTATATGTAAAAAAAGTGTCGAGAATGACAAGCGTACCCCGGGTCCAAGCGCTCGGCGCACGTTGCTAAATGCATGTTTAAATAGAGGGGATTCTGTTAATGAAACATTGCTCAGAAATGAATGCACAACAATGGATGTTCACGGCAAATGTTATCTGGCATAAATATATATGAACGCCTTGTAAAAGCGGCCGTTAAACGGAAACTAGAAGATTTACATAGGTATGTTTTTGTTCAAATTAGTCAATGTGCTTTAATTTGTCATTGTCAGTGAATAACCAATTGCATCAATAATTGACCTCAATTTCAACCAGTGAATGAGTGGATTTTTTTAAATCTTCTATAATGATATTCCAGTTGTGCAACTTTCAACATTTTTCCAAGAAATCGAACGAGAATTTTTTTCAGAAGACAATTATTTTATTTTCTCTTTTCCGCCAAAAATGTTATATCACTTGTGGGTAACGCACCAATCGTCACCGTACTTAGGCTTTGTACAAAAGTACAGTCTTCATACTTCGGTAAGCTGTAACTCGAAAACGGTAAGTCGGAAGAAAAAAATGTTGGAATAAATGTTGTGTGTATTTTGGAGAGGAACAACTTTTCCATTTAAATTATAACGAAAAAAATGATTTTTGGGTGAAAAAGCAACAAAACACTTTCTTTGATACTTTAGCGCCATCTATTTTTTGCAAGTCGTACGGGATTGACTAAATGACATGAATTGTAGACGGCAATGTCCTCTACATTTTTTGTTTAAAAATTTTTTCTCTAAAGTGCACTGATTCAGAGAAAAACGCATTCAAAAACTTTTTGAGTTTCCAAAAACCTGCAAGTAGTGGGAGGTCACAAATCTGGATTTGAGCTTCTTTCATGACACCCTAACGATGTATGAAAAAAAATTCGACGGTGTAATTTTTTCCAAAAACAGCCATTTTTCACGACAGATTGACTGTACTATCGGGCCAAGGAAATATCTCTCTGCGCCTTTGCAGACATTGAGGGTGCGTTTGACAACGTTACCTACGACGCGATCCATGTAGCAGCAGTAAAAAAAGGCATTCATCCCCCACTACGAGATGGATCACGTCGCTTCTCAGTAGCAGATTCATAACTGCTGAGATGAATGGTGAATCGATTACGGTAGTGGTTGCTAAAGGCTGTCCTCAAGGGGGCGTCCTACCACTCCTCTGAATAGCCGGGGCTTTAAAGCAAAGCGTTTTAGACCTCATGCAAGCCGCTCTGTCATATGTGCATAGCTGGTGCCGTAGCAAGAACTTGGGTATTAACCCACAAAAAACTTTCATCGTACCATTTACTAATAGAAGGAAGCTAAATTTAAAAGCTCCCTATTTGGATGGTAAAGAAATGGTTTTCTCAGTGGAGGCTAAATATCTCGGCATAATCCTGGATCAAAAGCTCTCCTGGAAACCCCAGATTGAGAGAGTAACTGCTAAGGCAATTACATCTCTCCATATTTGTCGTCAATTTGTAGGAAAAACCTGGGGCCTCAAACCCATGGTCACGTACCAAGCAAAAGGGTGCTGTGATTAAGCTGGCCAGGGTGCAAAGACTGGCCTGTCTTGGTATCACAGGGGCTAAAAGCACCTGTCGGACTGCGGCTATGGAGGCCCTACTGAACCTTTCTCCGCTCCACTTAGTAGTGAAAAAGGAGGCTCTGGCGGGGGCGCTGCGTCTACGAGAGCTATTCTCCTTTAAGCCAGGAGACCTTCTGGATCATTTATCGATACCATTCCTGCCACTCTTGACTTTGACAAACCTTTTACGATGACTATTCAAAGTAGGTCAGAGTGGCAACGTCGCAGGACCCTCTTTAGAGGAGGCACGGCCTTTTGGTATACGGACGGTTCCAAAACCGATAAAGGAGTAGGGCTGGGCGTATATGGCCCAAGTTCTGCGGTGCAGCTCCCGAAACTGCGGAGCACTTGCTGTGCAACTGTGAGGCTACAGCGAGGAAGAGATTGAGCCTCCTCCATCGCAACTTCCCTACTCCCAGGGAGAATTGGGACATGAACCCTAAATCAGTTTTAGGCTATATTAAAAGCCTTAACCTAGATGGTTTTTTAACACGGCGAAGGCACAATAGACCAAATAAAATAGGTCGCAGTGCCCGCCAAGGCGCCCCTCAACAAGAAATAGAAATAGAACTCAGTTTGCGCAAATCTGTTCTGCGTCGTGTGGACGGGCCATTAGGTGCAAGGCTGCGTTCAGTGTGACCGGAAGCCCAATTATCACTTTGGCTCGCCGTTTTGATGCCATGGTGGATGTCAGACATAATGCATGTCTCCAAGGCATTTCACCTTTGGCTGGCCAAAAACAGGTGGTAGTCAAAAATAGCGTTTTTGACCACGTATATTTGGCTGTTAACCATCGCGAACCCCAAGATCCGCAGAGAGGCTCTCTGCTTGGCTAGCTGGTCGGCTTTGTCGTTGCCAGCTATGTTCCTATGTCCGGAACCAGAGGAGAAACACGTAATGCCTTCTACGGTGCCTACATAGGTAAGATCTGCATTTAGGTTAGACCTCTTATAGAGGCTTGTCTATCTATGAAAATTCCAATGCTTCCTGAAGTCTCGAGGTTAATTGTCTGAGAGGCCTTTAGGATCGCCAGTACCGCTTGAAAGATACTTGCGGGCGCCGGAAGATACAAGGACAGTCTATACACAGCCCCCTGTACTGACGCCAAACGTCAAACTCCTTAGGTCAAACTTCTTTAGCACACCTCTGTTTCTCCGTTCAAATGATGATGCAATGTCTAGTAGTAAGTTTGATTTGAGGGATAGAGAGAAGAGAAAGGATAGGTTGATTAATCCTTTGGTTAGGATGCTTAGTCGGGCATACGAGAAGGTAGCCAGTAATTTTTCTGGGGCTGAACCCATACTACCTGTCGTGCAGGATTTAGTTAGATTTAAGATAGTCCATCAGTATTTCCTATTGGGCGGTAGTTAGAAGCATTATTGGATTCACCTTTTGTCGGAATGTGGTGAACATGAGCTATTTTCCAAGAGTTAGGATAAACTCCGGAGAAGTATGACAGGGAAAAAATTCAGGCATCCTCCCATGATTTCATTAATCACGGTTAGAATACATTCCAGACACCATTATTATTAGGTCATCAGCGCCACTTCTAACTAGCTTTTATAGTATGCTGGTTATCGTTACTAACCATACCCAGCGGGAAATGTAGGGCTCCAATAGCGCAGTTTGAGCCCTCCTTAAAAAGCTTACAGCGCTCCCGTTCCGCTCCAGTTCCATATAGTTTTTAACATTGCATGTCATTGCAGGGGAGCATACGTTTTTATGCTCCTTCAAAAGCGTTCTAGGAGCATTATAAAAAAGCTTTTTACATTGGCTGGCAGCGCTGTCGTATATATGAAGACTTTAACCTGAGTCGATGTTATAAGTGCTGTGGCTACGGACACAGCGCAAAAAAGTGTACAAACGAAGTCAGATGTCAGTACTGCGGAGGCAACCACGATGGGCTGACATGTCAAAATAAAGAGAACAAACGCTGCGCGAACTGCCACGCAGCGAATGAAAAGTACAAAACAAACAAAAACACTGCTCACTATGCCTTTGATGAAGACCAATGCGAATCATACCAATACATGAAAAAAAGAGCTATCAGCCAAACTGATTACTCCTAAACTTGTACTTTTATAACAATCTTTAATTATTAATGTCATTCAATATCACCGATGTTTTAGATGAACAAAATAATACCGTAAAATGTGAAAATATGCAACAGCTCGATAGTTTTTTAATTGACAATAACGGTTTTTTAATTTTTCATATGAACATTAGAAGTTTAAGTAAAAACTTTGATGAACTTCACATATTAATCAAATCAATGAAAAAATGTCCGGATATAATAATTTGCACTGAAACTCATAAAATCATTTTACCGCTACTTTTAAATATTGAAAACTTTGTTTTCTATTCAGTCGATAGTGAAATCAACAAATGTGATGGAACCTGTTTGTATATATCAAAACAATTATGTCATCAAAACTCAGTAATCAACATAGGCAGAATTAAAGCCTTATTTACAGAAATAGTTGTAGAAAAGAAACATCTTAGCATCACGTCGTTATATAGATCACATTGTATACCAGTTGATAGCTTTATAGACGATTTATATGATCATATGAACCAACATAAAAACGTCGATACACATATTATACTAGGAGATATAAATTTAGATATTCTATCGGATAATACACCGGTTAACAAGTATATGAATAACTACTATGAACTTGGTTTTGAATCGTATATAAACCTTCCAACTAGAGTTGATAATACTCGCGCCTCTTGTATAGATCATATATTTGTTAGGACATGTAATGATAACTTCGAATTTAAATCTGCGGTGTATGAGTCCAGTATAACAGACCACTTCGCGACTATCTTAAATATTGGCTATGAACAAACTAAAGTAAATGATGCTACTAATCAAAAAAGACAGGTTAAAATAAACTACGAACGACTGCGGGAAATGTTGAAAACTGAAACGTGGAATGAAATTTATAATGAAGAAAATGTTGATATTGCGTTTGAAAAATTCGTAAAAAAAATAGAATTTTATGTCAATCTAACTGCGGTAGCAATAAATAAACCAAAAAATAAAAAACAAAGACAAAGTTGGATCACTAAAGGACTCATAAAGTCATGTAAGATTAAGGATAAATTATACCAAAAATACAAAAAGAATCCAAATGATCTCGAATTAAAAACCAAATATATTGCTTACAAAAATAAACTTAAGAGTTTGATACGATCGGCTAAATTTAAATATTACAATGATATTATAGTGCATATAGGCAATGATACCAGGAAATTGTGGGATTTTGTAAACGCTCAAGTAAAAAGTAAAAAAACGGTTAAAAAAGTAATTGAGAAGATATACTCGGAAGGTGAAAAAAATTATATTCACGACGATAAGAAAATTGCAGATGAATTCAACCACTTTTTTGCTGATATAGGTCCTGAAATGGCCACAAAGTTTGAAAACATTCCTATGTACGATACAAAAAATGACTTTTCAAACCCTCATTCTATCTTTCTATATCCAACTACCGAATCGGAAGTAACAAAAATCATATTCGAGTTGAAATCTAACAAAGCCTCCGGGATAGATAAACTGCAAGCAACCACGCTTAAACTGATAGCTGACTTAATTGTTAAACCTTTCGTATATCTAATTAACTCTTGCATCGAAATTGCGATTTTTCCAATCCACTTGAAAAAAGCGGAGATTGTACCAATCTACAAAGCGGGAGATAAAGATAAAACGACAAACTATCGACCCATATCACTAATATCGAACTTCGCGAAAGTGTTTGAAAAAATATTGAAAGTAAGAATTATTAGTTTTGTCGAAAAGCATAACTTGATAGATGCTAATCAATTTGGTTTCCAGGCGGGCAAGAGTACAGATCACGCGTTGACTAAAGTTTTTGACGAGATACACGATGCGATTAGTACGTCCACCCCGTGTATAGCGATATTTTTGGACCTAGCTAAGGCCTTTGATACAGTTGACCACAATATTTTGCTGAAAAAACTTTACTGCATGGGTTTCAGAGGTACTGCCTACAACTTGTTAAAAAGCTATCTATCAGACAGGAAGCAAGTAGTTAAAATTAACGATAAATTGAGTAGTGAACAATACGTCAAATGTGGTGTCCCTCAAGGGACTATTCTAGGACCAATTCTATTCATATTATATTTAAACAGTATTTTTAGTCTAAATCTTAATGCAAATTTATATTCTTTTGCGGATGATACGGTTTTACTAGTGAAAGAAGAGAATTGGGAAGATGCAATACGAGTGGCTAATATAGAAATAAATAAAGTAATGAAATGGCTATGCCTTAACCATCTTTCCTTAAATGTTAGTAAAACAGTTTATATTACTTTTGGTAGTTATAGTAACAGTTTACCGGCCACATCTAGTATTAAAATTCACGACTTTTTCTGCAATATGAATGACCTATGTAACTGTAAATTAATTGAAAGGGTGGACTGTACTAAATATCTGGGAATAATAGTGGACTCTAACTTGAGATGGAAAGACCATGCTTCAAATATTACGAAAAAAACTAGATACCTTATTTATCTATTTTATAAGTTGAAAAATATACTCCCAAGTAAACAATTGATGACATTATATTACAGTCTTTTTTGGTCTATCGCAACGTATGGTATAATCGCGTGGGGAGGAGCAACAGACACTGTGATCGGTCCCATTAGAAGTATACAAAAGAGAATACTTAAAATAATTCTTAATAAACCCCCCTCCTTCCCCTCGGAACAATTATACAAAGAGCATGAAGTAATTGAGTTGAGGAAATATTACATTGAAAAATCACTCTTGAGTAATTTCCAGTCACTTCAATCTAATTATCTTAAAGTAAAACAAAAACCGGCTAGACAACAATTGTTACAAACACCAAAAATAAATAAGGAAATTGACAGAAGAAACAATAGGTACATCAGTGTAAAAATTTTCAATTTAATTCCGGCAGATTTCAAAGATAAACACCTCGTTAAGCTTAAAAAAACTAAAGTTATTAGAAAATGGATTATTAGCTTAAATGAAGAAGAAATAAAATTATTATTTCACCCGATTCTGTAACTTGTGTGTTAACGTTCACATGCATAAATGATGTATGCAATGAGTGTTCTTATTTTTAATGCATCTGTATGGAGAGAGTGTGATGAAATAGCTCTACGATACAATTATATGTACAGGGTCGCGCACGGGCATTACTGCCTTTAGCGAAGATATTGCGAATATGTGATTTTAGATCCTAAGATTATTAAATTTTACCGATGTAATTTCTGTAAAAGTTTGTAGCCGCAATATCTGTAATTTAATTACAACTAAATAAATAAATAAATAAATAAAGAATTTTCATGGACGCCTGTGGATATGTGATCCTGGTATCGAAAAGCTTTTATTTTGTTTATCTTTTGCAATTGCCTTTTCCTTTCCAAGCGCGAGTGTGGTTTTATCAAAGCAGTCCCCAACTAAATTCTTACCACTTTAAAAGCTGCTTGTCCTTCGTATCCAACGAGAGCCGGTCCATTGAGTATGCCAATGCCACCCTTTATGGTCATCAAGATAATCGGTCATTTTCTTCATTCTATAAAATTTATGAAAGCTCCGGTAATGCTCCGTAGGGAGCATATTTAACAGCGCTCAAAGTAAGCTCCTCTGAACAGCGCTCCCAATTTTTCCCACTGGGTAGTTATCGTTACTAACCTTAAGAGAAAGCGTTCGAGTCGGTTAGTAGGAGCTTTATATGGCAGGAACTACGGCAACGTGAACTGCTTGATAAAATAATAGAATTGATAAAAACTATGTACAACAATTCCATATGCAGAGTTCTCCATAATGGAAAATTATCCAACAGCTTTGAGGCGAGGAGTACGACAAGGGTGCCTACTTTCGCCATTACTATTTTTATACTAATAAAAGACATCCTTGTCAGCACTCTAGATAGTAGAAGAGGTGGTATACAATGGCGATTGCTACACCATTTTAAGGGTCTCGACTAAGCGGATGATATCTACTTGCTGGCCAACAGACATCAGGACCTCGAAAACAGTTTAGCAACAGGAAGTAGCTGCAGAGTAGTCTTTAATTCTGTAGAGAAAACTAAATAATGACGTGACGACTACGAAGAATTATTTTAATTCAATTTTTATTTTATCGAACGTAGTTGCTTTTCATTATGTCAGGTTTTTTGTATACATATATGGTACAACTTGTGGATCTATCTAAAAACCGGTTTAGAAGGTGCGCTCCAGCCTCACGAACTTTGTGGATAAAGGGTACCTTTCATCATCCTCACTTTTCCCTTCATCCCAAAAGTTCGTTAGGCACATGCGCTGGAGCGCACCGTCTAAAACGGGTGTCTTATTCGCCATAAGAATTTTTCTCTCGCAATTTCCGAGAACATGCTCGCGACCCCTTATAAGCTTCTAAGTGTCCGATCCACACATGGTTATCGGTTTTATTAGAGTAAAAATTGTATATCTTTATTTTATTTAAAATGTTACAATGATGCCGTACTGTGATTATTCCGCTATCAATACTAAAACTGATAAAATGTCACTTTTACGAGATAAAAAAAATAAATGCATCGGCCGGGAATCGAACCGGGCGGCCGCGTGGCAGGCGAGCATTCTACCACTGAACCACCGATGCTTGTCTGATTCGGCTTTTGTTTAATTTATAGAAAACCAGACTCGTAAACATCAACAGAGATTTTCAATTATTTCGAAGGATAATCTTTAGCCGCAAAACGTAAATTTTTTAAAATCGTAAACAAAAATAGGTGTAAAATAGGAGATTTTTCAGGTTTGCTACTTCTTTTCGAATATGTTAAAAAATCATTGGGATTTTGTAAAGCGTTCGAAGGTCTAGTTTTTTCGTTTATAGTGATCTCTTGCTCCTACTTCTATTCATTGTAAAACTCAGTTCACTACACCACATTGTTGAAAGACCTAAAAGAACGTGGAGGAGAAACTTATTAGCAGAGGCTACAACAACTGGGAGATTTTGGACGGGGCTGTCGCACAAAACAGATTCGTTGAAGGGCAACTGTTTCCACCCTATGTCACACGAGGGGTTAAAGGAGAATAAGAAGAAGAAGTACCATAGTAAGTGGGAGATTACTTCTCCTTGTGGTGTACCAGAGTTTTCGTATTTGGTCACCAATCATCTCGGTTCTCAAATCCGCTTTGAGTATTCTCGAGCTCAACATTAGCTGCCAGCCATTGCCTAAAACTGTACTTTTAGGGCTGTGCAAGCTTCTTGAATCGATTCGATACATAACAGTGGCAAAAAGATTCGTCAATGAACTCGTCCCACGATTCGGCGTACCACTTGAGATCACCACCGAACAAGGTACGCAGTTCGAATAGAAACTGTTCAATGAAGTTGCCAAATTACTCGGCATTAATCGAATCCGGCCAACCGCTTACCACCCACAGGTGAACAGGACGGTCGAACGGTTCCACAGGAAACTAAAAGCAGCCTTAATGGCAAGGGGCAACACTACTCGTTGGAATGGAAACTTGACCTTTGTTTTGTTAGGCATACGCACGGCAATTAAGACCAACTTACAATGTTCACCAGCCGAGCTCGTATACGGTCAAAATCTGAGACTTCCCATTCGATTTCTATGACAACTGATGAAAATCCAAGTGAAGAGTCAGAATTCCTCTCTTGCCTCCGTTCTCATATGCAGAACATTAAGGCAATACATCCCAGCCAAAGGTGGCACTTTTGGCAACTGGTTCGTTTCTATATTAAGAACTCGCAGATTAATGATCAATAATTCTGAGAAGTCTCTGGAGGGCAGCATAGCAAAAGGATGTTTGCAGGGAGGAATTACATTGCGGTGAATGACCTCCTAGAGTTACTTAGTGTCTAAAGTGAACCAACTGGTGGTCCAGTGTAGGACTCAGTGTCAACCCTGACAAACCGGTCTTGATACCACTTACCAAATGAATAATGAAAGTATCAGCTGACCAAATCCTTTCGCGAGCATTTTTAGGCTTCTCATCTAGGGTTACGGAAACGGTGGTAAGTCTCGAGCAAATACTAATGTGTAGAATCGAAAGAAAATTACTCAACGAGCTTGTCGTATACCTGCGACCTGCCTTAGCATATGCATTACTCGATTTCAGGCTGGGACTAATTGCAAATAAATTCAAACCTCAAGGTTCAACCCTATCAACTATGAGTAAGAGTAAGAGTAATGAGTCATCAAACTCAAAATTTCGGTTTTTTTAACTAAAATTTCAACAAAAACCAACCTTGATTTTTACAGTTTTAGATAGGTGGGAGTATTCTGCGTAGGTACACTGGTAACTTATTCAAGAAAATAGCTCACAGGGTTACAAAAATACAGGGTGATATGTAAACCAGTACCAAAAACCTTCAAACGCCCTATCAAATAGAATTAAACAAAAACACACCTTAATGATTCTACTCGCAATTTATTGGAATCTAAAAAAATATTTTATATTCTCAATAATAAAAACCCGAATGCATTTCGATTTGATTTCAGCAATCACGACTGAAGTAACTAAAAGTTGCGTTGATCCATAGTAGGCATTAAACGATTTGGAACGGTCCGGTGTTATAGGAGAGAGAACAACACCGACTCGATATTGCCATTGTCCAAATTAACGGTGTTATTGGTTTTGTGGATATAGGCACTTTCATAGGCATCGAGTCTTCTCTCGTCACGCACACTTCTTATCAACTTTACGTTGTCAATAGAAATATTCAACTGCATTTTCTCTATGGCGTGAGCTGCAAATGCCGATTTTGTTACTTGCCTCTGTGTTATACAATTCTCGTGCTCGCTGAATCTTTTCCTAATTGAACGTCTCGTTTGACCAATGTAGACAGAATCACATTCGTTACAGTCAATCCGGTAAATGCCCGATTTTTCAAGTGCGTCTTTTTTATCTTTTGTGCTACCAAGCAAATCACCTAGTTTATTGTCACCTTTGGAAACTAATGTCATATTTTGTTCGTTGAAAGCAGATTTCAACTTATTGGTAATTTGTGGAAAATAAGAAATCAACACTTTCATTTTTACTGGTTTATCCAAACATGATATTAGAGTTGTCAAATTCTTCCTTTTTGCACTCATGGAGTGTTTTTTAATGATTTGATCTACCATATCTGTGGGATATCCATTAACTTTGGAAACTGACTTGATGTAATCGTATTCATTTTTGTAATGCTCGATCGAGAGTGGAAGCGTACACAAGCGATGAGCCATTGAATGAAAAGCTGATTTTTTGTATTGAAATGGGCAATAAGAATCACTGGTTATAACCCGCATTGTACTTGTTGGCTTATGATAAATTGCGAATTCGAGTAAATGATCTTGTTTTTTAATCACTTGGATATCTTAGAACGCCAATTTATTATTAGATTCAGAGGCAATCACTGCAAAACGTCGTCAACATATCTATACCAAGCTCTAAGTAACAAACCTTTTTCTTCCAATTGATTCCCTAAAACGGCCATGAAACATTCACTTATTAAAGGCGACAAAGGATTGCCCATATTTGTACCTTTCTCAACATGATAAAATTTATTTCTGAGTTGAAAGAAATTTTGTTTCATACAAAGTTTTGCTATGTCGCTATATATTTGTATTTTGTCATCAGAAATATCTAAATCCTTTAAATATTTGTCGAATTCATGTAAAGCAAGGGCAACATCTATACTTGGGAATAGCGATGTAACGTCAAACGAAACCATTATCTCTCTGTCGTTAACTGTGATCTTTTCCACTTTCTTTACAAAATCGAAACTGTTCTTAACTGAGCGACTTTTTATTGGTGGTAGAAATTTCATCTCATTAACTAACCACTTTTGCCATTTTATACGTTGGAGTATTAATGCTAGAAACAATAGGTCTCATTTAATTTCCTTCTTTATGTATTTCTGGCAAGCAATATGGTAACGCGACGGTTGGATTAGAAACATTTAACTTTCTTGTTAATCTTTTATCAAAAAGCCCTAGCTGCTAAACCTTTACGAGTTCCCCCCCCCCCCCTACTATTTTTTGTTCCTCTATCCAAAACCTATCCACAGCCGGCCGCTTTGTAAACTTTGTGTATACACCCTGTATAAAGCAAATTGTACTCGGTACTCGATTCTACCCTATCCTATAAGTAATCATGTGAGTAAAAGTACTCGGTCAAAAGCATCCAGTACTGATATGAGTAGAATCGAAAGGCAAATACTCATATGAGTAAAGAATCGAATACCGATTCCATATCCCTACTCATAACACGCCAAATGTGCATGAACGGTCTGACGGTAGGTCCTACAGATCTATGCGTACCTCTGCGCCGACTCTTTGCTCTGCCATACTTTTCGGCAGTTTATCCGGACGTTTGGAAACTAGTTCATTTTCAGCCCATAATAACAAAAGGTGACCCCAACAACCCCTTCAACTATCGTTCAATAGTAATTACTTCCATGGACCCGACAATCAATAAAAAGGTCCAGAGAACAGTTCGACCGGAGTTTGTATCGACTTGGTGAGGCTGGTCTGGTTGTTCTAGATATCTCCCAGACTTCCGATAGAGTATGGCATTGAGCCCTGTTAAATAAACTCAATCCTATTAGAGTTGTCAAATCGAAACCCCACCCTATCTTTCCTCTCTCTTCTCACCTGCTCTATTTCTTGTCTTTATAAATGAATGACTGACAGTCTGTACAAAGAAATGGCATTCCGCAGATAGGATTCTAATCTTCTTAAGCAGGAAAATGTCCTCTCTGGAGTTGCCGTTGAGACGGTTAAGGTCGCCAACTTTAAGTAGGCTGTTGATGATAGGGTATAATGTATAAACCCGCGACACAGTGGTCTAGTGCTTCCACATAACTCTTAGCGTGTGGTCAGAGTGGCACACTTCTTGCCTGATTTTAAACTCAATTTTTACAATTGCTGCATTCTTTTCTGGCCGAACTGCTGCATACTTTGCAATGCACTCCTCAAACCCTGCTTTAGCACAACTTATTCGGTTTTGGGGTAAAATGCTGCATAAAGCAGTAATGTTTTTCTGATGATGAAAAAAACGAGCAGTCAGATGGATAATTTCATGATCTACAAATGGAATAAAAGGTTGATTTTTCAGTGGCTTTGAACATCGGAGGCTGGAGCGACATGTCCTTTTGCTATGTGAAGCACGCTTATGGCACCTTTTGTAACAAAACAACAGCAGCTGCTTCGAAAGCAGTTTGGAACTCGTCATCGTTGTAATACGTTTCAAGGTAGCTAATATAATATCAATGTAATTAAACGCTCGCTCGCACAGTCGACTGGCTGAAGTTATTTGCAAAGGTCTCTATAGAATAGCTCATGCTTTTCTCCAAGATAAACAGGGCTATTATAAAGTTGGTAGATCGCAATACTAAACATTTGAAATGCCTTCTGCACTGTATCAATGTTGCTGCTTTCTTGCAACTCTTCCAACGCTTGTACAATAGCAACGTAAATTTATTTGAAGCGAATTACTGCATCATGTTTATGCACCCACAGAGTTTCACACATTGCCAGAACTGCTTTTTGGTGGTCAATTGAAAGAAGTTCTCGTATTTGGCTTTCAGAACGTCTGTACGCTGAGCAGACGTGTGCAAGAAACTACCTATTAACTGGACTACACCAGCACAATTGTGGATGTCAGCTTGAAAGCAAGAATCTGATATCGCCAGATTCAGTGAGTGCTCACGGCAGTACTTTTAGGCTCATTTCAGGTGCCCCGTCGAATCCATGGCCTATAACAATAAGATTAGCCAAAACTCTCGCATTCTTGTCAGTAGCATGTGCGTTCAAAATGTTCTTGCCTATATTTCGGGAGGGGTTTCAACCCGCAAAACACTCCCTGGGTACGCCTATGCGTAGGACACTATTCTGCCAGTCAGACGAGAGTGTAAGGGAGTACAGGACAACTTGTGCAGTCCGTCAATGCTCCGTCCGTCATGTACAATGAAACACTGACGGTACGCCTCCAGCAAGAAGCGGCCGCTATTGGGTTCGCCGATATCGGAGTCGCGATAGTAGGAAGTCGACTCCGCGAAATTGAGATATTCGCGAACGAAACGTAATGGAAGACAAAGACGTGGGTTGAGATCGCTATTGCAAGCTAAACACAAAACGGAAATAGTACTAATCAGCAAGAGGAAGAAGTGGAGACATAATGGTGAAAGTATATGACCAGGTCATCCGCTCCCAGCCCGCAGTATTATCGTATGCAGCGCCAATATGGGTAGTGGCATTCGAAAGAATGGGAAATAGGAGGAAAATAAACTCTGCGCATCCGTTCGGGTATGCTATATGCAAACCGCACTACGTCCGAAGCAGCATGCGTGATACCAGTAATGATCCCAATATCATGGGTATGGAGGTTATAGGGCATAGAGATCCCTTTAAGGGTCAGGTTAATGACTCCAGGCCGAAATAATGCCTTTACGGCTTGTACAGGTCCGGACTCAAACGTCATGCAGAAGGGCATGAGTAGGATTTTGGAAGGTCTTCAAAATAGGTATCTGTTTGGGCGATGACCTCCGTTCGCCATTATTTCATGTTTGGAAATTAAAACAAAGTCACTGGGGCCAAATCTTGTGAATACGGTAGATGTCGTAATGACTGAAATTTTAATTTCGTAATTATCATCATCGAAATTGGGCAGGTGTGCTTCCGTGCATTAACTTGATGCAAAGAAATTTTATTCTCCATTTGTGGCATGCCAAATAATGGATGTTAGATGATTCCGCGTGCATTCTAAAATCGTGGCCATTACCTTATCGTACGATTAAACCGTCTTCGACTCCTTCGGAGCCGGATCAATTTTAGAACTCCAATGTTTTGACTGTTCCTTTGTTTTTTGTTTTATCCACAGTTATATGTATCGACGCATGAACTTAGACCATACGCAGCAATCGTCTTGCTAAGATTCTTGTCACATGTTATTATTCAAAGAATTCAATTTTAAACCGTCTCGTACCTTGTAAAACATACCATAACAATAATAAAAAAACCGCAATAAATTGCTTAGCAATTTTATAACATTACTCAAACATCGGCATTTCTTAGAACGTAAAGTCATTCGTTCATTATTCTTACTTGCTACCTGTTATTGAGAATTTCTAGGGAGAGGAGGAGGTAAAATCGGAAAAAAATTATTCGGAAAATCTGTCACTTTGATACCTTCGGGGCGCTGTAAAACCCTTCGTAGTAAATGAAATTAAAAAAAAATGAATGAAAATAATTCGTTATGAAACCCTCTAAAAAAACTTGTTATTTATTTTTTGTTAAAATTGAAAGAAAAAAAGTTATAGCCTTTGAAAGAAAATATTGTGACTAATTTTTGTGTTCTAAGTTCTAACTTCTTAATTATTAAATTTACAACAAAACAGCTTATATTGTATAATGAATTGTAGATAATTTAATTCTAAACAAAAAATCTCTTTACAAATTTTCTGTAAGGTGTACTGTTACGGAGTCATAGTGGAAAAACAATTTGCACACCTTTTACAAGATGGCGGTCAAATGGGGAGGGCGCCGACCCAAAACTCAAATTTAAACATACACCGCCCCCCCCCCCCCCGCCTACACAACCCAAAAATAACCTTGTCCTCCATTTTTTCAATGTTAAAGTACCATTTCCATGGACTAAGGCCCTTCGCAGACTTGTCCATAATTTCAAACCGGTTTTAATATGAGTTCAATAGTACACTCGGAACTCATTTTTCTCCATCATTTTCGTGTAACGATTGTAATGCCTATGGAGTAGTATGGGGTGCAAGCACAGCGAAGCAGCTTTGCCGAGAACGAAAACATGCTCGTGTTAGTGTAATGGACGGTGAAACCAGAAAATGTTCGAGTGAACAAATGATGGAAAATTATGGAAGAAAAACTGTCTTCCCTGCGACCCCTTGCCTATAAAACCTGTTTTTGTTTTGATGTTATGGACAAGTGTGCGGAAGGCCTAAGATGCTAATAAATCGGCCTTGGATTTGCTGTCTGTTATCACCTCCTTCTTGTAGATAAAGGGTAATGTCCAAGGACCACAAGGACGTTCCTGATAGTAGATTTGCACGAAGTTCTTACTTTTATATATTTTCCACTGAACGATTCTCTCGGAGAACTCTTGTTTTCACACGACTGCCCCAAAAAAAGGAGTGTAATGGGTTAAGGTTTCATGTGTGTATGTACGTTGCTTTGTACCAACATAACTTCTAAACGCCTGAACGGATTTAGTTGGCTGGGGTACCGTTAGAATCGTTTACTGAGTCTGAGTAACATAGGGAACGTTAATTTTTAAACAAACAATATGGCGGCCGTCAGACCCAATTTACGTCACACTCAATTGTTTTTTTCTGATTGGGTCATTATGGGTATCAAACGAAAGGTGAAATTGAGATGATTTCAAATATGTATAACACTTAATAGATATGTCTTAAATAAATGCCAATTTTATGCTTAAATATAAAAGTACTGGAAACGTTTTTTATTACCCGATCACCATGAATGAACATATAATAGTAAAGCCTAGTATACTCTTGAAGCAAAATGAAAATTCCCTATACAAACTCTATGTAACACCACTACCCCAAAAAGGACTGTAATGTTTTCAGGGTGTATGTTTGTATGTTTCTTTGTTCCACCATAACTTCTAAAAGCCTGAACGGATTTAGATGGCTGGGGTACCGATAGAATCGTTTAATGAGTCCGAGTAACACAGGCAGGATTAATTTTTAAAATAACAATATGGCGGCCGTCAGACGCAATTTACGTCATACTCGATTTTTTTTCTTCTGATTGGGCTAGATAGAGCTGTTCTAGATCACTCAAAGAGTTAGATCGGCTCAGAAAGCTCGACCAATGAGAGCCAATGGAAGTTTCGCTTACATCTCTATATACTAATTGATCCAAGCACTACTTTTGTCTAATCTATCGGCGTGTGTACATTTAGCCGGAATAAATCAAACTTCAATAACTTTAGGCAAGGCGCAAATTGGGACGCGTATAGAGCGTGTGGGGTGGCACCGCACAGCGCGTTTTTTTGTAAACTATGGAAACGAATAGAACCGCGCAAATTGGCAAGGCGACCCGAGGTGGCACGTCTCGCGTCGCCTACTACACGCTGGCGTTGTAGTGAAGCCACAGTTTCTCGTGCCGGTCGTGTCAACACGTGTCAACAATTTCTCATAATATTATTTTGTTGTTTTTTCTCTTCCACAATTTTAGTTTGTCTTTTTAAATATTATTGAATATTAAATAGTCATTTTGTTAAGTCCCAGCGGGAAAAGTTTGAAGGCCTTCCTCAAGAAGCTTTTAGGAAGGAGTTCGTCATGGTACAAGTATTACAAGGTATGCTCTTACGGAGAGCTTTTATGGTGTGACGTCACTCGTAGCCGATTTATGAAATTTCATTAGGAAATAAATGGTTTTTAATTTTTAACGTAAAAACGACTGCACCGATTTCATTGCAATTTTGCATGGAGTTAGATCGGTCTACTATCTTGCAATGGAATTGGTGCAGTAGTTTTTAGGTTAAAAATTAAAAACAATTTAGTTCCTAATGAAATTTATAAGTAGAAGTAGAATATAGTAAGAATATATGGTACCAATAATTTTAAGTGTTCAAAGCATTCAAGAGATATAGTGGTATTTAATTAAATAAAAAATTAAAAGTCTCTGATGTTAAGTTACAATCTTCTTTAATTTTTTTTTGTTGCTTTTACAGTATTTTTCGTTATTTGCAAGAACATTTAAATTTTTAATTCGAAAATAAATACGGCATCGGAAAAATAGTTCCTTGCATTTTAGAGGGAGTTCAATATTTTCTGCAGCTTTAACTATGTATTTTAAAAACTTTTCTTTTATTAATATTTTGTCGCCATTAATTTTTAGAAAAATATTTTCCAATTGAAAGTCCTAGATGGCTTCACCAATCCCCCTTCGGATAACTCGTTTACCCACGACCAAGAATTCGAGTTATCCCTAACTATTGCATCCAGTGTGTTTGACTTACTCAGCCGTTTAATGATGTATCCAGCAAGTATTTCTTCCGAAATACTTGTATTTTCAAGTATTTCTTCCGAAATACTTGTATTTTCCAAAAAATTTAATTTCAATGATTTTTCTTTTTGCTCTTCGATATTAACGCTGTGTAGGATTTCTTCGTTTCGTTCGATATTGCTTTAATCCTTTTATAATAATCTTTTAGATACACATTTTTATACACAATTTAATGGTAAATTCTATTAACTGAATAACAACTGTACATTAATTACATACTTATCCATATTTGGCCTTTCTCTACTTTTGTGGAACTACGAATACGAACTCCTTCCTAAAAGCTTCTCGAGGAAGGCCTTCAAACTTTTCCCGCTGGGATTGGATCCGAAGTTCAAAAAAAGCATTTTACAGACACAATCGCTTGCTCTTCGGTTGTCGCAAAAGTCACAGAATTGATGAAGAAAACTATAGCACAAAATGATCGGGAAATCTGATGCTTCAAATTAGTCTCCAAAAGCTGGAAAATGGCGAAGTCTGACGATGCTATTTCCGACAAACTGTCTATTTACTTGCGTAGTCCAATAGGAAGACTCAATGTGAACCCAATGGAAATTATATTAGGAATGATCTTAAAATTCAGCTTCCTAAACTTCAAACAATTGCTTACAAATACTTGACCATGCTGGGTTCCCGAGTAAAAATAAAAACTAGACCGCAGCTAGCCTGCATCAGGTACGCACTAGCACCACAGCTATCACGCGTAGCGAACAAATGCGCACAGCACATTTTTACTAGGGTTTTCTTCGTCCTCTGCAATTTTTTAAAGCAATACAAGTTTTATTTTTACTCGGGAACAAAACTAGCACGCACACTCCCGCCACAGGGATCCACGCTCCCGCCACAGGAATCCACGCTTCCGTCACATGGATGCACGAAATCGCCTGTATTGCTTTAAAAAATTGTAGAGGACGAAGAAAAGGGGCAACTATCTTGGTGACCATAAAGGGTGTCAATAGTACACTCAGTCAAAAGGTTCGCGTTCGATTGCGTAGGTCAAGCAGCATTGGAAGTGGTTTGTGTTTAGCTGGGGGACTGCTTGGTAAAACAACACTCGCGTATGGAATGGTTTATGTCGATGGGAATGTTTTATAAATGTTCATGCCTGAATTTTTAGTTTTTCGTGCCAGTGGATGCCTCTAGCGAACAAATTTTTAGATTTTCGTACTTGCGGCGGAGCGTGCATCGGTGTGGCGGGAGAGTGGGTGTCTCTAGCGAACAAATTTTTAGATTTTCGTACCTATGCGGGGAGCGTGGATCCCTGTGGCGGGAGCGTGCATCCCTGTGGCGGGTGCGTGCATACTTTTGTAGCGTCCCTAGTAAGAAAATTAACCAACTAAATTATTTTTACTCCGGTTTATTTTCTAAAGCACCTGAAATCGTCAGGGGGCTGACAACAGCTTATTGATGTACTGTTAGAAAAAGTACTCGATTTTGAGAAAACCGATGCATCCTAAAACATCGATGCACAATTGCACAATCTCGATGTATTACATGTGGACAAGAGGACACCCCTAGTTGGAATTTCCGAATCTTCGTTATAGCAAATTTTCGATGTTATTAAAAAAGGAAGGCAAAAACGATTCAATTTATTTCTATTGTTAGTAAAGCTAGCCACATGTGGATTTCATTTTTTTCGGCCATCTTCCCCTATTTCTATTTCAACTCTCGAGTTCATTTTTACTACATTTAAATTTGAATACTTCCTCTTTTTAGTCCTTCCATCTTCCTTTCTGATAGTTCTCAACATATATATGTTTACTCTGCTTCCAGGTAGATTTATCAACATATAGATGTCACCCGGTCCTTTATAATGTTACAAATACTGTTCACCACTATTGTCTTTCTATGTGCTATAACATAAGGCTCCCGACCCGTGGATACCATTATTTTGCACTTTATCGAAAATTACCTTATTCTCATTCTTCTTCCACATCATAAAATTTTACAGCCAAGGCACACACATGTTCCTCCTACCCTCAATGGCTATAATTTACATCCAGCGCATCGTAGCTGGAATATTAAAATACACCCGCGCAACATACCCCTGTGATAAATTTATTGAAAATTGAAAGGTAAATAACCCTCGGCACAATTTCAGCCATTTCCTTAAACGCTTTCAGTTTTCCAATCAGCCCCAGGCTCTTGCTACTTTCGGCTGATGTATCAAACTGAATGCTTGAGGCTAAAATAATGTATATGTGATTCAGTGAACTGCACGAGGGTTTCTTCATAACTTTCCATCCCTAACCGACCGGAACGTAAATAAGTTCTGCCATTTGTGAATGGGAAGAAAAAATAATAATAATAATAACAAGGACAACAACAACAAAAAACAGTTTAAGAACTAGAAGGGACGGTCCTTGGGTGAAAACTGAAAAGTACCAAACTTAAGGGTTTTTGGTCGAGATATTTTCAGTTCTTGCTTTATAAATATCAAAAAACAACAACAAAAAATAAGGAGAAGAACTGCACAAAATCAAAAGCTGATGGCGAATTCACAGCTGAATAATGTTCAAAGGCGAAGAAAAACGAAATCAAACAGATGCTCCTGGGGAGTGATTTGTGGGACGCAGAACAGTGATAAAAATGAAAATTCCGGCAACAATCCTGCAAAATAGAATTAAACGCTGACGTGCACAAATACAAAAAACATCCTTTTCCCAGGAGCGTCATCGAGTTTATTTTACGGATAAATTACTGGTAAATACTGGTTAAATCCCTTCATTATAAAAGTTCGCATTTGCGGAAATTATTAAAAAGCCCTTCCTTGGTAGAGCTGCACAGCGGAGTGCTTCTAGTGGCCCTACAGACTTCGTGGGGTTGGAGGTCTTCAGTGACGAAGGACCACGCATTTCCGGTACTTCAAGCAGACAATATAAAAGGGGCGCCAGGGAGCCACAACCCCGATTCCCATATTCACAACACCCCGCCAATATTGGGGCATTCGCTGAAGGTAGTTATGACCCTTGTTTATCCCAAATGAACACTACATGTTCAAGTATACCAGTGGGTCTCCCTTTCTCCTGAACACTGACAGAAAGTCTACACGGTAGCATGCATCCTTCGAGTCCTTTAGGTCCCCGGTGATTATTTTATGTGCTATATGGTCATCTCTTTTTTCAGAGCAGGAGGGTAGAGTTTGTCATGTTATTCCTCCCGGCAGCCCTTCAGCTACCCCTTTGCATAACGATGTGCCAAAGACAGGGGAGCTGGAGGACATAATCGTTCCTCACATTGGATTATCCCCTAAATTGGTATGTGAGAAGGCATTTTGCTGGTGCGTGTCCCCGGCCTTTTCCTTTTTCCGATTGTCATAAGGGAAATTCTAAGCACGAAAAACAGTGACTTATAAAACTTGCCCGAGACATTCGTGAAAAATTTATTGCCATTTCACGACAGTTGTTACGGGATGAGAACCGGACGGGTAATGGTGCAGCTGGTGGGGGTTTAGGGCCGCCATCCAACTGGGGATGGGCAAAATTTAATCTCTCTGACTTTAACTAGATTGCGACAACATCAAAAAACAAATTCAAGGAGGATTCAAGAACCAAAGATTCTAATTTCATGCTCCTGTTAAGTGAATTTAAGGAAAAACTCATCCTTGTTTTCCCTCCTTGCTCTAGAAGAAGGTGGCGAGGTAGGCCTAGGTTGGTAGAACTGGCATCATCCAAACAGAGGGAGTAAAAATCTTGTATTCCCCGGGGATTAAATCAGTTAACATTTCAAGTACGTGATCAACATTTTATAACATCGTCTCGTATACACACTTTTATAATTTATTTGTTTAGGTTACGCTTTTCGGGCAGATCTTTAAGCAGTGGTTATTTTCAAATGGAGCTGGGTAGTAGCGATTGTTGCCGGGTTTTGGAGTAAATCGTTTTAGTCAACATTGATTTATTTAAAGGCATTGTAGCTTGTGATTGATTTCCGTTTGGAATGGAACCTTAATATTTTCTGGTGAATACGAGCATACCATCGAACGATGTAGGTTTTAACATAAATAAACAAAACGTGTCTAGTGAAATTGGGATTTATGGTCTGAAATAATGTGGAACCAGAGGACTACCGCAAATATACGATAGGTTAGGTTAAGTGAAGGGCTGCTTCCAGTGCAAACGGACGCCCAATTAGCGCTTTGGCACGCCGTTTTGTTGCCACAACTCGTGTACCTAGGTTCAATGGTTGTTTGGATGGCTGTGACGGATGTCTAAAGCCGTCATGTGGAAGCTTATCAGTGATTTGATCTCCAGTCTGGAGATTTTTTTTAAGTCTTCCAGAACAACTGCATACCTAGTGTGTGCTGCCGGGCATTTACACAGGACTTAAACAAGTGTTTCCGTCTCGTTCGCTTCCACGCTGCTACAGTGGTTTTCCGGTAACAAATATGCGGAAGTTTTTTTCTCAGCGGTTCTACGTGTTTTTTGGGGTGCTGAATCCGAATTTTAACTTTGCTGCCATGGAGGAAGGGTCGGCTTTGCAACAAAAAACGCAAAACACTTCAATTTCCTACTATTTCGCTTATATCTCGAAAACTATAGAAGAAGATTTTCGAAGATGACCGCTATATGCAAAATTAAGGCTGCTTACACACCAAACTCGACATCGACACGACATTACAAAACGTCCATCGACAAAAAATTTTTTATCGAATCTTCGTACACACCAAATTCGACACCTAATGTACAAGAAGTTCATGTCGTGTCATGTTGAATTCAGTGTGTACGGAGATTCGGCAAGAACATGTCGTCGGATTCACAACGTCACAATCCATTTCAACCAGAACCACTCGACACAACGAAAGTCACTGCATAAGTACTCGACGTGTCGAAAGTCGTCGTTCGACGTTTTTCCTCGTGTCGCCTTCAGTGGATATAAACTGATTTGAATGTGAAGCCCTTCGTCGGTAACAGTTTTTTTTCCTTGTCGAGTTCTGTCGAGTTCTGTCGTGTCGCGTCGATGTCGAATTCAGTGTGAATACACTCGTTTAATAATAAGAATAAATGGGTGTCACAACAGAAAATCTTGTCGTGTCGTGTCGATGTCGAATTCAGTGTGAATAGACTCGCTTAATGATAAGAATAGATGTGTGTCGCGACAGAAAAATGTTGTCGAATTTCGTCGTGTCATGTCGATGTCGAGTTTGGTGTGTAAGCAGCCTAAAGTAGACAAAATTTCCAACAAAATTCACTGGGCAACTTTGATTTTTTGACGAGCGGTTTCGGCGCCAAACGCGCTGAAAAGCAGTGATTTTTTGGCCTTTCTGCGAGTACATAAATAAACTCCACTCCCACCCTCTCGACTCGAAAAATATACACTTTATGAACAAACACCCTTATACGACGTGAAAGCACATTAAATTTCCTACGAAGATACGTCTCTAATATTAAATTTTCTCATATAGGAGGAGGGGGTAAAGGGAAAATTTCGAAAGATACCTTCTGCGTCCCAAAGCCAAATGTATCCCCTGTCTATCTTTCATCGGCGTTTGATGTTTGATGAAAACATTAACAAATTATAATTTAAACATATTAAGGTACATGACACTGTATATAAAGGGATGGTCCAGGGGAGGAAGGTCCAGGCGGAACAGTCGGTTTTTGCTGTTTTTCAAATGAATGATAGAGAAAAATTGGTTAGTGCAGGATATTCCCTCCCAAACTGTACCCCAAAGCTCCCATAAAAGACATAAGCAGATGGTGGAACCCCTTGTCGTATGACCACGTCAGGTAGCCCAGGGTCTCTCACACGATTCGCTGTCACATCTCGCGACGTGACGAAAGTTGTACGCTGCCCCAACAGGTGTGTCTTTTTAGCGGCAGACAACAACTGTCACATTCCCTCGGAGGCGCATTTATAAAGGGTTGGCAGTCTATGAACGGTGTTTGGTAAGGTACTTCTTTGGTTACCTCCTCCATAAAAACATTCCACCCAGAAATTCCTGGAAGATTTTTAAATTTGTTTTACAGCCACAGCAGAAGTTTCTTTTTATGTGAAAGAGTCTAAGCTCAGGTGTCATTGAGCTTGACCGTGTCAACCTTTATACTACCAGTCCGTCCTGTCGTTCACGTCATGGTGCAATGTCTACTAGTAAGCTTAGCTCGAAAATAGAAAAAGGATATGTTAGGTTCAGGGCGTAGTCGTCTGGAGGATGCATGAGGAGAAGGCAGTGAACCTCGCGTTTGAACTCTTTTATGTTTTATGAGTTCATTTTTTTGACCAGCCGGCTTAGCCACAACAGTCGGGGCTAGCAGGAGAGTGGTACTGAAGGAACGATGGTCTCAGTATTCACTGTTGTGAATAGCGGCTTAGTCGACTTCATTGTTCTTTTCAAAATGTTCCAACAGTTTGTGCTGGTGGTACATCGTTCAGCCGTGCAACCTTTTGATCCGGGACAACAATATTTTTTGGTATAACACATCGGACTCCCCATTTTGTGGAACGTGTTTCGTCCATCCAGGGTTTAAATGTTGAAATCGGCGTTGTCACAGACCATCTGGCAAAGTGCTTGTGGGTTAACAGCCAGGGGAGGACGCATAATTGACGACACTTAAAATCGCGCTGCTTCATTGTAAGACGAACAAAACTCCATGGAAGACAGGACATTTATCAATTTGCGAGTACCATATTTTTTTGTAAAGAATGCTGCTAAGCCGATTTGAAGAGGTGAGAGGAATGAAGCAGGCCTCACAGCACTAATCACGCTATCCGGAATGGCTGCTGATTTTTTCTTCCATTTCGCTGGATCCCCCTCGCTTTTGGTGAGCACCACAGCTTCCATAACAACTCGAAGAGTCTCAGGAAGGAGATCCTCGGATTCATCTAGAAATTTTTCTGAAATTATATAATTTGCGATCTTATCTTTCACAATTACGGAAGCGACTGCTTCAACTATGGCACGCTTTTCTTCTTATTCTGGCAGCCTCTGAACATCTCGATACCAGGACTTATTAATGGTTTTGTGTCCAGTGCCTTGAAACACAAGCTGCTGACAGAAACAGGCGCAAACGCCGTGCGGCATAACCTTCTATATTACAAGCCATGAACAAGGAAAATATTGAGAGAGAATTTCCGCTCAATCGGACTACAACTCGGTGAAGTCACGTTATGTTGTTAGTGTAATTTGAAGAATTTGGGAGAATGTCCGGTAGTCCGATTCTCTCAATTGAGATTCTTGTTCATGGCTTGTAAATATAGAAGATTATGCGTGCGGGCAATTACAGAGAGAATAGAAGTAGTGTATTCAAATGCGCACTAACGAAATGCTGTTTTACGCTACGCACACACCGCGCAAGTTGCTTTACTTTCTACTTCTTTCGCGTTGCCGCCGCGTAGTGTCAAGAGATGTTTGTGTTTTGACTCTTTTGAGTCTTGTTTTGGTGATGGTGGGCATATGTTTGGAGTCGTGTGTTGGTGTTGGCTGTGATAGGAAATTTGTTGAATTTTATATTTAATGAAAATCTTTATTTTTCCAATTTGAGGTGATCAAATTAGCACCTATAACAAAGACAAACCCTGTAGGCTAGAAAAATTATATGTAAATCATTCAGGTTTTTCAATTTTTTTCCTATCACGTCCACTTGTCACTTTGATTTCTTGTTGTGTTCAAAGTTGAAGCGCGCCGCCGACACCGCAACATCATGTCAGTGAAAAGTCGCCACATACCGCGAAGCCAATGTCCGCACCGCGCTTGCGCCTGTTTCTGTCAGTAGCTACACAGCACAATCGTCGCTGTACTTCTGATGGAGGTTTCTTCTGATAGTAAAGTGCTTGCACAGCATCTGCCACGTCAACTCCAGGGGCCTGCCATAACTTCATGAAGAGTTCGTGGGGGCTGATGCAGAGAGAAGGCCCATTCAGATTCAGCAGCAGCAGCGGCAGCAAACAGTTCCTATTGGTAATGGTGGTCACACGACAACAAAAGCAGCAGCGATTGCTAGTAAAACTAAGCTTGCTGCCGCTGCTGCTGCTGGATCTGAATGGGCCTAGGGTACTTCGCATCAGCGGCGCACTTCGCATAACTTCATCATTTGGTTTCTCGCAAGTGTGACCACATTTTCTCTAACGGTTAATTTCCTCACAGGGTGTACCAAATTACGTTTTGAAGGAGGCTTTTTGATTTGTATCTTGGGATAATCCAGAGGCATCTACTCTCCACACAAAAAACAGTGCGTGTTCAGTTTCCGAATACGGAATTCCGTGAGCCTAGCGCAGACGTTCGGTTTTTGGCATCTTGAACCGTCTTGGCTTTCGAACCGAATATCAGGAATGGTTTCCGAACGGAAAATTTAAGAACGTGTGCGCTGTGTAGAGTTATTTGTATGAAATGCCTGCATTCGGTTGTCCGGGTCCGGATGTCCGGAGGCAAAGCCTGGGATACTTGAACGCAGCGGTTTTGATTCAGAACTTTCTTGAGCCCTCTTCAAATAAGCAGCAATAGGTTTTTCTGTCACGTAATTCTTCTTGAATTTGAATATAGGCATGTAAGTATGTTTGTGTTGTATTTTTTTCGAGTTGTAGGAGGTGAAAGTGGGCGTTTTTTGTGTTTTTGCGAAAAGGCCAAAAAATCAATCTTTTTCAGCGCGCTTAACAGCTCGGCAGAAAATCAAAGTTGGCCAGCGAATTTTGTAGGAAATTTTGGATACAGTAGTCATATTCGAAATATTCGAGGACGGCAGTTTTGAACCCCGATTGACTGGATTACTACGGCAACAGACGTTGAACTGGATGCCCATCTTGACAGTGTGGTCTCCTATGAGTCAATTTGCTGTGATTATTCCCTGGTAATATCACGTCGGGGTCTGTTTAGGAGGCCCAGTGTTTTTTATTTGTTGTAAGTGGGCCAATTCGCCCACATATAGTGCAGGTCTCCAGAGCTCTTCACTTCAAGGAACATCAAAGGCCTTCGGGGCATGTTCTCTTCGCCCCTGTTGCCCTATTGTTACCGTCCTCTGGACTCTTCCCAACTTTATGACATTATAGGTCCTGCTCATCGTTGACCACCGTACTAGCGAGCCATACGTGAGAATTGTGCGTACCACGACTGTGTACATCCACAGGACCATCTTTGACTTGAGACCCCATCTCTTCTGTAAAAGATGCATGTCTTTTGCAGACGTAGAAGCCTATGCGAGCTTTCTTTACACTTAAGGCCAAACCTAAATGGGAAGTGAAGTGAAGTGATGTTAGGTACCACTGCATATGAATGTATGAGAGTGACCAAAATGGAAGTGTAGTGGAAGTTAAATCTACCTCAGTGGAAGTGCATGGCCACTTTGAACCCCTTTAACCTGCAGCATTCTACTCCGCAGACAGCAGATTTGATTGAGTGTAATGGTGGATCCATGTTACATCCATTGCCACACACCGACGCAAAAGTTCGTGATTATTACGCCTTAAAATTTGTCAAGCGGCCTCGACGACCTCGTTATCATAATAAGAGGTATTATTATGATAAAGAGATCGTGGACGTATCCCTGTACATTACATCCAGAGGATAAACTCTTCGTGAGAACGTCGACTGGCGTTAGCAAACGCCTGCACTATGAATAAATACACGGACAATTAATCACAAATCCATACATGTTCAACTAAGTTCAGGAGAATTCGAAAATCACGAAAATATTTTAACGTTATGAGAAGGAAATTTTTTAAATGATTTGGCACAGTATACATTATCTTTCATAATAGCTACATAGAACCCGTATTGCTCCAGGGAATTCTTTTGTAATGAAGCTGTACGGAGAATGGCCAAGTACTGGTGTCCATAAAGAGTCCACAAAGCTATTTACCAACTATAGAGGGGGTCCCACACCCTTTTTGCTTCAATAAACCCCAAATAATAACAAAGGGTGAGTGTTTAGCGACGACGAAGTTTGTCGGTTACCATTAAGGGTGCTTCTATAACTGAAAAGAGTTCGAGCGAAAATAACAAAAAGCCGCGTATCCACTTTTTATAAGTGCATAAAATTTGGCAAAGGCAATTTGTGTGAGCGAAGCTGATTCGATGTGATCCACTGCAACTGAATCAGGTTGATCTCACATTTTAACCTCCGGATAATTCTCAATATCCTCGTAAAGTGGATACGCGTCTTCGATCGTACAATGAACATCTTTTAACCAATGCGAAACTTGTTCAAAATACTCTGATCGTCAAGTACTTTTGTATTATGGACAAACTTTTCCTCAATCAGCGGACGAATTTTAGTCTTTTTTATAGAACTTACTTAGTTACTTTAAGGGCTCTACAACCTTTTCTGGTTCTGGCTTCAAGCAACTGTTCTCTTCACTGGTCCCAATTCTAAACCGAGTCACACGTTCGGCATCTTAAGCCCTGGGCGTTCTGGTCATCCTTTTAGCCGACCCTTTCGTAGAGAACTTTCCGAGCAGGTTTATCTTCACTCATACGAGCTAGAGGCCCTGCCCACCGGAGCCGACACAAAGTCTAGATATAACAAGTTTTTCATCTTCATTCAAAATTTTTCCCCCGTTAGTTGTTTGCGTTCATATATGAAGATCATTACAACGTGAACTCGGCGAGACAAAGCCAGATTCTCTCTCTTCGATAAAGTATGCAGAAGAGAAAAGGAAGGAAAATTGAATCAGATGTTTTTTTTCATAAATACCCAGCGGGAAATAGAAGCATTCACTGATGCATGAAGAAGCTATCCTTGGGTATCTTAGAAGGGCTTCCCTTCCGTATCCCTATCCATATCTTTTTTACCATTGCATGTCATTAGCAAGAAGCAGTTTGTCCGATTTTCTTTTAATTAGATTCCTGGGAAGCTATTTTGAAGTTTTAAGTTTTGCAAGCTTTCAGTTTTTCTTCTTTGGAAGCAAGGAAGAATGTTTCTCGCTTCGTTTTTGAGTAATAAGGATAAACAAACTATCGACTTTTCTTACTGAGCGCACAACTGTAAATGGAAATTTTTCAAAACAAAATATTTCACAACAAATGGAAATTTTACTAATCGGAATCCAGAGAATCTCTCAAAACAGAAAATTTACCAACAAAGTTGAAAATACTTATTTTGTAGCCATATGCACAGGAAAATCTTCCAAAATGCTTCTGAAACACGACCAGGAAGCACTTCCAATTTGATTCCAGAGGAAGCTGCTTCCAATTTTCCCGCTGGGTAGTAAATATGCACTAATACATCAAGTTTATCCCCATATAAAATCATAAAATCTTCCGCTGGCTAGTTGTGTGCGAGCATGTATAAAAATTTTGCATTCTCTCTCTGGTATCCTGACATCGTCATTTGAAGAATGTGTGTATATAGCTGTTCGCCTTTCACTCACTAACCATATGAAGATGAAAGACTTGAGCCGACCGAGCTTTATTTTCTTCCTCTCGAACATGGCTAAGCGGATCGAGTGCTTTTGCTAAGCACCCACGTCTCGGATGCATATGTGAGTACCGGTAAGACCATCGTCTTATTTAGCTGTAGTTTGGATGTATGGTTAGATGCTTGGATTTAAAGAGCCTTGGCCGACTATAGTAGGCCTTGTTGGCTTTTGGCAGCCGTGCGCGTTATTGTGCTTCCATATTATTGACGGCTGCCAGGTAGGTAAATGATTTTACTATTCCGAATTCGCACTCGTCTACCTTGATTATGGGACCACCATGCACTTTGTTTTGCTTTCGTTTATGTGCAGTTCCAGCTTTCGTGCCCACGCTCAATCTGAGTGAAAGCTTCCTGTACAGATTTTGATGTTCTTCCAATGATATCAGTGTCGTCTGCATAAGCCAGTAATAGGGTGGACTTGTGGCGGATTGTGCCTCTTGATGTAACCCGAATCTCGGATCACTTTTTCCAAGGTCCGGTTGAAAATGAGGCAGGCTAGACCGTCCTTTGTCGGAATCCAATAGATGATTGGTCTGGTCAGTATTGCGGATATCTTTACTTGATTTGCCGCATTGGTCAGGGTCAACTTACGTAGTCGTTCTGTAGAGTTCTTATCTGGCTATGCAGAGGTGTTGGATTGAGTATGGCGCCATCAGATTACCCTCTTTGCCCTTGCAGTAGGTGCAACGTTGTGTGAATTGCGTCATACCACGGACTCTTCGGTTGAACTCCCGCGCTTGGTGCCGCCTTTACTCTCTGTACTGTTCTTCTTTTTTCCGTCTGTGAACTCTCTTTTCGTTTTTTCTTGGATCTTTGCATTTCTCTTCGCGTGCCCATGTTCTCTGCGACTGCCTCATTGCTTGGTTCGCAGCACTCTTACCTTCAGTTGGTAGCCTGCATTCATTATCGAACCATTCGTTCCGATCCTACGACTTCTGGCTAAGATGGAGTCAGCTCAGCAATACTAATGACAGTATTTTTAAGGCATGTCCAAGCATCCCGTCTCCATGACGAATGCGTGTTCTAACGCATGACCGTAGCTGTTTCTGGCCATTAAATTGCGTAGTGCAGCTGCCGAAAGGTGGCGGCGGTCTATCAACACATGGTTGGTCTTTTTTCTTTTGAGCCAGTACTATGACATTGTACTGGCTCAAAAGAAAAAAGAGGCACCTCTTACAAACTCATTTTATAATGGTGTCCTACCCAACACTAACCTGGATATCTCCTGATGGTGCCACTGGCAACCAAATAGACCAACCATGTGATGATAGACCGCCGCCACCTTTCGGCAGCTGCAGTACGCAATGTAATGGCTATTGTAATGCCAAAATGACAAAAACAAGCAAATTAAAAAAGAAAATAAATAAATACCAATGACGAGCCTTTTTTACGAGTTTAATTCTAATATGCATTAAGCTGCCTCAGACTAGGTAAGAAACCTATGTTTCCACAATGTATATTCATATTTTACAATCTCACTTTGCCTAATTTCAAGTTGGAAATATTGCTGCCTCAAAAGAAGTAAGAAATGTCTCTCCGTATTTACAATCTCGCTTCGCCTCGTTTATCGCGATACACGCTCATATACTAGTACACTGATAGAAAAATTGATTTCAGCAATTCGATAGCCTTTATTTCGTTGGCTTGAGTAAAAAAATTTTTCAGTCTTAACATGAGAATGCTGTCTCAGAGTAACACTGGAAATTCTTGAGCCAAGCAGTCGTATTTCTTCGCTCAATACTTATATTTTTCGTCCAAGATATGTCTTTCTCGAAATAAGATTGTTTAATTTTTTACTCAAGAAACTAAATTTTTAATTCGTCGGACTTTTTTCGGTTACCGGACTTTCAAGTTCTAAAAATGTATCACAACTATTAAGACCGATTTTAGAACTTGAATTGTTTTCAATTATAATATCATCGGTTTCGTATTTCTTTTTTACTTCAAGTCAACTTTTGTCTTCATCAAAGACAATAAAATCAAGACTATGAGTATTGTTTATTCCGAGACAATTTTGTTTTCGTTATATCCAAAACATGAGTTGCTTGGTTCAAGAAAAAGTGCCTCAAGCCAAGAATTTCTTTTTATCAGTGTAAGGCTGGTCTCACACTGCAGCAGATTCGGCCGAATTTTTTACGGCCGTATTCAACCGCATTTCAAATTTAAATTCGGCCGAACTGAAAGGGTTAGTTTTCATCTCGTTAGTGCTGGTTGTTTCATCTGAAATGGTCACACATATAAATATATCCTAAATAAAATAAAAGGAAGATTAATAAACATTTCTATGGGAGCGCACTTCCATTATCAACTTTTCGGTATCCATTTCGGCCGAATAATCAAACAAAACTTTTCGATCAAACCGACGGTCGTCAACGGCCGAAAAAACTGCTATAATGTGCGAATGAGAATAGCAGAATAGTTGTTTGTAAAATTCGGCCGACTACGACCGTAAAAAATTCGGCCGAATCGCTTGCAGTGTGAGACCAGCCTAAGACATTATTTTTGAACCGGGACATTTCAAAAAACTGAGGCCTCAGTACAATTTACCATCTTGTAAGGGACAAATGTACTGCCTCGTGTAAGTCCGGCTCAGCTCTTATCCAGTTGGCTTTTTGGATATTTTCTCGCCCAAATTTAGTGCTTGCAACGGCCAAGTTCTTACCTGCTGCTATCTCGGTAACTCGTTGACCATTGTCAGTATTGCTCTCATGCAAGCTCTGGGTCCCGGCATACTAACGGGCTCCCGACCAACTTTTGCGTTCAAATCTCCCAATACGGTTTTTACATCGGCATTAAGTTCTCGTTCGACTACTTCATAAGGCGGCTCCATGCCCACACGGAACGGAAAACAAGGAGCGAACTAGGCGCGAAAACCATCCACACTCGCGTTCACGGTTATTCGCGGATGTTCGCAGGGTGGGTCTGGAGACGGCCAAAGACTTTTTCTTTTACATCATCTGAGGCTCTTCTGTAGTGAAGGTACGTGAACGTTTATAAAGGATTCGAAGCCTTTCATTTATTGCTAAAAGCCGATAGTGGTAGGCTTCATTCTTTTGCAGACCTACCTGAAAATGTGGTATCTTGTATGACATATACATATACTCAGGTTTTCGCAAGACGCCATTCCCTGCCCATCGCAACTTTTGGATGGCTTTAATGTCAGCTTTATACTTTGACAGGGTAATAGGCCTACCCTAAATCGGAAGTGAAGTGAAGTGAAGTTAGGTACCATGGCATATGAATGTATGAGAGTGACCAAAATGGAAGTGAAGTGGAAGCTTATTTTCGAAAAATTTCGAAAAGTCATTTATAGAAGTAACCGTGCGGTAAGAACCGCACAAGAAGTAAAGAAAAGTTAAGAAATAAGGCTGTTCACTTGCTACACTTCTTATGAACCTTTTATTATGGTTTATATATCAATTTTGAAAGAAATTACGTCTACTTCACTTCTACTTCACCTCTGCTTACTTTTCATTTAGGGTAGGCCTAATGGCCAGAAGTTGTGCAGCTCGAGTTCTGTTCAGAGTTCGAAAGCTCCATGAGAAATTCTTAAATCGTTTTGCCTTTTTCGTCAATGCGGTCGTCGTCCTTTGACTAGCCCGATCATATAACATACCCTCTCTCATATGATAGTTACCTACCAGTAGCCATACTAGGAGGTTATGATCGCACTTCCCTCAGCCCAGAATGACTGACCACCAGCATAAGTTCGGTCAAAAACTGGAAAAAACATTCTGTCATATGTGTGCTGCAGCAAATGGGGCCTACTTTGAAGGCGGAAAAATAAATATTGATTACAATTTGGGCGTTTTATCTCACAATTCCCGGTACTTCTTTGACAGAATGTACTATCAAATTTTAGTTATATTAGTCCACCAACTAAATGTGGCCTTTAAGTTTTTAATTTGCATTAAAATTCACTAATTATTCCAAATTATTTTTTCTTGATTCCTATTCTCATTTCCGCTTAACATCTTCCCGCTTCTTATTATCCAATCTTTCAGTAGCCTGACGCTAAATCAAGTAAAGGACCTCATTAAACTCCGTTTCCAGGTAACCTTTAAGAATCTCAAACTTTTCTAGCCCAACCACTTTAAGCTAAAATTTCGCCCCTTTAAAAAAAATGAGAGAAAATAACAGAAAATCTCCTTTCCATCCCTTTTCCATTCTGAACTCAACTGCATAAACCCCTGTCTATTTACGTTTCCGTTCAGGGGTGGAAAAAACATTTTGCGTTGATTATTCCTTTAGAAAGGAACAGGAGTACCCAAAGGAGAGCAAAGAAAGAAAAACACTAGGTGAAAGGAGACAGAAAGGACTCTTTTCGTCCTTCTGCTTTATGGTCAAATTTGATTTCGTGTATATACACCTCGTGCTGGAACGGGCGGGGGCGGCCGAGGCTGAAGCAGCCAATTCAGTGGAATGTTAGTGGTTCATTGTGCAAATACTTGAGGGTGGGAAACTGGGAAATGTTCGTTCGTTTTCCAACGTTGACCATATTTTGGACAAAAGGGAATAGCGATAACAAGGTGTGCGAATAACAGGATACACTCTCCGTGGAGAACGCTGAAAGGCATAATAATAAGAATTTCATTTGTGTGTGTTTTTAGTGGAAGTAAGAATGCCCGAAGTGAGTCTTTATATCTTAACCTTTTAAATATGTATATTCAGCGAGCTACATTGAAAGGTAAGGCAAGTAGCCAGGTGATAGGCAGTGTCATAAAAAACGTAAAAATCAATCTTGTTTTTGCAATGGCTTTTAGTGCTTAAAATTTGAATACTCCATAAAGGGAACTCAATCTGCCCTTAATGTGCACTGCGGCAGGAAACGATAAGTGACTGGTATGGAATATATTGTTTGTTTATATGCTAAATACACAATTTAAGCAATTAATTACTATGTATGTATTTGTATGCAATGTAAGGAAGCAGTAACCAAATTCACAAAATGTAGTCATTTAGGCCGTTATACAGATGAAGGATTATTACTTTCTTAAGGTGATTCTAAGCAATAAGATCACGGGTCCTATACATATAATAATATTGTCATACAACTTTCTTAATATAGTCTTTATCATTGCGTTAGAACAAGATGGACCAAAACAAACGAGGTGATTAACTGTTCTATCAATTACAACATTCTAAATATCATCGAAATGGGGTCGACGCTAACCTACATTTGAAAGATTTTTTGTCTAAAGTCGGAATTACACTATTGTGCTGTGGTGTGTCGTGGCGCTCATATATTTTATATGGGGCTGATTATATTATTATGGTGTGTTCTGATGTGGCGCGTTCTGTTGTGTTCCCGATCTGGCTTTTCTGATTGCGCCACGACACACCACAACACAATAGTGTAATTCCGGCTTAACTCGTGTGTAACATCATTGTAAAAGAAAATAAAATAAATTCGAATTTCGGAAACAAAATTACAAATTTATTGGATTTTTTAAAAAAATTATTTATATGAAATTTTTTAAAGGGTGTATTCGCAAACTGCCCAATTCATAGGTTTGCCTTTTTCTTTGTTCATTTCGACAGCGTAAAGCAACCAGTGCTCTTAGAGCACTTCGACTTCTAATAAATCTTTTGTGAATCACCTTCAAACATTTATCCATTTCCGCATGATGAAATTTTGGATCATTACTAGGATTATGTTTAATTATTCAAATTCTAACTGGTCTATTTTTAGCTATACATTACACAATGACTTACGTATTCATACATATATTCACTGCTAAGCAAACTCACTACGCGTGTTTTGGCGGAGGAACCGCGTTTACAAATTATTGACTGCCAAAGTCACGATGCAAAAAGGATTGCGATAAAGCTTTATAACCAATTACACCAAGAACAACGGTGGACACATCGCCTACCGAGTTTGTGCTTCGGCGGTTGTTATTTACATTGTTTAAATTTTTTTTAAATGTGGACAAACGAAAAAGTATTACAACTTATCGAAGATTATCCGGCGTCTGGTTGTCTTTGGGATGTTACGAGTTCCAATTACAGAAACCGCATGAAAAAATTGGGACTTGAATCACTGGTTAAAAAGCACGACGTGACAGTGGCAGACATTGAAAAGAAATCCACAATCTAAAAAATCCTTCAACCGGGAGCAAAAAAAAATACCTCTCCCAAAAAGTCCACGTGGTTTGCGTTTGATTCTTTGCTATTCCTGCCACTAGCCAACATGTCAAAGGACAGCACAAATTTGGACGATATCGACCCAGAGAGTGGAAACAATTAATGAAGTGAGGCGGACGTAGACTAAATTCAAATCATAGTGTGGACACTAGACGAGACAAAGTACGGTCTCCATAGACGCGCAACAGACATAGTCTATAGACCGTCTGTAGACGATCTATATACAATTCGCTCAACATGGTCTACTAGTGTGTACCTACTAGCCATTAGACTGTTCGTTCCTCACGAGCTTTTTAGTTGAACGTACGTAGGAACGAACAGTCTAATCACCGTCAAACTGTGTTGCCGATTAAGTTATACTTTTGGCATAAGTTTAAAAAGGTAAAAAATGATGTTGCACGATAAAATTGGTTGTTTTGTTTTACATTTTTTTTAATATTTAGATCTTGGAACTTTTCCCTTCTTCAGGAGGACAAAATTATTCCCTTTTCCCTTTTACCAATTTTTAGCAGTAAGAATTCCCACGAAAAGGGAGAACTCCCACGAATTGGCACCACTGCTTAGGTCTGATTATGTTGGAGCTGCGATAAACGATTAGAGCGGCGATACTAGCGGAGCGGAGATAATACAAAAAAGTTTTCAATAGAGCTGCCTATATTGGAGCAACGCGGTGACTCACGCTTTGTTCACGACCAACGACAAGAGCTGCGATAAAGCTTCGGTTACTTTTCTCCGCTAGTATCGTTAAGCCCGCTACACACTATCGTCGTTTTACTCCGCGTTGGTGGAACAGTGTTACCCGCACGACGAACGACGTACGCCTCTATTATATACACATTATGGTGGGACCACACTACGCGGTCTTGGGTCGTACGCGCTTTTGCCTTTTTTTTCATATAGAGTTTTATGACTTTTTTACGACTTTGTCCATGGTAAAGGCCGTGCGGCAAAACAACGCGGACAAAAGGCTGTGCTTAAAAAGGTACATTGTGCGTCCACACACTATGAGCTTTTCAAAAGCGCGTACGCCGTTTCAAATGAGAATTGATTTTTTCTCACTCATGACTCAGAAAATTAAAAGATCACGCGCGCTTTTGCCTGGCCGTACGGCCAAAAGCGCGTGAGATCTAAGTCCACGTAGTGAGGACGGGCCTTTGGACGTCGTTTAGTTCTCATAGCACCATGGACGAAGATACTTTGCTGTTCTTGCTGGAAAAAAATGTAGGAAAAAAAAGTTTATGGTGCAAACCCTGTTTTGTGCACAACAGGTACATACCTCACTGCTTAAAGACGAACGACGACACACCGTTTTCATCCACACTATCGAAGCCCGAACCAAATATGACGTGCCGTACCGTAACCGTACGTATCTTAACGAACGAACATATGCAAATTAATTAAGTCAATTTAGGTCGGTGCCTTGTAATGAATCCCATCATTACCTCTACATCATTCCTTAATCCTCATTACACATCTCGCGTCATCCCCCAGTCTCGTCTCAATTCCACAACCAAGCCCCAATAATTCTCAAGTTACTATAACTTATATGTAACTCTATCCAGGGCTAATTAGATCACCGCTTCGAAATAAGTTTACACTTATTTCCATATCCCCAACAGCTGAAAAGCATAAATAACATTTCATCTCACAAAAGGTCCAGGCACTCAAATCCCTGAACCTTTCAAAAGATCCTAAAATCTTAGAATCAAAATAAAGATTCTCAGTGCACATATGCAGTGCAAAGAAAAAAACAATGGTCAATGCCATTGTTCACATTTACTTGACGTCAATGCAAGTATATTTCAAAACATACTTTCCGGCCACACAAGCGACCACCGGGGTAATTAACCGACGGGAACATGTGTGGAGAACATATGCACAGCCTGACCCATTTCTTCGATCGCGTACGATCACCCTCGGCGAGAGTGTTTAACCTGTGCAGAAGTTCCCTCTGCACTTGCTCGCTCACAGAGAGGCTTTGCAGAAATTTCCCTCTGCACTTGTCCATGCACAAGAGCGAGAAATACATTCATTAGCTCCTCCCCCCCAATGCATTTGAATGCAATTAAGTAAATAACCGCGACAACCAATTAGGGACCGCGAAGAAATTATTAAGAAAAGTAAATAATTACGGTATCGGAGGAAGTTGTAATGCGAAAGTGATTCGAAGGGAACATTCATTCAGTTTCGTCCATCGAAACAATTAACAAGTATTGTTAAAGCAAGGGCAGACTTTTCACTTGAATTCAGGCTTTTATTATAAATCCGTGGGAGCCTACACGGACAAGTGGAAATGTTCTGCGCCAAGCTAAGTTGGCCAAATAAAAGATTATTAAAGTTGAATAATTAGTTAAAGTTGAAAGAGTATATTTAAACAGTGTAAAAATTATAATAAAAATAAAAGTGTAATCAAAAGTGTTTTTTTTTTTAATATATCCGGAACTGATAGCGAAGTGATTTAAGGTAATTAAGACAAAAGGGCCATGTTCATCTCTATAGGAATGCACGACATGGTCCTGTAACGAGAAAACCTCAAATCGTTACAGCCTTATGAACACTCATGTTCGTACGTTTAGGGTACATACGGTTACGGTGCGGCACGTCAAATTTGGTTCAGGCTTAAAGCCTGAACCAGATATGACGTGCCGGACCGTAACCGTAAGTACCCTACGGTACGAACATGAGTGTTCATATGGCAGCGACCTAAATTGGCTTAATGAACTTGCCGAATGTTCGTTAAATTCTCGAATGATACGTATGGGTGTCGTAAGAAGGGCACAAAACCTTAGTATCCGTAATTGGAATCAGTTCCCAAGCAATTTTTCGGTTAAATTTTTTTCTTTTATTTTGCTGAGTAGGTACTTCCAAGCTGTTTATATTTCGCTCACAACTTAAATAAATCAAATAAATCGCTTAAATCTGCATTTACGGAATTCATTTTCAACTTGTCATTTGTCACTTTACATTTTCATTTAGGGCTATTTGTTAAAGGGCCGTAACTAAGCTCAAATTCGTCCAGTATTGTTACGGTCCCGCACGTCATATCTGGTTCAGGCTTATGGCGGCTGCACAAGTAACTGCACAACTTCTCTGTAGCCTCCACACGACGCAATCACGCTTGAATAGCCGCAGTCTATCCAAAAAATGTCGTCTTCGGAAAGTGTCGACGGGCTCGCTGGCATTCACAATTTTGTTTTCAAGCGAGATTTGTTCAAGCATGCAGATCAAAATTCGACCAATCTTCAATTGGTTGCGCAAAAAATCTCAAGCTCAAGCACGCTTGCACAAAAATATTGAAGATTGAAGATTGATTGATAAGATTGAAAACAAGAAATAGACAAAAATCCTCCTTCCCGCGCGATGAAATGTGGAGTGTGGCTCGACATACGATCTGGTACCGATGTTAACCGTGTCGGGTCAGGAGTCACATTTGACATCCGAGTGCAAAAGGTTAAGATCCATTCATCGCATTTTAGCATTGCCTCTGCAGTATTTGTTTTTGGGCATGAAACGCTCTATTCTTCTTCTTCGATGGCTTCGATGGCATTTTGCTGTATTTGTCTTAACATTGTCTTCCCATCTTGAGCGTGGTTTGCCTGGCCTTTTCCCATCTGGTAGAAGATACAAGGCTTTTTCGGTATCCTTGAATCATCCATTCTTTGGACATGGTTGGCCCAGGGTAAACGCAATCGCTTGGCATGTGTTGATAGTTTACAATCTTTGTATAAGTCGTACTCTCCGCCCTATGTCCCATGAGGGATTAAAGGAGCATAAGTAAAGTAAGTACGTGTAAGGCCTTTCCTACACGAGGGACCACGGTTCTGGGAACACGAGCTTTTTTTGGGCCAGAAAGGCGTGCGAGGACACTCTATTCAATTGTCTGAACTTGCTTGGAGTGACTTTAAATCTAGCCTGTCATATTCAGATATCGGATCATATCGCTCACTTTAAGCTTCGTAATCTCTCCCAAGTTCTGTAAGGAAAGGTTTCCAAATGCACGGTGTTTGATCCTAGCAAGAGCCAGACAATTGCAAAGAGAATGTCCATCAAAGGTTAATCAAAGGAGAGAAAACAACAATTCATAGACCACCCTCTGATTTGGAGCCATCTATATCTATACAGAACCACGTCATACCTCTTTTCTGGTAGAGATCTGAACTTTGAAACCTGAGTTGAATTTAATTTGCTTCTACCACTCCCAATATATTGCTTTGTTCATACCTCTTCTCTACCCAGCAGCTAGCTTCTCGTGGTTTTTTAAGTGGCATGGTCAAGCTCAGGAATCACCCTTTGTACCACTAGTCCGTCATGGTGCAATGTCTAGTTGTAATCTTGATCTGAAGGATAGAAGAGAAGGTATAGGTTAGGTGTCTGGACGGTGCTTGAGTAGATGTCGGTGAACCTTGCGTCAAGAGTTATATGAGTTCGGAACCTCCAACTGGTGGCTGTACACACCCCATAACTCCGCGACATGACACTCTTTGGACTTGGCTTAGTCTTAATTTGTTATATTCTTTTGCAAGAGCGGAACACGAGAGTTGTATGTCACCTAGTTTTTAACATGAAGAGGATGCACTGACCACAACCAATTTGGCGATTTTTAGGTATTCAGAGTGATTTTTTAGTGCTGGCTGACAAATTAACTGTTTATCAATTTTGTTGTTTCGTCCAGGTCGGGCGGAGGAGAGCTTCCAAGTTGCGGTAAAAATATTTCTCCCTTGCCTTGAAATTACTATTGGAGCAATCAAAAATCAGTCAATGCCTCAAAAAGTTTTTGAAGCGATTTCGCCCTGGAGGCCCAATTGAAAACATTTACCAAAAAAATGAAAAATAACTTTAACAATAAACATATGACGTCTGTACATATTATTGCTACCACAACGTTCATGAAAATTTTTATTTGCGCCCTTGCTTCCAAAAAGGTTGGCCACCCTGCTCTATAGTTTTGTCCTATTGCGTACCACTCAAGCTCTAATTCCAGTCGGTTTGCCTGCCAACTTTACACTTCTCTTCTTTGTTTATGGGAGCTTCTACTTTAAATCTTATATTTCTGTGATCAGGCACAGCGATTCCTTTCGAGACTTGCCAATTTTTAATCTGATCACTCATGATTCAGTCTCTAGAGCATAACACAACCATTTTGGAGGTCCATGGATCGATTCCACTCAGTCGCATGGTTTTCATTATTCCATTTCGCCCACAAATATTGCTTCTGGCTAGTCTTTCTTATTTACAGCAATTCCCTGCCCTCTCTCCTGCTATGACCTATAAGCATAAAAAGCGAGGATATCATATCCTGTTTGTACATCGAAGCCAGCGTTGTTTCACAGTCGTATTGATGGCAGCGGGTGGAGTTAAATCATGAATTGAAGTTCTCTTCTTATATCTTTTGAGTAGAGATTGTTTGTTCAACATTGAACTGAGATATGACCGTCGATAGTACAAATGGGTTACCTCGGATGGCTAGTTTACAGTTCCAAATTTTCCGCAGCTCTTTGGTTGCCAATAGCATGCACTCTTGTAGGCTGATCGACCAATTCATATAGATTAGTTGTGCATCCAAAAGGCTTGCATTCTTTGACGGAAACACGTTGCTTTAGAGTAACTCAACCCATTTACATTGTGAACGTTGAAACCATTCGCTTTGGAGAGTTTAGGATAAAAATGCGGAAATCTCTTTAAGAAGATCATAAAATTCGCTATGGCTTCGTTAAGTCTTAACATAACTTCTATAAAGGAAAAGGAAAAATATGTAAGGTATATTTAGAAAGCTATAGTGGGATTCCGTCTCGATTTATGCTGTAAACATGCTAAGGGCGAAACTATTTTCCTCGGCCACGGCGAATGGCCCGACGAAATTTGTTGTGTGCACACACTAAGAGCGGCGGAAACACAAATTAAAAAACACACACCGGAATAATAGTCTTGGACAGCCGGAATTCTACACACGCACACAGGAACACACGAGAATAGCAACACCAACCCATGCCACAGCACCCATGCAACTTTGACAGGCGCCGGCTACGAAATAGAGATTAGATTGATTCAGTAGCCACGCTCGGCGACGTCACATAAGCCGTGTATTCTGTTCGTTTTTGACAGTCGCTGCCTACTGCGATTCGTCGGTCGCTCGCACCATGTTTACAGCATAAAGGTCCCCACACACCGGCGCGAAATATTCGTTCGCGCTGCGGAAATTTCGCAGCGAATTATTCGCAATAATTTGTTTACACAGCGTCTAATACAATGTTTCACACCGGCACGTTACGAATACGTTATGCCAGCGATTTTGCAGCGAATTTTATCCGCCTCGAATCATTTTCGCAGCAGTCAGCGTTTTTATCGCAATCGGTGCGAATTTCGTTCATAAGAAGGGATGAAATTGGGAAGGAACTGAGTGAAACTAGTAAATATAATATATAATATTGTTCTTTTATTACAAACTAAATACATAAAAATAGTAATGTCGGCATTCGCATTCACGAATTAAAATTATTGACAAACTTTTCTCTTGTGTCAAATGTTATTCCTGATGCGCGTCTTGGGCCGTTATTACAATTCGTAAAAGCGTTTAATTCAGGCTCTGAAGGCTCTAAATATTCAAAAAAATCATCGTCGCACTTTTTAGATATGAGAAAGTTGTGTAAGATACACGCTGTTTTTACAATTGGGGTTGTAGTGGCTACTTTCGTTTCTATCGGCCTATAAAATAATCGCCATTTTTGAGCCAATATGTCAAAGGCATTCTCTACCACCCTTCTTGCACGACAGAGACTAACATTATATTTCTCTTTCCGACAATCTGTCCTTGATTGCCTATACGGAAAGGGTCTAATTAGATATGATTTTAGAGCAAAAGCCTCGTCTCCAATCAAAACGTGCGGGGAAGGTTCACTTTGGCCAAATTCCTCTCAAACCTTTTTCCCATATTGGAAACTTCAAAAATTCCACCATCGCTATTTTTCCCGAAACCTCCAATATCAACGCATATGAATTTATAATCGGGCGCAACAATAGCAGAGTAGTTGGATCCGCTTTTATTTGGACACTTGATGGTTCAAGCATTTACTACATTCGGTCAAAATTAATAATTATACATAGTAACAACATTCCTCAGCACTGTTTCTTTTAATTCATTGGTTGCTATAATAAATAACTGTAACGAAAGTAATTCAAGTTTTTGTACTTGCCGTAGGGCAATTGCAAGCCGTTCTTCAGGTGAGATAGTTTCTCGGTAATTAGTATCAAACTTTCGAATATCATCCTTAATAAGGTTTAATATTTCATCAAAACATACATTAGTCATCCTAAAATAAATATAAAAACGCCTATTATCCTTTCGAAGTTGTGGCATTTTTCGATTTATAGGATGGATCCAATTCTTTGTTTTTCTGAAAAGGGTTTTATAAAATATGTCTCTTGACAATATAGTTTTCATGTGACAAAGCACTTTTTCCTTTTCATTTAACATTAAAAACAAAAGGGCTTCTTCTTCATCTGATGATGAATACACTTTTGAAAAAAAAAATTTTAAAACTCGACTGTACACAACAAATTCGCGAATTTGAATACTGTCAAGTACATGTCAACCGGTAAAATTTTAGAAAGCAATTCCAGTTTTGGTTTCGCACAGCACTGGAATTAGACTGGGAAGATTCCAAAAAATCTGGAAGTTTAGCAAGCAATTAGCCGGTTTCGCACACGGCTTACACTGATAAAAAAATTGTCTTGATTCCAGCAATTCGATAGTCTTCGTTTCGTTGTCTTTTTTCAGTCTTAACATGAGAATGCTGTCTCAGAGTAAGACAGTGGAAATTCTTGAGCCAAGCTCAAGTTCGCTCAATACCTATTTTTCGACCAAGATATATTTTTCTCGAAATAAGATTGTTTAATTTTTTACTCAAGAAACTAAATTCTTAATTCATCGGACTTTTTTCGGTTACCGGACTTTCAAGTTCTAAAAATGTATCACAACTATTAAGACCGATTTTAGAACTTGAATTTTTTTCAATTATAATATCATCGGTTTCGAATTTTTTTTTACTTCAAGTCAACTTTTGTCTTCATCCAAGACAATAAAACCAAGACTATGAGTATTGCTTATCCCGAGACAATTTTGTTTTCGTTATATCCAAAACGGGGGCGAACGGCTAACAAAGACCTCGGAAGGTGGTGGCACCCGATTTGTCACTTCTGCCAAAACCCGAGAAGAGTCACTGCAGACGAACACTTAGCAGCTCTGTTAGCAAGTCCTAATCCCACCTCCCCGTGGTGCCCCCTGGGGACTTCTTCGGAAGGAGCTAACGGGAGACGGTCGAATGGCGAGTTCTCTGCGCCACAAAACAGAGTTCTAAGTCGTTTGGGCTGAGGGTTAGCAACCCGCTCCCATAAAACACATAATTGCTACGAATCGGCAAACATTGCCTCGGAACGGGATGGACAACACGACGACGACCTTTGCTTTTCGAACCAGGACACGAATCGGATCATGGAATGTGAGAACGCTGCTTGCTGATGGACGGCTGGATGAAGTCCTCAACGAGATGAACCGCTACAAAATCAAGGTCATGGGACTCAGCGAGACCAGATAGCCCGATGCGGGCGAACATATCTGCCCAAACGGTGAGTCCTTCTTATATTCTGGGAGAAACGAAACTGAAAACCGTAGGAATTGCGTTGGGGTAATACTCACCAAAGAAGCCAGGTCCAGCCTCATTAGCTGGTCACCAGTTTCTGAGAGGATTATTACCGTGCGCCTACGTACCAGACTAAGAAGTACTACGATAGTCCAATGCTACGCTCCGACTGAAGACGCAGAAGATGACATCAAAGACGAGTTCTACATGCGACTGAATGAGGTTTTCCGCTCTATTCCAAGGGGAGACATCATTGTTTTGATGGGTGACTTAAACGCACAGATCGGCCCCAACAACACCGGCCTTGAACACACAATTGGAAATCAAGGCCTAAGCCAAGTTACCAATAACAATGGTGAGCTTTTCGTTGACTTCTGTAGTTCCCATCAACTCATGGTAGGTGGAACTTACTTTTGTCACAAGAAGATACACAAGGAGACCTGGGTATCGCCCGATGGTAGAACGAAAAATCAGATAGACCACGTGGCCGTCAGCCGCAGATGGAGAACTATTCTGGAAGATGTCAGGAGCTTTAGGGGAGCAGACACTGGAAGTGACCACCATTTGATAGTAGCAACTATCCGCCTAAAAATCGCCGCAATCAGAAACGTCCAACGAGATGCCGTAAACCGTAGACGGTTTAACGTAGACCTTCTGCGGGAGAGCACTAAAAGGAGAGAATTTGCTGGAAATCTGCAACAAATCTTAAACCAGCAAACCGTTTCTGACGACACAAATATTGAAGAGCTGTGGAGCATAACAAAGGGCGCTAGAATAACAGCAGCGGAAACAAGCATCGGTTATGTCCAAAGAAACCAGCAACACTGGATCTCGGACACAACCTGGCAAAAAAAATAACGTGAACTCTACAAGCGACCCGGAAAAACGTCAACAACTTGAACGGGAATATTCCCAATTACACCGGGAGGTAAAGAGAAGGGTCCGGCGTGATAAAAGGCAGCAGATAAACGAGCTCAGGCAACAGTAAGGTGCTGTACCAGGAAGGCAACATTAAGGTGCTGTACCAAATTACTAAACAGCTCTCGGGAAAGCACTCTAATATATAAAAAACATGCCGTGAAGAGTGCGGATGGAAGGCTGCTGTGCAGCGACGAGGAGCAGCTCCAAAGATGGAGAGACTACTTCTTCGCCGCCCTCAATGGTTCCCTTTCGCAGGAACCTGAAGAAAATAACAACAATGTACAGCCAATAAGAATCGCCACTCGTGCACCATCCAAGACAGAAATAGTAACCGCAATTCATGCAATGGCCAATGGTAAACAATGTTCCCTCTAATTTTTAAACTTACTACGCGGTACAAAATTTATGCGACCAAAAATATTCAATGTACATAAAAGAGTGCAAGTGTGTTTGAAGTGAATTTTTTTTTAATAATATGTATCTACTCTTAAAAATTATATTTTAAAGCATTTTAATAACACACAAACATCTTTGTTTATATTCTTTCTTTATTAGGCAAGATTTACTATGATTAAACGACGAACTATAAAACAAGCGAAGTGTGAAAACTGGGGCTAGTCATATGTTACGCTCAGTGACTTTACCAACTACGTGACTATAACAGCTTTCCTCACAGAGACCACTAGATTCGACTTTTTAAACCACCAGAAAACCACTAAAATAATTTCCTCCTCACCAAAAGTAACTAGATAATTCCACTAAATGTAAAGTTCTTCAAACTTAATGTTTGAAAGGCGCTATTTAAGCGGAAAATGCAAACTAATTCAAATAAGAAAAAAATAAGGACTCCACTAAATGCTATAAAATATCAATATTTTCTTCGACCTATTATCATTAGTCGGCACTCTAAGGGTGTACATAGCTCTAATAAGGCATCTTGTCTGCTTAACTGGTTAATCGGCGGCACACCTCCTTGTAGCCTGGTTAGCGGGATTCACCATTTTCAGGAGGCTTAAAACTCCAACGACGATATCTCCCGCTAATCCCGACGGTTGTCTTTGAACTCATACAAGAGTTCAAACGCCAGATTTACTGCCACCTCCTCATGTATCCCTAGACTTCCTTTAACCTATTCTATCTTTTTCTATTCTTTGGACTAAACTTCCTACTAGTCATTGCACCATAACGTGAACACGTTAATATAAAGGGCTGAGCTTAGACTTTCACTTATTTTTGACAATGCTCACGCTGCTAAAGTCTTTCAACATCGGTGTGCGAATGTCGCAAAATTAGTAATGAAATAGCAAAAGTGGCTGGCCAATTAATTCACATCGAGACACTCCTTGTGCGTCTTTAAACTGCAGAAGTTCAGACGAAAATTGGTTGGTATTTTTGGTTTCATTCCACTTCAGAAGATGGATTACCATTGTTTATCAGCTTTGGCAATAAACTCTTGATTTTTATTTAAGTGAATCATTAGGTCAGTAGCAATTGATGTCTTGTTATGGGTTAGTACATGGCCAACACTAATTTTGTATTCTTGTATACTTTCCCCTTACCACAACAAAAAACCCACTACCCACTAGATACGATTTTTTCCCACTAAAGGCAAGTCTAAACCACCAGTTCTAGTGATAAAACCACGAAGATGGTAACACTGGACTGCAAGGACGCACGCTATACTGAATACAAAACGTACACAACAACGAACTACCTTCTCTTAACATATAGCAAACCAAGCAAATTGTACTCTTTTTTTGTGAAAATTGGATTTTTGTCATTTTTAGATGCAAATCTTTTATAAAATAAAATAACAAAAATGGTGAACGAGGCCATTGTGCGCAGAATTCAAAAACGGCTACGCAACTCTCAAAAAAATAGTGCGCGGCCACGCACCTGCGCAGCTTAGAGGGAACATTGATGGTAAAGCAGCTGGAAAAGATGGCATCCCGCCAGAATTGTTGAAAGCCGACTCAAGCCTCATAGCAGATGCGCTACAGCCAATCCTGGAAATAGCATGGAACACCTGTACCTTCCCGGAGGATTGGACGGAAGGTATCATAGTCAAAATACCCAAAAAGGGGGACCTAACAATATGTGACAACTGGAGAGGCATCTGTCTATTATCTACGGTAGGAAAAATCTTGTCCCATATACTACTATCTAGGATAAGAGAGGCAGTAGATCGAACGCTTAGAAGACAGCAGGCTGGATTCAGAAAAGGTCGCTCCTGCATAGACCACATTAACACCTTGAGAATCATAGTGGAGCAGTCTACTGAATTCCGATCCCCCTTTACCTTGCTTTCGTAGACTATGAGAAAGCGTTCGACTCGGTTAATAGGAGCTTTATATGGCAAGCTCTACGGCAACGTGGACTGCCGGACAAAATAATAGAATTGATAAAAGCTCTATTCAACAATTCCAAATGCAGAGTTCTCCATAATGGAAAATTATCCGACAGCTTTGAGGTGAGCTCAGGAGTACGACAAGGATGCCTTCTTTCACCATTACTATTTCTTATAGTAATAAACGACATCCTTGCCAGCGCTCTAGATAGTAGAACAGGTGGCATACAATGGGGATTGTTAGACCGCCTTAAGGATCTCGACTACGCGGATGATATCTGTTTGCTGGCCCACAGACACCAGGACCTCAAAAACATGGTAAACAATTTGGCAACAGAAAGTAGCTCGGTGGGCTTAAGGTTAAATCCGACTAAAACAAAAGAAATGCGGACAAATGCAAACACCCTTGAATGGACAGCGCTAAATAACCGTGACGTGGAACTGGTAGACAAATTCTGTTACCTCGGTAGTATTATTACCGAAAACGGCGGTACAGAAAAAGATGTCAGTTCCAGAATAAATAAAGCAAGAAGCGCATACCTGCATGCCTGTTTCACATATGGAGATCAACAGAGATCTCAATTAACACCAAATTGCGGCTGTTCAACTCCAACGTTAAGGCAGTTCTTTTGTACGGTTGCGAAACATGGAAAGTCACCCAATTCATCTCAGGGCGCCTACAAGTTTTCATCAACAGATGCCTACGGCGTATCCTAAGAATCCGCTGGCATGATAGAATTACAAATGAGGAACTATGGCGCCGTGCCGGCCAAGAAAGGATAGACGACCAAATCAGGCGAAGAAAATGGAATTGGGTTGGCCACACCTTGCGACGCGAAAACGAGAATCTAGCCAAACAGGCCCTTGATTGGAATCCGCAAGGAACCCGTCGAGTCGGAAGACCTACGACAACGTGGAGGAGAACCCTATTAGCAGAGGCCGCAACAACTGGGAGTTCCTGGTCAGAGCTGAGAGCTGTCGCGCAAAACAGAGTCCGCTGGAGGGCAACTGTTTCCGCCCTATGTCCCATGAGGGATTAAAGGAGCAATTAAGTTAAGTAAATATATCCAAAACATGAGTTGCTTGGTTCAAGAAAAAGTGCTTTAAGCCAAGAAATTTTTTTTATCATTGTAAGTTAGAAAGAATGGGTTTCATGCGCCATCTAGTAAAAATCAAAAATACATATCTTTGTAATAGACTGTTTTAAATTTTTGTACCAGAGTTCCCTGAATTTAGAGTAAAGAAGCGGTTCTGTAACGCTTTTTTCCTCTAACTTAGAGTTTGATTTTACTCATAAGTGAAATCTCATGCGAGCCAAAGCGATGAAAAAGCGGGAAATCTCATGTCAGAAAAATAAAAAAGCGGGAAAATAGTTAAAAATTGGTTATAACTGTTACTTAGAACCTGTGTAGAGTGGAAAATCATTAGAAATGTAAGCACAAACATTTTATTTAATAATATGACATTGTTATATTTCAATCTTTGTTTTTAGTATTCAAAAAATTGCTTTTTAGTTTCTTTCCTAATTTTCTAGGGAATCCAAAAGTTCCTTCTTTCTTCTTATTATTCTCCTTCTCAATTCGAAAATAATAATTATATTTTCACTATTCGTAATTTTATTACTTGGAAAAAAATTTTACTAATTATATTATCCAAACCTCCAATGTCAACTGACACTTAGAGTTCGTTAGCGAATGTTTTTTTTATAAAAATGAAATAAATTCCCACGAAGATCTAGTATTTCGATCTAAGTTGCTTACAGAATACCAACTACTCTAATATCAACTTTGTGGGGTTTAAGAATAAACACGTACACTCTTAATTATTCAGTTAAAAAACATTAATTGATAACACCTTTAATTTGAGTGTACTAAATTTAGTTTATTAAAATAAATTAAAAAACAATATTTGAATGCATTTCGACCGATATCATCGGTCATCATCAGCAACACGGCTAGCACTAAAAGGTCAAAGTTTTTAACTTAATCTAATATAGGATGTATACTAACGGTATACTTAGTCTAATTGCATTATTTAATTCAAAACAAACAAAAGGAATTTATATTTCCTTTGTCGGTAAAATAGTCTAACTAGTACTAACGGTATAGTAAATCTATTGTGTTAATCAATTTAAATTAAATAAAAAGGAATCTATATTTCCTTTGTCGGCGTTTAAAGAGTCCGTGTTTCTGTGTATGTATAGACTTTCGTATGCGTCTAATTTTCTGTTGTCCGTTATATGTTGTAGGAGACGAACGTTTCCTTCTGATGTGGAAAGATGTTGCTCTTCTAACACATGGCTGGCAAATGCAGATTTGTTAGCTTCCTTGTTTTTTATGTAGTTCATGTGTTCTTTGAATCTTTTCCGTACACTTCGTTTTGTTTGTCCATAATACTAATAATGTAGACGATGTTTTTGCTATTGTCAACCGTAATAATGTAGACAGTCTACTCACTATTTTAAACAGCCAATTTGAAGATATTCAGTTTACATATGAAATTGAGGACAACAACAAAATTGTGTTTTTAGACCTCGAAATACAGAGAAGCCAAGGAAGTATTGGTTTTGCCATACATCATAAACCGACAAATACTTTGCGGTACATCCCAAGTGACTCTTTTACACCAATGCAACATAAACTAGCTGCTTTCAATTCTTTTGCACACAGACTAGTAAATCTCCCATTAACAGCATCCAACTATATGAGAGAATACAAATACATTCAAAATGCAGCCAAAATCAATGGTTACGGAACGAAAATAATTGATAACATAATTATGAAACATGCAAATAAAAAGAGGAAGAGAGATCTGTCTACATTGTTCTCTCAAAATTCACAATTAGAAAAGAATAAAGTTTCAATTACTTTCGCTCCTAATATCACCAACAAATTGGGAAGCGTTTTTAGAAGAAATGATATGCAAATGGTGTTTTCCAATCCTTTTAAATTAAAAAATCGACTAATTACGACGAAAGACAAAAAAGGACCTTTAGACAAACCAGGGATTTATGAAATCACTTGTAATGACTGCGACCGCAAGTATTATGGACAAACAAAACGAAGTGTACGGAAAAGATTCAAAGAACACATGAACTACATAAAAAACAAGGAAGCTAACAAATCTGCATTTGCCAGCCATGTGTTAGAAGAGCAACATCTTTCCACATCAGAAGGAAACGTTCGTCTCCTACAACATATGACGGACAACAGAAAATTAGACGCATACGAAAGTCTATACATACACAGAAACACGGACTCTTTAAACGCCGACAAAGGAAATATAGATTCCTTTTTATTTAATTTAAATTGATTAACACAATAGATTTACTATACCGTTAGTACTAGTTAGACTATTTTACCGACAAAGGAAATATAAATTCCTTTTGTTTGTTTTGAATTAAATAATGCAATTAGACTAAGTATACCGTTAGTATACATCCTATATTAGATTAAGTTAAAAACTTTGACCTTTTAGTGCTAGCCGTGTTGCTGATGATGACCGATGATATCGGTCGAAATGCATTCAAATATTGTTTTTTAATTTATTTTAATAAACTAAATTTAGTACACTCAAATTAAAGGTGTTATCAATTAATGTTTTTTAACTGAACAACTACTCTAACTTAGAGAAACACTTTCGATTTAGAGTTTCTCTAAGCTGTAAACTCTAAATCGATACGGAATCCTACTACTGGTATTAATTCAAATCATCATCAATTAGAAACAACTTACTGTAACTGTCAGATAAATATAGCCGTGACTATGTTTCCCATGGCATGGTAATTTTCAGAGTAAAGAAATTCTTGGTTCTTCAAGGAAGCTAGGCATTACCGTCCGTGCTTGAATTTTCCACTACAATTTACTTTGTTAATTTAACGTTTTCTTTTGGTTTTCTTTGTATTTCACATACAGTGATAAAATTAAGCATTCAAAACAGCTAAAAAATTTGTAGGGTCAGTTTTCTAACACTACAAAAGGATATTTTACAACCTTATATTTTGTTGCAGGAAATTCTAAAATATTTCGATCAATCCTGTTATGACAATCCTTGCCTTATATTTCCCAAGTTTTCCATAGGGATTGATTCCTTCCCTTAAAATTTCAACCCTAAAATATTAAAAATATTCCGGGGGAATATGAGATCCCTTTTGTTTCTGAAGTGAGTTAAAAAAATTAAACAAAAAAATTATTCCGAAAAAAAGTCCAACCCAAAAAAAAACTTAATAATTCAGTTGTGTTTGTTTTGTTCAAATACACTTGGCAAAGAACTTTAAAATTTATTCGTAGGGAAGCCATCTTTTTCCAAATATGAACTTGTACCCGGGTTCTTCGCCACCATTCCAAAGGGACCAAATGTGTATCCTGCAGATAGTTCCACTAGAACAAGGAGTGACAAAAATGCGGGGCAGTCTCGTCTTGCATTATGCGAGAATTCCTCTGAACATTCTCCGACAGAAACGTTTATTTTTTATAAAAAAAAATGTGTAGAATGAAATGTGTGGGAGGTGGGAGTTGGAAGCTGGGAGGAATTTAGATCAAGTTTCGGAATTTTGTTGAATATTTTTTGTATGTGTTTTTTGTATTCTGTTTCCATAAATGTTTGACAATTTCTTTTTATATCTGCATAACCCTTGGTTTTGGGTCGTTAATGGCCTTTCTTATACACGAAGGCAATTGAGTCAAGAAGCAAATTACCGCTAAAAGATAGTATGACTAGTTTTGAAATCTATTATATTCTCTGTAACTAATTGATGAAGACAGTAACTACATAAGCGGGAAGGGGTTTCAGTCTCGCAATTCAATACTCTTTATACAAAAGTTCCTGCAGCCAAAAGAACCTAAAACTCAATTTGAAATCGGAAATTGTTGGCTCTTTTGGTATTAATTTGTTTTGTATTTGTTTATTGAAACAGACTCAACCAGAAAACTCAAGTACCTTCTGGAGTATTCTAAAGATAGATTCAATTCGCCAAACAATTTTTTATGAGGAAGACTAATGTCGTTCACGTCATGGTGTAATGGCTCATCTTAGTCCGAAAGAGAGGAAAGGTTAGCTGCGTTAGATGCAGTCTGGTGGATGCTGTAAAAGGTGGCGATTAACTTTAACGTTCCATAGTCGAGTTGTTCTATTTATGTATGTACAAATTCTTAGACTTAAGTGTATGCGAAATCGTGAAGGTTTCACTAGGTTTCTTATTTCGCTGAAACAATATTTATCTCAAACTTTTCTTTGGGCACCACTGCTATGCCAACCTACCCAAGAATTCCATACAGACGCATTATTCAGGACTCGTGAGATTAGGTGCCTTAAGGACCTCGATGCCAACCATCCACTGGACCTGACAATATACAATTGGCTAATGTCACGCGTAAGATGTCTGCAATTATCTAAAGATGATGTAATTATCTAAAATCGTCTTGACTGGAAAGGAATCGGAAAATCGCGATGTTCTTAGACGAAAATATCGATTTTTTTCTAAAATCGATACAGAATCGCACATCACAGCATCCGTTGTCAATCTAGCTTTTCTTAAACTGAATTGCCAACAAGTATCCCGACATCAAGCCAACAAGTGTAGCTAACAAATGTGCTGCCTTCAAGTCAAGAAGTGTCCTGACATGGCACAGATAAGAACCGCTTAGAGTTGGTCAATCCAGATGCAGGGTCCAATGTGTCTCATCCAAGACCAATTGCCAAGGGCCTTCTTCACCGAACTGATATTATACAACTGGGTGCGCCCGGTTCTCAGAGATGCAAAATCGAACGACAGTGCAAAATCTACCAACTGCCATGGGCCGGTTTTACACAACCGGACACCGAACAGACAAAACGAACGAACAAACTGGGGTTTATGGGGAAGAGGGTGAGAGAGGACGATGGAAAACCGGCCCCTCTCTCACCCTCTTTCCCATAATCCCAGTTTGCTCGTTCGTTTTGTCTGTTCGGTGTCCGGCCGTGTAAAGCCGGGCCATGCAGCCCTCGACATGGTAACTTTACATTTTGCCTTGGTAGGTTTTGAAGGGTGTGATCGCTCTCACAGATTGCTTCCGTTCTCCTCCTTTCCCTTGGCGGTTGCCCAGCATCTATTCAGAGTTATCCCCGGGACACAATGAGGCCGACAACGACAATTCTCATATAAATTGTTGTTGTTTTCCCGTAGAAGTTGTCGTTGTCGGCCTCATTGTGTTCTGGGGGTTAACAGCGACATAATTTGAAGGTCGTAGGAGGATATCGAGAATGAGTGGTGGGAAAATCCGCCATCTGGTTGCACATCACTCCTCATAAGACGTCCATTTAAGATAAAATCTCGAATTTAATAGTAATAGAAAAAAGTAAATAATCATTATCTTAAACAGAATTGGCCATCCATTGCCGAATTATGAATATTTTTAGAAACTTCATATCTTTTTATCCCCGCCATAGGGTTTCGCATAAAAATTTATTTTTATTAAGCCCAGTTAATATTTTTGTGCCTAAAAACGGCGAAACTAATAGCAAAAATGCCACAATCAAGGACAACGAAACGAAATAAAATCGATCTTAAGGACCAAGAGATGGAGAAGCTATAAAATGAATTTTCGGGCGAGGCATTTACCTACTATAATTAGAAATTCCTGGTCTTTATTAAAATGGGCGCCATTTTATGTCCCTAATGAAATGGAACTATTTTTAATATAGAAAACAGCATTAATAGCCATTAATAGGCAGCTTTATGCCCTATTAACCTGGCTAGTCTTGTAGCTAAGTGCATTGAATAAAGTTAAGGTTTGTTGATAAGACTGCCAGCACTAAACAGCCATTATTTTTATGACGTAACAGATTCCTTCATCAATTAGTATACAGCGTTAACAAAGAAACCAAGCAAGAAAAGTTGGTGGGGGTTTCTTTGATAAATGGCGGAAATAAAACAAAACTAGAACCGGAATTCATATGGCGTCTGCTGATATAAAATATATTGCATTATATAACTCACCGTTCTGTGGTCCTGCGTAGGCAATGATAAGGGCGGTCGCTAGGAGCGAACCGACCACAAGTCCTGTAACACAAAGTGCACGCTTTTGGGAGCAGACGGCCACACCATTTCTCGTCTGACGTCCACCACTGCTATCACCGCCACCTGGAAGTAGTCAAGGAAATTAATTAAAAAGGAGCAAAAAAAGTTTATTATTTTTTTCTTCCCTGGGTGCAAGGCAAGAATAAATGAAAAGGAAAACAACGAGACGAAAAAAAACATGATTAAACAAAGGAAGGGAAAATATGAGACGAAAAAACTTTTCCAGAACATCCACTTTAAGGATCCCGGCGAAAAGGGTATTAATTACTGCTTCATTCAATAAAGCCCCCCCGGAAGAAGGAGTGTAAGGGTAAAGTGCTGAAAAGTGGAAGACTGGGGAGCAGACTGAAAAAGGCGGGTAGGAAGCGGCACGAGTAATTAAATTTGCAGCTTTATCAATGCAGAGGATTGAAATGCATAAAAGGTGATATAATTCAATTTAGAATCAATTAAAAGGAATAATTGGAAATATCCTGGAAGCGACTTCCTTTATTAAAAAATGCACTCTGCAGCTACGCGTTTAAAACAGAGGAAACCATTAGCGCTGGGCGCTGGTATACTAGTAGAGGTACATATACAAGACTTTTTTTTAGCAACAAATGGAGTTTGATTCAGCTTTAATAAAATATATACATAGAATGAAATTTATTGTACTTTCATAGGTGAAATGAATTTTTTTTCAAGTGGCTCCATCCTGATCGAAAATAATCATTTGGAAAGATGAAATATGTATTTTTATGTTTCGAACGTACGACGAAGCACCCGTGATGTACGTTTTGTTTAGTATTAATTCGAGATAAAGTCTTTTTTCAATTGGAAATTTAATAAAAGGATTTAGCAGATATTAGCCCAGTCACTTTATACAAGAGCCTCTAAAAAAATACAACTGGAGATTTTACAGTGGGATTCTCTTTATTTTGATGTCACAAATAATTACTTAAAAGTCCATAAACCCAACTGACCGGCCACTCAAGTTACGGAGGGTTAAAGGTCACAAAAATCAGTTTTTCTTAAATATCTCGTAAATTATTTGTTTTACTATAATTTTGCCTAAATAACATTTATTCGATCGACTTTTTTTATAGGTAAATGTTAAGTACCGTTGTTACTCCAACGATCTACTAACAATTGACCGACTTGAGGAAAACTTCCGTCGAGCTATTCCCGAAATAAGGCCAAAAACAAAATTTGATTAACAGAATGGGCCACTGCCAAGCCAGCCGCCGCAGGCATTTGGGTGAAATTGTTTTACATAAATAATCGGAAGATATACTCTCTTCAATAAAGCACCTTTCATTGAAAAATATTGAATGGTGTAGTTTTAGTAACAATTTGAAAAAGAAACTAACAGATGGCCACCCGTTTATATGCACCGAAGAAAGCTTAAACTGTTGAAATCTTGACAGGCTTTTAATCTGATAGCGTCTCCGATCTCATTCATAACGCTGCCACAAGCATACACAACAAACACATACACTTGTATAGGATAAGGGGGTGTGCGTTCCTCTACAGCTTGCCACCCAGATTTCTCGAAAACTATTGGGTCTACGTAAATTTTGTATAAGACATTTTTATGCAGATTTATCTCACGAACAAATTTTACTTAGCCAAAAACACTGGTTTTTTCGATTTTTCTCGGAAATTTGAGGTTATGTGAAAAAATGGTTTGTACAAAAGTTGTAGATCTTTTTATTACCTACAACTCCTATATTTAACTATTTTTGATAGGAGGTCTAGTTTCGCTGAAAATCGCGAAAACCCTTTTTCACCCCTTAAAGTTACCCCTATTTCACCCTCGTAACTCAGATCGACTTGAATTTATTTTTCTGGTTGGCTCGCTATATTTCTTTCACTTTCCAACATTTTCCATGCTGTTCATAATTTTTATCATTCTTGCCTTTTTAAAAGGTATCTGCACTGGCCTAATAGGCAGGTGAAGGTTTTACTTTTCCAAGACCCGGAAAGGGGTCGAAGTTTCAAGAAAATTCTCCGTAGCTTCCATCAAGAACAAAAAGAAAGTTATATAACAAAAACAATTAGTTAATATTCGTTAGTAATTCCAAGCCTTCAGCTTGGCTTTATGTAAAAGATCTTAATATATTTCTCCTCCTTTATTTGGGGCGAGTGGTTTCGAAGCAGCCTTAAAAAACTGATTCCAAAGCTTAGAACTGTCACATAAAAAAATTCGTCGACGGTGGAAAAATAATTCATGGTCAAAGTCATAAATATAGTTTAATCGGTGAATGCCGTTCCTCTGCATAGTGAGTGAGGCCATCCACCAGAGGCTTCAGCAATACGAACTGCAAAGAAGTAGCCAAAAGAGATAGCAGCGAGATAGCTGATTCAGCCCCGTGACGCGATGGCGTAAGCCGGTCAACCGGGGAGAATGAGAGTTAAGAAGGTGGTGGTTGTTTTCTAGGCTAGGCTAGAGACCAACAGAACCGAGTGACGGATCCAGAAGCAATTCTTTGGGGAGGAAATTACCCAAAATCTGGAGATGATGTTATCTGAAATAGTATTCGGTATAGGGTTAGGTTGGGTTAGGTTAGATATGACTGAGCTGTTGGTTTAAGCCCATACACTTAGGCCAAAAGGATAGGCCCATTGTGATGCCATAGTGATCCCACTTTAAACCTGATGTTAAAGTGTCATTTCTTCGCTAAACCATCTGGAGGAAGTAATGCATCTTCTAAGTTGCGGGATCCCAATCTTCGAGATTTCCGCAAGCGTGCTTAGAACGGGTTCAGCAAGCCTCGTTAGTCTCCTTCTGCTTAGGGCTGGGCAGTGACAGAGGAGATGTAGTACCCTTTCCTCGTCGTCGGGATCTTTACAGCTTCTGCAAGCTCGCATGCGTTCCTATTAGACAGTGTCCGGTCAGCACTCCTACTATAACTGAGAGGTCTTGTCTCCATAGGCTCAGTAGTGAAGTGGTCCGCCTGAGATCATAAGAGGGTCAGGCTATTTTGGCCAAGGTGCATTTATTAAGATCCCTCCAATGATTCTTTGCTAGTTGCATAGGGTGTATGGTTAAAAATTATAGTAAAAAATTGACTCCTTAAGAATAAAATAACGCACAAGAAAAATAACATTGTAAATCGCGCAAAATGCTAAAAAAACGAAGAATATTGGGATTTTTCTCATGCTTTGAACTTACACTTCTAAATGGAGTCCACTCAAGTTTCTTTTTTTCGTAAATACTCTGTATCTTAGTGGATATTGGGGATAGCGAGCCCCCTCTCTGGAACAATTTTTTTCTTCAATTATACCCAGGAATCGCCCCTGAATATATTAGCCACGTAGTCCAACAAAGGATACTGATGACGTATACAGGTCACGATTTTTTTTATGTAAAAGTCTATAGTACAGTACAGATGCACTGGAAAATCGGGGTATGCTCCTTTAATTCTTAGAAGGATGATTTTTCATAAATCGGTAATGGAGCATAAAAGAAGCTCAACTCTAAATTTGAGTAAAATTTCTAGTAGACGTTTTTTGGAAAACTCAAAAAGTTTTTGAAAAGCGTTTTTCTCTGAATCTACGCATTTTAGAGAAAAGTTTTTTAAACAAAAAATTTAGAGGACATTGTTACGTACAATTTATGTCATAGAGGTCATGCTGTACATCTTCAAATACAGAAGCTAGGTGACGCCAAAGTTTCCAAAAAAGGGTTTTTTCGTTTTTTGTCCCAGAAAAAATGGTTTTTTTACAAAAGTATAAATCAGTAAATTGTCCCTCTTAAAAATGTCTACAATATTTATTTAAACTTTTTTTCCCTCCGACTTACCTACTAACTACTAACTAATCACTCCTTTAATCCCTCATGGGAAATAGGGCGGAAACAGTTACTCTCCAGCGGACTCTGTTTTGCGCGACAGCTCTCAGCTCTGACCAGGATCTCCCGGTTGTTGCGGCCTCTGCTAATAGGGTTCTCCTCCACGTTGTTCTAGGTCTTCCGACTCGACGGGTTCCTTGCGGATTCCAGGAGAGGGCCTGTTTGGCTAGATTATCGTCTTCGCGTCGCAAGGTGTGGCCAATCCAATTCCATTTCCTTCGCCTGATTTGGTCGTCTATCCTTTCTTGGCCGGCACGGCGCCATAGTTCTTCATTTGAAATTCTATCTTGCCAGCGGGTTTTTAGGATACGACGTAGGCATCTGTTGATGAAAACTTGTAGGCGCCCTGAGATGAATTGGGTGACTTTCCATGTTTCGCAACCGTACAAAAGGACTGCCTTAACGTTAGAGTTGAACAGCCGCAATTTGGTGTTAATTGAGATCTCGGTTGATCTCCATATGTGAAACAGGCATGCAGGTATGCGCTTCTTGCTTTATTTATTCTGGAACTGACGTCTTCTTCTGTACCGCCGTTTTCGGTAATAATACTACCGACGTAACAGAATTTGTTCACCAGTTCCACGTCACGGTTATTTAGCGCTGTCCGTTCAAGGGTGTTTGCATTTATCCGCATTTCTTTGGTTTTAGTCAGATTTAACTTTAAGCCTGCTGAACTACTTTCTGTTGCCAAATTGTTTAACATGACTTACCGTTCCAAAGTTATAGCGTGCTGAAGTGGGAGAATTGTGTTCTGAAGATGGCACACAGGTTAATTTGAGTACAATCTTTTTACAAACAAAACACACACTCATTTTACAAGAGCAAAGTTTTGACGCTTACACTCTCGAAAACTCGCATAGCAACTGGAAAATGGACGCTTCTTAGTAACAATAGGACCGTTAACTAAGCAGCGTAGCATTTACTGCCCACCTCTGAGGACATAATGAGTATTTTAAATCTTCAAAACAGCGATTTCTCATGAATGCCAATTCGTACTGGAAAATGTATAATATCTTTTTTGTAGATAATCGCAAATCGATAATTTATGATACGACTCAGCGTTTAAGAAATATTTCCAAAAAAAAATTGATTTTGTAACACTTTGAATGATTTTTGTGCTCCCCACCGATCTTTGGAGAAATTCGACGCTGTTCCCATTTTCAGCTATTCTCGGGTTATGCCGCCGTCTATGTCTTTTTTGACTGCGTATAAAAAAAACTGTGTACACCCATGTTTCAGGCCTGACTGTGACTCGATGTAATCTATTTAACCCTAACGGTACCAATTTATAGGAAAATTGTTGCATTAATGCAACTAATGGATTGAAAGGGTTAAACTGAATGTGTTCCTGTGTCCCTTGGGTTTACACGATAATACCAAGAGTACTAGGACATTTTTTTTGAAGTGGGACATTTGAAGCCTCAGTACAATTTACCGTCGTGTAAGGGATAAAATGACTACTTTGCGTAAGTCCTGCTTAACTCTAACTATAGGGAGTGTGTTAATCAAATACCTCACAAAGCTATTGTAGCTAGAGATTTCTAAAATGAGTGTTCTATTAAGCCAAATCGAGAAAATCGGCACTATTTATAAACAATTGAACAAAACAATGGGTATTTATTATACACTTTATATTAGCTTGACCTGTATGTTGTATGTTGTATGTTGTATGTTGTATGTTTCATGTAAACAAATCTTGCAACTTGATTTTGACCCACTTCCAGGTAACGGATCAACTTGATATTTTGCACATATGTATAGTTCGCGTGACAATGCAATCTGACCATTTTGTAAAAAAATCAAGATCTCGGTTCCAAGATGGCGGCCGAATTTTGCAATTTTACTCCCTGACCCCCGACATGGGTATCAAATGAAAGAGTATTACATGTATAATACAATTAGCTATGTGGCGTTATACAAAATTCAAAATGGCGGCCAACAAAAAGTGGCAGACTACCTTTTTCTTTACAACCCACCCGATATGGGTATCAAATTAAAGGAAATGACAAGTAGAATACTATTAGCTCTGTGGCGTCATTCAAAATTCAAAATGGCCGCCAACACAAAATGGCGGACTACTTTTTTCTTTACAACACCCTCGGTATGGGTATCAAATGAAAGGGTCTGACAATTAGAATAAAAAACTGTGTAGCGTAATTCCAAATTCAAAATGGCGGTCAACACAAAAGGGCGCTTTATCTTTTTCTTTACAACGCCCTCGGTATGGGTATCAAATGAATGCGTACCACGAGTATAGTACAGTAAACTGTGTGACGTCATTTTAAATCCAATATGGCGGTCTCTACAAAATGGCGATAGACTAAAAAATAGAAAATAAAAAATATATAGTTTAAAAAACTAAAAAATACGCTTTGATTTTAAAATGAACTATAAAGTAAAAAATAACTTTGAATGTAAAGTTTTTATTGCTCCAGCCAGAATATGGAAACAACCTACCTTTCGAAATGTAAAAAAGCGTGGGCCGCTGGCGAAAATGTCCGGTGTTAATAAATATAGGAAGAGAGTCCCACGCTGTTTTACATTTCGAAAGGTAGGTTGTTTCCATATTCTGGCTGGAGCAATAAAAACTTTACATTCAAAGTTATTTTTTACATTTTAGTTCATTTTAAAATCAAAGCGTATTTTTTAGTTTTTTAAACTATATATTTTTTTTATAGAAAAATTTGGAAAATAGTGGTTTTGTAGCCTGATGTTTACTCTTTCAGAAAATTGTCATACTAAAATGTTTGACCTTGAACTTTTCTCAATGACAGCAAAAACAACAAAAAAATTTAAAAATCAATTTCTCAAATACGCCATCTCAGATTTGGCTGAAATTTTAACACAATTTTCTGGAATGTCTAAATAATCACCCAAAAAAAATTTTCCCATGTTTATTAAGGGTCATTCCATGGTGACGGGTGGGACATTTTAACGCATTTTTTGATATACATTCAGTTATTTTAAAGTGCAAACAAAGCACATAATACATACTGTATTTATGATAGCATTCTTAGATATATTTTTTAAGATATGATAAAAGAAAACAATATAAACATATATTCTAATATTGTTAAATTGGTAGAATTACATATGTGACGGGTGGGACAGGCTAAAGCCTTCTTTCTTTAGATACTTGCATTTGACGTTGAAATTCCGATCAAATAGTTCATATGAAGCCCTAATTTTATTGTAGTATGCTATTTGAGTTATGTCACTAATTGTTTTCTAAAAAGGCGTAAGTGAAAAAACAATACGAACTTTTTTTATGCAGCTTAAAATGTTGTGACGGGTGGGACAGGGATCCGTGACGGGTGGGACGAGTAAAAAACTATACACACAAAACACATTAATTCAGGCATATTTTATTAACTATTTAGTTATTTTTTGGGCTTGGTGTAGGGAATTCATGTTCTACATCTCTTTCGCTTTATAGCTCAGCTGCTGGTTTTAAATCAACGGCACTTTCGCTAAAAGTATATAAGTGAACATTTGAGCTTGCATTCTCCACCTAAACGCACTTTTTTTTGAATTTAATGGAAAAATCAATATTCAACTGGGGAAATATAAAAATTAATAATTTTATTTTTTACTACACGCATATTTCCGAATACTATGGAGCTTTAACAATTCTTAAAGCCTAAAATTTATGTGATTTCCGTCACTTTTTTTTCATTAGCTTGGTGTCATTTTCCATGGAATGACCCTTAACTAACTAAAGGCCTTAGCATAAAAATTGTCCATACATTATTGATAGGAAATTGTCCAAGCTTCCAATTTTTAAAAAAAAAATTAATTAACTAGGTATTTTTTGGAGAAAAAACTGGTTTTCGTTGAAATTTTAGTTAAAAAAAACGAAATTTTGATTTTGATGACTCATTACTCTGGAACGTGCTGGTTAGAACCTTGATTTTTACAGTTTTAGATAGGTGTGAGTATTCTGCGTGCACTGATACCTTATTCATGAAAATAGGCCATAGGGTTACAAAAATACAGGGTGATATGTAAAACTCTAAACAAAAAACTTCAAAACGCCTTAGCGGCTAAACCGTTACGATTTCACCCCCCCCCCCCCCCCCACCCGTTAAGATTTTCTGTTCGTCCATTCAAACCCTATTCACAGCCGGCCGTTTTGTAACTTTATGCAATACACCCTGCATATGAAGGTACTACACATAAAATTTAAAAAAAAATTAAAAAATTCATTATGTTGCGATAGCCTTAATAAACATGGGAAACATTTTTTTGTGTGATTATTTAGACATTCCAGAAGATTGTGTTAAAATTTCAGCCAAATCTGAGATGGTGTATTTGAGAAATTAATTTTTGAATTTTTTTGTTGTTTTTGCTGTCATTGAGAAAAGTTCAAGGTCAAACATTTTAGTATGACAATTTTCTGAAAGAGTAAACATCAGGCTACAAAACCACTATTTTCCAAATTTTTCTATAATAAATACCCATTGTTTTGTTCAATTGTTTATAAATAGTGCTGATTTTCTCGAAAAACGTAATTATTCAATTAATAACAATAGATGTTGCAAAAAAATCAGTAAAAACGTTTTTCATGTTTTTTTATCGCGAGAAGCATAAAAAAAATGTTTTCACTATTTTTCCGGGCGGTCGTGTATTTTCCGGCCGATTTTGGCTGGAATGACCCACAGAGGTTTTGAACACACAATTGGTAAACAAGGCATAAGTCAAGTTACTAACAGCAATGGGGAGCTTTTCGTTGGCTTCTGTAGAAGATACACAGACCTGGGTATCGCCGCATGATAGAAAGGCTAATCAGATAAATCACGTGGCCGTCAGCTGCAGATGGTAAATTATTGTGGAGCAGACATTGGAAATCACAGGAGAACACAATGATCCAGGACACATCCTCAATATTGATAACCAGCTAATTAAGCAAAAAGTGCCAACTGCCAGAAGAACTTCATGTCTTGTAAAAAATGATAGAAAATTAAAGTTAGTTTAAAGAAGTAACCCAGTTTAGTTTTTTGTGATAAAATGGGATTTCCTTGGAGTTTAAGCGTCACTTGTCATTTACTTTGTTTACAGTGGGCATTTTGTCAGTTCATTTCAAGTGTGTTTACCATTTTTACGATGGATCAAAATATCGAACAAAGAATGATATTCACTCTTCGGTGTATCGTACCAAATTCTTACAAGGTTGTATCAAATTACAATTGCAACAACAACTTGACATATTTTACGTTAGATGTAAAAGTTAACAATAGGGGACGCTTCTGGCATTTAAAAATTACACCCTTGTATTATCTTCTTCTTTTTCTCAGATGATTCAGTGAGATTTTAAATTGTCATTTAAGTGTGTGGCACTGAATTAGTTTTTTCGGGCTTCTGAAAGTATTCTCAAATTGTTTTCACGTTTAGTGAAAGTAGGTACAATATACATTCCATTTCGAGATTTTTCCTTAGTGATGGCAGAATCAATTGATATGAAACATGGATCTTTGGATCCTCCAAAAACAAGAAGCAAGCGAAGCAATCCAAACAGAAACTGGACTATGGAAGAAGAGGTCAAATTCTCGATTTTTTAAAAGATGAACAGGAATTTGAGGAGGATTTCATTAACGTTACGAATAGACGAAATATCACTAAAATCTCGTCGGTTAAATCTGAGAGAGATCCGCTGAAGTTTCTGTATCTTACGAATCAATTCGTACCATTTTAAACGAATCGAAAAAAGCACGTCAAGACACACAGTTTTTTTTCGATTACTTCGGTGATGTGCACTCGCAATGCTTGCCAGCAGGTGAAACAGTGAATTAAAAATATTGGGCCCTATTCTGTAATTTTTCATAAAATAAAATTTTATGTTATGTTATGATGATAAAATTTGTTCTTCATAAAATAAAAATAAAATATTTTAAAAATTCGTATTCTGTTTCGTATTCGCTTTCTTAAAATTGTTTTATGAAGTCTTTTATGAACACATAACATAAAATATTTAGTACAATCCGCTATGGGTTCTATTACGTTTTGAACAGCTGATTGGTTGAAAATGAAAACAAATAAAATTATGAATTAAAGTAAACAAAATCAAAGCGCGCCTTGTTTCAGTATCTGACAAAATACAATTTTCTTAATGCGTTTGTCATATTAATTTTTAATTTAATTCAAAATTCAATGAAAACTACTTTCTCGCAAATGTCAATTCCCGTCTGTGATTTTCATAAAATGGGTTAAAATACCTGTAAAATGTGCTGCTTCGATTACATGTTATGAAGCGTAACAGGAAATATTTTATGTTATGATCGATAAAATAAAATAAAATTTGTCGGACAGAATAGGATTTAAGAGAATTCTTTTATGTTATGGCATAACATAACATAAAATGATAAAATTTTACTGACAGAATAGGCCCCATTGGGCCCTATTCTGTAATTTTTCATAAAATAATATTTTATGTTATTTTATGATGATAAAATTTCTTCTTCATAAAATAAAAATAAAATATTTTAAAAATTAGTATTCTGTCATGCTTTCTTAAAATTATTTTATGAAGTCTTTTATGAACAGATAACATAAAATATTTAGTACAATCCGCTATGGGTTCTATTACGTTTTGAACAGCTGATCGGTTGAAAATGAAAACAAATAAAATTATGAATGAAAACGAACAAAATCAAAGCGCAAATTAAAGTATCTGACAAAATACAATTTTCGTAATGCGTTGGGCATATTAATTTTTAATTTAACTCAAAACTCAATGAAAACTATTTTCTCGCAAATGTCAATTCCCGTCTGTTATTTTCATAAAATGGGCTAAAATACTTGTAAAATGTGCTGCTTAGATTATTTTATGTTATGAAGCGCAACATGAAATATTCTATGTTATAATCGATGAAATAAAATAAAATTTGTCGGACAGAATAGGATTTTAGAGAATCCTGTTATTTTATGGCATAACATAACATAAAATGATAAAATTTTACTGACAGAATAGGCCCCATTATCTGGGCGTTATGCAGCGTTTGAGAGAGCAATTTCGTCGAAAAATACCAGAAAGAAAACTCGTGGGTTTTGCACCACGATAACGCACTATCTCTCAAGGCTATCATTGTGAACGAATTTCTGGCTAAACACTTCACAAATCTTATGAAACAGTGACCGTATTCCCCAGACTTCGAGGCTCCAGTTTTCAGTCGATAGATGACATAACAGAGAACTCGCGGCGAGTGTGCAGTCGATTTCAAAAAATGCGCTTAAACAATGTTTTGATGATTGTGTTATTCGTTGGCGAAAGTGTATTTTTTCGGTAGGGCCTACTTTGAAAGCGATACAATAAATATTTTGTGTTTGATTGACCTATTATTGGTACTTTCTTGACACTTCTACTTTGCATTTCGAACACAAAGAACTTCCCCCCCCCGTCCCTGCTCACGCTCAGGAAAAATTCTCTAGTTACGCCCATGACTACAAGGATGCCTACTTTCGCCATTACTCTTTCTTATTGTAATAAACGACATCCTTGTCAGCGCTCTAGATAGTAGAGTAGAACATGTGGCATACAATATTTTTGTAAAAGTGTGCCTCACCTTTGGCTAAACCTCTACGCAAACTCTACGCCCTTTTATACTTTTCCGGAGTTTATCCTGACTCTTAGGAACTGGCTCATGTGCAGCTTTCAACGAAAAAGGTGACTCTACCGAGCCTTCTAACTACCGCCCAGTAGCTAATTGTCTCTAAAGTCATGGAGACAATCAGCCTTATTGTGGTTTTCACCTGACCATAGTGAGAAATGTCACTGTCATTGTCATTTTCCATATTGTGGACAGTGAATTCAGTGAGGTGAAAAATTTCAGTTCAGCCTTTTTGTGGTTATCACTTTCAGTGACGTGATATTTCTTGTATATTTGAAACCCTTGGCCACAAAAGGACATTGCAATATGTAGCTTGTCTTAATATCCTAGGTATAACATTAACCGAAGATCTGCGTTGGAACCATCACATTATTACAAATTGCTAAACAAGTATGCCAGTGTCATGAATTTCTTAAAAGGTCAAAATTCCTCTTACTTTTACCACAACCTTCGTTTTCAGTAATCTTTTTCCCGCAACAAAAGACTAGTTCGCTCGGCTCACTCTCACAGTCTGCAGCCCTTATTTTCGTGCACACTCCGGTTTAGAAATTCGATTATAACTAGAACAACTCGAGTGCGGAGCAACCTTCCACTGTCAGTATTTCCGAATTCCTACAACATCCAAGGGTTCAAACGCAGGGTTCATCGTCATCTCCTACAACCTGACCTCCTGACTTCCCTTAATCTATTCTTTTTCTATCCTTCGAACGAAACTTACTACTAGACATTGCACCATGACTTGAACGACATCACCGACTGGTAGTATAAAGAGCCGAGCTTAGCCGTCCAGTTGGCTTTATGGAGTTTTAAGAAATTATTGTGACACCAAAATAAAGAGAATCCCGCTGGAAAATCTTTGGTTTGATTTGTTTTAGAGCTGACTTGGCTATACTCAATGTTTACACATATGCAAAAATCATTGTTATTAATAATGCAAACATGTTTTGGGCTAAAATATTTATTAAAAAATCAGACTAGTTTAGAGTTTTGCTTTCTTAGTCAATATTGCATATTTCATAAGAAGTTTAATAAAACAGAAAAGGACACAGAGATTCGATTCTTGTTAGAAAAATGAGGTCAACCCTAATAATATGAGAAAAGACTCGTGGGTTTTAAGTCCAACTCACAACAACTGCTGACATGCATTATGTTCTTGTTTTTTTTCAGCCATTGTCTAAATCATCCCTCACTGCGAAAATGTGTTTTGTGCTTCATCATATCTTAAGTATTCAAAAAAAATCTTTCATCAAAAACAGCAAAGAACAGAAATTTTGCTGCTTCAAATGAGGCAGAACAAGTCATCAACTTGAATTTAAATTTCTAATTTCTCCTCTTCTGCTTTCTATGATAAATAAAACTTAATGACTGTTATTTATTCATGTTTATACATACATTACTGGACTGTATATTTCCCATCCATTACTTGATAGAGCGTTTACTTGTGCAAAAGAAATATAGGTCAGGACCGCACAAGTGGAAGGATAAAGACCCCATTTCCTTTTTGTAATAATACGATTCCGTTTTTTACAATTTATTTTTTCACGTCCTACCAGACGTGATATATTTAAGCGTCTCAGTCTGAAGCCGTCATATTCAAATTAGTCCAAGCGACACCATCGTATTATTTATGTGGATTTGTCACGCTAGTTCTAAGCTTATTCGCGGGCTTCATCATGCAACATGGAGCTCGTCATGTTAACAAAAAAAACACTTCAAGACTTTTGGTTAATGTTTTTCTGGTAACTGATGGCAACCGCTATGGTTAAGAACGCCACCGTCTTTACCTCAAGGAATGTTTGCCTAGCACGCCAACTGTAAAACCATAGGTCACACACCTGTAAACTGTGCTAGGTATTTCAGGGGTTTTAATAACTTTTCATTATCATGAAATCATCCGCATACCACTACCCGGTCGCCTTTCTTCTATTCGAAATCGTTCCTGATATTAACCATTACCAAACATTTTCATTTGAATATCGATTACGGGCCCAAAAGCTGGATCCAAAACGACAACCAGAGTCCTTATACCCCATACTTTCCACTTCTATAGACTCGTCCCCATATTGATGCGCAGCCATCAGACGGAAGGGAGCACCCTTGGCAAATGACCTCCGACGGGGTGAAATAAGCTTCAATTTGGCCATCCTTGTGACCAGCCATTTCGCCTTCGGGTTCGGTCCAGTGAGCTTTCGGAGTAATTTCCTGATTTTTTAAGGTTGCGGAAAAATTTGAACATGCTGCCTTTTAGCCCGACGGATCCAGACACGGAAATCCATAGAGATTAAGCACAAAAAAAAACTTTTCCTGCACTCTATAGATGTAGAAATAGGTAATAGTCTGATAACGGATTTTTATTACACCCTCGCAAAATCCGAATGGGGATGATTCCATGCGAATCTCGACTATGATGTTTTTATACCCTCGTAAACGGACTCCTGCAGCAATTGTAATGCACGAGCCTTGTAATTTAATACGGGACTAAAGTAAACACATATTAAACAATGAATAATGAATAATGCATATTTAGGCTGTGCTGTAATTAGATTTAACGCCAAACACGCAGACAACATAACTTGCAGGCATAAGCCAATTAAGGGACACAAATCAGAATGGAGTTTGCATAGCCATTTAATCTAGTTTTGTGGGCATTGATTAACAATTTTGGGATAAGTTAAAAAAACGATTCTGCAGCACCGTCTATATTATTGAATGAATTATGAGAACACTAAACCACTAATTTCGAACCTTATCGTCTGAATAAACAACGAGCTTTCCATAGATTCCGCCTATTCTAATTCAATTCCGTTCGTTATGTTCTTCTGGGCTGCCCAATTGAATGTTTGCGTGATAAAATTTTAGCTTCACGCAACTAACTCGTTGTCGCTTTTGTTATTTGTTTCTTTTTTACATATTTACTAAGCCATACAAGAAAGCTCTTAAACGCGGCGAGAAGCACGGCAACTGGAAGAGTTACAGAAGCTCATTAACGGCCTATAATAATGCTATTAGAAAAGGAAAAGTAGATTTCTGCCAAAGTATTGAACTCTAGCAAAAGCCCGCATGCGTTGCAACGCCTTTTAATAAAAAAAACTTGTGTGCGTGCACAGTCCGGGATAGGAAAAACGTATCATGAAAAAAATAACAAATCTGCAAAACATAATTTTGGGCACATAACTCGACTGTCGCAGACAGTATTTCCGAACTCCTACAACATCCAAGCATTCAAACGCAGGCTTAATCGCCGATTTCTCCGACTATCTGATCAAGTTTTCCGTCTGAACCAATAGTCGGAACCGAGTGAAGCCTAAAACATGCCCAAGAAAATACTGAATCTTCCCGTGAAAGTCCCATCGCAATCGAATTAGCCCTTTCCAAGATTATCCCGGACTAACACGCTTTTTTACATTTCGAAAGGTAGGTTGTGACTGGCTGGAGCAATCAAAACTTTACATTCAAAATTATTTTTTACTTTTTAGTTCATTTTAAAATAAAAGCGTATTTGTTAGTTTTTCTAAACTATATTTTTTATTTTCTACTTTTAGTTCATTCTTCCGCCATTTTATAGCGACCGCCATATTAGATATAAAAAGGCGGCACACCGCTTACTGCACTATACTCGTTATACGTCCTCATTTGATACCCATACCGAAGACGTTGTAAAGAAAAAGGTAATTTTGAGTTGGTCACCATTTTGAATTTTGAATGACGCCACATAGGCCGGCTCCACACATTGGCACCAAGGTTAAGCATATTTAATTAATAAAGAGGTACCCTGCAAACATTTACATTCGGAAACGATTCGAGAACGACACGCAAAACCGAGAGCTTGCTTCGAACTCGGGCTCGTAAACGACTCGTAAACGAATTCGAAGGCAATAAAAGCGGAGCAAGATATCGAAACCAATGTACTAGGAAAGCTTTTATGGTGGGTTTTGAAGCTTTTCTCGTACCTTTCGCAAGCAGTTTTCGAATCGGGAATGGTTCGAGAAAGCGAGCCTCCGAGAAAAGCCGAGAAATTGTTTGCAGGGTAAGAATTAATTAATTACCAAGTATACACTCATAGGAATATAATATGGATGTTGAAAGTTTTTTTTCAATATCTACTGGATAAAGGGATTGATGCTGATGTTGCTGATACATTAAAACGTTAAATCTGTTGTTATAATGGTCACCATACTGGATTCACTACCAAGCAGAGGTTTAAAGAGTACATATTGCCAACTAGCAAAAGACGAAGGCAACTGGAAAAACTTATGCCTCGAAGCAAAGCTGAAATCATTAATTCAATGGATAAACGTAAGTAAATATTATACATCTTAAAATACAATTGCGATATCTAAACTCTATGTTTTCAGCTGAACGAAGATATTGAGGAAGCCGTAAGAGGAAAAAGTGAAAAACAACCTTTTATTTTATGTAAAAGTTACAAAAAATTCGACATTGACGCTGCGCAGATGTTCATTGTTATAGACAACAATTTCGTCGAGTGTGCGGTTGATATTACCTCGGCGTTTGAGCTTTTATTCAAAATACATTATGTATTGAATTTAAAATTTTCTGAAAATCTAACAAAGTTTTACAATTTTTTCGACTGTTGTATTTATAAAATAAACAATGTTAAGCCACTCGGCTTAGTATTAAATTTTCGGAAAAAACTTTCACTCTAAAGTGCAATTAGTGGTATATTTACTTAACAACCTTTTTTGAGTTGTTGAATTTTTGCTTTTTTATATATTTCTATTATTTTTGAATTTTTGTTTTTTTATATATTCATAAAACCTGAATAAGTATTATTTATTTATAAAACTTGAACTATTTATTAATTTGTAATAAACTTTAATTTGAAATAATAAAATTCTTTCAAAAATAAATATTGTCTATGAAATTCTATTTCATGGGAGGTTAGGAAGGGGACATTACGTAATTAGATTGAAATTCAAAAAAGTACGAACCAAAATTTCCTTAGAAGGTAATGAAATTGCAGGGAATTTTGCGTGAAATTCAATAAAAATGTAATGAAATTTCATATAATTATATTAGAATACCAATGGAACAAACTGAAGTGACTAGTATACGAAAAATGCCATATCATTTGAAAAATACGGAAATTCATTTAAAGTAACTAAGGATTTAAAGTAACTAGGATTAAAGTGAGGGGGCCAAATGGTAGTAACGGCCTCGGGGACCTTTGGTGGTGCCGGTACACCAAAGAGATAAGTCCTGAGTAACGCCATCTGCGATCTAAGATCTTCCGCTATGCTACCGAATCCTACCTCCACCTCCACGAAGATGTTGTCCTTACATCGGGTGACCCCTGGATGCTCTTGTCTTTACAAGAGTAACAGACGGAGGAGGGTGAAAGGCGAGTGTTTCGCGCCTCAAAACGAAACTAATACCGGACTGGTCCTCCAGGTTGGGGGTTGGGCGGCAGGCTGACAACCTTCCACCGTAAAAACCCACCCGTCACGAATCCTCAAGGCAGGCCTCGGACAGGACGGACTCAAAGGCAACGACCCAGGCAATGGAATATGGAATTCGATTTTGGAACTTGGAACGTCAGAACGCTCAACAGAACAGGCGCTCTGCGTTCGCTTTTATTATTGCTGGAAAAATACGACATAGCAATCACCGCTCTACAGGAAACTAAATGGACTCAGAGTGGCATTACGGATCACAGAACCCACACGATACTCTCCAGTGGTTCATCGAATGGAAGAAGAGAGTTCGGAGTTGCCTTCATCGTGGAAAAGAAAATGAAATCACTGATTCTGGACTTCAAGCCAGTAAGTAACAGAATATGTACGCTTCGCATCAAAACAAGACTACATAACATTAGCCTCATAAACGTCCATGCGCCCACAGAAGACAAGACGGATGAAGAAAAAGAGGAATTCTACCAAGAGCTAACAAACGCCATCAGATTAATACCGTCAAACGATATTAAAATGGTGCTTGGAGACATGAACGCTAAAGTAGGAAAAGAAGAAGAGTTCCTAGGAATCGTAGGAAAGCATAGCCTACACAACGTTACCAATGACAATGGTAGTAGATTGATCGATCTTGCTAGCTCGAACTCAATGGTAGTAAGTTCGACAATGTTCCCGCACAAAAATATCCATAAGATGACGTGGCAGTCACCAGACGGAGTAACAAATAATCAAATTGATCACGTCCTAATTGAGAGAAGAGGGGCCACCAGCATACTGGATGTAAGAACAATGAGAGGGGCGTGCTGTGGCTCGGACCACTATTTAGTCAAAGTGAAATTTAGATCCCGTATAGCGACAAAAACACAGAGAGGGCAAACACAACCAAAATACGACATAGATAAGCTAAAACTTGAAGAAAGAAGAGATGCCTATCAGAATGCTGTCGTACAAAACCTGAGAGAAATAGAAGAAGAACAGCCCAACATCAACGACAAATGGGAGCAAATTAAAAACAGCGTAAAGGGAGCAGCAGAAGAGGCACTAGGCTGGGTCACCCGACAGACTGGAATTGACTGGTTTGATCAAGATTGTAGAGCCCCAATAGAAGAACGAAACCAGAGCCACCGGGAGTACATTGCAAGGCCCACAAGAGCAAGGATGGAAGTCTTCCAGCAAAAAAGAAGAACCGCAGATAAGCTCTGCAGAAAGAAGAAGAGAGAATACCTAAATAAGAGGATTCTACAGATACAGGAAGACTTCAATGAAGGGAGAATCAGACAAGCGTACAAAGGAACTCGCCAGATCAGCAATAAGTTTCAGCCAAGAACGGACATCTGCAGAGGCATAGATGGGAACCTGTTAGCAGATCCGGATCTTATAAAAGAAAGGTGGAAAGAATATTTTCAAAACTTATTGAATCCGACCCGCACAGTAAACGAGGATCCACAGACGGACGCATTTGTAATTCCTCAAGATAATATCACCATAGAACCACCAACACTGGGTGACGTACATGAAGCCCTAAAAAGGCAAAAAAACAACAAATCGCCAGGCATCGATGGAATAGCAGCTGAGTTGCTAAAGGAAGGAGGACCACAACTCTTAGCAGCCTTACACCAACTGATATGCAGCATCTGGGAGGAAGAAGCTATACCAGATGACTGGAGGAAAGCCATTATATGTCCAATATACAAGAAAGGAGATAAATTAACCTGTAAAAACTACAGAGGCATCTCTCTCCTCAGCACCAGCTATAAAACCTTCACAATCCTTGTGAAACAAAAGCTAGAACCTATAGCGGAAGGCCTTATAGGAGAATATCAAGCTGGTTTTAGGACAAACAGGTCAACATCCGACCAGCTACTGACCTTAAAGCAAATTCTGGAAAAAACCTGGGAAAGGAATGTGGATATATACCAGATATTTGTTGACTTTCGACAGGCATATGACTCAATAAACAGAGAGAGGCTGTACGAGATCTTATCAGAATTAGGAGTCCCCTCAAAGCTTATACGACTGGTCAAAAGCGCAACAAATGGCTCACTGGCGAAAGTAAGGATCCAAAATGCAGTAACAGAAGAGTTCGAAGTGCGACAAGGTCTTAGACAAGGGGATGGACTGGCCCCCATGCTTTTCAACCTGGCCCTAGAATGGGTGATAAGGAAAACGTCAGTCCAGAGAAGTGCATCAATAGCAACCCAGTCTGTACAATTGCTTGCGTACGCGGACGACGTGAACATCGTGGGAAGGTCCTTTTTGTCAGCAAAAGAAGTTTATGTCGGACTAAAAGAGGCGGCAAAGGACATAGGCCTGAACATCAACGAAGAGAAAACAAAGGTGATGCAACAATCCAGAGCTGGAAGATTTAGAATGGGAAGAAATATAACTATCGACGAACACAACCTAGAAGTAGTCGATAAAACAGTCTACCTTGGGTCTACAATTACAAAAAGAAACGAAGAAAAAGAAGAGATAACTAGACGAATACTACTGGCTAATAGAGCCTTTTATGCCCAGAAACAAATACTGCACTCAAGATTTGTGCACAGAAAAACGAAACTCTCACTCTACAAAACAGTAATACGACCAGCACTGTGCTATGGCAGCGAGACTTGGACTATGACCCAGGACATAGAGGAACGAGTCAACAGGTTTGAGAGAAAAGTCCTCAGGTGCATAATAGGCCCAACCAGAGAGGATGGAATATGGCGGAGGAGATACAACAGCGAGTTGTATGAAATTTTTGACGACCCAGAACTCTCAATTTTAATAAAAATTAACAGACTAAGATTAGCCGGTCACGTAGTCAGGATGGAGGACAATCGCATCCCAAAACGGCTTATGATATCAGAAATCTCGGGAAATAGGCCAGTAGGTAGACCCAGAAGGAGATGGATAGACTCTGTGACGGCTGACGCAGAGGCAATGCTCAACATCCGGAACTGGAGACATGCTGCAAGGGACCGTCAAACGTGGAGGAATGCCCTAGAGGAGGCCAAGGCTCGATTTGGGCTGTAGCGCCATTGGATGGATGGAGGATTAAAGTGAAAAGATTTGCTAGAATATCAGACAAACTTTACAGTGATTTCAATTAATGCAACTAGATATATAGGGAATATATGAACTAGTAATCTATTGATTTTATTTTCACTAGAATCATGACTAGAAATTCTAGGAGTTCCGATCTAGTTGTATTTTGCTAGAATCTAGTTGAAAAAAACTTACACATATGCAAAATTTGAAGTTGATCCGTTAAATGGAAGTGGGTAAAAATCAAGTTGCAAGGTTCAAGTTTTCGGTCTAATCCGATAGTCGAACACGGTAGTCGGGCCCGATAATCGGATCTGATAGTCAGATCCTAGTAAAAAATAGCCTAAAACAGGCCCAAGAAAATACTGAATTTTCCAGTAACCATCCATCTCATCTCAATCGGATTAGCCGTTTCCGAGATTAGCGCTATATTATGTTTATACAGGGTGTATAGCTTTAAGCTTACAAAGCTGCCGGGTGTGGATAGGTTTTAAATAGACGAACAAAAAATGATTTGGGAGGGGGGAGGGGGTAAATCTTAACGGTTTAACAAGTAGGGCGTTTTGAAGTTTTTTTGGTAGAGGTTTACATATGACCCTGTATTTTTGTAACCCTTTGAGCTATCAGTGGATAAGATATCAGTGTACGCAGAATATTCCCACCTATCTAAAACTGTCAAAATCAAGGTTCCACCTTACCAACTTCCAGAGTAATGAATCATCAAAGTCAAAATTTCGTTTTTTAACTAAAATTTCAAATAAAACTACCTTTTTCTCCAAAAAATACCTAGTTAACTAATTTTTTTTTTGCAAAATTAGAAAGCTTGGCAATTTCCTATGAATAATGTCTGGACAATTTTTATCCTATGGCTTTTACTTTTGAAATTATTAACAAGTTTGGTGTTAAAATTGGCTTTATTCGTCCAGTCCGTCCGTTTTCTTCTTCTTGAATTGTTATAACAAAAAAGATTTCTTGGTTGTGGGTTGTTAGCCCACAGACCCTTAAGCCGGAATTACACTTTTGTGTTGTGGTGTGTCGTGGCGCTCTGTGTCGTGATCTAATTCATATATTTTATATGGGGCTGATTACATTATTATGGTGTGTTGTGGCGCGTCCCGATTTGGCGTTTCTGATTGGGCACAGAGCGCCATGACACACCACAACACAAAAGTGTAATTCCGGCTTTATTCTAGTGGAGGTGCCTCTTATTCGACCTCTACGCTGGCCGCTGAGTCAACGGATATGCAGGGTTTGGTACTATGAGGTTACTAGGTATGACGAGCATGAAAGTTGAGAGAGATTCTCCGCAGCATCACCGTCGCAGTAAATGTAGAGAATGTCTGGTGAAGAAGATACAACCACGAGTTTTGCTAAATATAGGTACAAAGAACCTGATGTAACCAAAAGCATCAACATATCACGCCTGCGCAATGAGATCGCCTGAAGAGGCGCCACCAAAAATCCTGTTCCTCCAAAAGCCAGAGCGAAGAAGGCCGCAAAGAGGATCTAGAAAGGGATATAAAGACGATGGACTCACGCAAACTTGGGATTGGCAAGTGGAAGAGCAGGATGGAAGACCGAGAACGATGGAAGAAGATTTTTGAGTAGACCAACGCTCACAGAGGGTGTTGATGCAATGTTGATGACATATTCTTTATTTTCGTTATAAAAGAATCAAGAATTGTAAATATTTTTAGCTTTTAGACATAGACAGTATAAAAAACGCTACGCATTGTAAATTTTTAGCGAACGAAAAAATCGATATGTGAAATTTGCTATTAATTCATCATCAAAATTTTATCTAACTGTTACAGCCAAAAGGCCGCCCTCAAATTTTGGCGCCCCGGGTAAATGTCCGGGTTGCCCGCCCCTAGGGCGGGGGCTGGTGTTGTCCATTAATATAACTGTTTGTTAGCAGCGGGCGATGCCTACCTCGCCCCGGGAATTGGTTTTCAGGAACTCTCCTCCCTCCGAATAAGTGCACCGCAAAAGCCCTGATGGCTCATGCTCACAATAAGGTAAGTGGTGATGCATGAAGATGGGCGGTACCGCTGGTGTCTCCCCACACGACGACCCCCCGATGAGCCAGACACAGCCTTTGTGTGTTTTTTTGACTATTGTTTAAATTTTTAGTTTTTTGTGTAAGTGTCTGAGATTGGCCTCTTCGGGCACACAACCTGGGGCTGGCATAACAATAGTTCTAAATGGGAAGATGTCACACCTTGGAGTGTGCTTCCTAAAATACCACACCAAGGAAAACTATAAAGCTTAATGTTCAAATATTATGTCTGCAGTATATGAAACGTAAAAATAAAATATTTATTTTTAAAATTCTCATGTTTGATTTTATACATTTTTTTATTAAAACTCCTGTCGGGTAGCTGATAATCTACACTAAAAAAATGTTCGGGTCGCAAGAAAATTAAGCCAGGTACTATATGTTAGGAAGTTACACCTCCATCAACCATACGCCGACAATTGATTTGCAGTTGTTAAAACAAAAGATTTTTACAAAGGATTTTTTTCCGAAGAAACACAGAACGTAAAGGGTCATACTTTAATAAATGTACACATTCAGTTTTACCTAAAGTTCTAAAAAATTGGTTCAGGATTCCTAATATATTATTGTTATTATAGTTGCAGCCAAAAGTTTAAGTAGATATTTTGGAACAGACTTTGGAACACTTTGGACTTTGGACTTTAGTTGCAATAATATTTTCCTTCTACATGGGCCCCACACTACAATTTCATAAACCCAATCATCACATTGAAGGGCATATAATGGGCAATTTTAGCAATACAGTGCGACAGCATTACTAAGCAATAAATTCCACACAATTGAGACACCCAACTGAATACATATGAAACCAGAAGCGTTTACACGTTTTTCCTCCCCTGTGCCTTCATCAAGGATTAGTTTACCCAACAGTGAGCGGGCGGAATCCCATTTCAAATAAATCGAGGGTTACCCTTCGGGCTGGTTGGTTCTGTAAATGATTCGGAGAAATGCCCCCAAGCCAACCAGTCTGATTAATCTGGATAATCTACTTTTTGGGCAGGTTGATATCTTTTTAAACATTTTTAGTCGAACCTGTGCTGAGGCATTTCTATCGATATTCCCTGATTTAAGATTTACAAGCAACAGTTTTGAAAAATTATGTAGTCAATTTTGAATCCGACTTTGACTTATGTAATATTTTTTTCATACCGTTTATCGGTGTATTGGCTGTTATATGGCTGAATACTATTTATATACATTGCGTCCCAAAACTAGCATTTTTTTTAAATTAAACACGAACAAATTTTCCTTTTTTATTTTAATTGAGCAAGGTGCAAAAACGGGTTCTTAAACTTATTGGTGATGCTGCCATTTTATGTTGAATTGACTTACTAAGCCACCGTAGGAATGTTGCAGTTCTGACAAAATTCTACCGTTATTACGTAACAGCGACTATTGCATCGAAATAAACAGGATTGGTAAAAAGGATAACGTGTCTCTCACCTGAATTTCTAGATACAGGTACGTAGATGAGAAAGAGAAAGCCGACTACCTAGGTAAGCAACGAGCCTCTCTCCGGGGCTCGGAGTTTGAGATGGTTAGCAGCAGTCCGCTATATTACGATATTGCCAGGATTACGATAATTATCAGCGACATTGGCCCATAGGGAATCATGGTACGAGGTCTCTAACACAACCTGTTGCCAGGAGACAAACGAGAGGGAAACACTCTTTCATTTCCTGTGTAAAAGGCCGGCTATAGCCAATGTCAGACCGCACATAAGGCAGATACGTTCTGGAAGACTTAAAAATGATCTCAGGATTACGGGCTGCTGCACTGATAAGCTTCATAAACTCCACAGAATGGCTTTAAACATCCAGAGCAGTCGCTTAAACAATCACCAAACATTAGGTACACGACTTTACGACATCAAAACGACGCGCCAAATATCTTATTGGCCTCCGGTCGCGCTAGCGGAAAACCATACACCTAACCTACTACCTTACCACGCCTTTGGTCACTCATTCACTCAGTGCAGATTTCATTCTCGCGCACACTAAATTCCAGCAATTCTTTTATAAGCAGGACAAATCGACTGTGGAACAACCTTCCGTAGTCAGTATTTCCGAACTCATATAACAACCAAGGGTTAGTTCAAATGCTTCGTTTATTGTCTCCTGCTCTTGCACCCCCAGACTCCCCTTCACTTTTCCGTTCTTTATCTATTCTTCGAGGTAACCTCACTGGCGTATCTACACTAGTGGCATAGGGGCCATGGCCCGGGGCGGTAGGCTGCTAGGGGGAGCTTGCGTGATCAGCTTTGGAAGCTTTTAATAATCGTTACTTAATACACTGAAAGAAAAGCAACTGTTCGGAGTTGCTGCAAAATGTATACGTCGTTTTTTCAGCATCAACGTCTGAACCAAATTACTACAATCCTTTTGAGCTAAGCCTGAAAATGGAACTGTCGAAAATTTGTGATATACGATGGTCAGCTAGGAACGATGCCTGTGCCAGGCGTAACGAAAATTGGAACGAAATAATAGCGGCTCTTGAAGCTCTAAAAAGTAACGCGGACCATCAAAAAGCTTAGTTTCCAAAATTCGTTAAGGTTTCGATTTGACACAGACGTAGAGTTAGTTTCCAGATTCTACGAGTCACTTATCACTTTCATAAAGAACAAAGAGGAATCTTTTGATGCTTTTGAGGAGAAGAAGAAATTCTGGTAAGAAAATATGCACAGAAGAATTCAGAAGCGATCACAAGAAAAAGAAGAAAAAAAGAAACGAGGAGGGGCTATTGGCGACCTTTTGTGATCAAAAGATTAATACCTTTTTCCGAATATGCGACAAATTGTGGGACGAGTTCTGGTGGCTCAAATCTACATATGAATCAGTAACCGCCAATTTTCCAAGTTAGAGTTAACGCCATAAAACTACAAAAATTATAACCTGTTGATCTTGCCGATGGTCTACCAATGTGTTCTTTTAAAACAATTCATGGCGTCACATTAAAAAAGCACAAGGATTTGAAGGAAGCATTTCCATATACAGAAAAACCATTAAATATCTCAGTAGGTATTGGGTTACTTGAGCCTAGGAAAATTTCTTGTCACTACATTGTAGAGCTTGGGGGTGATAATGACGACGACCTCCACGTATGCGTGACGAGTCAATCACGCTGGTTCACTCTGGGCAATGCGTTCTTTTCAGAACGTAGCAGATGGTCGTCCTCCCAACCTTGTATTCCTCTCCCCCTTTAAATCCCTTTATGCCCATCCCCAACCCCTAATCCTCTGGGTCGGATCAAGGTGTTATGCGAACCGTGCCGATGATCAGCCTGGCTGGGGGCCCAGAGTAATAAATAGCCCAGTCGTGAACGGTGTGCTCCGGATACCTGGCGATCTCCGGCTCTAAATAGCCTTACCCGGGTACTGCGGATCTCTGCCCGGGTGGACCTCGTTTTTCCGCTACTCGTGGGAGTATGGATAATAATAAAAAAATACAAAAAACCAAAAAGGGGTCCGGTTCCCCTAAACGAAAACCGGAAGGGACCACAAATCCCGCTAAAAACAGAGCTGCGGTACCCCCGAGCCAACCTCAACCAAGCGGAGCCACAAACTCCACCCCTTGCAAAATGGCACCCCAAGCATCCACTGGCAAACCTGCTCCTTCTTGCGACATCACCGCTGCCCAGCGCACACCTGCGCGCACGGCCGCTGCGGGAGGATCAGGGGAGCGAATGGTCTGCGGAAGGGCCAAATCTCTTTTAAGTGGAGCCACAAACTCCACTTGCTGCAAAAGGACCCCAAGCGTCCATTAGGAAACCTGCTCCTCCCTGCGGCATCGTCGCTGCCCAGCGCACACCTGCGGGCGCGGCCGCTGCGGGGGATCAGGGGAGCGAATGGTTTGCGGAAGGGGCAAAAACCAGAAAAGGCCTGACCCGACAAAGGCAGGTCATAAAGAAGTCCGCCTGGCCAGTAGAATCCTTCGCCGCCTGGCCATCAACCCGATCAGGGAAGACCAACTGTCGAAGGAGGACTTCACCAAAGTCCAGGATGACATCGCTTGGGCAAAGCAAGTCATCCCAAATTTTACGCTAGAGCGGTATAGAGGTGCACCAGCCTCAAAACGCCAACGTTCTGTGGAGGAACCAAGCACCCACAGTCCAGTGCCAAAAAAGCCCAAGACGCACGGAAACAAACCGTTATCCTTCGCAAAAATAGCGAAGGATCGCAAAATAATCGGCGTCTTGGACGAGAACGATGAGAATGGGAAAATTCCCAAACACCTATGGCGGTGGGTGCAAGTCGCCCTCGCCAAAGTGGCCATGGAGGTCCTGAGGGATAACCCGGGACCTCCTCCCTCATGCCTTGATGCCGGATGGTATCAAGGCTGTATAAAACTGACGGCCTGCGACAACACTAGGTCTGCAGAGCTATACAAAGCTGCGGTGGCTAGAGTCGGGGAAATCTACCACGGTGCCCGGCTCAAAGCACTTGACGCTAGCGAGATACCATCTCGCCCGAGGGTTAGAGCAAGGTTTCCAGTGGCTCCATCGGAGCCTGAGGAAATCCTCACTATGCTAAAGGCCTTCAACCCCCACATCAAAACTGATAACTGGAGAGTTATCAAAACGGAGCAGACAAACAGGGCCACCATGCAAGTTGTTCTGCTCCTAAATGAAGAATGCCTAGAACAACTGGCAAACGAAAGATACGCCGTGAACTACGGCTTCCAAAAAATAGAGCTGAAGGTCTATAAAACAGACACGGAAGCCCTAGTGAACCAGGCGGCATGCACCAAGACCTCAGGTAAAGAGGATGATAACATGGAAACCGATGGTGAAAGTGCAGTTCGGAGCGAAGTTGACGCGTCGACAGACTCCGAGCTGGGCAGAGCCATCGGCGGCTTGTACACGGGGCACCTACTCCTCAGCTCAGACATCGACACAGACATCCCCAGCCACGAAGAAGCGGAGGTGACTGTCATCGAAGTACACCACCCTGAAAATGGTGCGGGTAATACAGATAAACCTGCACCACTGTAAAGCAGCGTCCGCTGCGCTCTTGCTTCACCTGGCATCAGGCGAAGTCGATGTTGCCCTAGTCCAAGAGCCATGGATCGCTGGTGACAGGATCTGTGGCTTAAGGACGCCTAAATTTAATCTCTTCTACCCCAAAGGAAAGGGAAAACCCAGAACAGTTATCCTGGTCAAAAATAACATAAACACCTTTCTTCTCCCTCAATTTAGTGACGGAGACCTTACTGCGGTCGACCTAGAGTTAAAACAGAAAAAACTCAGGATGGCCTCCTTCTATCTAGCCTACGATGATGAGGGTCCCCTACCTCCTATGGCTTTTCAGAACCTGGTAAGATACACCGATGCTACCACGGTCCTGGTTATGGGAGGTGATGCAAATGCGCACCATTCACAATGGGGCAGCACGGACACCAATGATCGAGGTGAAGTTATTTTTAACTAGCTACTAAGCACCAGACTTGCTATTTGTAACAAAGGTAATGATCCCACCTTCGTTACCAAAAACAGAGAAGAAGTGCTGGACATCACCCTTGTCTCCGATCGCCACTCCGACCGAATTTTGGTCTGGAAGGTCTTGAAAGACCACTCCTTCTCAGACCACAGATTTATAGAGTTTCAACTGCAAGACTCTAGCTCAACCCCCCTTCTAAAATAAAAAACCTCAAAATGACAAACTGGGGTTACTATACCAGGCTTATCACAAAAAAACCTTGCTCCTAAGCCACCCTGTATTCCCAAAAACCGGGAACAACTCGACAGCATTGTGAACATCTTCACAGAGCAATGCTCTTACGCCATTAATAAAGCCTGTCCGAACAGACAGCATAAAGAGGCTTCCAAACCCCAATGGTGGTCTCGCGAACTTGATACGCTCCGAAAAGAGTGTAGAAAGGAATTTAACTCGGCTAGACGCAGCGGCAGTGAAACCTCCTGGGGCTGCTATAAGTCGAAACTGAATAGATACAAAATGGCAATAAGGAAAGCCAAACGCACCTCTTGGGCTACCTTTTGCTGCAATATAGAGTCCACGTCGGAAGCCTCAAGGTTACGTAAAATACTAACTAAAGCACCTACAATGCTTAGTTATTTACACAAAGAAAACGGCGATTGGACTGACTCAAGCAGGGAATCCCTGACACTACTTATGGACACCCATTTCCCGAGTAGTACTACCGCTGAGTCAGCCTTCCCGATAAACCCTTCAGCCTCACCACAGCTGGTCAAATCTATCATAAGTAGAGCAAGAATTGAATGGGCTGTAAACACTTTCCAGCCCTATAAATATCCAGGCCCGGACGGCATAGTGCCGGCACAACTGCAGCGCACCCTTGGTTACATCATGCCCTGGTTGCATGCCATGTTTACAGGGTGCCTTCAAAATAACTACATTCCCTCTAGTTGTAAAGAGGTTAAAGTAGTCTTTATACCCAAGGCAGGAAAAGCCTCCCACGCAACACCCAAAGACTTCAGGCCAATTAGCCTATCATCCTTTCTTTTAAAGACTCTAGAAAGGCTAATCGAAATATATCTGAGGCAGACCATACCAACCTCTGAACTCTCTGGCACACAACACGCCTATACAAAGGGCAAATCTACTGATACTGCTCTTCACTCATTGGTCTCTACCATTGAGAAATCACTCGAGGTCAAGGAGTATACATTAGTGGCATTCCTTGACATAGAGGGAGCGTTTAACAACGTACTCCCGAACGCCATCACCCTGGCCTTGACAGGACAGGGGATCGAGGCATCGCTGGTGTCTGTCATCCACCAAATGCTTACCGGCAGGATGGTGAGCTCGAGCCTAGGCGACAGCTCGGTCCGAAGGGCCGTAAACAGAGGCACCCCGCAAGGAGGAGTACTTTCCCCGCTCCTATGGGTCGTAACTATAAACCAGCTGTTGCGACGCATGGAGGCCGAGGGGCATCACGTCCTGGCGTACGCGGATGACGTTGTCATCGTCATAAAAGGAAAATTTCCTCAAGTCCTCTGTGATCTCATGGAGGCGGCGTTACAAACCCTTTCAAGCTGGACCGCCACCCGCGGACTCAGCGTTAACCCAGTAAAAACGGAACTAGTCCTCTTCACAAAGAGGTATAAAACTCCACCTTTAACACCCCCACGGCTTAACAACGTTAGGCTCAAATTTAGCGATAGTGCCAAATATCTGGGAGTAATCCTAGACAAGAAACTTCTCTGGAATGAAAATACAGAAGAGCGCATTAAGAAAGCGAACATAGCGCTTTCGCTTGCAAAAAAATCCATTGGGAAGAAATGGGGCTTCTCCTCTAACATAGTACGATGGATATACACAGCGATCGTCCGCCCAATACTCCTATACGGAGTCTTAGTATGGTGGCCAACCTTGAGTAAGTCCACCGTGCTAAACAAACTACAGAAAGTACAAAGATGAGCCGAGCTATGCATAACAGGAGCACTTCGCTCCACACCTACAGATGCGCTAAATGTTATGCTATACCTCCCTCCTTTGAATCTTGTGGCAAGGGAAAGCGCAACCATCGCAGCCCTTAGAATAAAAGAATCTGGATTTTGGACCGGAATCGGGGGAAGTCACACGAAGGTGTTGAACTCTGTTATCGTCCCCACTAAAACCGACTTCTGTATACCCGAGACTACCTTCACGAGGAACTACGGAGTCCACATCCCCTCACGTCGTGAATGGAGTAACAGACCACACAGTTTTCAAGATGCCATAAACTTCTTTACTGATGGCTCTAAGCTCGAGGGTCGAGTAGGAGGAGGAGTCTTTTCCCCAGAGACTGGGATTGAAGTCTCCTTCCGACTACCCGATCACTGCAGTGTATATCAAGCGGAGGTTCTAGCCATACATGAAGCTGTTGTACTAATTAACCAGCAAGGCGATAGGAATCGGACTGTCTACATCTTTTCAGATAGTCAGGCGGCTCTGAAAGCCCTGCGCTTTTGCACAAACAGCTCTAGAACTATCTCTGAATGTCGCAGATCTCTTAACGAGATGGCTCAGCAATTCAGGACCCTCCTCGTATGGGTGCCCGGTCACCGAATCATAGAGGGAAATTGTAAAGCTGACGAACTGGCTAGGAAAGGCACGACCGCCACTCTCCTTACTGGTAAGGAAAGGGTTCGTATGCCTTGGGCCACCTTTAAACTCCAATGCAAACAGCACACAATGCAACAAGGAAAAAAGCATTGGAGGGATCTTAATAAAAGCACCTTGGCCAAACTAACCTGGCCCTCTTATGATCTCAGGCGGACCACTTCACTAATGAGCCTCGGGAGACAAGACCTCTCAGCTATTGTGGGAGTGCTTACCGGACACTGTCTGATAGGGACGCATGCGACCCGCTTAGGTCTTGTGACCTACGATTTTTGCAGAACCTGTAAAAATCCGGACGAGGAGGAAAGTGTACTACATCTCCTCTGTCACTGCCCAGCCCTAAGCAGAAGGAGACTAACCGCATTTGGTGAACCCTTTCTAAGCACGCTTGCGGAAATCTCGAACATTGGGATCCCGCAACTCAGGAGATTCATTGCTTCCTCGAGATGGTTTAGCGAAGAAATGACACTTTAACATCAGGTTTAAAGTGGGATCACTATGGCATCACAATGGGCCTACTCCTTTGGCCTAAGTGTTTGAGCTGTATACCAGCAGCTCAGCCATATCTAACCTAACCTAACCTATTGTAGAGCTTTCGTTTTCCGTATTAAAAAGAATAAAAAATTACTTACGTTCCCAGATAACCAAAGATTGACTTTTAAAAAATGACCTAATTCGTGGGGCGTCAAATCTTATATGCCCAGGGCTTCAAATCTTAAAATACGCCACTGGGTAACCTTACTTACTACCGCCATTGCATGTTGCAAACGAAACTGGTAGTACAAGCGATGATTGAAGTTAGACTTTCACATAAATAAATTAAAATTAGACTTTCACATATCAAGCTAGCATCTTTTAGACTTAAAGGGGCCCCGGCTTCTATCGGTTGTCAGTTAGAGTGAAAACACAAAGAAAGCAGGTTGCCTGCTCTCCGATCGGCACGAAGAATGTTTCTAAGCGGTTAAATGAGTATGTGCATAGTAAATGCAGGAACCGCTTCTCGGCGCGGGTTGCGGGCGCCGACAAGTTTACCGGAATGAATCTAGAATTCTTTTCGAGTAGGTTCAGGCAGGCAACGTTTGATTGGAATATTTTTATGTGTAATAAAAAAGTAATTAAATTATCTAATAATCACAAGTCTCTCTTCTAGTAGAAGAGTCTGTTCTACTTGCTTTAAAACATTCTGGTATATTGGAAAAATTTATCCTTGTCATTCTTTATGGCTCGTGTGTGTGCAAATGGTTGTGGCAAAATGGCCCAACGTGTGGACGCGGCCGGCGGTCAGAACTCTGCCACAACCCTTTCATCACACCAGACGAATCTCGCGCCAACGCAACGTATTGGTCAAAAAACCACATCACACGGATCTCGCGCTAACGTGTTGGCCATCACTCCCCATCATTCCAATACATACCAATGTGAGCCAAAACCCCCGCTCTACACGATGGCCAAGGTATTGGCGGCAAACATATTGGCCAACGTGTAGAGGCGCCATTAGCCGTATAAGCAAATGATGGTCACGATTTATAGCATGAATACTTGTAACTTTACTTTTTAAATTTAAAGCCGAAATTTCTTTTAGAAATAAGTCATTATTCGATGAGCTAGACATGGTGGCTGGTGATTTTACCAGCTTTTACAAGCGTTTGTACTGGCCATGAACCAGCGCAGATCGGTGCCGATCAATGTAGGTATCCACCTGCAGGAAATCAGAAACCGGATACCTGCTTTCTTTGGGTCTTTACCTTTAGACATTACCGTTAACTTTGGCAACAGCTTCCTTAATCGAAGACTTTGAAGGTCAACGAGAACGACAATCAAAACCATAGCTTATTGGTTTTTTCTAAATACATTGTACTGCTTACCTACTTTAAATCTGAGATAAATTCTAACATCCTAGAGGTCCGTGATTCGACTCCACACAGCGCCATTTTCCGTCGTTTTTCTCTTTTCCCATCTGAACAGCATTCTCTCTTTCTTGCTCTTTCCCTCTTTACAGCAATTCGCTTGCCCTAAGCTTCCTTCTGCCATTGCCTGTAATCACAATAAACGTTGAAGGCAATATCTTGCTCGATATGTCGCGGTAGTAGGTATTGTAGTTTGTTGCTCGACGTTCAATGGAATAGCCTTTCTTTCACATAAAAAATTGTATTCGTTTTAAATATCAAGGAACTATGATACTGGTCGACAAGGATCGCGAAAACTCTCCATTTAATCGGTATATTTTGTTAGTATCAATTTTCCTTTAAAAACTTCCACGACAGGTATTTGAAATGAATAAATCCAGTGTAGAATGATGCTAAAAAATCATTGAACATTTCGTTAAAAAAATACAGTCGTACAAGAAAAACCGTGGTTAGAATTGGCTTTCCAAAAAGTGTTTATTCCCAAAGTTAAATTTTCCAACACAAGAGTAATTCAACCCTCAATGCTATGTGGAAATGCAAAACATGACACCGCATCCCCCATTTATGACTTGCAGTAAAGATACACCTGGGTGTCGAAAAGTGCCCATATCTAGTGTGTTGAACTTGTGAAGCACATGACAACAATGATTCAGAATGACTTTGTTAAATAGAGTTTATGAAATCGCAACATCTAATGCCAGTGTCACACCATCAACAACAAATCGTCAAAAGCTCATTCAAGAAAGCTGCAATACAGACTGTCGCGCCATCATCCTTGAAGGACGCAGCTCAGACACATAACAGGAGGAGGAATGTAGTAACAAACCGTTTGGATTTAAGGGTCGTGAAGGATGATGTAGAAAAGGTTTTTCATAAGAGTGCAGCTTAAAAGGTCGTCTTTGAGAAATAATACTAAACAAAAGTTCAGATTAAGATCAGGGAAAGGGGCGATGATGGTGCACATTTGTATATTTGGAGAAAGTAAAGTAATTGTTTGAACTATGAAGAGGATTGAAAAATTCGCTTTCAGCACAGAAGCACTCTAATTCGATAAGGACGCCATACTTCACAGTTTTATCACAAAAATTCGAGAATGGTGCTGTTGATATACGAGTACATTGTGTTTGACTTCGTCTAAAATACCCCTACTCCCCCTAACGCTTCTTTAATATTTGATATTCAGTTTAGTAATCTTGGAAAACTTCAGAGTTAAAGAAACTTGACAAAACCTTATCAGAGAAACGGTATTTGATAAGGGGAGCAACTAATCGATAAAACTTTCCTTAAGAAAACATACAAAGTTATCTCACATGTACACCTAATTTATTTATTGTAAGCTTAAGTATGGTTTTATATTTAATGGATATAATTGATGCCATGTTGCTGGCCAGCCATCACTGGAATAAGGAGAATAATTTGTAGTATTGGTAAAAGTTGAAAAGAAAACCTCCAAGCGGTGGACACTTGCAACTGTCATAAAAGAGAATATGCTAATGTAATTGAACTAGTCCCGCCTAAAAGCTCCCATTCATGTATAGGCCGCAGGTATGACCCGATGAAGGCTATATATGACTCAGTCTGACTGAAGGATGAGGACTTGTGGCATCAGCCTGACAAGCCGTGGACTGCAGCTGACCTCATGATTCCCTACATACACACAGGCGGAGACGATAGTTTAGCGTTCGCTCTGGTTGTTTGAAAGTGCAGCTTTTTCACTCAAACAACTAGAGCGAATGGGAAGCTCGTTTTCTTTTTTTATGGTTTTCCTTTAGCACAAGTACAAAATAATGTCAAATTTTAAAAATATAGAAAAAAGCGAAAAATTGCTTGGCTGCTTATACTTTTAATGCTACTAGAGAGACTAGTTAACCAAACAAAACGATTTTTGGTGAAAGATTGGCTACTGTGAAGCCAAAACTTCTCCCACATGAAGCTAATTGAAAATCTGCGAATATCTAGTGTAGATGATTTGAAAAACTATATCTTGGAATCAGTGGTAAGTGTTTCCAAATATTGTTACATTTTTGTAAAACCCTACATATCAACGAGGCAGGGGCGGCGGAGCGCGAGGGGATGAAAGGAAAAGTGTACACGAACTTTCGCTTTGGGTGGGGAAATCCACACCCAAAATATTTCATCCCAGAACATTTCAGGGCCGTCTCGGTCGCTGGCGACGAAGGAAAGCGGTCGAAGGGCCGCACACAAGCAAGGCTTTTTATACGAAAACTAAATATGTTAGTGGGGTCATGACCCCCCCCCCCCAACAAAAGCGCTCGCTGTTCACAAAACAAAATTGACCCAAACAAAAAATAACCAAACGACCAAAAGCGACCCAACTTTTTTGCAAATTAAAAAAACGACCTTAAAAAAATGACCTTCAAGGTCAACAACAGATTGATCTATACTCTTTCTATATGTTTTGATTTGCAAACTCAGAAGTTAGCTGCATTCAGGGCAGCCACATCACCGGGGGGGGTTCATTCAGGGCATTAAATATATGTAGATACCAAATGGTCGGTTCTTTATTCGCAGATGAACCTAAAGTTACATAGTGCAACGTATAATGGAACAGTTCTTATGTAGACAAGCCCTTCTGCTTAACTCTGGGGCTCAGTACTCATCTTTCTTTTGGCAGAATCAACCCAGAAGCTAACCCAGAGGGAAACATTCGAAGCACTACTAAGGGAAGCGAATTCGAAGCGCTGTTAATATGCTCCCATTGTAACTTTAAGGAATTGTATGGAACGAAAAAAAGGGCAAACATAGACCCGTTCCCGTTCGATGCGGTGGTCAAGCACCATACTGAACGCAGTTGGTACTCAGTTGGGGGGCCGATTGGTAAAACCGCTGTCGACACGCGCGTTTGTAAAGGACCGTTCTAGCTCCATTGCCCGCTGGGTAAGTTTTCTCTTTTTCCTTAATACTCAATTCGAGCTTATACTACTTCAGTGGTAGTAAAGAGACTACTTCAGGGCAAGCTAAACCTCCCAATCTAATCTTTGATAAAAGTCCTTAATCTGTTTTTCCCCAGTTATGGATTTGCTTACGTCTTTTCATTGTGATACCTATTGGTGTTGCAACTAGTGAACGCGGTTTCTGTAAATTAAAAATGATATAAAATTATCTAAAATCATGTATGGGTCAGTCACGTTTAAATCATTGAATATCAATAGAACGAGAGCTGACAAAAAATATAGACTATGACGTTGTCATCGACGATTTTGCGGAAATTAAAGCAAGAAAAATAGTGTTTACTATTTAAATATTATGAGTAGAAGAATCCATATCCATGCAAACATAGCATATATTTTAGAGTGCTGCATGCTTGGGTTTCGGGCGCTAGATTAGTGCTTGCTTGACAAGTAGAACGCAGGGATATGGCAGTCTTGACTTGACATTTGGCATTTCCTCATGAACACCACACAAAAAAATCAGCAATGAGGTATGCCTTATCAATTTCTCATAGGACACTATGAGGCAAATCTCATTACAATCTCTCGTTTTCGGAAAGCTTTTTAAAAAGCTTTAAAGAAATACCCTTAAGCTTTAGTTTAACTCAAACAGTTTTGTTTTGCATTGGCTCTCAGGGAATTATGTTGGTGACCCTGAAGGGTGTCATTTAGCATACTCAATAGCTCGGTTCTGGTTCGATTACAGAGGTCAAGCAGCATTGCACGTGATATCAGTTAGGGGGCCATATTGTTAAAACCGCTGGCGTTTATAAATATAAAGCTTTCGACACCGGCGCAGTTATTACTAACATATCCACGCCGAAATTCTCATTATCCACTCGATATCAGGTAGCAATGATTTTTCTTCAAGGGGGCATTCGTTATGCCGATCCAAAAATGAGGAAAGACGTTAGATGCCCTGTGTGGGCCTTATAGGGTAATCAACACGGGGTCCACATGAGGCAGTGGGTCTAGCCTCATAGGTGCCCTATCTGTTTACTTCAAAATGCTAGTTGGGCATAACCCCATAACAAAAGAATCACATAACTCAATAGACAGCTGGTAAATAAATTGACCGATTAACTTAATACATTTTAACGTTAACTGGGGACACTAGAATGAGAAGAGCAATTAGTGCTGAGGAAAGATTAATAATTGCTACTTACTTACTTAATTGCTATTTTTTGCAATTGAAAAATAGGATTTAAAATTTTCAACTATTATTTCGCCTCAAGCCCTAGGAGTCAGTTTATCTGAATTATTGTCGCCTTTTTTATAATATTGCAATAATTACAATAATTGCAATTAAGCCTTTTCCCCGCAATAGTCTGGCCGAATAGCATTTTGATTTGATTTTCCATAAACAGGAAGTATTTTTATAAATATCGTTCAAACCAGAAATAAATTATATCGATTCCACGCGTGTGTTGAGTAGGACACCAAAGAGTGAGTTTGTAAGAGGTGCCTCTTTTTTCTTTTGAGCCAATACAATGTCATACTTCAAATGAGGCGAGGTGCTATTGTAATGCCAAAATGACAAAAACCAGCAAATTAAAAAAAAGAAAGAAAATACCAATGAAGAGCTTTTTTTCCTAATTTCAAGTTGGAAATTTTGTTTCCGAAAAAGAAGTAAGGAATGTCTCGCCAGTACGTATTTACAATCTCGCCCCACCTCATTTCATATTGGAAATTTCTCCCTTCTTCAAAAAAGTAAGAAATGTTTCTCCAGTACAAGCTTCACTCCCGCACAAAATGTATTAAATGTCACTCCAGTACAAAATTTCACTCCCTCAAAAAATGTAAGAAATGTCTCTCCAGTACAAAACTTCACTCCCTCAAAAAATGTAAGAAATGTCTCTCCAGTACAAAATTTCCCTCCCTCAAAAATGTCTCTCCAGTACAAAATTTCACTCCCTCAAAAAATGTAAGAAACGCCTCTTCACTACAAAGCTTCACTACCTCAAAAAATGTGAGAAATGTCTCTCTAGTTCGTATTTACAATCTCACCACGGCTCAGTTTAAATTGGATATTTTCCAGAAAGAAATGTCTTTCCAGAACGTATTTACAATCACACCTAGCCTTATTTATCTGGATACACGTCCAGTCCATATACCAGTAGGGCATTATTTTTAACCCGGGACATTTAAAAAAAATGAGGCTTCAGTACAATTTACCATCGTGTAAGGGACAAACGTACTGCCTCGTGTAAGTCCGGGTCAACTCTAGTCCACCGTTCGATTCCAAGCAGCGGCATGGTCTTCTTTCCATAACAAGAAGGTCCTTATTCCCGCAATTCCCTGCCATCGTCTCTAAGCATAATAAGCGAGAAACCCAGCTTCTGGTCGATCACCGAAGTCAGTATTTAGTCACGGTAGTATTGGGTGGGAGCTGGTGAAATAAAAACGCACGTAGGCGTTGTCAGTTCTATCATACTTCTTGCATTGCATTCTAGATATAAGCTTCGGCAATCCGAAAGGCCTTATCTCTATCCGCTAGTCTTTCACATATGTTTAATACATTCTAAAAACTATTTACAACTATCAGTTCTTTTTAACTATTGGTATTTTATTCCAATGCGGCTATCGTTTGTATTTGTGTTAATGGTACATATTAAATGACACCCTCTGTCGGATATTTATTCAAAAGAATTGTTTCGTAACTAACTGTCTGGAATCATGTGGTATGTCCTTGAGCACGAGGAACTAAATTCATTAACATTTTATATAAGAGTAAAGGGATTCTGATAGATACGAGTACATGTGTATTGGGCTTTATTAACTGTGGTTATGTTCCCATAATAGGGACAAGTATAACAAATGTAATCAGTTTCGGATCAGGCTATTACATGAATATTTAATATCTATTAAGACTGCAGACCAATACTCATGGATATTTGCTGGGCACTGTATTCCTATATTGAAGATAGCTAGAATGAAAGTGAGGTATTCTTTGTCGGTTTACATCAAGACAAATTTGTTGAATTGAACTTTTTCGTATAGTTTTCTCTTTAAGTTCTTCTGAAGTTAAGTTCTCATGTAGTTATTAGATGTGACGTTTGTTAACGCTAGATCGAATCACACTTTGAAAATTAAACATTTGAAGACTGGAATTGAAATGAAAAACCTTTTTACAACACACAAAAAACGCTTTTGGAAATTTAGTCTGCGAGCTGGACGGAATTAAGTGTGCAAAATGTGAGGACCGCATTCCGTCAACAGATTTCAGTTGAGAATAGCTCACAGATGAATAAATCGGATGTTGCCGGTTCGGTTGCTTCATCAATTTTTGGATATCTAAGGGGAGGGGCTAAAAAAAATGGACCAATGAAGTTTCTGGCACCATCAAGAACCATAATTCTGTAATCCTTTATGAGATCAAAACAATTGATAAAAGTCGGTCCTCACGTTTTGCACACTCAATTCCTAGTCCGGGGAAATTAGCAAAAAAACGCACGAAAGGAGACAAAATTCAAAAATGGCTGAAAACTGAACCACAGCTTCCTTGGGACTTTTTAAGAAAACAATTTCGGAATCACAAAAAAAAACATGGCCGGCGGAGATAGCACTTTTTGTCCAAAAAATCACCCAAAAACTGTTTTTTTCGAATTTTTTTTTTGATAAACATTATTGCCTACAAAATACCCTTCTTGACTTTTTTTTTTCGAAAACCTTGACCTTTCCGAATTATTCAAAGTATTTGAAACTTTGACCTTGAATAACTTCGAAAGGGTTAGGTTTTCGCAAAAATGACAAGAGGGCTTTTTTGTAGGCAATAACGTTTCGTATTAACTGAACAAAATTTTTTTTCGAAAAAACCAGTTTTTGAGTGATTTCTCCGGCGGCCATGTTGCTTTTTTGTGATTCCGAAATTGTTTTCTTAAAACAGTCCTAAGGAAGCTGTGGTCCAATTTTCAGCCATTTTGAAATTTTGTCTCCTTAAAATGCTAATTTCCCCGGACTATCCGTCCAGCGCCTGCACTACAAGGAAATATGTGAAAGTTTAATATGTACACAATTTTCAAAGTGCTTTTAAGGATATTACTTTATTTACTCGTATATGCAAATAATCACGTGACATGACTATTTAGAACTATATATCAGGCAGGCAGCAGGCAGCCTGCACGGCACTTAATGCTACGAGAAGCGGGCTGGAAAGCAATATGCTCCACATGACATCAATTCTGAATTTCAGGTTTTAATGTCCAGATCCCCACCAGAGGTATGGGAAAACTTCCAACGTGACAAGAGCTAAGAAGTGGTTCTGAACTGCAAATCAATGGGCATATTCACACGCTGCCATAATTGTGGTGAGTAAAACCAATTTTATTAAACTCCTAGCAACTCAGACGGGGCGTAAATGAGTGTAGTAAATTTGAATGCTATACAGGAACCTTTAAATGTATTGCATATGAAATTTATTTGTTAGAGAAAAACAGAGCTAAAGAATGCAAGAGATAGAAGTAACTTTTTATATGTGTGCCAGTTTTCACGCGTTTGCTTTTGCGTGAAAAATATTTCGTTAAGTTCTTCCGCTCCCTTCCCTCTCTCATCTATAAAACCGGTTTTAGGCGCCATGAATGTGCACTGTGTGAATATGCCCAATGTCTGGTTAGGACAGTGGAGTTTTCCCCGCCTTAAACCTCCAAAAATACCGCGGCCACTCTGATTCTTCCAGTGTCTTCCAGGCGGAGCTTCTGGCAATCTATAACGCATGCATAGCGATACAAACAAACCCTTGCAGGCGTGGAAAACTGTCAAAAGGGGTTTCTTCCTTGACTAGGAGGTACAGGATCACTCTTCAGTTCACCGCGGCACAGGAAGATTGAGGCTAACGAAAAGGTAGATGAATTGGCCAGACTAGAAGGAAATATAAGTAGTAGAAACACCAGTGGAAACGGAGATAGATATCACCATGCATTTAACATCATGCTCCAAGGCTAGAAAGACTTGACCTGACTACCTTGGCATGTTCCCTCAAAATAAGACTACTTCGCTCTGTTCACTCTCACACCCTGCACTTCTACTTTTCGCGTACAGTACGGTCTAAAAGTTCGTTTATAAATAGAAAAACTCGACTGTGGGGCAACCTTCCACAGTCAGTATTAGTGATGAGCAAGACTTGTCTTGCAGTGTCTTGCATTCTTCCCTGTTTTTGCACATTTAGGAAGACCATAGCAAAACCAAGACAAGACAGGTCAAGACAAGACTGCAAGATCAAGATAGCAAGACTTTTTGGTCATCACTAAGTGCCAAAAGTCTTGCAGTGATGAGCAATAAGTCTGCAAGAAGTCTTGTAGTCTTGTTCTTGCAAAATTTCTTGCAGGCTTAGCACATTTAGCAAAACCAAGACAAGACCAACCAAGCAGCAGGATTGGAATCAGTTCAGAAAAGATGATTACCAAACCCTACCGCACCACTTGGACAGGCTCAAAGTGTTTGATCTCATGCCGTTATCAAGCAGGAGAAAATTATTTATATCTCGCTTTGCCTTTGACGTCCTAAGTGCAGTTTCTACCGGACAAGATTAAATTCAATTATGAAGTCCGACACACACGACCCACTAAATTACTTAGAGAATACCCACTTCCAGGGGCGCACTGAGAATGAATTTAGGACCGAGAAATTCAAAAATTTCGCCCCATTTCAATACATTTTGTTTTAACAATCAAGTAAAGTTCTTTTATGCTTTAAAAAGTTTTTCTTTAAGCATAATTATGTGTGTATGTTTACGTGTGTTTGTGCGTACGTCGTCCGTAGTAATTGTTTCGTGCACGATATTGGCCGAACCAAAAAAGATAGCGTCTTCGTTGAGGTGCCGATCGAAGCGTATTAACTAAAGCATGATCTAAAATGATTTTCATAAAATTCGGTTGAGCCGTTTTTTTGTTTAAACGTGATTTTTGTACCCGCACGATATCGCACAAACCAAAAATGATATCGGCTTCGTTGGGATGCCGATCGAAGCACATTAACGAAACCGTGCTTTAGAGAAAATTTCATAACATTCGGTCAAGTCCTTTTTTGAAAAGACTTCGGCCAAGAGCCACAAGCACTATCTAATAAACTCGATGGAATGAAACCGGTTCTAAATGAAATTAGCTTTTCTGGTTTCACCTTCCGATAGCTTCCCCATAAAACATCATTTGTCAACAAAATCCGAGAATTCTTTAAAACCCGTGAAAAAATTACTTTACTCTTTCCCAACCCTGTAAAAAAATATGTCAAGTCACAGTGCAAATGTACAGTAAAATTACAAATCGCGATATGAAATAGTAATTTACTACACAATTATTGTAATTTTACTATAAATTTTGTAATTTCACAAAAAGAAATTGAGAATCTCCAATACTGCATGACGTAAATGTTGATTAAATGAATGTGACCTATATTTTACACAATGTAGTGTATTTTTCCAAATCGTTTATGTAGGAAAATTACAATATTTCTTAGTATTATTTATCAATGATATGTACTGAACCTTGAACTGTAATTTTACAGTAAGAGGCGTAATTATAGAACTTATATTTTCAGCAAAATTACAAATGGTTCATTGGAATGTAAGGTTTAAATTTTCCCTCTCATAGATATAATTCACAGGTAACAATGGAATACTAAGCATATATACCCGATAGTTCTTAAGTTAAGGTCAGACCTTTGACTTTGGTCAGGGTCTGGGCAGTTCTTGTAACAGCCAAGAAATTTTTGATAGACATTGTCTCACGTACATGCTTAGGGCCGATTCACAATGAAAGCTTCAAGCTGCAAGCTTCAGGCTTCAAAAATTAGGATAATAGGGTTTGTACAATGATTCGCATTCACAGCTTCAAGCTGCAGTGCTCAAATAAAGCTAAACTCAGATGAAGCTTGTAGTTTGAAGCTTGCAGCTTGACGCTTGCAGCTTGACACTTGCAGCTTGAAGCTTTCATTGCGAATCGGTCCTTGCATGGTGAACAAAATGCTATTTTTATGTATAGGGAGAGGGCATATACAAAAGTTATGGAAATTTACAAAACTATGACGTGAAAGCTCCAATACTCATTGTATTTTTACATCCCACAAATAATGTATATTTACTACACAGTTGGTAAAAATACGTAAAGTAGAATTGGAATATTCCTAATAATATATATTGCAAATTTACAAAACTGCTTGTGAATAAAACTTCCAGTATTTTTTTTGTAAAATTACCACAGAAATTTTTTACAGTGAACATCACTATTTTTTTCAAAATTTAGATCACCACTTTTTGGACGGGGAATTGTTTTCCACGTCCTACATTTACTGAAAAATAAATTGGCCTTTTCCGTTGTAATGTGGTCCGTTGGGTTGGTGGCCCGAAGAAGCCAACCACAGACCCTCACACAATAAACTAAAAATTTATGCAACCGCAAAGCCAAAATCAGACAGAACGTCTACTAGGCGGTACCTAGGGCCTCCAGAGTAGGGCTGCTCGTCGGGGGGTCGGGGTTTGGGGGAAGACCTTGGAGGTACCACCTACTTACATGCATCACCACTTACCTTCACGGGAGCACCTCGATCAAGGCGGGCGCGGAGTACGTCTTCACCTTATGAGGGCATCTACTCCAAAATCGTACGGAGGGAGATCCATCCCCGCTGCTATGCCATGTTCGGGCCCTTAGCCCATTATCCTAAAAAAATTACTTAGCCGACAACAAAAAAACAAAAAAGGAATTGGTAAATCTAACGTACTTCTTTAATTAATAAATTATGTCTCACAACGAAATGTCTCGAATACTAGAACACCACAAAAAAACTTACGACTAGGGTATACTACTGCATACCTGACTCAAATAGTGGGTGTTAGATACAAATACGTGACCGTTTTTCTATTCTTTTTCTTTTATTTTTATTAATTTATTATGTTTCGTTTTTTTAAAGATGCCTCACCCAACTTATATCAAGAAAACCGCCCTGGTACCAGACCGCTTAACTCGGAGGCAATTGTACACACAATTACAGCCACCCATTACCTGGTTGTCAGTAGCAAACCAAATAACGTATAAAACTTATCAATTTTAACTTATAGGTATAACAATTGACAAAACCGTAAAAACATCAACAGTTGCGCTCGGACATGAAATCTATAATTACAACAACCTAACTATTACCACTGAGAAAAACAACTCGCGATGTACTGCGTGGACACCAAGCAACATAAACAACTTTAACACCAAAACAACAATATCAATAAGTGTTAAGACGAACGATAATTAGTGAGAATGAAGTCCACCATTATACATAAGAATGAAATATTATAAATGCAAGTAAATATGTTGTACAAGATTAAATATGTTAAATAAAAGTAAAAATTTGAATAAAATTAAACATGTGAAGTAAAATTAAATATTTTGAATAAAAGTAGATATTTTGAAAAAAAAATTTAAATAATGGAAATAAATTAGATACTATGCATAAAAGTAGGTAATATAATTAACAAAATCAACAATATGGTAAATATATTTTAAGTATATTTGTGTGTTAAAACAATATAATCAGAATGGTAAATATATGTAATTGAATATTTAGACAATTGTTCCGCTGCCGGGATGGTGTTCGGTTCAAAGTCTATGCGGTTAATTAGAAGCCGATTGTCAGTATTTAACACACATGTGGCAACCTATTATATTTGGGAAAACTTTTTCCGTTTATTGGAAAAGCTAATATAAAGCACAGTTCCTTTTTCCACCACTGACTATCCTACAAGCTTAATGACCTAAGCTTTTCACAGGGCGTTCACGAAAATTCCGCAGGTAGTAGTTCGCCCTACGAACTTGACTCAATCTTGTAATTATATTCTGGATGTAACCAAAAAAAATGGTGCAGCAAAACCCTTGAAACGTCACAATAAAAGTCTTTAGTAAGCACAGAAGTAGTGTAAGTTCCACACGAAGTCACCACGTTGACCTTTGTTTATTCAACAATTCTTAAATCCGGAACATCACTAGTACAATCGCATCCATGTATACTGATGTTGAAAATGTAGTACATATACAGCATTCCCAAATTTTTGTGAAAGATATTTTAAATACTGAATATACTTATTCTTGGTTATTTCGGTAATATCAGAATAATCATAATATTCTGAATAACTAAACCTGTTGAATCGTCCCGTTCTTGTTTGATCTTCGGTGTCTGTCTGATCTTCGGTCTCCTCAAAATTCTTCCAGTCCGCAAATACGGTTGAAAATTCTTCTTTTCTGCCTCAAAGGTCTATGATTTTGGTGTCTTCTTTTTCCCATAAATTAACCGAGATGACTTCGTTCTTATTTCCATTCGAATTGACTTTTTCAGTATTTATTAAAAACTTGCCTTCAAACTTGCAAAAAAACTCAATCCACTTCCTCATGAACAAATCCAGACTAGACTGACAAAAGAAATTTTCCCATTTTCCTTGTTTTTTTTCCTTTTTCCGCCTACTCATAAAATTACTCTAAAAAATCCTACTCAAATTTTATAGTGGCTAATGACAGGTGAATATGGAATCAGGGCATAGGACGGCCGTTACACCGTCAAGTCTGGCGAGTCCTTTATCCTTATTTGAACTAGCTTCTCTCAGGATTACTTAAGCACCAGTTTTGGTACTACCAACCCTACCAACTTCCAGAGTTATGAGTCGTCAAAGTCAAAATTTTGGTTTTTTTAACTGCATTTCAACTTTCACTACTTTTTTATCCAAAAATTACGTAGTTAACCTATACCTTTTTTTCCAAAATTAGAAAGCTTGGAATATTTCCTATGAATAATGTCCGTACAATTTTTATACTACGCATTTAAAAGTTCTTGTTTTTTAATTTTTTGTTTCTCCCAACCTCTTCGTCGCTTCGTTGACATTTTGAATTTTTTAGATTTTTTTTTAAATTCTGCACAATCCTTATTAAATAACAGTCTTCAACAAACTAACTGGCAATTTCGTAGGAGACGCTTGAAATTTAAAATTTTTTTATTTTTTTGTGGGAAAATATTATTTTTTTCAAAAAAAAATTATATAGAGGAAACATTTTTGATTTAACATTCGGCACGGCCCACCGGGAAACTCCCGGTAGCTTGGTAGGCCAGTCCAGCTCTGCCCACTTCGTACCGATTACGCTAGGAACTAGCCCCTTAATAGATTCTGTATGGTATGGTAGCTCCTGTTTCTCCCCTTCATTCAACAAGGCATCTTATAAGAAAAAACTCAGATCACTACTAACATAACTTCCACTTTTCTTGACAATAGTAGCCTACGTTTTCAGTAGTTTTCAATAGTTATTAAATTATACCAAACCTGGTTTTGTTAATTTTATTTTTTACTAGCAAAAACCTGCGTGCGTTGCAACGCCTTTTAATAAAAAAAACTTATGTGTGCACAGTCCGGGATAGGAAAAAGGTATAATGAAAAAAATTTTGATAATTCGACTGTGGAATAATTTCTCGCAGTGGGTATTTCCGAGCTCCTACAACATCCAACAGTTCAAGCGCAGGGTTCATCGCCACCTTCTTTAACGATTATTTGCGGAGATGGCAAATCATTATCTCCACAGTATTTCCGCAAGTTGAAAGAACAATCTCTCGCAGTGACAGCATTTCATTCGCGTTCCTTCGATTATTGAATCATGCTTCCGGTCTGGTCCGATAGTCGGATCAGAGTCAAAAAGTGTCTTAAACGCCTAAGAATATACTGAATCATCCCGTGAAAGTCCTAAAATCGGGTTAGCCGTTTCCGAGCTTTAAGGTTTACAATTGGAATGATAAAAAACTTTCCACCCCCTTTCCTCCGACTATCGGATCTATCGTTTTCCGCCTCAACCAATATTCGGATCCGAGTGAAAAAGTAACCTAAACTATGCCCAAGAAAATACTGAATCTTCCCGTGAAAGTCCCATCGCAATCGGATTAGCCGCTTCCGATATTAGCCCGGACAAACGCCAGTTTTCGGTCTAATCCAATAGTCGGACATAATAGTCGGAACCAATAATCGGATCCGATAGTCGGAACCGTGTAAAAAATAGGCTAAAACATGCCCATGAAAATACTGAATCTTCCAGTGAAAGTCCGCAAAAACACACCAGTTAAGAAACATATAATTTATATACAAAATAAAAATATTTGTGAAAATTGGGAAACCTGTAAAATATTAGCATCCATTGTTCTTTATATACTTCCGATTACTTGCGATTAAATAATGTGTTAATAAGAAAATATATAAATGTCGAGTTTTTGCATTATGCCTCAGATTGCGGTACATCTTGAAAACGGTCAACGTGTATATTTCACTGAAGAAAATGCTTTCCAACGAGCTTTCGAGCCACCAAAAACTACACTTGCTGAATTTTTCACACTGTACCTGATATTTTCGGACAATTCGCAACAACATTGTTATATACCGACGTAGACAAGGGGAACCACATCCAACTATCACACACGTATTGAAAGCAAAGACATTGGGACCGACTTTACACAGTACATCTAAAACAACGTGAATGTTTCTTTTTGCGTTTGTTTTTGCTGAATGTTCCAGGACCAACGTATTTCGAATTTTTACGAACAGTCAATGGTCAAATATTCAATACATTTCAAGATGCATGTCGCGAGTTGCAAATGCTGGAAGACGACAATCATTGGGATCTGACACTTACTGATGCAGCATTTGCATCCACGCCGAATAACGTTCGTCAACTGTTCGCAATTATATTGACGACATGATACCCAACAGAACATCGGTTTTGTGGGAGAATACAAGAACGGCATGACTGAAGACATACTTCGCAGAATTAGACAAACAAACCAATATCCAAACTCTCGAACTTTTATAGGAATAATTGGTTTTTCGTTAATGGTTATAAATGTTTGTTGAAGAGTTGAATTTTGAAGATTTGGATTAATTTTAAATGTCTTGGGTTGGGTGCAGGCATCATCTGAGTCGGAAAGGCATCATCTTTGTTTATTTACTCGCCGGAAAACAAAACCAAAAGCATCGTTTACCAGCAAGTTTTGTAAAAGAATACATACATAGGTAATTTTGGTCACACTTAATATGAAAGCATATTGAATCTAATGTCTCCAAATTTTACAGAAATAAGGATTGGCTCTTTCCTTAGATATTGCGAATAGTTTGATTTTCAATATTTGCATTAATTTCACATGTTTTGACGAACACAATTTCGCAATATAAGTGAAAATAAAAGTTGGTTTTTTGGCATTACTTTTTCCAACTATAAAATATTTGTTTCATTTTTCGATTTTGTTTTATTGTTCTTGAAAAATTTTGTTATTGAAGTCTTCTAGATTTAAATTAAAAAAAGCTATAGAAAAGGGCCCTCGAAGTTCGAGTGCTGGATGCTGCTATTTGCATTAATTTTAAATCTTTTACAGTTCATGGTTTTATTTAACAGAATACATCGGCAATTTTGGTCATAGTTCAAATAAATGTATTTTAAATGTTTAAACGTTGTAGTCCGCTCAAATTAGGAAAAATTAAAGAAATTTTTCCCACAGCTATGAGACTGGTGCCAAATGAAGGATTTCGGTCGTCTAAACATGATTTTCACAACCCGCAGTTCGAAAAAAGGGTTGTTTTTGAGAAATATACAAATACATGATGGTTTTCGCCTTTTTTTCTATTTTGAGAAGAAACTATGCATTTTGGTGAAAATATCAATAGAGCAAAGTTGTAGGCCGTAAAATTACCTACAAATTTTTTCTTAACTGTTTTTTTGAATTCCGTGTAGTTTCGCGGATAGAGGCTGTTTTGAGCCTCTTTAGATTTTGCGCCAAAATTATGATTTTGTATGAAAAATTAAATGAGATCAAAGTAGTAGATGCAGTTTTTCAAAGGCTTTTCTTTGGTCGCTTTAAATCTGGAAAAGGCGCAAAACGGCCTCTATCCGCGAAACCACACGGAATTCAAAAAAACAGTGAAGACAAAATTTGTAGGTAATTTTACGGCCTACAACTTTGCTCTATTGATATTTTCACCAAAATGCATAGTTTCTCCTCAAAATAGAAAAAAAGGCGAAAACCATCATGTATTTGTATATTTCTCAAAAACAACCCCTTTTTCGAACTGCGGGTTGTGAAAATCATGTTTAGACGACCGAAATCCTTCATTTGGCACCGGTCTCATAGCTGTGGGAAAAATTTCTGAAAAACAGCGCTTTTTTGACTAATTTGAACGGACTATTGGGTGCAGCGAGGCGCACCGGGTCCCAGCTACCCAAAATACAGAAAATAAGTGGTTCATTGAGACACTTCATCTGTGTATGAAAATTCATATCTCGAAAAATGCCATGTCAATGGATGGTTTTTATTGTCTCGATCAAAATATCAGATCCCTAATAGTTTCACATTTTGTTATTAGGAATCAAAAAAACCAAAAAATTGCCTTTTTCAAACTCTTCTACTGAATGTTAAAATTCATAACACCTGATTACTACTATTGGCTTATGGGAGCAGCATAGGCGCGCCGGGTCCCATCTAGTCTTTATATAGATAAGAAGGACTGTGGTACTACCATATATTTTAATTTAAGTGTGCCTTAAATAAAAATAAATAAATAAATAAATAATAATTCCGCAGGTAAATCTCTCTAAAAGGGCATTGATTATATCATTGCACTTATTTCCCCACATTAAAATAAAGTAAGATAAATTCTTCCATTAAATATAAAAGGATATTGGCATCATACAGCCCTCCTAATCCTATCAAACTGCCACTGCAGATGCATACTTATACAGATGCCTTTGAAAAAAAATATATGTCAACACCCACCACAGCACTCATTGATATGGATTCGCTTTTGCAAAAGATTTTTATGCAGATGAAATCGTTCCAAAACTGTGCTAAGCGCAACTTCTGCAGCTCGTCCTGCCTTTCTCTGAATCCTTACTTATCACATAAAATACTAATGAAATGTTTGCCATTTGGAACGTGACCAAAATTTCGCCAGAGAGGAGAGAAGACCGAACAATAAAACACGAAAAAAACGAGGAAACATATAAACCAAATTACTAAACTTACATGTAAAAATTTTTATTATATAAATGCAATTTAGTTTGATCCTTTACTATTTTAGGGGGGCGTATAGAGGGTGTGGGTGTGTGTGAGTATGTACGTTTAAATATATAATTTTTATTTTTACCTGATAAGAATGCGACATCATCCAAATCAGGTTCGGTTGTCATTTCGATACGTTCACGACGCCAAACTTTCGAGCCTCTTTGGCCACCGCCGACGACCGAAATCTTAACGGGGCCTCCTTGCCGTTGATTTCCTGCCAATACGTTTTCTCCAATAATTTATAATACCCCCAAAACCAAACACCAATAACAAAATTTATATTATCACACACGGTATATATTAGGCCGGAAATTTTACCGTCTCGAATTTTTCGTTTTCTCCTTTTTTTTATATTATTATCGCGAAACTTTCTTCCTTTTTCTTAAATCCACCCGCACACACACATGCACAAGAAACAACAACAACAAAACTTAAGAGGAAAATATCACAAAACTTAATTGGAATTTTTCACGACAACTCAACACCGCGTTATTATATGATTGACCTGTGTCCTATTTTTACCTTGTTGTGTGATTTATATAATATATTGCAGGACGAAGCGGGCGGGACAGAGAGGATCAAAAAAAAAAATAAATTAAAGGAACACTACACTTTATTATTCACTTTGAAAGGTGATTTACAAACACACTAGCAGCACACCACAAAACCGTTGTGGTATGGGAAATTGGGGGAGGTAAAAAGGTGAAAAAGAAGAAGACAAGGGATGCGTCGTTGCTGTTGTTGTTTTTGTTGTTGTTGTTGTTGATGATGGTATTCTTCTTGTTGTTGCTGGTGGTGGTTGGTTGTTGTTGTTTTTGTAGGTTGCTGTCGTTGTTGTTGCTTCTGGCTTGCCAAAAGCGATAGGGGTAGAATTTTTTTGAGAGAACAGTTCATGTAAATATCCCCGGCGTTTCGTTTATCGAGATAAGAAGGAAAATATAGGAAGTCAAGAGGTTTCGGATACCATAATCATTACTTTGCACAGTTCAAATGTTTCTATATATTTATGTGTATATATAAAAATCGCCGCAATCACACATATACACACACTCGCACACAAATAAATAGACTGTGAAGTCAATAAAAGAAGAAATTTTTCGTCCTTTAAAATTTAAAATTTTTTATAGTGCTTCTTTCTTTATATTTATATAAGGATTCCATTAATTTGACATTAATTCATAAAAAAAAGCTTTCTTTAAACACATTTTCAGCACTACTGAACCATTAAAGAAAAATGGATGCTAGATTGTGTGTTTTTAATATCCTTTATCCATTTATCACTTCATCCCTAAACACGTTACACAAACGAAGCGAACTATTAAAATGAAGAAGGACTTTTCAAATTGTTTTGTCACTTCAATACCTTTTCACACTTTTTAAATAGTATAAAAAAAATAATCAATCAATCACAACTTTACGGGAAAAGTGATAACAACCAATATAACACATTCTGCCACCCCCGATGCTGCTGGTGGTGCAAAAAAAAGCACGTATCGTTTTATTTGTGTTTTTATTATGAAGTTGTTGTAATATGTCCTTCAAAGTCCTGCCGTTTTCTAGTTTATATCCAACTATAACAATCTCCACGCAGACCCATTTACCCGGATTTTAACTACACACACTTTTATTACTGCTGGTGGCAAATACACATACATATATATAAAATATATATTTATGTACACGAAATACACATATACACGAAATATCCAGTATCCTTGACTATGCCTATTGGGAAGGATATGAGGAATCCAACAACAAAAACTCACTCACGTTAAGTAATTCACTAAAAAGTATAGAAAAAAAATAAAAAAAAATTTTTTTTAAAAATGCTTTCAACAAGAAGAAAAAAAACATCCCCCAGGACTAATCCTGGCAACACAATATGACCATGAAATTACAATAAACTAAAGTTTTATCACTTTTCCAGCTATAATATCCCTTCTACCGCACACTTTTCGTCCTGCAGGGCACTCTGGAAAATTTTACAGGTTAAGAATATTTTATTAAGAGTGTAGTAAACAGAGATTCCGCTGCCGGAGATAGAAAAACGACTGACTCGGACAATATGTGCGCACACACTATTTTCCCTTTTCACATCTGATTAAAACGCACAATTTTCAATACACTGGGGGTGGAAGAGCCTTTTCCAAATACATGCATTTGTATTTGTGTAAGCTACACATAGGAAAATTTCTGGTGAGCTTTTTTTTAGTACATACAGCTACGAGCAGAGCTTTCCATTTTCTACTGAGAACAAAATCTAGCCTACTTCTAAGAAGGTGTATGTACTAAAAAGTCCTCCCTTTCTCTTGATGGAAAAGTTCTTAAAGGTATCTTGTTTGGGTTCATTATGTTTTTTTAAGGTGCCGCAATCATCTGGATGGGGAAGATACTCTCAAGGTGAATACAAAAAAAACAAAAGCATTTAACTGTAAAAGTTTAAAAAGTTCACTTTAAATATTGTTAAAAAAAACATGCTTAAAAAGGAAAAGTTTTTATAACAGTAAACATTAATACATTATATTTTGTAAAGTTTTGTTTGCTGCTATTACATATCCCCCATTCCCTTACTTGTTAAATAAACAGCATAAGATTTGACGAGAACATCCATGTTACAAGACTTGTGAGAAAGTATTGAAAACTAATAGATGCGCACCACACCGCACCATTGGTGCTAGCCAAATACCACGTAAGTGCTTGCGACTGAGATTCCCATTAGAGTAACCTTTTTTAATAAATCCCAAAAGTATACTTTTAGATTTGCTCAAAAAATTTACGAAATTGAATGAATTTTGCGCGCTTGAATGAAATACAGTGGCAGACAAAATAATAAGATAACAAAGATCTTTTAATATTAGCCGTGTTCCTTTTCTGCTCTTTTTTACTCGTATTTACTTGGAACTACTCCTGATCTCACAGAGAATTCATACACTGATAAAAAAACTTTCTTGGCTTAAAGCACTTTTTCTTGAACCAAGCAACTCATGTTTTGGATATAACGAAAACAAAATTGTCTCGCGATAAGCAATACTCATAGTCTTGGTTTCATTGTCTTGGATGAAGACAAAAGTGGACTTGAAGTAAAAAAAAATACGAAACCGATGATATTATAGTTTAAAACGATTCAAGTTCTAAAATCGGTGTTAATGGTTGTGATACATTTTTAGAACTTGAAAGTCCGGTAACCGAAAAAAGTCCGATGTATTAAGAATTTAGTTTCTTGAGTAAAAAATTAAGCAATCTTATTTCGAGAAAAATATATCTTGGTCGAAAAATATAAGTATTGAGCGAAGAAATACTATTGCTTGGCTCAAGAATTTCTAGTGTCTTACTCTGAGACAGCATTCTCATGGTAAGACTGAGAAATTTTTCTACTCAAGCCAACGAAACGAAGACTATCGAATAGCTGGAATCAAGACAATTTTTGATGTGAAACATCTTTGCGCGCGTTGAGAGTAATTTTTCAAGGTTGCAACGCAACAAAAAGGTATAATAAAGCAAGGAGTGCATAAGGGTTTAAAAGTACGTAAAAGGACTCTTACTATTAAATGTAAGTTGCACAACTACAGTAAATTTCTTAACTACAATAACTTACAGATGGAGCATTCGGATTTCTTAGAATTCTGTCTGTAGAAGGACAGAATGCCAGGAAGTTACAACTGATTAATGAATAGTATATTCTGTAACAAGTTTGGAATGATGCATATTCCGCACAAGTGGAAGTTTGGCACCCGAGCCGAAGGCTGGGTGGCGGTCCACCAGTGCGGAATATGCCATTCAAAACGCTTTGCCGACTATACTTTTTCTACGCCTCTAATTAGTTTTTATTAATATTTTGTAAATAAAAACATACCTAATGTAAAGCTACTGTCAAAAATATAATGTATAAGGCACAGCAACACTAAATAACATATTAGTAGGGAGTTAACAATTTTGTAATTTAATAATTTATTAATAGATGGCCGCCGCAAAATTTAATAAAAAAATGCTATTATTTTCTGCAATTTAATAATTGAATAGTTTATTTAAAGCCAAAATATTCTAGCAGAACATCATTGATTGTTTATTTATTGAAACAATCCTTTTTTCTTTAATTAATAAATCTTTTTTTACTTTAATTAATAAATCATATTCTTGGATTACGAGAAACAGATGTCGCTACTAGTAGCCATTCCATAACAAGTGAATATTCCACGCGGGTTGTGGAATGCTGCTAATTCCGTAACTAAAAGTAATATCAGAATGCCTGTATTCTAATAGAGGCGTAGAAAAAATGATTATTTAGCTTAATTTACTTGATTTCCTATAAAAAAAAATTTAATGGGCGGACTTAAATTACTTTTCATCTAAAAATTTGAGTTAGGCTGGTCGCACACTGCAGCAGATTCGGCCGAATTTTTTACGGTTGTATACGGCCGAATAATTAAACAAATCTAATCGGAGTAAACCTAGGGAAGTCAACGGCCGAAAACAACGGCTGTAATGTGCGAATGAGAATAGCAAAATAAGGGCCGTGTTACAATTGAGGCTTTGGCTTCGACTTCAATTTCGACTGCAAAGAAAGTCCCCGGAGACTTCGACTTTAAAATTAAATTGTAGCTTTGACTGCAATCAGCTGTTTCCTTTCAAAGCAGAAGCAAAGTAGAAAAATCAAAATTTTAAAATGTCTGAAAAGGAATTGGAATTTTTTTTAATGTTGTTCGCAGTCTATAAAAAATACTCGGAATTCAAAACCGTTCCTTTCGCTTTAAAAAAGTTGTTTTCAGTTTTTCCAGATAAAGTGAAGTTGGCTGCAGGCGGACGAAACTTTGAATTTTCTTAAAGCCGGACTGCAGTCGAAATACAGTCGCAGACAAAGTTCAGTCGAAGCTTTTATTTAATCTGCTTTAATGACATTACATGTAATCAAAGCCCGAAGTTAAGTCAAAGTAAAGTCAAAGCCCCAATTGTAACATCGGCCTAATTGTTTGAAAAATTCGGCCGAATCTGCTGCAGTGTGCGACCAGCCTTATGGAATTATCCACTCATATATCGCTGATTCCATGTCAAACCGAACACTAAATATTAATTGATCATCCCGTTTTTTTTTAAATTTTCCAGACGCATTCTACACATGAAATAATGGGACCCATATTTCGGGAAAAAAAATTGCGATTTTTTTTCAGAAGATATGCACGGTTGTAAATTGCAAGAAATTCCAAAAAACGTCGCGCGGCCGACCATTCAAATTACTGTATCTTCGAAACCATTAATCGTACAAAAAAATTATATAGGTCGATTTTGAAGATCTTGAGTCACTATGTAGTGGTATACTTAAAATTTGCGTTTGATATTAATAAATTGTTATTATTTGTCTTTAAAATTTCATTAGCATTTTTCATCATCAACTCACCAACTTAAAGTTTTGGAAAAATATCATCGTGTTCCTACTTCAATTCTAAAGAAACAGTGAAAATTTGAAAATGGAACTCAAACGGGGTCATATTTTAAAAATTCTCTCTCTATCAATGTATTACATTTTTCTCACTGTTGAAGTAATTTTCTGGAGCTTTTCACACATAATTAAGAATCCGCCAACTGTGGATTGTTTTCTTCTGCAATGCAATGGGTGTCCTGCTTGTGATAATCTCATACAAAAATTAACAGACATTTTTAAAGAAAATTTGGTGATTATTAAGAAAATTTAACTATCTCATTTATTGACTCATTCTTATGTTGCAATTTTTTGAATCAGAAAAAAAATGAATTGCGACCAGAAGAATGTTTAGTTATTTCCGATTTTTCCGAAAATTACGCGTTTGTTCTACAGGATGCAATTCAAGGCGTGCACGGGAATAATGACCAAGTAACGATCCACCCTTTCGCAATTACAAAGATAACGGGAAAACATAATTTCTTAATTTCATCGAAATCTCAGACTTATTTCAGCGTGGTATTATTACTTTTTAAAAAAAAGATTGAGTTCTTTGAGAAAAATATTTTACTTTTCCCACGGAACGAGTGCTCAATACAAAAACAAAAAAAATTTCATAAGTCTCTGTTATCAGAAAGATGATTTTGATGTACAGTATTGGCCAATACTAAATCACCCCCCCCCCTCAATATTTCATATATTTTCCAGATATTAGTGGTTTTTTAGCGGGTCTTCGACTTAATAATCCAGCTTCTAAGGGTCTTCGTCGGATTGTTCTCTGACTTATTCCAAAGCCGAAATCTTTAGGAAGTTGTTGTCAGGATTTAAAGATGGTCCCTTTTAGCAAAGAGTCCTCCCTATTATATGTTTTGTTCGATCTTCCACTAGAATGAAAAGGTGAAACCCGTCCCGTTGCCTCGTACTTTGTTATCATTCACGATATTACTGACCGTTAATCATTTAGAGCCTAAAGTTTAGGCACTCGCTATGGCAAATTTTCCATTGAATTGAGGGGGCTGCTTTAGTTTTGTCCACTGGTACAATAGTTTATCATTTCATTGTATAGTTTGAATTGTAAGACTGGAGTATTTATGTTATATTTTTGAATTTTTTTATATTTTAGATATATAAATAAATGTTTAGATATAAATTTTGTAATATTGGATAGTTGTTTTATTAAGTTTTTATCAAAATAATGAAAAATTTATGGAATATTTAAGGGGGTGCTTTAGTATTGGCCAATACTGTAAGTGCAGAATGCACCTTTTCGCCACGTCGTCGCATGGAAAAGGACCTGTGTTATTGATTTTCCATTGTACCTACGCCCCTGTTAACCTATTCTGCGTGTACGCGACATGTTAAGCCGTCGTGCCGCGCGGTCACACTCTTTTAAAGAATTTTTTAAATATGACCCCGTTTGAGTTCCATTTTCAAATTTTCACTGTTTCTTTAGAATTGAAGTAGGAATACGATGATATTTTTTTCAAAACTTTAAGTTGGTGAGTTGATGATGAAAAATGCTAATGAAATTTTAAAGACAAATAATAACAATTTATTAATATCAAACGCAAATTTTAAATATACCACTACATAGAGTGACTCAAGATCTTCAAAATCGACCTACATAATTTTTTTGTACGACTAATGGTTTCGAAGATACACTAATTTGAATGGTCGGCCGAGCGAAGTTTTTTGGAATTTCTTGCAATTTACAACCGTGCATATCTTCTGAAAAAAAAATCGCAATTTTTTTCCCGAAATATGGGTCCCATTATTTCATGTGTAGAATGCGTCTGTAAGATTTAAAAAAAATCGGTGTCGTTGAATTTAATTTTTACCGAAAAACGTCCGGTTTGGTATGGAATGACCGATATCTCTATTTCGTAGCACAATAATGCGCAAACATCAATCTATTGTTTTGATTGTAAGCATATAGCGGCAGCTAAAAATTAAAACAATTGAGTTATCACAACTAATTTTCATTCGTTGCTATAATGTAGGTGCTATAAAAATGGTGCTATATTCATGTTGGTCCTATAAAAATTTTTTATTTGAAATTGTTATTTCAAATATTTCAAACAAATCCGATGCTACTTAAATTGTAAGCCATAATAATTTCTTAAAATTCCCTGCAAATATTGCAATCTCAACACAAATATTCCCTGCACAGAAAATAAAATTTCTTGTCAAAATTGAAAAAACACTAATTTTTTTTAGGAAAATACGGCATATTAACTAAATGGATGAATGGATGGATGGTGTTTTTTTAAATAATTGAAAATATGTTCTTAAATCCTTTGTTTGTATGGAATGTATTTGTCTTTCTTAAATTCAAAATTTTGAAATAATTACGAATTTTTGACTTTTGGACAAGGGTAATATAATTTCGAAGGCGATTCCAATGATAATTCCAATAAATTGTTAGTGGACTGCTTTTCCCTTCTTCTGAATCTTTCAAATTTTAACAAAAAAACCGCAGCCGTCGATCCTACATTTTAACCATTCAGCTACCAAGGCTTACGTAGAGGAAGTAACGAAATCGATAATTATAGTCTTCTGGCTGGATTTATAGGCCTCATGTAAGCGATCGACATTTGTATGAAGAAATTAAAATTTTGATAAGACAGTTCTGAACTGAAATCTTTTTGTTGTATTATCAAATGTCTGTATTTTGTATTATAATATTAATACGCACCTAATGCAAGAACTTCGCTGGAATTAATTTCGCTGGAATTTTCTTACATTGTATGCTAGCGATGTAAGAAAATTCCAGCGAAGTTCAGAATAGGCTTGAATATCGTGAATAATAAAAAGTCATTAGAGCAATTATTTCAAATATGTACAATAAAATTTCTTCAATAAGATGTCACGAATTTTATGGTAAAATAGGGAAAAATCTGCAGGTCCGAGCACTGGACGTCAACAGTAAACATTCGTTACCACGTATTGACAGTGTGTGCTAACTTTGTTATGTGTTGTACAGTGAGATATTTTTCAATTTTGTAAACGCGAAATGTCTGTGGGATAAAAGAGCTCCAGAGCTGCTTTTCCACTTTGCGTTTGGGATGTAAAATGGCCTTTATTCTTACTAACTATTCAATTTATAGAAAGATAAAGATCGCCAAAGATGTTTCACATCTTTCACGTGCACTGGGTACACGCGCTAGTTTTTTTATCAGTGTAGGTTTTACTCAAATCGACAAATTTTGCGTTCCTTTAATTTTTTACTCCGGAGTACTTAAAAGTAGAAAAGGAACACGGCTATTATTGATATTCGCCCAAAATTCGGCTTTTCACAAAAATTTAAGAAACATTTACATTTGTATTCATGTCACATTTCACTTTGTTCGTAGTCTTCCTAGCTTCGTAGTTCGTAGTTCTTCGTAGTTTATTTTCATACATTTGGAAACTACGAAGCTCCTCGCAACTACGAACCTGAAAGCCTCTCAATTCCACTTCTTAATTTCATAGTTTATCCAATCTTGCAAAAAGAAGAGGATTATATAAAACAAAACATGATACTAAGAAACTACAAGATCTGAACAACCAACTACAGTACAAACAGACGCTTTTGAATAAGCTGGAAGGAACAGACCCCCAAAAACGCCAACATGGACATAGACGAGGAGTGGAACATGATAAAGACCGCAATTACGCAAACAGCAAGCGAAAAAATTGGCACAGAAACCATTAGAAGAAACTCAGACTGGTTTGACACGGAATGCCGTTTGGCCATACAATTGAAGAGCGAAGCGAGGGCAAAGATGCTGCAAATAAATACACGGTCGAATAGAGAAGCGCATGAAAATAGAAGAACCCTAGCCACAAAACTCTGTAAAAGGAAAAGAAAAGGAGCTATGAAGAAAAGAATCCTAGAAATCCAAGAAAGAAATAAGCGAATATCAACCAAGACTAAATATATGTAAGGACAAAAACGGATCCCTACTATCGGAAGAAGGCGAAGTTCTCCGAAGATGGTCACAACACTTCAAGGAATTTTTAAATAATTAATACCAAATATGCAAAATAGTAACCAAGAAATGAAAAGAGACTATGACAGTCGAACCTGTAGTAGGAACGCAGATAATTGGAGAGTTATAAATTGTAGTACATAAAATGGAAAATGGAAAAGCGCCTGGGAATGACACAATTACAGCGGAACTTATTAAAAATGGAGGTGAAACTTTAATACGGAAACTGCACAGTCTTATGGTTAAAATTTGGCAAGAGGAGATAATGCCAAATGAGTGGAATTTAGGACTGATATACCCCGTACACAAAAAGGGGATCAAGTGATTTGTAGAAACTACAGGGGAATAACGCTCCTGAACATAGTGTACAAGATACTATCCAATATAATATATGGCAGAATAAGGGCAATCGCTGAAGAAGTTATTGGGGAATATCAGTGCGGTTTTCGGAGCGGAAAGTCCACTATTGATCAAATATTTGCACTAAAAAATAGCATGGAGAAAAGCTACGAGTACAATAAAGACCTTCACTTACTATTTATCGACTTCAGGCAGCTTTTGATAGCATCAAGCGCGTAAAATTGCAAGAAGCATTGGTAGCGCAAGGAGTGCCCAAAAAATTATTAAAGCTATCGATGATGACGATGAGCGGGTCAAGAGCAAAAGTACCAATTCAAGGTAATATGACAGGTGAATTTAGTATTAACAATGGTGTTAGACAAGGTGCGATACTCTTCAACATGGCTCTCCAACATACCATAGGGGATCTAGAAAATGGTGGCAGTATATTCACTAGGTCATATCAGATAATAGGGTACGCAGATGACCTGACGATAATGGCGAATTCATACCACAGTATGGTTGAAACGTTTGTGACCTCGGAATCAAAAGCAAAAGAGGTTGGACTTGAAGTAAATGAAAACAAAACAAAATATATGAGAATGTCCAGAAACAGCAGAAGCCCACAAAACTTAACCATTGCCGACTATAATTTCGAGGGAGTTGTGCACTTTAAATACCTCGGCATACTCCTAAGGAATGACAACAGTATGCACCACTGTATCCAGGATAGAATTAAAGCAGGCAACGCTTGCTATTTTGCACACAAAAAGCTTATACAATCAAAACTCCTATCCAAAAACCTGAAAACCACATTGTATAAAACTATAACACGACCTATAGTAACATACGGTTGTGAAGTTAGGACGCTAACCGCAGCCGATGAAAAAAACCTGAGAGTCTTCGAAAGGAAAATAATTAGAAGAATTTACGGCGCGCGGTTAGAAAATGGAATAGTTCTGAGGCGTACCAACGAAGAAATTAACGGAATCCTTGAGAACGAAGACGTTGTGCGTTTTGCCAAAGCCCAAAAAATAAGATGGCTGGGACATTTAATAAGGATGGATGACTCAAGGAAACAAAAGAGAACATTCAATGGCAACCCAGAAGGCGTGTGGGCAAAAGTAGGCCAAGAACAAGATGGATAGACGATGCGACTAGTGTCATACGGAAGTTGAATGTCACAAACTGGAGGCAGAGGCAAATGGCGATGGACCGAGCAGCATGGAAGCAGGTCGTGCAGAAGGCTAAATCCCACCCAAGGGATGTAACGCTAAAAGAAGAAGAAGAAGAATTTCATAGTATCGTAGTTTGTTTTTTGACAGTTGTGTTACGTGAATGGCGATCGGGGGCAATAATATTTCAAACTTAAAACGGACCTTCATGCCAACTAAGCTGCAAAACTACGATATTTTGCACCACTGAAAAATGACATGAATACCCCTTTTATTTACTACTTTATTTTTCTCACCTGGTACTTACACCTTGCCGTGGTAGTGGGGTTTGCGTGCCTTGAGGTAGCATTATGCTGTAAACATGCTAATCGCAAAAACGACGAATCGCAGCGACTGTCAAAAACGAATAGAATACATGGCTTTATATGAAGGCGCACGTTCTGCGATGGCACTGTCGCCCGGCGCGGCGACCGAATCAATTTAATTCCTATTTGTAGCCCAAAGATTATATCTATCAAAGTAAGATGTGACACTCGTGACGTTTTAGCTTATCAATTTTTGATCTTCTTACCGTTATACTGTAAAAAATTGATAGCAATCGAAAAGCCATTTATAAGAAAAGGATGCAATATGATGAGGAACGACATGGAAATTGAAACAATTTTTGCATGGTGTGCTTATAATTAAATGAAATTATTTGGTTTATAATTTTAATTTAACTAGTGTCGCCTGTTGTCGATATTCAACCAAACTTATTCTAAGAAAGAATAAAACAAAACCGAATCGGTCAATTCAACCGGCCAAAGTAGTCCATCGAGGCAACCCAACCGGCTTATAAAAAAAATCCAAAAGAATAGGTACCCGCCGCAATTATAATAATTGTTAAACCAAAAACACAAAAATTAAAATCGAAAAGCATACTTTGCAGCGTTGTTGGTACAATTATAATCAGCGTCTACTAAAAACACAACCGGATTAATATCAAAAATGAATAATAAAAAGAAAAATATTAATATTAAAAAAACTAAAAAATACGCTTTTATTTTGAAATGAACTAAAAAGTTAAAAATAATTTTGAGTGTAAAGTTTTTATTGTTACAGCCTTTCGAAATGTAAAAAAGCGTGGGACTGTTTACCTATATTATAAATACTGGAACCTTTAGTTATAGTACAGTGATTTGCAGGCGCGGATCTAGAATTTTGTTTTGGGGGGGGGTCACGGAATTAAAAGTGACGGAAAAAAATTTCTACTCCTAAAAAAACAAAAACAAAATTAACAAAACGAACAAAACTAATCGAATTTTCTGGTGGATTAAAAACAAACGTGTCCTACGAAAACGTGCCCTAATGTGTTTTTGAGGAAGACGCGCCGCGCCCTTTCTTGTGAGTGCAGCTAACTTCAGAGTTTGAAAATCAAAACATATAGAAAGAGTATAGATCAATCTGTTGTTGATCTTGAAAGTAATTTTTTAAGGTTGTTTTTTTAATTTGAAAAAAAATTTGGTCAGTTTTGGGCGTTTGGTTATTTTTTGTTTTTGTTTTTTGAGTTGGGTCAATTTTGTTTTTTAAATAGCGAGCCTTTTGGGCAGTGCCGCTGCTGGCATATGTGCAGGGTGTGCAACTGCACAGGGCCCGCGTGTATGGGGCCTCGCGAGCAAAAATTGTTTTGGCAATAAAAATAATTTGAATTCATTATTTGCATTTTTACTTCATCGAATGGGCCACACAAATGAGTATGAGCCACAGAAATCAGCATATGGGTCATAATTTTGTGACGGGGACGGACTTTTGCGTAGGAAAACCCGCGAGCGAAGCGAGCGAAAAAAAAATTTTGGACTCTCTGGGGCCTCTCGCTGAATTTTTGCACAGGGCCTCTCAATTGTCTGGCCGCGGCACTGCTTTTGGGGGGGGTCATGACTCCCGTGACCCACCCCTTGAATCCGCGCCTGGTGATTTGGTACCTTTACCTGGAGTTTTGAAAATTTGTAAATTTATAGATTTCGATGTGATCTTTCCGAATTTCAACTGTGCCACCTCGTATCTTTGCCGCTCGTGCCGCCATGTTGGAAAAATGGCGCCTAAAAGCAGTTTTTTGACGATATCTCCTTTCATCATGTTTAGACAACCCAAAACCTTCACTTGGCACCGGTCTCATAGCTCACAGCGAATTAGGGCTCCGCGTGGACTTACACAGGCCCGCCACATAGGCTTGCGGAGTCTAGGGCTAAAAGATCTCTTTAAGGAGATTGAAATTTCATAAAATCTATTATTAAAAAAATATTTAATACTACATGTAGTTCTTTTAATGAACTGGGTTTTGAGAGCTTTTGAGTTCCCATACAAAATCGAAAACCCAGGTTTTATCTGGGTCTTCTGGTTCTTCGATTTTGTATGGGAACTCAAAAGCTCCTCAAAAGCTCTCAAAACCCAGTTTATTAAAAGAACACGGGTGTAGTAAGAATAAGTTCATGTTTTTTAAGGCTATGTTACGATCGCACGCGGTTTTGACATTTTAGGTTTCAATATATTTTCGGGCCCCCCCCCCCCCCCGACTTGGGGCCCCGGGAAATTCGTCCCAGTTGCATTGTGGCGGTCTGAGGCTGCATTTGGTCTCTCGAGTCGATGAATCGAATCGATAAAAAAAGCTTATCGATTTTCTCTAAGTTTTGTATGTGGTATTACGACCGAATCGACAGACAGATAAGTGTGGCCAAACAATGTGTGATATAACTCCAAGTGCAGCAAACCACTTAATTTAATTAAAAGAGAGAGGGCTGTTTCACACGAGACGACGGCCAACCAACAAAATCTGCTGTCATCGTCCATTCCCTTTTGAAATTTGACGAAAAGTCGTACGGGCTTTCACACGGGCCAATTTTTCCAACCAACTGTACGTCAGAATGCTTTAGCTTATTGTTGTTGTTTTTAATCTTAATTCTCCCTTCTGCTATTTCTCTCTCTTTTCTCCCAGAAAGAAAAAAACAACAACAACCACACCGCTGTCAAAAAGTCGTATCGAAAATCGTGTGAGGAAGTTGGATGAGAAAATCTTCCCTCCCCATCGTCCTCTCTCACCCTCTTCTCTATAAATGACGTTTCCGGACGATTTCTATTGGTTGGCCGTCGTTCCGTGTGAAACAGGCCAAACTGTTAAAAGTTTATTGTTTGACTAAATCGAACCTTTTAATAAACGTCAAACTCTTTATCGACACGTAAAGGGACGCTAAGGTTGTCCATATCGTGTTGTCAAATATCGAGTCGAGAAACCAAATACGGTTCCAGTACCCACATTATACCCGACACGGCCATGATAAAAAGCAAGGCGTCATTCAAAATTCAAAATGGCGGCCAACACAAAATGGCCGACTATTTTTTTCTTTACTTACAACTCACTCGATATGGGTATGAAATGAAACAAATGACAAGTAGAATACTTTTAGCTCTGTTGGCGTCATTCCAAATTCAAAATGGCCGCCAAAACCATATGGCGGACCACCATTTTATACGCTTTATATTAGCTTCACCTGTATGTTGTATCTAGTATGTAAACAAATCTTGCAACTTGATTTTGACCCACTTTCATATAACCGACCAACTTTAAATATTGCACATATGTATAGTTCGCGTGACAATGCAATCTGACCATTTTGTAAGAAAATCAAGATGGCGGGTGAATTTTGCAATTGGGTTCTCCAACATGGGTATCAAATGAAAGGGTATGACAAGTGCAATACAATTAGCTATGTGGCATCATTCAAAATGGCGGCCAACACGAAATGGCGGATTACCTTTTTCTGTACAACCCACTCGGTATGGGTATCAAATGAAAGGGTGTGACTACTATGAATTGTGTGGCGTCATTCCAAATTCAAAATTTCGGCCAACACAAAATGGCGGTTTATCTTTTTCTTTACAACGCCCTCGGTATGAATATTAATTGAAAGTGTATGACGAGTTTAGTACAGTAAGCTGTGTGACGTCATTTTGAATCTAATATGGCTGTCTTTACAAAATGGCGGAAGACATATAATAGACTAAAAAGTAGAAAATAAAAAATATAGTTTAAAAAAACTAAAAAATACGCTTTTATTTTAAAATGAACTAAGAAGTAAAAAATAATTTTGAATGTAAAGTTTTTATTGCTCTAGCCAGTATATGGAAACTACCTATCTTTCGAAATGTAAAAAAGCGTGGGACTCTTTACCTATATTCTTAGCGCCCACGTTTTTTTACTCGAAAGGTATGTAGTTTCCATATACTGGCTAGAGCAATAAAAACTTTACATTCAAAATTATTTTTTATTTTTTAGTTCATTTTAAAATAAAAGCGTATTTTTTAGTTTTTTTAAACTATATTTTTGAGCTGAATATAAGTTACTATGGCGCCTAGTTCGAAATCTGTGTCCGTTCTGAGTAATACGGTCAGAACTGTACAAAGATAGATTTTATATATCACCCTGTATTTTTGTAACCGTATAACTTATTTGCATTAATAAGGTAACAATGAACGCAGAATTCCTCCACCTATCTATGATGGTAAAAGCGATGGTTCTATCTTACCAACTTTTGGAGTAATTAGCATGCCTTATAGAGTCTTGATGACGAAGGATGGTAAGCTTATCGGACTATAATCTTTTGCCCGTTTCGTGGATTTAGATGTTGTACTAGAATACTAGACAATAGACTAAATTTTGATCTGCACTACGATAATATTATTGCCAGGGCCAATAAGCTCCATGCCTTTATAAAGAGAAGGGTTAAAGAGGTCGGCAATGTATGGGTTACAAAACACAGTTTTGTTCCCTAGTCCGCCCAATATTGGGATATACGTGCCCAATCTGGGACCCAGATTTGACATTAATAGAAACAGGATTGAATAAAATAGCCTACCACCTTACAAGGACCGTCTCAAAATTATGAACCACTGTACTGTCGGGGAGGAAATGCTTATATCATGCCTTATCCTAGGCCTAGGCATTCTAAATGATTACCTTAAAGTGCAGTATCTGTTGTGTTCTTTTCCTGAAAAACGCGACACTAACCAAACGCAAATAATTATTCTTGTTTAAATAAAATAATACTCAGGAATTGGACCGCTAACAACTTCTTTATTATATAAGACTTCTATGACAACTAACTACAATCCTGTATAAGATATAAGACAAAACATGACTGTTATACAATGAATAATAATATGTATAAGTGTTACAAGATGGCGCTACCCATTACTATTTATGTTTTTGTTATGACAGTATCTATCGGGCATGATCAAATTCAATGATGATGTTCGACATACAATACATATGAAACTACTACCCGCATCGCAATGAATATGCAAGAAAAGAGCCCTTCAACAGATGCTGTATTAAAGCATCACGAGATCTCGACAAACTCGAGAGTCTCGCGTCTTGGTCTCGACTCGCGAATCGAGACGAGAGTAAAGTTCGGTCTCGACAAAAATATTCTCGTCGAGACGAGAGTAAAGTTCGGTCTCGACAAACATATTCTCGTCGAGACGAGAGTAAAGTTCGGTCTCAACAAACATATTCTCGTCGAGACGAGATTGTTCTCGTCGGCAAATTAATAGCAAACAATTCTGGTAAAAAAAGTATCTGATGAAGCGCGCACGCTATTTTCAATGCTCGGATATAGTTCTCATTCACATATAAACACATTTTTGTTTCTTGTTTTCTTGGAGGACAGAGATAGCGGAATATTTGGAAGCACCCGTAGTGCGCGGAAATGTGGACATTCTAAAATGGTGGCAGGCTCATCAAGATTCGTATCCTCTCTCATCGAAAATGGCGAGAGATTTCCTCGCTATCATTGCGACATCTGTTCCGGTAGAGCAACTCTTTTCAGGCGCCGCACAGTGGTTCAGAAGGCATGAAAACCTGGACAAAAATCGAAAAATGAGAGTCCTTATTTCGTTTTTAGTACTGTTGAATCTTTGCTTTGGAGCTTTGGAGCATCCGAAACGGAGTCGCTAACGTGCATGTCTTTTGTAACTTTCGTTTACCACGTGTTTGAATTCGAGCGATCGCTTCATTGTGTAAACGTAGGTTACAGTGAGTGCATTGTACGTGATAGTGAACGTTTGGCTTTAGTGATTTGTATGAAATATTTTTATAAATTTCGGAATGGGTGACGTTAATCAAGGTATGTTTAATATGATGAAACGTATATGTGATCAAACATTTGTTAATAGTCCATATAAACTCAGTCTAAACGGGGACCTGTAAATGTGATTATTTGTTCAAGTTATTTAAATTTGGCGATGCATATATTTTTTCATCCGTCTTCATCCGCCTAATTGTTGATCTTAAATTGTACATTATAAGGTCCTGTAACGGTACATATGAAGAACGGATCCGGCTTGCCCCTGTAATTTTTATGACATGCAACTTCATCCAGTTTTTTCAAAAATAGTCCGCCATTTTACATCCGCCATTTTGAATTTTCAGAATTTGATATCAAATTCGAATTACGTGATCCCGAAAATCCCTGTATACAATAATATTCATGCAAATCCATCGACTTTTTCCAAATCAGTCCGCCATTTTGGATTATTATCAAATTCGAATTCAGAAACATCAAAAACCCTTATTTACAAATATTTCTGTAAATCCAATGGATTTTTGACTTTTGTCCAGGTTTTTATGCCTTCTGAACCACTGTGCGCCGGTCTAATAATGACCGAAAAGAGGTGCTCTTTGAAAGACGTGCGTTCAATGCCCTTCTGTGCATTAATTCTTGGTCAAAAAGTGTTGTTCGAAAAAATATTTACGAGATTAATTTTTAACGTATATTGTTCTATGCTCTTTAGCATATATTTAGCGTATATTCGTACTTATATGAAATTATAAATTAAAAAATATTTTTAAAATATTAGATACCTCTTCTGTTCATTTTTATAATAATATATTAATTTTCAGCAACTAAAGTAAACGACTGAATAATTTCAATTAATTATATCTCCAATTTCCTTTAGAATTTTGGTCGAGACTCTCGACTGGGAAGAGACGAGACGAGGCGAGATTAGGATGGGCGAGATCCGCCGAGAGTCGAGACGGGACTCGAAATGGTCGAGACTTACCGAGGTCGAGACGAGAGACTTAAAAATCTGGTCTCGTCTCGGTCTCGTGATGCTCTATGCTGTATGGTCTTCAATAGCTATGGACCATGTTTTTCTCCTATAATTAATAAGATATCCTTTAAAGAACTTAGATCCATACTAACAGCATATGAATTCTTCTCCGCTGATAGAGTGTAATTTGGGTTAGCCTTGTTTGGCTTAAATAAATAAATAATTTCTTTTCATGTTCAGCTGGTACTCAATGTCCACCTTCGGAATAAAGATCACTTTGACCTCTCTCCAGGAGTGAGAACTTAGCTATAGTGTAGGTAGTTCACATAGTTTGACAAAAGCAAAAGCATTTTTACACAACCAGTTATCAATATTTGTGTTTATATCAATTATTGTGTTTATTGCGTATACCATTTGCTACAGTGGCAGAATGACTCCAGAAGGAACTTTGTGTCTCTGTGTGCTCAAAACCATTAACAAACTACTTTATATGCTTTACCTGATTAGTGGTCGGATTGCGAACTTAAGACTTAAGTCCAGATATCACAATTTAACGTTCAGCACGGTGCACGCGTTTACAGAACAAGTAAAGGATGACTTTTATGAGCCACTAAAAGAAATATGTATATAATGCCCGTACCCAGGACGATATAATAAAAATCACAAAAAACAATCAACGATTTATTAGATGCACAAAATAACGAAATAACGAGGTAACGGTTTGATGACCACTGTAAAATAAGCGTTGAAATAAAAAATCAAGCAAGACGTGCATTTAACAAGAAAGACCAGAGGAAACGGAACTGTTATTAAAGAAGAAAAGACGAAACTACTTCAGAAGTACAGTTCAATTCAATAAAACAGCAATAATAAAGATGCTAGCATGAAGCTCACGTATGTTACAAAAATCAAGACAAAAATGTTTGTACCTGTACCTGCTTCACTTTCACCTTGTTTGCATTGTCACAAGTGAAAATGGCTCCGTCCTTCCGACCCTCCATAGATGGTAAATTGGGGCCAAGTGTCCAGCGACAAAATCAAATAGTGTCCTGAAATATTTCTGCTGCGCCCCAGCCATTCTCTGGCCGGGCTGTGAGATGTCCCAAGAATAAATGGTTTCGAGTTTACGAGGCAATCTGTGGATCTTCATTATTCCACGTATTTCTTTAGAATGTGATCATCTAGGGTCCGGTTCCCTAAGCTAGTGATTGTGCCAAAGGTCGGTTCCGGACCGATGAAAGCAATCGTAACGGTTTAGTCGGTAGGGTTTGTTGAAATTTGCTTGTTACACTATAAACGGTGTTACATACTAAAGTGTGCATTTTAACACACAAAATGTGTTGTTTAACGGTATTATTCAATATACCGAATTGTGTTGTCAAGAAAAAGTGTGTTGTTTTAACACAGTTTATCTTGCATTTGACACGCTCTTCCGTGTTAAAATTATTACATACTTTTTACTGTGTTAAAAATAAGTCGTGAATTATGACCTGAAATCTAAACAACACCCTTAAGTGTGTTGAAACCACTCACTTAACATTTATTAACACACTTTTGGAGTAACAACACACTTTTGAGCTATGAAAATTCAACACACTTTTTGTTGTGTAAAATAATTTTAGTAAAGGAAAATTAAAAAAAAAAGACAAAGTTATGATGTAGTTGGGAAGTTGGATTTTTTCTTTTTTTTTTCTTTACATATGCGAAAAAAAATGTCTGCAAAATCGGTCCTGTGCTGCACGAGAAAATTGCATAAATGTGGATTTTTGATGCATTTCGAGTGTGTTGCTACACTATTTTTTTAATTTCTCCAGTTCTGTTGGTCGTAGAAAAATAAAAAAATGAAAACGTGAATGAATCGACTATCGAACTGATTCAGTATAAATACTTTAAAAATGAATCCTAACCTCAAAAAACAAAAAAGGTATTAAATTTTGTTCTTTTTTTACTAAAAATGCAATAAATAACGGGAAAATAGTCGGATTTTCATAAAAATTGAAAAAAATGTGTATTTTGATGCTATAAATACGTGGTTGAAATTTCAAAAACAAAATTTGAATTTTACGGCAACAATTGGCACTTTTCGAAAAATATTGAAATTGCCGTCAATTTATGCCAAATCATCGACGCTGAAAAATCTTCACTCAAAAGCTTCAAAGCATTTTTGGTGTGTTTTAAACACGCGCTTTATGTGTTAAATTTACACACTTTTCGCGTATTAAAAATAACACATTTTAATCGCGTAAAAAGTATGATTTTTCACGCGAAATGCGTTTTAATATCACACTTTGGTTTGCAGTGTATCCGCAGGCCGCCATGAATTCTATTTTAAAAAGGTTTTTTTAACTGCGTTGTTTCAACAGACTTAGGTGTGTTGTTTAACACACTTTACGGAATCAACATCCTTTAACACGCATCCGTCCCTTGTGTTAAATTAACACAATTTTTAAGTTCAATTGCATAGGACACCGACTAATTTTTGATCTTTCAAAATTGTGTTTTACAATATTTGTGATTTCATGCGAATAGTGTTCGCAAAAAGTCAAATAAAAGTTCCGTGCGTGACCTTTTTTCGGACATTTTAAATATTGTGTCAAATTGACACACAAGGGACACTTTTGATGAAAAAAGTAAGGGACGGATGCGTGTTTAAGTGCATTAAATATGACTGCAAGAAAACAACACACTTAAGGTGTGTTTTTTCAACACACTTTACATTTGCAGTATAAAGTTTTAGATATTACGCTGTATTTTAGGTTTCTGTTCAGTCTGGAAATTCGTTTATAAAAAGAAGTAGTCGACTGTGGAACAAGCTTCCACAGTCAGTATTCCCGAACTCATACAACATCCAAGAATTTGAAAGCAAGGTTCATCGCCTCCTCCTCATCCATCCCTCAGACTCCCCTTAACACATGGCACCATGACATGAACGATATGACGCACTGGTAGTATAAAGGGTGACACCTGAGCTTAGACTATCATATAAAAAAATCGACAAAGATTTCCCTTACACCTAATATTTCAAAAACGTACTAATATATAAGGTGTTTTCATAAAATAGAAATTGATTTAAATTGGATTATTACAAACATTTTACTAGGTTCAAACGAGAAAACATTTTATAAAAAGCTAATTTTAGTTCATATCTTACAAATCTTTTACAGTATTCATTTCAATTCTAGTCCTAAGGGCTTTTTAATAAAAAAAACACATAAATGTGGACTCTCTTAACTTAAATTTCCTATTCACCAAACGCTCATATAAAAGCTCGGCGAAAAGGACACGAAATTCACGAAACTTCAATCAAAATCTGGCCATGTGGCTAATACATATTTGTGTACGTGTATACATCCCGCTAAAAAGAATTTTCCCTGTACTAAAATTTTCCGAATGGAAGAAAACAAACAGAAAACCCCCCTCCATTTTCGCCAGAATTTTCCCTCCTGCTCGCATTTTCCGAATTCAACTAACACACACTAACACACTCTATTTCAGCGAGGTGCTGGCAAAATATCATAAAATCACCACAAAATCGCATTTTACTACCACCATCGACAAGATGAAAACTTAGAAAATGTCGTGTTCCTTAAGGGATGATTTTGCCGCGACCGACTGACACGAAACCCGTTATATTGTATGCCAAAATCAAGATTATTAAACGAAATAAAATCGTTTTGATGCTGGCAAGAAGTGTCATTGGTTTGACGTTTCGATAGCGCATGTCCGCTACAATTTTAGGTTTTGATATCAAAACACCAATACTTCGGGGTGCACGAGGATGTATGCGTGCGGAAGAGAAAATACAGTCCAAATTTGGTATTTGAGATAGATAGACTACCGTGCACTTTTTTTTGGTGCGATATGCGGGAGAAGAAAATTGTATGTGGTAGAAGGAAAGCAACCCGAAGGCTATGGAGGGGTGCCTTCTTTCACCCTCCCTATATTCCCCAAGTCATCTTTACTTGAGCGCGCAGAACGGTGGTAAATCGTATGATGTTGAAAATGTGGAAAATTTCATTCGGGCCGGGAAGTAGGGTAAGGAGCAAAAACTCACTCCCTTCTAAATGTGCTTCGGCGGATTCTGTTCTGAATATATCGGGGCTTCGGCGGGAAATTGGTTGCACATCCTTCGTCGTATGTGTGAGTATTCGTGTGTAAGCTTGTGTATGAGTGGATTCTATTTCCGCTTTTATTTGGATAAGGCCATGGAACGTTAAGTCCCTGACGGGATTCTGCTCTGATAGGGAATTACTAATTAAACGAAATTGATATTCGCATTTTTAATTAGATTCTCGGTAAGATTACAAGTCAAACTCCAAAACAAGAAAATTTATTATAGATCCGAGGTATTAGCGCGACTCCTTTCGTTCAGCAACGGGCTGGGAGCACTAGTCAAGTGGCTTCATGCAAATTATTCGATTTATTTTTATTGGAACTATCGACAGACTCAGTCCCAAATTGTTTAGCGTATCCTTGTGCAGCTGTAAGCCTTTCTAGAGACAAAGCGTGCTTCCTACGTTGCACAGTAGTATTTGAGTCCAAGAATATGGATGAAGAGGGAATTAAGGCTGGCCGCACACGTACGGTTTCCGTGTTCGGTTTCCGTACTCGGAAACCCGAATGCAGGCATTTCATACAAATAACTCTACACAGCGCACACGTTCTTAAATTTTCCGTTCGGAAACCATTCCTGATATTCGGCTCGAAAGCCAAGACGTGTGCTCGGGATGCCAAAAACCGAACGTTTGCGCTAGGGTCACGGAATTCCGAATCGGAATTCCGTATTCGGAAACCGAACACGGAAACCGTATGTGTGCGGCCAGCCTTAGGCTGGCCGCACACGTACGGTTTCCGTGTTCGGTTTCCGAATTCGCTTTCCGTACTCGGAAACGCGAATGCAGGCATTTCATACAAATAACTCTACACAGCGCACACGTTCTTAAATTTTCCGTTCGGAAACCATTCCTGATATTCGGCTCGAAAGCCAAGACGTGTGCTCGGGATGCCAAAAACCGAACGTTTGCGCTAGGGTCACGAAATTCCGAATCGGAATTCCGTATTCAGAAACCGAACACGGAAACCGTATGTGTGCGGCCAGCCTTAGGAACAGCGCCCGCTCTAGCAATTTCGCCGCCCCGGGCAAAACGATAAATTGCCGCCCCTTAAGAATAGATATATTCACTACGCGACAATAGCATAGGTTCAGGTATAAATATGGCTTTTTGCGGTATTTTTTGACATAAACTCATTAAGTTTATGACTCCCACCTACTCAGGCAAAATGAATATCTTTCAAGACTTGCCGATTTCCTGTGTCCTTTTTATCGGATCCCCAGGATCTTATAAAAAAATTTGCCTTCATGTAGAAAAGTAATGAAAATATACAGCGTGTTCCGCCACAAGTTGTACAACCGTTTATAGTATACGGTCTATTTTGACGAATGGGGTATCTTTATTATCGTAAGGAAGGCAGCTCTTTTTTCAAAAATAATGGTATGTGATTAGAAAATATAGAAATAAAAGGGGTTAATTGTAAAAAAAAGTGGAAAAAAATGATCTCACATATTCTGCACTATAATTAAAAAACCTAAGTCACTAAGGTCCTTTTTTCTAACCTTTTTTTAATATTTTGAAAAGTTTCTACTACTTCATACTACTTCAGAAATAGAATAAGTGCGCTTAAACACATCTACAGTAATAAAGATGCTAGGAGTTTGTACAAAGAAGTAAACATGATAAACAAAGAATGCAAACCCACCTGTATCATTTTTTTTTACGAGGGAGTGGTGAGAATCTTACGTCGGGCTAGCAGCAGGGAATGTGTACGACCGCCTGTCTAAGGTCGATGCCTAAAAGAGGAGACACCGCTAGGGGTCCGCACCCAAACGGTAGTGTCAGATTCCTACTGACTAAGCTCAGCGACCCTTTGCATGATGTTTGAGTTCTGACCGGTACGAACCGCAGAGGCATTACTTCGGCCTGGCACAGCGAGCAATAATGAGAGAAGCAAAACTTAACGAATCAAGCAATATCTTCACAAGAAACATTCAGATGACAGTCATAATTGGACGTGTGGCAACACTTTCGTCAAGTTTACTTTTAGACGAACCCATTTATACATGATGGGGTTGGCCGCAAGCAGTTCTTAGGTAATGGAATGGCGTCTACTTCCTGGAGCTCGTACTGAAGCACGGATTAATCTTTTCAGTCTTTTGTAATTAAATAACTTTGTGTCTTAAGGGTACCCCCCCCTTTCTCGGTTTGCAATTTCTGCGATATTCAATTGGCTGGCAAATAAGCAAAAATCAATTTCTGAGGTTTTCATATTGTTACATATGTAATTCGAAACTTAAAATACAAGAAGTAATTTTGATAACAATTTTTCATGAACATTTAAGCAACATTTTTTTTATAAATAAAAAGTCCTCTTTTTTGTTGGCGGGCGCGATTGCAAATCACTGGATTGTCTGAAATCAAAAATTTAAACGGAATTAGATAAAATACATAATTATCTAGTAAATGAACTATTCTTTATCATTTCTGGCAAAAATTAACAAAATGGTGGACCTTTGAATGTATTTTTTCGAAAATTCAACGTTTTTTCATTGAAAATCTAGCTGAAAATTTTAGAAAATCTTGATGAATCTTCTTCATAGTAGTTCAATTTCTAGATATTGATGTGAAGAACAACATATTAAAATTTCAGACCGATCGGTTGAATAGTTTTTAAGTTACAAGGTCCGCCAATCGTAAAAACACTGTTTCGAGAAAAACGCGTTTAAAGTTTATTGAAGCAATATTTCGTGTATAAAATCAACTGTCCAACTGTACTGTCCAACGGCTGTAAAACCAAAAGTATTTCCAATTTTGACTTGAAATTTTCAGGGAACATTTCTAAAGATATAATGATTCGAATAAGACAATAAAAAAAAAATCGATTTTTCGAAACCGAGAAAGGGGGGGGTACCCTTAATAATATTGTCCTATTCTTTTAAATAATTTTGTAAAAGTAGAGATAACTTTTTGTTTAGATTGTGATATTAAATAGTTATGTTACTGAAATTATAACTTTTTCATTTAATATATTTGATGTGGCACCAAACAGAATACAAAATGGTGACCACAGACGCATAGCGCAAGAAGTAAAGGAAACCTTTTCAAAAATAGTGGATAGCTCAACAAGGTTCAGTCTAAGAATAAAGGACTCGAAAAAAGATAACAAGGATTAGGACGAAGCATCACCCTAGACGATCACAGAATGGAAGATGTAGGCAGTTTTATATATTTAGGGACAATGCTTACTGCGAAAAATAAGATAAAATGTCGTAGCCGCAAATAAAACCTATTTCGCACTAGTCCCGATTCTAAACAACCTAAGACAATGTAAAATGAGATTATAAAAACACTAATCCGCCCAGTTCACCAAACATACAGAATATCAGCTCAAAATCTTCCCAAAAAGAATATGTATTTTGCCCTGTATTGGTTAACCAAAACCAAAGATTTCCCTCCCATTTCCCTTCAGCAAGAATTTTGTTTGTCTAACCAAAACCTATCAACAGCCGGTTGCTTTGTAAACTTAACAAATACATCCTGTACATAATAGCTGCGTTCCATTGGGCAGTATTTGCTGCTCCGGAGTACTCCCGAGTACACTAAACTACCCTTGCTCTTGCTTTAGGGTATTTCACTCCTAGTAGAAACGCATAAAATTTCCGCCAGGTTTGCAAGCTTTATCTGCTTAAAAATAGATGGCCTTTTGTTTTTTAAGGTTAAGTAAACTGTCGATTAATTATTTTAAAGTGTTTTTTTAAAGTAAATCTACAAAAACGGTAAATATAGTATACAGTAAGATATAAAATTTCTTTTTATTATAAGAAAAATAATTATTTCACATTTTTTTAAGGGCAATAAATTAATTTGAGGTTATGTTTTACTCGTATTTTCTTCTGATATCAATTATCAATAATCGTGTTCAATTGGCCATGTACTCCGGAGTACTCGGGAGTAGAAAATGTCGCCCAATCTAACGCAGCCATTGTATCCCAGCGGGAAAACCGATTGATTCCAAACGAATGAATTCCGAATTTATGACAAAGTAATTACTCGTAGTTTGCAATTAATAGCCTTATGACACTGGCTTTTTCGTAGGCTGAAAATGCTGCCTTGGCTAGGCTGAAAATGACGAAATCTGTTATATTGTGTGACAGAGATAGCATGTGAGAGTAAGAACAATTGTCTGATTATTATAACAGATAGTTGTGAGTGAATACAGAAGGAATCCCCCAATTCGCAACCCCCTCACGTTGTAATAAGAAAAATATGTCTTCCCCGCCTTGAAATTACTATTGGGACATTCAAAAATCACCGTAAACACCTCAAAATTTTTTTTGGAGCGATTTTACTCCGGAGCCCCAAGTCTAGACATTTACCCCTTCACTTCAAATATATCTATTGTCACTTCAATTATATTTATTGCCACTTCTTATATATTTATAAACACTTAAATTATATTTATAATCACGTCAATTTATTGTTATTCACTCACTTTTATAAAAAGTAGAGAGATGCAGCAAACTGTTATAAAAAGCATAGAAAAAAGAACATGAATTTCATTCTTTTCCTATAACAGCTCTCTTCTTATGCCAAAGAACGATCGGAGTTAATTGGGGCCTTAAGCCCCGTATCGTCCACTGGTTGTATACAGCCGTAATCAGACCTATACTTATGCATGGCATATCGGTATGGTGGACTGCATTACAGAAAGTTACGTATCGGAAGATACTGGAAAGAGTCCAAAGAACAGCCGAGCTGTGTATTAGTGGTGCAATGAGAAGCACCCCAACAGCTGCGCTGGATGTCTTATTGCATCTTATCCCCTTGGACATATATGCCGAGAAAATGGCAGCCTGGACGGCTGCCAGGACAAAGGCTTCTCTTGGATGGACTCCATACTTATATGGTCACTCATCCATCCTTAGGAAGTTCGCTACCGCTGCGGACAACCTAGATTATACTACACCTACGTGGACCTTGGAGAAAGGTTTCAATACCATCATTCCGGCCAGAGATGACTGGACAGATGGTGTTATCCCGACTGGGTCATTATGTATCTATACAGATGGCTCAAAAATTGGGAACAGCGTAGGTTGTGGTATCTTTTCTGAGGCATTAAATATAGATACCTCTCTTCGCTTACCCGATCATTGCAGTGTCTTCCAGGCGGAAGTCACTGCTATCTGGGAGGCTCTCGAATGGCTGAAGATAAATAATATATCTCATAAGAATATATGTATTCTATCGGATAGCCAGGCGGCCCTCAAGGCTCTTAATTCTGTCGTCACAACATCCACGACTGTTCTGAACTGCCGCAGGTCTCTGTGTGAGACTGCCACTCAGTTTTATATAACTCTGTGTTGGGTTCCTGGACACAGAGGGATTAGGGGAAACTGCAGGGCAGATGAGCTTGCTAGACAGGGAACCGAAGTGGAAAGGACACCCCACTTAACCCAGATGGGAATGCCCTTAGCCACCTATAAACTGGCTGTGGGAAAAATCAGCTTAGCTCGAGCCGGGCTGAGATGGACCACAGCAACAGTGTGCCGCACTCTCCACACAATATGGCCGACCTTGGACGCAAAGCGTTCAAAATCTCTAGTTCAGTTGAACAAAAAAGAGATAAGCTATGTGGTGAAGGTGCTGACAGGTCACTGTCCCTTTGGCCCACACGCCGAAAGATTGGGACTTCCCCACAACGACTTATGCAGAAGTTGTGGCAATGAGGATGAGGAAGAAACTGTCTCCCATTTTCTCTGTACATGCCCGGCCCTCGCGAGGAAAAGAGGGGCCTTCCTTGGCTCAATGTCACTACAAAAAGCAGACATTTGCACCAGGCGACATAATTAGTTACATATATAAGCATCTTACAGGACTCGAATTTTGAATCGACGACCATCTGCTCTGACATACCTACTAGAGGCCAAGATAGATTTTGAAAACCTTTTGTTATCATTATCGAAAGTTGTGAAGAATGGAAGTCTAACAGATCCGTACTTCTTGAATCTGTATCCTGATGTACAGGCGGCTCAAACGTCAATTTGAGAAGCTGGCTGTGACTTCAGACTCCGCTTTTCTAAGGCCATACGATAGTAGGAAGCAAGCGGAAGCTAGTAGATAAATCTTCGAAAAGAAATTATTTTCAGCCAACCAACTTCATTTATTAACTTAATTTGACATTTTGATGCGAACAATAAATTGTTTCAAGAATATTTAAAGAGTTTTTAGAATATTTTAAAACAAACTAATAAATGCAGCGCATGCTCAATGGCTTTACTCGCGGACTGAAATCCGATCACAGGCGGACAAATTTAATTCGAATTCGCATTGGTGGAGGATACCATTTTCTTATTTCCGAATTTCATGGATAACCCCCCTGGGTCATTCAGTCACAAGTTTTTACCCCAAAGATGACATCTATAGAAGAATGCTCCGAAGTTTGTACATATATCTCCAGATTCATAAATGGCTCTACCATTACTATTCAAACAGTCAAGTCGTTACTCTCTAAAAACGAATCAATGGATGCCAAAGTCAACCTTCGTATGTCAATATATTGTAAAATTCCAAATTTTTTTTATATTCCATATGCTTGCTCTACAAATACACGAGTTGAGCTCAAACTAGAATTGAAATGAATTTAAGAAATCATTATCCCTGTAAGGCACCATGAGGTTGGTTTCGAAAGGATAGGCAGATTCACCTGCTAAATGGTAATCCACAGGTATTGTAGTTTATATTGGGTGCATGCCGAGTTGGTGCTCTTATGATTTTGTGGTACTGTTCTTTAACACAGATTATGTTTTTTTAAATAAATCCAACGCAATCAAGCACAGATTAAGGTATTTACACTAAAAATACGCATAATAGTGTAAATCTTACAAATTTTTTAAAATTTTAAAAATATCACGTGAGATTGAGGGGTGGAGGGGGTCGAGCCAAATCTCACGACACCTCACCAAGGGGGGGGGGTCGAAAAATCGCCAAAATCACCTCACGAAATTTGTCCCCTTAACATTTTGCCGTACATGAACAGCAATTTTGCAAAAGAAATTACTGCCATAATTTCTTCATTCGCTTCAATTTCATTGTCCATTTTTCCTACTTTTAAAAAATCTATACCTCAAATGCTACTTTTACAATTAAAACGTCAAAGTACATGTCAACCCGGTAAAATTAGCAAGCAATTCTAAGTTTTCGTTTCGCACAGCACTGGAATTAGACTGGGAAGCTTCCAAAAAATCTGGAAGTTTAGCACACAGCCTTAATATCTAAAACTAGCTGGGACCCGGTGCGCCTATGCTGCTCCCAAAATCCAATAGCAGTAATCAGGTGATATGAATTTTAATATACAGTAGGAGAGTTTGAAAAAGGCAATTTTTTGGTATTTTTGATTCCAAATAACAAAATGTGAAACTATTAGGGATCTGACATTTTAATCGAGACAATAAAAATTATGTATATATTTGTGAAGAACTAATAAGTGAACTATATTTATGAAGAACTAATAACTAGACGTGTTTTATTTTAATAGTTCAAAACCAGCGATAAAAAAAATATAAATAAAAAAGGTAAGTGTTCAAAAATTCTATATATTTGATTTAATGCATTTTTATGATATTACTAGCAAAAAACCCGCGTGCGTTGCAACGCCTTTCAATAAAAAAAGATTATGTGTGGACAGTAGGTGGGTGCAAGAAATAATCAAGCAATCAAAATCGAGTGCTAAATGAAGTCAATGACGTTGTGGCGCGGTGTTATCATTTCTAGTTTTACAAATAGTATAGAACCCTCATTTCGGGTTGAATTTCTAAAAATCCTGAAACACGTGTTTCATTATTTATGGTGTGGAGTATTTTCACTAAAGGCGTGTTTCTTTTTCCTGGTGTAGCTACACCAGTGTACTCTAGAGTAGATGGAAAATGAAACGCATCTTTTTATTCCAGTGTAGTTTATACTGTAGTTTATACTTATTAAAGTAATAATCAATTGCATATAAATGGGAGTTTCTATATTTTTTTTAACCCCATTCCACTGGACATGTTTAATTTATTTAAACTTCTTCTATTCTTTTAGAATAATTTAGGTTTTATCAATGGTGTCATTAAATTACGACTCCAAAAAGGCGCTAAATGATTGATATAACCGAAAAGGTGAATAACAAAACCTTAAAATTTTGAAGGCGCCTTCATTTGCAAAAAAATCGAACTACTCTAATCATCTACTCCAATATATGAGCTGGGGTAGTTGGAACTACTCCAAAGTACACCGGTGTAGCTACACCAGGAAAAAGAAACACGCCTTAAGTTTGAAGAAAATCTGACTAAAGAAAAAAAAATCCCCATACAACCTATTCAACCCCATTTCACCCCTTTAGGGGATGAATTTCGAAAAATCGCTTTTTAGTGGATTTCCCGTCATTAGGTCCATCGGTTTGGGATGTGCGTTGTCTGTTAAGGCGCAATTCCACTGAGGCAACTTTTAGGCAACATGTAGCATGCGGTACTGACGAATGCTACACACAGTCTTTCCATTGAAGGAACACGAAGCGACAAAAAACGAGTCTCCTTGCCGCCTGCTACGATTTGATAGTTTTTGCCAGGACGCATGAATCAACTTTCGACATGATTCAACGTGTCGAACAGTGTCGCCGCTATCCAACAGTCAGCGGATCGGGGCGGCTTGTATCCTGCGACATGGAATGGAATTGTGAAAAAACAATCTCATTTATGACGATTACTATCCCACAAGGAAAATTGAGAATGCTTTCTCTTGGTAGGAATAAGGAAGCCTTCCTGTCCGTTGCCAAGAGAAGGTATAGAGAATTTTTTGAAGCTGGACTTGTTTAGTTTTCCGTTTTAAAGAATTCTGTTTTTGTTAAAGCTGTGGTTACCGTAAAGAACTATTTCATAGTGAACAAATCCACAGATATAAAAATTAACATTTGTAATTAAAAATCATGTTTGCGATTTTCTACTCTTCCGGAATGCAAAGTGCAGGCTTCAAAATAGCTTCCAAGACAATTCAAGTGAAGTTTTCTTATAAAATTCGAAATAATTTACAAAGAATATTTTCATATCACTTCTGCAGCATAAAAACAGAAGACTTCGGAAAAACTTCCATAGAAGATAAAAGGAAGCCTTCCATCCAATGACATGGATGTATAAAAAGAATATGAAGTAGAGCACGGAAGCGAATGCTTCTAAACTTCTTCAGAATGTTTCTTGCATTCATGATTGTAAATTTCCTTTTAGGCTAGTGCCGATAGTTTTTTGGAAAAAAAAATTAATAGCAGGGAGGGACCAGCAATGAAATGTCGTTGAGGTCATAACTAAACGAAAAAAAAAATTTTAAACTCGAAAAGAGGGGAAATGGTAAAATGGGGATGCTATTTAGGGGTTAAAAACGATTTTTTGCAATTTGCGGTGAAACATGACCTCCTAGTGGAAAACGTTTAATACAAAAGTTGTAGATAATAAAAAGATCTAAAACTTTTGTATTTAACATATTTTGACATAACCTCAAATTTCGAAGAAAATGGCGGAAAATCGATTTTTCAGTTTTTAATTTTTTTCTCCCGTAAAAATAATTCAATTTACATGAAAATTTGTAAGAGTATACCTTGTGTTGCGTTAAATAAGCATGATTTTTTTTTTGTTTGGAAAACGGATAGTTTCCCAGAAACTAACATTTTTCGAAAAAAATACCCTTATCTTGCATGGACAACTTTATTGATGTTTTTTTCGAATTTTGATATTCAATAAGTGCTCATTTGACCATTGAAATGTCTAGTTTCAAATGGTCTATACATTTTGAAACTTTATTTTCATTAAACCGCTTAAAATTAAGAAAAACCGAACACCTGATTTTTCGAATCACGTACATATTTCTCGATTTTTTCAATTTGTTTCAAATTTTTTAATTTTTTCTGTTAATGAGGGATTAAATTTTAATGACAGAACTTAAATAAATTTAATTACATAAAGAGTGGCAAAACCATCCTGAAAATTTTAAATAAATAAGAAATAAAATAACAAATTCGTTTGAATTGAATTACGCCGTGACTAGGTAAATGGTTCCAGTTTCGTAATAAAATTTTTACAGCATCATACTCAATATGGTTTTGGGAGATTTTTTATACATTATTTATTTTAATTAATTTAAAAATTATAGATTGACAATATGACCGTATTATTTCCAAAAAAGATGATCCAAATGATTTGTATGAAATCAAAGCAGTTTGGTACGGTCGAGCAAACAAAGATTTCACCACAAATACAAAATAATGGAAAAATTAACAGCCGCTCACATTCATCGAAAATCTCAAGCTAGTTTTAATAGAATATTTCTTATTTCTTATTTATTTAAATTTTTCAGGATGGTTTTTCCACACTTTCTGTAATTAAATTTATTTAATGTAAGTAATATTATATGACACTAAGCTCTGTCATTAAAATTTAATCCCTCATTAACAGAAAAAATTAAAAAATTTGAAAAAAATTGAAAAAATCGAGAAATATGTACGTGATTCGAAAAATCAGGTGTTCGGTTTTTCTTAATTTTAAGCGGTTTAATGAAAATAAAGTTTCAAAATGTATAGACCATTTCAAACTAGACATTTCAATGGTCAAATGAGCACTTATTGAATATCAAAATTCGAAAAAAACATCAATAAAGTTGTCCGTGCAAGATAAGGGTATTTTTTTTTCGAAAAATGTTAATTTCTGGGAAACTATCCATTTACCAAACAAAAAAAATCATGCTTATTTAACGCAACACAAGGTATACTCTTACAAATTTTTAATGTAAATTGAATTATTTTTACGGGAGAAAAAAATTAAAAACTGAAAAATCGATTTTCCGCCATTTTATTCGAAATTTGAGGTTATGTTAAAATATGTTAAATACAAAAGTTTTAGATCTTTTTATTATCTACAACTTTTGTATTAAACGTTTTCCACTAGGAGGTCATGTTTCACCGCAAATCGCAAAAAATCGTTTTCAACCCCTAAATAGCATCCCCATTTTACCATTCCCCTTTTTTTCGAGTTTAAAAATTTTTTTTTCTTTTAGTTATGACCTTAACGACATTTCATTGTCGGTCCCTCCCTTCTATTAATTTATTTTTTTTTCCTCATTTAAATCCGCTTTGGCACTAGCCTATTTTCCTTGTGGGATAATTCACCGGAAATATGGATTAACAAAATTAGTGATTATAAAGACATTAGTATTAAAAATGACAAATTAAAGAAAATTAAGAATTACAATTTGTATTTAGCTGTTAAATTTTTTAGGGGACGTTGATTTACCAAAATTAACGTTGTCAACTGCTGGCAGTTATCCGGAGAACGTTGAGTTTTTTTTAAATTACTACATAAAAACTCTATATTATGTTACTATTGGTATATTGAAATATATATTTGAATATTACAATAAAAGTTAGGCGAAAAGGTCCTGCCAAGGCACACATCCTTCATCTGATTAAAAATATCTCTTAAATTAATTTCTCACTTTTATAGCTTCAGAAATTGACTTTCATGCTTTATGTGGCAAACCCTGAATTTATTCGCTCTACATTACAAAGTAATTAAATCTGAATTAGTTACAAAGTGTTGTATTCTGAATTAGTTACGAAGTAATAAATTTAGAATACAATACTTTGTAACTCGTTCAGAATGGATTCCTTCGTAACTAGTTGTGAATACAACACTTTGTAACTAATTCAGAATTAATTATTTTGTAATGTAGAGTGAATAAATTCATTCCGCCCTATGCAATGGCCGTGTAAAAGTAATTCATTCGTTTCATACAAAAGAATACAAATGAAATTACATAGTTCGTTTGTATGGGAATTGATTCTAAATTAATTCCGAATTAATTCTTTTTCCCGCTGGGATATACATTATTTCAAAGCCAACGGTTAATAAGAAATTCGGATACCTTGCCCTGTCCCCACCATTTCGTGTTAACCGACTTGCACTATATATTATAAAAGAATTCAAAATGTTGCTATGATTACTAAACTGTTCAAATCTAACCTCTATTTTATATTTTTCTTTTGGATCTTCGATCGGTTCATCTCGAACTTCGTATGAAAAATTCCTTTTTCTTCTTCTTACGCTGTGTCGTGTTATTGTTGATCCAAAAATAAGGGCCAATTACAATGCATCCGCTCCGTTCCGACCCGCTAAGCTGTCAAAGTTAAAATTCGAAGATAGCTTAGAACTTATATGGCACTTCGGAGAAAGGTGGTTCCAATGGTACTTACGGATCGGAACTTTTTCGGAACGGATCGGACGGAACGAAGTCATTGTAATTGGCCCAGCCTCCACGTCGATTTCGGTAACAAGTTCCTTTGCATCAATAACAGCATGGAGGCTATACAAGGAGATAAAACTCCGTGTTGTCAATTTTCGTTTGATTATTGGTGGCGCTGCAGTCAAATGTACCCCAAAAAACATGGCCGATTGTATTTATCCGGTTCATGGTAAAGTTCGTTTATTACTAATATATTTTACGTTTAGCAGCTTACAGCTGTTTGCCAGCTTCTAAATTCGATTTTATATCAATGCGATTATTCGTAATTAATCAATTTTTCATGTTTCCAATGAATTTTTATCAAATTCATGTGGGGTACATCGGACAAAGGTGACATCTGTGGCCAAAAATGAACTAGAAGTTTAGTTTCTTCTACCCATCCATTTCCTGTCATTTTCCCCATAAGAGTTTTGTCTCCTTGTATATTCTCCATGAATAACAGTTTCATCGAAGGACGATTGTGATCGAAGATTCATGAAAAATATTTTGGATTTTTTTTAAAAGATCAAGTGCAGAGGTTAGATCAAAATCTTTTGTTTGAATCAATTTGCTTATTGGATTAATGCAATTTAGGGCCTGTGTGAATTCTATGACTAAAATTTAGTGTCGATAATAGTCTTTTGGCGAGTAGACCAAATTTTTCGACAGTTGACTGAATTGTTGTTATGGTTACAATTTAAATATTTGAATAACTGACAGAATTTAGTCATCAAAAGAATTCACACAGCAATTCCCTACAATATCCGCAGAAACTGCAAAATTTAGTTTAGTCATCAATTTAGTCACTATTCGCACAGGCCCTTAGTATTTTATACCAAATAATTAACCAACACAAAAACTGAAATTGTTTAATACAGTTTAATAAACCAGAGGCCTCGTCTCTTATTAAATTATCAATTTCTTGGTTTTCGTATATGCTTAGCAAGGCGTCGTAGTACATCTCACCAATGGAATCCTAAAGGCTTTAGGGCCTCTACCCTACTCTCCCATCTGGTGCCACTCAATGGTAAATATAACTCTGAAATATCCGTACAGTTACCCCATGCGATTCTATATGCATGTTCAAACAAGTTCAAACAGCGCCCTTTACAAATGATACAAATATTTCTTTTTCGAAATTATAAATGTAAATTTTTAGAGAATGAAGAAATTGATATGTGAAATTTTCAGTTACATCAATATTTTTTCACACTTACAGTCAAAATGCCTTAAAATTTTGGCGCTCCGGGAAAATGTCCGGGTTGCCCCCCCCCTAGAGCGGGGCCTGTTCACAATCATTATGCTACAGACAACTTAGGACAGAAAATAAATCAACTCAGCCACGTTTAGATTTTAAGAGAAATTGATTTTTAGTTTTTACAGATTTTCGCAAATATTTTAAAGTAAATAAGTAAAAGATAAACTTCTTTTTATTCTTTTGGCCTACCTTTTGTAAGAAGAGGTTGGTGGTGTCCTAATCAAAAACCAGCAGTAGTCTGCAAGCATTGCGGGGTCCATTTCCCTTGATAATGCTTCTCAATTGTAGCAATATCTTGGTGGAAGGGTTCTCTACGTTCACCACTCACCGCACCTAGGTTTTCTTTAAAAAAGTTTAGGTGTGAGTGCAGAAAGTGTATTTTTATACGCTTTATTAACGACATATTACAACCCAATTCCTTATAAACGGACATAATGCTCGGCTCTTGAACGGCTATCCAAAAACAAGTAGTTTGTAATCCTAGAAGCAAAGCAACCACTTTCAAGTTGGTACATAATGGCCAATGATGTTTACTATAGTATATTCTATTGCTTCAAGACCTCGCGTCGTAGATTTCTTAAAAATGTGTACCATACGCCAAAAGTATAGCTGGAAATTGGTTTCCGTTGTGGAGAAGTACGTCTTTTAAGCTAGTTTTAGATGGATCGATTTGTCTGCTACATGCTGGTGGCCAAATTTAGGCAACAAACCCACTATTTTGTTGTTATAAACTAAATCTCCCTCCTTAAGGCTGGTACAGACTTTGCCAGTATTTTACTCGAGTGAGTAAGTAAACCAGTATGGACAAACAAATTTAGTCGAGTAATTTACTAAAATCATTTAGTCGAGTCAATCCATTCCTGTTCTATTTTTTCGGTCGAGTAGCGGCAGGATGCCATGACTTTGTCATGCAAATTGGTTAATTTAATAATTTTTACTTTGCTATCTTGTCGTCTGTTCATTTTGGCACTTTACTTACTAATGCACTGTGTTCGGACACTTTTTAGCTACTAATACGTTTTAAGACGTTTAGTGGTAAGTAAATTACTCGCCACTCGACTAATATACTGGCATAGCCTGTACCAGCCTTTAGAGTAGATATAGTAAGTCCAGTCAAAATAGATTTTTGACTGAAGACAATTCGGACGTTGTTGAAAATTGGTACACACCTTAAAAACATCATTATAAATAAAATGTCGAGACCGACACGCGATTGCCGCCGCGCCGGGAAAACTTTTTATTCAAGGTCAAAGAGTCAAAATATCAGTTTTTTGCAAATATCTCTTAAACCGTAAGGCCCGGTACACACGTTCCGGTATACCCGTGAGGTTTACCGGTACAGGTCACCTGTACATGTAAACCGAAGCGTGTGTGCCAGCCGCTGCAGGCCAAACTGCACAGGCATAGCGACCTGCACAGGTGACCGGAGAAGAATCGAAATTCAATTCTTTCTACCTGCGCAGGCGTGTAGGCCTGAGCGTGTGTATGAGTCATTCCGGCACGCCTGTACAGTTTTTAGGTTAGTTGTGGCTAATTCCTTGAGTAGAGAGTGTCGGTCGCTTTTGTATTTACGTGTACAATAGTGTTAACTAGTGACTACCCGTACGATAGGACTAGTGACTTTTTTTAGTGACTTTTGTGATCATCATGTCAAGCCGAAAACGGAACCAAGTGATAGAAGAGTTCATCGAAATATATATAGATTGGAACCTTGTCTGTCTCGGGTAACAAGTAAAAAGCACCACGACCGTAAAAAGAGAAGTGCAGGCTATGAAAGACTTATGATTAAATTAAAGAAGTTAGAACCCTATGCTACAAAGAAATCTGTATTTAAAAATATTTAGTTTAAAAAAACTAAAAAAAATAAAAGGAACTAAAAAGTAAAAAATAATTTTGAATGTAAAGTTTTTATTACTCCAGACAGAATATGGAGACAACCTACCTTTCGAAATGTAAAAAGCGTGGGACCTATATTGTATTCTTATTTTATTAACACTGCAACTTTTTGTTAGCTGGTCGGGGAACACAATTGCAAAAGCGGCCGCCATCTTGGAACCGCCATCTTGATTTTCTGACAAAATGGTCGGATGGCATTGTCACGCGAACTTTGCATACTTGCACAATTTGAAGTTAATCGATTATATGGAAGTGGGTCAAAATCAAGTTGCAAGATTTGTTTACATATAAAACATACATATTTACATACAGGTGAAGCTAATATAAAGGGTAAAAAAATAATTTAAGAAGTAATGTACGTAAAGAGAAGAAGAAATGTGACTTGTCAATGAAATCCAGAGGTCTGTTGAAGTCTACTTACACATCAAAATTTTGGTAGGTACTTAGATTATTCGATTATCTTGGCGATCAAGATACTCCTGGTTCGTCTGTGTCGAACTTGGATGACGAGGATTGAAATGAGATCGATGAACTAAGTAAATACTGATTTGAGTATGGAAATATACGAAATCTGGATGCCAGAATTCCAAAACTATTTTCGACAAAGTGTCTTGCTCTAGAAATGCGGTATAGTTTAAGATACGTAGAAGAGCGACCTTCACCGATCGAGTAACCGAATGAATTTTTTTTTCATGATAGATAATATGCTAACAAAGGTAACGGTGATGGGTTGCCTAACGAAATAAGTTCAAGGCTATATTTAATAGGCGTTTTTTCGCCATTTTCCGACTTTTTCTCTATTTTGAGGAGAAACTATGCATTTTGGTGAAAATTTGTAGAGCATAAAATTTCCTACAAATATTGAGGTCACTGTTTTTTCGAATTCCGCATAGTTTCGCCGATAGCGGCCGTTTTACACCTTTTTTAGATTTTGAGCTAAAATTATGCATTTGTATGAAAAATTAAATGAGATCAAAGTAGTAGTTGCAGTTTTTCAACGGCTTTTCTTTGGACGCTTCGATTTATCAACAGAATCTGAAAAAGGCGAAAAACGGCCGCTAGCGCCGAAACTATGCGGAATTCGAAAAAACAGTGAAGACAAAATTTGTAGGAAATTTTATGCTCTACAACTTTGCTCTTTTGATATTTTCACCAAAATGCATACTTTCTCCTCAAAATAGAGAAAAAGGCGAAAAACGGCCGCTAGCGCCGAAACTATGCGGAATTCGAAAAAACAGTGAAGACAAAATTTGTAGGAAATTTTATGCTCTACAACTTTGCTCTTTTGATATTTTCACCAAAATGCATACTTTCTCCTCAAAATAGAGAAAAAGGCGGAAAATGGCGAAAAAACGCCTATTAAATATAGCCTTGAACATATTTCGTTAGGCAACCCATCACCGTTACCTTTGTTAGCATATTATCTATCATGAAAAAAAATTTCATTCGGTTACTCGATCGGTGAAGGTCGCTCTTCTACGGATCCTGTACTAGTAGTTGTAAATTAGTTGCTTGCTCGCCATCTCCCGACTGAGCTAAAATCTTCCGGTTTACCATAGCATGTGTATGCTATAGCCTGCACAGGTATAACTTTACGGTTTGCCTGTGCAGGTTCACCTGACAGGTTTATCGTAACGTGTGTACCGGGCCTAAGTCTTATCATAAAATAGTGTTCCCAAAGTTTGTAGATTGTACGATTATCTACAAAAAAAGATATTATACATTTTCCCGTTCGAATTGCCATTAAAAACCCCCAGACACTGATTTTCATGGAAATCGGAACACAATTTGGCAAATTTGGGTGGCCATTTTGAATTTCGGTCATTCAAATCAAGATCACAATTTTTTAATAGGTAAACTTTTTTATATATATTTAGCTAAACATTCCATTTTGAATTTTTAAATTTCATTCACCGTAACTGAAATCCAAGGTTTTCATGTTTTTAACGCTCCAGGAACTCCACTATATGTCATGAATGGTAATTAGTGCAAAACAAATGTACAGTATTTGTTGCTAGAGAATCGCTTAAACTGCATACTTTGAAAAAAAAAAATATTTTATGTTAAGACACCGTTTATAAGGTAGTTGCAAAAAACGAAGAAATCTGCCAGGTCAAGATGCAAAGCATCGATTTGAACCTACATTTATATTCTAAACGGAGTCACTCAACTTTTTGATCTTTATACCAAATTAAAGAATACACATTTACCTAAAAGATGAGCCTAATTTTGTTGCCTTACACTGTAAAAAATTTTTGTGGTAATTTTACAAAAAAAATATTGGAAGTTTTATTCAAAAGCAGTTTTGTAAATTTGCAATATATATTATTAGGAATCCATGCAAGGATCGATTCGCAATGAAAGCTTCAAGCTTCAAGCTGCAAGCGTCAAGCTGCAAGCTTCAGCTGAGTTTTGCTTTATTTGAGCACTGCAGCTTGAAGCTGTGAATTGTACAAACTCTTTTATCCTAATTTTTGAAGCTTGCAGCTTGAAGCTTTAATCGGCCCTAAGCTTCAAAAATTATCAAAATTTTCTTGGCTGTTACAAAAACTGCCCAGACCCTAACCAAAGTCAAAGGTCTGACCTTAACTTAAGAAGAATCTGGTATATATGCTTAGTATTCCATTGTTACCTGTGAATTATATCTATGAGAGGGAAAATTTAAACCTTACATTCCAATGAACAATTTGTAATTTTACTGAAAACATAAGTTCTAAAATTACGCCTCTTACTGTAAAATTACAGTACAAAGTTCAGTACATAACATTGATAAATAATACTAAGAAATATTGTAATTTTCCTACGTAAACGATTTAGAAAAATACACAACATTGTGTAAAATATAGGTAACATTCATGTAATCAACATTTACGTTATGCAGTATTGGAGATTCTCAATTTCTTTATGTGAAGTTACAAAATTTATAGTAAAATTACAATAATTGTGTAGTAAATTAGTATTTCATACCGCGATTTGTAATTTTACGATATATTTGGAGTGTGAATTTACATATTTTTTTTACAGTGTACGATAATTATTCTAGGAGTAATTGAAGTTTAAGTAATTTTTTTCTTAAACACCCTGTATTTTAGTGGATAGTGGGATAGCCACCCTCTCTAGAACAATCTTTTTCTCCAAACACGTCTAGGAATCACCCCTGAAAATATTAGCCGCGTAGGCCAACAAAGGATTTATTGAACGTCTGATGACCTTTGCAAGTCGCGAATGAGTGCATATGAGTATTTTAAATCTTTAAAACGGCGATATCTCATGAATGGCAATTCGTACGGGAAAATGTATAATATCTTTTTTTGTAGATAATTCCATAACCTACAAACTTTGTGAACACTATTTTATGATAAGACTTACCGTTTAAGAGATATTTGCAAAAACCTGATATTTTGACTCTTTGACCTTGAATAAAAAGTTTTCCCGGCCAATCGCATGTCAGTCTCGACATTTTATTTATAATAGGGGTATTCATGAAAACTCTCGTAAATCGCGTAAACCTAGTAAACGGCGTTACATTATTGTTAATCTGACATTAGTTACGCGGTTTACTACGTTTACGCGATTTACGAGGGTTTTATGAATACCCCTAATGATGTTTTTAAGGTGTGTACCAATTTTAAGCAACTTCCGAATTGTCTTCAGTCTTTAGCTTTTTTTCGTTTATTTTGACTGGACTATAGATATCCACGAACGAAGTGTGTGCAGTAACGGAAACATTGGGTTGAAGGAGATTCCACTACTTTAATCTTGAAGCTAATAATTTCAGATTTTTCCTTAGATAACGCCAAATCTCTGACGAGGTCATCGAGCCCAGCTTAGATGATTAAATGTGGTGATTGAGATGTACGAGGCAGTTGGAGGTTTTCACCTTCGTTATAAGAACCTGAAGTAGTACTTGAAAGTTCAATTTAATTTGGTAGCTTAGGTACTGGAAAATCTTCCGAATGTGGTATGGTTTTTTGACAGTAGGCACCTCTGCGTATTTTATTGCGTGGTTTGATTTTGTAGAAAAACCTTTGACATTCATTCGTGAGACAAAGGTAACAATCACTCACGTGATCCTTAGGCTCTGGCCAAATCATTGGTTGATGAACTAAAGAAGAACTAAATGAACTACTGAAGAACTAAATGTATTACAACAGTGCAATATAAAATGTTATTTTTCTGGTATTAGTGGTATGATTATTTACAAAATACGATATAATATTTTCCCGGGAAAGTTTAAGTGTTGCCTAGTGTAATCATTGCGAACATGGTATGCGGTATGGTATGGTTGCGATATGACCCCATGTTCTAATCGTGTTTGACAATCGCTGCGAAAATAATATCGTTTGTCGCCTCAGTTATATTTACATCATAACGGCTTATGATATTGTATTATCTACTTCCTTCATGCGTCTCCTTGCCCAGAGAAAAATGCATTTTGAAGGAATCTTCTTCGCCACCTCTGTTTATCTATTCTACACAAGCTCAACTACTGTCAAGTGAATTTTTATGATGCTTTGTTTTATTACCCTTTTATTACCTCTATTAATAATTACAATTTAAAGAAAGTTTATTACATTTTCCAAGAATAATCATAAACTAAAAATATTTAATTAAATCAAGAATTAGAAATTAAACAAGCTCACTTCGTTATTCAACTGCAAGAAAGGCAGGATTACATAATGGCCCGCTTGTAACTACATTCTAACTAGAAACTTCCAAATCATGCAATCGATGCCACCGCCAAAAACAAACAGAAGTGACAGATAAGCAGAAAAGGAGATTAAACAACTGATAAAGGATTAAAAATACAAAGAGGAACCAAAAACTTATCGCAAGTTGATAAGTATTTATGTAACAATGACACGAAAATCAAAACAGACAGCGAAATTGCCAATAAGGAAATGACGTAAGTCTCTGAAAGGGTTAACTTTCGGAATATTATTCTCCTGGGAAGAGTTCACATTCTAAAGATAAACAAATGATATTAAGGCACATGGCCGTCATCTCCAGAAATGTTGTTCATGGCCGGCGTTATCTACATCGTCACAATTTTCTCAGCTGTGGAATTGTGTCTTTAACCTACTATGAAGTGGTAAACCGATTTATCTTTAACAGAAGTTGTTTGCATAACTCTCGGACTAAAATCAGTGGAAGTTTGAAATTATTATCAAACGGTTGATCCGTGATTGTTTGTCTTCATCATACAGACCAGTTTCAAGCCGCTTTAGAGGTGTGAGGTCCTACTGTAGATTGCTGGGAGATTAATAATTATTACGGGGACTTATATAAATACTGTGTTACGAGAGCTGTTTACTTTTAAGTAAAACCAACAAAACACTTTTTGGTTGATTTAGTTTCATAAATCCTGTTTACAGTGAAGTCTACACCTATACCTTTTAAAGTAGGCTAATCCACGACTCCACAGAGTATAAAGAAAAGAAGCGAGCTGAGAAGAATATGCACAAAGCGAAAAAAGGCAGTATTGGGAAGAACAAATGAAAAAAATAAAAGAATCAGCAAGCATAAATGATGCAAGAAACTTCTACGAAAAGGTAAACCAACAACGGAAAGAATTTAAGCCTGGAGTGACAATGTCCAAGGATAAAAGTGGGGAGATATTAAGTAATAAGGACGAAGTATTGGCTAGATGGGCAGAGCATTTCGAGGAACTACTACTAATGAACCCAGAGCAGGGACACATTGGTACCCGAACCTGAATGGGGACGATGAGAATGACAGCGCAGCGGCCCCTACCATAGAGGAAGTACGCCAGGCATTGCGAGCATTAAAAAATAATAAGGCATCAGGGGCTGACAGCATACCTGCAGAACTCATTAAGCAAAGCGGAGAGGAAACTATCCAAAAACTACATGAAGTAACAGTGGAAATCAGGAGAAGGAAAGAAATGCCTGATGAGTGGAACGAGGGAATAGTGGGTCCCTTACACAAAAAAGGAGACCCTCTATCTTGCAACAACTATAGAGGAATAACGCTATTGAACACAACATACAAAGTATTTTCACGTATACTCTATAATAGACTACGACCATGACCATACGTGGAAAGAACATTAGGAGAGTATCAATGCGGTTTTCGTCCTGGAAGATCCACAACAGACCAGCTCAGAGAAACCCTAGAAAAAGCTGTTGACTTTAACATAAACATCCACATGTTATTCATCGACTACAAATATGCTTACGATAGTGTGAACCGTAATGAGTTATTTGATGCTATGGAGCAGCTTGGAATACTAAATAGCCTAAATGAAATTTTTGACCATTTGCTGGGGTGTGAGGGGTGAAACGGCAACTTCATCTGGGGGTGGCTTGGCGTAGGTGCAAATGGTCAAAAATGTCTGCCACCAGTATTTAACGGTTATTTAGCCCTAGTAGAATCTACATAGGTAGCGACAGACATTTTTTTCAATTTTAACTCCTTTTTTACCCCCAACCCCTCTATCCACAAAAGGGCCCATTCTAAAGGTGCCAGCCCATAGAACGCGTGTCATGCGCCGCTTTCATGCCTTGCGTTAATAACAAACGTGCGACGCGTATGACCATCCCAATGAACGCGGCGCGGCGCGGCTTTGACATTTAACATTACTTCCAACTTTATTTATTATGCCAGTCTAAAATTTGTTTATTTATAATTTATCGAGTGTTTTTTTATATATAAAATGTTTATAAGCAGTGCTCATGTAATTAAAACTGAAGGTATACTTGATTTGTTCAGATCAAGATATACAAAATTCTTTTACAAGAGCACAGCTGATTGTCATCGAATGCCAGACGCATGAAAAGTTGAAAGTTGGGCAACTTTGCGCGTTACATGCGACGCGCCTACGCTTTTCTTCCGTCATTGGGCCGGTTGCTATTTAGAAGCATGTATTCCAACTTAAATGTCAACGCAACGCTTGAAAGCGACGCATGAAACGCGTTCTATGGGCTGGCACCTTAAGGGCTAGCGAGTGTGCATACGTTCTTAACTGCGTATCACACTATGGACACTCCGGTTCAATGCATTAAGGCCCAATTACAATGAACGGATGAGAGCGGAGCAGAATCGGATTAATCTGTCAAAGTGGTTTTCCAAGCATGCGTGTTCCATTTGAACGATTACAATGACCGGATACAAGCGCATTTGACCGGATCTGGGCGGATTCGTTTTCCTTTGTTTAGAAATCGGCGGATTGGGCTGTCAGAATTTTTGTAAACAAGTCAAGTTAAATTTTGTTTTCTTTTTTTTATAATTCAAAATATATTTTTTCTACCCCTCTGTTAGAATACAGGCATTCTGATATTACTTTTAGTTACGGAATTAGCAGCATTCCACACCCGTGTGGAATATTCATTCCATCACTTGTTATGGAATGACTACTATTGGCGACATCTGTTCGTCGTAATCCAAGAATATGATTTATTAATTAAAGAAAAAAAAGATTTATTAATTAAAGAAAGAAAAGAATTGTCTAGAATCTATTAACGAATTATTAAATTACAAAATTGTTATGAATGAACACTCCCTACTAATATGTTATTTACCGGAGGGCCAGATGATCAATTTGTCTGCAGTTGCAATTTGCAATTTTGAATGTCAAAGTTTTATTGGCAGGAATTTCATTGCATTGCAATTTCATTCTGACAAGAAATGCGCAGGAGATAGTTGTGTTTGTTTGAAAATAAAAAGCAAGGAGAAATGTCAAATAATAGAAATAAAGCTATTTATTTATCTATTTATTACCGATTTTAAACAATTTTAACACCCAAGCACTTAAATTTAAACAATTAACACTCCTTTTTGATTATAAATCACTATTTTCCTAAATTCACTCTGATGTAATTCGCAGCAGAAGAAATCACACCGACATTTTGTTTTAAAAATTTCCGAAGTTCTTGCATATGCAATCATTGCATTTACAATATTGTAGGTAATATTGCAGCAGGGGCGAGACGATCAATTTTAGTACTGCAATGCAATATTGCAAGTGAAAAATTGATGGTCGGGTCCCCGGGTTAGCGTTAAAATATCTTGCTGCGCCTTATACAGTATATTTTTGACATTAGCTTTACAGAAGGTATGTTTTTCTTTACAAAATATTAATAAAAACTAATTAAAGGCGTGGAAAAAGTATAGTCTGCAACACGTTTTGAATGGCATATTCCGCACTCGTGGACCGCCACCCTCGCCTTCGGCTCGTGTGCCAAAATTCCACTTGTGCGGAATATGCATCATTCCAAACTTGTTACAGAATATACTATTCTGGCGAACAAAATTAATAAGAGAAGTAAAAGAATACGAATTATTTTATAATCAGGCGAAAAGTGGTTATAAAATTACACAAAACACTTTGACGTTTAAACGCGAACAGATCCGTTCATTGTAATCAGTACAGTTTCCTATCCGCTCCGGTGCGTCCTTTCGACATTTCAATCCGCGTAGATCCGTTCATTGTAATTGGGCCTTTAGAGCCACTCAATTCTGAGCAGAAAAAGTAAATTTCCAGCCAGTGTGTGTGAGAGAGAACAAATTTTGAAATAGAGCGAGAAAGACTATTTCGTGCTGAATGCAAAAACAAAAACCAAAAGGCGTAGACAACTAAATAACTGTGGTTTTTATTTTGGTTTGAAAAATGAGTATGAAATTCATAACTTTTTTACGGTTCATTTGATTAGAGCCAACAAACAGACTGTCGTTGTTCGTGAAGCTGAATAGTTTATTTACTAAAAATTAGAATTTTGGTTATTCAATTCAATCAATAGGTAAGAAAAAGTGTTTAACTTCATCAGAAAGGGCCAAAATAGATGTGTATTATCATGAAGGGCTTTCAGGTCGTGCTATAGCACGTAAGATCGGACGACGTAACAAAAACAAAACCATACTAAATTATTTGAAGGATACAAAATCTTATGGACGTAGTTTTAAAGGAAGGGTTTTAACGGTACTTACACCTCAGGATAAACGAAAACATTTTAGATTATCCTCCAATTCGGCTCTTTCTGTATCAAAAATTGGCCTTCAAGCTAGTGTTAGTGCAAAACGTCTGAAGCGGCTGAAGTTAAAGAAAAAGCCAACCCCTGAATGATGAACGGAAGCAGAAACGATTGGAATTCGCAAAGGAACACATGGCTTGGAATGTGATACAAGGTCAAATTGTTAATGACTAGCGAAAAGCCGTATTTTTAGATGAAACAAAATTAGCCTGGATGGACCAGATGGGTATAATTGTTATTTTCATAACGTTAGGAAAGAGGAAGGGTTTTGAACCATCATATTAGAAAAGGAAGCGTAATGGTCTGGGGTGCGATCTATTAATATCGCACAATTGATTTGGTGTTCCAAAGTACAAAAATTACCGGAAACAGTTGCAAGACGTTACTGGAATATGTTTTCCCTAAAATTCATGACATTTTTTCACCACTCTCATGGATTTTTCAACAATGGAAAGTCAATCAACGATTTTTTTCGATCCGAGCTCAATTTTTTTGGTTATTCGCAAAAAAACGTTTTTTTCACTTTCCAGAATTTTTTAGGTTAGGTTCGCCATGCCAAATTCAAAAACAAAAAACGCTATCTCTTTTAGAATTTTTTTTCTTCGATACTACTAGCTATAGTACTATCGTTTCTTCTTACCATGGTGCAGGGTGGGTTTGTAAGCTTGCTTGTATCATGTTAACTTCTTTGTAGAAGCTCCTAGCATCTTTATTACTGTAGCTTTGTTTAAGTCTACTTATTCTATTTCTGAAGTAGTCTCGTTTTTTTCTTCTTTAATACCTTTTTCGTGTCTCTTTGTTTTGGTGCTACGTTTTTTTCGTGTTTTCCTTTTGTCATTCTTGTTAAGTACACGTGTGCCTGGTTTTTTATTTCAATGCTTATTTATTGATCATCAAACCAGTGCCACCTCCTTTCGTTGTTTTGTGCACCTAATACATTATTATTTGTTTCTGTATTTGTTTTTCTTTTATCGAGTTCGGCATCAGTCTCAGCTTAGTTTCCATTTCCAGACTCCTTGTTATTTCCTCTAACTTTGCTGTTAATATCCTTACCTATACTGGAAACTGCCATCTAAAAAAGCATCTATAAATAAATTGGAACAATACCTCCATTCTTTTTTTGATTTAAAATACAGACCAAAAACAATCTTTGTTACAAAATTATTTCCTCTTTGAGTAATAAAGTATCGACCCTCATTTTGAGGGGTACAATCCTGCATCACTCCTCCTAAATTTCAATATTTAATATTTAATAGTCTCATCCCGCATTCTGCATGAGAACTAGAATTAATTCAATTTAGCAAGAGAAATCGTTACGCATACTCGCGTCACTCGTTCACAAAATTAAATTCAATAATTTCACAATTTCTATGCAGAAAAGGAAAAAGGCAATAAAATTAACGAGTCGTCTTGAATATTCCATTATACTTAGGACACTACTTAAATGTCCCTGTTGAACCTATTAAAACCTCTACAAGCAAAGAATCCTCTATCTTAGGACGTGCTTAATGCCTCCATCGCGACAAAATTCAGCAATTGAAAGGAATTTTAACTTCATTAGGAAACTCCTTAATTGCATTATGATTATGATGACGTATAATTGTGAACGAAGGATAAAAAGGCGGCAGCAGAGAAGCAATTTTTCAATTAAATATGGAAGCGCACATACGATGCGGAAGGATATGCATCCCGTTGAAAGAATATTTCTGCGAGAATGTAGGTCACAAAAGGAGAAGCGTTTTTGTTATTTTGCTTCCTGTTTTCTATATGGGCACACTCTGGGGGCGCTTAAAATATCCCTTTTTGAAAGGAGCAAAATGTTTTGTGAATATTTTATAAGACGTTCACAATTTTTTAAGTTATGACTGCCTTTTCGTAAGGAGAAGTCACCCTCCTTTAAATTTCTGTAAATTTATTTAATTCTTTCTTAAACGTGGAATAAGAGTGAAATCTTATAAGTAGGACGTGCTTACAGGGATAGAATTGGGTGTTTTTAGTAATGTCATTGCAACTGAAAATGACAGAAGCAATTTGCATAACTTTTACTTAGAGTTTGGGGAGATTTTAAACAATTGCACAGTGGTACCGTCATAGGTCATTAGGTTGAAAAATTGATGTCTGATTTGTGACGTCATACTATTCCTCATTGCTCACAAGTAGCCATACTACACGACACTATATAAGAAATCTTGATTCCGTCATAACATCATTAACATTTTGTCATCGGAAGTGGCAACATCGAACTACCGCGCATATTAGTGTTAGCAGTGAACTAATTAGTCCCATATTTGTCCCCGTTCAATTCTGGGAAAAACATCATTGTGATTTTAGTTTATAATGGAGTTAGAAGTTCAAGGTATGTACAACATTTACCATATTTTTAATTTTATTTTACTTATGACATGTTAGTTATACTGCTGGTGCTACGACGGGCATAAAAAATAGTATTAATTTTTTAGATCTTTTTTGTTATCTAAGCTTTTAACTAAGTTCTTAAAATTTTTTAGACATGTTTTTTGCGTCGATATGTTCTTTAATGTTTCAAGTTTTTAACTCGTAACTCGTAGCACCCGTGCGTCAAAAGTCTCCTAAGTGCTACGAACATGCTACAAATGATTTTTTAATTTAAAAAATATTCTTAATTCTTCCAGGTACTTCTTATAAATGCACATTTACTCGTATGCGTTTATTGGACGTTTGGAGCTCGATAAAGGGGAGCATGTCGGAAACACACAAGATTGGGAGAGTCTTTCATGAGTTGATGAAATCTATTCCGGACTTCGAGAATGTGGATTCCGACAGTCTAATGAACCGTGTGAAATACATTTGCACCAGGATATCCATATTTTGGAAGGAGGCTAAACGATCAAAGTCGAAGATTGTCGAAAAGCATCGAGACTGGCTCAATGTTGTAAAGGAGTGCAGCCTTACCGCGTCTACGCAGCCTGTTGAAAATACTGATTCAATGCCCTCCACCAGTAGTGGCAGTAGTAGTGCTGGGAACCGGTACAGAAAAGACTTTGCAGATTGCAGCAAGCGTTCATAGCGTCGCAGGTTGGCTAGCTTATCTCAGATAGATGACTCTGCAATGCGTTATTAAATAAATCCGAAAACTCCACTTATTCACAATTCAGTACCGAAGAAGTTTTGTCTTTTATTGTAGAGGCCAAGTTAACAAAACATCAGTATTTATTATTCAAAGAATTCATTCACTCTAAAATTCCAAACGTTTTGCCTTCATATCAAAAAGTACTGGATGCGAAAAAGCGGTGTTATGCTTTCGAAGCACGGATAACAGAATCATCGGCCGAAGTTAACTTACAATCTTTGTTAGATCATACGACTACTCGGATACTTGAATCCCAAAAAGAAGTATTAAGTACAATCTCTTCAAATTCTAGTGAAGATTTTTTATTAATAGGTAAGTGGGGTTTTGACGGTAGCACGGGACAAAGTGAATATAAACAAAGTTTTTCGGATTCAAGTATCGAGGACGGAAATTTATTTGTTACTTCATATGTTCCTCTACAGTTAATTTGTAAATCAAACACCTCAGATCCTGATCGCTTAATATGGAAAAATCCTCGCCCTTCATCCACGAGATTTTGTAGACCCATTCGATTCCAATTTGCCAAAGAAACAAAGGAGCTTTCTGTGCAAGAAGAAGCTTACATCACAAACCAAATCAGCAACTTGCAATCAACGCTATTTTTTTCGATAACCGTGAAATAAGAGTACAACATTCTCTACAACTGACCATGGTTGATGGTAAAGTATGTTGTGCTCTTAGTGAAACATCTTGTATGAGGTGTTACATCTGTGGTGCAACACCTAAGCAGATGAACGACATTCAAAATTCTTTGAGAAGACCTGTAGATTCCTCTAAATTTCAGTTTGGCTTATCTCCACTTCATTCATACATAAGTTTTTCGAATATTTCATACACCTTTCATATAAACTTGACATAAAAAAATGGCAGGCGCGTTCCGATGAAGACAAGGCTCTTGTTGCACAGAAAAAGCAACTTGTTCAACAGCAATTCGATCGATTGGGTTTAATAGCTGACAAACCGCGTAATGGAGGAAGTGGCACCTCTAATGATGGTAATACTAATTTTTTCAAAACTCTGCAATTTCAGCTGAAATTACAGGGATTGATAAGGAACTGATCGAAAGATGTTGTCACTTGTTGCAATGCCTTTCATCAGGTTACAAAATTAATTCGAATAAATTTAAAAAATACGCTCTACAAACTGCTGAGAAGCTTGTCCAAGCGTATCCTTGGTATAATTTACCAGCTTCTGTGCATAAAGTTTTGATTCACGGGTCTAAGGTGATTGACTTTGCCCTTTTATCAATAGGTGAGCTCTCTGAGGAAGCTGCAGAGTCATCCAATAAGAACATTAAATTGTTTAGACGAGAGAATACTCGTAAAATGTCACGAGTTCTGACGAATACCGACCTTTTGCACAGACTCTTATTAAATTCTGATCCTTTTATATCAAGTTTGCGAAAATTGCCATGTAAAAAGATATCTGTATTATCTAGAGAGGTGTTGGATATGTTAGATATATAAGTTAAAATAAATAAATAAAATCTATAAGTTAAAATTTAGTATTTAGTATATAGTATTTAGTAGTAACATTTTCATCCTTTCCCTTTTTTTATTTTTATATCCTTTTTTATGCGAATAAATGTCTGTTTATAAAAAATATACTGTCTTTTAGTTGTAAATTACCTCAACTGTCACCAAAATTCACTTTTATTTACGTTAGCACACAGTATCAACGGTAATTCTTAGATTTACTTCCTATGACCGCCCTTCTTAGAACGTGGGACCCCTGTGAATTGTAGAGAAAACTTTGCAAATTGTGTTTTGCATCGCACGAGTTGATTAAAAACATCAAAATATCATCTTACATGATCATCATCACTCCCGTTTATCTAAAAGCTTGTTCTTGCATGTCATGTATGCTTGCTAGTGGATAGGGGCCTTTGGAGAGCAGTCCAAAACGGAGTTCGAGTAGGGTGAAATGTAGTTAAAACGGCTTAACTTAAAAGCAAAACGTACACAATCGTTAAAGGCTAGTTCAAGTTTATGGGCGCAAGAAGAATCGAGAGAGGAAAAAATGGAAAGCCATGCATTAGAAGAGGTAGTAGTAAGGCTTTTAGCAAATTCATACGCACTGCTCTTTTCAGCAAACCACAATGGTAACGAAGTTTCAACAGGAGTCCCTAGGTTTTACCAACAATGAAAGTAATGTGATCGCAACAGGCGGCAGTGCCACCCAAGATTTCTAGGTTTATCAACGCAAACAAGAGTAACCGAGTTTAACGCGATAGCAGAGAAGTCAGGACGAAGTAGCAGAGTGAGAGGAAAAATACACTGGGACTGTGTCGACCAGTAGGATACATGACGCAAGTCAGCAGCAAGCTTCTCCACACACATATGTATTTGAGAGGGAGATAAAGCTGCACATCATCTGCATACATATGAATCTTCGAATATTTTACTACTGAGGTAAGATTATAAAAATACTGAATAAAAGTGGCCCAATAATGGAGCCTTGGGGACGCCAGCATGGAGTAAGGCACTTGAGTAACTAGAGCCATCTAGTTGAACCTTTTGAGAGCGGATATATAAGAAACTTTGCAAAAGTTTTAGAGGAGAAAGATAAAAACGTGTTTTTGAGGCCAGTTTTCGCAGAATCTGGGCGTGGTTGACGCTATCGAAAGCTTTTGAGAAGTCAAGCAGCAATAGACAGCAAATGTCATGTACTGTGTTTCCATGCATAGTTTATCCTAGACCGAGAGCCACAGACAGAGCGCGGCACACCATGAATTTTAGTAAATATAAGGTTTAAAGTTTAAATTAAAAAAAAATTATCCTTCTTGTCATTGGCCTAAAAAAGTTATTCAAGGTCAAAGGTCGCGAAAATGGTTTTTCGCAAATACTTCGTAAACGGTAAGTGCTATTGCAAAATAGTCAGTGCAAGAAATATAGATATTGTGATTCTATACAAAAAAGTTCTTTACACTTTTTTCTCTACGAGTGACCGTTCGGGAGATATCGTGATTTTAATCATTTTTCATACAAAAAAATTATATAAATTCTGGTCTGCCAGGGGTTAGGCCACAGCCAGGGCGCGGCACACCATGCGTTTTAGTAATTACTAGGTGAATACTTGAATTTAAAAAAAAAATATCCTTCTTGTCGATAACATAGGTTTGGACTAAAAAACCACCACTATTACCTAATTTCTCACCTTAGGCCACACTTTATATTAGGCGCACCACGCCTAAAGTATTCTCCTATCTCTAATGTTACTTACAATAGGTTTTGTTTTCTTCTTGCCGATAGCATAGGTCTTTCAGCGGTCGGCTCTCGGTCTATCCTGAGTTTACTCAGATTAAGCGCCCGTGGAAACGGGGATTGAGTCAAGTGTTGTTAAATCCAAGTAAACTCAACGAAGCCAGCCCGATTAAGCCGAGTTTTACATATATGTGTTTGTGTTTTTTTGTGTTTGTGTGTGTGTTTCAGTATCACTGCACATATACCAATGGCGACTCAATGTACAATTAATTATCTGTCACTTTAACCCAGAACCGTCATTGAAACAGCATCGAATGATCTTGAGAGAAGAGTCGGACAAGCAAAACATAAGGAATTGTTTCCAGTCTCAATTTTTTTTTCTTAATATGTTAGTTACATCGAATACTATACGAAATGGACATTTTCTGCCACTGGCAACCGCCGCTACGTAAGTTATGGGCCATTTTGTGGAATATCTACCATTTCGGTCGTGCTTTCTAAATAAAGATGAGCATTTCTCGGTATGTGTAGGTCCAAAGAAAGCGAAAAAAATTTAGGTTGTTCATTATCATATTACCTCTCAGCGGTTATAAAATAAAATTTTAATCTGCACACATAACCTCAAAAAAATTAAAAACTGAAGGAACTGCAAAAGTTTGGTTTTTTGGTTATAACTTCGGATGTTTTAAGTAAAATTTGATGAAATTTTCAGAAATTATTCTTTATAATGTGAGCAATAACTGGTTACAATTTAAAGTCGAAATTTTTAATACAAGTCTCAAAAATTACCCTCAAATTGGAAAATTGATTGGCCGTGAACCTCAAAACTGAAGAAGTCCAAGAAAATACCGAATATTCCAGTAAAAGTCCCGTCGCAATCGGATTAACCGTTTCCGAGATTAGCCCAGACAAACAGACATACAGAGAGAGAAAAATTTTAAAAATACTTGATTTTGCTTTAATATCATGTAAACAACCATATAGGCTTAGAAAATGACAATTATTTTGACAGACACTCCAATTATATTTATATAGATGGAAGCATCTGCAGAACTTTTGTTATAACTTCTCCGTTTGCATTGCTCCAAAATCAACAAAAACAACCCTAATTCAATAAATGACCACATCAAATTATTCGCAAGAAAATGCTCTACAAAAATTCTCCAAATTATTTTTTATGTAGAATCAATAATAAAAAAGTTATAGCGCTTTAAAGCTCATCACCCCCAAAATTTTTGTCATTTTTCGTCCATATCTTTTTTATTATTAATATTACCGCAAAACGTCATTTACGAAAGTTGTAGATAATTTGATTATCTAAAAAAAATATTTTTATAAAAAAATCTGTAGGACTCACGGTTTCCGAGCAATAAGCAAAACTATTTTTCACCACTCAAAACAAGATGGCGGCCGAACGTCACGCCTCCGGATCCCGAAAACTCGGTTTTATACTCCCAAGCCCAACCAACCCCCCTACACATTGAAAAAAAAATTGCTGTTTACATAAAATGTTCAGCGAATGTCCCATTTGACCGGACTAATGTACAACGAAAACAATCGATTGTGAGCCGGTCGGCCGATCAAAACTCTTTGCCCGCATGGGTTTCATGAAAAACTGGATGTACATCCAATTTGACTGTGTATGGGGGCCTTTAGGCGACTATACGTACAAATATAATTTATTAAACTTTTAAGATGTCTGGCGGTGGTTTCCACTATGCAAAGTGTCTGGGAAGGGAAGAGGTGTCTAATAGTATTCCATAGGAAATATCAAAAAAATTACCGTTTATACTATGACATAAGTAGGTTAGCTGTTAAAGCCACTGCGGCTCAAGGTTCTTAGTAGCCAAACGTTGTTACCAGCTGTAGTGTACTTACGCATAAAAATTTTCAGCTTTTATACTATGACGTAGGTCTGTCGTTCACGAGCTCTTGCTCTACAACAAAATTAGCGGTTTACTCTGATGACATGCCTGTGTTAAAAAGAAAGGAATTGGGATATGAATAAGAAGTGCGTTGACATTCCTTTTCAGCGCTTCAGAATCTGTTTAAAAGCGCTTTAGTTCCCCGCTGGGAAGTTAAGAGGGATAACCGAACATTTTCTTTTCATACCTTACATTCAAAGCTGTAATTCAACCAATGAGAGTTTCTATACATTGTTACTTCTATTCCTGTTTGCACCCAGTTGCAACTGGCATTGATTCAAGATTAATTCAGAATTAATTCTATCGATTCTAAATCGATTCCACTTCGGATTACCATACACGTAAAGAATGAATTACTTTTACACGGGCATGTCATAGGCGGTAATAAATTTATTACCCCCTGCATAACTTGTAATCAATTCAAAAGCGATTACATATCATGTTTTTCGTTGCATTTTAATCTTTCTGAAACACAAGATATCATATTTGATTCTTTTCTGCATTACCAGTAAAGGAATCAATTGCTTACTTAGCTTAAGCCTACTTCACACTATCTGAGAAAGTCATATGACTTCACATTATGTTAAGTCAAAAACGAGAACAATGACAGTGTAAACACATATGCGGCTGTGTTATGCGTTCACATGTGAAAGCATATGACTTTAAAGAAATTAGATCTGCTTCTATTTTCGTTTGAGAAGTCATACGGAAAAGCTGAGCGTGGAGGTTTTTTTATATGAACATAATTTTATATATGGGTTATATATGCTGAAATTTTTTTTACTGGTTCTATATCGAAAAAAGAGATACCTATTACAGGATTTTTATTTTTTTTTCAATAATTTTGGAAAATAGAGGGGAACGAAAATTTGAGAATTTGGTGATTTTTGGCTTCAAAATTCATAAGTCAGGTTCTATTTGAGCTAGAAACTTAATTTTTATTCATTTTGAAGCTAAAGGAATGCGTCTTTTTAAACAAATAAATTCTATAGAAATTATGAACATTCATACATATTGTTATAAACAATTAAAATGTTTAAATGGTTTGTAACCATTGTCCCCACCTCGGAGCGACTGTTTAGTATCACCATTTTATTCTACGTCAAATTTTCTATTAAAGACGCATTTTTAATTGATGAATAAATTATTTGTTTAATAAAACGCATTCATTGAGCTTCAAAATGAATAAAAAATTAAGTTCTAGCTCAAATAGAACCAGAGTTGTGAATTTTTGAAAATGAATCTCCAAGCGAAAAATCAACAAATTCTCAAATTTTCGATTCCTTATATTTTCCAAAATATTGAAATAAAATAAAAATCCTCGAATACGTAACTCTTTGTTTCCGATATAGAACCCTTAAAAAAAGTTCAGCCAAATCAAAAATGTGTCGGTCTATTTTTGTCCAAATCTTTCCAGTTTGTAAAACAAAGACCCATTTGTAAGATTGTCGCTTAAAAAAACCGATTTGGCGACATTCTGTCCAGACGTAGACAAGGTTAATAACCTTCTTAACCGTACGGTACAATACAATTGTTGTAGCTATTTTTTAAGGATAGAAGGAGTTGTATTTATGAAAGGGTATTTTTCGACATTCTCGTAAAATTTTGAAAACTGTTTTCGTCTTCAAATTGTAGCTCTTTTAAAACTAAACTTGCCATTTCTCTACCAGAATTTCTCCTAAGAAGCCATTGACGACTCCATATCTTTCTTTTAATTTTTTAATTTCTATTTTTGCACTTTCTATAGAATTATAATAATGAAAATGTTTATAAAGCAGAAATAACACCAGAGACACGTTTTCATACATTTTCTTTTTTGACAGCTAAATCGCACATAAAGTCAAAAGGTGTGAACGTAGAACTATAAGAGCTGTGATATGTTTAAATCATATGCTTTCACATATAAAAAAGCATATGTCAAATTGTTTTCACAACTGGGCATAAGCTCTAAAGGCTAGTACAGACTATGCCAGTATTTTAGTCGAGTGGCGAGTAATTTACTTACCACTAAACGTCTTAAAACGTATTAGTAGCTAAAAAGTGTCCGAACACAGTGCATTAGTAAGTAAAGTGTGAAAATGAACAGATGACAAGATAGCAAAGTAAAAACTATAAAATTAATCAATTTGCACCGGAAAGGTCCCGGCGCACAAAGTGATGATATAATAAAAAAAATACGATTATAAAGATCTTAATTTGCTCCGTTTATTTATGCTATTTTTTTAATTTGATCCCAATTGGAAGACGAAAAAAAAATTGTTAAAAATGTGATATTTACTACAAAAAAGCTTTTATGACAATGCTGAATACACCAGTAATTTGCTCCGGGGTTAATTCAATTTGCTCCGTTCAGAAAATTGCAAATTTCCAAATAATTCATATTAAATCTTAAAATTTTTAGTTTTCTCGTATTAGTCCAATCAATCTACGGATGTTAATTTCCAGACAATTGAAGGCAGGACACAAAAAAATATGAGCGTGTAGAACAATTCATTTTAAGAAAGATAGCGTTGTTTTTTCCGGAATTTCATTGGCGAACCTAACCTAAAAAATTCGCGAAAGTCAAAAAACCGCTCTTTTGCGAATAAAAAAAAACTTGAGTTCGGATCGCAAAAAAAACAAATATGTTTTTGGGAGTCATTTTAAGCACTGGAAAACCTTTAAAGAGATTTTCTGTTACTTGTACGTAATAATACAAGTTTAGAAGAAAATTTTAAGCTCTGGAACGGTACTCTAGAATAATCCGTAGACCAAGAGGAGCGTTTTTAGAAGAACGCCTTTTTTTACAAAAAGTGAAATTTCAAGGAAAGTGTTCAATATTTCGCAACAAAAATAAAACTGTTTTTTCATTTTTGCCAAATAACAAATATCTAAGTTGCGCTAAACAAAAGTTATTAACAAATTAAAAAAACGTGATTTTTAACAGTTTTTTCCATTTTTCTCTATGTTTTGTGCCCTAACCTATAACTTAATATATAGGTATCAATCGAAAGATAATTTGAATACCTACAACTTTATAATTTGATTTTTTTCCATCCGAACTCAAGTTTTCTTGTTATTCGCAAAAAAGCGGTTTTTTGTCTTTCGCGAATTTTTTTAGTTTAGGTTCGCCAATGAAATTCCGGAAAAAAACAACGCTATCTTTCTTAAAATGAATTGTTCTACACGCTCATATTTTTTGTTTCCTGCCTTCAATTGTCTGGAAATTAACATTGTGAATCCGTAGATTGATTGGACTAATACGAGAAAACTAAAAATTTTAAGATTTAATATGAATTATTTGGAAATTTGCAATTTTCTGAACGGAGCAAATTGAATTAACCCCGGAGCAAACTACTGGTGTATTCAGCATTGTCATAAAAGCTTTTTTGTAGTAAATATCACATTTTTAACAATTTTTTTTTTCGTCTTCCAATTGGGATCAAATTAAAAAAATAGCATAAATAAATAAAAATAGAATAGGAATGGATTGACTCGATTAAATGATTTTAGTAAATTACTCGACTAAATTTTGTTTGTCCATACTGGTTTACTTACTCACTCGACTAAAATACTGACATAGTCTGTACCAGCCTTAAGGGTACTACAAATAGAGATCAAGCTTACACCGAGGCAACTTGGTATAGAAGCTAAATAACAAGTTCACAAAACCCTTCTCGTGGGCACCTAGTTTAATCCACTTTCTAACTTTCTTATGCAGTCTAATGTTTAACTGAAACTGAATTCAGAACTTCCCTTATAAATAGATTAACTTTTGAGAAGTGCCACAGAACAGCTCTCAACATCAAACAGCGACACGAGGACAGCTCTTCTGGCGTCACCTCTGCTCAAACCCTTCATTACAGTCCCATCAGCCTTAATAAGCTTTACCTACTTAATTCTCACCTACTTGAATATTGCTTGGGTTATCACACGAAGAATAGCTGACTCTATTTAAAAAATTTGCATAATTCATGCTTACCTGAAGAAATCGAGAATATTCCTAAGGTTGCAGGGATTTCAAAGTCCTCAATAAGAAGACAAACGACACGGTGCATAGCCAGTGCTTAGGGAGCTGGGGCTGAGTTCATCGCTGTTTTACATACAGCCCCACTTACAGCAATTGCAGGGCAAATGTTTATGTATGATTCTCCAGTTTCCATCCCCCGAAGTAAGTGAAAGTTGAAAGGGCACAGACCGAGTCGCAAACAGGGGCAAAGACTACAATTTGATATCCGAGAGAAATTTCCAATCTGTGCATGACTTACAGTCCTGTATCAAATGTTAATGGGACACCGCACAAAAATTGTTTTCCCTGCTTATGTGGCAGTTTTCCAGCATGCATCACCCCCATTTGGTTGCTACCCTTCTGTTTTCTAGCAAGGGGTTTTTCTTTCAAACTGTGTCATTTGTATGTTGATCTCCTTCTGTGCCAGGACGACAACGACGATGTTGTTTTCGAGGACTTTGGTACGTGTGACATCATTTCCAGTAATTTCAGCCCCGGAGGAGGGGATGCGAGCAAGCACCACCACCACCTGCAGATATGACTGAAGCTCGCCTAGCACATTTTTACATAACATCGGATTTTATGCCTTGTTTTTTATTTGCCGCTTCCACAACCACTTAAAAGCCCTGTTGGAGGTGCTCGAATCAGTGGAATGCCTCGGATTATTGTACCGTGGCTTGTTCTAAGCGGGTTTATTTCGCAGCCGTCGCAAGTGTGTTTATAGGTCATTCTTTGAAGTGCTCCAGCTCTAACGAAGACGGAGTTTAACAGCGGCTTTACACGTTCAACAAAGTGAAGTAATTACTTTCAAGTACGAAGTGAGTAGCACTAAAAACCAGGTTTATTTCGTTTCGAGTCCTGTTAGTCGTGTTTCTATGGACTTTTTTTTAATTAACAGAAAGTTGAGCGTAAAGGATGATGTGCACCAAGCGGCCCCAAACGAGCCAAAATGATTGCCACAGCAGCAGGCGTTTATTTTTGCTGGATAGTTTAAGCCGACTACTATACACACAATGTTCTGAAAATATATAGTTGAACATACTGTAAGAGCATGCACACATGGCTACTAATAGATGGAGAAGTCCTCAACGTTTGGTTTCCAAAAAAAAAATTGGTTTCTGTGTACACAGAAAGTTTGTAGGCTTTTAATCTGCACTTTGGTGGCTCACAGCACTGATTCGGCCCTAAAATTTGGAGTCGGTTAAAAATGCTCCTTTAGAGCATGAAAGCAAATTTTTTGAAGGTTCCACGCAACGGGTAATTAGATTTTTATTAACTTTTCAGAAAAAGGGTATTTGAATAGATTAATTTATTTACCAAAAACACCCTCAAGAGGAGAGTGGAGAAAGAGAGACGTCCTGAAGAAGTTTGATCCACAGATAATCACCGACCGCTCCAAAACATCAAAGAGCGCCGGAGCGTCTGGAGTCCACGTTCGTGCAACAGAGAGAAAAACATACAAATTTCTGTGCGATAAAAGAACTCCAATTTGTGTTTCCACTTTGCGCTTGGGATGTAAAAGGGCCTTGCTTGTTTATGAACGAACCGTATCAAAAAGTTCGGCATTAAGGATCCCACTGTGTAACCATTATGGAAGTTACATGACATACTTAACATGACATACTGTAGTCACTACCGTACTACATCCGACGAAGCAACGTGAAAGCAGGAATGATTCCCATTGATATTCTGGCATTGGACGGTAAGAGGTTGTACGACCTGGAATATGACAGAGGAGAGTCCAAGAAAGGCGGACGGACTCTGGCGCACGACCATTACATCACAGCATGACAGAAAAGATAGGACTAGTCAAATAAGGGCCGATGGACTCATAGTCATAGTCTCATACTAAATGTGGCGAAGGGAACATGTGGAAGTGAATTACTAGCTCACGCAGCTCCTGAGTGGGCATGGAGGTTATAAGGCATATCTTCACCGCTTCAAGTTTAGTCCATGGAAATGGGACTTTAACATTGCAAAAATGCAGGACAAGGTTTTTTCTTGGGTTGTGTAGGGGGTCGGTGTAAGTTTAAATTTGAGTTTTCGAGTTCGCAGCACCCCATTTGGCCGCCATCTTGGAAAAGGTGTGTAAATGGTTTTTCCACTATATCTCCGTAACAGTACATCTTACAGAAAATTTGTAAAGAGACTTTTTGTTTAGAATTAAATTATCTACAATTTATTACTTAAGCGTTTTGTCGTAAATTGAAGAATTAAGAAGTTATAAGCCTTAGAACACAAAAATTAGTCACAATATTTTCTTTTAAGGGCTATAACTTTTTTTCCTTCAATTTGAACAAAAAAAATAACACGTTTTTTTAGAGGGTTTCATAGCGAAAAATCTGTCACGCTGGGCGCTGTAAAACCCTTCGTAGGGAATGAAATTAAATAAAAATGAATGAAAATTATTCGTTATGAAACCCTCTAAAAAAACTTATTTGTTTTTGTTCAAATTGAAGGAAAAAAAGTTATAGCCCTTAAAAGAAAATATTGTGACTAATTTTTGTGTTCTAAGGCTTATATATTAAGATGAAAAAATGTTCGTTAGTTAATTCATAACTCACGAATGCCTCAACAGATTTCTTTGTTTTTTTTTTGATATTTTTTGCAGTAGTCTGTGGAAGGTTTATAGCCAAAAAGTCGGTAGAATTATAAAAGAAAGTTATTAAATCGCGATAAACGTACTGACCTGAAGGCGTTGATTTATGCCGAGGATTTGTGCCTGATAATGTGCGGTAAAATATTGCAAGAATTAGGAATGCCAGCGCCGAATCGCTCAATGCACGATGTGTTCAATCGAGAATTTGAACGAGAACAGCAATACGATCAATATGCTTTGAGTCAATCAGTACGAACAAAGGTCCCACTTTTGAATCAGCAGCAGAAAACCAATTTTGATGATAGCAGTCAACAACGGATACGGAGGAATATTTTTCCTTGATGCACCTGGTGGAATTGGAAAATGTTCCTAATTTCATTGATTTTAGCTTCGATTCGCGCACAAGGTCAAATAGCGCTCATCGGGAATCGCTGCCACATTGTTAAAAGGAGGACAAACAGCCCATTCAGCCCTCAAACTGCCGCTGAATTTGCGATAGATGAACCGACGTGCAACATTGCTAGAAAATCAGCAATGGCAAAAGTACTACAAAATTGCAAAATAATCATTTGAAATGAGTGTACGATGGCGCCCAAACGGGCATTGGAGGCACTCGATCGAACGTTGAAAGATTTGCGCAATAATCAGAACCGCTTTGGAGGTACGATGATTCGCTGGCCGGCGATTTTAGGAAAACGCTCCCAGTCATTCCAAGATCAACAGCTGCTGATGAAATAACGGTTTGCTTAAAGTCATCGAATTTGTGGTTATAAAGGGCGAACACCGGCCGCTTGGCTTTTTAAGGGGCATATGATGGCCGTAGAGTTTTTAACCATTTTTAATGGGAGCACATACGGCCTTACGACGGCCAAATTTGACCAAAAGATTTAAAAGGCCAAGTACTGAGCTGTAGAAACGAGCATTCGACGGGAAATTTGAGCCAAAAAAAGAATCTGCACCAAATGTATTGTTGAATGTGTTTTATGGGAACTTCATCATATTCGTTATGTACAATGGTTCTTTCGATTTATCCTACTTAAAGATATCGATGCACAAGAGAAACGAGCTCGCCAGTCGTCGGATTGTTGTACGTGAAGTGTGTGGTGCGTGTTGATTTATATTTTAGTGGGAAATTTTGTTATTTAACAGCTTGAAAAAAAAACACAACCGAAAAAAAATCAAACATTTAATTGCAGTGAAATATATTTTCTTATAGGAGGGCGAATATCCACGTTGCTGCCACTGTACCACCGTCGTATACTCGTAATAGCAACCATACGGCCGCCGTACCACCATCGTATGACCGTTATTGGAACTGTAAGGCCGTTGTTTCACCGTCAATCGCCCCCTGTATGGCCGTACTGTCCTGCAACGAGCCTTCTGTTATCCGCCAGATGGCCGAGGACTATATTTTTAATCACAGTCGGCATTTGCCCGTTCTAAGGCCATCATTTATTTTCACTCGGGTGGCGTTACAAAATGACGAATCGGCAAAAGACTTTTCAACACAATTATTAGATATTGGCAATGGAAAAACTCCGGTTGACGCTTCCACTGGCCTCATTTCCTTTCCTTTTTTGTCAATTCACAACGTGGGAAGAAGAATTGACCACGAAAGTGTTCGCGAATATTGGTGCAAATTACAAAAACCATATTTGGTTGAGCGAACGAGCTATTTTGGTAGCGAAAAAAAAACCTACTTCAAAAAAAAACCAATACCGTGATGCACAAAAAAGGATGAAATAATTGTTGGTAGTACTTTACAATACTAATCCAATCAGAATGGATTTAGAAAGAAGAATCACTTTTGAAAAAATATTTTTGTAATTCTTTACAACATTAATCCAATCAGAATGGATCTAGAAAGAAGAATCACTTTTGAAGACGTGCATAAGTGCATAAGGTTAACAAAGAAATGAAAACAATTTTCGAAGCAAGATTAGTGCAATGAAAGTCAACCTGGCCCGTCTTCAAAAGTGATTCTTCTTTCTAAATCCATTCTGATTGGATTAGTATTGTAAAGAACTAGCAACAATTATTTCACCCTTTTTTGTGCATCACGGTATTGGTTTTTTTTTTAGTTGGTTTTTTGTATGGAGAGGTCGATTGAAACAACTTAAGTGCTACCACCCCTGATTCCAAGAATACCACTGATTCCAAGATTTGCCGTTTCAATTTAAGCGTGTCCAGTTTCCTGTTCGCCTTGCATTTGCGTTGCGATGAAGGCATTGCTTAATTTTTGTAAATGTTTGTAATATTCCTATGAAAAGTTGAATTTTGAAGATTTGGATTAATTTTAAATGTTTTAATGTTGGGTGCAGCGAGGCGCCAACTGAGATACGGCTGAACTCGTTTTTTCCGACAAATGTCAGTTTTTTCGAGAACTACATATGATTCCGTTTTAGAGTCTCCGCGACGTTTCTCTCTACAAGCGCCAACCATGATCAGGCCCATTAATGGAAACGCCCAAGCCCGTCGCAGTTTACACCTACCCAGGTAGAAAACCCAATATTCAGCCGACTTTGCAAAATTTGCGACGTCGGATCAACATTGGTCAGACGACGTCGGTGAACAACATTCTGCCAACGTTGAATTTTTCGCGTATACGAGGTTGAATCAATGTTGGCGATTGGACGTTGACAGCCAACGTTGGGCGAACGTTAATACAACGATGGTGGATGACGTCGGTGAACAACATTCTGTCAAATGTTCAATTTTTTGCGCACACAAGGTTGAACCAATGTTCGCGATCGGACTTTTCAGCCATTCGTTATTGGCAAAAGTGATTCCTATCGTATTGCGACTTACTTATAATATATACTTATTATATGATTCCGTTCATGAAACGTAATGTGTAAGATTCAAGCTATAATTTATTTTAATATATAAATCTATCTATATATATAAAATTCGATGTATGTGTGTATGTATGTATGTTCCCTAATAACTCCTAAACCATTCAACCGATCGCCACAAAAATTTAACCACATATTACTTACATCAAGGGGGTGGTTTTAGCATCGATGCCTACTTTCAAAAATCACTCCTAGGGGGCGCTGTCTTAGAGAGCTTTAAAAAGCATAATAATATACGTTCTACCAGGGGGGGAATGTATATATGTATATATAGAGGTTTCTGGGTACGAGAAAGCGATTGGTGATGTCCATTACTTTCGCAAAGATGGCGGTTCCGTTATGGCGGCCGAATTTTGCAATTGTGTTCCCCGACCCCCCGCATGGGTTTCAAATGAAAGGGTATGACAAATATAATATTATTAGCTGTGTGGCGTCATTCCAAATTCAAAATGGCCGCTTACACAAAATGGCGGATTACCTTTTTCTATGCAAGCCATCCGGTATGGGTATCAAATCAAAAGGTATGACAAGTAGAATACTATTAGCTGTGCGGCGTCATTCCAAATGCAAAATGGCGGCCAGCACAAAATTACAGTTTACATTTTTCTTTACAACACCCGGGGCCCGCCCTCGGTATGGGTATCAAATGAAAGTGTATGACGAGTATAGTAGATACAGTAAGCTGCGTGACGTCATTTTAAATCTAATATGGTGGTCACCGCAAAATGGCAGAAGACACATAATAGTCTAAAATGTAGAAAACAAAAATATACACTTTTAAATTAAAATGAACTAAGAAATCGAGCGAAGTTCTGCACAGGGCGTCTACTCCCCCCCCCCCCCGCCGGCATAGCAAAATCCAAGTCAGGGGGTGGTTTTTATTGTCTCGATTAAAATGTCAGATCCCTAATTGTTTCACATTTTGTTATTTGGAATCAAAAATACCAAAAAATTGCCTTTTTCAAACTCTCCTACTGTATATTCACCTGATTACTACTATTGGCTTATGGGTGCAGCATAGGCGCACCGGGTTCCAGCTGGTAATAAATAAATACGATAATAACAGCATTGTTTATGCTTTTACAATTTTTAAACGAAGTTCCACGTTGGCTGTCGACATTTATATGACAACTGTAGGCTTCATACGTGTGACAAAGGCACCTGACGTCTGGCTGATGTTGGCATTTAGTATCAGGTAGTACGTATACATGCGAAATTGAAGCCGGATTCAAGCCAGCTTGGATCTTAGAAAAATCCATGTATACACAGATCGAATTCAAATAGGATCGAGCGGAAATCGATGAAAAAGCGAAACAGCAGTAAAACGATACGAAAGTTAGAAATTGTAGGTTATGTCCATTGCTTTTCGATTACGTTTGAATCCATTTAAGCTTCAATTACTCGATCCAACGATGTCAAATAGGCAGATTCTCACTTTCAATCTTTCGATCTCTGGATCGTTCAATTTGGTCATGTATACCTACGTGGTAAGGGTAACGCTGGTATACAATACGGGATCAATGTTGGCATGCAATAGGGAACCAACGTTGGCATACGATAAGGGTTCAACGTTGGCATCAGGGCCGGATTAAGGATGGCGGGGGCCCCTGGGCACGAGTTTGGTGGGGGCCCCTATGATAGGGGCTCGTCTTATATTTGATTTAATAGAAGGTCAAACGTTAAATGAATTTCAAAGAGACATTCAACCCAAAGTTGACGAATTTTCGAGAACAATGGAAAAAATATTTTATTGCATTATTGCATACTCTTAAGTCTCCTCTTTCTTGTAGTGCAGTCAGATTTTACATATTCGAATTGGAAATAATTTAATTTTTCATTTTAGTATGCTTTTCACGGCGTAAAAATGCTACCTCGAAAGCAGAAAAAGTGTGCATCGAAGCCTATTACGGAGCAACTGAGAGAGAAAATATATTTTTTACTATATTATACACATGTATCAATGCATCTTACAACGGCATTTTCCGAACTTTTCTCGTCGCGAAAACGTCGATTACATCATCGAAATTCAAAGTTCTTAAAATCTCGCTATTACTGCTCAAATGCGCGAGACCATTGAGGCCTTGTTGGGTCATTGCCGTCCGCAATCTGCTTTTAACTAATTTCAATTTTGAAAAAGATCTTTCAGCTGAGCAGTTTGTAATCATTAACACAAGATACATTTTCAAAACCGTTTCAACATTTGGAAAAGCATCCTGCAGCTGTTTTTCAATTATTATAGAATACAACAAATGTTGTACATTTCCAGCAAACTGTCTGTAAAACGCTGCATATTGTACAAGCTCGACCCCAAGGTTGTCGTCGACATCGTGCTTGTTCGTGCAACTGATCGGACTCCAAATGCTCGAGTTCAGCCAGAAATGCGAAGCGCGTAGACACCAGTTCCTACGCCGTTAGCCGTTGATCCAACGATGTCAAAAACATGTCAATAACGAGGAGGTTTTTTCTACGAAACATTTTCGAGATGGTGACAGGTTCACTTCTGGTGCATGTCCGTAATTCAATGAGCCAAATTACACGGCCTATCACTTTCCCAGACTCACTTTCCAATATTTCCAATAAACCGGTTTTTTAGGCAAGGGGGCGCAGGGAAGTGTTTGTGTTGAGCCTCACTTGTAAATCCATAAATGTTTTCGGTCTCACAGCAAATTACACTAACACAAGCATAATTTTGTTCTCTGGTGCTGCGAAAAATATGAGAATTTTTGTTGCTATGTACACAACCACATAGACAATACAATCGTTACACGGAAAAGAGGCTGAAAATTAGGTGCATCGTGTAATACTCAAATTATACACAGTCAGGTTTGACGTGAGTCCCAAGTGAATGGCCGTGTAATTTCACTCAATGGGATTAAGCGAAGATTTCGGTGCCGTATCCTGGAGGTCTCATATTCTGATTTTCCGGCTCGTTCTCTTCCTGCTTCTTCGTAGTGTTCAAAGTTGTCGCGTTCCTTCTCAATGAACACTGTCAGCGACTTCTGAGCTGAAGCAATTTGCTCGTCGCGTTAACTCTGTTCAAAATGACGCTCCAGAAGACGGCATAGATGCCAGTTTCCAATTTGCATATTTGCTTATGCAAACCATGACATTCGAGTCGGGTTTTCGAATGTTGCTCATCATCTTCGGACATTAACAACAGTGTTCGTTTTATTTCAGAATATCCAAGAACCATAGCTCTGCACGACAAGACCAACGAGTAGCATTAACTCGAGAAAGGACGTTTATATGACGTTTCTTGTGCCGGAATGAGATGCATGCAGTTCCTCTGTAAGTTTCTTGTAACGACTCGTAGAGCTTGTGAAAAACACGTAGACTTCTTCTAAAAAGTTGAAAAACCGTATTCCTGCAACACAACATTCTGCAGCATCTTTGCTGACGAGGTTCAGTGAATGTGCAGCACAAGGAATATCATAAGCCAATTCGTTGTCTATATTAACAAAATCGTCTTATAATTTTTGTTATAAGCCAAAAAAATTTTTTCACTTGCTATTTGGTGGGGGCCCCCAGTTGGTGGAGGCCCCTGGGCCATGGCCCTCTTGGCCCACCCTTTAGTCCGGCCCTGGTTGGCATACGATAACGGTTCAACGTTGGCATACGATAACGGTTCAACGTTGCCAAAAGATGTTGGCGTTGCGTCACATCCCACAGTTGACCCATAGTTGGCGCGACGTTGTCGAACAACGTTGTTACGACTTTGCCAACGTCGTCCCGATAGTAATTTTCTACCTGGGTATTAGAGGTGCCATCGACCAAATAAAATAAGTCGCAGTGCCCGCTAAGACGCTTTCTTGAAGAATGAATAGTTTACACCAAATCCTACAACAGTCCTTGTCCTATTTCTTACCTTTGATCCAGCACCGTATTCCGTCGATGTTGATTCCTCTCTTGGCAACTCTGATCACTGCCTATTAAGTGTTAGTTTCCCATATCCACCGCATGCCCCAATCATTACAGCTTCGAGAAGAATTGTATGGCACTAAGGAAAACCAACTGGCTGAGGCTTATTCGCTTCTTCCAAGGACACTGACTGGACTGGGATCCGTTTTACACAAACATGAAAAAAATGGACAAAAATTGCTTTTCGTTTTGATATTTTAATGTGAAAGATGAGTGACGATCTCGTCATACGAATACTGCCAAAGCTGATGAAATTCATGGAAAAGTGCAGCAGGTTAGGCATGTCAGCAGTGTCGATATTGGGAGGAAGCCAGGCAAAAAAAGCTCGATGTACGAAAATCAGGTCACACACGACAATCGGAAGCATAAAAGATCGTGGATAAAGTTTGGTGAGTCGTTATAAGCATTCGCAAAGCCAGGATTAACGTCAAAAAGTTGATCTTGTAGTGCGACTGGAAGGGAATCGTCCACTATGAGTACGGTGACCATTATTTCCAGCGAAAAAATAAGGACATTTAGTAAAGTAATAAAAGTTATAAGTCGTATTAGGTAATGCCTCGGGTCAAGGTCCACTATGGGTGTTGACCGTCGCGACTCGAGCCAGGTCACCTGAACCAGGATGACAGGATAGTATGCGCGGCAGTGACCACCTGGAAGGAGGTAACTTTTCATCTCTGATGAGGACCAGGTCACTCTCCGTATAATTTTCTCCCGGTGTTCTTTACTTCACTCTCTGCTGTAGTGATGTGAGGTATTCTGACTTTCATCGGCGCCAAAAACATGCTTTGCGTGTACCAACTCGACTTCCAACTCGACTTAACTTCGTCTCGGGAACATCTACATCAGGTAAGGTGGTAGGCGTTGCTCCAATAAGGAAATGGCCTGGCGTCATTCGGGTCAGACGACAAAGCGCTGTAAGGACGGGAATTTACGATAGTCTCCACTTGACATAAATAGTGTGTTCATCTCCTCGAAGCTCATAATAGTTTCTCCAAGAACAAGTCACAGATGCCATTTCACGGCCTTCATACTAGCTTCCCAGTGGCCCCCGAAGCGGGGAGCTGCTGGTGGAATAAACTGCCAAGTGATCTGATTCTGGGAAAGGAATTATAAAGTTAGTGGATTAGTTGTACAGGCAGAAATATGGTCATGCAATTCTTTGAGATATTTCTTCACACCGACAAACCCGTGCCATTGTCAGAAATGTGAGATGGTATTCCACGTCGTGAAATGAAGCGATGTGCGATAAATGCCTCAGTACTGAGACTGGTAACCAGTTCATTATGGATTGCCGTGACTGCCATACAAATGAATAGGGCAATGTATGCTTTGAAAGGTCGAACTCCTCAGCCAGTGCGATGAATCAAGTTGATGGAACCCGCGTAGTCCACGCCCACTTTGGAAAAAGGACGAGCAATGTTCACTCTTGGAGCCGGAAGATTACCCATATATTGTGGGACTTTGGGTGCACGATGGCGAAGACAAGGTTATGCATTCGTAAGTTACCTTCGCATTCCTAGCGCTGTCGCAACAGTCCTGACAGCAAGGTTGCTCTTGGGTGTGGATGTATTCCATGCATCTCCCGCACCAACATTGTCACTACTGGGTGATGTTTTGGCAACACTACGGGATGACTGGTGTTGAAACTGACGTCTGTGTTTCTTATTCGGCCGCCAACACGAATCAGGCCCTTGTTGTCTAAGAATGGGGTGAGGCTGAAGATCTTGCTTTTTAGTTTAACAATTCCCTTGGATGTCAAGTCTTGAAGCTTCTTTGAACGCTGGACTTTGTACACATTTAAGGCACTTGAGATTTGCATCCGTTATTTCACTCGCTGACAAGTGCTCCAGATTTCTATTGCCCGTTAAAGACTTGCAGTTGGAGCAGAATCGATAGCAATATGCAAGCACGCGAATGAACGTGGAGATTCGGCTAGCCATATCAGTAACGACTCTTGTTTTTGCAGCAACGATTCGCACTATGACATTTACTTCTGCATCGATGGATCGACTATACAAAACTGCCCAGGATTGATAAAAGACCTCTTTGTACCGTAGGACATTTAGAGATATTCCGGAAGTGGTCCCATCCAAAACTATCCGAATTTTAGGAATTGTAGTGTTACCAGGCAGTTTTGAATAATTATAATTTATAGCATAGTTGTAATTGTAATGATGTATAAATTGGGTTTTAGAGAAAACTTTATAATGATGTAAAAAAGAACAAAAAAGGACAGTTTTGAAAAACAAGGACAATTTCCTGTTTAGTTCTTGGAAAAAATCAGAAAGGACGTTGTGTCAAAAAAAGGACTGTCCTCTTAAAATAAGGACGAGTGGTCACCGTAACTATGAGACACTTCCAGTTGGTCAGACGATTTGTTCTTAATCCAACGGTGGACAACCGGAAAGATTACGTCGGCCAATTGATCATGACTTTACCTAGAAAATGACGAAACATTGGCGATAATAATGGAGCATAAATTTGGTTTTAATATATTCATTCTCGCACTATAAGAAAATCAGTCGAATTTCGCTAAACAGCGCCACGTATTTAATTACTTCCTTTCGAATAAATGTTTTCATTTTCCAATTCCAGTCTCAAGCCGACTTCGCGCCACATTTAGCCGAATTACCGTCAAAAATTATTAAATTGCTTCTGATTTTGAAAGTTCACAAAATATAGATTTCCAACCCTCGGGAAATGCAAACCTCTCAAAGGAATACAATAACCTTCAGTGAAGAAGGATTTTTCTACTTCAAAGGGAATTGCAAATGTTTGTCTTTCTACATCCACCCTCCACGTTCCCCTACTGCTCTGCCGCTATTATTGTTGTTGTTTTTCCCTTAGATTAATGTCATTGTTATCAGTCTCCGTTCGGAAATTCTTTAAAATTTATGTCGCTTTTCAGTTTCTTATTTTACATCCCTGAGGCTCATTAATAATATTTTGTTTAGAGAAGATCCTTTAGGCTTCGCTTTTTTATTTCAGAGATATTTGATGGTTGATGATTACCAGCGATGGTGGAAGTGGTGGTGGAAGCGGACTTCCTTCCCTAAAGGCATTTCTTTTGCCTTAATACAGGTATCATTCAAGCTTTTTGTAATTTATAAAAAAAAGAGAGATTTTAGTGCAATATTGTGAGGTACCGTTTCTGGAAAGGGGTTTTTGCCGACTTTCAATCTTTATTGAATGTGAGTTGTGTACAATTGGAAAGGAAAAACAGGAGAATGAAGGACAAAAGAAGGGAAAATAAGCAGAATTTGAATCAATATAAATTACAATTCGTTTCCCATTGCTCTTTATGTAATTTATTCTTGAATGTATTATTCGAAAATTTCGTTTATATGTGGTAGAAGCTCTAATTACCCAGTGCGAAAAATTGGGAGCGCTGTTCAGGGGAGCTTACTTTGAGCGCTGCTAAATATGCTCCCGTGGGAGTATTACCGGAGCTTTCATAAATTTTATAGAACGAAGAAAATGAGCGATTATCTTGATGACCTTAAAAAGTGGCATTAGCATTCTCAATGTACCGGCTCTCGTTCGATACGAAGGAGAAGCAGCTTTAAAAGTGGTTAGAATTTAGTTGGGGGACTGCTTTGATAAAACCACACTCGCGCTTGGAAAGGAAAAGACAATAGCAAAAGATAAACAAAATAAAAGTTTCTCGATATTTTTTATTAAAAAGCTTTTTTATAATGCTCCTAGAACGCTTTTGAAGGAGCATAAAAACGTATGCTCCCCTGCAATGACATGCAATGTTAAAAAGTATATGGAACTGGAGCGTAACGGGAGCGCTGTAAGCTTTTAAAGGAGTGCTCAAACAGCGCAATTGGAGCCCTCCATTTCCCGCTGGGTAAAAAATCATTAAGACTAGAAAGAATTTCAAGTCACTTCATCAGTTTCTGCAGCAAGCTAATAGTATCAACCCAGCGGGAAATGGAGGGCTCCAATAGCGCTGTTTGAGCACTCCTTAAAAAGCTTACAGCGCTCCCGTTTGGCTCCAGTTCCATATACTTTTTAACATTGCATGTCATTTACTACGTTTATAAGCGGAGTTTTCCTCCGGATGGAAGTTTCGATCCGGAGTGAAACACCGCTTATAAACGGGGAGTGAAAATCCAGAACTTGGATTTCCGATGCCTTAGAAAAAGCCGGAGTGAAACTTCGCTCCCGGTTTATGTTGTGCTTATAAACGCTGACTGGGAGTGAGATTACAGGAGCATGATTTTTTATTTTTTTCCGAAGGGGGACAACTTACAAAAGAAGAAGCTTGGTGTTTTATTTTGTTTCAATAGTTTTTTTTCTTTACTTATAGGTTTTTTTAAATACATTAAAGTAAACATTGGGTTTACATTTATGTTTGTTGTCATTTTAAATTTGAGTTCGGTGCTGTCATCTCAAACCAGAAAGTATTTTGGATTTTCACTCCCATTGCTTATAAACGCATCGGGAGTTTCTCTATGGATTGAAGATCCGGGAGTGAAACTCCGCTTATAAACGTGGTAATTGCAAGGGAGCATACGTTTTTATGCTCCTTCAAAAGCGTTCTAGGAGCATTATAAAAAAGCTTTTTAATAAAGAATTTTCATGGACGCCTGTGGATATGTGATCCGGGCATCGAAAAGCTTTTATTTTGTTTATCTTTTGAAATTGCTTTTTCCTTTCCAAGCGCGAGTGTGATTTTACCAAAACAGGCCCCCAACTAAATTCTAACCACTTTTAGCTAGTCTTTCGTTTCGAATGAGAGCCGGTCCATTGAGTATGCTAATGCCACCTTTTATGGTCATCAAGATAATGGCTCATTTTCTTCGTTCTATAAAATTTATGAAAGCTCCGGTAATGCTCCCTCGGGAGCATATTTAACAGCGCTTAAAGTAAGCTCCTCTGAACAGCGCTCCAAATTTTTCCCACTGGGAAGCTCAAATTCATCTATCATACAAGTTCAACTTCAGTCCAGCATTCGTCTTATGTAGTTGACTAAAAACTGATATCACTGTGATATCACTTAAATTTCAAAGTTTTTCTTTTCTAGAACATAGATCCTGGGTTTGTCAATTTTACTCTAAAGTACTCGCAAAATAGGGGTGTTTTCAATGATGCAAGTTGGTGCGCAATTGACTTATTCAGCAATGGAAGTGTGTTGCTGAATAAGTCAATTGCGCACTCAACCTGCAACATTGAAAACACCCTAAGTTTTAGCCCCTTTTGGTACACTGCAACGGCTTGTTAGAACCAGGGTCGCAACAAAGTTGGTCCAGGGGATGGATCCAGTCCTGGCCTCTGGCAACTATTCTCTCCACCGGGCTCGATTCTGAGCCGATGTCATGTAGTTTGGCATTGCTAAGCTCTAAGCGTCCTACACTACGCCATCTTTCCAGCGGAGGTTGTGTCTTACCGCAGAGAACTTCCGAGCAGGCTCAGCTTCACTTATACGAGCTAGATGCCCTGCCCACCGGACCCTACCGAGCTTTATTTTCTTTACAACATGTATGTCGCGACAGCCCTCGTAGATCTCGTCATTGTAGAGTCTCCGGAATCGTCCTTCTGCACATAAGGGTCCAACAACTCTCCGAAGTGTTTTCCTCTCGAACACGGCTAAAAAATTAGAGTGCTTTCTGCTACGCACCCACGTCTCGGATGCATGTGTCTTATGTTCTCTTTTAACAGCAGTGCATGTATTTCTGGTTCCATGCTATTGTCGGCTGCTACTATTGACTCAAGTTATGTAGGTAAATGATTTCACTACTTTAAACTCGTGTTCCTCTACCTCGTTTGCGAGGCCAATGGTTCTTGCAGACGAGGCCAATATGTAGAAGGTGGGAGAGGCGAAGGACCGTGGTGCTGCTGGGATTCGAACCCGGGACCTCTGGGATGGTAGCCAGGCCCCTTAGTGGCCTTCCACAACGCAGCCTGCCTAGCCTAGCCCTGCACCTAGCAAGAGCAAAATTTGACGATCGCACACTAAACTTATATTGTGTTATGTGCAGCGCTAGGCTAGGCAGGCTGCGTTGTGGCCGTGCACTTACTACCTAGACTACCGAGGCCCCTGGTTTATTGTTCTTTGCCATTGGGCTGGACTCCCACGACTGTAGAGATGGAGTCCATCACCCACGCGCGAGCTACGTCCCCGACTGCACCTTAAATAAATACAACATATCGTCGGTACAATAGTAAACTAGTCAATCTGAAAATTTCTTATTTTTGGGGAGACGCAAAACAAAATATAATTAATGACTGAAAATCAGGCTTTTTTCCGTAAATATTCAAATAAATCAGTTGTATTAGGCTTGGACTATGGTCTTTTGGATCACACTTTAAATAATCACAATATAAATCAAAATAAAACAAAAATTTCTCTAGTTAAGTCAAAAATTCCAAAATGTCAGATAGGTTAGTTTACCATTGGACCGACGATATGTATAAATATAACATATATACAAACACACAACTCATTTATAAAATTCTTTAAATTAAAACTTTCAGTTCTTTTACCATTTTCTATTTGTCACGATATTTTGCTTACTGTGCTATTCCCACAAAAATTGTAACCTAATGCTTTTGTTTTCCTCCATAATGGTAAAATTTCATGTCTGGATTATTTCCGTTAATAGCTGTAAAGTCAATTTTCTAAAATAAAGATTTTAGTCTAGTACGGAGACTTAAACTGTTAAATTCAAGGTAAGAAAGTTTTGAAGTTGGAATTTTTTATTTTTTATGTTTGGTTGATCAAAGTACAAATCATTTCTACTCTTTCAGGAGCGTGAACTTTCTACCAGAAAGAGAAAACTCATTTGGGATTTATATTTTTGTTGCCCCCCCCCGTAATTGTTGCGCCGATGGGCAGGACTACGGCAGCTTGCGCCAAAAGATTTTCTTACAAATTGCATACGATTCGCTCTATTTGTAATTTTTCTCATTTTGCCAAACAACTAATGGGGCCCATCCACGGGCCAACCAGTTGTCCAAACTGAGTTGGGTAAAGCGTTGATGTTTTGCCACAAACGCTTCAACAGAACTGATACTTTTTCTGTCAATTTGATATTTTAGAGGCAATTTGCAAGTTCAATGAAATTGTAGAAAACCCGCGATTAAGTTTTAACATAATGATTTTTTATATTAATTATAAATTTATTAATTATTAATATAAATATTTATATGTTTTAAAAATAAAACTAAATTCTAAAAATATAAATTGTGAAACTAATTTAATATTATGTGAACTTTCATAATTTAAATTAAAAATAACGCAAAAAAATGAAAATATAAACTTGTAAAAAAATACATAAGCAGTCATGGGGACTACCGACAGAAGTAAAAACTTAAAACTATGAAATAACAGGGCAATTTTCAAATTAATTGTAGTACATACATATAAACAATTAAAATTTAATAATTTGTAAATTAAATTTCAATATTTGTACTTACAAAATTTTCAATGAACTTAATTTTCAATCATTTCATTATATTCTAAAAAGGATACAATAGGCTTATGGTAACTGAAGCAAGAAAAAAAAGGTTTGACTGGAAGTTAGGTAAAGACCGCAACGATCGTGGTTTTATTTTTTGTAGTATACTGAGTTTTCGATCATTGGATATAGTCAAACCTAATATTTCCTTAAAAAATTCAATTAATGGTAAATTTTTATCATCTGAAAAGTTTATATTGAAGTCTCCACTTAATATCATAGGTACATCGTCAAATTTTTCGCTAATTCTTTTTTCGAGTATTTCAGAACCTTCTTTTCAAATCATCAAATTTTCGAATAAAAATTGTTTTTGTTGATTTCTGTATTTTCCTTCTTTCATATGAACCGTAATGCTATGATCGTCATCTATATATCTTGGAAATGAACGTACCATTGTATTACTTCTATTGGAACATTTATCACCTGCCCATAGATTGCAAATTGACCATGAATATGTCGAAGTCTTCGAATTTGCAGGAATGGAATTCTCGGATATATAAATCTTTCTGTTACCAAATCTAATGGAAAATTGGTAAGGTTTTTCGGAAATGGAGGATATTTAAATCCATTATATTCCGAAAGCGGTGGAACACGATTCCTATTAATTATTGTTTAGCAAGTTGAGCATATTTTCAACTCTGCTACAATGTGGATCATAAGATGTTTGTGCAAACTAGTTCAGATATACATAATGTAGCTAACTTCTATCAACGTTCTCCAGAAACGTTTTAAATTATTATGGTAAAAGAAAAGGAGTATGGAGCATTCCATTTCGGAGGTTCGCGTCAACAGATAAGTCTGCATACGGTTGTAACTTACACAAAAGAAGAGGCATTAAATGAAGTAAAGACTACAAAATTTGTTACATTCGGCTACATGGGCTTACAGCCAATTTTGAACAGCTTGCCACCCGAAGTGGAAATCCTGCATTTTTGGAGCGATGGACCCGTGACACAATACCGCAACAAATATATGATTTACTTTCTTGTCACTCATTTGACAGAATTTTACCCAAACCTAATTCACTTTACTTGGAATTTTCATGAAGCCGGACACGGTCTGGGGCTACTGACGGTGTCTGTCCTGTCTGTAATAGATCAGCAGACCGATTGGTGGCTAGTGGCAGTGACATAGCATCTCTGAGCGAATTATCAGATGCTATCCAGAAAAACCATCCTAGCATCAATGTTCTACAAATATCCTAGAGAAAGACGCCTTGCTTGTTAGTGCCAAAGAACCCGTAAAGACGTCCATGAGGTGTCAGGGAACATTGAGGATCCAAAAAAATTAAAAAGTCAAAGTCTCTCCCCTGGGCAAAACAGAATCTATTCTGATCTTGATGTCTCTACCATGCACGATGTCTTTACCCTGGCCTTCTAAAAAGTAACTAAATATGCATAAAGTTACTTGCCCTTACGTGAATGTGTACATAAAAGGGACTAAGATCGTAATATATGTGATTAATCAAGGACTTCCAACTTTTCCACTTGGTCGCATCCTATATGGGCTCAAAACCTCTTATCGTAGAATGACCAACATATCTGAAAAGATGATAAAATATAATCTGAAAAGATGAATACAATTTACCAATAATTGACTTTAAATGTTCTTGACAGTTCTAAATATTTAAAAACGTGTCAATTCGTTCGTGACTTCTCTGGGATATTAGTAGGCTTAAAAGTGAATGGATTTATACAGATCTACTGTGAAAATTATCATATCGGTGACGGTGACGCGAAAACATAAGTTTTCCCCCTAATAAAAAATCGCTCAACGCGCCTAAAGAAGTTTTCACTTCAAAAATATATACTTCGAATTCAGGCTTACTTCATTCAAGTAGTTTGTCAAACTGCAATACACACAGCGCGTCTAGTTGCCCAAATTCTTGGCCCGCCGCATAAAATTAAAAGATTTTGATTTATCCTGTCACATCAGTTTGCCGACTGCCCCACACGCTTCGACTCAGCGACAACACAACTGAGTTTGGGCAACTGGTTGGCCCGTGGATGGGCCCCATTAGGTCCTTATAGTCCAGTCAGAATAGATTTTTGACTGAAGACAGTTCGGAAGCTGCTGAAAATTGGTACACACCTTAAAAACATCATTACAAATAAAATATAGTTTAAAAAAACTAACAAATACGCTTTTATTTTAAAATGAACTAAAAAGTAAAAAATAATTTTGAATGTTAAGTTTTTATTGCTCCAGCCAGTATAAGAAAACAACCTACCTTTCGAAATGTAAAAAAGCGTGGGGCTCTCTATATTCTTATTTTATTAACACCGGAACTTTTAGCTAGCGCCCCACGCTTTTTTAGATTTCGAAAGGTAGGTTGTTTTCTTATACTGGCTGGAGCAATAAAAACTTTACATTCAAAATTATTTTTTACTTTTTAGTTCATTTTAAAATAAAAGCGTATTTTTTAGTTTTTTTAAACTATATTTTTTATTTTCTATTTTTTAGTCTATTATATGTATGTGTTCGGATTTTGTAGTGACCGCCATATTAGATTTAAAACGACATCACAAAGCTTACTATACTATACTCGTCATACACTTTCATTTGATACCCATACCGAGTGGGTTGTAAAGAAAAAGGTAAACCGCCATTTTGTGGTGGCCGCCATTTTGAATTTGGAAAGACGCCCCACAGCAAAAAGTATTCTATTATCACATCCTTTTATTTGATACTCATACCGAGTGGGTTGTAAAGAAAAAGATGATCCGCCATTTTGTATTGGCCGCCATTTTGAATTTGGAATGATGCCACACAGATAATAGTATTCTAATTGTCACACCCTTTCATTTGATACCCATATCGAGTGGGCTGTAAAGAAAAAGGTAGTCCGCCATTTTGTTTGCCGCCATTTTGAATTTGGAATGACGCCATACAGCTAATTGTATTCTACCTGTCATGCCGTTTTATTTGATACCCATGTCGGGGGGTCGGGGAACACAATAGCAAAAATCGACCGCCATCTTGGAACCGCCATCTTGATTTGCTTACAAAATGGTCAGATTGCATTGTCACGCGAACTATGCATATGTGCAAAATTTGAAGTTGATCGGTTATATATAAGTGGGTCAAAATCAAGTTGCAAGATTTGTTTACATAGAACATACACAGGGCTGGACTGAGAATGAATTTAGGACCGGGAAATTCAAAAATGTCGGCCCATTTCCATACATTTTATTTTAACAATCAAGTAAAGTTCTTTTTTGTTTTCAAAAGTTTTTCTTTAAGCATAATTATGAGAAAATCTATGTGCATGTGTAGGTCTGTTTGTGCGTACGACCGTAGTAATTTTTTCCTGCACGATATTGGGCGAACCAAAAAAGATATCGTCTTCGTTGAGGTGCCGATCGAAGCGTATTAACTAAAGCATGATCTAAAATGATTTTCATAAAATTCGGTTGAGCCGTTTTTTTGTTTAAACGACGTACGTGATTTTTGTACCCGCACGATATCGCGCAAAACCAAAAATGATATCGGTTTCGTTACGATGCCGATCAAAGCACATTAACGAAAACGTGCTTTGGAAAAAAATTCATAACATTCAGTCAAGCCGTTTTTTGAAAAGACTTCGGGTAAGAGCCACAAGCACCATCTAATAAACTCGATGGAATGAAACCGGTTCTAAATGAAATTAATTTCCGATAGCTTCCCCATAAAACGTCACTTGTCAACAAAATCCGAGCATTCTTTAAAACCCGTGCAAAAATTACGTTACCCTTTTCCAACATCACTATTTTTTTCAATCCTTAGATCACCACTTTTTGGACGGGGAACTGTTTTCCACGTCCTTCATTTACTGAAAAATAAATTGGGCTTTTCGGTCAAGTCTGACGATTCTTTTATCGTTCTTTGAACCTATTATCGTTATTTGAACTAGCTTCTCTCAGGATTACTTAGGCACCAGTTTTGGTACTACCAACCCTACCAACTTCCAAAGTTAAAATTTTGGGTTTTTTTAACTACAATTTCAACTTTCACTTCTTTTTTCTCTCCAAAAATTACGTAGTTAACCTATACCTGTTTTTCCAAAATTAGATAGCTTGGAATATTTTTTATGAATAATGTCCGGACAATTTTTATACTACGCATTTAAAAGTTCTTGTTTTTTAATTTTTTTTTCTCCCAACCTCTTCGTCGTTTCGTTGACATTTTGAATTTTTTAGATTATTTTTAAATTCCACACAATCCTTATTAAATAACGGTCTTCAACAAACTAATTGGCAATTTCGTAGGAGACCGCGAGATTTGTGTTCTTTAAAGAAATTGTGATATGCTTGAAATTTGAATTTTTTTTATTTTTTCGTGGTAAAATTTTATTTTTTTCAAGAAAAAATTATTTAGAGGAAACATTTTTGATTTAACATTCGGCACGGCCCACCGGGAAACTCCCGGTAGCTTAGTAGGCCAGTCCAGCTCTGAACATACATACATACATACATACATACACACATACATACAGGTGAAGCTAATATAAAGCGTATAAAAAGATATACATTTTCCCGTACGAATTGCCATTCATGAGATATCGCCGTTTTAAAAATTTAAAATACTCATATGCACTCATTCGTGACTTGTATAAGGTCATTAGACGCTCAATAAATCTTTTGTTGGACTACGTGGCTAATAATTTCAGGTGTGATTCCGCCCTCTTGAGATGGCCGCCATGGATCTAACGGTATATTGAGTACACTATATTGCATTGTCATCGGAGCTAAAGCTGTGTGCAAAATTTCAGCATGATCGAATAAGCGGAAGTATTCAAAAAATCGATTGCAAAATATTTACCGGACAAACAGACAGACAAGAAAGCATTTTTAATTCTTTCTTGCTAGCGGGTGTTTAGGTAAGACGTAAGTATCTGTTGATGAAAACTGGAAGACGCGTTCTGCTGAATTGGGTGACTTTCGCAAACTTACAAAAGAACTGCCTTAACTTTGCAGTTGAACATCCGCAATTTGGGCTAGAGACAGGCATGAATATGCATTTCTTGCTTTCTTTATTCTTATTATTTATTATTCCTCTACCTCGCCATTTTCGGTAAGAAGGCTATAGAGGTAACAGAATTTATCTACCAATTCCACGCCACGGTTATTCAGCGCTATGCGTTCAATGATATTTGCATTTATGGGCATTTCTTTAGTTTTAATCGGATTTAGTCTTAAGCCTCAACCTAAATTGTTATTAGTCCGGGGAAATTTGCAAAAAAATCGCACGAAAGGAGACAAAATTCCAAAATGGGTGAAAATTGGTCCACAGCTTCCTTGGGACTTTTTAAGAAAACAATTTCGGAATCACAAAAAAAACATGGCCGCCGGAGACGTCACTTAATGGGCAAAAAATCACACAAAAACTGGTTTTTTCGAAAAAAAATTTTTTAACAGTCAATGCGAAACATTATTGCCTACAAAATACCCATCTTGTAATTTTTTCGAAGACTTTGATCTTCCCGAATTATTCAAGGTATTTTTTGGCCGAAAAGTGATTTTAGGAAACTTTGTCGTTGTATAACTTCGTAAGGGTTAGGTTTTTGAAAAAAATTAAAAGAGGGCTTTTTTGTAGGCAATAACGTGTTGTATTGACTGATCAAAGTTTTTTTCGAAAAAACCAATTTTTGAGTGATTCTTTGGCCAGAAAGTGATCTCTGCGGTGGCCATGTTTTTTTTGTGATTCCGAAATTGTTTTCTTAAAAAGTCCCAAACAAGCTGTGGACCATTTTTCAGCCATTTTGGAATTTGATCTCTTTAAAATGCTAATCTCCCCGGACTTTATATATACTTGTGAGGTCCTGTGGGTCAGCAAGCCAATGGATGTCTTCCGCGTAGTCGAGATCCTTAAGGCGGTCTAGCTATCCCCATTCATGCGCGGATTTAAGGGGGGTCACGGGGTTCATGACCCCCCCCCCCGCCAAAAGCGCTCGCTGTTTAAAAAACAAAATTGATCCAACTAAAAAAACAAAAACAAAAAATAATCAAACGTCCAAAACCGATCCAACTTTTTGCAAACTAAAGCAAGGACCTTAAAAAATGACCTTCAAGGTCAACTACAGATTGATCTATACTCTTTCTATATATTTTGATTTGTAATCTCTGAAGTTAGCTGCACTCACAAGAAAGGGCGCGTCTTCATGAAAAACACATTAGGGCACGTTACAATTACGGACAATTAAAGAAATTTTTCCCACAGCTATGAGACCGGTGCCAAGTGAAGGATATGGGTTGTCTAAGCATGATTTTCACAACCCGCAGTTCGAAAAAAGGGTTGTTTTTGAGAAATATGTGAATTTTATAGTTTTTTGCCTTTTCTCTATTTTTAAGAGAAACTATGCATTTTTGTCAAAATATCAAAAGAACAAAGTTATAAGGCATGAAATTTCCTGCAAATTTTGCCTTCACTGTTTTTTCGAATTCGACATTGTTTCGCCGGTAGAGCTCGTTTTGCGCCTTTTTTCAGTCTCTGTTGATAATCAAAGCGTCCAAAGAAAGGTCGTTGAAAAACTACAACTACTACTTTGATCTCATTTAATTTTTCTTACAAATGCATAATTTTGGCTCAAAATCTAAAAATGGCGCAAAACGGCCTCCATCGGCGAAAATATGAGGAGTTGGGAAAAATTGTAAAAGTAAAATTTGTAGGTAATTTTATGCTCTCCAACTTTGATATTTTCAAAAAATGCATAGGTTCTCCACAAAATACTTCACTTGGCACCGGTCTCATAGTTGTGGGAAAAATTTCCTAAAAACAGCGATTTTTTGACTAATTTGAGTGGACTACGTTTGTTTTTAATCCACGAGAAAATTCGGTAAGATTTGTTCGTTTTGTTAATTTCGTGTTTGTCCCTAAAAAAGCCTGTTTAGACGCTTCGCTCCCAGGAACGTTCCTCACGAGCTTTGTGGATGAAGGGAGAGGTGGGGTGGTACCTCTCATCAACCCCACTACAGTGCCGCGGCCAGACAATTTGGGGGATTTGGGGAGAGTCCAAACAAAATTTCGCTCGTTTCGCTCGCGCATTTCTCTTCATACAAACCCGTCCCCGCGACAGAATAATGGCCCATAGAGTATGGCGCATTCTCAATGAAGTAAAAATGCAAATAATGAATTCAAATGATTTTTATTCCAAAATAATTTTTCGCTCGCCTCGCTAGCGGGGCCCCAAAATCACGGGGCCCTGTGCAGTTGGACATCCTGCACATATGCCAGCCGCGGCACTGCCCCACTACCTCCTTCATCCACAAAGTTCGTGAGGAATGCTCCTGGGAGCGATCCGTCTAAATAGGCCCTTAGGAGTAGAAATTTTTTTTCGCCGCTTTTAATTCCGTGCCCCCCCCCCAAATAAAATTCTAGATCCGCGCCTTTTCCCCTTGCATGTCTCCTATTCTACTGGGTAGAGCGCTGAAAAGGATGTCTTTTATTACTATAAGAAAGAGTAATGGCGAAAGTAAGCATTCTTGTCGTACCTCTGAACTCAAAGCTGTCGCGTAATTTTCCACTACGGAGAACTCTGCATTTGGAATTGTTGAGAGCTTTTATCAATTCTATTATTTTATCAGGCAATCCACGTCTGCCATATAAAGCTCCTATTAACCGAGTCGAACGCTTTCTCATAGTCTATGAAAGCTAAGTAAAGGGGAATAGTACGTAAGTCAGTTGACTGCTCCACTATGGCCATTCCTACACGAGGGACCATGGCTTTGGAAGCACGAGCGGTGACACTCAGCGTGCCAGAACCATGGTCCCTCGTGTAGGAATGGCCATGATTCTCAAGGTGTTGTGTTGATATGATCTATGCAGGAGCGACTCGTTGTGAATCCAGCCTGCTGTCTCCTAAGCTTCGCTCTACTACATCTCTTATTCTAGATATTAGAATGTGGGACAAGTCTTGTCCCACATTTTAGGCCCTGTGCGAAACCGGCTAATTGCTTGCTAATTCTAGTACTTTTTCATTTAGTAAATTTTCGAGCTTGCTAATTCTTCTTCTTCTCTTGCTAATATTTGAAATAAGTGGTTGTTATTGGTAAAGATTGTAAATAACGTTAAATCGTAATTTGAAATACATTCATTTAGTAATATAAACGCAGTAAGTAAATAAAATGCAGTTAAATGTTAAATTATATAATAAATAATTCTTTTTTTTTTCATTTGAAGAATAACATATATTCCAAGGTACCAAGAGGTCATTGATATGATCGATGTAAGTATAATGTTTAGGAAAATGTTATTAGGCAAACACCTTAGGTACCATTTGTGTTTATTTTTGCAGCTCAGTTTAAACTTTTTATTTATATATTTGTAGGGACAACTGAAAAGACCTTCAGGCTCATCAGAGCACGAATAAAATTGGACGAATAGTTTTCAAGGAAAACATTCGACCTTCGGCAAGCATGGGAGTAAGTTATAAATGTTAAACAAAAGTGAGAAGATTATATTTAAAGTAAAATATTATAGTCCAAGAGCTGGCTGCAAAAAACGTGACCTATCGAGTAAGGTCACGTTTTTTTCCAGCCAGCTCTCGGTCCATTATTATTTACAGTCATGTTGCTGGTGAAGCGGAATTAGACAAGTCTGACGATAAGGTCAAGAGAAAATGGCATAATATTATTGAAAAGTTTAAAGTAAGTAAAATTTCTTCATTTGATAAAAGGAACGTCCATACAAATAGAAATGAACATTGATATTTTAGAAAATAAAAGAGCCATCGACGGGAGTTAGCACCGAGGATGGTTGTGACCTGGCAACGACGTAGATTTTTTACGATGAGTTGGACAATTATCTCTCCAAAAAACATAATATAAATCCACCGTTTTTGCTGAATAGTGAAAATGTGGAAGGTGTTGATTTTTTGGACGACTCCAATAATGAATACGGCGACATGGAAGGGCTCGTTGAGGCGTCACTGGTGGAATCATCGACCTTCATTCAATTTGAAAGTGCATCGTCGCCGTCACCGACGCCACCAACTGCTGGACCCAGTCGTCAAGCTGGTGCAGACACGAACAGTACTAAAAGGAGGCGCACTGAACGACTAGGACCAAGGCCATCAACTTCGACACAGACTTCGTCTGCTTCGCCTTCACCAGCAACAAATGAAAGGAAGCGGAAGCTTACTGAAATTGAAAAGGATATTGAAAAAACCAACAAAAGCATAAGAAAAAGGGTGAAATTATTTGCACGTTTTATGCAAGAAAAATTTAATATAAACTGCCTCCGATTCGGAATAAAATAGTGGAATAAAATGTGTTATTTTATTTGTTTGAATGAGGTTATTACTATTACTATCTTAGAAATTGGGAAAAAATGGGAAAACAATTACTTAGAAATCTTTGCATAAATTTAATTTGGTCTTTCCATTGTTCCATTAACGCATTCCTAAAATGTATGGCTTGGTCATCGTCTACATTGCCAGTATGTTCCCCATCGGACACAGCGCCTGCTTCATCCTCTCTAAAATCTTCTATTTCCGTAAAATCCAAGCCATCATTCAAGCATATATTATGCATTACACATGCAGCTGCAGAAACTTTAATGCAATTTTCTATTTTCAATTCAAGCTTGCGGTTAGAAATTGATCGCCATCGTTGTTTTAGTTTACCAATTGCAGATTCAACCATGCTGCGGGCTTTGCAATGAACAGTATTGAATCCTTTCTCCGCAAGAGTTAAAGGATGAGTTCTTTTATATGGTGTTATAATTGCAATTGGTGTTAACGAGCAGGCTGTTGCGAAGTACTCGTTGATCACGCACTGACCCTGGCCAGCCGGTGCAAATGCTGTAAAAGCCACTATCGCTACCACAAACGACTTGAAGTTGGATCGATGTGTTTAACTTTCTATTTATATATTGATTGTGCAGACTGGGTGGCACAGCGATATTCACGTATGCCCCATCAATAGCTCCAACAGCATTTGTGAAAATATGAGTTTTCGCTCGTCGGTTGAAACCTTCTCCAATTTGGGCATATGTTTCGGATGAAGGATATATCACTATTCGAGGGAGTAGTCTTACAAACTCGTTCAACATCTTGTGAACAATATCTCGGACGTTGTATCGTGACATCTTGAATGCTGCAGCAGCCACTCGATAACTAGAACCACAAGCTAGCCAGAACAAAAATACGCAGATCTCGAATATATTGTTCCATCCGTGATGCTTTTCTGGAACCAATTCAGCCAATAGGTGCATTCCACGTAACTCTTAAGTGCTTCTTTATGACATCATCATCATGGATCATTACTGCCTCGTACACCGCGCATTGATAACTGTGCAAACAATATTCCGTAGGCTGCAAAGGAAATTAAATGCATATCCAAAAGCAATAATAAATATTTTAGTGTGTCCTCTCACTGACCCTTGCTTCTGCTAGTCGCAAACTTCTTTCAGCTAAAATCCTTTTTCTTTTCTTCGTTAGGGGCGTCCATAAATTACGTGAGGTGTTTAGGGGGGGGGGGGGAGGAGGTCGAGCCGAATCTCACCAAATCTCACCTGGGGGAGGGAGGGGGTCTTCGCAAATATCACGTAATTTTTTTTCCGCAAGAAACAGTGTAAAATCGCGAGAAAACTGGGTTAAATTAATACTACAGGTAAATTAAGCCGAAAAAAGCGATATAGCGGAAATAATTAGGTACAGGCTGAAAATTGGCAGAGACCTTCTTTTTAGGCTTCTTAATAAGGGGTTATAAAGTCTACAGATTTTCTACCCCGGGAAGCCCACTTTTTAGGGAGTTTTAGCCCTCAAAATGGGTATTTTTCGATTTTTCTGTAATTGTTTTTGCAATATTTGTTAATATCTTTTTGTTTTTTTCAATTTTAAGTACAATATCTGTAAATGAGAAAATTTTTAAAATCGTCTTTTTGAAGCGCACTTAGATTTCATTCACGAAAATCTTGGTGCAGTATCAGATGAACATGGTGAAAGGTTTTATCAAAACATATTGCAAATAGGGAAGGAATAATGAATCAAAAGTATACGTGATACTATTACTATATTTCAACTCAATAGCAATTGGGTATAAAAATTTTGCACTGCCCTTTACACTGTATTTGTTCACTGTTTTAAATACCATCCAACTGGAACATCCAAAAAAAGTAAAGAAAATAATTTAAATAACTGGGAATGAAGAGTGTATGACGTGATGACAAATTCTTATCATTTTATACAATGGTCTGGGAAAAACTGCGAAAGTAATGTATGCATTGACTTATACATACGGGTACATCCTCTCCCCCCCTTTCCCCCCTTTTCCCTCTCTCTCCTCTCACTTTCCCCACTTCTAAGCCAAGGTGTTTACCGTGCTGATGGCTGCGTGGCCAGCCAGTGGTTAAAGAGTGCTGGTCGCAAACGGTTTCCCTCCGATGCCCAGGCAAGGTCGGAGTGTATAAGTGCCTTATCCTGGTAAGCGGCTCTGCCAGGATGGACTCTTCTTTCCGCACTACTCGTGGGACCTTACATGGAATCATATAAAAATAAAAATAAAAAACTACTTGCCTCCAATGTGGAGGCTCATAAAACCAAAACTACTGTCTTTAAAGGCAGTAAGGTTGGTAAAGGGAAAAAGGGAGCTTTAGACTCTAATCCGAAGCTCCCCAATCCCTCTAAGCGTGTTGCTTCGACAGAAGCAGGCCCTTCAACCGCACCCGTGGAGAAGAGAGCTTTAGACTCCAATCCGAAGCTCCCCAATCCCTCTAAGCCAGTTGCTTCGACAGAAGCAGGCCCCTCAGCTGCACCCGTGCAGTTACCCAGTGCCTCTAAGGAGGCTAACAAAAATGTTATGCCTTCCGGCTCTGAAGGCCCTCCGCCATCAAGGGTGAAGTACCAAGAGCAACGCAACGCCCAAAGAGTCCTTGCTCGATTCAAGGGAGTTGCGAAGGGTGATATCACCGAGAAGCAACTGGCTTCAATAAGGTGGGCGACGCAGGTTGTCAGCGAGCATACTTCGCAAACTGGCAACCCAACACCAAAGCGTCTGAGGTCCCTTGAGGAACCCAATCACCCTGAGGCTAAGCGTAGTAGGAAAAGTAATATTTTACTTTCTCCTACTACTAAGACCTATAGCCAAGTGCTAAAAGGTCAAATCGCGATCGCCGTTATCGACGAGAGCGATCCAGATGGCACCATTCTGCCTGATAAATGGAGGAAAATTGAGGTCAGGCTCGCGACGATTTTCCTCCCAATTCTTCAGGAGCATCCTGGCACTGCTCCTCACTGTCGCGATGGCGGATGGCATCAGGGCCGCGTGAAGCTTATCGCATGTGCCGATCAGAGATCCGTCGATCTCTATAAACTTGCCATATCCAGAATCGGGGAAGCATGGCCAGGCGCCAAACTCAAGGTCGTTATGAGGGAGGATATCCCGAGTCGACCGAGAGCGCGTTCCTGGATCCCAGCGGAACCAGCCGAGCCTCAGGCTATTCTGGATATCATTCGGTTGAGTAACCCACAGCTACAGACGTCATCGTGGAGGATTACGAAACTGGAGGATCCGAAAGGTGACGGCCGAGCGGTTACACTTGTAATTAGCAAGGAGTCGCTAGGGCCTTTGGCGGAATCTGATGGCGTCATAAGTTACGGGTTCTCCTCCATTACTCTGAGGCCTTTTAAAAAAGATTATTTGCCCTTCAAGCAGAGTGGAGTGGTTTCAACTGCTCCACCTGCGGCTGCAGAAGGTGAGCCCTCGGGCACTGCGGGAAACATGGGTATGGAAGTTTCTGAACCCAACGTACCTAGCACTGCGGGTGACACAGTTGCGCAAGTAGCTGGACCCAATGTGCTTGGCACTGCGGGCGACACAGGAACGGAAGTAGCTGATCCTAAGGTGTCTGAGGATACTCACCCCCTAAATCTGGGTCCAAAAGACCCTCCTCTTTTATCCGTAGAGGATATCAATATCTCTGGTGTTCCTTCGCCGTCAACGACGGAGGACGAACTGGGGGACTTTGCCCAACTTCTTTCGATGGGAGATGATAATATTAGTCTCACACCGGAGGAAGACGAGGCTGACATAACGGTGATCGAGATTGATCCCGCTACTCGCAACCACGATGTTGAGAGTAGCACAGATTAATCTCCATCACAGCAAGGCTGCATCCGCCAGTCTCTGCTTACGCCTTTCGAAGGCTGATTTAGATGTCGTCCTGGTACAGGAGCCTTGGATTGTCCGGGGCCTTGTATGCGGAATCAGGACTCCGAAATACAGGTTGCTATATCCCAGAAATGAGGAAGGTAAGCCTAGAACCTGTTTAATTGTTAAAAATGACCTTGATGCTTTTATGTTGTCTAAATTTAGTAATGCTGACACGGTGGTGGCTTGCTTGGACAGCAGAAAGGGCGGCAAGGCTATGTGGATTGGATCTGCCTACCTACCATATGAGGGAAATATAGACAGCTCCAGTCTCTTTGATGCGGCAAAGGAAGCGGCTAAACTCGGAGCCAACCTCATTATTGGATGTGATGCAAATGCTCACAACTCCATTTGGGGCAGCTCAGATACAAATGTAAGAGGTGAGTTGCTTTTTGACCTTTTACTCCAACATAATCTCTTGCTGTGTAACAGGGGAAATGAACCTACGTTCGTCACAAGAGTAAGACAAGAAGTCTTGGACATTACTCTTGTTTCCTCCATCCATCCATCCAATGGCGCTACAGCCCAAATCGAGCCTTGGCCTCCTTTAGGGCATTTCTCCATGTTTGACGGTCCCTTGCAGCATGTCTCCAGTTCCGGATGTTCAGCATTGTCTCTGCGTCAGCCGTCACAGAGTCTATCCATCTCCTCCTGGGTCTACCTACTGGCCTATTTCCCGAAATTTCTGATATCATAAGCCGTTTTGGGATGCGATTGTCTTCCATCCTGACTACGTGACCGGCTAGTCTTAATCTGTTAATTTTTATTAAAATTGAGAGTTCTGGGTCGTCAAAAATTTCGTACAACTCGCTGTTGTATCTCCTTCTCCATATTCCATCCTCTCTGGTTGGGCCTATTATGCACCTGAGGACTTTTCTCTCAAACCTGTTGACTCGTTCCTCTATGTCCTGGGTCATAGTCCAAGTCTCGCTGCCATAGCAAAGTACTGGTCGTATTACTGTTTTGTAGAGTGAGAGTTTGGTTTTTCTGTGCACAAATCTGGAGTGCAGTATTTTTTTTTGGGCATAAAAGGCTCTATTAGCCAGTAGTATTCGTCTAGTTATTTCTTCTTTTTCTTCGTTTCTTTTTGTGATTGTAGACCCAAGGTATACTGTTTTATCGACTACTTCTAGGTTATGTTCGTCGATAGTTATATTTCTCCCCATTCTAAATCTTCCAGCTCTGGATTGTTGCATCACCTTAGTTTTTTCTTCATTGATCTTCAGGCCTATGTCCTTTGCCGCCTCTTTTAATTCGACATAAGCTTCCTTTGCTGCCAAAAAGGACCTTCCCACGATGTTAACGTCATCCGCATAACCAAGTAATTGTACCGACTGTGTTGCTATTGATGCTCTTCTCTGGACTGACGTTTGCCTTATCACCCATTCTAGGGCGAGGTTGAAGAGCATTGGGGCCAGCCCATCCCCTTGTCTAAGTCCTTGTCGAACTTCGAACTCTTCTGTTATAACATTTTGGATCCTTACCTTCGCCAATGAGCTATTTGTTGCGCATTTGATCAGTTGTACCAGCTTTGAGGGGACTCCTAATTCCGATAAGATCTCGTACAGCCTCTGTCTGTTTATTGAGTCATATGCCTGTTGAAAATCGACAAATATCTGGTATATATCTACATTCCTTTCCCAGGTTTTCTCCAGAATTTGCTTTAAGGTCAGCAGCTGGTCCGATGTTGACCTGTTTGCCCTGAAACCAGCTTGATATTCTCCTATAAGGCTTTCCGCTATAGGTTCTAGTTTTTGTTTCACAAGGATTGTGAAGGTTTTGTAGCTGGTGCTGAGGAGTGAGATGCCTCTGTAATTTTTGCAGGTTAATTTATCTCCTTTCTTATATATTGGGCATATAATCGCTTTCTTCCAATCATCTGGTATGACTTCCTCCTCCCAGATGCTGCATATGAGTTGGTGTAAGGTACGCAAGAGTTGCGGCCCTCCTTCCTTTAGCAACTCAGCTGTTATTCCGTCGACGCCCGGCGACTTGTTGCCTTTTTGCCTTTTTACAGCTTCACGTATCTCATCGAGTGTTGGTGGTTCTATTGAGATGTTATCTTGAGGAATCACAAATGCCTCTGTCTGTGGATCCTCGTTTAGTGTGGGAGTAGGATTCAATAGGTTTTGAAAATATTCTTTCCACCTTTCTTTTATCCTATCAGGGTCTGCTAATAGGTTCCCATCTATGTCTTTGCAGATGTCCGTCCTTGGCTGAAATTTATTGGTGATCTGGCGAGTTCCTTTGTACGCTTGTCTAATTCTCCCCTCATCGAAGTCTTCCTGTATTTGTAAGATCCTCCTGTTTCGATACTCTCTCTTCTTCTTTCTGCAGAGCTTGTCTGCGATTCTTCTTTTTTTCTTGAAGACTTCCATCCTTGCTCTTGTTGTCCTTGCGATGTACTCCCGGTGGCTCTGGTTTCTCTCTTCAATTGCGGCTCTACACTCCTGGTCAAACCAGTCAACTCTAGTCTGTCTGGGGGCCCAGCCTAGTGCCTCTTCTGCCGCCCCCTTTATGCTGCTTTTAATTTGCTCCCATTTGTCGTTGATGTTGGGCGGTTCTTCTGCCTCTCTCAGATTTTGTTCGACAGCTTGCTGGTAAGCATCTCTTCTTTCTTCCAGTTTTAGTTTATCTATATCGTATTTTGGATGAGTTTGCCCCCTATGCGTTTTGGTTGTTATCCGGGTTCTCAATTTCACCTTGACTAGATAGTGGTCTGAGCCACAGCACGCTCCTCTCATTGTTCTAACGTCCAATATACTCGTGGCCCCTCTTCTCTCAATTAGGACATGGTCAATTTGATTATTTGTTACCCCGTCTGGTGACTGCCATGTCATCTTATGAATATTTTTGTGCGGGAACATTGTTGAACTAACTACCATTGAGTTTGAGCTTGCGAGATCGATCAATCTACTACCATTGTCATTGGTAGCGTTGTGTAGACTATGCCTTCCTATGACTCCTAGGAACTCCTCTTCTTTTCCTACTTTGGCATTCATATCTCCAAGCACAATTTTAATATCATTTGAAGGTATTAACCTGATGGCGTTTGTTAGCTCTTGGTAGAATTCCTCTTTTTCTTCATCTGACTTCTCTTCTGTGGGAGCATGGGCGTTTATCAGACTAATGTTATGTAGCCTTGTTTTGATGCGAAGCGTGCATATTCTATTGCTTACTGGCTTGAAGTCCAGAATCAGTGATTTCAATTCCTACGATAAATGCCACTCCAAACTCTCTTCTTCCATTCGGTGATCCACTGGAGAGTACCGTGTGGGTTTTAAGATCCATTATATCACTATGGGTCCATTTGGTTTCTTGAAGAGCTGTGATCTTTATGTCATATTTTTTTAGTACTAATAAAAGCGAATGCAGAGCGCCTGTTCTGTTGAGCGTCCTGACGTTCCATGTTCCAAGATCGAATTCCATATTCCGTTGCCTGAGTCGTTGCCGTTGAGTCCGTCCTGTCCGAGGCCTGCCTTGAGGATTCGTGACGGGTGGGTTTTTACGGTGGAAGGTTGTCAGCCTGCCGCCCAACCCCCAACCTGGAGGACCAGTCCGGTATTTGCTTCGTTTTGAGGCGCGAAACACTCGCCTTTCACTCTTGTTTCCTCAGACCTGCTCAATTGTGTAGAAAACTGGAGAATATCCAGTGAACACTCCTTTTCTGACCACAGAGTCATTCTTTTTAATGTCAATACGTGCTCAACTGTGAAGAAGGCCCCTGGTTACAGGAATGTCCGAAGCACAAATTGGGCCGTATATAGACAAGTGGTGGAAAGATCACTTCCCGAGGAAGTTCCCACCCATCTCTGGAACGCTGAAGATCTCGAAGATCAGGTGAAGAATCTCAGCAACCTCTTAAATAATGCATTGGAAGCAGCCTGTCCCATTAAGAAATATAGGGGTAAAACCAAACCTCCTTGGTGGAACAGTAAGCTTCTCAAACTAAGGTCTGAAAGTAGAAAGGCCTTCAACAAAGCCAAACGGTCTAACTTGGACTTAGACTGGGACAACTATAAAAGATGTCTTAGGGAGTTCAAGTACGAACTGCGTAAGTCAAAGAGGGAATCCTGGAAGACCTTTTGTGAGACAATAGAAGGTTTTTCGGACACTGCAAGACTTAGAAAGGTTCTCTCCAAAAGCCCGATGTGCCAAGAACTGCTGCAACAAGCGGATGGTACATGGACTACAAGTAGTCAGGAGTCATTGAAACTTCTGCTCGATACCCACTTTCCGGGCTCGACATCTCTCGCGGTATCCGCAGAATCAGGTTATGGGAGCCCAATTAGTGAATATAATTTAGGTACCATTGAAAAATCCCTTGAATTCAAGGAGTTCACTTTGGCTGCTTTCCTAGATATTGAAGGTGCTTTCAACAATGTTGAATCTTCTGCGGTTACGGGGGCACTCCAGCGTCTGGGTGTCGACGGGTGCTCCAGGTCCTTTATTGATCAGCTGCTGAAGTGCAGGGTTATAAAGTCTAGTCTGGGGCTCTCGGAAGAAGTCAGACTGGTTGGAAGAGGCACACCGCAGGGTGGAGTCCTATCGCCGCTCCTTTGGAATATAACAGTCAATGAAGTTCTGATAACCCTAAGGGAGTCTGGCTGCACTACTGTGGCCTATGCTGATGATATTGTGCTGGTGGTGACTGGCAAGTACATCTCAACAATAAGAGATATAATGCAACGAGCATTGGACACTCTTGTTCAATGGGCTACTACAAAGGGTCTAGGCGTTAACCCAGCTAAGACTGAAGTAGTGCTCTTCACAAGAAAGCATAGACTTCCTGATTTTCCTTCTCTAAGACTTTGCAATGAAATATTGCAACTTAAGGAGGATGCGAAATTTCTGGGTCTCATACTGGATAGAAAACTAACGTGGAGACCGAATCTTTTAGAGAGAGCCAATAAGGCCAAAACAGCTCTCTTCTTATGCCAAAGAACGATCGGAGTTAATTGGGGCCTTAAGCCCCGTATCGTCCACTGGTTGTATACAGCCGTAATCAGACCTATACTTATGCATGGCATATCGGTATGGTGGACTGCATTACAGAAAGTTACGTATCGGAAGATACTGGAAAGAGTCCAAAGAACAGCCGAGCTGTGTATTAGTGGTGCAATGAGAAGCACCCCAACAGCTGCGCTGGATGTCTTATTGCATCTTATCCCCTTGGACATATATGCCGAGAAAATGGCAGCCTGGAAGGCTGCCAGGACAAAGGTTTCTCTTGGATGGACTCCATACTTATATGGTCACTCATCCATCCTTAGGAAGTTCGCTACCGCTGCGGACAACCTAGATTATACTACACCTACGTGGACCTTGGAGAAAGGTTTCAATACCATCATTCCGGCCAGAGATGACTGGACAGATGGTGTTATCCCGACTGGGTCATTATGTATCTATACAGATGGCTCAAAAATTGGGAACAGCGTAGGTTGTGGTATCTTTTCTGAGGCATTAAATATAGATACCTCTCTTCGCTTACCCGATCATTGCAGTGTCTTCCAGGCGGAAGTCACTGCTATCTGGGAGGCTCTCGAATGGCTGAAGATAAATAATATATCTCATAAGAATATATGTATTCTATCGGATAGCCAGGCGGCCCTCAAGGCTCTTAATTCTGTCGTCACAACATCCACGACTGTTCTGAACTGCCGCAGGTCTCTGTGTGAGACTGCCACTCAGTTTTATATAACTCTGTGTTGGGTTCCTGGACACAGAGGGATTAGGGGAAACTGCAGGGCAGATGAGCTTGCTAGACAGGGAACCGAAGTGGAAAGGACACCCCACTTAACCCAGATGGGAATGCCCTTAGCCACCTATAAACTGGCTGTGGGAAAAATCAGCTTAGCTCGAGCCGGGCTGAGATGGACCACAGCAACAGTGTGCCGCACTCTCCACACAATATGGCCGACCTTGGACGCAAAGCGTTCAAAATCTCTAGTTCAGTTGAACAAAAAAGAGATAAGCTATGTGGTGAAGGTGCTGACAGGTCACTGTCCCTTTGGCCCACACGCCGAAAGATTGGGACTTCCCCACAACGACTTATGCAGAAGTTGTGGCAATGAGGATGAGGAAGAAACTGTCTCCCATTTTCTCTGTACATGCCCGGCCCTCGCGAGGAAAAGAGGGGCCTTCCTTGGCTCACCTTTCCTTGATGGATTGAGTGAGCTGCAAAACACTGGTGTTTTTGACCTCTGTCGCTTTATTAAAAGCTCCAAATGGCTTGAAATGGCCTAAATTTTGTCCCAACACTAGAATGGCATCACAATGGGCCCAATGGTGTGCCTAAGTGGGCTCCCTAGTGGGGGAGCAGCCATTTCAACCTAACCTAACCTATACATTTTTGGACAGATTGCGACCCTACGATGAACTAGTGTGGGGGTCTAAGCTTAAACAAAACAAAAAGGCCTAGAAGCCCAATTGAAAAACCTGGAAACTAATGCCCTCCTAAGTATCTCAAGTGCATAATGTACCCAATCCTACTGCAATCGTAGAGATTATATTAAGAATCGGCTCTTTCACATCAGTCAGAATACATGCTATCTGCGATGCATTGTCACTACAAAAAGCAGACATTTGCACCAGGCGACATAATTAGTTACATATATAAGCATCTTACAGGACTCGAATTTTGAATCGACGACCATCTGCTCTGACATACCTACTAGAGGCCAAGATAGATTTTGAAAACCTTTTGTTATCATTATCGAAAGTTGTGAAGAATGGAAGTCTAACAGATCCGTACTTCTTGAATCTGTATCCTGATGTACAGGCGGCTCAAACGTCAATTTGAGAAGCTGGCTGTGACTTCAGACTCCGCTTTTCTAAGGCCATACGATAGTAGGAAGCAAGCGGAAGCTAGTAGATAAATCTTCGAAAAGAAATTATTTTCAGCCAACCAACTTCATTTATTAACTTAATTTGACATTTTGATGCGAACAATAAATTGTTTCAAGAATATTTAAAGAGTTTTTAGAATATTTTAAAACAAACTAATAAATGCAGCGCATGCCCAATGGCTTTACTCGCGGACTGAAATCCGATCACAGGCGGACAAATTTAATTCGAATTCGCATTGGTGGAGGATACCATTTTCTTATTTCCGAATTTCATGGACAACCCCCCGGGGTCATTCAGTCACAAGTTTTTACCCCAAAGATGACATCTATAGAAGAATGCTCCGAAGTTTGTACATATATCTCCAGATTCATAAATGGCTCTACCATTACTATTCAAACAGTCAAGTCGTTACTCTCTAAAAACGAATCAATGGATGCCAAAGTCAACCTTCGTATGTCAATATATTGTAAAATTCCAAATTTTTTTTATATTCCATATGCTTGCTCTACAAATACACGAGTTGAGCTCAAACTAGAATTGAAATGAATTTAAGAAATCATTATCCCTGTAAGGCACCATGAGGTTGGTTTCGAAAGGATAGGCAGATTCACCTGCTAAATGGTAATCCACAGGTATTGTAGTTTATATTGGGTGCATGCCGAGTTGGTGCTCTTATGATTTTGTGGTACTGTTCTTTAACACAGATTATGTTTTTTTAAATAAATGCAACGCAATCAAGCACAGATTAAGGTATTTACACTAAAAATACGCATAATAGTGTAAATCTTACAAATTTTTTAAAATTTTAAAAATCTCACGTGAGATTGAGGGGTGGAGGGGGTCGAGCCAAATCTCACGACACCTCACCAAGGGGGGGGGGGTCGAAAAATCGCCAAAATCACCTCACGAAATTTGTCCCCTTAACATTTTGCCGTACATGAACAGCAATTTTGCAAAAGAAATTACTGCCATAATTTCTTCATTCGCTTCAATTTCATTGTCCATTTTTCCTACTTTTAAAAAATCTATACCTCAAATGCTACTTTTACAATTAAAACGTCAAAGTACATGTCAACCCGGGTAAAATTAGCAAGCAATTCTAAGTTTTCGTTTCGCACAGCACTGGAATTAGACTGGGAAGCTTCCAAAAAATCTGGAAGTTTAGCACACAGCCTTAATATCTAAAACTAGCTGGGACCCGGTGCGCCTATGCTGCTCCCAAAATCCAATAGCAGTAATCAGGTGATATGAATTTTAATATACAGTAGGAGAGTTTGAAAAAGGCAATTTTTTGGTATTTTTGATTCCAAATAACAAAATGTGAAACTATTAGGGATCTGACATTTTAATCGAGACAATAAAAACCATCCATTGACATGGCATTTTTCGAGATATGAATTTTCATACATTTACTACCTTAAAAACTCCCATATACCGATTTTAATTGGAATCGGAATACAATTCGCAAACTCGCCGGCCATATTGGTGCGGCCATTTTGAATTTAAATTTTGATCATATAGTCGTTATTTGCTACCTTAAAAAACCTCAGATACAGATTTTCATTGGAATCGGAACACAATTAGCAAATTCGTTGGCCATTTTGAATTTATAAGTTTTGACCACAAATTCGTTATTTGCGGCCTTAAAAACTCCTAGATACCCACTTTCATTGGAATCGGAATAAAATTGGCAAATTCAACCATATTTCTGCGGCATTTTTAAATTTCGGTCATATTTCGGCGGCCATTTTGAATTTCGAAAATCGGGCTTCGAGGTGTATCATAGGAGACCTCCACGGAACTTCATGCAAAAATTCAAAGCTCTGCGATGATTTTCAACGAAGCTCTCCATGACAGCGCCATCTAGGAGTGGCTTTAGAAAGTAATAAAATAGCCTATGTTCTAAGTTTGAATGTAAATAGCACATGGTTAAAATTTCATTAAGATCGGTTGCACGGTGTAGGAGCCTATAGCGATCATACATAACACATTCATTTTTATATATACATATAGATAGATAGATAAGAGAGGTATCTACTAGAGAATAGACAGATGCCTCTCCAGCTGTCGCATATTGTTAGGTTCCTCTTTTTGGTGTTTTTGACTATGATACCTTCCGTCCAACCCTCCGGAAAAGTACAGGTGTTACATGCAATTTCCAGGATTACATGTAGCGCATCTGCTATGAGGCTTGAGTCGGCTTTTAGCAATTCTGGCGGGATGCCATATTTCCTAGTAGTGGGCAAGAAATGCTTCGCAAGTTAAAATAGGGGATAGACCTTGAGGCCCAGGTATCTTTCAAGTTACAAGGGACTATCAGCATCAATCAGTTAAATCAGCATCAATCAGTTAAATCAGCATCAATCAAACTCTTGCTTCAGTCTTTGTGTTAATCTTTTACAAAACTCGTTCTCGTCTCCCCGCCACTAAAATGCAACTTCACCATCAAATTTGAAGCAATAAAACCACATAAAATAAAGCCATTACATAAAATTAACACCATCATCTACAATTCATACTTATTTATCAGCAGTAGATAAAACTTTACCCTGGAACGGAAACCTAAGTACTAACTCACAACCACAGGATTATATTGATTTTCCCCAAAAAAAAGTCAAATCTGAATCCGAATATTTTACATTAAGCTCTGTTCTTATCGATATGGCTCATCCCCGAGCACAAGGGATAAGGAAAGTTTCCGTCTTCACCGAAGTGTAATAAAATGGGCAAAATTTGATATAATCATAGCTACGAGGTAATCAACAAGTGCTTCAACATTTCATAAAGAAAATTATCCTCGTCAGTTTTAGGGACCGGAATTTCCGACGTCTCTCGTTCGGGAGTTCACCAGACTGTTAAGGTTATCCGTGGGTCTTGAGCATTGTACAAGTATCACTAGAGGAAGCCTTCTGCATTTTTCACGGTTGTACTAGCAATTAGCAGAATATTTATGAGGGGCATGATGGCGGGCGGCTTACACTTTAATTAATTAATAATAAAGCAAAAATCAATTGAGTTAGAGCAAAAAAATCGCTTACCATATTTAACTCCATTTGTTTTCTGATCTGGCTTCGGTCCGCCGAGGGGCTCCAGCTCGATGCCGTCCATCGTTGCAACTTTATAATCGCGCTTCGACATGTTGCAGCAACTTCCACAGCATAACATTTAGAAGGGCTTTTGTATATATTTCCTTGCTCTCAATAAAATGTTTTTAGTCCAATCGAAAATGCCGATTTTCTATGCTTTCAAGTAAATAATGTTGTATATTCTCTGTTGTAGAAATGTTGTGTTCTTTCTTAAAGAATTCTTTTGATTATCCCAAGTTTTTTATTGTTAACTTCTAATTGGTCCGTCAATAAAGCTGGCGCAAACCTAAAATACAAAATGTTTTATTAGTACTTCTTTTTAATTTTTCAAAATGATTTTGGATATTATTATTTCCCAAAAGATTATTATTTTTTATAAAGGAGCCTCAGTGATAGTTACTTCCTGGAGGGCACAAAAGAAGCCATCGATGAGCTTTGTATTTAAAATATTACAATTTTTCTATAATTATTAACAAAATTTCTGCGAAATCTAACGATTAGAAGATAGGGCGCTTTTTGCTAGCACTTTGTTTTACTTCTTTATAATAGGCTTTTAGGTTCAAATTTAATTTTTTAAACAGAAAATTAAATGTTTTTCAAACCAAATTCAATTTTATCAATTTCAAATTCATATTGTTAAATTTAAATTCAATTTTTTAATAATGAAATTCAATTTTGTAAAGTTCTTGAAAAAACTGAATTTGAACTTTCAAAAATTGAATTTGGGCTTTAAAAAATTGAATTTGAACTTTCAAAAATTGCATTTGAACTTGAAGAAATTGCATTTGAACTTTACTATTAAAAAATTGAATTTAATTTTAAAAATTTGAATTTGAAATTGATAAAATTTGGTTGGTTTGAAAAAAATTTAATTTTCTGTTTAAAACTTTAATTTGAACCTAAAAACCTATACATTAAAAACCGGGTTTAAATCACAGTAACGGCGTCATGGACCTTTGGTGGTGCCGGTTGACCAAAGTCCTGAGAAACGCGACCTTCTAATACGGTGTAAGATCTGCACAACCATGCTACCGTGTCCTACATCCTCGAAGATGTTGACTTTAGCCCTGGATACTCTTGTCTGAATAAGAGTAACAGACGGAGAATGGTGGAAGCGCCGGTCGGGAGTCCTAAACGTATGCCTCGTACTGGACGGACTCGCCCAGGCAACGGAATATGGAATTCTAGTCAGGAACTTGGAACGCCAGAACACTCAACAGGATGGGCGCTCTGCGTTGGCTTTTTCGTCACTAAAAAATACGACATAAGCCTGAACCTAATAAGACGTACCGTAACGTAACTGTACGTAACCTAAAGTACGAAAATGAGTGTTCATATGACACTGACCTAAATTGACGTATTGAGCATGACGAATCTTCGTTAAATTCTCGGATGTTACGTGCGGTGCCGTAAGAAGGGCACAAAAGGCAAGCATCCGTAAACGGCTGTTACGGAATCCATTTTACAGTTATTACTTGTCGTTTTCTTTTAGGGCCACTTACGTTACATTTAGGGCCATGTGTCAAAATTGCACTTACGGTATGGTACGTCATATTAGGTTCAGGCTATAGCGATAACAGGTCTACTCACAGTGGCATAATAGATCTCAGAGCTCAAACAATACTCTTCAATGGATCACCGAACGGAAGAAGAGAGTTTGGAGTAGCCAGCGGCGTAATTATAGGGAGGCAGGGCGGAAAAATGCCACAGGCCCCCGACCCGACAGGGGCCCCCGGTTTTAACAAAATTTAGTAAAAATTATAAATTTTATATAAGTGCTTAAAATCAATTAAGGGGTTACATACATCTGTAAATTTCTAGAATTCGGTTTTTCTTCTTTTACAGAATTTTATTCTCTATATTTCTAAGAATAATTTAAAAAAAAAATTTTCAAGAAAATTCCATTCCATAACAAAATTATAGCATTAAGTGCGGTGACCGTCGATGAATTAATGATTGAATTTTCACCTACCCGAAACTTGAAACGCGTTTTCCTAGAAACTATGTTTTAGATTTTGTTAATGGTGTTATGTTGGAACACCAAAACGCGCGTTTTGAATGGACTAGCAAGGGCCTCGCAAAGATCTACGGAGCCTCGCAATGGCTAAGGCCGCCCCTGGCTAAGGGTCTGATTATGTTGGAGCTGCGATAAACGAATAGAGAGCTGCGACAAAAGCTGTGACAAAAGCTGTGAGTACTGCTCTGCAGATGGGGTGTTCACATTGGAGCTGAGAATAAAGAAGTTTTAACCAGTATCTGATAAAAGCTTAAACAGAACGTTGAAAATATGAGTGATTCCAACATTATTTTTCCATTGTTTTACAAGGATTTCTTGATGCAAATTATAAGTTTCTCAACATTGAGGTCGGCAGATACGGACGGAAAACAGAGTAACGGGGAACATTTAGATCTTCAAGTCTATTTTTTAAATTGATGGACGGCCGACTCAGAATTCCTGATGACCGTGGTCTGCCGAATTGTAATATTACATCACCGAATGTTATGTTAGGTGACGAAGCTTATCCACTTCTACGGAATTTGTTAACACCTTACAAAAGAAACAGTTTAGTACCTGACAAAGAATACTCTAATTCTAGATTATCTACGAAGAAGGGTAAATTCCGCTTTTGGTATTATGTATTCTAAATCTAAATGAAGAATCTTGGGCACAGCAATTCAAACAACAGTAGATGCAGCTGATCATAGTGTGAAGTGCATTTGCTTATTGAATAATATTATAATAGACAGAGAAGGTATGGAGCATAATCTAAACGAAGTAACAACCTTACTACCCAGAGCCATACCTAATCATGTTTCTAGTGGGAGACCAAATGATTCAGCGAAAAATATTCGAAACCTATTTATAATATAATCTTTACAAAAACCCATTACAAAATTTGTACATGATTTCGCCTATAAACAAATAAAATGGAAATTGTAAAAAAATAGTTTAATTCATCAAAATAATAAAAATATAAAATATTCAACATCCACCTTGAATCTTGATACTAACGATACTAGCGGAGAAAATTGACCAAAGCTTTATCGCCGCTCTTGTCGTTGGTCGCGACCAAAGCGTGAGTCACTGCGTTGCTCCAATATAAACAGTTCTATTGAAAACCTTTTTTGGATTATCTCCGCTCCGCTAGTATCACCGCTCTACTCGTTTATCGCAGCTCCAACATAATCAGACCCTAACACAATGAAAGGCACTTATGGTGGAGTTCAAAAACTCATAAAAGATATCGAGCCAAATGCGGTATATGTTCACTGCGCTGCTCATAACTAGTGATGTGCAATTCTGTAGACAAAAACGATTTTTTCGTGTTAAAAAATCGGGTTTTTCCGATTCTTTTTCAGCCGATACGATTTTCGATAATCGATTCTATTTTAGAGAATCGTAATCATCAATTGCACCTTACTTCTAACTATACAGGGTGATCCCGACTAAGATGCTAATACGTTAAGGAATGATTCCTGGGTATATTTGGAGAAAAAAATTGTTCTTCATAATGGGGCTATCGGACTTATCCACTGAGACACCCTAGTCAAAATGTGCACTGGGCATTTGTTCGCTGTGCGTCCTAGCTGTGGCGCCATGCATGCTAGTGCGTACCTGATGCATGCTAGCCGCAGGCGAGTTTTATTTTTACTCGGGCACAAGGTGTTTAAGAAAAGACGTTTGAAGCATTTTTTAATTTACTTAAACTTTAATTACTCCTCAACTATTTATCGTAGAGCAACGTAATTAGGCTCATTTCTTAGAGAAATGTAAATTCTTTAATGTATGATATCAATGTCATAAGCCTCAGTCGAATATGTTAGTTCAAAGTAAAAATTTTGTTTTTTAACTAAAATTTCAACTAAAACCACCTTTTTCTCCAAAAAATACGTAGTTAACCTATAATTTTTTTTCCAAAATTAAAAAGCTTGGACAATTTCCGATGAATAATGTCTGGACAATTTTTATGCTACGGCCTTTACTTTTGAAGTTATAAGCAATTTTGATGTTAAAATTGGCTCTATTTCGTACCTTTTCAGTACCCTTTCACCTAAGTTTTGTCGAAAAGTACCAAATAAGCACCAAACCTGCCTGGATGCCTTTATTTTTTATAACAATGAATTATTTATTTAAATGGCTTTATTTTTTATAATATAGTGAATTAAATAAATTAAATAAAAATGAATTTAATAAAAATTTTATCAAAAAAATGTAATTTTTTTTAAATATTGTATTCGATTTTTATAAAATCGATTTTTTTAGGCCAATTTATAGAAAAATCGATTTCATTAAAACAAAATCGATTTTATTTTTTGAAAATCGCACATCACTGCCCATAACTAAAATCTGGTACTCAATGATGCAGTAAGAGAGGTTATTGATATGCAACATTCTTTTTGAAACAATTCAACAAAGGACCCCGCACCGTTTGTATGGGAAAATATCTTTCGGTGAATTTTCTTGAAATTGCAGGTTGATAGTTCTCAACATGTAGATCAAAAGTCTCCATGGGCACCAATTCCCAAAACACCTCCTTCCCCTACAAAAACCACCCCAAGTTTTTTTGTTAGAGTTTTACATATCACCCTGTATTTTTGTAAACCTATGACCTATTTTCATGAATAAGGTATCTGTGTACGCGGAATACTCCCACCTATCTAAAACTGTAAAAGTCAAGGTTCTATCCTTTCAACTTCCAGAGGAATGAGTCATCAGAGTCAAAATTGTGTTTTTTTTAACTAAAATTTCAACTAAAACCACCTTTTTCTCCATGAAATACCTAGTTAACTAATTTTTTTTTGGAACATTGGAAAGCTTGGACAATTTCCTATCAATAATGTCTGTACAATTTTTATGCTACGGCCTTTACTTTTGGAGTTACTAGCAAGTTTGATGCTAAAATTGGCCTTATTTGGTGCTTATTTGGTACTTTTTGGCAAAGCTTAGGTGAAAAAGTACTAAAAAAGTGCGAAATAGAGCTGGGCTGACCCCAATACACATGTACTCGTATCTATCAGAATCCCTTTACTCTTATATAAAATGTTAATGAATTTAGTTCCTGGTGCTCAAGGACATACCACATGATTGCAGACAGTTAGTTACGAAATAATTCTTGTATTATTTGAATAAATATCCGAGAGAGGGTGTCATTTAACATGTACCATTAACACAAATACAAACGATAGCCGCATTGGAATAAAAGACCAATAGTTAAAAAGAACTGATAGTAGTAAATAGTTTGTAGAATGTATTAAACATATGTGAAAGACTAGCGGATAGAGATAAGGCCTTTCGGATTGCCGAAGCTTATATCTAGAATGCAATGCAAGAAGTATAATAGAACTGACAACGCCTACGTGCGTTTTTATTTTACCAGCTCCCACCCAATACTACCGTGACTAAATACTGACTTCGGTGATCGACCAGAAGCTGGGTTTCTCGCTTATTATGCTTAGAGACGATGGCAGGGAATTGCGGGAATAAGGACCTTCTTGTTATGGAAAGAAGACCATGCCGCTGCTTGGAATCGAACGGTGGACTAGAGTTGACCCGGACTTACACGAGGCAATACATTTGTCCCTTACACGATGGTAAATTGTACTGAAGCCTCATTTTTTTTAAATGTCCCGGTTTAAAAATAATGCCCTACTGGTATATGGACGTGTATCCAGATAAATAAGGCTAGGTGTGATTGTAAATACGTAGTGGAAAGACATTTCTTTCTGGAAAATATCCAATTTAAACTGAGCCGTGGTGAGATTGTAAATACGAACTAGAGAGACATTTCTCACATTCTTTAGTGAATATGAGTGAGGTAGTGAAGTTTTGTAGTGAAGAGACGTTTCTTACATCCCAGCGGCAAAAATTTGAAGGCCTTCCTCAAGAAGCTTTTAGGAAGGAGTTCGTTTTCGTAGTTCCACAAAAGTAGGATGGAAGGGTCAAATATGGATATGTAATTAATGTACAGTTTTTATTCAGTTAATACAATTTACCATTAAATTGTGTATAAAAATGTGTACCTAAAAGATTAGTATAAAAGGATTAAAGCAATATCTTCCAACGATCTCAATATATTTAGAAGGTGTAAGAAATTGTACTTCCTTGGAAGAAATAAAAGAGAACGTATCACAAACACCTCACCGGGAAGGCGTGGGGAAGGTGAATGAGCTTTTAGAGCTTTTCGACTCATTCCTTCTAATGACATGGCTGCACGAAAAAGATATGGAGCGGAATGCGAAAAGGAAGGAATTCTCGCCTTCCAAAAAAGGCTACCGTCATGCTTCCTGGTATGATTCCATTTCCCGCTGGGATTTTTTGAGGGAGTGAAGTTTGCACTGGAGAGACATTTCTTACTTTTTTGAGGAAGGGAGAAATTTCCAATATGAAATGAGGTGAGGCGATATTGTAAATACGTACTGGCGAGACATTTCTTACTTCTTTTTCGGAAGCAAAATTTCCAACTTGAAATTAGGAAAAAAAGCTCTTCATTGGTACCCAGCGGAAATGGAATCATACCAAGAAGCATGACGGTAGCCTTTTTTGGAAGACGAGAATTCCTTCCTTTTCGCATTCCGCTCCATATCTTTTTTGTGCAGCCATGTCATTAGAAGGAATGAGTCGAGAAGCTCTAAAAGCTCATTCACCTTCCCAACGCCTTCCCGGTGAGGTGTTTGTGATACGTTCTCTTTTATTTCTTCCAAGGAAGTACAATTCCTTACACACACCTTCTAAATATATTGAGATCCTTGGAATATATTGCTTTAATCCTTTTATAGTAATCTTTTAGATACACATTTTTATACACAATTTAATGGTAAATTGTTTTAACTGAATAAAAACTGTACATTAATTACATATCCATATTTGACCCTTCCATCCTACTTTTGTGGAACTACGAAAACGAACTCCTTCCTAAAAGCTTCTTGAGGAAGGCCTTCAATCTTTTCCCGCTGGGTATTTATTTTCTTTCTTTTTGATGTGAAACATCTTTGCGCGCGTTGAGAGTAATTTTTCAAGGCTGTGACATTTAGCTGAAGATCTGTATTGGAAAAGAGAGAATAAGATGGAAATATTACAAAAAAAAGTGAAATCTAAGAATCGCACATTCGGAGAATGGACGAATTGGTTGAGTGTTGACGTTCTAAAAAAAACCGGGGTTCAATTCTTGATCTCAACACTTTCATTTTTATTTATATTTCAAAGCTTTTATTTCCATTTGCTTCCAAAAAGGTATAATAAAGCAAGGAGTGCATACGAGTTTAAAAGCAAGTAAAAGGTCTTTTACTATTAAAACAAAAGATATTAAGCAATATTGCAAAAATATTGCAGAAATATCGAAAAATATCCGTTTTGGGAGCAAAACACAAAAGGTGGGGTTTCCAGGGTGGAAAATCGGTTAACTTTAATACCTCTTATTGAGAACCCTAAAAGGAAGATCTCTGCCCATTTTTATCCTTTTACTAACAAAATTGCAGAAAAATCCAAAAATACCCATTTTGAGGGCTAAAACCCCCTAAAAAGTGGGCTTGCCTGGGTGGAAAATTAGTAGACTTTATAACCCCTTATTAAGAACCCTAAAAGGAAGTTCTCTGCTAATTTTCAGCATGTATCTAATTATTTCCGCTATTCCTCTTTTTCGGCTTCATTTACCTGAACTGTACTATTATTACTAACTTCAATTTTTGTAATGTTTGCATTTTATGAATTTTTTCAATTTACGTTATTTTTTACGTAATAGTAGTAGTAGAAAAAGTGTTCAATTTTGTCAAAAATTTCGAATTTTTAACTACATTTCAAAAATTGCAAACATCAAAGTCAAAAACTGCAGATATTATTGCCAAAAATGCAAACTTATTAATATTAAAGAGAAAAGGGCAATCATTTTGAAACTGAAAGTGTTAAAATCCAAAAACTATAGAAAAATAGCAATTTTTTTTAGAAATTAAGGCCATACAAAAATAGATGACTGAACGGAAAAAATGTAGAATATTTACCCTAAAATTAAAGATAAAATTTCAAAAAGTGGACAAACTAGAACTAGAGACAAACTATAACAATTGCAATAAAAAATGAGAAATTACAACAATCGTAAAAATGTACGTTAATAATCCCAAGTGAAAAGTTCTATAATTTCGAAAAATATGAAACACGAAAATTTCAAAAAAAACAAAAATGTTTTATTGTTGCAAAAATTAACCTCAGAAATGAAAAAAAAATTGTAAAAATGAAAAAACTATAGTGGAACCTCATTAACTTGAATTGCAAGGGGGACTGTAAAAAATCTTCGAGTTATGGAAAATTCGAGTAAAGGAGGTTGATAGTTAAAAGCATAAAGCAAAAGCATTTTTAATGAAAACTGAGAACAAAAGAAGTTCAAATTTTATTTGCGCGCAAAAGCGGTATAAGTTTTCATTAAGAGCAAAAGCGGAATAAAAAGTAAACCCGCTTTTCCTCTCGGTTTTTTGATACACCGTTCTTACTCTGAAGTATAGTTATACCATTTTTACTCGAAGAACGCGAAGATATTCCTCTTTTGCGCTCAAAAAAATTACCGAACCGTTTTCGCTCTCTTTGTTATTTTAACCCGCTTTTGTTCCGAGGGTGTCAACTATCGTTCGGTGATCGATGGATTGTTCAGACCGATCGTTTAGATCGTGCCGGAAGTTGTTGTGTGACATTGCGTAAATTTTAGTAATTAAACTTATACGCGGTCACCACAAGGTGCGTTAAGCGGTTCAGAGTTTCTCCCCGTACAAGTCACCAGGCGTGGACAACATAATGCCAATTATGCTCCAAAAGACGCACGACACTATCGGTCCATGGCTCGTCTCAATCTACAAGTACTGGAGGAGGGTCAAAGTGATCTCCTGTTCGATCGCCGAAGTTAACGTTTTGTCGCGGTAATATTGGATGTGAGCTGGAATAAAACCGCGTGATGTCGTTGGCAGTTGGCACTATAGTCTTTCACATAAAAAAGATGGTATGATTGTGTATTCAATGAATAGTATCGTCATAAATTTGGCCTTCATTGTACCACCGGCACAATGGAGCTCCTTGCTGGTGACAGCAAGGCTACTACCATCGTGCTTGGGTAAACATAAAAAAATTTTGAGATACCACATCCTCCCTAGTTTCCTAAATGTTTTTAGGGGATGCTAAACCGGCCACACGGTATACGCTAGCTCGTCGGTGGGGGCGTGGGGTTGTGTGACCGGGACACTACACCTATGATTCACCACTTACCTGTTGTTTAAAAGGGATATCTCTTCATATCATTATTTTCCTAGGTTAGCCAAAGCGATTCATCGCTGGACATTTCCATCGACCTGGTGGACCTGTAAATGTTCAACGCGACTTTGAGAGGACCCTGGAGAGAAAGCAAAACCCAACCATCCTGGACAGTTTTACCCCCTTAGGCTATCATACCTAGTAATACTGGTGGGGTTAAAGAAAGTGACCACAAATATATTTTAAAATAATTACAATATAATACAATTACTCAACAACAAAAAAACAGAGGTAATTTTGCATTAAATAGTAGATGTAAATCAAACAACCAATACTCCTACAATCTAGGTAAGGTGGACACAGCCAACTATTACCACAAAATAATAACGTTATACAACCACGGAAGGAAACAAACCAATCGTCGCGCTGGTACCAGTCGAGGATTATTTTCTTTCGTACAACACCAAACTAATCGATAAAATTTATAAATAAGGGCGTGTACCAAAGTAACATTGTAAACACATTGAAAAAAAATGATTATATATAAGGATATGGTAATTATTGCATCAACCTCTAAGTAATTGATAAATATTGTGATATATGTACTTAGTGGTTATTACAATTCCCTTTTGCGGGTTAACTAATGTCCCAAGGTAATGTACAATATTCAAATCGAGACAAACGTCCTTACTAATTTATATAGTAATATTGTAGATATCTAATTGTTGTGATCTAATACCATATAGTTATAAAAAAAACTGGTTTTATAAGGTGTAATATAGGTGAGAATGCATTTATATAGATTATTTTGGATGTACCTCTTGGGATTAAATTATATATATATATTGGATAAGAAAAATGTGTAATTATTTCAAAAGAAATGTAAATGGTAAGTAATGTTTTTGTTAATATGTAAGTAACAATAAAGAAAGATTGCAAATATATTTACTCGACCTTAAAGGAAACTGGTAAGTATATGTAACTAATGTTATAAGAACTGTCACTGGTTGAAATTATCTTCCTCTTCATTAACTTGGGTGTGATATTCTCCTTTGAAGCCTGACCCAAAATAAAACTCACCAGAGGCCTCAGGTCCCTCTCGCTCTGGCTCGTTGCCTCAAGTAGCTTTATTGCAATATTTGGGTATTAGGATTGTAATTATTATTATTATTTTCTGCCCTTGGGATTATTAATTATATAGTATTATAAAAAAAATTGGTTTGTTTTGTTTTCTTGTCCTTATTTTTAAGTTTTAGATATATTTTTTTGTTTTTTTTTGTTTTTTTGTTTTATCTAATCTATAAAACGACTACTACCTTTTCTTCCTTTTGTGTCCGGTAATAATATACGAAATATTGTTATTGAACCTTTTCCTGTTTATTAACACTTTTGCCTCCTGTTTGACTGCTCTTCGTAAATCTTCTTCAAAAAAAAACTTTTCTTCAAATGTCATGGGTTCAGGTTATTGACCTTACTGCCCGGTTGTTTCTTCTCCAATGAATTTCCAATTTTACGCCCGATATAACACAAATTTATTGTTGAAACGTCAGCATTGAGTTTTTTTTTCTTCCTTCACAATTATGGTGGGTTTTGACGGCGAACGGAACTCCTTCGCTGGGGGGAAGCACTCGTTTCTGGATCCACACACCCTCTTCTGACCACTTCAAAAAAAGCTCACTTTTGTTCTCTTAGAACCCTTTTCGCTCCTCTCGTTTAATATCACATTGACACAAAATGCGTTTCTTCCTCAATAATTTCCGGCTGGTCCCGTACGTGTATTCTACAAGTTCATTCGCAATTAGTTTGTTTTCGCACTTAGGTAATCAGCGCATCCGGGATTGTTCCTACAACAAACAATGTTTTGTATTATATCCACGGATGAACCAAAAATCCGCCCGACCTAGCTATTTTTCTACGTATGCGATCGAATTCCCAAAATCCAGCTCTCTCTGGTCGCGGTGCAATTCCAACTGTCCAAAATTTCTAATTTTTTTTCTTCCAAGAAAAATTTTGTTTTTCTTGGCCTACGTGATTCAAAAAAAAAGTTCCGCATCCAAAAGCTTCTGAAGTGATTGCACTAATAATTTCTTAAATTTCCGATAGATGGGGGGATAATTAATAATGAGAATTTTGCAATAATTAACCGACCGTTACATACCCTCGGGTCCACAAGGCCGACTTGCGAGGCAGTGAGGAGCCGAAAAAAACGGAAGGTTTTTCTGTCGTACGGTCCGGTATGTGGCGCCAATGTGGGGCTCGTCTCATACCCTGAGAACCAGAGTCTCAAGCCCCAGCTATGGTCAGAGAGCGAGATAAACAAAAAGAAACAACCTGGATAATTTTTGAGGTAAGTGTTCCAAATAAGGTGATAAAATGTTCAGTCTGGAGAGTATCTCGGAGGAATCTCTGGAGTTGCCAAAAATCTGGGGAAGGCAATACCACATTGTCCCCCTCCAGGTTTCTACCATCATCCAGGTCTCCATGTCGAAAAGGTCTCCTTTCGGTCCATCGGGACAGTCTCCAGCAATACCACATTGTCGTTGACCAAACCCCGATGGATCGCCAGGACCACCATTCGCCGAGAGTTGTTCTTCAGACTGAACGAAAATCAAACGAGGTATACCATCCGCTAGGGTAGCTACCTAAGCGGATTACGGCACCCTATTAATAACCGGTGAAGCCGGCGAGATGCCTTCTTAGGGCTACTCCGAGGAGCGCTTGCTTCTACGATCATCAGGGTCGTATGTCTTTGGCGTGATAAACGCCTATGCTTTTACCAGCCAAATCCTCCAGCTCGTACAAGCTAGTTCCAATTTTTGTCCGTATCCGGGCTTTCACAAACCTCGGTGCCAATTTAGCACTGAAGCGACCAGCTCGGTTACTCGCCCAGAAGGTTCTTCGGTATACCTCATCTCCAGGTCGAAAACTGCTCACTCGGCAACGTAAGTTGTATCGAGTAGTATGCCTGGTATGTGCCGCGGCTAAATTTAGCGCTACTCGTTCACGCAGTATCTGCAACTTGTCCGTCAAGGGCAAGAAAGCTATGTCACCTTCCTGGAAAACGTTCAGTTTCTTCAGGACTGGATAAGCTGATCCGTGCAGGATCATATGGCTACCAAAAAGAGCCTGATACGGTGACATGCCTATTGCCTCGTGGTGGGCGCTACGAAGAGCACATTCAATGGACGAGAGATGTCTATCCCACTCACGCTGATCCTCCTTTAAATACGCTCTGATGGCGGCTAATACCGATCGATTCACCCGCTCGGAAGCATTAGGGTGAGGCGAATATACGGCTGTGCGCACATGTCGCACGCCATAATCGGTTAACAATTTAGCAAACTCTTTGGATGTGAATTGCCGACCATTGTCGGAGAAGATGGTTTCAGGAACTCCAAAGGTGTGAAAAATAGTTTGCTCGAGGAACTTGACGGCCACCGCCGTAGTCTCAGCGGACACGGGGTGCAAGAAGGCAAACTTGGTGAAGGCATCTAACACAACAAACACTGCCGTGTGACCTTTCCTCGATCGGGTGTAAGGACCTAAGAAGTCTACGTACAAAAATTGGAACGGCTTCGACGCATCCATGGCGTTGCCCATAGGTGGTCGAAGTACCGAACTGGGGGCTTTAGTGGTCTTGCAGACCTCACAGTGGGCGACGAATTCCCGCACCTGTTTGAACATACCTGGCCAAAAGTATTTAACTCTCAGACGGGTTAGAGTCTTCCCTACTCCACCATGCGATGTTTGGGGAGGCAAGTGAGCCGACTCGATGAGAGGCGTGGTCAGTTCCGTTGGGACCCACAACTTCCAGGTTAGGTCGTCAGCAACAGAGTCTCCGGTACGTGGGGATGTACGCTGGAACACGTACCCATCTTCAACTCGCAGGTCTGGTAACTGCGGTGAGGCTTGCCTGATTCGTTCAACCAGACGAAGATAATCAGGGGATTTGAAGGACGTGGCATTTAAGTCAACGTCGAAACATAGGGACAGGTCGTCCACGCAATCCATGCGGGACAAGGCATCAGGAACCACATTGTGAGTGCCTTTTCGATGTTCGATCGTAAAATCGAAACCCTGAAGCTTAAGACTCCACCGGGCTAAACGTCCATTGAGCTCCTTCTGGCCCATGAGCCACTTCAGACTTGCATGGTCAGTAATGACCGTGAAAGCCTGTCCCTCCACATAAGCCCTAAACTTCTTTATACTCAGCACGGCTGCGTAGCACTCGAGCTCAGTAATGGTGTAGTTTCGCTGTGCTCCGTTCAATTTCTTGGACATATAAGCAATCGGATGTTCTCCTCCATCCATGTCCTTTTGAAAGAGCACACTACCTACACCAGTCCTGCTGGCATCGCACTGAATATAAAAAGGTTTAGAAAAATCTGGAGTGACTAGAAGAGGAGCTTCCGTCATCAGCTTTTTCAAAGTCTCGAACGCCTGCTGGGCCTCATCATTCCAACTAAAAGTTTTCGTCTTCAAACAATCTGTGATTGAAGAAGCCACGCTAGCATAATTGGGGATGAAACGCTGATACCATCCGGTCATACCCAAGAACCTCCTAGTCTGCTTATGAGACTTCGGAGTCGGGAATTCCGTGATGGCCGTCACCTTGTTAGGATCCGTTTTCAGTGTCCCATCACCAATTATGAAGCCGAGATACTTGACTTCAGTCACGCAGAATTTGCTTTTAGCCAGATTGAGTGTTAACCCCGCACGACGGAGACAGCTGGCGACTTCGTCCAAAAGCCTTAAATGAGAGTCAAAGTCAGGTGAAACTATGAGCAGGTCGTCCAGATAGACAAAGACGTTCTCACGTAAATGTCCCGGAATGCTCTTGTCCATCAAGCGACACATGCGCTGTGGGGCATTACACAAGCCGAAAGGCATAACTGTAAACTGGTACAGGGGACGACCGGGGACAGTGAAAGCTGTCCGCTCTCGCGACTTCACTTCCAATGGAATTTGCCAGAAAGCATCCTTAAGGTCCAAACTCGTGATGAACTTGGTGTCTTGAAGACGACCAAGAAGACCATCGATGTGTGGAAGGGGATAGGCGTCTTTGACAGTGACACTGTTGACCTTGCGAGAGTCAAGACACAGGCGGACTTTGCCTGGTTTACGAACTAACACCACTGGAGAATTCCAGGGACTGTTCGATGGCTCAATCACCCCCAGAGCCAACATCCTGTCCAACTCGCCATACATCAAATGTTGAATAGCGGGTGAGACAGGATAATGCCTCTGCTTAATGGGGACCGAGTCACCAGTGTCGATCGTGTGTTCCTCCAGGTGGGTCTTTCCCAGTCCTAAGACATCGAAAGAGGGAAACCTGGCCTTGACCCGCTCCAACTGCTCGCTTTGCAAAGACGTTAAGTCGTGCATGTTAGCAGATGCAGTTGAGGCGTTTAACTCGCAGACTAAATGGGGAGCGATGCTGAAAAGTTTCCAAAAATCGATCCCTAGATACAGCCTCTGGCTGAGACTGGGCACCACATAGATGGTCATATCACGGGTCCGTCCTCCACAGGAGACAGGAACCCGGATGTAACCGCAAATTCTTTGTGAAGCCCCGTCCGCAGTTTGCAACGCCGTGTGCAAAGTGTAGACTGTCACTTCGGGATGATTGGCCAGAAAGGATTCAGCATCTCTTCCCAGACAGCTGATACTAGCGCCACTGTCCAATAAACCATTCACCTCCTCATGAAGTAAGGTGACCTTAGTAAAAGGACGAGGATCTGACAAGTCAGAGATGAAAGCAGAAACAAGTTTCTGCGAAAGATGTCGCTTCTCCTTAGCTCGTACTCTAATTTGGGGAGGGGTATGACGAGAATGCAGGGAGTCCACTAAAGGTGGCTCCGAAAAGATGCGTGCACGAGTGGAGATATATCTCTTCCAACGGGAAATAAATGAGAGTCTGACCTCCTCGGAGGGAAAAGATGGAAGAGCCTCATTTGACGTAAAGTCGCTGATGGTAGACGTAGCAGGTATATATGAAGTGGACGAGGGAATAACGGGCGAGCTTAGCTCGGGCGCGGACTCCCGTATGGTCTCGCACCCCTGCTCCGGTTTCCCTGGCAGGTGGGACAGACTGGGGTCACGACTCCTGGCTTGCCACACTTGTAGCAAAACAGGCCACGAGTCTCAGATGGGCAGTCCATAAAAGGATGACCCTGTTGCTGGCAATTCCAACAACGGAAAGGTCGCGGGTTCGCCGGGAACTGACGCGGCGCGGTCATCTCATCTACTCCTTGCGGGGATACGTCCGGTGGTAATGAATTCGATTCATTCATTGTCGAATAGTCAATCTCGTGTATTTGTCGATCGGGCCTTCGTTCCAGACGTTTCTGCTTATGCCAGCGTTCAGCTCGAACGCAGACTTCCCGCAAGTCATGCATGGTTGCGAAACGTTGGCCTATTACCAATGAACCTAAAGATGCATCCAAATTCTGAAGGATTATGTCCACCAACTCCACCTCCGGCATTGGATTGGACATTCTGTTATACAACGACAACATTTTTGCGACGTAGTCGTCATATGAATGGTTTTGTTGTTTCAGTTCCAACAGTCGTTTTATCAGTTCAAAGTCTGACTCACGACTCCTAAACTGTCTGGTGAAATGACCTTTCACCGTTTCCCAATCTGGGTCACGGACTTGGCGGCGGAACTGGGACCAGTACCAGTCCTCGGCTCGGCCTGTAAGTAAAGCCGAAATATTTCGACATAGCTCAGACTGGCTGACCCACTCGTCACGTGCCCTCAGCTCCAACCGGAACAAAAATTCTTCTGCCGACAGCGCAGGGTTCTCACCGGAGAACTTGATGTTCCAGGTCGTAACTGGAGACTTGCGGCGATAGGTTCCGGTTGACGCTTCCCTTCTGCTGTCGGTATGTACGGGCTCAGCAGGGGGATAGTGAAGATCCATACGGGGGAGCATCGGAATCTCTGCAGCACGCTGTTGGGCCCGCAGTCCCTCTAGTTCCCGTTGTACCTGTTGGAGTTGTTCCTCCGGGGTGGGATCGTTGACTTCGGAAAGTGACGACTCATCAGGGTCGAGGTGTGATTCGTCTGGACGGTCGCTTTCGCCAGTGGCGAGAGCGGTTTTCTTTCCGCCTCTAAGTTCCATTTATACGACGTATTACCCCGAAATCCCAAAATAACGATGAAGGGGAATGTCTTCGGGTTACTATCCGCTATATAAACAATACCCGTGTAGAAAAGTATCCGCCACCAGATCGGGACCAACCAACAAAAGAAGCAACTGAATAAAAATGATGATAAAGTCTACTACGGTAACTGTAGATATCCTAATCAAAAACTTCCGTGAGCCGACTAACAATAGTTGTGACACTCGCAATAATCAAAACCATACAACAGCTGAAAAAAAATTAAAGTGTAAAATAGTTTTTTGTTGTGTTAAAAGGTTTTAGTAAATGTGTGTTAATCTTCCAGGATGGTTGAAGCAAAACAATCTCTCTCTCCAGGACTCTCGGTGGCCGAGGTCATCGATGTCAGTCGGTGGTAGCTATGAGACATAGCCAGCACCGAGTGCCATCAACAACGCCGGAAGCACCACACGTCTTCATCTACTTGAACGACATGAAGGGTCTACCTCCACATAAAAACAAGGAAATCTTCTTCGAAAATCATAAAAATTTAGTTGGATTCCGCTGTCCATCCACAACTGAGCTACGCTACGGAAAATCAATCAGCAGTGGGGACAGACGTGAGAGAAAACAATAAAAGCACAAGGAAGTAGCCGGATGTCCCTCAACAAAAGTCCACAGGGCGCAGGTGATTAGCCAGACGGTTAAGCCTGTGCGGCCTTCTAGAGGTGCACCTGAAGTGACCACATCCCTTACCACATTTCGACCAATTGTCTAAAATGAAAGAACAGAAAACAAAATTTGAGGGGACTGAATGGATTAAAGAAGTCCACGGGGCGCAGTGGGCAGGCGATATCACGCCTGTTACCTCAGCCGGTTAAGCCCGAGTTACAACTCAAACGTCCATCAGCAAAAAGTAACAAGGATCCTGTCCACTGAACGAAGCACTGGCAGGCGGTATGACGCCTGATACTCAGGACGACGAGCAAAAACACAGGACAAAAGAACTCCAGACTCAGCCTTCACCCATGGCCAAGCGGTCATACGCTTGTTAGCCAGCGGTGCCGGTAAGCCTAGTTCAAAGATGCCTAAAGCGAAGAAGATATCATAAGACGGGACAATCTAAAAGTGAAATCAAAACAAAATTCACACTGAATTTAGACAAATGAGACGAATGTATAAAAAGAAGCATTGGTGGTGAACCATAGTCAAAGATAATTTGAATAAGTTACAGAAGCGTTGGGCGCCATTTTATGTAATAAAAGGGCGCCAGAAATTTAATATTGAAAGAAACTTGTTTGCCAAAACGTTGGGCATGCAAGCATACGTTGGGCGCCATTATGTACCACCGGCACAATGGAGCTCCTTGCTGGTGACAGCAAGGCTACTACCATCGTGCTTGGGTAAACATAAAAAAATTTTGAGATACCACATCCTCCCTAGTTTCCTAAATGTTTTTAGGGGATGCTAAACCGGCCACACGGTATACGCTAGCTCGTCGGTGGGGGCGTGGGGTTGTGTGACCGGGACACTACACCTATGATTCACCACTTACCTGTTGTTTAAAAGGGATATCTCTTCATATCATTATTTTCCTAGGTTAGCCAAAGCGATTCATCGCTGGACATTTCCATCGACCTGGTGGACCTGTAAATGTTCAACGCGACTTTGAGAGGACCCTGGAGAGAAAGCAAAACCCAACCATCCTGGACAGTTTTACCCCCTTAGGCTATCATACCTAGTAATACTGGTGGGGTTAAAGAAAGTGACCACAAATATATTTTAAAATAATTACAATATAATACAATTACTCAACAACAAAAAAACAGAGGTAATTTTGCATTAAATAGTAGATGTAAATCAAACAACCAATACTCCTACAATCTAGGTAAGGTGGACACAGCCAACTATTACCACAAAATAATAACGTTATACAACCACGGAAGGAAACAAACCAATCGTCGCGCTGGTACCAGTCGAGGATTATTTTCTTTCGTACAACACCAAACTAATCGATAAAATTTATAAATAAGGGCGTGTACCAAAGTAACATTGTAAACACATTGAAAAAAAATGATTATATATAAGGATATGGTAATTATTGCATCAACCTCTAAGTAATTGATAAATATTGTGATATATGTACTTAGTGGTTATTACAATTCCCTTTTGCGGGTTAACTAATGTCCCAAGGTAATGTACAATATTCAAATCGAGACAAACGTCCTTACTAATTTATATGGTAATATTGTAGATATCTAATTGTTGTGATCTAATACCATATAGTTATAAAAAAAACTGGTTTTATAAGGTGTAATATAGGTGAGAATGCATTTATATAGATTATTTTGGATGTACCTCTTGGGATTAAATTATATATATATATTGGATAAGAAAAATGTGTAATTATTTCAAAAGAAATGTAAATGGTAAGTAATGTTTTTGTTAATATGTAAGTAACAATAAAGAAAGATTGCAAATATATTTACTCGACCTTAAAGGAAACTGGTAAGTATATGTAACTAATGTTATAAGAACTGTCACTGGTTGAAATTATCTTCCTCTTCATTAACTTGGGTGTGATATTCTCCTTTGAAGCCTGACCCAAAATAAAACTCACCAGAGGCCTCAGGTCCCTCTCGCTCTGGCTCGTTGCCTCAAGTAGCTTTATTGCAATATTTGGGTATTAGGATTGTAATTATTATTATTATTTTCTGCCCTTGGGATTATTAATTATATAGTATTATAAAAAAAATTGGTTTGTTTTGTTTTCTTGTCCTTATTTTTAAGTTTTAGATATATTTTTTTGTTTTTTTTTGTTTTTTTGTTTTATCTAATCTATAAAACGACTACTACCTTTTCTTCCTTTTGTGTCCGGTAATAATATACGAAATATTGTTATTGAACCTTTTCCTGTTTATTAACACTTTTGCCTCCTGTTTGACTGCTCTTCGTAAATCTTCTTCAAAAAAAAACTTTTCTTCAAATGTCATGGGTTCAGGTTATTGACCTTACTGCCCGGTTGTTTCTTCTCCAATGAATTTCCAATTTTACGCCCGATATAACACAAATTTATTGTTGAAACGTCAGCATTGAGTTTTTTTTTCTTCCTTCACAATTATGGTGGGTTTTGACGGCGAACGGAACTCCTTCGCTGGGGGGAAGCACTCGTTTCTGGATCCACACACCCTCTTCTGACCACTTCAAAAAAAGCTCACTTTTGTTCTCTTAGAACCCTTTTCGCTCCTCTCGTTTAATATCACATTGACACAAAATGCGTTTCTTCCTCAATAATTTCCGGCTGGTCCCGTACGTGTATTCTACAAGTTCATTCGCAATTAGTTTGTTTTCGCACTTAGGTAATCAGCGCATCCGGGATTGTTCCTACAACAAACAATGTTTTGTATTATATCCACGGATGAACCAAAAATCCGCCCGACCTAGCTATTTTTCTACGTATGCGATCGAATTCCCAAAATCCAGCTCTCTCTGGTCGCGGTGCAATTCCAACTGTCCAAAATTTCTAATTTTTTTTCTTCCAAGAAAAATTTTGTTTTTCTTGGCCTACGTGATTCAAAAAAAAAGTTCCGCATCCAAAAGCTTCTGAAGTGATTGCACTAATAATTTCTTAAATTTCCGATAGATGGGGGGATAATTAATAATGAGAATTTTGCAATAATTAACCGACCGTTACATCATTGCAAAGCGAGTAGTAAGCCAATGTAGAAGTACAAAACGCATCTTGTAGTCCTGAATCTGTGGGTTGTTGACCATCACCCAATTGGACTTCTCGAGTATCGCGAATATAAAATCCTGAAATCTACAAAGTTAAATACATTCTTATAATGTCATCGCTAGATCGGGTTTAGCTTGGCCAATATTCCCAACCACTCGATAATTGTCAATCTTGTTCTTGCTTAGCACTAGTCCCTTTAGTAGACATTTTCCCCTTGATTAAACCATCGGAATCGAGTGCATTTTTTGTGTGTAAATCCACTCAAATGCAAAATTTCAACCATTTCTTTAAAAGTACATTGAAATGCACTTCTTCATTAGTAAATCCCAACTTGCACAATTTGTGCTTCTCTCGTCTGAAACAAGTTATGAATATTGATTGAATTTTCCAGCTCATAAACATCAAAGCTGGATTCACTTAATTCAGCTTGAAATTAGGAGCGAGTAGCTGTCCTGGAAATACTATCGGAAGGGGTGAACAGAGATTTTAAAGAGATTATCCGGTTTTAAATTTTAATTAAAGGCGGTGAACTTGGAAGCTTTAGTAGAATGGAAGAGGCTCCTCTCAGTCCACTTTGCTCATCTGGTTTGGCTTGGCTGCTTTTGCAGATAGGCAATTTCAATCTATGCAGAACGGAGGAGGAACAGAGGCAAAGAAGAAAAATATTGCATTTAAGCGAAAGCTGATTCGTGATTAAGTTATTCTTTTAAGACTACGACGGATTACGACTAAAAGCACTCTGTGTCTACTGTTAATACTGTATTTTCTGACATTATCCGACTGTCGAAGGCGATATACTTGCACTGAAAGGATTAGTAGCAATCGAGAAGTTGAAAATCTCAATTAATCTTTAAAGCAGGAAGGATTAAAGACACATTTTGTAGGTGAAGTTAAAAAATTGTAACCAGGCGTTTTCTTTCGAGTTGAAACAAATTAAGGAAGATTTATCCAAAGTTTTTACATTATTTTCACAAAAGCGAATATTAATTTCGAGTTTGCCAAGAAGTCAGTAAGCTCTAGAGGCTTATGACAGATTTCGGATCCACAAGATCTAAGTAATCCAACTGAAAGCTCCTTCGATTTTTGAATAAAATTATTCTAGAGGTAAAACCATAAAAGAAAACACGGAGGGCGCAGCTGGGGAAATGGAAATTGCATACAAATAAAAATTGCGCACACATGGATAAGAAATGCGCTGATGTATTTTCAAATTTCCCTTCGAAATTGGTTGTGACTGGACTAAGGGCCGGGAATGACATGCGGGGGTTATGCTGCGCATGGAAACGCGACTTTTCTCGTCGTCTTCTTTTATGGTTTTACCTCTAGTAAATAAAGCAGTTAAAGAAACAGATCGTTATTATGATATACCAAGAACATGTCGATCATAATACTTATAAGGTTTTTATACGCCAATTGTTTTTCTTTATATCCGCTGTAGAAAATCTGTTCAGAAGTAACAATATATATATGGAACCAAGGGGCGGCGCGTGGTTTTTTTGCGCCCAGTGCATTATGCTATATTGCGCCCCATCAGATGATCATATGAAAAAAATATTTATGCGTTTTACTTTTTACAAAATTCTGGTGAAGTGATTTGTTATGCATACCATACATATTGTGTTGGGGTTTATGGGTAAAAAAAATAACACGAATAATTATGTTCGAACATCAATTTATTTTTATATAACTTGCTTCCGTACAACTTAAAGGGTAGAGGCGTTGTGAGCACTTGGGAGCACATACTAATACATGTATAGTTCTAATAATACATGTATAATTCTAATACAAAAGATAAATGTTGGAAATTGGTATAAATGTATAATTTTTGAAATTCCAACATATTGCCAGCGCATTTTTAATTTTCTATCATTGACAAGAAATTCATTATTTCCGACCTTAAACACCTCCAAATAGCGATTTTCGGTGAAATCGAATCGTAATTGCCAAAATCGTACCGCCATATTGGCGCCGCCATTTTGAATTTTAAAATTTTGACCACAGATTCGCCATTTGTGACCTTAAAAACCCCCCGATACTGAGTTTCAATGGATTCAGAACACATTTGCAAAATTCATCCGCCATATTGGCACCGCCATTTTGAATTTTCAAATTTTGAGCACCGAATCGTCATTTGCGCTGATAAAAACATCTTGATACCGATTTTCAATATAATCGGAACACAATTGCAAAATTCGTCCGCCATCTTGGAACCGCCATCTTGATTTTTTTACAAAGTTGTCAGATTGCATTGTCATGGGAACTCAATGTGTGTGACAAGTTTCATACAAATCGATTTAGTAGAAGTAGTTAAAAAAGCTGTCGGAAGATTTGAACCAAAGAAAGAAACAAACAAACAAAAATACGAGGTCAAGCTAAATAAAACCATTAAAAAATCCATAATATGCTCTAGTCTTCCACATAAAAAAAAATAATATATAATCAAACATAAGAATATATAATACATAGTAATATAGTATAATAATTTATAACACTTAATACAAACTAAAACCCCCAAAGGCAAATTTTTTCTCACATGGTACGGTAGCGTGATGGTACGTTAGCGTGACGCGAGTTTTTAGTTTTTCGCCGGGCCAAAAAGTGCCCAACGTGACTATAGAAGTTTTCACTTCAAAAACCTTTTGTGGAATTTAAAATATCAACTGCAGCAGACATTTGGGCTTTGTATGTATATTTATTTTTCTAAAATATCACACTAGATTACTATGAAACAAATTAAATTTAACTCAGTAAATTTATTTCGTAATTCTGCTGTATGTTTCGATACGGGTTCCCTACCTGAACGAGTTCTACCAACGCCTCGTAGACACCAACCATCTAATTGACGAACTAATCGTTTTAACGCGTTTATGCTACTTTCACTACTAGTCTTACTAAGCTTGTTAGTGTCTTCTTTTTCAAAATAATAATCTTTTAACCGAACTGGAGAAATAAGCATATAAATTTTGAATAGTATCAAAACAAGAAGTTGCCTTTAGAAACATACGTTTTTTTCGAAATTCACACCTATTATCAAACGATGCATCAATGAAGTCTGAGTTGAAGAGTTAATTAATGGAAAATTGTATGTTCTATTTATATTTTCCCGGTATACCATTTTCGTAATTCGCGGCACAGTAAAATATTTTAAATTTCGTAACATAAAAACAATAAACAAATTAATTCCAATAAAATCTAAATATAATGAAATGAAATTATTATGTGTTTCGTCTCCTTCATTCCACTGGTTAATTCTGTATTTACATCTCACGTTCAAATTTGAGAACATCAGTAGAATGAGAGATTTTTCTCTCACTTGGTGGATATTTCTCCTGAATTTTTACTTCTGCTGATTCTCTGGACAGAAATTATATGAAAATCACGAAGCCAAAGTCTCGAGAGGAAGTAGTACGAGAGAAAGTAAAATTTCCAGGTTTTTTTTTGCATGGAATTTGTGTTGTGTTGTTACATGAGTTGAAATATAGAATTTTTTATTGGGAAAATAAACTGGAAAAATAAGTCGTGTTAATAAAAATGAAATCCTTTAATATATGAAAACGATGTAAGAAAAACATTTTTAAACATTTTTTTTTTCAAAGTTTTAAATTTTTTAAAAAATCTGAATATCTGAAATAGCGCCCCCGTCCAATAGCGCCCGGTGCAAGTGCACCATTCGTACCTATCAAAGCGCCGCCCCTCAACCAACACAAATGTGAAGGAATTTCCGCTAAATCAGCACATGTAGTTGTAAGAATTTATATTGTCTCGCATATATTTAAAACATTATATTATCAGTTTTTTTGTTAGATTAAGTTCAGTTCATCTCAATTCGTTGTATGAATTCGTTCATCCAATCGTTTTTATTCTAATAAAGATTTAATCATTTGTATTTGAGCCGATGGTGTTTCAATAACAATAGAATTTTATTTAGACCGATTTTTATTATCCGCCTTTGAAATTTCTTTCTCGATTGATTCGAATATCTTAGCATTTCGGAGTATAGCAGCGTTCGAAAGTCATCATTCTGATACATTTAAAAAAACCTGGCCAATGTTGTAGATCGCGGTCATGTAGATTGCGAAGTTTACTCTTTGACCATTTTCCGAAGTACGACCAAGTGAACAACAGTGGGATGTCTTTCATGAATGGCGAATGAGAAAATGACCCAAATCCCATATAAAAAGCGCGTTCTCGATTTTCCAATTTTCCGGCCCACTTTTGCAGTTTTTCTTTCTATACCAGGCACTAGAGCAGTGAGACATATTTTGGTTTTGGCGTGATGTAATGACCTTTGGCATCCCTAACAATATCTAGGGGGTGCGCAAACATGAAAACGCCTGGAAAATTTATGCGAGCTCAAAAAATTAAAAATTCACGAAAAATTCCCTGTTTTTTTACCTTTCTTGATAAACATCTCTTTACGAAGGCTTCTAGGCGAAAAGTTTGTTGAACATGTTTTGTTCGTTATTGGATTTGCTAAAACTTAGCGCAAGTTTGATTTTTGAAATTTGAATTCTTGCATTGTAAAATAGCCGAAAACTGTGAGAAACCGTATCCTTACTTTAAAGTTATGATAACAAAAGAAAATACCATTATTTTTCAATGTAATCTGGAATTAGGTAGTTTAAGGTATGATTAACTTATATCCAAAACCCGATCACTGTCGGTCAAATATTTTTTGCATAATGAATTTTACAATTAAGTGAATTTAGAAAATTTGATTTTTTGTTCCATGTTGGTCCTGATTTTTTTACGAATGCTCTAAAAAAATTATAATTATTAATAATTACATTTCTAACCTTTTATTCATGATTATTCCTTTACTCTATTTTCACAAGAAAAACGGGGGATGGGGGAGGGCGATAAAGCAACACTGACTTTCGCGAGAGTAACGCGATATTATCGCGACACAACATTATAATATCACTGTTAGCTCAGTCAATCTGTCATGAAAAATATAGTTTCATTGCAAAAAACTGCCCCAAGGGTGAACGTTGTTTTGTTCGTTGAAAAATGATGTGACTGAGCTATCTTCGCGATGGGCATGTGCAACTGTTAGCAGTTTTTTGGAAAACTCAAAAAAAGTGAAAAAAATTTTTTGAAATGCGTTTTCCTCGATTTGTATGCATTTTACAGGAAAAGTTATTGAACAAAAAATGTAGAGGACGTTGCGATCTACAATTTATGTCATTGGCGCGATGCTGTACAACAAGAAATGCACACAGTAGGTGGCGCTAAAGTCTCAAAAAAAGTGTTTTTCCACTTTTTTGTCCTGAAAATATTATTTTAACGCAAAACTGTAAATGGAAAAGTTGTTCCTTAGATTATTATCAACAACTTTTATTTAAACATTTTTTTCATATGTGTTTCATTATTTTTGCTGTATAGCATTTATACCAAGTTCGAATAAAATCTGATGAGAAACTAGTTGGGTTGTGGGTTTGACCCTTCCGGTCTACATGATCAATTTCCCATTATGATGAACGTAGACGAAATAAACTGGCTTCTGAGAAAATAGTAAATCTATTCAACCTCATTTCACCCCCAACCTTTCGAAAAATCGTTTCTTAGTGGATGGATGTCCACGTTATTATAGGGATGCACTGTCAAAATTTCAGCCCTTTAGCAGTTTGGGCTGTGCATTGTTTGTTTTTAACTTCCTATGTAAATTTTTCCACCCTGTTTCACCAACTTAGGGGTTGAATTTCGAAAAATCCGAAAGCAAGTGTTTCATTATTTATGGTGTGGAGTAGGGTTTTTCAAAACTGTTTAACAGTAACAGTAAAACAGCTGTTTTTTGGCTAAAATCGAAAAACAGCAAACAGCTGTTTTTCTTTTAACTGTTTTTACTGTTTTTGAAATTTGGTTCAAACAATTTGGCCTAAAATAAAAATAAAAGAAATTTGTAACTAACACTTATATATTTTGTTTTGGTTTTTTACAAAGTGCCATTTTATACGGCCGGACACCTGACAGACAAAACGAACGAAGAGGGTGAGAGAGGACGATGGGGAGGGCGGAAAATTTTAATGGACACTTTTGAACAAACATTTTGACAATTCCTGAGTTGTTGTTGCTCTTGTAAGAACAGCCAAAGGAATATGAGGACGACAACGCCGTATGAAAGCAATATAAAATTGTATATTAGTAACCAACACTAATGCAGAGTTTTTTAAATATAGAATGATCTTGTAATATACATTGTCCAGAGCTCTTATACAAGGTGAATATACCACAATTTTTTGCAAATGCTGTTAGATGTCCTCCATTCCATCTATGATTGGGCCAAAGAGGTCAAGACGAAAACAGCAATTCGCGAATTTAAGGCGTTGAATATGTCATTGGACTTTTCTGCTGTCAAGGCAATGTAGCCCGTAAAATTAGCTGTCGCGAATCTTAGTCATGTTGGTGATCGTTGAAAAATTTTTACAATTCATGTTCAAGAAGTTTTCTGACATTCACAGCAACATTACATGCAAAACTTAAAAATTCGTGTAGACCGCCGAATGTACGAGGATGTCGTGAAATTATTGCGAAGCCTCAAGGTTCCCACAGCCACTCCATCAAAACCCACATTAATTTTTGCAGGCAAGGGTGGACGATGTAGTTCAACAGTGGCCGAATCATGATGAAAACGAAAATTTTTCATTACAAAATGAATTGGACCATGCTCCTTCACAAAGATGAATCGTCAGTACAATTCGGAGGATCAGATTTCAAGTGGCTCGAATCGGAATTTTCAATTTTCGAAAATACTGGCCAAGGTACAGAAAATTTGTAAAAATTATATAATGCAATTCTTTGTATTAAACCAACATCGACCAAAGTTGAAAGTGTATTTTTGATGCCCACTAATTTCAGCACCAAAATATGATAGCGCTTTTCAGACAAATCACATCATTGGCTGGCGTTCTTGAAATACTATATTGCAAGAAGTAAAAATGTATAATAAAATGATATTATATAAAAAAGCTATTAATTACTTGTAAAATTTGAGAAGACTCGAAAAACAGTAAAAACAGCTGTTATCAGCTTATGAAGTGTGTAGTGTGCTAAATTCACACGGAAGAAAATTTCTGGGGTTTGCAGTGTAGTCCTTCAATTTGAAGGTGTTAAATTCGACACGATTTTTGGGTCCCTATAATCAAGAATAAGTTCAATGTTCCTGTTGATAAAGTTGAACATGAGCTCTCGGTCAAAAAGACTGGCGAAGCTGTTGGTTTGGGGGGGACGGGGGTATTGCGAGAATATTGTTTATAAAGATTAGGAAAAGAGCGGGTAAGATTTGACCCCTGGGATATACGGGGTATTAGATTCGACCCCATCCAATAGCCAGAAAGAGAACTGTCAATCCAGTTCTTTAGAAATAGGTCGATACCAATAGCTTGAAGTTAAGTCAACAGAGCGTGACATAGCCTCTAAAAAGCCTTGGAGATTTCTAGAGCAAGTAGCTCCTGTTCCGTCTTGGAACAACCGGAAAATTGACATCCTGAAATAAAAAGATAAATAAAAACACAAATTTAACGATTAACTATTTATTAAAAAACCAAATATGACACCAAATATATAGATACAAATCTAATCACTAAAAACCTTAAACAGATCAACACCGAAGTAAACAAACACTATAAAATCCAGAATCCAGGTGATGACGGCGATCCATAAAAAAAAGGGGAGAAAAAAAAAACATTAAGTCATATCTGAAAAATAAATTATCAATATCAAATCAAAAAGGTAAATTAAATAACTTCCATAATAAAGGGATTTTCGCTGGACACCAACTCACAAGCCAGGATCGTTGCAGCAAACATCGAAATGCCGTCGGCAAATCGGCACTCTGAAAAACAATAACAAATCAAGAAATTGATAAACAAATTCCACCAAAAATACATACCTCACAACACTAACTCCAGACTCCGCCTCCCGAAAATCCCACCAACCTCAAATATTCCTAAAATGAATAAAATTAGTAACTAAACGAGAAGGTAAAAAAAAGAACAAACTTACCAACAAGTCAACTTCATTTGACAGATGTGGGAAGGAAGAAGATAAACAGCTGTTCAAGTAACTACATGAACCGAAAATTATGTACATTAAACCAAGTTCCCCACCAATTTTTATTGTTCAAGACTTCGATAAATATGGACAGACGGCGAGGTTCGAGTCAGATCACTTCTAGATCTTCAAGCGCGCTTTGAGCTTCGAAGATATCAATAAAATTCGAGTTGGCGAATTTTATTCCAAGTGATTTCAATCATTAAATAAAGGGATCGAGTTGAAATTCCTTTATCATATCCACACTGACGAGCTTGAGTCAGTCAAGATAGCAGACAGGAAAAACCAGAGTTGAAGGTTTTTTCCTTTATCCGATACGAGATCCGCTGACGAGTCTGAGTCAGCATCTCCACCATCGTTCATAGATAAGATAAAATTCGAGTTTGAGAATTTTATTACAACTGGCTTCAATCATTAAATAAAGGGATCGAGTTGAATTCCCTTTATCGTAACCATACTGACGAGTTTGAGTCAGTACCCATAGCAAATACAAAAAAACCCGAGTTGAAGGTTTTTTCTCATCACATTCGAGATCCACTGACGAGCTTGAGTCAGCATCTCCATCAAAGAGGTCGTGGGACCTTCGTAAACATTAATAAAGAAAAATCGAATTTACAGCAAACTATTACACGGACAATTTTGGCTTACATTATATCGCAGCGATTGCATGAAATTCCTGGTAGAGCGAAGCAGCAAGCAGCAAGACATCAGCGAAATCAAAGGAAAATCACAGAAAGCAAGTCAACGGCTGACATACAGGTGGCGTGATTCCGAAAGAATAATAATTTAAGCTATCTCACAATAATTAAAAAAGGGGATATTTCGGACATTTCGAATAATTATTAGTGGATTTATTACTGAATTATAATAAAGTTAATATTGAATTTAATATTAAATAGGAAATTGTTATTAAAGAATAAAGTATCAGTGAATTATTGAAAGGAACATCTTTTATTTGAACACACCCTCCGGCACCTTCTTTTAAGATCAGAGATTAAATTGCTAAATCTGATCATTTGGTCCTTCGAGCCGGATAGTGATTCAAATAAGGTAACTTTCTCCTAACATAAAGATGGAAGCCCTAATAAAACAACAAGAAGAAGTCCGAGATAGAATCGACAAATCCTTTCGAAATTATTTAAAGGATGGGCCATCCAGAAAAACAGAACAGTATTTTAGAAAAAAGCTCAAGACGCTCGACGACGACTGGGCAGAATACAAAACCAACCATCGGCAAATTACAACATTGAAAACCAAGAAGGATGAAAAGGATCTACCATACTTCAAAGATGACTGGTACACAGACACGGAAACGGCATACATTGATATATACTCCAGGATCGACGAAGAATACCATAACATTCTTCCACCAGCAGACCAGGCATCAAGAGCCGAGCAATCTTCAGCAGAGTTCAATCTCAGCCAAATAGCTCACCACAGTAATGATGTAAAGCTCCCGCGAATTTCAATTCCAACATTTGCCGGGGACTACGCGTCGTGGCCATCATGTTTGGATCTATTCTCCAGCCTCATACACAACAAGATATCGTTATCAGGAGCTCAAAAACTCCAATACCTCAAAGCCCATCTATCCGGAGAAGCACTACGACTTCTCAGCAACACATTAATCAGCGACGCCAATTACGAACCAGCATGGAAACTTCTCGTCGAAAACTATGATAACAAACGAGCATTGTTGAAAACCCAGCTCGATATCCTACTCAGTCAAACTAAGCTAATAGGCTAGTGCCGATAGTTTTTTGGAAAAAAAAATTAATAGCAGGGAGGGACCAGCAATGAAATGTCGTTAAGGTCATAACTAAACGAAAAAACAATTTTTAAACTCGAAAAAAGGGGAAATGGTAAAATGGGGATGCTATTTAGGGGTTGAAAACGATTTTTTGCGATTTGCGGTGAAACATGACCTCCTAGTGGAAAATGTTTAATACAAAAGTTGTAGATAATAAAAAGATCTAAAACTTTTGTATTTAACATATTTTGATATAACCTCAAATTTTCGAAGAAAATGGCGGAAAATCGATTTTTCAGTTTTTAATTTTTTTCTCCCGTAAAAATAATTCAATTTACATGAAAATTTGTACGAGTATACCTTGTGTTGCGTTAAATAAGCATGATTTTTTTTTTGTTTGGAAAACGGATAGTTTCCCAGAAATTAACATTTTTTAAAAAAAATACCCTTTTCTTGCACGGACAACTTTATTGATGTTTTTTTCGAATTTTGATATTCAATAAATGCTTATTTAACCATGGAAACGTCTAGTTTGAAATGGTCTATACATTTTGAAACTTTATTTTCATTAAACCGCTTAAAATTAAGAAAAACCGAACACCTGATTTTTCGAATCACGTACATATTTATCGATTTTTTCAATTTTTTTCAAATTTTTTAATTTTTTCTGTTGAGGGATTAAATTTTAATGACAGAACTTAGTGTCATATAATATTACTTACATTAAATAAACTTAATTACAGAAAGTGTGGCAAAACCATCCTGAAAATTTTAAATAAATAAGAAATAAGAAAGGGTCTATTAGCTTGAGATTTTCGATGAATGTGAGCGGCTGTTAATTTTTCCATTATTTTGTATTTGTGGTCAAATCTTTGTTTGCTCGACCGAACCAAACTGCTTTGATTTCATACAAATCATTTGGATCATCTTTTTTGGAAATAATACGGTCATATTGTCAATCTATAATTTTTAAATTAATAAAAATAAATAATGCATAAAAAATCTCCCACATTTACCTAGTCACGGCGTAATTCAATTCAAACGAATTTGTTATTTTATTTCTTATTTATTTAAAATTTTCAGGATGGTTTTGCCACTCTTTATGTAATTAAATTTATTTAAGTTCTGTCATTAAAATTTAATCCCTCATTAACAGAAAAAATTAAAAAATTTGAAAAAAATTGAAAAAATCGAGAAATATGTACGTGATTCGAAAAATCAGGTGTTCGGTTTTTCTTAATTTTAAGCGGTTTAATAAAAATAAAGTTTCAAAATGTATAGACCATTTCAAACTAGACGATTCCATGGTTAAATGAGCACTTATTGAATATCAAAATTCGAAAAAAACATCAATAAAGTTGTCCGTGCAAGATAAGGGTATTTTTTTTAAAAAATGTTAATTTCTGGGAAACTATCCGTTTTCCAAACAAAAAAAAATCATACTTATTTAACGCAACACAAGGTATACTCATACAAATTTTCATGTAAATTGAATTATTTTTACGGGAGAAAAAAATTAAAAACTGAAAAATCGATTTTCCGCCATTTTTTTTCGAAAATTTGAGGTTATATCAAAATATGTTAAATACAAAAGTTTTAGATCTTTTTATTATCTACAACTTTTGTATTAAACATTTTCCACTAGGAGGTCATGTTTCACCGCAAATCGCAAAAAATCGTTTTCAACCCCTAAATAGCATCCCCATTTTACCATTTCCCCTTTTTTCGAGTTTAAAAATTGTTTTTTCGTTTAGTTATGACCTTAACGACATTTCATTGCTGTTCCCTCCCTGCTATTAATTTATTTTTTTTTCCTTATTTAAACCCGCTTTGGCACTAGCCTATAACTAGAGAGTCTGCTCAAGGAATCAAGGAACTAAAAACAAGGACACATGAATGCCTCACCGCCATAGAGAATCTGGAGATCTCTGTTCAAAACTGGGATCCATTCTCATACATATATTATTCCAGAAGCTACCAGCCGAAACACACGTATTATGGGAACAATCACAAAGCCATAAATCAAAACGATCAATACCAACGTGGACAGAACTACGCGAATTCTTGGAGACCCGGTTTAGAACATTAGAAGCCATCAGCAAGCCAGCCAACAGCAAGATTGATCATTATGAACACAAGCGACGAGAACAGACACAAAGAAGAGCACAAACATTTCACGTGTCAAACCACAGCACATGCAGCTTGTGTAAAGGTCCACACATCATAAGAAAATGTCCGAAGTACTTGCAACAAACCATAGACGAGAGGTATAAGACAGCCAAGTCCAAGGATCTATGCATCAATTGCTTAGGAACAAACCACCGCGTGTCCCAATGTCCTAGCAATACTAGATGTTTTCAATGTGGAGGAACACACCATACATCCCTGCACAGAGCGCAACAAGAGAGGCAAGGCAACAACAACGATGAAAAACCAACAAGGGCAAGTGTTGAACCACCTATCTCCCAGGCAAGCACATTTTTCTCCCACGCAGATCCCTATGAAAACCAACAAGTACTACTAGCGACAGCTCTGGTTACAGTAGTATCACCGACGGGACAACAACAGGTCTGCAGAGCGCTGATCGACCCCGGGTCACAAAGATCATTTGTGCGAGAAGCAGTAGTGCAGAATTTACGACTCAAGCGAAAATCCACACAAACCTCAATTTCGGTAATCAGCAACCTGCCAGCCGGTGAAATGACAAGTAGGGTAACGCTACAGTTACAATCAAGAACTCAGCCAAGCAAAAAAACCCAGGCACAGGCTCTCGTCCTTACAAAAATCAGTAATCCTTTACCGAACGAAGAATGCTCTAGTAAGAACTGGACCCACCTGGAAGGACTCCAATTGGCAGACCCAACAATCCGTAAGCCGGGCCATATAGACATCCTCTTGGGAGCCGACGTGTATACTGACATCATCATGGAGGGTTTGAGAAAGGGCGCTGATGGAACACCAGCAGGCCAAAACACAATATTTGGCTGGATCATCACTGGAAACACAAGTCCAACATCACAAATGGACACGAGCGCACAAACTTTCTTCACGCAGATAACCCCCGAGTGCGACCTGAGGAAATTCTGGGAGTTGGAAGAACTTCCATCAAGACCGAAATGGACAAAGGAAGAATCACTGTGCGAAACCCATTTTGCCAACAACGTGACAAGAGGTGACGATGGACGTTATCAGGTTCGACTTCCATTCAACACGGAGCAAGAACACATCCAATTTGGATCATCCAGAAATATAGCCATCCGAACGCTTATCCAAATGGAAAAACGGTTCCAGCAAGACCCAGCCCTAAAATGCGATTATGGAAAATGCATCCGAGAGTATCTAACATTAGGCCACATGACAACGACCAATACCCCAGAATCAGCACTCCAGAGGCAATCATCGGACGGCACAACGACATATGGATGCTGCTATCTCCCTCATCATGCTGTCCTCAAGCCAAGCAGCACAACCACTAAGCTGCGTGTCGTATTCGACGCATCACGCCCGACCTCCAACGGAAAATCACTAAACAGCGCATTACTGAATGGACCAGTGATACAGGACTCTCTCATGACCATCCTCATGCGATGGAGAAAGTACCGCATCGCATACATGGCGGACGTCGAAAAAATGTATCGCCAAATACGAATACATCCAGAGGACGCACATTATCAGCGGATCGTCTGGAGAGACTCCCCTACTGAACCCATACGAGACTATACATTAAGGACCGTAACATTTGGCACAAAAAGCGCACCATTTCTAGCCATAAGAACGATGCACCAATTGGCAAAGGATGAAACCACGAAATATCCAATCGGCTCAGAGGCTCTACTCAATGACTTATACGTCGATGATTTAATGACTGGAGCAGACACTATCAAAGAAGCAACTCAAAAACAAGAGCAATTGATCAATCTACTACGTTCAGGAGGTCTGGAACTAAAGAAATGGGCAGCAAACCATGACGACATATTAAAGAACGTTCCAGAGACTGATCGAGAAATCACGTTTCCCCTCGCGGTAAACGCTGAAGAGGTCAAGGCACTTGGACTATCATGGAACCCATCAACAGATTCGCTCTCATACAAAGTAACCATGGATTTTGACGACACATCATATACAAAACGGAAAATACTGTCCGAGATTGCAAGATTATTCGATCCCATCGGATGGCTCACACCAATTATCATCAGTGCAAAGGTTCTAATACAAAACCTGTGGCTCCTAAAGATCGATTGGGACGAGACAGTTCCTATTACTATAGAAGAACAGTGGCGAAAATTCCGCTCAAACCTCCAAACAATCCAAACCATCCAGATTCCTCGATGGATACAAACCAGCAATGCAACCCAAACTGTCGAACTTCATGGATTCTCCGACGCATCCATCAAGGCTTACGCCGCAGCCGTATATATCCGCACACAGGACAGAACAGGAACGATCCACTGTCGTCTACTGGCAGCAAAAAGTAAGGTAGCACCGATAAAAACCGTATCATTGCCAAAATTAGAGTTGTGCGGTGCACACCTATTGGCTAAATTACTCGCCCAAATCAAGAAAGACATGAAAATGGAGCAGGTCATAACAACAGCATGGACTGATTCAACCATCGTACTCGCTTGGCTACGCAAACATCCCTCCTCTTGGGAAACTTTTGTGGCTAATCGAGTTTCAAACATCCATCAATTACTAGACCAAGGTAGCTGGAATCACATCCGAACGGAAGAAAATCCAGCGGATTGTGCCACTAGAGGAACCACTCCAGAAGAACTGAAACAGCACAGCCTATGGTGGGAAGGACCACCATGGCTTCAACAAGCGAAGGAACTATGGCCAAAACGTAAGGAAGTCCCAGACACCACAATGGGACAGCGAAAAACTGTAACCAATTTACATATAAAAACGAATTCCAAAATCTCCAACCTGCTAAACAACTATTCTTCGTTAAACAAATTACTTCGAGTCACAGCCTATTGTCGTCGATGGTTAAATCTACTCAAACCAAAATCCCACAGAGCGCCAGCCACACACTTAACTGCTAAGGAGATTCAAACGGCGTTAACACATTGGATAAGGGTCACCCAAGACATGGAATTTAGAGACGAGATCCTGAAGCTGCAATCCAACCAATCCATATCCAGTAAAAGTAGGCTATTGAAATTAACTCCTTTCCTCGACCAGGAAGGAATCCTAAGATTAGGAGGACGCATCCAGAACGCAGACATACCATTCGCTACACGCCACCCCATCATCCTACCGAAGAAAGCAACATTAACCGCATTAATAATAGACAATACCCATCAAACTACAATGCATGGAGGAACTCAATTGATGCTAAACACACTCCGAGAAAGATACTGGATCATCCATGCAAGAAACGCTGTTAGAGAACACAATCATAAATGTATGCAATGTTTTAGACAACTAGCAGCAGGAAGAACACAACTAATGGGCAACCTCCCCTCAGTCAGAATCCGCCCCGCTAGACCGTTCACACACACTGGAGTCGACTATTGCGGTCCATTCAATTTAAGACTGTCCAAGACACGCGGAGCACGAACAAAAAAGGGAAAACAAACGACTATTTATTCAAAACATCACAATCACTTAAAGTTACAGATGATCAGCAGACATTAACCAAGTTCAAAATTTGAAGCTAAGCGCTTCAAGGCGGGGGAGAATGTTCCGTCTTGGAACAACCGGAAAATTGACATCCTGAAATAAAAAGATAAATAAAAACACAAATTTAACGATTAACTATTTATTAAAAAACCAAATATGACACCAAATATATAGATACAAATCTAATCACTAAAAACCTTAAACAGATCAACACCGAAGTAAACAAACACTATAAAATCCAGAATCCAGGTGATGACGGCGATCCATAAAAAAAAGGGGAGAAAAAAAAACATTAAGTCATATCTGAAAAATAAATTATCAATATCAAATCAAAAAGGTAAATTAAATAACTTCCATAATAAAGGGATTTTCGCTGGGCACCAACTCACAAGCCAGGATCGCACAGTGGGCTCGAACTCGGCAAAACGCGCGCATACGCATTTACGGACGCAGAAATCATATTAAAATTGCTATACAAACACTTCTTTATGTTTTTGAGGTCGCCGATTTCGAATTTGAGGTCAAAAACGTGTTTTAACCAATTATAGGTGGCGCCACCGTCGATTTTTTATATTAATTTAAATATATTGTGCTGTTTGATGTGGTTATATAGGTTTTTGAGGTCGCTGATTCCAAATATGAGGTCAAAAACGTGTTTTTGGACAATTATAGGTCGATTTTTATATTAATTCAAGTAGAATGTGCTATTTTATGTGACTATATGGGTTTTTGAGGTCGCTGATTTTAAATTTGAGGTCAATAACAAATTTTGAACAATTATAGGTGTCGCCACTGTCGAGTTCTGTTGAATTTTATTACTCGAAGCAATTTGGTATGTTTCTACAGGTTTTTCGAACTATATTCATTCTAAATTTTAAAGAAAAACAACAATATAGTAAAAATATTTTTTTTATTCTATATCCAGCAATATTTAATAAATAATTAACTGTTCGATCTATAAATTAACAAGTAAGAAGACAATTAACGTTCAAAGTGTACTTTTTGAATCATTTGAGAGTTTCAACAGTAATTCTAAAATTTCAGTTAAAATAGTGAAATTTGTACTTTCATTAGTACCTACAAGACTTACTTTATATTTCCTCCTCACTATCTATCACTACAAAACATCAATTAACAACAATATAAAATAAGAAAACCATAATGTAACCTGTTTTCTCCATTTTTTAGATGTACAACTTCAAATTTTAACTATTAGACACTTCTTCGACAACTCGGTGCGAAAAAAGTTGATGCTAACTTCCTCTGAATGCATAAACAAACTTAAACTTTGAGAGCCACAGCACTGGCATTTAAAAAACAAGGGATGAGACTGTGAACACTACTTACCGACAGATGGTAACTCAGTAGACGAAAAATCATATATGGTGCAAGAAAAAATCATTTCAATACGTATATATTTTCCTTTTAACACGTTGGAATATTTTATTTTACCAGAAACAAAAAGTATGAATATTTGATTTTCGGTATTTTATAAAAATGAAAATGTTTGGACCTCCACCAAGGCCAATCTTGCAGGTTTTTGCAGCTGGAAATTTGATGACATGTTTTTGAATGTTAGAACTTTTTTTTCGTACAAATCTCATCGCTGCACTCCACTGCACAAAAAAGTTCTGATCTTTTTAATTGTAAAAAAACATTTTTCTTTACAATAATCAGTTTAATGCAGCCAATTATATCCATGCAAATATTGGCTCATGAAACTTTATGGAATTATAAAGCAAAGATAGACCCTTATTTTCCTCAAAAAATCATTACCGCACATCATTGCATACAAAAGATACAGTATTTTTTCGAATTTTCAAAAATAAGAAAAAACGAAAAAAATTAAAAACTGTAGAATTGACGTTAATTTTACACATCACACCATAGTCAAATGACCTTGATGTGACAATTTCTGATCTTCATAATAACTGATCTTAAAGAATTCGACATTAGAACACGAAAAAATCGAAAGTAAGTTTTTTACTGTATGCGCGCCTTTTGCCGAGATCGAGCCCACTGTGGATCGTTGCAGCAAACATCGAAATGCCGTCGGCAAATCGGCACTCTGAAAAACAATAACAAATCAAGAAATTGATAAACAAATTCCACCAAAAATACATACCTCACAACACTAACTCCAGACTCCGCCTCCCGAAAATCCCACCAACCTCAAATATTCCTAAAATGAATAAAATTAGTAACTAAACGAGAAGGTAAAAAAAAGAACAAACTTACCAACAAGTCAACTTCATTTGACAGATGTGGGAAGGAAGAAGATAAACAGCTGTTCAAGTAACTACATGAACCGAAAATTATGTACATTAAACCAAGTTCCCCACCAATTTTTATTGTTCAAGACTTCGATAAACATGGACAGACGGCGAGGTTCGAGTCAGATCACTTCTAGATCTTCAAGCGCGCTTTGAGCTTCGAAGATATCAATAAAATTCGAGTTGGAGAATTTTATTCCAAGTGATTTCAATCATTAAATAAAGGGATCGAGTTGAAATTCCTTTATCATATCCACACTGACGAGCTTGAGTCAGTCAAGATAGCAGACAGGAAAAACCAGAGTTGAAGGTTTTTTCCTTTATCCGATACGAGATCCGCTGACGAGTCTGAGTCAGCATCTCCACCATCGTTCATAGATAAGATAAAATTCGAGTTTGAGAATTTTATTACAACTGGCTTCAATCATTAAATAAAGGGATCGAGTTGAATTCCCTTTATCGTAACCATACTGACGAGTTTGAGTCAGTACCCATAGCAAATAGAAAAAAACCCGAGTTGAAGGTTTTTTCTCATCACATTCGAGATCCACTGACGAGCTTGAGTCAGCATCTCCATCAAAGAGGTCGTGGGACCTTCGTAAACATTAATAAAGAAAAATCGAATTTACAGCAAACTATTACACGGACAATTTTGGCTTACATTATATCGCAGCGATTGCATGAAATTCCTGGTAGAGCGAAGCAGCAAGCAGCAAGACATCAGCGAAATCAAAGGAAAATCACAGAAAGCAAGTCAACGGCTGACATACAGGTGGCGTGATTCCGAAAGAATAATAATTTAAGCTATCTCACAATAATTAAAAAAGGGGATATTTCGGACATTTCGAATAATTATTAGTGGATTTATTACTGAATTATAATAAAGTTAATATTGAATTTAATATTAAATAGGAAATTGTTATTAAAGAATAAAGTATCAGTGAATTATTGAAAGGAACATCTTTTATTTGAACACACCCTCCGGCACCTTCTTTTAAGATCAGAGATTAAATTGCTAAATCTGATCAGCTCCGACTCATCAAAGTGATAAATCCTTGCTTGATGTTCTCCCTATGCCATACGAGAAGATCGCCTGTACATCATCTGGGTCTGAACCTGCATTGATTGTCGTTCAGTATTTGGTTGAATTCAAAATATTTGATGTGAGAAGGGGGAATGGAGTTGAATTGGTACACCACAAATAAAATCCCATGAATTCCAAGAATATTTCAAAAATCCAGTCATAAATTTTTGTTACGGAGTTAATCGCTTCAGAGTAGACTGCAGCGTGAGAATGCCTACAAATATGGGTTCGGATTTTACCCTGATTAGCCAAAGAACTTCCAAGAGGCTAAAGCCAAAATTTTCCAATCTACTTAGAAGAACTAAACTAAACTAAAATGTCTGCAGAAAATATCAATAATAATTAAATCACAATCCCCAAATTGATGTTCCTAATTGAACTAAAAAGTAATTAGATGAGTTTCTAACGTCGCACTTAACAATAACTAATTATGTTAGCCATCGAAATGGATCCACTCAAGAAGTCTGTCCTTGATACTCACTAATGGAAATTGTGCAGAATTTTCATTTGGAAAATGCTCCTTCGAGACAAAAATGGCCATCTTTAAGGCCAAAAATTCTTCGCATCTCGTGCTATATTATTTATCAGGCAAAAACGTACATAAAGTAAAAGAATCACACATAGGAAGGACCTACGATTTTTTCCCTGGTCTTTCTCCACTCACCTACAGCCTCCGGCGTTCAAGCAGAAAGGAAAAAAATTAAAATGTAGAAAAAGGCTCGCTTTCTTCTCGAGGATGTTTGTGTTGTTTTCAATCCTCAAAGCTTTTAGTCCATTATACTTTAGGAAATGGAGTGGGATACGAACGAGGGTGGTACAGCAGGTGGATCACTGTGGAGAAACAGGAAGTTTATTTCTAGTTCAATTGGCTTTTTTGCATTTCAATTAAAATGTTGCAATAGTGGTCTTGATTGCTTTTATATTGGCTGCCTGGAAATAGCATTCGAGAGCAGCATACAAGCAGGAAGTAAGGCTACTAGCGCTCTAAAAGTTTTCCATGTTTTAGCTTACAACGTGTATGTGAATATAATGTAAGGCTCTTAGGATGGAAATTTTGCCTGAATCTGGAATTCTGATTCTGAAATGAAGGTTTTTGACCTGAACAATTGTAGTGTAGTTGAAGGGCTCCATTTCAACAAAAAAACTCAATAACTCTCCATAGACTCCATAAATAATAAAACAACAGGAGTATTGATGGGAAAAGGTTCGCGGCGGCGTTTTTAGTAAGCTTCAATTGGTTTTCGTATAGTGTGAAAAATAATTTATTTAAACCCAATATGCTCCATTATTATCGACAATATTTCGTCATTTTTGGGGTGGAGTCATGATGCCATGGGTGAAAAACTTCTATAGTTTCTGGTTGAAAAACTGAATAAAGTAGAGTAGTAGATGCCTCAAAACTTTCCAATAAACTCGCCCAATTTCTGACGGGTCATCAAAACAAGTGTGTGGTTGGACGCTTCGCTTGCAACTGCACTGCAAAACCCAGAGTATTTTTTCTGTGTCAATTTAACACACTACACACTTCATAACCGTGGCTAATCGTGTTAAAATATTGCGTTTTAGGAATAACCCGTGTTAAAATAATGCGGATTAAAAGACATGCGATAACAATCACAAACGTGCAGCGTATAATATTTTTTACACGCTAAAGAAATTGTAACGTTTTGTCGTTTTACGTCTTAAACCTGTGAAAATCGAACATGTGTCATTTCACACACTTCACTAAATTAACACACATGAGAGGTGAACTTAAATTAAAGTTATGACAGTATTTAAATACTCAATGACCAGAGAACTCCACGACCTCTCTTTACAGTCAGTCGGTAACAGAAGGGCTTCGAGACAAGTCATTGCAGTTTACATCAAAAAATTTAAGCTTATGGTGACGATTTTTCTAGGTTTACTCCCCGCTAAACGACTTTAAAAAAGCTTCACTCAAAATTAATACATATTTGGTGTGTTAAAAACACACGCATTGGTGTTTTAAATTTACACATTTTAAACGCTTAAAAAGTGATTACGCGATTTTACAAGCGAAATGCGTTTTAAAATCGCACATTGGATTTGCAATGACCATCCCAAAGGCCACAATCTTTGACACTTCTGATTGTCGTAACGTGACCCATTTTTCATCATCCGTTATAAGACGATTCAGAAATGGATCGGATTCTTGGGTTTTAGAAGCGCATCTCAGATGTTAATTCGCTCAATTCTTTTTGTATCTAGTGTGAATGGTTCAAAACAGTTTTGTGGTCAATGCCTAGTTCCATTCCATACCAATATCAACACTACCAACATAAATATCTTGTTAGCCTTTTTCAAGAATTTCATCAACTTTTTCAGTGATTGGACGAGAAGAGCCTGACTGATCAGAACAGAACGAAAGCGAGCGAACTATTATCGCGCAACAGACTACAATATAGGGCCTTAACGGTACACAGCAAAAAAAAATTCACGAGCCTGCGCAACGTTCTTCCCTTTGTCGTAATAATATTGCAGAATATACTTCAAGTTTTCATTATTTTTCTCCATTTTCAAACGCAAATAACTTTCCAACCAATGCACCAATTTGTTTATAACAATGTTTATACACTCAAAGTACCTCTCAAACTGTCATCAGTGGTCCGTGACTTTTTCGCAATTGACGCCATCTATCGGGAAAATGACACGAACTTTTTTTAGACCTAAATATAATGCTGACAAGGTGTCCGAAAATTCTTCGATAATTTTGCAACTGCTAGAAGACTTAGTCACGTATTATCGAGGTCTATGGTTCGATTCCACACATCGGCATGGTTTTTCGATTTTCCACTTCTCATACCTAAATAAACCTTATTTCGTTTTTGTCTTCGATTTTTACAGCGATATCCTGCCCTCTCTCCTGCCGTCCGCTGTAAGAATAATAAGCAAGCGAGGCATAAGTCAGTTATGGAAGAGATGCCATAAGCGAGAAAACTATCATCAGATTGTATACTTCTCAAAGTTTGAGCTTCTTTCAAGGAACATATACAAGAGAACCCTGGGTTTTCCCTAAAATACAATAAGGTAGACTCGAATAGTACACGGATGGCTTCAAGACAAAGAGAGGTGTGAATGGCGGAATTTGGACCGAAAACCCCAGGTTTTGTAGAAGGTTCAGCTTAGGTACCTAGTAACTATCTTTCAAGTAAAGGTATACACTATATTGGCATGTTCCTATAAAAACTTAAGAAGGTCATATTCTTACCGGCAGAATCTTATTCTGTCCGACGTTGTGGCAATCAGAACGATAAGGTCCCATAGGAACCAAATCTAAATTAGTTTGTGCCTTTGATGAGCTCCGTTCTTTCCATAAGGTCACGCATATGTTCTTTCAAAAGGGTCACCCATGTGTTTCCATCGGTCCAGCACTGTATAATTGGCTAGTGGATGCCGGTGGGTTCTGATGAAATATACCGAATATTACAGGTACTATTATTACAGGTTTATTCTTGGATCGACTCGCAACGACTATTGGGACGTATCAGAACGGATGTTTGATTGATCACCGGACCACCTATGGAGGATCAGGCGAGCAAATGGGTTAAACATCATGACTTAATGTAGGTAGCAACACTTAACAACGCAACCTATGCCTTAGATATAAAGCAAATATTACTGCCACCTTCGTTATAGTTTGTATCAACTCAATTGTAACTAACCTCACACTTATACTTCGGTAGCTGACAATAAATTAGTCAACATTAAGCCCGATTTACATCCCAAAGTCAAAGTGGAAGTGCACTTTGGAGGTCTTTTATCGCACAGAAATTTGTATGCTTTTCTCTCTGTTGCACAAAGGTTTCTGCACTTCGACTTTCACTTTGGGATGTAAATCATGCTTCAGCGACAAGTTGGAAAGACACACTGTGTGGCTAGCCAGCTTTACATCAAGCCAGCGTTTTCATCATTTTTTAAACAATGAAATGACCGACAAAATTATTTTTGACGTAACAAATTAGCAACAAATTAGCGACAAACTATAGACCTAGACCCGTGTGTGACACGACTCTTGGCTAGCTAGCTTGATATACCTTCGGATTTTGATAAGTGATGTCTTGTTGGGAAGCTATCGCTCTACTGAATCCAGAAAAGGTAACTTCATTTGGAGTTTTATTCCAACGAGTTTATTAGATATTAGAAAAACTAATCAATTTAAGGCCCTTGTGACCCTTAACCGAAGTCTTTTCATTTAAACAAAAAAGGGGAATGTTATAAATTTTTTTCCAGAGCATGTTTTCGTTAATACGCCAGGATCAAAGTCGGTATCATATTTGGTTCGCGCCACATTGGGCAGGTACAAAAATCACGAACTTCGTTCAAAAAAAACGGCTTAACAGATTTTTATGAAAATGTTTCAGGACCGATCGGCAGCTCAATGAAGTCAATATCATTTTTGCTTTATCGATATCGTCCAGGTACAAAAATCACTTGCGTCGTCTATACAAAGAAACTGCTTGACAGAATTTTATGCAAATCTTTTCAGATCATATTTCTGTTAATACGCTTCGATCGGCATCTCAACGAAGTCAATATCTTTTTTGGTCCGCGCGAGATCACGCAGGAAAAAATTACCACATACGTACGCACACACACACATACTTCTTCTCAAATTTTAGCTTAAGGGCGTGCATAACTTTTTTAAGCGAAAAAAATTTTTTTTTTGTAATTATATTTTGAAGCGACTGTTTACTTTAGTCAAAATGTTTTTTATAATTTAATAATACAACTATTTAACAACACTTTCTGAAATTTTGAAAAAAAATATTAATTAATACGGCAGCAACCAGCCATTCCCTGAAATGCCTAAAATATGCGGTGACCACGATCTTTCGGAGTTCGTTCATCTAAAAAAAAAAAATTAGGTTCTGCTAACAGTTTTTGTGCTTTTAATCGTCCGATTTTATTTTTCGACAAATACTTTTTTGTTTATAACCTATAACGACTTAATTTTTAGTCTAAAATTGGAATTTAACTTAAAACAGCTACCATTTTGTTATAAATCGAATTTTTTTTTAAATCAACGATTAAAAGCACAAAAACTGTTAGCAGAACCTAATATTATTTTTTTTAGATTAACGAACTCCGAAAAATCGTGGTCACCGCATATTTTAGGCATTTCAGGGAATGGCTGGTTGCTGCCTTATTAATTAATATTTTCTTACCAAAATTTCAGAAAATGTTGTTAAATAGTTGTGTTATTAAATTATAAAAAAAACATTTTGACTAAAGTAAACAGTCGCTTCAAAAGATAATTTCAAAAAAAAAAATTTTTTTCTCCTAAAAAAGTTATGCACGCCCTTAAAATGCTATAGGGACCTTGACAAATGAAAATTCGTTGATTTCGACTTTCGGACCCATTACAATAACTTCCCTTTAAACTGAGAAGTTAATAAATGTTTTCAAAGTAATTTAGCATGATTCACTCGTTTAAGCTTATTATTGAAAAGCTGTTATCAGCATACACAAAGCAAATATTTATAACGTAAGAAACCCTTTGCAGAAATAACAAAAGATAAAATTGATCCTAATTATTGATTTCTAACCTCCATCTCTCTCAGGGGCATCACATGTCAAAAATATACACCAATGCAAAATCGCAATTTCCCTACACTCCTCTTCTAGGAATTATTCCTTTCCCAACCAATGAAATATGAGCCCATAACAATATATGTACCTCAGAAGGGCCATAATTTGTTTTCAGCTGACCGAAGTGATAACTTCTCATTTGCTTCTTATATAAACACATTCTTTGTTGGACACATTCCAAGACACCAATGAGATATGCGATTATACACAAGGAAAACTCTCATTTCTGTGAATAACACAAATCTTAAAAATTTATCACCCCCACAAAGCCTACTAACAAAATAAGGATATTCTACAGCCAACAACAAAATATATAGTATATCCCTGTGAAGTTTATTCATTAGGGTCATTGTGTAATTCATAGCATATTGCCCATTAGCCAACCTTGCTGCAGGTGAGTCACAGGCCGTAGCCACTTGTTCTACTCAGGACCCTCTTTTACGAACGACAATACAAGGAAAATTTTATTTTCTTAAAAGTTCTCCGTTATTAAGGATGTCCGGTCTGAAATTCTTTTAATGTCATTGCTTCCCCAAACCTATCGCGGCCCGTTTCAAATTGTGATGGGGCACGTAGCTACGGTTTGCTTTGCCGACGTTGCATAATTTCGCAGAAAGCGAAATACAGGTGTTGACACTGGTTATGGCGGCAAATTATGACGAGCTCAGTTCGCCGACATTTTGCGGGTATTTGAATACAGGATGAGAAAGATATAGAAAAGTTTATGGCTGTTGAGAAGTTCGTAATGGCTTTGAATTGAAAATTACGAAAGAAGGAAACACTCGTTTCAAGTAGTTAGGGAAACTTTCCTAAGAGGGTAGTACTTACTCTCTTCAGCCAATCCCCGCAATTGGTCTATTGTCAGGTTTTTGATTTCAGACAAATGTTATGTGATCCTTTGGAAGTTGCTCTTCTAGAGACGAACTAATTTTTTTATTATTGATGCTTTAAATTGTTTCTTATTGATTTCTGGCCAACTCCTTCAAATTAAATCAATAAAATTCTGGTAGAGGGAGAACAGAATGATGTCAAGGCGGTGACCCATTCTTCGATATCTTCGAGGCATGAAAGAGAACGGAAACGCCATTATTAAAGCGATTCTGCTAAAAATAACCATGACCATCGTTTTAGTGCCTTTCTGCCTAAGTTTACCGAAAAAATTTTCTTGTTTATCATGGCCTGCAGAATGTCCTGCGTTGTTGTGGATTATGGCAAGTCTAGAGATAAATTTCTTATTACTCGGCCATGTTTCAAGAAACTGAACAGTCATCAAACATTATAAGTGCCACACTTAAATCCTCTCTGAATGTTCCATTGTGTTACCCTTAATGTTGGAGATTTTCTATCGATTTTTGCTACTATATCCTCTGACAATGGTACAATTTGGATGTTAGTTTCCGCCTTCTGTCTATGTATGTATGTGCCCTTCATCACACATCTGACAGGAGAGTGAGCAAAATCCATTAAGTTGGGAGGTGTTTAAGATACCTTTATGGGTTGTCGGTTCATACAGGCTCAAGGGATACTGTACGCATATATTCATTTTATAATAGAATTTTCTTTTAGCCTTAAGTAGGATAGAAACGTAGGCAATTCCGTGCGGATGCTTAAAAATAGAAGATACACTTTTATGTTACCTTTACTTATGAGATAATAAAAAAGTAATTTTCCTTGATAATTTAGATTGGTTCAACTTTAAATATATATTCAGAGGAAAAAAATTCACATCAAAGCTGCCCAGTTATTGCATGTTGACAGTGTCCCGTTCTTGACATCTGTCTAAATTTGTCGGCCATATTAAAAGCGAACATTTGACATTTGACATGACAATTGAGAACCAATTTCGCAAAATGTGTTTTTATTAGATGTAAGGGAAAATTCTGTCGCTTTAGGACACGTATATTTCTATGTATCGACACTTAGTAGGAATACTGACCGGACTGAAACCGTAGGTAGTCCACTTAAGACATTGTATACTGTATGAGTTTCAAAAAGGAAATGGCGCAGTGGCTGCAGCGAAAAACTTGTATGCAATGTTTGGAGAGTCCCCAGTAACATCTTGGAAAAAGATGTTTTACAAAATTGCGTTCGGGTGACTTTTCCTTGAGGAAGGTGGGTTAAGGCGACAGCCCCGTTCAAGAACCGAGGACGGGAACACAATTACCACTGAAGTGGTAGAGTTAATTAACCGCGCTCTTGAAAGACCTTTAGGCGTGAAACACATTCAGAGCAGCAAGTACCAAGCCGCAAGCACCAAGTCGCAAGTACCAAGCATCTGATACCGAAAGAGCACATTCAGAGCTCCAAGCCGCGAGTCATACAGTATTGGCAACTTAACATATTTATAAATTGTCACTACTAACAACAAAATAAGATGGATTTTGAAGACGAATGTGAAATATTGCTTTTGGTCTGCAATGCAATTTTTATATGGTTATGATTGATTCCGTAATAAATAATAGAAGGCTTTGGATAAGAGAAATTAATGAACCCGAAGAACGCAAATTACGTGATTTGACCGAGTTTTCTCTATTATTTTTTCTTCCATTTTTAATAATAATACAATAATATAAAAATTATTTGCTATAAAGGAAACACAACCTGGCGACACTTTGACAGCTACGAAAATAACATTTTTCTGTTGGCTTTACTACGGCATCAAGTAGCAAAATTTAAAATTTTTCAAACTTGGGTACCAAGCATCATTTGTTACTGGTATCAAATGATGCTTGCTACCGCGAATGTGAAAACTGTCATAAAGTTTACGTTGTTTTAAACTTATATTTGATGCCTGGTACTTGCGGTTTGGTGCTTGCTACCCTAAATGTGTTTCAGGCCTTACGTTAGCATGTCAGTGTGGTTAGAGTGCCTTTAGATCCATCCTATCATATTCAGGTACTTCTCCCAAGTCTTGTAAGAAAAGATTTCCCAATACAAAGTGTCTGATCCTACCCAGACCCGAAGAATTGCAAAGAAAATGCTTAGTTGTCTCTCTGCCTACTCTTGTCCACAACCACAGCAGTGGGTGTTGTATGGGATTCTCAATCTGGCCGAATGTTCCCCTTCTTGGTTATGTTTTTCTGTGGCATCATCAAGGGATCGCGTGACCTCGGCTTTGCTGGGTGCAGTCAGGCCAAATCTTTCTAGTCTTGGCTCCAAATGTTAAACAACTTTATCTGGAACCTACAAGAGCAAACTCTTAGTCTAGCGAATTGAACTGTCTTTTCGTTACCCTCAATGTTCCTTTGCCCCGGTACCCACCGAAAGATGATACTGTACCTCCTAGGCAAAGAAAAGACAGAGACCCTTTTGGCAGATGTCGCCCAGACTGGACATTTTATAGTCAGCACCTCGAACCTTGATAGCCAATTGGCTATAAAACTAGCCCGATTTTAGCCTGCATGGTGTCAAAACGCCTGCACCGCACCGGAAACAGGCACGCTACGCCGCACACGTCGCCTGTATTGCACCCAAACGAGGCACTGTACGCTCACATTTTTATGACATCGGAAATAAAAATTGGTGCTTTAAAAAAGGGTGCCATTAGCATACTCAGTAAACCGGTTTTCGGTCGATTGCGTAGATCAAGCAGCATTGGACGTGGTTAGTACTTAGTTTGGAGACTGCTTAGTAAAACGACACTCGCGTTTGGAATGGTGTATGCCGGGGGGGCGTGCTTTTATAGAAGTTCATGCCAGTAACGGGAGCGTTCATACCTCTAGCATTCGCAGGCAGGCGGGTATGTGCTTTTAAGAAAATTAATCAACGAAATTATTTTTACTCGGGTATTTGATAACACTATTACCGTAGCTCCCTGGCCTTGTGTTCGTCTGTAATGCTAGGCATGATTTGAAGGTCGCCAGCAGTTGCGCCTTGAAGACATAAGCATAATCAGGCAGGCGGTAGCATTTTTGTAGGGTCAAAACCCGACTGTTATTTTTTATATGAACGTCTAAGCTCAGATGAGATTCTGCGATGTAACGAGTAATGACCAAGGGTGGCCCTTATTTTCAACTTTTTCGATTGTTTTGCAAGTCGCCGCCTCAAAATATTCGAATGGATGAAAAACGGGGAAATGTGAAGTTTGAGGCAAATCCGAAGATATTTAGAGGTAGATCACGGCGCACAGTGGGGCAAATTTTTTGTACAAACGATAATTCCCAGGCCTGGAATTGATGAAACTTAAAAAAAAAATTTAAACTATTCGTTATAAAATTGCCTTTAATTCTATCGAGCCCGAATTTTGAAGTTTCAAAATTAAAGATGGCTAATCTAATATGGCGGACATAAATTTTGTAAGTAAATTAAAATTTTATCAAAAGATTCTTTAAAATTATTGCAATTAATTATTATTAATTAATTTTTGGTTTCCACAAAAAAACCCCAAATAACATTTTTTTTATAATTTTAAAGAATCTTTTGATAAAATTTTAATTTACTTACAAAATTTATGTCCACCATATTAGATTAGCCATCTTTAATTTTGAAATTTCAGAGAAAATATGTAATTTGATGCTATAAATACTTGGTTAAAATTTCAAAAAAACTTTCGATTTTTACAGCAACAATTGGCCCTTTTACAAAAATATTAAAATTGCTGCTATTTTATGGCAAATCGTCGTACGGTAAAAAAAATTTTTTAATTGTAGGTCTTTTATGTACTTTCCTGCGAGTATACGCAATACTTCGTTACTTTATTTAAAATGTCTATTTTAGGACTTTGAAAAAAAGTACAAAATTTCAATTTTCAATTTTTTGCCAACTATGAAAAAAGTCAAAAAATTGAAAAATTGAAATTTTTTATTTTTTTCAAAGTTCTGAAATTGGCATTTTAAATAAAGTAAAGAAGTATTGCGTATGCTCACAAGAAACAACATAAAAAAAACCTCAAAATACATCTTTTCTCCAATTTTTATCAAAATCCGACTATTTTCCCTTATTTATTGCATTTTTAGTAAAATAAAACAAAATTTCATACATTTTGGTTTTTTGAGGTTAGGATTCATTTTTAAAATATTTATACCGAATCAGTTCGATAGTCTATTCTTTCACGAGTATTTTTCAATTTTTTTTATTTTTCTACAGAACTGAAGAAATTAAAAAAATAGTGCATCAAAAATGGATATTTATGCAATTTTCTCGTACATCACAGGACCGTTTATGCAGAAATTTTTTTGTTGCTTTATCTTAACATATGTAAAGAAAAAAACCAAAAAAAATCTAACTTCCCAACTACATCATAACTTCGCTTTTTTTTGTTTAATTTCCCTCTACTAATAATATAAATGGCCATAACTTCCTTGTTTGCCAACCGTTTTTTTTTGACATTTGGCTTGTTGGAAAGATCTATAAAAAATGTATTGATATTTCGGGGGTCAGGGTTGGGTAATATATTTCAGGGGTGGGTAAAAGAGAAAAAATGCAAAAAAATTACATGTTTTCTAACTTTGACCGCCGTAAGCGACCTCTAAATATCTTCGGGTTTGCCTCAAACTTCACATTTCCTCGTTTTTCATCCATTTGAATATATTGAGGGGGCGACTTGCAAAAAAATCGAAAAAGTTTGAAAAAAAACCCAGGTAGAAAAGAAAAGTATTCAGCTGACTTTGCAAAATTGACAACATCGGATCAACATTGGTCAGACGACGTCGGTGAACATTCTGCCAACGTTGAATTTTTCGCGTATACGAGGTTGAACCAATGTTGGCGATTGGACGTTGGCGTCCAACGTTGGACGAACGTTAAGCCAACGATGGTGGATGACGTCGGTGAACAATATTCTGCCAACGTTCAATTTTTTCCGCACACAAGGTTGAACCAATGTTCGCGATCGGACGTTGGCAGCCAACTTTGGGCGAACGTAAAACCAACGATGGTGGACTGTGTATGGGACCAACATTCATTTATTGCTTTGCCAACATTTTGTCCACGTCGTTTTCTGACGTCGGTGAATGACGCGTGGCCAACGTAAAAGTACTTGTTTTTTAATTAATTTGCAAAGGTATCAATTATTTTTTATATCAAATCAAATCAACCATAAAAAGTAAATGACATGTATTTTTTATTTCTCGGTCATAATGACAATTTATAACAAAGTTTTAAATCATTGAGCACATAAATAATAAATATGTATAATAATAATGTTTGCGTAGACCTTCTAGTTGTTATTACTAAGAACGTTGTTTACACTTTGTGTAGAGTGATTTTGAAATTGATACTAGAAATACATTTTAATATCAGAAATAATTATATTTCTTTGTCCTCCGAAATTCATTCGAATCCCGAATCGATTTGATAAGAATTTCGTCTTACTTATGTAATTATTCGGTCACTAAAATCGTCTCATCAACGGAAGTAAAAATACATTTTGCTTTAACATTTTTTACATCGTAATCGAATAGTCGTTTGGAAAGACGAACAACTTTGTAAATTTTAACAGCGATAATAACAGCATTGTTTATGCTTTTACAATTTTTAAACGAAATTCCACGTTGGCTGTCGACATTTATATGACAACTGTAGGCTTCATACATGTGACAAAGGCACCTGACGTCGGGCTGATGTTAGCATTTAGTATCAGGGTAACGCTGGTATACAATACGGGATCAATGTTGGCATGCAATAGGGAACCAACTTTGGCATACGATAAGGGTTCAACGTTGGCATACGATAACGGTTCAACGTTGGCATAGGATAGCGGTTCAACGTTGCCAAAAGATGTTGGCGTTGCGTCACATCCCACAGTTGACCCATAGTTGGCGCGACATTGTCGAACAACGTTGTTACGAGTTTGCCCACATCGTGCCAACGTCGTCCCGATAGTAATTTTTTACCTGGGAAGGGCCACCCTAGACCACACGTTTGTCAACCAGCAGCCGTGTCTGAAAAACTGCGTTGTCGAACTCAGTGGTCATGAAACCATTTTCTTCGCCAACAACTCATTGAGTCATCGCAGGAATGTTGCAGTGCTGACAAAATTGTACCACTAAAATGAGTATCATAGCACCAAAGGCCTTTTGCTTACACGCCAATTTTATTCACCCAACACAAGATTACCCTTCGGCTCTCCTTTTCAAGCCAAGGCGTCCGACTGCCTTCCCAGAAGTCCGTAGTTCGAATCAAATCCGCGACATGGTTCTTCGTCTTTCTATTTCTCCCACCTATATAACTTTCCTTCATTCTTGTCTTCCCTCTTTACATACAAATTCCCTACCCTTTCTCCTGCCATCGCCTGTCAGCATAGTAAGCGTGGAAGCAATCTCCTGTTCGAGCACCGTCAGCGTTTTTTCGCGGTAGTATTGGGTGGGAGTCGGTGGAATGAAACCGTTGTCAGTTCTTTCACTTTTCTCTCTAGTATATTTCCACCCAAAGCTTAAAGTCCGACATTGCACTCAATGAATAGAACCTTCGGCAGAACAAAGAGGCTTTACCTCTGAACACTAGTCTTGCATTTTAAAAAAACTTGTTTATAAAGGGAACAACTCGACTGTGGAACGAGGTCCTGCAGTCGCTATTTCCAAACTGGTACTGGACGAGCTAGTAGTAGTACAAAGCGTGTTTATTAGGCTTAGTTTTCCACATAAAAAAATCTCCTGTCTCATTAAATACATCTTTTCGAAAACTTAGCCCATCCCCTCAAAACTTTAAACAACCCCTCTTTAAGTCTGGTTTAAATTGTTTCAATAGCTGTGCTACCCCTGTACCGTGTACCCAGTTACCCATTTTCCACTAATGCCAGTACATATAGAAAAAGGCATCGTTTTACCTGGACCGTTTCCCATTATGCGAGGTGTCTGGAAAAAGTTGAGGTGAAATTATTTTTAATTTGCTTAATTAGCTTAAGGTCAAACCCTTTTAATTACTACCCGGGCTCTGTGGTGCCTGCAAATGTGGTTTTTAATAGAAGGCACAAACAAATGAAATAAGTAAAAAGCAAGTGCAAGGGTGTGTGTTAAGTTTGCTTCTAGCAAAACTTTAAAAAAATTTCATCCTATAACAATTTTACTTTTCATCATCTATGCGTAGAAAATACATACCTTTTTTTTAAAAGATTGTAAGACTTGTCAGGAAAATGTGCAGACTTATATCATTAATTAAATGAAATCGGAAACATCTCTTTGAAATGCTCTGTTTGCTGATTTTTAGGAGCTAAAAGCTCATGAAATTTGGCATCGTCGTTTTTTTTTGTAAGGAAATTTTGAACGATAGAAGAGAATAGTACAGGTTAGGAGTGTGTAGATGTCAAGAAACCTTTCATTTGAACTTTAAGATGTTGTACAAGTTTGAAAATACTGACTGTGGAAATTATTCCAGAAACGAATTGTTAATTTGGTCAAGGCTGGTACATTTCTACGGTGGCTCAATGAGTCTATGGCGTCCATTACACGTTCATGCAAGGGTTAATCAATTCCATCAGACATGATGGAAATCAAAATATTCAGATAATTACATCAGTCATCACCTCAGGCGCAGGTTTTCCGTCGGTCATAGCAGCGACTGTCGCAAAACTGATAGCAAAACCTATCGTCTAATGCAGTGGTCTCCAAAGTGGGGTATGCTTACCTCGAGGGTACGCAGGAAATTCTAGGGGGTACGCCAAATTTCTCTTCAAAGTACTTTATGTCCTCTCCTTTTCCGAGATATTCAATACTGTTGTGAATTTTTATTTTTTAACCCTTATTTTTGAAGGAAAGAAAAGAATAAATAGGTTTTATATCCATCCATACTAAACTAACAGATATAAACATTAAGAGGAGCAAAACATGGCAAATAATCGTTAACAGCCTTCCCCAAAACCAGCGGCTGCACGGGGATACCGTCTCACGGGGCTACACGGAATACGGGTATAAAAATCGAGCCGCAATTTAAGCACAGTGACAGTCTAGTTTGAGCTTGGCTTGCTCAACCGCCTCCATGATCGTCTATCTCCAGTTTCTCCAGTTCCAGTTTGTTATTCGTAATTGTCTTCTGTCGCCCTCGACGCCGCGTAGTCAGTGGGCCAAAACGACTTGTTGGCCATCAAAAATCTGTAACTTTTGTTGTGTTAAAGATATCATAATAAAACTTTGAGAAATAAATATTGACATTATTACCTTTTAATTGATAAAAAAAAGTTAAATTGGTTTACAGGGTGCCGCAAAATAAATCAAAAAAATTTGAATAATTGAATTATTAATGTTATTTAAAAGTTTTAAAAACATTTTTAACTTAATCTTTAATTATTTTATTATCTCCAGAACAATATTTATTTTTATATTATACTCAAATACTAATCAGTTGGCACCCTTTCAAACATATTATATTTATTTCATCCAGTGGCGGTTCGTAAGGTTCAGGATAAGGGAAGCAATGCGTAGGGCGTCAAAGCTAATGTACCCCGCGAGCGATAAAAGTAAAGGTATCGGCGGCTTTAATTAGAAAAACTGAAAAATAACAAATTTGAAAACGAATTAAGTAATTAACCCCATGCAAAAAGTAGAAACCCGTACTACCAATCTATATTCTTTTTATTTTAATATAATAAAAAATAATATAGTAAGATATATACATACAGTGGCGAACAGAAGTCAACGTACACCATACAAAATAGCGAAAATTCGTATTTTTATTTTATGTTTAAAAATTGAAAAAAATTGTGATATCACAATATACGTATCAAAACATTTTATTGAAATTCCATAATAAATTATTTCTACAAAAAAAATAACAAAAAAGTGAAATATACAGAATTCACAAATAACAAAAGTCTACGTACACTTAAAAATTTTTATTATTATTTTTTGTAGAAACAATTTCATCATACCATTTCAATATAATGTTTTTGTACAGAGGATTGTACTTATTTATTTTGTAATATCACAATTTGTCTATGCTTTAGAAAACGAATTTTCGCTATTTTATATGGTGTACGTTGACTTTTGTTCGCCACTGTATAACACAATTCAAAAAAATAATCTCTCTCTATCCCTTTAAATCATCATTAAAGAGAATCATAAAAAACAAATGGAAGCTACAAATTTTCAGCTTCTTCAATACACACCTCCTGCCCCCCATTAGAATAAAGAGAAAGTTCACCCATCATCGATCTCTTTTTTTATTGACTTGAAAATTCATATTAAGAGTCAAAACAAATTTCGAAGCAAAATTTTCAAGAGCAACTCCACAGCAGGCGAAACCAGAGCAGAATACCAGAAAACGAAACCAAGAAAACAAGAGAATATGGTGGATAGAGAAAATTTGTCTATGTTCGACTTCTCATATCCCGGTATTCGGCTCCAAAGAAGCTGCGTTTAGTTCAGCTTCTCAGGGACCTGTATCAACGTATCAACGCAAACCTTTGCGTGAGTGTGAGTTCAATTGAATTGAATGTGTTGGACTTTTCACGTTGATTGGGCCTTTCCACACTAGTATTTTTTACATTTACATTTACAGTAGAACTCCGATTATCCGAATCAATTGGGGATGGGGGCAGTTCGGATAATCAAATATTCGGATAATTGGATATAGATTGGGAATCAAGCAAAAAGAGGTAACATATTGTACATTGAAGAACAGAATTTATTAAGTTGTTATAAATTAAGCAAAAAGTAATCCATCTACTGAAAAAATGTTGTTAGAAGATATACATACTTATGTATAGTACCGGTAATATATAAAAATGAAATGTGTGGGCATGAACATTTAGCGAAAATTTTTTACTATCTCCCCGAAAATCGATTCGGATAATTGGCGATTCGGTTAATTGGCGTTCGGATAATCGGCGTTCTACTGTATTTAAAAAACATTAGTGTACACAAGATTCTTAATCTTAAATTTGTACATAAAAAGAAACAGATATAGAACTTTACAGCTTAAATAATTACTAAGTAAAATAAATAAAATAAAATAAAAGCAATGAAAAATAGCAGATAAGAATGAGGAGAAGAAATGAAATTACTAATAAATATATGTATAAAGAGAAGAAAAGGCATGTTGCAATAGAAAGAAAGAGAGAAAAAAAAGATACACGTGCTTCAGTTTGACCTGCCAGAAATGAATTCAAAAAGACGGTTTTTGAAAGTACTCACTGATTCGATTCGCTGTATTTCTACAGGAATGGAGTTCCACAATTGAGCTGCGTGAACAAAGAAAGAACGTTGCCCCGAAAGATGACGAAAGCGGGGGATAATCACATTGTTATTTCGGCGGGATAGTGAGAGCTGGATAAACTCGCTTAGATAGGAAGGTTTTCGGTTGTTGATGATGTTGTGGTAGTAGCACAAGGTCCTAAAATCGCGGTAGTCGCTTAAGGAGCATCCGAAAATTGAGTGCCGGTGGGGCGAAATGTGGTCATACCTGCGAAGGTTATGAATGAAACGTATGCAGTCGTTAAACGCTACTTCTAACTTACGGTTACAGGATGAATCCAGTGCAGGGAAGACACAGAGGCCGTGCATTATATACGGCAAGAGTATAGCTTTAACCAACTTCATACGAACAGCTTGTGACAAGAGACTACGATGAATACGAAGCCGCCTTAGAATACTATATACTTTGCCCAAAATAAAGCTAGTGTGGTCACAACACGTCATATTTCTGTTTAAGACAGTACCGAGATTTTTGACCCGGTTAACGCAGGTGACAAGGGTCCCATTTAAGGTAATTTGAGAGAGGTCGGATGATGACGCGTTAGAATTGGAGAAGATGATGCATTGAGATTTAGATGGGTTAAGTTTTAGTAAATTTAAGGAAGACCAATGAGTTATGTTTTGCAAATCTTCTGAGAGTTTATTTATACACTGCTCAAATTGATTATTAGTATCACTAATATAGAGTTGTACATCATCGGCATACATATGTACGTCAGAATGCTTTACTATTAATGGAAGATCATTTATATATATACTAAACAGTAGAGGACCTAAGATAGATCCTTGGGGAACGCCAGCAAAAAGCGTGGCAGGCGAGGAAACTGCATGGGAGATCTTCACCTGTTGAGAACGACCAGCTAAGAAGCTATACATGAGCGTAAGGGCAGAAGAGGAAAAACGAAATTGTGTACAGAGTTTGCGTAAAAGGACGGAGTGATTGACGTTATCAAAAGCTTTGGAAAAGTCTAGCAACAGTAGACAACACACTTTGTTAGCATCTAAAGAGTTCCGAATGTCTGTCGTGATTTTTAGGAGGGCAGTGTCACAGCTATGGTGTTTCCGAAAGCCAGATTGACATGGATTTACAAGTAAGTGGTGCTCACAGTAAGCAATCATTTGCATTGCCATTAATTTTTCAAGACCTTTAGCCAGAAAGGGCAGGATGCTAATTGGACGAAAATCCGAGGGGCTACTAGGATTGGGACACTTGGCAATGGGGATTATAAGAGCATGTTTCCAAGCAGTAGGGAATTTTGACACAGTGAGACAAGCATTGAAAATATGAACAATAACGGGAAGTAATGACGGAAGAAGCATTTTTAAAAATTTAGGTGAAATATTATCGGTTCCAGTGGCTTCGGACTTGATGGAGTTAATGGCTAAGTTCACTTCAAAGGCGTCTACACAGCGAAAGCTAAACCCATCAATTGTTGAATCTGGCAATTGAGGTAGAGTATCAATATTGCAAGAAGAGAAATGATTATTCAGAGTATCAGGGTCACAGTTGGCGTATACATGTGAATCTTCTTTATTACGGTAGACGCTCAAGTTACGCAGGTTATTCCAAAAAGTACGAGTTGAAAGGGAGGGATCAAGTTTACGAGCATAAAAATTACGTTTAGCCTCCCTGATTTTTGCAACGACTAGATTACGTATTAGTATTCTTGCAGCATTATTCAAACCGGTTTTTTAGGAAAGGGGAAGAGAATCAAGGAGAATTCTCTACAAAAAGTGATGAACTTGGAGAGAAATGTGCAGCAATAACCTTCTATATTTACATCTGTACATTGCTTGCTTAGTGTTTCCAGATGAAGAAATATCTTAAGATTTTGTTTTTGATTAATCTTAATATATTTAAATTATTTTTTTATGAAGTTGCCTATTTGGTCAAGCGAAGCAGTGCTTCCTTTGCTTCCAAAGAGGAACCGCCACTGATTTCATCTGTGTCTAGTAAATAGGCCATTTCCTCTGGATATTCCCTGTTTCTAAAACGTTTGTCCCGTATTCTCCGAAATGATGAGATGTATGGATCTGATGATATAAGCAGCATATTCATGAGATCAACGTTCTCCTCTTGCCTTGACGTTCTTCTGGTGTTGTGGTATCTGTAGCGCTTGTATTCTTTATTTTTGGCTTCCATGGCTTCTCCCGACAGTTCGCCAATTGGCAAAAGACAGTGAAGTATTATATTTTTCCCATGCCTTAAAACTTTGTGAATTCTTGCTGTTTATTTTTGCCATGCATATTTCTCATTTAGTAGTATTTCTGTTTGTTCTGCATATATTCCGAATGTTTCGGCTTTTATAGGAAGACCACAAGAAAGAGCATTTAATATGGTCTTGAATCTCTTTATAATTTCCACGGCCATATTGGTGATATCCGCTGTTATGTCCGTGTATTCAAAAAATCTCCTCGCTGTGTTGCCGTCATTTGCACTTCCAAATCCTTGCTTAGGTGTATCAATAATTAAACCAAGTTGTCGTCTGAACTCTTGTTGTATCCTGAATTTCTCCTCCAGTCTCTTTGGCTTATTAACAGGGTTGCTTCGTACACAAATTTGAACGAAAAATTTGGAACATTTTTAAAAAAATGAGCTGTTCAAATCTTTCTCTGACTTTAGCCATTCCAAACACAAAGGTAAATATTAAAAAAAAATTGTATTAAATGGTATTAAATTTTTAAAATCTATGACATGACGAGAAACGATTTTTGGTCAACCAAGAATCGTTTTGGCCCACTGTGCGCCGTCTACATATCTCGTCTAAGGTCGTCCTGGTCTCCTTACCCGTATAGGCCAGTTATTTGAGATATTTAGTTCAAAAAAAATCCTGACACTGATATTTTTTTTAATTTGTTCATTGAATAGCGTACTTTAACCTCATGAAAAGTTACCACTCGCCGGGTCGGTGGAACCCCCTAAAAAACGACCAGAATAACTAAATATGACCTCAGTAAAAGTGTCTTAGTTTTCGAGATAACGGCACTTTCAACAATTTCTAGCAAATCGACTACTCACCTTAGTTTTTCGAGTGCCACAGCTACAAAATTTGATATTCTAATGCCCGGTTTCACAGTGTCGATTTGAGCTTTCGCTCAGCTGAACCTGAGCAGTAATTTTGAGCTTTAGCTCAAGTCAAAACTGTTTCACAGTTTGTTTTTGTGCTCAGTTCAGCTGAACTTAGTTAACTGGATTTTGCAGGGCACTGTGGTTGAATCAGTTGGGGAAATTTTTGCTTTTGGTTGATAAATTGTGTGATTTTTCTAGTTTTTAATCTTTAGTTGTAAGGATTTTTGAAAAGGATATGGCCGCTTATTACTATAAGAACGAGTACGACGACGGTAAATTGACCCCTGTCACCCACCCATTTTGCACCAACCTAGCTGTCGGAGACTTGGAATTTATATTAAGTAGTTTATAGTCTTCCATCCTACAAATTTTCATGCGCCACATCGATGACATTTTTTCAATAAGAAGATGACTACTCGTTGGTGCCGGAGAGCTCGGACATATCATGGTACAATAATACAGGTAGGCTCATAAGGAAAACCTCTGTTTCCATCTTGAAAAGCTTTTACGCCTTTTACATTAGAAAAGAAAGCTTTTTTCCTTTGTGAGAAAAGATCTGAGTGACGTCACGGGACCCTTATGAGCTTTCCTTGTAATTATTGTACTATGGGACTTATAATACCGTTTAGTAATAGAATGAGTTGCAATCGAGTTTGCCCCCATCAAAGATCAAAGCACTTTTTCGTCTCCAGCTCTTAGACTAAATTAGCAAAAGTTTTCAGCAATTCTGGCTGGATGCCGTCTTCTTCAGCAGCTTTACCATTGCCTATTGCATAAATTGCGGTTGCTATTTCTGTCTTAGATGGTGCACGAGTGGTGATTCTTATTTGCTCTGCATTGTTAAGTTTTCTTCAGGTTCCTGTGAAAATGAAGTATTCAGAGCGGCAAATAAATTATCTCTCCATCTATTCGTACTCTTTACGGCATGTTTGTAGTAGAATGCTCTCTTTTTTTACAATTGAAAAATCCAAATTATAACTAGAATCAATAAATAAACACAAGTTCACTGTGACTTCTCTAAAATTAATGACATTTCTCTCACTTATATCCTGAGCTTTGGCTTAAGTGCCCAAATTTAGTCACTCAGTTCAAGTAAATTTTGAACCAAGTTCATCACTTGAACCACTACTGTGAAACAGTAAAATAAGTTGAGTGAAAGCTTAAGGCTGAGCGAAAGCTTAAGTGAACACTGTGAAACCGGGCATAAGATTCTAACTTTTGAACGTGTACGCAGAATACTCCCACCTATTTAAAAGGGTAAAATTAAAGGTTCTATCCAAAAAACTTCCAGAGTTATGACTCATTTGTTTTGTTGTTTTTTTAACAAAAATGTCAAGTTCAACTACCGTTTTCTACAAAAAAATACGTAGTTAACCACTATTTTTTTCCAAAATTGGAAAGATTGGACAATTTCCTATGAATAATGTTCGGCCAATTTTTATGCTACCGCCTTTACTTTTGAAGATATTAGCAAATTTTGAGGTTAAAATTGGCTTTATTTGGTACTTTTCGACAAAGCTTAAGCCCGGTATGCAAGGCTCAAGAAATTTCTTTGCTTATCTCAAACCTATGTAAAAAAATGGTCAAGAAATGGTTCAGAAATATTTTCTGGAGCGATTTCTGTAACCGGTATTCTAGAGTCAAGAAATTCACACCAGAAATATCGTGGTTTTTAGTGACACGCAGATGTCGCTTTTGATAAAATTTTAGTTTTTCCTCCAGAAATAACAATTTTGTTTACTTACGTTTTTGTCTATAAAAAAATCACTGAAATCTTAATTCACAAACTAAATTACAAAAGGTGCTAGCTTAATATAACTCCCTCACCAAAATGACAAAAACAAGCAAATTAAAGAAAGAAAAAAAATAAATACATAATGTAAAGCTTTTATTACGGGTTTGATTCTCTTATGCATAAAACTGTCTCAGAGTAGGTACGAAACCTATGCCTCCAGAAAGTATATTTATATTTTACAATCTCACCTCGCCTAATTTAAAGTTGGGAATTTTGATGCCGCAAAAGAGGTAAGAAATGTCTCTCCACTATAAAATTTCACACAGTCGAAAAATGTAAGAATTGTCTCTTCACTACAAAACTTCCCTCCCTCGAAAAATGTAAGAATTGTCTCTCAACTACAAAACTTCACTCCCCCGAAAAATGTAAGAATTATCTCTTCACTACAAAACGTCCCTCCCTCGAAAAATTGTCTCTCAAGTATAACATTTCACTCCCTCGAAAAATGTAAGAAATGTCTCTCCATCCAGTTCGTATTTACAATCTCACCACGGCTCAGTTTGAATAGGATATTTTACTGCCGCAAAAGAAGTGAGAAATGTCTCTCCCGTTCATGTTTACAATCTCACCTCGCCGCAGTTCAAATTTGATATTTTACTGTCCCAAAAGAAGGAAGAAATTTACAATCACACCTCGATTCATTTTTCTCGATACATGCTCGGCTCATATACCTGTAGGACATTATTTTTGAACCGGGACATTTAAAATAATTGAGGCCTCAGTACAATTTACATCGTGTAAGGGACAAATGTACTGCCTCATGTAAGTCCGGCTCAACACTAGAGTACATGACATGTCAGCTGTGTTTTGAAATTGAAAGGAGTTTACCGCAATACTAAAAATAACATTTCGTTAAAATTTTATTATTATTTTTTTAATGCTTTTTTAATTCCTTATTAATTAAAACAATTTCATTAATTTCAAACAATCATAAAACAATTTATGTAAAGTTCGCAATGAAAAAAAGGAACTGTTGTCAATTTTTCTTAAGGAAATAAATGCAGAAGTTTTCTTGAGCAAATTTCTTGAGCCTTCCATACCGGGCTTTAGGTGAAAAAGTACGTGAAGGTTGTTGAGGTCAGGTTTGTGATCATTCTCTATGCAACGGAGAGCTAGAGCAGTTGTCTGGGAACCCGCATTGTTAATGAGCGATGCCCTGAGAGACGTTTACGTAGTTTTGTTTGGAGGTACACCAACATTCACAGCTGGGCAGGCCGTTCCTCTTCCCCGCTGCCAGTCATTCCAAGATCAACAGCTGCTGATGAAATAAACCCTTGCCTAAAGTCATCGAATTTGTGGAAATACGTGAAAACTATAAAGTTAACAATTAATATGAGAATCGCGTTACAAAATGACGAATCGGCGGAAGTTCTTTCCAAACAATTATTAGACATTGGCAATGGAAAAATTCCGGTTGACGCTTCCACTAGCCTTATTTGGTTTCCACTTAATTTTTGTCAATTCACAACGTCGGAAGAAGAATTGATCACGTAAGTGTTCCCGAATATTGGTGCAAATCACAAAAACCATGTGTGGCTGAGCGAACGAGCTATTTTGGCAGAGAAAAATTAGGACGTAGACGATTTGAACATAAAAATTCAAAGTCAAATGGCAGGCCAATTGCATTCATTTAAGTCGATCGATTCAATTACTAATCCAGATGAAGTCGTCAATTATGCAGTTGAATTTCTGAATTCATTGGATTTGCCAGGAATACCGCCGCTTAATTTGCGGCTCAAGGTCAGCTCGGTGATAATCATGGTACGCAACCTGAATCAACCGAAACTATGTAGTGAAACAAGACTCGCTGTTAAGAAGCTGGTGAACAACGCGATTGAAGCTGTAGTGTGAGAAATACTGTAGTAAAACTTGATTTGACAATTGTTAGCTGCTGTGTTACAAGTAGATTGTATATATAATAGGGATGATTATGTAACGCATAGTTTTGTAAGCGCAGTAGGGTAGATTGTGACTATAAATAGCCGTAAGACTTCTGTATTTTAGCATTGATTCCCTGACGCTCACTCCGAGCGACTCAAGCAGTAAACTTGCTTACGGGAATAGTTTTAATAACATTAATAAATAAATTATATAAATTAATAAATCTTGGACTTCATTAACTTACACTAAAATGCGGCAGTCACTAGACGCCAATAGGAAAGGCTGGTTCTACTAGCCTAGACGAACTTAACAGAATCACACGAACACATTACAAAGCAACGGTAATCATAGGAAAGTTCAAAGGCGACGATTTTTTGATTCCAAGAACACCACTGATTCGAACCAACTTGCCGTTTCAATTTAAGCGTGCCCTGTTTGGTGTTCGCCTTGCATTTGCAATGGGTCGGTTTACACGACCTGACACCGAACAGACACCGAACGAACAAAAGGAACGAACGAAGTGGGTTTATGGGGAAGAGTTTGAGAGAGAATGATGGGGAGAGCGGACAATTTTTGACAGTCCCTGCGTTTTTATTGTTGTTGCTAGAACAAGAAAGCAAAATAAAATTTCAAAACGCAACAACAAAAAGCCAATCGGTTTTGACTAGTTCGTTAGAGTTTTCGTTCATTAGAATTCGCTCGTGGACATGCTTATGCGACATTCCATCGGACTTCAAAAGAGAATTAACGATTACAGCTAAATTTTGTCTGTTCGGTGTCCGGTCGTGTAAATCCAGCCAATGACGATTAGATATCTAATAAATCGCAAGGCCAATCCTTGAAAGTGTGGGGAATAAACCTCGAATTGTCATGTTTTTCCCATGGGCAGTGGTACATGACGTGCTCGAGGGTAGGTAAACCATCGCCGCTATTCGTTTTATCTTCGAACGGAAAGACAAGAAATATCGTTCACCACCAAGCGTTGCGATGAACGCATTACTTATTTTTTGTAAATGCTTGTAATATTCCAATATGGGTGCTCTGCAGCCTGGTCACAACATTAAATCCTAATTAAAATAATCCATCTTCTATCTACATCTATTTTTGCATAAATTGACACTACAACGACTGCCGGGTTAACTAGTTAATAAATAAAAAACAAAATATTTCATGTTATCTGTAGTTATATGGATTTTAAGTTTTGTGGTCATGGGAGTTTATCCAAAAATCCACCCCATCTTCGCTACGCCCCCCGAGAGTCACGAATTACCAACACAAAACAAATAAGATTTATAAATGTCATGCATACATAGATTATAGTGGTTAGTGGTATGATTCATCGATGAAGCCAAGGCCAAGCATTTAGACTATCAACTTTAACACGAAAGTACCACAAAAGCTTCTGGCTTTAACGTCAAGCATCAGAATGCCAAGTGTCACATTTCTATGATCACATCAAAAGTGACATTTACAATGCAAATGAGTTTATAAAAAGCAAAGAAGAAAAAGAATTTCACTCTCAATTGAAATTCATACAAAAGAAATGTTATGCTTTTTCACCTTAGCAGAATTGCACTTGACTCGTATCAACTGGCACTCAAAGTGTCCCCAACGCAGGAAGGAATTTCAGTTCACCTGTTTTATAAAAAAGGAAGAACACAACAAAACATAAAAAGGGAGTAGACGCCAACAATGATTACGACAATGTCGCGCTTCATCCTTTCAGAATTTATGATGCTTCTGCAAATCATCGCCACATTCCAGCACAAACGCGGCAGAAATATTGGGTGTAATGGTCTGCACTAATGGCGGATTTATACAAAGCGGATTGACTACGATAGTAATCTCTAAAGTAAACAGAAAGGTTAAGATTGTAACATTGTAGTCAACGACATTTTTGTAAATTTAAACAGTTGTTGGTGAAGTTAGGAGAACTCATTGTTTTGAGTACCGAACCAATTATTTATTATTTATGCTTTAAAGTTAAAACTGCTCGCTTGGAAAATACATTATTTTTTAAAAAAAACTGAAGTGGCGTTTGGGAGCTTTATCAAAGTGTTTTAAAAAGAACTGAACAAACAAAACGCTAAAGGGTGGAGTCAGGTCTGTTGAATATTAATGACATTGTAACAACCTATCATCACTCGAGCTGAAATTTTTGTTGAACCTACAACGATGCATGTACTTTGTTATTATCATAATGCTAAAACAACGCCTTTGTCATTCATCAATTTTCGACGTTTTTGATGAATAGAATCTCTTTATATATTCAGTTTTTGTTTACATTTTGGATAGTGTTCAATGACAGATTTCCTTTTGGATTTTTATCCTCGCAGCCGGAGTCTAAAATCATTGTTGTGTGTGATTTCAACGTACATAGCATAAATTGGCTGAAGTACTCAAATCGAGATAATCCTGCGAGAACCGTTGACTTAACGAGTCAAGGAGCTTTTATTAGATAAACTAAAAAATATTAAATAATAAAAAAAATTTTAAATATGCGTTAATAAGGTGAACTAACAAGTATAAAATAATTTTTTTTAATCGACCTGTAGGTAACTACATGTAAAAGCTTGGGGCGCTTTATCAGATTGTATCCAATTTATTTTAGTTAAATCATTATATTTTTTTCCATTTTTGTTATAATATCTGAAACATTTGTAAACTGAGCGCCCCAAGCTTTTACTGGTAGTTACCTACAGGTGGATTAAAAAAAATTATTTTATACTTTTTAGTTCACCTTATTTTATTTTATTTTATTTTTTACTTGTTTTATTTGTTTATCTAATAAAAGCTTGTTTTAAATATTTTTTTAATTTGTTTTAATTTTTAATTTTATATTCTTTAATTTTTTTTCACTCTTTTCATTTTATGCTTTGTTTTTTCACTTGAATTGACGAAACACAGCTAATTGTAATCTATTTATCATATCCCTTCATTTGATACCCATATCGAGTGGTTGTACAGTAAAAGGTAATGCGCCATTTTGTGGCGGCCGCCATATTGGATTTAAAATGACTTCACATAGATTACGGTGTTCTACTCGTTATACTCTTTCAATTGATACTCAAGTCCGGGGGTTTAAAGAAGAAGGTAATCCACCATTTTGTGATGTCCGCCATATTGCATTTAAAATGACGTCACATAACTTACTATATTCTACTCGTCATACTCGTTCATTTGATACCCATGCCGGGGGGGTTACAAAGAAAAAGGAAACCGCCATTTTGTGTTGGCCGCCATATTGGATTTCCCATAAATTTGAATATACTATATGGCATTGTTTTCAAAACCAAACGTTTGTGCCAAGTTTGAGCATCACCGGATATCGCGAAGTGGACGAAAAATCGATCGCAAGATTCCACCCCAGGAAATATCCGCCATTTAACGGTGGCCGCCATATTGGATGTGCCATAAAATTGAATATACTATATTGCATTGTCTTATAACGGTCGGTTCTATTCCCCTAACGGAAATTCGGAGTATTAATTCAAAAAATCACATTTCGGTGAGAATAAAAGTTTGGGATAAAGTGGGCGGGGAGAAAAAAGAACAAATTTTGAGAAGTAAAAACGAAAATTTTGGACAATCTGTTTTGAGATTTGGTAAATAACGCGTGGAGATTCGCGCCTGTAGTATGAAACTATTGTATTTTAATTTTCAATCAACTAATGTATAGGGCTCTACAACCGGGATCCGGTCCTGGCCTCTCGCAACTGTTCTCTCCACCGGTCCCGATTCTGAGCCGATGTCATCCAGTTTGGCATCCCTATGCTCTGAGCGTCCTGGTCTACGCCATCCTTCCAGCGGAGGTTGGGTCTCCCTCGCTGTCGCACCCCATAAGTCTTACCGCAGAGAACTTTCCGAGCAGACTCATCTTCACTCATACGGGCTAGATGTCCTGCCCACCGGAGTCTACCGAGCTTTATTTTCTTCACAACATCTATGTCGCGATAGCGCTCGTAGATCTCGTCATTGTAGAGTCTCCGGAATCGTCCTTCCTCACATACGGGGCCAACAATCCTCCGAAGTATTTTCCTCTCGAACACCGCCAAGAGGTTAGAGTGCTTTTTGCTAAGCACCCACGTTTCGGATGCATATGTGAGGACCGGCAAGACCATCGTCTTATATAGTAAAAGTTTAGACGTTATGGTTAGATGCTTGGATTTGAAGAGCCTTGACAGGCTATAGTAGGCTTTGGTTGGCTTTTAGCAGTCGTGCGCGTATTTCAGGTTCCATGCTATTGTCGGCTGCTACTATTGACCCAAGGTAGGTAAATGATTTTACCACATCAAACTCGTGTTCCTCTACCTTGATTGTGGGACCAATGTTAGGTGTTCTTGCAGACGAGGCCACCATGTATGTGCAGTCCTAGATTTCCTGCCGCCCGCTCAATCTGGATGAAAGCTTCTTGTACAGCTGTTGATGTTCTTCCAATGATGTCAATGTCGTCTGCGTAAGCCAGTAATTGGGTGGACTTGTGGAGGATTATGCCCCTTGATGTCACGTCCGAATCTCGGATCACTTTCTCCAACGCCAGGTTGAAAAGGAGGCAGGCCAGACCGTCCCCTTGTCGGAGTCCATTATAGATGTTGATTGGTCTGGACAGTGTTCCGGATACCTTTACTTGGCTTGTCACATTGGTCATGGTCAACCTACATAGTCTTGTCAGCTTATTGGGAATGCCGAATTCTCTCATGGCTTTGTAGGGTTCTACTCTGGCTATGCTATCATAGGCGGCTTTAAAGTCTATGAAGAGGTGTTGGATTGAGTTTTGAAACTCTACACATTTTTCCATAGCCTGCCTCAAAGTGAAAATTTGATCGGTTGATGATTTGCCTGGGCTGAAGCCACACTGGTATTGGCCTACGATGTTTCTAGCGTATGGGGCCATCCTGTTTTGTAGGATGGCGGAGAATATCTTATACGCGGTACTCAACAACGTTATACCACGATAATTGCTGCACGTTGTGATATCTCCTTTTTTATGTACCGGGCAGAGGAAGCCTTTTCTCCAGTCTTCTGGCATCGCTTCCTGCTCCCATACTTGCACAATTAATTCATGAATCGCTTGGTGTAATGTAGGCCCTCCATATTTAACCAGCTCCGCAGGGGTGCCGTCTGCACCCGAGGCCTTGTTTTTGAGCTGGGTGATGGCACTGCTGCTAACTTCTGCTAAGCTTGGTGGTGACAGCATAGCATTATCGTCAGATATTGGTGGAGCCTCCAAATCCTCAGTTAGCTCGCCATTTAGCAATTCATGAAAGTGCTCTTCCCATCGCTCCAAGATGCCTTGAGGATCGGTGATCAGATTCCCTTCTTTGTCCTCCCAGGCTTCCTTTTTTGTTTGTGAATTCTCTTTTCTTCTTTTCTGAGCTCTTTATATTTTTCTTCGCGTGCTCGTGTTCTCTGAGACTGCTGCATTGCTCGATACGCAGCATTCTTACGTGCAGTAATTTACAAAACTGCTTGTGAATAAAATTTTCTTTTTTTTTGTAAAATTACCACAGACATTTTTTACAGTGTAGATTTTCAAATATGATTTATAATTGTGCGGCCTATTCCACAAAATTACAAGAAGACGTAAGGACATACAAGCGGGGTCCACCCCCTTTGGATCATAGGGGTTAACCGTAAGATTGTTCCTTTTCAAATTGATTTCACGATTTTCGTTGATTTTTATTAACTATATTATAATATACTAACGAGTTTTTTTAATGTATAATTTGCTAACGTTTGGTTATTAATTACATTATAATATACAAAGATTGCTTGTTGATTATATTACCAAAATGTTAACGTACATTTTTAAAACAATTTGCTTCGAATACTACTCCACAATTTTGTTCGTCAGTTTTACTTTTTTGAGTTCCTATATTGGTTGACACGTACACTGGTGTCGCAAATCTAAGTAGAAATAAACCAATAAGAGTGTGGTAAGAAAACGCCGTGCTGGCCAGAGCAACGTTTTCCCTGCTTCTCAAGTTTGAGTTTTTCTTGTACACGAATCTTTATACACTTACCACTATAATACGACGGATAGTCTGACAAGGTTCATTTGGAACTGTTTTTTTGTAAAATTGTTATAGTAATTTACGTAATATATTTAATTTGTCAATGTTATTTGGTATAGTTTATTATTAGGCATGAAGGCCTAAGCTTTTAATTTTTCCAGGATGGTTGTGCGGTTTTCTCTACGGGGTCCTCTGTTCGTTGTTTTTTTTTTTGATTGCAGGTCCACCGTTTCCTTGGAAATCAACGATGGCGCTCGCGGCTGAGCGACGATAGACATGGAATGGCATGAAGAGGATCTCACACCGGCATAAAGGTAAGTGGTGAACCACACTGCATCGGTGCGGTCACACACCCCACGACCCCTTCCGGCGAGCTAGCGTTTACCATATGACAAGCATAAACCCCCCCCCTCCCTAACGGTTATTTAGGTGGATTGCGGACTGGGTATTTTCTCGGAATTTTTTTACGTTTGTGATTGCTTCCTGAGTCAGTTTCTTCAGGGCTTCTGACCTATGTGGGGGCATGAACAAGCATAATGGCGCCCTAACTTACTACTACATCATATTTGCCCCATTGGGCATAACAGTCTTCAAAACCAGAGGTTTGTGCCAAATTTGAGCATCAACGGATATCAGGAAGTGGCCGAAAAATCGATCTTAAGATTCCCCCCAGAAATATCCAGAAATATCCGCCATTTTATGGTGGCCGACAAAAAAATCCATCTTGGCAAAATTAACCTGGCCCTCTTATGAGGTTTGTTTATTAGTTTTCAGAACAGGACAGAGCAGAATAGAATAGAACAGCAAGCAATTCAACGTCAAACACTTTAGAACACAACTTAGAACAGAAAATCTAATGAACGCTTTTTTGTACTTTTTTGTTCTACGTTTTCTGTTCTCATAATTTCATATACACATCTGTCAAAACTAAGAAAAAACAACAACAAAAAACTCTTGTCCAAAACTGTCCTGAAAAAAATCTAGAACCAAAAAGTAAAACTTAGAACACTTTAGAACAACTTAATGAACACCAAACTAGAACACTCTCGGACAAAATATAACAACTTTTAAAACTAATGAGCGCTAAAGCCTGTACTTTTCTGTTCTAGGATGATTTAGATGGTTCTAGGACTGACTAATAAACAATCCTATGATCGGCGGATCGCTCCACTAATAAGCCTCGAGAGACAGGAACTCTCAGCTACAGTGGGAGTGCTGACCGGGCACTGTCTGATAGGGACGCATGCGAACCGCTTAGGTCTTGAGACCTACGATTTTTTCAGAAGCTGTAAAAATCCGGACGAGGAGAAAAGTGTACTAGCCCTAATAGTCCAAGAGCTAGTGACAGAATTGCAAAGTGATTTTGTAGAGGATGGGCCTTTGATATTGATATTGACCGATTAAAAATATTCGCCAGTTCGAGTCTACTTAAGTTTTAATTTTATGAATTTTTGAACTTGTCGATTTTTTGACCATGAAAAAAGTGATATTGCAGAGGATGGGACTTGGTATATAGTTCAATTGGGTTGCCCCCAACACATATTCCGATTCCCATCTCGTTTGGAGGTTAGGTTTGACTTTTGGGAATTTTTGAACATGTCGGTCTGATCAAGATGGACAAAGTGATATTGGAGAGGATGGGGTTTGGTATAATGGTGAGATAGGCCACCAAGAACCCTAATTCAGCTGCCCATCTCATATGCAATCACGGTTGCGATTTTGGCGGCTTTTAATTTTGTGGCCATTTTCGGTATGACCCAAGTGATTTTGTAGAACCCAAGATTTGGACCATAGGCTCGTGGCATCTGCCAAATGTTACATTTTCAATCCCATCTCCGTTCCATCAATATTTTCCGTTTAATTGAGAAAAATTGGTTGATGGAAAAAAAAACATTTTGATGATTATACAGGGTGTATACCTTTAAGATTACAAAGCGGCCGGCTGTAGATAGGTTTTGGATAGACGAAGAAAAAATCGTATGGGTGGGGGGGGTAAATCTTAACGGTTTAGCAGCTAGGGCGTTTTGAATTTTTTTTGTAGAGGTTTACATATCACCCTGTATTTATGTAACCCTTTGAGCTATTTTCATGAATAGGATACCAGTGTACGTAGAATACTCCCACCTATCTAAAACTGTCAAAATCAAGGATCCAGCTAGCCAACTTCCAGAGCAATGAGTCGTCAAAGTCAAAATTTCGTTTTTTTTAACTAAAATTTCAACTAAAAACAACTTTTTCTCCAAAAAATACCTAGTTAACTGATATTTTTTTTGCAAAATTGGAAAGCTTGGACAATTCCTATCAATATTGTCTGGAAAATTTTTACGCTACGGCCTTTACTTTTGAAGTTATTAGCAAGTTTGATGTTAAAATTTGCCTTATTTGGTGCTTATTTGGTACTTTTTGGCAAAGCTTAGGTGAAAAGGCACAAAAAAAGAGCCAATTTTAGCGTTAAAATTGCTTATAACTCCAAAAATAAAAGCCGTAGGATACAAATTGTCCGGACATTATGTCCAAGCTTTCCAATTTTGTAAAAAAAAATATTAGTTAACTAGGTATTTTTTGGAGAAAAAGGTGGTTTTAGTTGAAATTTTAGTTAAAAAAAACCCAAAATTTAACTTTGATGACTCATTGCTCTGGAAGTTGGTAAGGTGGAAAAAATGGTTTGTACAAAAGTTGTAGATCTTTTTATTACCTACAACTTTTATATTTAACTTTTTTCGGTAGGAGGTCTACTTTCGCCGAAAATCGTCCAACGTTGGAAGCCAATATTCGAATGAAACGTTCACGATTGAATCGATTGAAGGAGCATATTCCAAATTAAAAATCTGAAATTTGAATACGTTATTTATTGATATCTCATACATTCAATAAAATTTTTTAAAAAACATTGGACGTCTTGCATTCGAGTAATTAGTATTCAATATTCAAGTAAAGGTCGAGTAAAAATGATATTAAACGTGGGAATTTATTGCACATAAAAATGGATAATTCTCCATAACTAGACGTCAAACTGCTTTAAAATTTTGTCAATAATTATAATCAGATTAGAATGTCAACTTTTATTTGCAGAATAAATTTGACTTCTATCATGGGAATTTAATTTTACATTCTCTGTCCTTATATTATACTATTTTCAGAGATCGATCCTTCTTAAGTGGTTTATTTTTAAAGGAGATCAATACATGTAATTGTTATGGCATTCTAAAAAGAACCTAGGTGCAAATGATGAAAATTAGTTCGATCACGAGATTGTTGTGTTTGCCGCCCCCTGAAAGTGCCGCCCGCGTGCGATGCACACTCTGCACGCCCGCACCCAGCGGGCCGGGTTATAATGTATGTTTGTATATACAATACACAACTACTCATAATATCTGAAATATATAACATAAATATGCCACTAGAGGGGTATATACATCCATTTTAACTCAATTTGCTATATAAAACTAGATTTTACGATTTTTCAACTTCAACTGGAGATGGCAAGGGTTTCTACAACTGGGAAAGAGATGGGCAAGTGGATATGTATTGTAGATGTTGTAACGAACCCTAATATTCAAATCCCATCTCCTACAAAATCACTTGGGTCATACCGAAAATGGCCACAAAATTAAAAGCCGCCAAAATCGCAACCGTGATTGCATATGAGATGGGCAGCTGAATTAGGGTTCTTGGTGGCCTATCTCACCATTATACCAAACCCCATCCTCTCCAATATCACTTTGTCCATCTTGATCAGACCGACATGTTCAAAAATTCCCAAAAGTCAAACCTAACCTCCAAACGAGATGGGAATCGGAATATGTGTTGGGGGCAACCCAATTGAACTATATACCAAGTCCCATCCTCTGCAATATCACTTTTTTCATGGTCAAAAAATCGACAAGTTCAAAAATTCATAAAATTAAAACTTAAGTAGACTCGAACTCTCGAATATTTTTAATCGGTTGTGCTTTACCTAATCTACCTTATATCAAAGGCCCATCCTCTACAAAATCACTTTGAAATTCTGTCACTAGCTCTTGGACTATAAGCAGAAGGAGACTAACCACATTTGTGAACCCTTTCTAAGCACGCTTGAGGAGATCTCGAAGATTGGAATTCTGCAACTCAGGAGATTCATTACTTTCTTGAGATGGTTTAGCGAAGAAACGACACTTTAACATCGGGTTTAAAGTATGATCACTACCAGGGGCGTAGCTACCGCCGTATCAGCTGTATCAATGATACGGGGCCCCCGGGCTACAGGCGCCCCGAGCATGTGTAAGCAAAAATTCGTAAAATGCTATCCACAATCTCACTTAAACTCTTAGGCCGTATTTGCCGAGAAAAAAATCATATCATATATCGTTTTTTGCCAACCGAGCCATCCGCAAGGTCAAATATGGAAAAAAATAGGAAAAATTCCGAAGAATTTGATAAACTGCTTTTGGCGCTCATAGACCTTTAGGAAAGTTTCCAAAACGGCGTCAAAAGAGGGCCAAAAACAGATTTTCGCGTTTTAAAAAAAACTACACATTGTACAAAAAAAGGGTTATATAAAGTTTGTAGAGCTTTTAATACTAATAAAATGACGCCAGTTTGATGTCAATACATAAACAAATAAAGGAGTAGTAATTGCAAAACAACCACTAAAAATCACGTTTTTTAAATGATCATATCTTTTACCAAAAAAACCATTTTGTAATGAAACTCGTGAAAGTGTAGCAATAAAAACGTTTTTGAAAATTTGCAAAATAATAAATAGTTTTTGCAAAATACGGATTTTCGAAAAAAATACCTTTGTTGTCGAATTCGATTAGCTCATAGTAATTAACATCTACAGAAACGTTTTTGGGCTCAAAATGTTCTGGAAGAGTTGTGCCAATAGTTGTTTTTTGTGCACATATTGCTACTTCCTTGGAGACTTGCGAAAAGATGGCCGAAAAAAACAATTTCGCTCACAAAATTCGAAAGGAAAGGCTTGTCACTATTGTCTATAGAGGCAGAAAATTTAGAAAAACTGATATCGTCTTCAGCTATGAATGATTTAATAAATAAGTTCGTCAAACAAAAGGCAAGAAAAGTATATATTTGATTTGAATTGTTTGACTAGCTTAGTTCCTAGGAGTATTTATTGTAAGTAATAACTTATAATCAATATATAATTATTTTAATTAATTGCGAACGTTTTTGCTCCTTTTGTGAAATATCTTTACTCTTCATTTGGGCCCCCAACAAATTTTGATACAGGGCCCGTCTAAGGCACGCTACGCCACTGATCACTATGGCATCACAATGGCCCTAGTCCTTTGGCCTAAGTGTTTGAGCTGTATACCAGCAGCTCAGCCATATCTAACCTAACCTAACCTATGGTGGCCGCCTTATTCGATGTACCATAAAATTGAATATCGAGGGCGTCTCCGCAGGACCTCGTAACCAACATTTTTAGCCAAAACGGGACATGCGCTGAATTTTCAATTCAGGCACTGTGGCGTTTTTGGCAAATAACAATAGCTCGTAACTGATAAAACTGAAATTTCATCTGATACCATTCTGACGCCCCCCTCCGACTGCACCACCAACTCCAAATCGGGAAACAATCATCACAATGCCTGGGAGTTCTTAAGACTAAGATATGCAAGTTCCTACTTCAGCAAGCGCCTTAAAAACCACGTTAGCATGGCTTGACGAAGTACCATAAAACTTATCGCTGATGTCCTTTTGCACCACCATTGACTCATTGAGTAACCGTAGAAATCTAGCCCAATTGATAAAATTTAATCGCTTTTACCATAGCGACTGAAATTACCGCCATAGCGCCTTCACGGCCATATTTTTTCCGCAACGCAAGACTAGCCCGCTCGGTACACTCTCATACCCTACAGCCACCCTTTTTTCGGGTACACTACGGACTGGAAGTTCGTTTATAAATAGAACAACTCGATTGTGGAATAATCTTCCGCAGTTAGCATTTCCGAAATGGGACATCTTAGAGTTCATACGTACGGTTCAGCGACATATACTCAGGCACTTCTAACGTCCACTATTCTCTTCTCTCCTTCAAACTAAGCTCTTGCAGTTTGCAGGTGTCTCAAAGAGCTCGACGTTATTAAATCCACTAGTCCTTATAATATACCCTATGGTCCTTACGAAATGTACTTCTCCTTTACCTAAACCTCGGAGTTTAACCAAACTTGTAAAAACTAGCCTAGGTTCAGGCAATACCAGAAGAAGACCAATCCAACTACTGCCCAATTTTAATTACCTTTATTCTCTCGAAAATCGTGGAGACAATAGCTTATGAAATATCTTGAATCCAACCAAATACAAGACGACACTGTTGTTGCTGCTTTAGGCAAAAAAGATCAATTTTTGGGCAAGGGAAGCGTGCAGAGTGTCTCCTTGCCAAAAAAACTCCCGTTCCAGAACCATGGCCCCTCATGTAGGAATGGCCATAGAAAACCTACGACGAAACCCCTCTTTCGGCATGCCCTCAATTGTCACCCCTGGGATCCCTTAACTCAGTTTTATATCAGGGACTTGGAGGTGGACCATAAGATGCTACAGAAAGGTTCTGGGTCGTGGACCAGCCCGTCAGACATCTCCCTCCCGAGCTTGTCTGCAGCTTCATTTCCCTCGATACCCGAGTGTACGGAGAGCGAGGTATTTTTCCTGACCAGGCTCTGAAGGATGTCAAAGCACCCTGGAACTATTTTGAAAGAAAACGTCCACCTTGAGAGATGGTTCCTCGACTGTCCGAAAAGATTCTAATTTTGGAGTGTTTGAAACCTTTTTTTCGGTTACGCCTAGCCATGTGACAATGGCATGTATTTCAGTCTGCAAAACAGAGGCCACCTATCCACCTACCCTGAAACCCACCTACTATATGACTGAGTCTTGAGTACTCCACTTTCGTAACCTCCTGGATACAAATGAGACCTAGGTCAAATTTGTAACATTTGGAAAAAGGGACCAGGATGGCGTTATGTGGGTTGATTAATAGACGCTCCGTGGTACACCATCTTTAAACTTCTCGCATTGCTGTTCTCATGACCTCTGTAATGGTCAAGTCAAACTTCCCCGAGACAATGATGGGAAGATCATCTGCATAGCTGATGATATCGAAACGAAATTCGTCCATCCACAACCAGTAACCAGAACACCGGAACAGAACTCCACCTTGAGGGCATCCCTCGAGAGCTTGGACACTAATGGTGGAGACACCCAGAGTAGAAGAAATATCACGCCCAACAAGCATGGCATTTATCCACTCAATTGTGTGGGAATCCTGTGTAGGCCAGTCAAATTAGATTTTTTCGTGCCACTCGAGCCATCTGAAAAGTAAAATATAGGTAAAATAGGAAAATTCCGTAGAATTTGATGAACTACTTTTGGCACTCCTAGGCCTTTGGGAAAGTTCCCAAAATGGCGTCAAAAGAGGGCCAAAAACAGATTTTCGCGTTTAAAAAAAAACTACACATTGTACAAAAAAAAGGTTTAAATAAAGTTTGTAGATATTTTTCATACTAATAAAATGACACCAGTTTGATGTCAATACATAAACAAATAAAGGAGTTATTGCAAAAAAACCGCTAAAAAACACGTTTTTTTTAAATGCTCATATCTTTTACCAAAAAAACGATTTTGTAATGAAACTCGTGGAAAGTGTAGCCCTTGGGGAGTGCAATAAAACGTTTTTGTAAATTTGCAAAATAATAAATAATTTTTGCAAAATACGGGTTTTTCGAAAAAAAGACCTTTGTTGTCGAATTCGATTAGCTCATAGCCATCAACACCTACAGAAATGTTTTTGCGCTCAAAATGTTCTGGAAGAGTTGTGCTAATAGTTGTGTTTTGTGCGCACATTGCTACTTCATTGGAAACATGCGAAAAGATGGCCGGAAAAACGATAAAAACAATCTTGCCCACAAAATTCGATTATTTGCTCACGAAATTCGATTTTTTTCGAAAAACCCGTATTTTGCAAAAATTATTTATTATTTTGCAAATTTACAAAAACGTTTTATTGCACTCCCCAAGGGCTACACTTTCCACGAGTTTCATTACAAAATCGTTTTTTTGGTAAAAGATATGAGCATTTAAAAAAAACGTGTTTTTAGCGGTTTTTTTGCAATAACTCCTTTATTTGTTTATGTATTGACATCAAACTGGTGTCATTTTATTAGTATGAAAAATATCTACAAACTTTATTTAAACCTTTTTTTTGTACAATGTGTAGTTTTTTTTTAAACGCAAAAATCTGTTTTTGGCCCTCTTTTGACGCCATTTTGGAAACTTTCCCAAAGGCCTAGGAGTGCCAAAAGTAGTTCATCAAATTCTACGGAATTTTTCCTATTTTACCTATATTTTACTTTTCAGATGGCTCGGGTGGCAAAAAATCGAGGTTTTTTCGATAATTTGACTGGCCTAGTTGGCGATCGAAACATAGCCAGTGTTATCGAAAGCACCCTCGATGTCAAAGAACGCACATAAGGCAGTTTCCTTAGTGACGAGGGCTTTCTTGAGTTTGCTGCCTAGGTGGTGATCCCCTTTTGGAGAAAGCGAACTGAGAGCTATACATAGAGTGTATGGGAGAGCTCCTGCTTGCACCTGATGGAAAGGTTCAAGGCTGCTATCGTTTTCAAAATAAAAGACTGCTGATGTATAAGCCATGTTCTTACACACATATGTATGTATCCTAGACATGGGTGCTTATCAAAAACGTTTCTAATTTGACTTCTTAGAAGTGTTAGAAAGGAAAGATTTTCTGAGAAATGTTACCTAAGATGTGATGGAGAACAATTCCGGAGACTTTACAATGACGCGATCTACTAACACTATGAGTGACGAGAAAGCCAAACAAAGTGTAGGCTGCGCCACGTAGCCAGGGACCATTGTGTGCATTCCTTAATCAAGACGACTTCATCACCTTCATCAATCTATTTATTGGCCTTGGCCGCCTCCAGCATTTCTCTCCATGTCATTCGGTTCCTGGCTAATGTCCTCCAATTACGCTCTTTCTCAACGGAATCCATGTATCGCTTCTTTGGTCGACCTGAATTTCTCTTTCCATCAGGGATTCGATTTATCGCTCTTTTAGCAAAATCGCTATCGTCAAGCCTTTGTATGTGTGCGACCCAACTTAATCTACTTAATTTTATATTTTTGACAATGTCGGGTTCTCTGTACAGTTGGTATAATTCATTATTATATCTCCTTCTCCATTGAGCGTTTTCACAGGCACCGCCAAATATTGTACGCAGTACTTTCCTTTCAAAAGTGCCTAGTAGAGTTTCATAAACCACTTTCAAAGTCCATGCCTCTGATCCAAACATCAAAACGGGCTTGATTAGCGTAGTATATAGTTTACACTTCATTCCTCTAGTCTAGACAAGGTTCGTGAGGTGAGAGGTTGTCGAAGGCTAAAATAGCTTCTGTTAGCAACGTTTATTCTCCTTCTGAACTCCGTTATCTCGCCACTGTCAGCTTGCAATACTGTTCCGAAATAAGTAAATTCTTCAACGGTTTTTATGTTATATGAATCTATTGTGATGTTTTGCCTTGGGATTGTGTATGTTTTTGAAGTGCAAAGATTCTTAGTTTTTGCTTCGTTGATGATTAATCCCATTCTTTTTGCAGCCGTTTCCAGTTTGATGAAGGCTTCTTTCCCACTTTCAAAAAACTTACCTATTAGGGCGACGTCATTAGCGTAAGCTATTGTCTGTGTTGACTTGTTAAAGATGTATCCCGTCGTTTCTACCCCAGCGTCTCGTACCACCTTCTCCAACACTATGAAAAATAAGAGGCATGACAACTTGTCCCTTTTTTCAGGCCCCTCTGTGATGTGAAACTCTCTGAGAGGTCTTGGTCAATTCTTTCTCCGCATCTTACTACCTTGATTGTAGCTTTTGTTACTTCGATTAGGTGTTTTGGAAATCGGTAGCACTCCATAGTTTTAAATAGCCCCTCACCCTTCACGCTGTCACATGCTTGCTTGAAGTCTATCAACAGTATACTTGAATATTGATGTTGAACTACCCTGACTTTCCCAAAATTATTCTTAGAGTGAAAATATGGTTTGTATAGAGGAGGGTTATATCTCTTTAGTTCTCACATAAGAGTTTATCTCCTTTTTTATTCAGGGGACATATAACACCTTCTGTCCATTCAAGTGCGATCTTTTTCTGACGCCAGATCGATTCTACAAGCATATGTAATTCATTACTTAATTCTTGGCCCCCATATTTCCACATCTCAGTTGCTTTTCCTGGGGCTTTATTGACTTTTAGGGTTCGTCATAGCTTCCTTTACGTCGTCCATTAGGTGCACCTCACTTTCATTAGCAATACCAGTATCACTATGGATATCGGAAAGTACGTTTCCGTTGGTTCGGTTCATATCACTTTCATTTTCGTTGTCTCTATTCAGTATCTCATTAAAATACTCCCCCCCATCTTTCGGCTTTTGCTCAGGATATTACCGTTTTTGTCCTTACACATCGATACTCCGGGTTTAAACTCTTTACGTTGCTTGTTCACTTTCTCATATAACTTTCTCACTTAGTTATTACTCCCGAGTTCGCTTACCTCTGCAATTTGTTCTTCCAGGCAGGACTTCTTCTTTCTTTAGTGCGTACTACGTTTTTCAACTCATCGGTTTTCTTTATGGGTCGCTACGGAATTCTGTATCTATGCAGGGGTGGCATTACAGAAGTTGTTTCAAGTCATCTGTTTCGAGTTTTCCATTGAATTTTTCCATTTAAAACTCGTAAAAATGAGTTAAAAAAACTTCTGTAATCCCACCCCAGCATATTAGCATATGCTTCGTTATTATCCTACTCCAGCGCACTCTTCATCGAACCAGTCTTGGCGTCTAGCTCGTGTTTCATATCCTAGCTTGCTCGCTGTGACATCCTTCATTATCGTCCTTAGTTTAGCCCACTCCTCATCAATATTGGTATTGGTATTTACAGCTTCGTTATCCGATGCACCAAACCTTCTATTTAGTTCTGCTACATATTCTTCCCTAATTTGTTCTTCTTTGTATTATATTTTCGCTCGCTTTCTTCTCTTCTTCTTCCTGTCCTGACACATGATATCCTATCTCTCATCTTAGCACCCACCAGAAAATGTTCTGAATCCACGTTTGCTCCACGATACGTTCTAACATCTATTCTGCTGGAACGTACCTTGTACTAATCAGTATATGGTCTATAATAGCACTGACCGACTCCTCATTGAGAGATTCCCGGGGCACTCTGTGTATTCTTCTTGAAACATGCGAAAAGATGGCCGAAAAAAACGAAAAAAAAACAATTTTGCTCACAAAATTCGATTAATTGACTATCAATAGCTGCTAACTTTCTACGAAGGTCGTAAAATATACTTTTTTGCCTATCGATAAGTAATTAATCGAATTTTGTGAGCAAATAATCGAATTTTGTGGGCAAAATTGTTTTTTTTTCGTTTTTCCGGCCATCTTTTCGCATGTTTCCAATGAAGTAGCAATATCCGCACAAAATACAACTATTAGCACAACTCTTCCAGAACATTTTGAGCTCAAAAACGTTTCCGTAGGTATTGATGGTTATGAATTAATCGAATTCGACAACAAAGGTCTTTTTTCGAAAAACCCGTATTTTGCAAAAACTATTTACTAATTTGCAAATTGTTTTTATTGCACTCCCCAAGGGCTACACTTTCCACGAGTTTCATTACAAAATCGTTTTTTTGGTAAAAGACATTTAAAAAAACGTGATTCTTAGTGGTTGTTTTGCAATTACTCCTTTATTTGTTTATGAATTGACATCAAACTGGCGTCATTTTATTAGTATGAAAAAGCTCTACAAACTTTATATAAACCTTTTTTTGTACAATGTGTAGTTTTTTTTAAAACGCGAACATCTGTTTTTGGCGCTCTTTTGACGCCATTTTGGAAACTTTCCGAAAAGGTCTACGAGCGCCAAAAGTAGTTCATAAAATTCTACGGAATTTTTCCTATTTTTTCCATATTTTACCTTGCGGATGGCTCGATTGGCACGAAAAAATCTAATTTGAATGGCCTATAGCTCCAGCAGCAAATTCCACTAGTCTACGATCATTATCATTGCACTCAGAATATATCAATACTGTGCTGTGCATTCCATTGGTTGGGTAATAGATTCGTTCTTCGCTACTTTTGCGTTAGCGTCTCCTATAATTACTTTTACATCGTACCTGGGACATTTTCTGAAGTTTCTCTCAAGGTCTTGGTAGAATGCCTCCTTTTCTTCATAAGACTTATCTTCGTTTGGGGCATGTATGTATATTAACGACGGAGTAATTTGTGGAATTTCACTGGCATTTGGCGAAGAGGAAGTTATCTTTAATCTACTAAAAGGCCGCGCATGCGAAGCGCAGGAATCGTATTACGTATTTGTCGTTTGTAAAGGAATAAAAATATAAAATATTATTGTTGTGCCTTGCTGTCCCAAGTGTTGCTGGAAAAACTAAAATGTGGTCGCTTTGCGCCTTTGTCCGCACAATAGCGACTTGATATTCCGATTAAAGCCCGGGTCACACCGAACGCGGCGCGGCGTGGTGCGAATGTCGTTCAGCGATTTCTGTACGAAAAATAAATCTGTGGTTCACACCAGAAGCGGCGCGGTTAATATTCCGAAGATTTATTTTTCGTACTAAACAAAAATTGGTATAACCACAATACCGTCGCGGCTACTGTCAAACACATTTATAGTACACACGATTTTTACAGAGTACCCAAAATTCTACTACGGCAACGGCGACGAGCGCGACCACTCTATTAAATTTCTAATTCGTCGCCGTCATCTGTCAAAAGTTGTTTTGTGATTTTTGTTTTTCGACATGGAATGATAGTACATTATTATGAGCAGTTTATATAGTGGCTTTTAAATGCATGTGTACATAAGTATATGCTGAAATGAAAACATTTTTATACGCTTTATATTAGTTTGACCTGTATGTTGTATGCTGTATGTTGTATGTTTCATGTAAACAAATCTGGCAACTTGATTTTGACCCACTTTCATGTAACGGATCAACTTGAAATTTCGCACATATGTATAGTTCACGTGACAATGCATTCTGACCATTTTGTAAAAAAATCAAGATGGCGGCCGAATTTTGCAATTGTGCTCCCCGACCTCCGACATGGGTATCAAATGAAAGGGTATAACAAGTAGAATACAATTAGCTATGTGGCATCGTTCAAAATTCAAAATGGTGGCCAACACAAAATGGCCGACTACCTTTTCCTTTACTTACAACCCACTCGATATGGTTATGAAATGAAAGCAAATGATAAGTGGAATACTTTTAGCTCTGTGGCGTCATTCCATATTCAAAATGGCGGCCAACACAATATGGCGGACCACCTTTTTATACGCTTTATATTAGCTTCACCTGTATGTTGTATCTAGTATGTAAACAAATCTTGCAACTTGATTTGGACCCACTTCCATATAACCGATCAACGTCAAATTTTGCATATATGTATAGTTCGCGTGACAATGCAATCTGACCATTTTGTAAGAAAATCAAGATTGCGGTGCCAAGATGGCGGATGAATTTTGCAATTGGGTTCTCCAACATGGGTATCAAATGAAAGGGTATGACAAGTGCAATACAATTAGCTATGTGGCGTCATTCAAAATGGCGGCCAACAAAAAATGGCGAATTACCTTTTTCTGTACAACCCACTCGGTATGGCTATCAAATGAAAGGGTGTGCCAATTAGAATACTATGAATTGTGTGGCGTCATTCCAAATTCAAAATTACGGCCAACAAAGGCGGATTATCTTTTTCTTTACAACGCCCTCGGTATGAGTATTAAATGAAAGTGTATGACGAATATAGTACAGTAAGCTGTGTGACGTCATTTTAAATCTAATATGGCTGTCATTACAAAATGGAGGAAGACATATATTAGACTAAAAAGTAGAAAATAAAAAATATAGTTTAAAAAAACTAAAAAATACGCTTTTATTTTAAAATGAACTAAAAAGTAAAAAATAATTTTGAATGTAAAGTTGTGCTTGCTCTAGCAGTTTTTTATTGCTTCTTTTAGCCGAGAAATGTAAAAAACGATTGAAAAATTTAGTGATTGTAGCTGGCGACATCGCTCTAATTATGTTCACGCGACTACTTTCGCCGCGATAATCCCCGTGGCCGTCGCCGTAGTTGTCGCCCCAATTGTGGTTATAGCAAATCACTGAACGACATTCGGTGTGACCCGGGTTTCAAGCCTACTATGCTGTTAAAGCGACATTAAAATTTTATATAGAAACCCTATTTTTAAAAAAAACGAAGCGCGACCGGGATTTATGCTTGTGATGATTAAGTAAAGCCTAGTACGGTGATCAGGCAAAATTTTGCCATCCCTTTAAAATACATGTAAAAAACCTTGGCAATATTTTATCTCAAGCACGGCAAAATTTTGACAGAGCAAAGCAGAGCCGGATATATGGGGGTGGGGTAAAGTGTGCACTGCACACGGCCCCGCAGTTAGGCCAGCCCCGCGCTGCTAAGCACATAGTGTAGCAGAGAGCAAAGCAATGATGAAAGCGAAGAGCAAAGCGGCGAATGAATGTCGTACTTATAAAAGAGAAAACTCTTCCCTAAAAATTTGGTATTAACCATATGAAGGTGTGTTTTTTGTTTTTGTTTCTCTTAACATAGTTTCGTTAATTTTGAATTTTCTGTGATTTTATTTTTATAATTATTTTTTATCAAATGGTATATTTATATGTATATTTATAATGAGTAAATAAAGTTTTTTTCTTAGCCCCGCATTTATTTTTGCACCCAGCCCCGCAAACCTTAAAGACCGGCTCTGACAATAAGCATACTTTCAAGATTTTCTAATAGATGGATTTTCTAATTGTGGAGACTTTTACTTGTCAAATTTTTGCCTCCAGAAATTATCTGGTCATTTTTCGTTGGCAAAAAGTTGGACAGTTGGATTAAAAAGTTGAATGCAACAGTTAAAATTTGTTTAAAATGGAAGAGGAATATTTATTTGTTTTATAATGAAAAGACAAATTACGTAAAGAAAAAACTTTCCACTATTCTCCACCACTCTACACTTGGGCAAAATTTTGCCTGAAAAATGATAAAAATGACGAGGCAAAATTTTGCCCGATCACCGTACTAGGCTGCTTAAGGCTGTTCAAACGAAAAATCGCAAGTTTTTCGGTATTAATGTAGATGTCTCTGTTGTTATGTAGAGTCTTAGAATTTTTGGAAGATTTTGAAGGGAATATTCGAAATAATAGTTTCTTAAGCCTAGAAAGATAACGTTATTTTATAGTACTGAAAAGATAAACAGGCGCCTGAGAGGCGCACATTTTTAAAAACCGATTTATTTACAAATTTAAATAATTATTCTTTTTTTTATAACTTTAATGAAGTGCTACATTAATAATAAGTAAATAAAACATAAATTTATATCATTATTTTTTAATTATAAGAAAATTATGTAGGATTTTATAAATCGTTCAAAAAGTAACAACAACAACAAAAATCAGAAGTCTTCTGTAGAGAACAGAAAATATGCGCCTTACGAGAGCAACGCGTCGCCATAGCAACAAAACCGTGTTACTTACCGAACAGCAGCGGTCGTTATTCGGCAGTGTTGACCGACAACTGAGTTGGCTCGGAATCACAAGCTTGTACGCGCGTCGGTTAAAAAAATTAGGCGATATATCTGTTTCGCGGGCGCCTCCGAGGCGCACGTTATCTTTCTAGGGTTAACGTAAAGTCTCCGTTCCATTCTCCAAATATTTTTCGCGTTTAGAGATTGTAGGGGTATTCATGATCTGTGTTATTTGTGTTATTCGTGTTATTTGTGTTAAATCGAGAAAAAAATTTAACAAATCGAGAAACTTTCCTTAGTAAATGACATTTGTTTCGATTTTAACAAATAACATCTGAAAAGGCGTGTTATTTCAAAACTTCGAGATCGAGATCGAAAATGGCACGTCGTTTTTTTTCTTTTACTGTCAACAGCTGTTTAGAAGTTATTTTAATTTATAGTTTTACTTGAAAAGTGCAAATTAATATAAAAAATAACATTTTCATATGGCAATTTAAAGGGGTCGCTCATGATCTTGTCTATTTCGAAGATAACATTTTACGATTTCTCGACGTTTAACATAGATCATGAATACCCCTTGTATAACCAATAAGCAAACGAAAATTTCGCTTCAACAGCATCCTAGGCTTAAAGTGAAATATTTAACACAAAGAAATACATTAAACCTCCGCTGGAAGGATAGGACAGACCGCAGCGTTTAGAGATGGGAAACAGGTTCACCTTAGATTGGAATCGGAATGAGTGAAGAAAGCAGTTGTGAAATTCCAAGACGGAATCATAGTTGTAAAGACATTTAAGTGAGTGGTTTGAACTATGACTAAACATGACTCTAATTTCTACAAAAATCAAATTCTAGTTAATGTGTGTGGCTAGGCTAGGCATGGTCTGCAACTAAAAGTCTATAGTTTGACTAGAAATCATAAATGAATTCAGCATTGATTTATTAAAACGCTAATTTTAGCACAAAAACATGAAGTCATGTATCTTCAATTATTCACAATTACTATAACTAAAACTATAACTAATAAACTCACCTTAAAAAATCTACTAGTAGTACTAAAAGAAGATCGGTAGGAGAAATTGCAGTTATAAATTTTAGTTTAAAAATTTTGTATTTGGTTGTTTCTTTTTAAAAAAAACTACATTTAAACACTTTCACATTTCTTTTTGTTGTTTTGTTTGTTGTTTAATTAACTACGAGGATGTATTTTCTAATGAATTTGATTAATTTTTAAAAACAAAACCAAAAATTTTCTTGTATATATCAAAAAGCACTAGAATTAATGTAGATAGTAAATAATAATCGTGTATATTTACCAAATCTGACACAGAGTTAAATTCATTTTAAATATCGCTAAAACACACTTTTGTAGAATAGCTACATAAAAATGAAGGCACATACATACACAATATTTGATCGGAAAAGAATGAAACGCATTTTTTTTCTTTTATTTTTTTTTTTAATATTTGGTTTGTTTGTTTATTTTTTGTTTGGTTTAGGAAAATCAAAAATTAATTTTTAATAAATTTTCTAGCTTCTCTAAAAATCTATGGGATTTTTTTTTGTAAAACCTTTTTATATTTGTTGTGTTTGTTGTTGTTGTTTTTGTTTTGCTAAAGATTTAGAATTTGTTTAATTAACAATTACTTTGTGACAAATACGAGTGTATTTTTTCTTTCGTACAAAATTAGCACATGTATAGGTTTTATAAATAAAACAAAAGTTATGACGCATTTAAGGATAATTATGGGGAAAAGAAGGAGAATTTTCTTCTATTTTTTTTGTATAGTGGCTTTAGTTTCACTTTAAATTACTTATTACAATAAAAACATATGTTATTATTAATATTAAAACATTAGAATGCACTTATCTGACAACATCAACTACGTTACGATTGACCACCGAAAAAAACTGACAAAATGTTTGCGATTTTAGCAAGCAACAACCTACCCTAAAAACGAAGCACACACTTTCTCCACCAAAAAACTGACTCGAAGTGTTGCAAAGTCCTTTACTAGTGTAAATCATAGAGTTCGTATAAAATGTTATACCACTAGGAGAACACGCACTTTCATAAAATTTTCAAACCGATATAATGCCAGTCCAATTCCTCAACATTTAAGGATATTGAAAGATGACGAAAACTAAAACAAGAGAGTCTATAAGCTTTATCACAACGTTCCTTTCTAGAGTTTTGTATACTAAACAACCACCGCCACCGTTAACCATTCACAGTTCTGGTATTCTCGAATGTTTTCCTTTTCGTTTCGCTATGTATATAGTTTTTCTTCCTGATGTTTTCTTTCGTTCTTCGTTTTATTTTGCTGTATTATTCTTGTGAACACAAGAAGATGGGATGCTCACCCTCTCTAATAGCGATGTGGAAATTGTTTAACCCGAGAAAAGCTAAACTGTATGTTGGCTAGCCCTCTTTTGCTCTCTGTGGGGCTGATGTATATCATATTAAGAGGGTTGTTGAATATCCATCCATATGCACATCCAAATACACTTACATTAAAGAAAATTTAATGATGCACACACAAACACTACTTAAAGCACACCAACGCAAACCGCATCCCTTTAAGGCTTTTCACAAAAGGCATTCACCAGCTTTTTTTATACATACATATTTGTAATGCGGGGGAGGGGGGGGTTGAGAGTATTCTCGCCTCATCTCAGCATGGGGTAGTTACAAGTATAATACACCAACAAAGCTCAGTTTCACCACTGACAATGTGAAAACAAAAACCCAGTCCACCCACATTGCATTCCATTTAAACAACAGCAAAAAAAATACTCGCAAGTTAAAAATGTCTTGTTCTTCAACCCTTTTCCTGGACTTATAGGGCGCCAGGATGAGGCTACTGCTGTTAAAAAATGGAGGGAGGTAATTAAAGGGAAACAACAAGCCATCCCTGACTTGGTGAAAAATTCATGATATCATAATGATGTCGACCTTGGGAGGGATTATCCACGGGTGCCAAGGGATATTTTATTCTTGAATTCACGCTTTAATCAATTATTCGTGAAGCAAAGTCCTTTCACTGCTGATAATTCCTTCGATGGTTAATTTTAGAACTGAATGCCACCCTTGCACTTTAAGCCCCCCAAATGAGAAGAACAGAATTTAATTTCTCCCAAATGCCCAACACATCTTATCATTCTACAAAGTAAAAGTAACGCACAGGGATAATGTAGACCGCTGTAAGGTATACATTTCGTCCTTCCACATCGGTCTCACCCAAAACACACCAATACTCATTTAAAAGCTAAAGTCTGGTGAAAAAAATCATACGCCGAGTTGGAGATTGCGCAAACTTAATATCATCATTATCAACAACAAAATACTGTGCCCCTTCGAAGGATATACCACCAGAACTAGGGTGACCAAACTAAATACACAGATATCTTCATGATAGTATTTGTAGAAGGATGAATAAGGATTTACTTTACAGAAATATTCGTGAGGGTTATTTTCGGCTTGAAGTATGAAGGGATTTTGTCAATTGTCAGATTGCAGGGCTGAGCTGGACAACTGGACAGGATTGATTTCGAAGGGCTTTTGTTAAATAGCTTAATTAGATTGATCAAAATGCATTTTAGCCGAACGAAACTGGATTATCGGCACGTGCTGTTGTTTAATTTGACCAGTGATAAAGTTTGTGGGGAGTTTGAGAAGTGTTTGAACAAATCTCTAAGTGATGTTTATTTTGTTGCACAAATGTATACAGGGAACAACATGCATAAAGGGCGGCTCTTTGGTGTTAATTTAATAATCTCAAGGATTCATTAGTTAACGAATTTAAAAAAGGGCAACATTTCTTTAGTATATTAAATGCATCTGACATAACAAAAACTTCTAGACACAATAAATAAATCAATATAGAATTTGAAACCGCATACGAAAAGTTGTAACAGGGAAAAACTTTACAAAAAATCGGAATTAATTGAATAAAAAACATTTACAATGCAATATCCCACAAAGGACATTACCGCGACCATGGATGCTATAGAACTGTTATAAATATAGCCTTTATTTTTATTCTACAAGCTTAATTATTGGAATGTTAACAAACAAATGCTAAAATGCTAAAATCAGTTACAAATTCCCGCCAAAAAGATCTAATCATAAATTTATTATCCCATTTTCAGCTATAGATTTTATCTTCTTTTTCAACCATAGAACCTTTTTTATGGAGATCTTATGTAAAAACAAAAGAAAGCAGTGATACTACATATTATCTGCCGCTAACTCCGACGCACAGTGGGGCAAATCCAAAAAATCTGGCCAAAAGTCGAAAAGTGTTCTAAATGATCTCAAATTGTTTACTCGGTGGTTTTTGTAGTCGCTGATGACGAATCCCTTATCAGAATAGAGGTTTTCAAAATGGCGGGCTCAATATGGTGGACATAGCCTCCCCAAGAAGTCAAAAACTTTAGCAAATAATACCCAAATATATGAATCGGGAGTTTCGGGGTCGCTGATTACCAGAGATGCGACTTATTTGAAATACTTGTATTTAAAATGCAAATTCAAAATGCAAAATACCTATTTTGTATTTTGCATTTAAATACCTCTTCAAAAAAAGCATATTGTATTTTATTTGAAATACTTTTCGAGACATATTTTCCATTTTAAAAATTCGAAATACTTTGTGATTAAGTTTAGTCAATATTACCAGTCAAATTTCATATAAAATGAACAAATGGTGTTTATATTGGCTACTAGAGGCGCTGCTCGTAGTCACATCACAGACATCAGAAGAAAAAATATAGTTTAAAAAAACTAAAAAATACGCTTTTATTTTAAAATGAACCAAAAAGTAAAAAAAATTTTTAATGTAAAGTTTTTATTGCTCTAGCCAGTATATGGAAACTACCTACCTTTCGAAATGTAAAAAAGCGTGGGACTCTTTACCTATATTCTTAGCTCCCACGCTTTTTTACATTTCGAAAGGTAGGTAGTTTCCATATACTGGCTAGAACAATAAAAACTTTACATTAAAAATTATTTTTTATTTTTTGGTTCATTTTAAAATAAAAGCGTATTTTTTAGTTTTTTAAACTATATTTTTTATTTTCTACTTTTTAGTCTATTATATGTCTTCCGCCATTTTGTAATGATAGCCATATTAGATTTAAAATGACGTCACACAGCTTACTGTACTATACTCGTCATACACTTTCATTTAATACTCATACCGAGGGCGTTGTAAAGAAAAAGATAAACCACCATTTTGCGTTGGCCGAAATTTTGAATTTGGAATGACGCCACACAATTCATAGTATTCTAATTGTCACACCCTTTCATTTGACACCCATACCGAGTGGGTTTGTCACGCGAACTATCTATATGTGCCAAATTTGAAGTTGATCGGTTATATGGAAGTGGGTCAAAATCAAGTTGCAAAATTTGTTTACATACTAGATACAACATACAGGTGAAGCTCATATAAAGCGTATAAAAAGGTGGTCCGCCATATTGTGTTGGCCGCCATTTTGAATTTTGAATGACGCCACAGAGCTAAAAGTATTCCACTTATCATTTGCTTTCATTTCATACCCATATCGAGTGGGTTGTACGTAAAGAAAAAGGTAGTCGGCCATTTTGCGTTGGCCGCCATTTTGAATTTTGAAAGACGCCACATATCTAATTGTATTCTACTTGTCATACCCTTTCATTTGATACCCATGGCGGGGGTCGGGGAGCACAATTGCAAAATTGCCTTCTTGGAACCGTCATCTTGATTTTTTTACAAAATGGTAAGAATGCATTGTCACGTGAACTATACATATGTGCAAAATTTCAAGTTGATCCGTTACATGAAAGTGGGTCAAAATCAAGTTGCAATATTTGTTTACATGAAACATACAACATACAACATACAGCATACAACATACAACATACAGGTCAAGCTAATATAAAGCGTATAAAAAAAGGGTAGGAGCGCTATGGGCAGCTATTTTTTTCATTTTATAGCTTACATTTTTACCTAACACCTGATATGCGTTAAATCATTGAACACGACAGAACATCATAACTTTTTTATTATAAACCCTCTTTTTTTTATTATTTCATTTTTAAAAATCAGGAACAATCCATGATTTTTGAAGTGAAAACTTCTATAGGCACGTTTGGCACTTTTTGGCCTAGGGAAAAAACTAAAACTCGCGTCACGCGCACTTTTTTTGCGTACCATCACGCCCACTTTTTTTGTGTACCATGTGAGAAAAAATTTGATTTTTGGGGTTTTAGTTTGTTTTATGTACTATTATATATTATTATGTATTCTTATTTATGATTATGTGTTATGGATTAATATGTATTTCATATTATTATGTATTATTAGTATGTATTATTATGCATTATTAATGGTTTTATTTAGCTTGACCTCGTATATTTCTTTGGTTCAAATCTTGCGACAGCTTTTTCAACTACTTCTACCAAACCGATTCTTATGAAACTTTGTACACACATTGAGTTCCCGTGACAATGCAATCTGAGAATTTCGTAAAAAAATCAAGATGGCGGTTCCAAGATGGCAGACGAATTTTGCAACGGTGTTCCGATTCCATTGAAAACCGGTATCGGGGGGTTTTTAGGGCCATAAATGACGATTCTGTGGTCAAAATTTTAAAATTAAAAATGTCGGCGCCAATATGGCAGACGAATTTTGCAATTGTGTTCTCATTCCATTGAAAATCGGAATAGGGGGGTTTTAGGGCCACAAATGACGATTCTGTGGTCAAAATTTGAAAATACAAAATGGCGGCACCAATATATGGCGGATGAAGTTTGCAAATGTGTTCTGAATCCATTGAAAATCGGTATCGGGGGGTTTTTAGGGCCACAAATGACGATTCTGTGATCAAAATTTGAAAATTCAAAATGGCGACGCCAATATGGGGGATGAATTTTGAAAATGTGTTCTGAATCCATTGAAAATCGGTATCGGGGAGTTTTTAAGGTCACAAATGAGGAATCTGTGGTAAAAATTTGAAAATTCAAAATGGCGGCGCCAATATGGCGGTACTATTTTGACAATTACCATTCGATTTAACTGAAAATCTCTATTTGGGGGGTTTAAGGTCGAAAATAATGAATTTGTTGTCAAAATTAGAAAATTAAAAATGGCGCTGGCAATATGGTATGTATAACAAATCAATTTAGCAGAATTTTGTAGAAAGGAAAATCCAAAAAAGATTGAATTAATACTAAAAAGAATACAATATAAATAGGTAAAAAAACCTTTAAATTAAATGGTTTTATTTTAAATTATAAGCTGTACCAAAAACTAGAAAATAATAAGAACATAAGAATGGACCTTCTTGAGATTCTGACGTCTGGTAAGAAATCGCGCAATAATAGCAGTGCTGTCTTCTCATGTCGTATGCCAAGGGGCGCGTCAGCAGATTAAGTGATAAATAATCTGGGACTTTTAACAGACTAAAATAAAAACCGGTATAACGACTGTATAATTAAATAAGAACGACTAGTCTAGAAAAATGTGTTTCCAAGTCCTCAAAAAAATATTTCAATTCGCCCCTATGTACTATGTACTATGCACTATGTATTATATGCTATGCAGTATGTATTATGTATTATCTATTAGGTTTTTGTTTTTCTTGTTTTATTGCGACATCAAGTACCTAACAATAAAATAAACTTAAATGAAATATTCATAGGCAAAATTTATTGATCCTTATCCTTCTGTAGAGCTAAGATTAATTTGGAAATAAAGACTGGCCATAGAAGTTTTCACTTCCAACGTGTGGTCCTATGCACATTAATTTTTTTAACAATACTTCATTGAAGAAATGTATCTCTAATAACCATGGTTGTATTAGACTTACCTCCAGGAGTTGATTCCACTTTGTCTGATCTCAATCGGTGATGTTTTCAGACTTCCACGCCTTTTTTTGCACTATAATTTTTTTCAACTAACCGAACAAAGAAATGCACCTTAAGCAGAGATGTATTGCACCTGAAATTTCAGAGCAGATAATAGGTTTACGATTCTTCTATATGTATTTTCTGACACTTAGGGTATTACTGTTGCCAACCAAATATAGAAAAAAGCTAAGCTTAAACATTTTTTTTCGACTTTTGGCCAGCTTTTTCGGATTTGGCCCCACTGTGCGAGGGTTGCATCTCTGGCTTAGCCGGCTGCCTAAAAAAATTAATTTAACATCCAAAAACTAACTTATACTATCCCTTTTCTCTCCTTCGAGCTCAGCTTACTACTAGACATTGCACCATGACTTGAAAGAAATGACGGATTGGTGGTATAAAGGGCGACACATGACACTTGACCCTGACCTTAGATTTTCACATAAAAAAAAATAAAAAACACTCGCATTTTTTACAATAATCTTCTCGATCCTTTTTTTATGTAGTAAAGCTAAGCTTAGGAATCAACATACTAAGCCGCTAGGTACTACTAGGCTGTCATTGGGTTTGCGTCGTAGTGCGATGTTTAGATTTAGTAGTAAGATTAATTTCAAAGATAGAAGAAAAATAAGATAGGTTATGTAGGGTCTGCGGGCGCGGGGTTGCCTGAGTAGATGTCCATGAACTTTACCTTTGAACTTTTGCTATAACCACAATTGGGGCGACAACTACGGCGACGACCGCGGTCACGGGGGTTATGGCGGTGAAAGTAGTCATGTGAACACAATTAGGGCGATGCCTCTAGCTACAATCACTGAATTTTTCCATCGTTTTTTACATTTCACTGCTAAAAGAAGCAATAAAAATGATTTCATTTCAGCATTTATAAGCCGCTATATAAACTGCTCATAATAATGTACTATAATTCCATATCGAAAAACAAAAATCACAAAACACCTTTTGACAGATGACGGCTACGAATTAGAATTTTAATAGAGCGGTCGTGCTCGTCGCCGTGCCGTGGTACAATTTTAGGCAACATCATAAGAATTGTGTGTATTATAAATGTGTTTGACAATAGATGCGACGATAGTTTCGCCCCTCGCTCCAATTGTGGTTACACCATAAGCATAATGTACAAGTTCGGAAATACTAACTCGGTAAGGTTGTTCCACAGTCAGCTTTTTTCTAGCTATGATTTCGCCCTATCATACTTGTCCGGAGTTTATCCAGACTCTTGAAAACTTACACGTCTTCAACCCATACCGAAAAAAGGTTAGTCCAACAACCCGTCCAACTACCGCAGCAATTACCTACTTCTTCTGTTTCTTTAACGGCTCTACAACCGGGATTCTTCCTGGCCTCCCGGAACTGTCCTCTTCAGCGGTCCCGATACCGAGCCGATGTCATCTAGTTTACCATCCCTAAGTTCTGGACGTCATGTCATGGTCTACGCCATCCTTGGGTCTCGCTCACGGTCGCACCCCATAGATTTTACGGCAGAGAATTTTCCGAGCAGGTCCCTCGTACACTGATACCTGATTCATGAAAATAGGTCATAGAGTTACAAAAATACAGGGTGATATGTAAAACTCTAAAAAAAACTTCAAAACGCCCTAGCGGCTAAACCGTTACGATTTACCCCACCGATACGATTTTTTGTTCGTCTATCCATAACATATCCACAGCCGGCCGCTTTGTCACTGTTCGTGATACACCCTGTATACAGGGTGTTCCCGACTAAGATGCCAATCTATTGAGGGGTGATTCCTGGATGTATTTGGAGAAAAAAGTTGCTCTAGAGCAGTGATTCCCAAACTTATTTCGGTCATGGACCCCTTACTATAACAAAAAATTAATCATGAACCCCCCCAACTTCAAGTGAATTATTTCTTATGATATAATAAAACCTAAAGTACCTACTTACTTAAGGGGACATTTCCCTCTGTGGGCCTAAAAAATTACCAATTTTTAAGATTTTTTTCTCGTTAACGAACAAAGCAATTCAACTGAACTTTTTTTTATTGTTTTTATTCATCCTTCAACTAAGTTACATAATTTTTTCGGATCAGAAAAAATATTTTTTATCCCCCCTCCACGCCATCAAAGTTCGCCGTTCTTGGCGTACACGTCGTGCTCGTGGCAGTAATCCTGGTTACACACGTGACCTGAAATCAAAAATTTTCACAATTTCTTAAATTGTACAATATGGCGCTCGGTATAGACCAACAGTTTTTAAAATTCCAAAAAAAAAAAAATGGCGGACATTTGAAAAATGTGCCATTTTTTCGGTCTTTTTGTTGCCTCTATTTTTTTTTATAACTTTTGAACAAAAAAAACAAATCAAAATTATTGGTCTATACTGAAATGACATATTTGACAAATAATTAGAACAACTTTGAGGGAAATATTTTGAACCGTTTGATCTGAATCTCTGCCACCGCGAAAAAATATGTCATTATTAGATAATCGCCTTTAAGGGGATAAAAAATATTTTTTATGATCCGAAAAAATTATGTAACTTACTTGAAGGATGAATAAAAACAATAAAAAAAAGTTCAGTTGAATTGCTTTGTTCGTTAACGAGAAAAAAAATCTTGAAAATTGGTAATTTTTTAGGCCCACAGAGAGAAATGTCCCCTTAATACTTAAATTATTTTTAGTGAGAAGGATGAATCTGTTGGGATGATATCAGTGTTTTATGTTTGGCTCCATTTTTTGTCCAAACATTTGTAAGTCAGGCTCAGTAACTTGAAGCCGGTTTCGTTTCTACGTAATAAGATTTTTCACTTCACTAAATCCACGTTCTACCAAATATGATGACGGGAAAGCAAATATTACGAAAGTAGTTCTGTACAGTAGCCCATAATGCAGGGTACAGAATTGGAACCTGCCTTTGAAACCAAAATTGGTGGAATCCTTCTTCCAACTTTGGGTTTAGCTCCTCATTTGTGGATATTTCAATAAGTTGTTCTTGTATAGATATCAGCGCATGCATCTGAGACTTCGATTCTACTTGAATAAGGGCCCAATACCCAATCTGGTATGTTAATGTGAAGAATGTCATGAAATCTTTGACTGAAGTCAGAATGCAGAGATATTAAGTATTGACAGTAGGCGAGCAAATCTCCATGGTTTTTCTAAAATTTTGAAAGATTTGGATACTGAGAACATGCTCCTCTCCCCAGATTCGGTTTGTATAACAAAAGTTTTGTAACAAATGCAGCTATAATACTTTTAGTTTTCATAAAATTTAATTGATCGCCTTGCAACTATAAATTTATTTCATCAAATTTGGCGAATAAATCAGTGAAACAAGGACATTAGTGGAGTCGGACAAGCATCAAATTTGGGTGAAAAAGGAATTGTTTCCAGTCTCAAAAAAATTTTTTTTTAATATGTTAGTTACATCGAATACTATACGGAATGGACATTTTCTACCACTGGCAACCGCCGCTACGTAAGTTATGGGACATTTTGTGAAAAATCTACCATTTTGGTCGTTCTTTCTAAATATAGATGAGAATTTCTCGGTATGTGTAGGTTCAAAGAAATCGAAAAAAATTGAGGTTGTTCAAGTTCATATTAAAATGACATAATTTAATAAGACATGTAAACTTACATTAAAATTTTTGGCGACCAAATGTTGCCGATGAATGACACAGTACAGTTAATTCTTATAAGTATGCTAGGAACCCTCAGTGTCGTCCATCATCATTGCTGAAGTACCGTCGATAGCAACAGAGAAGATTTACTTAATTGTGAATCTTTTTCTTCCGAATTTTTTTTTACTGTATTTAAAATTGTTTCACCTTTTGTATCTGTTTCCAAAGATTTGGAAAATAACAGTTCTTAGCAAATTATTTCGTTTATTTACAAATATTACGTAAGCCAGGAGTAAAGCTTTGTTTCCTGGCAAAGTGGATTCGTCAAGCTGCATATAGAATTGAGTTATTTTTAAATAATTTTCAACGTCCAGAGCCATTTCGCCAATTCTTTGTACTGTATTATTACTCAATGGAATTCTTTTTATGATATCGGAAGCTGGTTTATGTATCATGGTGCATATTACTTCAGTTACCGCCGGTATAATGAGATTTGGTCGTTACAAAAAAAGACCTTGTGGCACCCGTCTCCGTTTTGAACATGGTATTTTGCCGATGCTCAAGTGGGTATTGCGGTTGCCGCTCCGGTACCTGCTGCGTGTGCCTCAGCTCATGTACGAACCGACACCCCCATCGAAGACAGAATCAATGATGAAAATTTGAAGTTAGACGGAAATTAATGTTCAAGATATATCCATGAACACTAATTATTTCATTTTTAATAATTAAAACCGCTTTTTTAAAAATTTACCATTTGCGCCCCTCCATATCTACTTTTGATCCTAGCGAAAAAGTGTAAAGGGCCTTTTCTATAGAGTATTTTATGAAGATTAATTTAGTGTAGAGTTATCTTTTGTCTAGAGGCAATACTTTTCGAGTTATTAACGCAAAATTGAAAAAGAGGATCTTGAGAGCCCCAGCCCGTTAGTTCTGACCCCCACCACTCAGTACTTTTACTATGTTGTTAAGGAGACCATCCTCTACAACTGTGCCAATATTCGCTTTTAAATGTATTTTTTCCTCTATTTTTCCTTCGTTGGATTAACAAGGTGCCCCCTTCATTGCTTGTCCAATGGTTAATGGTTTCAAAAAGTTTTCCCACTTATTTCACTGTAATTCAAAAAGGAGGCCGTTAGGATCCTTTTTTAAACCCTTTTAACCTCTTCTAAAGTTTCTTAAAAATCACTCACAGATTTGTTCTTAGTATAGTATTTCAATAATTTTTCCCACTTTTTTCACTGTAATTCAACAAGGGTGTAAGGTAAGGTCCTTTTTTCTGAACATATTTGACACCTTCAAAAGCTGTTTAAAAAATTTCTGGAACTTTTCAAGACTCCAGCGGCTTTGGTTTTTTTGCTATTTACCATTCAGAAATAAGTGTCACTCACTGATCTGTTTTTACTGTTTTTTGTGTTTCAAAATAATAAAAGCAGATCACTGAGAGACTCCTATTTTTGAATGGCAAATAGCAAAGAAAACAAGCCAGCTAGAGTCTTCGACTATTCCAAGAAGTTGTCAGGTCCTTAACGATCTACTTTTTGAATTACAGTAAAATATAAGGGAAAAATTTGCTTCTTTTTTCATATTTTTTAAAAATAAGGCCCTTTTATTTCTTGTTTTTCCCATCATAGGTACCCAATTGTTTCTATTAGTCAAATGAAAGCCGCATTTCTTACGATAACAAGGATACTCTATTAGTGGAAATAGGCTAATGTTTCATTAAGGTTTTATTTTAACTCATTGATTAAACTATATTTTGTTCCCAACAATAAAATTCAAAATGCCCTATCCCGAAAACGGGCAGAGATAGACCCCCATTTTTATGTTTTTTGTCGATAATTTGTTGTGCACTATCTACAATCAACCGTTGAACTAGCTGTGACGGACACCCTGTTTATATCTAATAATTTGTCTATTCCCCGGCTTCACCGGCCTCAGTTTAATAAAGTTCAATTCAATCCGCAAATGTGGCTTCACCGGCTAAAGTCGAGTTCAGTGCCTGAAATTGTTGTTACTTTTTCGCTAGCAGTCAGAAATGCAAAAGTTCCCTGGAATAGCATTCCACTATTCCAGTTGATTACTCTCTTTTGAGCGAGATTTAACTTTCAAGCTTGATTTCATGTTCTGTTGGGCGAAATCAGACTTTATTTTTCCTGACTTCGGAATGTGAAAATGTATGGGTAATCAGGCAAAAATTGAAGCTCAGTAGACTAATTTGCTCGAACTTGCGCAGTTCGCGGCCGGTGAAGCCGGGTTATATGATGAAAAATGTACGCATGATCGTTTCATCCGCCCCGCCTGGTCACGCGGTAAACATTGCTTTTTAAATTTTTGTAATTTTTAAAAATTTTCGAAATTTTTCGCGGACCCCCGGTATTTCTTCGCGCACCCCCAAAATAATTTTTAATTACCACGGACCCCTCGAATCATTCCATAGACCCCCAGGGGTCCGTATAGACCACTTTGGGAATCACTGCTCTAGAGAAAGGGTGTTTAAGAAAAGACGTTTGATCAATTTTTTAATTTACTTAAACGTTAACTACTCCTCAACTATTTATCGTATACCGAAGTAACTCAACTATTTATCGTACATTCTTTATTTTGATGTCAATAACATCAACCTCAGTCACTCCGTTTAGAAGATGTGTAAGTTCAAAGTCAACTTTTTTTAACTAAAATTTCAACTAAAACCACCTTTTTCTCCAAAAAATACGTAGTTAAGCCATAATTTAGTAGGGGAGCTGGCACTCGAAAAAATCGTGTTTTCCCAACATTCTGCCGTTTGGTATATAAGCTTTTCAAATAATTTCAAGCATTTTTTATAATGTGACATTTTTGCGGGAAGTGGACCTATCTCGAGTTAGGGGGTTTGGGGGGTAAAAAAGGGGTTAAAATTGAAAAAAATTTCTGCCGCTGCTTATGTAGGTTCTTTTAGGGCTAAATAACCGTTTAATACAAGTGGCAGCTGTCTGCTGCTGAAGCTCGACCAAAGGCTGCCATGCTCTAGCCAGCTAATTTTTCACACAAAATGTAGCACAAAGTGACGCGAGTTTTTAGTTTTTACCTCAGGCCAAAAAGTGCCCAAAGTGCCTAAAGAAGTTTTCACTTTAAAAAGGCAACTGTGGAATAATCCTTCGCGGTTAGTATTTCCGAACCCCTACAACATCCAAGAGTTCAAACGCAGGGCTCAGCGCCATCCCCTTCAACACCCACCTGACAACTTATAACGTGACCAACAAGAAGGATGGCACTGTAGCAATTAAAACAAAAGACTTGCCTATTGGAATGGAGCTTATTACAAGTTTAAAAGCTAATTAAGCACTTCGAAATTAACTGGATCACATTAACCATAACCCAAGAACGCAGCACTTAATTGGTCGTGTCAAAAAATTCACTTCCAGTCAACGAATCAAAAGCGGCATTCAATTTCTGGTATCTAATTGATGGTAATTTATCACTAACGTTAATAGCCCCCTTAATCAAATCATTTAGTTATTTGTATCCTGAGAAACTATTTATAAAATTCCGTTCTGTGCAGATACACACAGCTACAAAGCAGGCAAGGAATATAAAGGATGTAAAATGGTATAATCAGTCATAACTTAGGTAACACCGCCATTTTTAATATATTATAACCGGCAACTGGTAAACTGATGGTATGTGGAATTGTCTCCTCAATGTCGCATTAAGTCACAATTTTTATATTATGACAAGGTTCATCAACATCTTTCTGCAGCACAAGGATTAGATCCCCACCCTTGGAAAGTTTCCAATTTGGTTAATTTGTTTTGCAAGGTAGCGAAGACCTTCGTTTGATATTCATGACAGTATGTTTTGCATGTTAATTACTGATGTTGAGGTTGTGTCCCTTTTTTAATTCCCTTTACAAAAGCTGACACAAATAATTAACTTTTCGGAAAGGACTTTTATGGTAAATTTAATCCCTTAGTAACCTACAGAACTTGCGAAAAGCATCGATTTTATGAGGCATTAAAAAGGTTTATATTGAAAATTCAAGAAAAGTTTATGTCGGTTTAGAGTTGGTTTACAAATCTTCAAATATTTGCATCAGTTTTGCTGTACGCTTTGAAATATTTCAACACTGTTAAATATGTACTAATTATGTTAATTGTGTTGTTAATTGCTACGATGCTTATGTCGTCCTTCGTCTAATTTTCTGCGGTAAGCATTAGGGGCCCATTCTTCTTCTTCTTCCAATGGCGCTACAGCCCAACTCGAGCCTTGGCCTATTCCAATTTTTTGCTCCAGTCTTCTCGATTTCTGGCCGAGGTTCTCCAGTTCGATATGTGGAGTGGAGTAATGTCTCCGCATCAGCTACAACCGCATCCTTCCATCTTTTCTTCGGCCTGCCTACGGGTCTTTCTTCTTTGATGATGCCAGTGAAGACCTTCTTTGCTGTTATATCTTCTGCCCTGTGTCCAGCCCAGCCAAGTCTATTGAGTTTTGCGAACGTGACTGGCGTCATAGATTTGATATAACTCGCTGTAACGTCTGTTTCTCCATGTCTCTTCCTCACACATTTGGGCCTATTATGCTTCTCAAAATCTTCCTTTCAAAAGAATTTAGCATGTCCTCTATGCTTTGTGTGAGCGTCCATGTTTCACTCCCGTAGCTTATAACAGGGCGAATTAGTGTCGAGAATTGAGCAATTTACGATGTGCGAAAAAGGTTTTTTTCCGAGTAATTCTCCTACTGAATTCTTCTAGTTCTTCGGTTTTGATTCGTCACGGTTGAGCCTAAAGAGGCGAAATGGTCAACTACTTCTAACTTATGTTCATCTATCGTCAGGTTGCTATCTATCGATGATCTATTTACTCGTGTCTGCAGCATTGCTTTGGTTTTCTCCTCGTTGATTCTCGAGCTTACTTCTTTGGCTGCTTCTTTAATCTCTGAGTAGCATTCCTTAATTGCTCTGACTGTCCTGCCTACTATGTTGATGTCATCGGCATACCCGATCACCTGAGCGGATTTGTTTGCCAGCGGGTAGTTCCGTTGAAGCCTTGATAAACTTGGAAGGCATCTCCCGGCATTTTTCTATGAGTCGTTTTAGTGTGAAGAGTTGGTCGGTGGTTGACCTTCTTCTCTGGAAGCCAGTTTGGTATTCGCCGAGTAAACTTTCTGAGATAACTCCAGCTTTCTTTTTATGGAGGTTTTGCATATTTTATATCCTATAGAAAGTAATGAAATCCCCCTATAGTTCTCACAGGGCAGTTTATCGCCTTTCTTATGAATGGGGCAAATTATGGCTTCCTTCCAGTCGTTCGGTAAGTATTCCTCCATTCATATTTTGGGGATCAGGTCATGCAATTTTTCTACTAAAACTATGCTTCCCTTTTTAACGAGTTGCGGCTATTCCGCTGATTCCCGGGGTTTTGTTATTCTTCAAGCTTTTTATTATAGTAGAGGGAAATTAAACAACAAAAAAGCGAAGTTATGATGTAGTTGGGAAGTTAGATTTTTTGGTTTTTTTTCTTTACATATGTTAAGATAAAGCGAAAAAAAAATTTCTGCAAAATCGGTCCTGTGCTGCACGAGAAAATTGCATAAATGTGCATTTTCGATGCATTTTGAGTGCATTGCTACACTATTTTTTTTAATTTCTCCAGTTCTGTAGAAAAATAAAACAAATTGAAAACTACTCGTGAATAAATAGACTATCGAACTGATTCGGTATAAATACTTTAAAAATGAATCCTAACCGCAAAAAACCAAAATGTATGAAATTTTGCTTTATTTTACTAAAAACGCAATAAATAACGGGAAAATAGTCGGATTTTGATAAAAATTGGAGAAAATATGTATTTTGACGCTATAAATACAGAACTGGAGAAATTAAAAAAATTGTGTAGCAATCAGTGGCGGATACAAGGGGGGGAAATGAGGGACATCCCCCCCCCCAAGAGCAAAGAAGATTTATGGATTACTTTAGTTCTGAAAAAAAATGTCCAGTGAAAGAAATTGAACTGGGAAATTTACCTCTGTATAGAGGGTGTACCCACTAAAGTAGCAAAGCTACGTAAAAATTGGCTTTATTTGGTGCACTTTTAGTACTATTTAACATTTTCACATTGGCTATGTCGAAATGTATCAATTAAAGCCAATTTTAAAATCAAAATTTGCTAATATCTTCAAAATTAAAGGCCCTAGCATAAAAATTGACCAGACGTGCTATTCATAGGACATACTCCAAGCTTTCTAATTTTGGAATAAAAAGTAGAAGTTAACTACGTTTTTTTGGAGAAAGTACAGAAATTGAAATTTAAGATAAAAAAACCAAAATTTCGACTCATAACTCCAAAAGTTGGTAAGATAGAGAACCATCGGTTTTACCATCATAGATAGGGTTTCTCCGTTCATTGGTACCTTATTCATGGAAATAGGTTATACTGTTACAAAAAAACAGAGTGCAACACTCTACCAAAAAAATTTCTAAACACTCTAGCGGGTAAACCGTTATGATTCCCCAACCCATACCAGTTTTTGTACATCTATCCAAAACCTATCCACAGACTAATGATGAGCAAACGCAAGAACAAGACAAGACTGATATAGTCTTGGTCTTGTTCTTGCATAGTAAGTCTTGGTCTTGACCATGCGAACATAGCTAAATCTTGGTCTTGGTTTTGGTCTTGCAAGCATAGCTAAGTCTTGGTCGTCTTGCTAAATGTGCAAGACCAAGACAAGACTGCAAGAACAAGATGATTTTTGCTCATCACTACCACAGACGGCCGCTTTGTAACTTTAATGGGTATACCCTGCATAATCATAAAAATGTCACCCAATTTTGCAATACTCTGTAAGCTATTTCATTAACATATTCCCTACGGTTAGAGTTGAACAGGATTTTGTCCATCACACGACCGTAAATTGTACTGAGGCCTCAATTTTTTTAAATGTCCCACTTCAAAAATAAGGTCCGACTACTCTTGGTATGAGCGTTTAAACCTGCATCATTACCTACCGAAGCCCAACTCACGAATCTTAAGGAAAACAGGAACACATTCATTTTAACCCGTCCATTGCATTGATGCAACAATTTTCGTATAAATTGGTAACGATAGGGTTAAATAGAACACATCTGCCGTGTTTTTTTAATCTGTTCTATTCTGTTCTGTCTTGGAACATTAAAAAAACGGCAAGGGAAATTTTCATTTTTATTTAGATTAATTACGGCTTTGGGCATTTTAATTTCTTCTAATATTGCATAAAGATCGGTCTTAGTCATCTCTCCAATAATTTTTCTCGTTTTTCATTCAGTAAACAAAACATTTTACTTCACGGTATACAGAAACAAGGTAATGTAACAGAGACTGACAGCTTCGAATATCGTAGATATTTCGTGCCGAGTGACGTCAGCACTAATGTAGAAACAACAACACAACTCCGATTTTATATGGGAAGAGCGTGCCAAGTGACGTCAGCACTCAAATGACATTTCTCCATTACATTACCTTGTTTCTGTATACCGTGATTTTACTTTATTTGTCAACTGTCAAGTTAAAAAACGTATGTGAGAAAAGGGAAATTTAGAATTTCCCTTTGTGCTGGATTGTGTTCTTGATAATTATCGGGGACAAGACTTTTGTATGGAAGCTGTTCTGTTCTGTGCTGGAACAGATTAAAAAACACCTCTATCGAGTCACAGTCAGGAATGAAACGCAGGTGTACACAGTTCTTTTTATACCCAGGGAAAATAGTCATTCAATTGCGGCATAGGTAAAACGAGAATAGCTGAAAATTGGAACAGCCCGTAAAATAATCACAAATCACGAATTTCCCCATAGATTGGTAGGGAGCAAAAAACATTATTCAAAAGGTCAAAAATCAGTTTTTTGCAAATAGCTCTTAAACCCTAAGTCGTATCATAAAATGCTTTTTACAAAGTTTGTAGGTTATGCGATTATCTACAAAAAAAGATATTATACATTTTCCCGTACGAATTACCATTTATGAGATATCGCCGGTTTGAAGATTTAAAATACTCATATGCCCTCAGAGGTAGCCCTAATAAGGCATCCCATTTTTTACTCAAGAAACTAAATTTTTAATTCATCGGACTTTTTTCGTTTACCGGACTTTCAAGCTCTAAAAATGTATCACAACTATTAAGACCGATTTTAGAACTTGAATTTTTTTCAGTTATAATATCATCGGTTTCGTAATGTTTTTTTAACTTCAAGTCAACTTTTGTCTTCATCCAAGACAATAAAACGAAGACTATGAGTATTGCTTATCCCGAGACAACTTTGTTTTCGTTATATGCAAAACATGATTTGCTTGGTTCAAGAAAAAGTGCTTTAAGCCAAAAAAAATTTTTTGTCAGTATAATTGCTCTAATGACACCATAATATAAATAAATTCATTTAAACGAACAAAAATTAGTTACCGTTATTGTGCTACAAAATAAAGATATTTGATTTTCCTTTTTTTAATTTATTCATACAAATATATTTAGTCTATCGCTTACAAAGGCCTATAAATCAAAGCAGAAGACTATAATTACCGATTCCACCACTGTAGTCATAGGTGTTGTTAGCTAAAGTGTGAAGTGTAGGGCTTTCGCCGGGTCGTGGGTTCGATTCCTGTCGCGGGCGGTCATTTTTTGAATATTTGAAAGATTACATCACAAGAGGTAAATGGAAAAAGCATTCCACTCCACTAACAATTTTGGTTTTGTACCCTTTTGGTATCATTGGAATGGTTTTAGAAATATCTACATTTTACCCTTGTTCAAAAGTCAAAAATTTACAAGTATTTCAAAATTTTGAACTTAAGAAAGACTATTGCATACAAATTTAAGAATATATTTTAATTTTTTTAAGAAAACACTGTTCCATATAGTTAATAAAATCGTTATTGTTGATGTTCTATTTTACTAAAAAATAGTAATTTTTCAATTTCGACAAGTTTTTTCTGCGTTCTTTACCTATATTCTAATTTTATTAATACTGGAACCTTTCGTTAGCGCAACGCCCCACTCTTTTTAAGTAAGTTATATTTCTAAATTTTACCAATAACTAATTTCATCCTGAGTGTAATTTCGAAAGGAAAACACAATTGCAAAATTCGCCCGCCATCTTGGAACCGCCATTTTGATTTTTTTACAAAAAAGTAAGATTGCATTGTCACTGTCTCAGTACATAATATTTTGTGTAATTTACATTTATTAAAAAAATTCATTTTACGTCCTCTTAAACTCTTATGCGCACTTCTTGTTTTAATATACCTTTTTGAAATAATTTGAAATAAAAGAATTGAACACGCGACTTTTTTCGAATATCAAAGTCGTAAGGCAACCACTGAACCAATTGTTCCATTCTGCCTATGTCTGGCTCGCGGCATATAAAGACTTTTCTTTGGTGCTACTATTTCTTTACAATCTCCTTCTTATTCTGTCTTTCTCAATACAGATCTTCTGTTTCCCAGAATGAAAATTGGATGGGACGAAACGTTCCTGACAAAACGTTCTCGACCTTGAAGAATTAAGGCCCCCATACACGGTCTAAATGGATGTACATCGAAGTGCGGATGTACGACCAAAAGTATCGATTGTGAGCCGGTCGGCCGATCAAAACTCGATGCGCGCATCAGAAATCACCGTCAGCTGAATATTTGTAAGTGGAAAGATCTTAAGTTCATTCGTCAAAAGGAATATGAAACTTTCAGATGCATTGAGCACGCGGAATGTTTATGACGCTGATTGACGGTCTTACCCCCGCTATACGTCCCGCTGACGATTATTTTTCGGTTGAAATTGATCTCAAAAATTATCCCAAAATTGTTGGCACGGTATGAAATTACTTGAGGGATTACTTCTGTTAACAACTTTCAGCTGCTGCCATCTTTACCTCCACCGCTAATGGGTTAGCTGACGCTCAGATGACTAATGCATTAGTTCAAAACTATAATTGGTAGAAGTTTCAGCCGATATTAAATGACTTGTTCAAATGCAGCGCTACCTCCCCTACTAGTACTGCTTCGGTGAATTCGGTCTGGTTTCTCTAGATATCTCGGCAAGGACGCGTCGGCGCGGGGGGTGGCCATTTATTTACGTGATAATTTTAATTCTAAAATTGTCGGATTCTCCAAACAGCCTGGAAATGAATTCCTTTGCGTTGAAGTTTCTAATGCTACCGACAAGCTCCTCCTGGTCTGTGTGTACTCTCCTCCGGGTATTTTTAACCCCACTAACGCCAAAGAACTCATCGAAAGCATCGAGCACCTATCCATCACTTATAAAAACATTCTGGTTGGAGGCGACTTCAATGTTAATTTAATAAAGCAGTCTGTCCTTCAAAGCTCATTTAGGTACACTATGCATTCCCTCGGATTAGCTGTTATTAATGAGCTTCCTACATATTTTAATTGTAGGACTCCCTCACTAGACCTGTTCCTTACTAACGATAGCAGCTCTATTATTTTCCAAAATCAAATGTCTCCGCTCAGTTATCTGGACCATGATATTCTATTCGTGTCCCAGAGCTTTAATGTTGACCCTCCCCCTTTGAAAAGGCTTACTTTTCGTGATTTCTCCAATATCGACCAGGAACGTCTTGCCCAACGATGCCTTTGTCTACCCTGGACCAATATCTTTGCAGTGAGCGAGGTCGATGACAAAATCACGGAGTTTAATAGGTTATTCCTGGACTTGTACGATGAGTTTGTGCCCCTGAGGAGTAAAACTCTGTCAGCTAAGTCTAAACCTTGGTTTACTGCAGAGATTAAATCACTCATAATAGAAAGGGAGTTTGCCTACCATTGGTTTTTAAAAGTAAAAAGTGCAACCGCAAAAAAATCTTTTAAACGCCTTCGGAATTTGGTTGTCACTAAAATAAAGGAAGCCAAGCGTAATTTTTACGCCCGAAAACTTGATCCGTCCCTTTCACTGAAAATTGTATGGAACAACTCGCGCAGCTTGGGTGTCCACACTAAAAATGAAGCCGCTGCGTACAACATTAGTCCTGATAGCCTTAACCAATATTTTATATCTAACCAAGCGACTGAGCAGGCTAATTCCTCAAATATCTCTATTACAGTATCTGACGGCTTCTGCTTCCGTTGCGTTGATTCCCTTGAAGTTACCAGGGCCCTAAATTCTATCAAATCTATAGCCACTGGCAGTGATAATATTTCACCCAGGTTTCTGAAAATTCTATTACCACGTTTGTTGCCTATTATAACCCATATATTCAATTCCTGCCTTACGGCATCAAAATTTCCCATTCTTGGAAGCATGCTTTAGTTCCACCTATACCTGAGTGCCCCTCTCCCGCTACTCCTTCGGATTTCCGGCCGATTAGTATACTTTCATTTCTGGCTAAGGTTCTCGAAAAGCTAAAAGCGATTCAACTCCTTGAGTTCTGTGAAAGACTTCGATTTGTAAATATATGGCAATCTGGTTTCCGAAAACATCATAGCTGCGAAACTGCACTCCTTAAAGTTACAAATGATATCCGCAGCTCTCTCGACGAACATCACGTTTGTTGTTTATTGCTGCTCGACTTTTCAAAAGCGTTTGGTAGTGTCAACCACTCTCTGCTCTTAGAAAAACTTTCCACTCAAGTCCGCTGCTCCCCGACTGCTCTTAAACTTTTGCATAGTTTTTTAACAAATCGCTCTCAAATAGTTAAACTCGGTGAGTGTAGCTCCACCATTGGCCTACTTACCAATGGCGTTCCCCAAGGCTCTATTCTTGGGCCACTTTTATTCAGCCTTTTTATTAATGACCTTCCCTTAGTAATAAAACACTCTAAGGTACATATGTATGCGGATGATGTACAGCTATATATATCTGCGCCAATAAGTCAAATCCACACCTGTATGGAGAAGATTATAGCTGATTTACGCGGTGTCTCCTGCTGGTCATCATCTAACTTACTGCAACTAAACCCATTGAAATCACATTATATTCTGTTCTCTCATTCTCCAATTCCTTACCCTGACCTTCCAGAAATCTCCTTAAATGGTGTACCTCTCGACCGCGTCGATAAAGTAAGAAATCTAGGAGTCATTCTTAATAGTAGTATGACCTGCTGTGACTACATAAATTCCATTATTGGCAAAACATATGGGCTCCTGTCAAAACTTAGATACCACTGTGGTTTGCTTAAAAGGACGGTTCGATTGAATTTGCTTAAAGCCTTACTTCTACCTCTGTTAATGCATGGCCTCTCCATTTTCCCCTCTCTCGATTCTTCCTGCACTCGAAAGCTCGAGGTAGCCTTAATGATTGCGTCCGTTTTGTTTATATGTTACGACGTTTTGACCATGTTTCACCCTATTTAAATTCTGTTTTGGGGTGCTCTCTAGGCAACTATCGTGAGTATAGGCTTTTGCGCCTAGTACATGATATACTACACCAACGCAAGCCTGCATACCTTGATCAGTTCGTACAGATCTCACAATCGCTTAGGAACAATAATTTGATAATCCCGCGTTTCCGTACTATAATTGGCAAAGCCTTCTACATTTACAAGCCATGCACAACGAAATCTCACACTCACATTCAAAGAAAATGGGACTTCAATTTATCTGACAGAATGGACTTCAGTCAGAATGGACTTCAATTTAGCTGTGAGAAAAGCAATTTTTTAACTTAGTTTTTGCAATAAAAAGTGGTAAAATATTGTATTTTATCACTTTTTACTGCACATGGATTATCAGTGATAAGTTATTTAGTGATCTGAGTTTATAAATTAAAAAAAATTGAGTTATTAAGTGTATTTTAAGAGTGTTAATTGATTAGGTGACGTTTTTGTTTACATTCGCGGTGGTTTTTTCGTGTTAATTTAGGGAAAAAATGTTGAATTTGTGTAGTAATGGAATTAAAAGTGAATTTAAAGTAGTTAAAAATTATTATAGAAGAGTTATTAAAAACATAAGTGCAAGTACTACCACACAAAATGAATAACAATAACTTTTTCACTTTTCCTTCACATTTTTCTTCACTAATGTTTTTAATAACTATTCTATAATAATCTTTAATCACTTAAAAAGCACTTTTTATTATATTACTACACAAATTCAACATTTTTTCCCTAAATTAACACGAAAAAACCAACGCGAATGTAAACAAAAACGGTCACCTAATCAATTAACACTCTAAAAATACACTTAACCACTCACTTCTTTTTAATTTTTTTTATTAAATCACTAAAGCACTAATCACTGATAATCCATGTGCACCAAAAAGTGATAATATACATTATTTTACCACTTTTAAGTGCAAAAACAAAGTTAAAAAATTGTTTCGTACGGCTTCTGCAATATTAATTCCACAATTTTGGCACTTCATACACATAAGTACATGCACATACCTGGGGCATGGCTTGTAAATACAGAAGGCTTTGATATAGGGATGGACGATATGCATCGATGTTTCGGAAACATTCGATGTATAAACCCGATGCATCGAACTGAACCGATGTTTTATTAATGCTTCGATATATTCGATGCATCGATGTTTTTTATCCGATGCATCGAATTGGAAATATGCTTTGCCTTTGTTCAGTATTCTTATACGCGAATCGAAAATTCAACTCAATCTCAACTCAACTTTTCAAGGTCTACGTGGTAACTGCTAGAGTATCACACATAAAATTGAATACAGAATTGAGCGGTCATAAGCACCGATAAACGCCAAATGATACAAAATGGTAAAGCTTGCATTCTGTTCAGAATAATCAGGTTGTGTGTAATCTTATTAATTTTGACGTTTATCAGCGCTGGTGTACTTACATGACCGCTCAATTCTGTTTCCAGTTTAAGTTGGAAGGTGCGTGGGAACTGTATTTCAAATACACTCACGGATTTCTTGTCACAGTCATTGCCGTAACCATGCATGAACATGTTCGTTGTCGTAAGTTAGTTTAACTGTAAAGGTGCGATTCCTATGCTACGACTGTAACGACTACAGCCGCGTGGCTCCAGCCGTGGGGCTGGAAAAATTGACTCGTTGTAATGGAAGTAAATGGAACCATTTCCTAAGGAGCGTCTGGCGCCGCACGACTGAAGCGACTCTGGTGAGGCGGCTTCATCCGTACGGCTCAACTGCTGACATGAGCAGTATAGTCGTAACAGTCGTGGCGGCTGGAAAATTTATTTTCACTGTGTTCAAGTATTTTATGTGTGATCAATGCCTTCTATATTTACAAGCCATGCTGTAGAAAAATATTGAGAACCAATTTCCCCTTAATAGGACTTCAAATCGCCAAATTACACTAACAACATAACGTCACTTCACCGATTTGAAATCCCATTAAGGGGAAATCTTGAGTGCCAATTTTTCTGGAACTGCACTAGTCGCGGCATAAGAATTTTACCGAGCGACTCGGATCATGCGGCTCTGATCACGCGGCTGCAGTCGCTATAAGGCCTACCCTAAATGAAAAGTAACGGGGAAGTGAAGTAGAAGTGAAGTAGACGTAATTTCTTTCAAAATTGATATATAAACCAAAATAAAAAGCTCATAAGAAGTGTAGCAAGTGAACAGCCTTACTTTCTTAACATTTCTTTACTTCTTGTGCGGTTCTTACCGCACGGTTACTTCTCTAAATGACTTTTCGAAATTTTTCGAAATTAAACTTCCACTTCACTTCCCTTTTGGTCACTCTCATCCATTCTTATGCAATGGTACCTAACTTCACTTCACTTCACTTCCCATTTAGGTTAGGCCTATAGTCGTAGCATAAGAATCGCACCTTAAGACCTGTAACTGCATAAACTTTATATTTGCGTATATTTTAGACATAAAATTTATTGTAATTTTGAATGAAGTTTGTGGGTACAAGACATCGATGTATTTTGCGATACATCGTCGTGACATCGATGCCACAGAACGATGCATTGCATCGAAAAAAACATCGATGTATTTTCTTAATGTCCACCCCTACTTTGATAATTGGACAACGTTCTTTCTTTGTCTTCGCAGCTTTGTTATGGAACTCGCTACCAGTTGATATACAACGCATCGATTCAGTGGGCATTTTCAAGAAGCGTCTTTACGATTTAATATCTCGTCGAGCAAAAATTAAAACATGAATACATAATTTTTAATTTTTTTTATCTTCTTATTTGTATTTTATAATTTTATTTTGTTATTATATTGTTATGATTTTCTCTTTTATTTTATTTTCTTCTATCGCGTATTAAATTTTTATTTTTAATTTTTTAATTTCTAATTTTTATATTTTATTCTTTATTTTTACATTGATTCTTCTTTTTATTCTATTTTTTATTCTTTGTTTATCCTGTTGTATCAATTATTTGATGTTAGTTAATGTACGTTTTTAAGATTGTTAGCTTTGTACATGTTGTTCAAATAAATAATAATAATAATAATAATCTCAAAAGCTTCTGACCGAGTATAGTAGCAGGGGCTTTTGCTGATTAAATTTCAAAGAATCGACTTAGTTTTAAAAATCGGAATATGTAGTAGTGGACGGCATTGAATCTAATTCTCACGAAACCTCTGTTGATGTCCTCCTCGGCTGTATTTCATCGCCCGCCTTTTCTCAGTCCACTCGAGCCTACTTCACAGCTTCGATGATGACACAGGCATAATAAGCTGTAAAATGCAGAACTAGTACATGACAAAAGTTCCTGCTATGTGAAAATATTACACCGCAACAAAATCGTTACAGCAAGAACCAAAAACACATAAAACATAAATAGCTCGTTGTACGAGTATATCCTGTGTGAAATTTAAATGAAATGCGACAACATCAACAAAAATTCCACCTACATTTTTTTACCTCTAACACCGTTTCTTATACACCCCTACCGCTTCTTAATTGCACATTCTAAGTGCGCACAGAAAATTATGTCACATTGGCATTGCTTCTTTGGTGTTACCGGATGTGAGGCGCGTATTTACTATTCAGAGTTGTTCAAATGCAAAAAATCAAGTACCCTCCTTTTTACGTTAAAAACCTCGTAACATCGCATGAACTCTGTAGCAGCCGACATTAAAAAGCCTCCCATTGCAAAGGACGGAAACACAACTTCAAGTCCTCATGGGGCGCTCCCAACCAAGGTATATACCATACAAAAGAATGAGTATGATGAACACAGCAAAACAATTCTTCATTAAAAATTGCACATTTTTTGTTCATTTTCACGGCCTAATTATTTTCGCTTTACGTTTTAAATCCAGTTTTCACCACATTAAAGAGAAATGATGCTTTATATAAAAAAAACTTTATTCAAGTATGGCATATGAATTCTGAGGTTTTGAAGCACAAGTTTTATGACATTTCTCAAATATTACAAAGAAGAAAAAAACCAAAGTAATTTTCAAGGATATAAAAAACACGGGACTGCCGTAAGCTTGTTATAATTGTTATCTGGAAAAGTTTAAAAATAAAAACAATTTCATTGCAGTTGGTAAGCAACAATAATGGTGCAGCATTTGCCTTGAGTTCTGCCCACAGTAATAAATTATCTTTGTACAAAAAAGGACATACCACCAACGACGGGGAAAATGCCGTTGAAAGAGGAAACAAAAGACAATGCTGGAAGGAATTATATTTTATATTTTGTCAGTTTCTTCCAAAAAACAGAAGTGAGATACATTTACATAATAATTAAAAAAATAAAAAATAGTTAAAAAGTAATTAAAAAATTATTAAAATAAAATAAAAAACCACAAATTATAAGTTCTCCCAGAAAACAAATAAAATTAATAACAAATATAACTTCTTATAGTAAGCAAAAAAACTAAGTATAGTTGTCATACTTTTCACTTATAATTTCTTTAAAAATTTCAGATATTTTAATAAAATCGAGTTTCGATAACTCAAATTCAACCGTGAGTATTTCAAGTACCTTATTTTGTAATCTTTCCTCAATGTTGCAGGCATAAACACTATATAAAACAACCCCAGTGCATAGTAATTTCTCAAAATATGATCCATCATTCTTGTCTGCAGAGAGTCTGAAAGTGAAGCTATAACATTATAAATTCTTTGCGAAATTCTAATATAGAGTAACTAACAACTAAGAGTCAACAAAGTCGATGGTCACATGTATTTTACACATTTAATACGACTGTTTATTTACTTACACCTCAGCTAGTCGTACAGGGTGATAACATCTGAACAAAGATCTATCCGAATAGGAAGTTGGGCTCAGTTAGATTAAATATTAGGGTGGGTCAAATATTTTTGCGGCCCATTTCAGCGAAAATCATAAAATTCGTGTTGTTTTAAGAATTTTTCGCGAAGAAACTATATATTTTGGATGATAATAAAAATAATCATTTAGTACAAAATCTATTTTTGAAAAGTGGGGGGGGATTACACTTCATCCAAAATATATAGTTTCTTCGCGAAAAATTCTTAAAATAACACGAATTTTACGAATTTCGCTGAAATGGACCATGTTACATTCTTTGCGAACAATTTGACCCACCCTATTAAATATGCAAGAGGATAGGGCTAATTGAATGGTTTCCAGGACGGAGAGTTACTTAGGTATGTTCTGTTCATATATCATTGGAGTGCAGCACAACAAAAAAAAACTTTTATAACGTGTTGCAATCAGCGATGAAGTTGTATACTATACGAATAATTCGAATCGTTCACCAAAATCCAACAGAACCAATGCTTTACCTTCCGCATCCTCTACCGTCCATAAACCAAAAAATAACTGTAACCCCTTAATCTCATACTCTAACTTTTCCCTTACCCGCATCATCGTCGGCGGTCGCTCATATACTAATGTCAACGAGATTCGCACAAACAATCCACCTCTCCTAAATACACCACACCCTGAGCCCACCGCAGTGAATAATCCACCAAAATCAGCGGATACTTCTGCCAACGGCATTAACAACATCCCCACTCCAACCATCGCGCCTTTTATGAACCCGGTTCGGCCCCCATTCTAAAAAACACCTTAGGCTGCTCACACATTGCATCAGAATTTCTACGAATTTGTGCGAATTCTGATGAAATCGATACAATTTTCTTAATTTCCTTAATTTCCGCAGACTCGACCAAGAATCGGTATTTGCTTTCTCATTTAAGTGAAAGGAGAATTTTCGATAATGTAAGGCTGTTCCTTGCTTACATGCAAAGCAAACCTGACTAGATACATGGCAAAACCAGGACCAGCCTCATCATCTCGGTCAAACAAGAAGGTCTACCTAACAATCGTAATACTCTGCTCATATTATATACTAAGTATCATGAGCTATACCAAATAACAACATCCGCCCAACAGGTAAGAACATCCCTCGCCACTTAAGTTTCTCATGTAAGATCACTACATCAACTCCAAAAAATCCGTGGTGAAATAAACCGATATTATCGTCAATAACTAATCATTTCCCAATGACTAATTCCATCTCGAAACCCAAAAACCAAACCCACCTTAGAAAATAAGAGTATTTAATCACAATTGCAGTGGTATGAGAGGTAAGCTAAAGAATGTCATAGAGCGGGTTTAGGCCCGAGTTATTTTAACTCTGTTAAATTAGCGCTGTTAACTTACCACCGTTTCTAGCATGTAATTTGACAGTTCTTATTTTACAGCTAACAACAGCAAAAATAATAATTTTCTCATTTTAAAAATAACAAAAAGCTAAAAAATGAATAATAATGATAATATCTTCATGCTGCATTGAAATATTTCTAAATTATTTGTTTACAACAAAAATTTACAAGCAAACATCAATTCATTTTGGCTGTGCTATATTTTAGCTAAGCCAAAAAGCAGAAATAAGTTAGCTAACAGCGCTAAAAAAATTGCTGTTTATGCCGTTGTTAACTTGGCTAACTCAGTTAAATTAACTTGGGCCTAAACGCGCCCATAGACTCGAAATCATGTCCATTCATTGTGCTTGTGATCCTCGAACTTGCTTGCTGGCTGGACCATCTACAGATGCGATAGAGACTACAACTCCACCGGTCTTTCAAAAGGGGGCGGAGCGCTTACAACCAATCGCGTCCAATTTTTGGAGAATATTTTTGTACAAGTCAAATCGGGCCAGAAACATATACTCATCGGTACATTCTATTTAACCCTTAGCTTATCGACACTTTTTATAGCAACGGCCTACATCAAATTAACAGACAGCCAAAGTTTTGTAGTAAATGGTTAGATCTAATTTTCACTGATTCCTATGAGGAGGTAATTATCCTACCTGCTTCCGAAGAGGAAAACCTAATCATTAATTCTATTCACCACTCCGAATCATTTCTAATCATCACAAGTTTTATAAAAATTCAATTGTTTATACCCGGTTTAAACAACCATGGCACTAAAACAGGTCATGGCCCTGATAATCTGCCTCCTAGTTTTCTGCAGTGCTGCTCTAAATACATACATCTTACTCCCTCTTTATGTTATCTTTAACAAATCATTATCGTTAGGAAAGAGTCCTACGTTGTGGAAGAATTCATACCTCACACCAATCCATAAGGCTGTGACAAGCATTTGGTGGATAGCTGCAGAGGTATTGCAATCCTATCTTCAATCCTCAAACTATTTGAAAAACTCGTCTACGATAAGATTTCCCCTCTAATCGACCCACACTTAAATGAGCAGCAACACGGCTTCAGAAAAGGGCGTTCGACCACTTCAAAACTCATGGTCCTAATCTCCGAACTGCTCTGTGGTATGGAGGCTTGCCATCAAATTGATGCTATTTATACTGACTACAGCAAGAGCTTTGATAAAGTAGACCATCATATTTTAATTGCTAAACTTTTAAAATTTGGTATATCAGGCTCTGCCCTTGAACGGGTAAGATCATATCTCAACCGAAGGACACAGGTTATCAGATTCGTAGGATTCTTTTCAAATTAAATCGAAGTAACTTTCGGTGTTCCTGAGAGTAGTCGTCTGATCTATGTGCGAGAAATTAGAAAATATTCCGCAAAACCTGCCCCGATCTTCTTTCAGTCTCATTGGATCCTGTGAAATCAACGGCTGACCCAGTTCTTAACATCTTAGGTACAACTTTTACTAAGGGGTAGAATGGTCCCATATTCCAAATCGACAAACAAGTATCCCAATGCCTGGGATTTTTTAAGAGATACAAGTTCGTAGTTTAGCCGGCAGTTTGGACAAGTCTAATCTTCACCTAGACGTGGCTTTTAAAAGTTTAAATGGAGCCATACTCATCGGTGATGGGACCTTCCACTCATTGAGCTGCCGCAGGACTGTAGCTGCCTTGTAAAAATGTGATCGTTAATTCCTGAAATTAACCAGCCAGGACCGCAATTTCTTCCAATACAAAACTAGTCCACTCGACTCATTCCCGCGCCCTGCAGTCCTATTTTTCTCGCCAACTTTGGTCTAGAAGTTCGATTATAAAGGAACTCGACTGTAGCAGTCAGTATTTCTGAACACGATGTTGTATCCTCGAGTTGAAAAGCAGCTGCTCCCTTCGGCCACGGAAAATATGTATAATCACGCAAGGGAATAAATTGATTATGTTGGGATAATGTTTTTACAGTATATGCAGGTGACACAGGTCGGCAAAAGTTTATTCAAGGTCAAAGAGGCAAAACACATCTTTTCGAAAATATCTCTTAAAGGGTGACCTTTATAGCAAGAATATTTCCGACCAACATAATAAATTAATCCCGACACACGATAAGGTACTCAAAATTTGCGTACTCATTATCTTTATGTAATGGTCTTTTATATTATCTTTATGTAATGGTATCATACCGTCAGGTCTTCGCTGCCCCCCCCCCTTGATTAACGATCAATGATGAACGTACCTAGTGTTCGCAGGTGTAGTTGAGTCTCGAATATGGTCCTCTTGACCGAGGGCTTTGGCATTTGGTAACTGCTGAATTCCGTAAAAACACATCGGTTAAAAAACATAGCTCCAAAACGGGCGAGAAAAACAGCAACGAATACAGCAACAACACCTAGAAATGACCTCCAATTAAAACACTTTGTGTTGCCAATAACGAAATCGAGAGATATCCAATGAAAGGCCGAAATAAGAATTCAGAAAACAGGCATTCGGAGTTGGTTGGAAATGGATGTGAAGGATGTGAAAATCTGCCGATAAGCTAAATTCTCCGTAGGGTTGTACGGCCTGGCTTAGTCAATGAAAACAATATATGAAGAATTCGCTATAATCACAAATTGTATGACCTATTGTGTAAACCATTAATACGTACCAGGGTAATGCGTTTACTAGTGGAAGACCACAATTGCACAAAAAATCGGAATCTATGTACTACCATATGGTGGCTTAAAAGACAGTGTTAAGGCTAATGCGGCAAAACTACCTTATAATAAAAACTGGCGACACGCTGCAAAGACTCTATTGATTCTGAGGATTCAAAGGGTCTAATGAGGCTGTGTAGAGCCATGAAAGAAGTCTAAAACGACATTTATCTAGCGAATGCTCGTACTTCCTAATGCTGCATTAATGTCAAATTCCATAGTCATACAGTTTTAAATTTATCGTCCGGTAAAATGCAAAGAAACTTTTCCCTTTTAAAAGTATTAAATTCATGCAGAACAAATTAATTTCAAGTATTTTAATGTAAAATATCGTACTTTCCTCTAATTTGCTCCATTGCCAAATAAACAATTCTCAAACAATTATTAGCAACTTTTAAGTAGACGTCTTGTTTATCCTCAACGCAAGAACCAATAAGTGTAACAATTTCGTACAAACTTGATTTAGTAATCTACAATCAAAAAATCATCTTTTTCTATTTATTTAATAGTGAAAAATACTTTTACCTTAAACTTAAGAATGCTGAACACTTCAAATTCTGACTCCTTGAGCCTCCCCACATCACACTGATATCCGGCACAATTCAGCAGGTGCAAAATCTTATCGAGCGGAACCGCTGTTTCTCTGCTCAAATATTTTACGCAAATCATAACAACGTTAAATGTTTTTAAAAGAACTTCCTTTTCTAAATTCTGTAAGAACGAAGTCCAGCGAGGCTCGCCTGGATTGCCAGGTTTATAGTTATTATACGCCATCTCAAAATGCGTTTCAAAATAAACACTTAATGTTTCCAAAATGGCGAATTCTATGTCTACGGGATATTCAAAATGCGTGCATACATTTTTTATATATTTTACCGTTGCTGCCGGAAGCTCGAACCGTTGCCTATCGTGGCTTTCTTTTAAGAAATCATTGAAAAATGTTTGCAGATTCAACGACATTTCTCCGTACAAAAGAACCAGGATAATTTTGGAAATAAACGGTGAAATATACCTTGAATGGCCAATGAATTATGACAAAACTTTAAAATAGACCACTAGAATCTATCCACTTATTTCCTTCAAATTTGGAATAGTGTTGTTGGAACAACGCAATATTTATAATTTTTCCAAAGTAAAAATGAATTGCATCAAGAGAAATTTTAGGTGTACAGTATTGGCCAATACTAAAGCACCCCCCTTCAATAGTTCATATATTTTCCCGATATTAGTGGCTTTTTAGCGGGTCTCCGACTTAATAATCCAGCTTCTCCGGGTCTTCGTCGGAATGTTCTCTGGCTTATTCCAAAGTCGAAATCTTTAGGACGTTGTGCTGAGGATATGTCAAGATTTAAAGATGGTCCCTTTTAGCAAAGAGTCCTCCCTATTATATGTTTTTTTCGGTCTTCCGCCGGAATGTAAACGTAAAACCCGGCCCGTTGCCTACGTACTGTTTTATCATTCACGATATTACTGACCGTTAATCATTTAGAGCCTAAAGTTTAGGCAGTGGCTATGGCAAATTTTCCATTGAATTGAGGGGGTGCTTTAGTTTTGTCCACTGGTACAATAATTTATCATTTCATTGTATAGTTTGAATTGTAAGACTGGAGTATTTATATTATAATTTTTGAATTTCTTTTATATTTTAGATATTAAATAATTATTTAGATATAAATTTTGTAATTTTTGATAGTTGTTTTTATTAAGTTTTTATTAAAATAATGAAAAATTTATGAAATATTGAAGGCGGGTGCTTTAGTATTGGCCAGTTGGGAGCATATGCGGATGTACTAGTGGAGAAATGGCACCTTAAAAATAAATCGATTAATTATTACCATCAACCTTGCTTACTTCAACGGCTCTATAACCGGGATCGGGCCCTCCTAGCCTGTGGCAACTGCTGGCTCCACCAGTCTCGATACTGGGGCTGTATTTGGTTTCTCGAGGCGATGACTCGACTCGACAAAAAAAGTTGGTCGATTTTCTCTAAGCCCGAATTCACCGACCTGGATAATAAATATCATGGATATTTCGTATTTACCGACCGCGATTTTCGGTACACGGATAAAGTTAATACCAGTTCCGACGTGGTAATAAGTTAATCCGCTGATTTCTAAGCACTGATTCGAATTTTCAAAATTAAACAAAATTGTGAGTGGAAAATCAAAAAATAAAATACGAGTTAAGTTTTATATTTGGCATTACGACTGAATAGAAGTGAAGCCATACTAAACCATCAAATTGTGTGATATTACTTCAAGTGCAACAAACCACTTAAGTTTAATTAAAAGAAAAACTGTTAAAAGTTTATTGTGTGCATAAATTTAGACTTTTAATAAACTTCAAACGTCTTGATCGGCACGTAAAGAGATGTTGAGTTTGTCGATATCGTGTTGCCATATGCCAATTTTTATTTATCGACAGAAATTGATATCGATTCGAGAAACCAAATACTGCCCCTACGCCGATGTCATGCAGTTTGGCATCCCTAACCTCTGGGCGTCCCGGTTTACGCCATCCTTCTAGCGGAGGTTAAGCCTCCCTCGCTGCCGCTCCCCATAAATCTTACCGCAGAGATCTTTTCGACTACGTTCCTCTTCGCTCAGCTTTATTTTCTTCACGATAGTGCTCGTAGATCTCGTCGTGATTTCTTTCTTTATAATATAAAGCTGAAAACATAGCACAACCACAAAATATATCAAATACCTTTTCTAAATGGTTTTGTGTGTCCTTAAGCCTGAAATACATTAAGAGGCAGTGCGTCGCGTCTCGTCGCTGTGCGCCGCAGTGGTTGATTAAAATATGAACGTCAAAGCACATCGAAAGCGCTGCGCGTTTTTTGACAATTTGATTATTCATGTATTAAACCTAGTATGCTGTTCGTGCGGAATTCAAATTCCCCTTTAAAATGCATGTAAAAAAAGGGTGCGGAATTCAGGTTGGAGGGCGGTCTGAATTCCGTCCATAAAATCAGAACGCTGTTCAGTCTGAATTCAGACCGTAAATGAACTTTGTTTCTCTAGAAAATGGATAGCGTTTTTTCTGAGTGGAGACTTCTCGTTTCATTTTCCGCAAGCCAAGAAATAAAATTTCTATTTTCTCGAGCGGAAATTTTGACGTTTATCACTTTTATGCGGAAAAAAGTTGCTTCGGGAGTGTGATGTGTCCAAACAGTCACTGTTATATCAGCCAGGTCTACCTTGTCTACATAACTCTCCCAGCTAAGCGGAATTCAGACTGGTTATATGGATTCTCTACAGAGCGGAATTCCGCACGAACAGCATACTAGGCTTTAAAAGGCAAATAGTTAATTCAAATAAATATGTTGAGACGAAACTAGGTTAAAAGAAGATTGCTTGTGCTGGCGGCATATGTTATGCGTAATAACGCAATTTTGCTGAAAAAAAGACTTGGTGAAAAATCTTTTAACGATTTTATCGCCCGTTAGACCCCACACAACTGTCAAGTGAAGCAGTGTTTTAGAAATTAGCCTAAGTCAAAGCAGTGCGTCGCGGCGCGGTGCGTCGCAGTGTGATTAATGTGAGTTGCCACATTCTGTAACTATAAATCTATATTTTACTGCAACGCGACGCGACGCACTGCCTCTTAATGTATTTCAGGTTTTACACAAATAAATCGTAAGACGTCACTAATCCGACAACCACAATAACGGTACGACTCTCAGTCATTTTGAAAAGTGACAATATATTCGACATTTCTCACTATGGTGAAGCAGCAACCACGATTAGGCTGAGTATAACAAAAGAACCAAAGCAACACAAATAGATTTGTTTAATCCTACTTTAGCAAATTTAAAAAAAGGAGCATAAGTGTTGCCCACACCTTTTCTGCACATGCGATCAAAATTTTGACGATTTTAACCGGGCTCTATCTTTATTCGCCCAGGGCCGCGGCTGGGCACTTTGCCGCCCAGTGCACATCCGTCGATGCCGCCCCCTTTAAGGGCGAACATTATTTTCGCTCGCGGTTTTTTTGTTCTTTATAGGAATTAGTATATAAGAAATGGTTAATTAAATAAATTTTCTTTCTATTTGGCAAAGTCAACCAAGTTATTTATTAGTACAGTTCCTCTCCTACTTCAGAATCGACTTAAATGAAATAATTCATTTAATTTCATTTCTTCGTTTACGATGAACCCGCGCCAACAAGCTGAAAACGGATGGCAACTTCTCTTCTACTTCTTGCGGTGCCACTGCCTTTCGTTTCGGCGAAACTTATTGCTTAGCCTTCTGCTCCGCAAACTGATTTGGTCCTGAAAAGGATCGTTTTTGTTTATCGTTTCGTCATTCGTTTATTATTTATCGATTAATCCGGTTTTTGTTCCTGAAAAGGACCGTTTCGCCGTTCATAATTAGGGATTTACGTCCCAGTCGATAGATCAACTAGTCGGTTGCTGAAGCTCGACCAAAAGTTGCCATGCTCTAGCCAGCTACATAGCTGCAAATCGCTTTCGAAAGTATGGTACACGTTTAGCTTATTCGAGTAGGCATCTGCATTTTTCTTATCTGTGTTTATACCTTCTTATTGAAAAGAATCGGAATGCAAAAGGTCGCTCATATGCCTTCATATTGGAATGAATTGTAATGCAAAAGGTTGTCGTTATACCTTCGACCTTAGGACCTCGCAATGTTAATCCAAGAGATGTTTCGATCTAGAAAGTAGACATTACGCATTCGAAGGATAATGAACGGCATCGACTCTAGAAGGTTTCTATTCCTTACTGGGTTGTTTTTGTGTCGCCTTTCGTTCATCCTTTGTTTATTGTATACATGCTGCGTGTGCTAATTAATTATTGGTAATCTATTGATGTTTGTCTTATTTTTGTTTATCGTCGCCGCTCATTTAAATGTTTGCCCTCATCGCCAAAAATGCCTTGTCTTTTGGCGGCTGTCGTCGCCTATTTAAACTGAAATGCCGCCCTTGACGCATATTTATAAAATACATATTGTACAAATTTTTCGCTCGCCAGAATGCCGCCCTTCCCGAGTGCCGCCCAGTGCAAATGCACAGTCTGCACATATGGGTGCCGCGGCACTGTATTCACCTCGAATCCTTTTTTTATTTGTGAAAGACTAGAGCTCAGGGAAAAGCCCTTTGTACTATCGACAATCTATTTTTTCGTATAGAGTGCAGTGTCGAACAGCAAGCTCTAGTCGGAACGGAAGATAGTGAAGAGAGAGAGAGAAGTGAAGGAAGGAACTGCCACAACCAAGCCGCGATATTTTTTGTGCAACATACTCCCTACCATTACTATCGCGACTCTGGCATCGGGGCATCGAGAAACAACTCGCTGGAGTGTTATGCCTCCTGAAACGAGTTGAATCCCATCAACCAACAGTCCTCATACTGCCAGATTAATTTGTACCATACTATAACAGCCGTGTTTTTTTAATGAACTATATAGTTCTTCCCCATTCAAATCTGAAAACCCAGGTTTTATCGAGGTTTTTATCCAGGTTTTTGGAAATTTCAAAATTTCCCTTTCTTTTCGGAATGTAGCATACTTACCGGTTGTCGAAAACCGTCATTTAAAATTAAAACAACAGGGAAGTGACGAGAGCAAATTTGAAGGCATGAGGAAACAAATAATTTATTTTTTAGAAACTTATTTATTATTTTCTAGAGGGGAATTCGTGTAACAGTTGTTGAATGACACGAAACTTCGGATTAATTTTAATATATTTAAAGCGCTGAAGATGGCGCTTAGTGAAATTTCCCTTGTCGTTTTTTTAATGAACTGGATCGAAGACCTATAAAGTTCATTAAAAAAACACGGCTAACAATATCTGCAGTGATAATACAAAGCTTTTGCGAGATGAAACTGAATATTGCCGTTCATTGAAGAGTCGTGGATCTGGAAAAATAATAACAGAGCTCAGTGCAGATCTTGCCCCACTAAGTAACTGGACATGGATAAAAATAATTTTTGCGGTAAGAAATTAAAAATAACATGGTATAAAAGGGCAAAGTAGTACTATCGTTAAAAAGAAGGTAACTTTGATCGACTGTATCTCAGTCAATTTTTATCGAAAATTCTTCAATTGGACACCATTTTAACGGAAATTACGTCAGCTTTCTTTTTTGTTAGTACTTCCTATATCTAAATCCACCCAGAAAAAAGTTATACACAAAAATGTCAAAAAAACAAAAAATTGAAATTTTTCGGTTTTTTTAAGAGTTTTTTTTTGACTTATTTCGGTGAAAAAAAATTGTTGTTTACTTCAAAACGGGCTTATTCGACAGGAAATTCGACTCTCTACAAAAAATCTTATTTATGTTTTTTTTATAAAAACTAAACAATGGACCAATCTCCTCCGTTCTCAAAAGTCCAAGCCTAGATTTAATAGCACTTTTGGATTTATCTTTTTTAATGTACAATCGAACATGTAAAACAATAAAATACCTTTCACGAATTAATTCCTTATTAAAATACATAGTCAGAAGACTACGATATCATAAGGAAGGAAAGACGCAGTCGTGCTAACGCTTGCGGAATCCGACCCCTGGTGATCTACACTTGTTTTCATTAGATCATACTGAAACTGCTGCATATATATTTACTAAGCTCGGCCGGCGAGGAAAGATTGATTGGGTTAACATTAAAAATTCATTGATGTCGACATATCGACATCAATAATATAGAGAAAGTTATAGATTTGTTTGCAGCGAATAAGGCTCGACTAATTTATTAATAAATTTATTTAAGTAAAAATCAAGAAACGAAGAAAAAATGCAACAACGGTATTTAAGATTTGTCCTAGCTCCTATTTTATTTTTTTGGATGACAATCAATAATTTCACCACCTTCGAGCTCTAAATCGTTTGGTGTTTCATTAAAATTTAAAAGTTCTCCATCGAAGCTGTAAGTAAATATATTTGAAAAATTGAATATATACAAAAATCACAATCATCTCACCTTAACGTTATTTCATCTACAGAAAGTTTTTTCTCTTCTGAAACCTTTATGTATAAAAGTTTGAATGCGTCTGTTTTTTTCAACTTAACCGCAAATGGCTTTTTCCACATATTTGATTGAACTTTAAGCGCGATTATGTTTGGATCCTTTTTCGACAAACCTACAAGTTCCGAATTGATTTGATGCACCACTCGACCAACTAGAAACATGATAACAGGCTTTGAATTAGTTAAATTGAATAATTTTCATTTTTTTGCATTACTTATAAAATTATGGGTTTTGTAGTCTATCGAGTCTGGCGTATCATCAAGCTTTATCATTCTTTCATTAAGCTTCAGGTAAATATCGTCAATGCTAACATTTTCCTTTTCAGCTAATTTCTTCATAATATCCTGGAATTTTTGATGCTGCAAGAAAAAAAAAATCGTAAATTAAAGATGCAGTGAAGAAATTTGAAGTTAAAGTGTAGTGAAGTGATATATGAAGAAGCATCGTGCCTAGAAATAATTGAGTAGCTAGGGGAACATAACCGGACTTGTCCAATAATTGATTTTTATACTGGAGCACATTTTTTAACAGGAAAAGTTCAATTATCAACGAAATAATAATTTTTAAAAAATGTTTTCTATGGGTTTGAACCGTGTTTGAACCGTTTTTGGATGAAAATATTCCAGGGGTCTATTAGTCCAGGGAATCTAGGAATGACTCAATGATAAAGTCCAAAATCATGCTATCGAGATGCAAAAAATGTGGTCGGGTAGAAGAAAAAATTCTAAGAAACAGCGTTTTTTGCATCTTTCCAGCTGGTGCAGAACATAACCTAAAAAAATCGGAAACAGTCGAAAAAGAGGTTTTTCGCATTTATAAAAAAAACAAAGTAATATACAAAAAAAGTTAAATTAGAAAGTTGTAGAGAATAAAAATATCTATCGAATGACACTTGTTTGATACAATTTCGTTGGTTGTAGCCCGGGGAAATCGCCAAATTGCATCGAAAATCGTCGTTTTTTGTTTTCGCTGTGAACGGTACAATTTTTATTATAATTATTTGTAATTAACACATACTGTTACCTCTGCCAAGTAGAAAATGAGTATTTTTGAAAAATTGAAAAACTTTAAAATTGCGTCTTTTAGAGCGAATTTTCGGAAAAAGGTCTTTTTTTAAATCGCTCATTGCCCAGGATTGGGATGGCCTAGAGAAACAAACCGGGGCTTAAATTCTTCATAAAGGATTGTACTATCATGTGTCGTAAGAAAAATTTTGTTTTATCTCTTTATAACCTCAAATAAAATGAATAAAAATCAAGTTGTTCCATTGCAAGGGGAACTGCATATTAATTGTTATTTACTTACTTGTTACATTGTAAAGGACACTGTATTGTTACCATTTTTACATACTTAGATGTAATGATTGTAATTTTAATTTTTGTCATGTAATTTACTTTTTTCGTTACAAAATTTTTTCGTTCATTGCATAACATTGTATGCTTCAACATTAAATAGTTTAGTGAAGTATTTTGTTCTTATGGAATTGGTGTTTGAATTACGATTTTATAATTTTTTACGTAATAAGTAAGGTATGTAGTAATTTTTTATATAGCTACAAATGCGTTTTTAATCTTTCATAAAAATTTTTAACAGCGATCATGGCATCACCCTCCAAGGAAATATGTTTATTATGCGAGAGCATTGTCGAAGGAAAGGATAAGCGACGCGTTAAGGCGGCTACACACGTAACTGCATGCTTGACAAGCACGCATGTTTAATCTTTTTGCGCAATCTCGCACAACTTCTCTGTAGCCTCCACACGACGCAATCATGCTTGAATAGCCGCAATTTATCCTTAAATAATTTCGTTCGGAAAGTGACGACGCGCTCGCTCGCACTCACACTTTTGTTTTCAAGCGAGATTTGTTCAAGCATGCAGATGAAAATTCGATCAATCTTCAAGCTCATGTTCAATCATCATGCTTGCGCAAAAAATCTCATACACACGCTCAAGCACGCTTGCACAAAAAAATTGAACATGCGTGCTTGTCAAGCATGCAGTTACGTGTGTAGCCGCCTTTAGGGTGAGTGCAGTACGCAGCGTAGATGATAGAGTAGAGCATAGCTGCGCATACTCGCTTCTCTCAATGGGTTTTAAATGGGTGTGTGCATAACGCAGCTCGCTTTCCAACCCATTGAGAGTTCTATAAGCGAGTATTCGCAGCTATGCTCTACTGTACCATCTACGCTGCGTACTGCACTCACCCTTAGAGAAAAAGCTATCGCTTCTTTAATTGAAGCCAGCAAAAAAAGAAGAGATCGGAAGTATTTGCGAATGAACGGTAAACTTTTCATAACTATTCACAAAAACTGTCATTCATATTATCTGAAAGAATCGAACATCAATGCAGCACAAAAACACGCTACTGTTAGATATTTTTTACTGCGCGAACTCTAATCCTGATGAACTCGCGAAAAATATGTATAAGTTAATAGTTGCGTTATATTGTAAAATTTGGCAAGGAACTTCAAATGAGCTTCGATTCGATATTTTTAAGCGATCGACATCTCGAGCAACTTTTCAATTGGAAAGTTTACCACCAACAGAAGGAGCTGCAAAACAGCATGCAATGCGAGTTTATTTGCAGTTGCAAATGTGGCATGGTAATAATATCGAGGCTAATGAGTGGGGTTGGAAAATTTTAAATGGTATGTTAATGTCTGTTTATACCAACGACGTCCTTGTTCCTGACGAGATTACTAAAAAAATAGCATGCCGCTGCGAAAGCGGGTGTAAAAGCGGAAATTGTGGATGTAGGAAGCATGGCTTGAAATGTTCAAGTATTTGTTCCAAATGCGACGAGGATAATTGTAATAATTTCGAAATTGTGTGCACGAAACCTGATGTTATACCTGACTTAGATTTAGATGAAATTGACGAAAATTCTGATACAGAACAAAACGACAATCAAATGTTACAAAACTTGTAAAAAAATTTATGAATGAAAAAATAAAAGTATACTTATTTTAATTTTATAGTTCCTTCTGCATTTAAATTCCTAACTTTATTTATGCCAAAACCATGAATGTTGTAATAAAAATGAAATAATAAAAAATATTAATGAATATAAAAACTACCTGACAAAAGTCATAAGTTTGGCATTATTGGCATTTTCGAAATCATCCTGATTTTTATTCATTTTATTTGAGGTTATAAAGAGATAAAACAAAATTTTTCTTACGACACATGATAGTACAATCCTTTATGAAGAATTTAAGCCCCGGTTTGTTTCTCTATGCCATCCCAATCCTGGGCAATGAGCGATTTAAAAAAAGACCATTTTTCCGAAAATTCGCTGTAATAGACGTAATTTGAATTTTTTTTCAATTTTTCAAAAATACTCATTTTCTACTTGGCAGAGGTAACAGTATGTGTTAATTACAAATAATTATAATAAAAATTGTACCGTTCACAGCGAAAACAAAAAACGGCGATTTTCGATGCAATTTGGCGATTTCCCCGGGCTACATGAAAAAAGTCGGGTTTCATGGGCAAGTCCGCTTATGTTTCTCAGCTCCTCAATTGATACCTGAAAGAATAAAAGTTAGTCTACAATATAATCATTATTTTTTATTAGAGTAGGGGTACATCTAACCTACTTTTTGATAGGATTTTAAATATAGTTTTGAGTTTACGAGTTTTGAATTGAAAACCGAGGTTTCCGCTTTCCACTTGTCCGCTTTACCTATAAGAAACCTTCGCAAACTGTTCGTGCTTACAGAATTCTCTGTGTTTTAGCAACTCCTATACTATTAGAGGACCGGTATAGGTCCTGTTCTTGTTCAATCACCAAAGAAAGCCTTTGTTACTAGTAATAGCATCTGAATTATAGTATCTCGTTTAACTTTAAATGTCTGAACTCTTATCAATATATTGTTTAAATTTACAACTTTTCAAGTGTATTAATAAAAGTTTGGGCATGAGTTGCAGTTAGACAATTGTGGTTATAGTTATGGATGCCCAAACTTTTATTAATGCACCTGAAAAGTTGTAAAGATACGAGATACTATAATTTTAACATATTGTTAATACACTCAAGTTTAAGATTTAAGCCGAAAACACACTTTTGTGTTGTGGTATGTCGTGGCGCTCTGTGCCCAATCAGAAACGCCAAATCGGGACGCGTCACACCAAAACACACCATAATAATGTAATCAGCCCCATATAAAATATATGTATAGATCCACGACACAGAGCGCCACGGCACACCATAACACAAAAGTGTGTTTTCGGCTTTAGTCTGAGGTCTAGCATTTCTTATTTCGCAATGAAACTATTCATGTATATATCACTGAGAAAGAAACAATTGTTTTTTCCTTTTTAGTGCATTTTATTTATATAAAAGTTATTTATTTTAAAAGTTTTTTTAATTTATTTTTTATACTTTTTAGTTACAACTGTAAATAACTAAGGAATCTTTAAATCGATCCATTTTAAAAAGCAGCAGGTAATTTTCTCATGCGCTCCATTTCTTCAAGAGAATAAGTATTGCATGGTTTTTTGCCTGTTAATTGTACTGGATTTATATTTTCAATTTTTAATCCACCTAAAGATCTGAATCTACTCAGCATTAAATATGCTTGACTTTTAGCAACCTTTAGAGACCTGAGAGATCAGCGACTCCTAAATCTAATGTGCCACCTTGCATTTTATGAGATGTGGTAGCCCAGCATAACATAATTGGCAACAAGCGACGTTCTGCTCTGCCAAAACTTCCTAATGCAGGAAATTATTTTGTTATCGGTTTAATTAAATGATTCCCGACCCCTCCTTCAAACTCAATTGTAACTGAAGGGATTTCTCTTGCATCAAGTTGCGCTATTCTAAAATATGGCCAATTTATTGCCTTTATATTGCCGATAGCTCCATTCACTAAAACTTTTGAAACGTCAACATTAGAACGAAGCATGACTTTAGCACCATCAAAAATTGCAATTTCCTTTTCAAGGGCAGCAGTCTTATTAATATCTTTGGGAATCATTTTATTTAATTTTTCTGGTGCAATTGTCCCACGCGAATCAATAATACGATCTGGTGCTTGAGCTGTAATCATCTCAACACCTTTAGCTTTAAAATGTTCAACTACACCTGTATTATGCGCTTCAACTTTTGCTCTAGTTGCATAAATTCTTAAAGCAATTTCTTTCGAAAATTTTCCCTTGAAGTCATCAGAATCAGAGACATGTTCGAAAAGAATCTTCATATGCTCTGGTAGTAATTCTCCAATTCAAAGACTTACTTGATGGCCTTTGATAGGTGGAAGTTGGAAAAGATCTCCAAACACCAAAATGTTTATTCCTCCGAACAACCCATCTTCACTATTTTTGAGTTGACGCAATCGAGTTTCAATCATGCATAGCATCTCAAATGGAACCATTGAGATTTCATCTATGATCATAAATTCTACGTCTCTCCATTGATTGCGCATGATCTTAAGATAATTTCCAGTCAGTGGTAGAAGCCGACCGTTCTTACCGTCTTTCTGCACTGGAAGCTTGAATAAGCTGTGCAGTGTCTGTCCATTTACGAGACGAGCAGCAACTCCCGTCGATTTTGACAACATTCGCTGTTCTGGTCTTCGTGTATTAAGAAAGATAACTTCTGTAATTTCTTTGTAATTTTAAATTGCAACGTCGATAGGCACATTTACAGTGGCTCTCAAAATTATTGGCACACCCAAGAAATTTTACAAGGGAGAAAGATATTGCAAAACTAGACTATGCTACCAAATTGTATTGATTAAAATTTCTTTTTTTAAATTATTAATTTACGGACTCCCTGGAAGGTGCCTATCGATTTCCCATCCAAAAAAGGGCTAGTTCAGAACTTTTGGAAAATCGCTAAAAATAAAAAGGAGGATCCCTTTGCACTTCTTCCCCTCGTTTTTGTCAAAGTCCTCCGATTTTGACGAGTGAATTGCCCAAAAGTAATGGACACTGCTGCGAAATCTCCCGATTTAAACCCGACTGAGAATTTATGGAATAAATTAGACCGCGAGATCCGCAAAAATTCCGTATTAAGCAGGGAAACGTTGAAAATAAGCCTAGAGCAAGAGTGGAGTAGAATAGAGCCTGCACATTTACAGAAACGGATTGAATCCATGCCAAAGAGGTTGTCGGATATTATAAAGCAAAAAGGTCATCCGACAAAATATTACTTATAAAGTTTTATTCTAATTTAAAGGAAAAACTGTTACAAAGAATAGCGTGTGCCAATTTTGGAACGCTAAATTTTGCAATGAATTTCTTTTTCCTGTTGAATCAATATTATTCAATTAATTTTAATTATTATTTTTTTGTAAATTTATTATTTATAAGTTAAACAATGAAATTTTAATCAATAAAATTTGGTAACATAGTCTAATTTTTTAATATGTTCCTTCGTTGTAAAATTTCTTGGGTGTACCAATAACTTTGAGAGCCACTGTACATGCAGAGACTTGTCTCTCTTTCATATTCGGTAACTAAACCATCTTTTGCCTTAACTAAAACTCCAAGGACAAATTTTTCCCACAGTAATATTTTTTTTCTTAGCTAAAACCCCAAAAGTGCATACGTCAACAAAATTACCTTCTACCCACACTAAAATTCCATAAAAATTCATTCACGTTTACTAGCCTACTAATTTCACAGTGACATCACAGACGACCCGCACGTTCAAATAAACTTAGCCAAAGGTCTGTAATGTAGGCCATACACGCTCCGGTATACCGGAGAGGATACCTGTGCAGGTTTGCCTGCGCAGGTCGACCGCATACCGGTAGCATGTATGGGGACGGTCCGGTATACTACAGGTACACCGTACGATGTCACTGAAAGAATTTATTTTCGAATTTGCTCCGGTCGCCTGCGCAGGTTCAAAAATTGCACAGGTCTATTCCCACACACGCTCCGTTCTACCGGCGCAGGCATACTTGCACAGGCCGACCTCTCCGGTGGATCGTAGCGTGTATGGGGGGCTTAAGTTGAATAAAAGTTATTAAAAATTAAAAAAACATGAGTGATTAAGTGTCTTTTAAGTGTGTTAATTGTTAAGGTGACCAATTTTGTTTACATTCGCGGTGGTTTTTTTGTGTTTATTTAGGGAAAAAATGTTGAATTTGTGTTTTAAAAAATAAAAAACTGATTTTGAAGTGATAATAATCTTTATAGAATAGTTATAAAAACATAAGTGCAGATAAATGTGAAGGAAAAGTGAAAAAGTTATTGTTATTTATGTTGTGTGATGGTACTTGCACTTATATGTTTAATAACTATTCCATTATAATCTTTAATCACTTTAAAATCACTTTTTACTCGATTACCACACAAATACAACATTTTTTTCCTAAATAAACATGAAAAAACTACCGCGAATATATCACCTTAACAATCACTCTTTTCCTTTAATTTTTTTAATTATATCACTAAAGCACTAATCACTTTTAATCCGTGTGCAGTAAAAAGTGATAAAATACAATATTTTACCAATAGATTCTTGTGCCCGTTTGCCCTTTTGTTGATGATTTCTTGGTCGGTGGCTGAAATTTGACAATGAAGAAAATAATGAATGTAAGAGATATGCAAATGTAATCGGAAATTTGGCATCATGTTTTATTCTCTTTTGAGAAAATTGTTATAGGTTTCGAACAAAAATTTAAGTTTATGGTAAATATTTAGAACTAGCTGGGACCCGGTGCGCCTATGCTGCACCCATAAGCCAATAGTAGTAATCAGGTGATATGAATTTCCATATACAGTAGGAGAGTTTGAAAAAGGCAATTTTTTGGTATTTTTGATTCCAAATAACAAAATGTGAAACTATTAGGGATCTGAAATTTTGATCGAGCCAATAAAACAATTAATAGAAATTATGAAAAGAACAGATTCACGACTTTCTTTATATCAAATAGCTATTTATTGTAATGGTCTATGGTAAACAACGTTTTTAGTTTTTCCATTTTCCATAAAGCTGATGGTTTGCCTATACGCGAACAGGCAATATGAAGTTGCCCATGCGAAAAAACTGGATATTCCAAATTTATGCCACAAATTGCCAAAGACTGACCTTTCGCCTTATTTATAGTAATCGCAAATGCAACACGAACTGGAAATTGAAGACGTTTGAACTCAAATGGCAAATCAGATGGAAGAATTGGAATTCGTGGAATAAAAAGTCTTCACCTTTGAATTTCCCAGTTAAAATAGTTGCTTCTATAACATTGTCCATTAACTTTTTCGCAGCCAGCCTCGTACCATTACATAGTCGTGGTTGATTAATATTACGAAGCATAATAATAGGGACTCCGAGTTTCAGAACAGAAATGGTAATGACAGTAGCAACCATGAATGGACTGACGTACACGGATCAACTCTGAACACTTGATAAACGGGTTTATCAGGAGAGAAAAGAGGGAAGTGTTGCAAATTGTTAAAAAAAATGTGTTGCGTGAAAACTAACACATGCAGGAATGCTTCATAGATGAAGGAACATTACTCAGGCATACATATTGATATCCCGTGTAAGGATAATAAGTTACTCTTGGTGAATGAATACCCATGTACCGCGAGAGTGTGATAAGAAACCGGTTTACCTAGTGTTGAGTTTTGATCCGTATCCCAGCAGGAAATTTACACATTACGGAATCGATGCAGTAAGTGATAGCTATATTACTTCATCGATTCCAAACTCGATGAAATTTAACACGGGGATGTCATTGAAAAGTAATGCATTCCAGACTCACTTGCTATATCATCGAAAACTGCAGCAGTTTAATTTTTTGAATGATGTTCTGCCGATTCCGCGAAGCTGGCTGAATTTTCGAATGCAGCCTTAAATTGTATATTCAACTTCGCAGGGCACGACACCTAAATTTCATTTTTAGACTTTTTCACTTCTACTGCCACTTACCGTGGAATGTATGAAAGAGGAATACCAATTCTGCATTAAATTTTGGTTTCCAAGATTCATAAATTCCGTTTCATTGCATGAATACATCGATGGAAAAATGAACCTATTCTGTTTTTTCCTGCTGGGATACGCTAGCCCAATGAGAGTAAAATGTAAACGCATCGTAACATTATCGCTGCTACGTTTCGTTTCGCTGCTGCATTCCTTTTTTTCAGAACGATTTCACTTGGGTTTTATTTTATTCAAAAAAGAAACCGGTTTCAATGTAATCCAAAAAAAATCCAATAGGGATAGCGACAATTTTGTTTCTAACGCCATTACAAAAATACCACCCGACATAATCATGAAAACTATACATATAAACCTGGATATTGAGTTCTTCTAACATAAACAACTATCAATCAGTCATTTCATACAGCCAAATTTGCACACATCGATTACATACAAAACACTGGTTCATTTTTTTTATACGCTTTATATTAGCTTGACCTGTATGTTGTATGTTGTATGCTTCATGTAAACAAATCTTGCAACTTGATTTTGACCCACTTCCAGGCAACGGATCAACTTCAAATTTTGCACATATGTATAGTTCGCGTGACAATGCAATCTGACCATTTTGTAAAAAAATTAAGATGGCGGTTCCAAGATGGCGGCCGAATTTTGCAATTGTACTCTCCGACCCCCGACATGGGTATCAAATGAAAGAGTATTTCAAATAGAATACAATTAGCTATGTGGCGTTATTCAAAATTCAAAATGGCGGCCAACAAAAAATGGCGGACTACCCTTTTCTTTACAACCCACTCGATATGGGTATCAAATTACAAGTAGAATACTATTAGCTGTGTAGCGTCATTCAGCGCCAACACAAAATGGCGGACTACCTTTTTCTTTACAACACCGTCGGTATGGGTTTCAAATGAAAGGGTGTGACAATTAGAATACTATTAACTGTGTAGCGTGATTCCAAATTCAAAATGGCGATCAACACAAAAAGGCGGTTTACCTTTTTCTTTACAACGCCCTCGGTATGGGTATCAAATGAAAGTGTACGACGAGTATAGTACAGTAAACTGTGTGACGTCTTTTTAAATCCAATATGGCGGTCACTACAAAATGGCGGAAGACATATAATAGACTAAAAAATAGAAAATAAAAAATATACGCTTTGATTTTAAAATGAACTAAAAAATAAAAAAAAATTTTGAATGTAAAGTTTCTATTGCTCCAGCCAAAATATGGAAACAACCTACCTTTCAAAAAAAGCGTGGCCGCTAGCGAAAATTTCCGGTGTTAATAAAATAAGAATATAGGAAGAGAGTCCCACGCTGTTTTCTTTGGAATCGGAACACAATTGGCAAATTCGTCGGCCATATTGGCGCGGCCATTTTGAAAATATAAGTTCTGATCACACATTCGTTATTTACTTCCTTAAAAAACCCCCAGATTTCATGGAAATCGGAACACAATTGGCAAATTTGGGTGGCCATTTTGAATTTCGGTCACTTTGTGGCGGCCATTTTGAATTTCGAAAATCGGGCTTCGAGGTGCATCACCCCCACGGATCTTCTTGCAAAATTTCGAAGCTCTACGATCACTGGTGCGCCCGTTATAGCGCACACATCGCACATTCACACATACATACACGCATACAGAAACTTTCTTTTGTTAATATAGAAGATAGAAGATTGGGTTCCAGAGCAAAATCGCCCCCCCCCGAATATTAATTTCAAGCCCCAATATTAATTTCAAGCCAGGGGGGATACATTTTTGTTATCAGGAGGAGGGCTTTTTTGTATTGCTTATAGAGAAAATTTGAGTCGTTTAGCTTGTGTAAACTATTTGTAAATATAAATTTGAAAATATTTATTTACAATAATAAAAAAACAATACAAAAAATCAGAATTTTCGTTCAAAACCCTACTTCATATTTCTTAAGAGTAGTCTAATTAATGAAGGAAGAACAGTTCCGATTTTGGCCATGGTCATGGTCCCATGTTGGTCATGTGAGCCCACACGACACAAAACTTTTTTCCCATAGAATTTTATTAGTGAAACAAAGGAAAGCCGCTGCTAAGCCGCTGGAAAAAGTGTGCCCAAAAATTCGGTCGACATTGTCCGCACAGGCATTCCAAACTTCTAACTTCGAAGTACGACGGGCAAAAGCCTTTTTCGTATGGACTCACCATTAAACACCAAATCCACATCAGCTAGTTTATTAATATGTTCTATAATACAATTTTTAATATTTTTTTGGTTCAAAGGTAAAAAAAATTTGAAACGCTTGTCATTTTCTTAAAAGTTGTTATTTTGCAAATTACTGAGTTTATTGAGTAGGTAGAAAGGCCGGTCCTCTTCAAAACTACATACATTTTTGTTTTTTCCAGAAACTTGAGAGTAGATTTATGCGTGCAACGGAAAATCGGAAAATTGTTGAAGCCTTTAATTCGAGGCCTTCTGTAAAACTGTAAAATTAACTTACATCTCAGTTGTAAGGAACTGGATAGAGAGCATTCTTTCTGGCCATTCAATTAGGGTAGTATTGGATGACGTCGAATTCTCATTCCATCTCGGCCGGCGTTCCCAAGGGTCGATTCTCTCACCTGCTCTCTTTCTAATATTCATTAATCATCTGCTTTCCATCCCCTCCAACCCACTTCACACTTTTTCTGATAACGGTACTCTGTGTTACCCCTACGCCTTCGACAATATAAGACAAGCACCAGACCAGACTTTGTATCCTAGACCGTGAACTCATGTCCAACTGTATTATCGTGACATTGAACTCATTCTTGATTGGGGCCGCAAAAATCGTGTCGAATTCAACGCAACGCCATTCAAACAAAGTACTGCCTTATCTCTATAAAAAACCGTCCTTCCCTCTATCTCAGTGGGCAAAAAGAATCTAATGGCTGACTCATCTCTTCACATTTTAGTCGTAATTTTGTCTTCAGATCTGCGATGGAATAATCACATACTCCAAATCGCCAAACAAGCTTATCAATGCCTGTGATTCCTCAAGAGATGCAACTTCCTCCTTCAGCCAGCTGCCCGGGGTACAATCTAAGGCTGGGCGAACGCTGGTCACAGCGCAGCCTAGCACAGCCCAGCACAACAGAGAAAACTGTGTTTCATTATATTTAAGCACCCATCGCATATTGGGGACAGCGCAGGCACAGCAGTCGCAGAGGCCTCTGTCTCAGCTCTGCGGGTTGTGATTGAAACACAGTTTCCTCTGTCGGTAAGACACAGTCAAGAGGCTGTAAAGCGTTTTTCAATTTTATATGATACAAATAATGAAAATTATGAAAGAGAAAGTTTGAAAAATAAAATATGGAGTAAAATTACAATTGAATTAGGATATAAAGACGGTAAAAATAAATTTGATATAACAATTTCCACAATACAAAATTGTGCACTGCGTTATGCGACCTGCGTTCAATATTCGCTGTTGGGGGGGCGAACGCCAACAAAGACCTCGGAAGGTGGTGGCACCCGATTTGTCACTTCTGCCAAAACCCGAGAAGAGTCACTGCACTGCAGACGAACACCTAGCAGCTCTGTTAGCAAGTCCTAATCCCACCTCCCCGTGGTGCCCCCTGGGGTACTCTTCGGAAGGAGCTAACGGGAGACGGTCGAATGGCGAGTTCTCTGCGCCACAAAACAGAGTTTTAAGTCGGTTGGGCTGAGGATTAGCAACGCGCTCCCATAAAACACACAATTGCTACGAATCGGCAAACATTGACTCGGAACCGGACAGACAACACGACGACGACCTTTGCTTTTCGAAACAGGACACGAATCGGATCATGGAATGTGAGAACTCTGCTTGCTGATGGACGACTGGATGAAGTCCTCAACGAGATGAACCGCTATAAAACCAAGGTTATGGGACTCAGCGAGACCAGATAGCCCGATGCGGGGGAACGTATCTGCCCAAAAGGTGAGTCCTTATATTCTGGGAGAAACGAAACTGAAAACCGTAGGAATGGCGTTGGGTTAATACTCACCAAAGAAACCAGGTCCAGCCTCATAAGCTGGTCACCAGTTTCTGAGAGTATTATTACGGTGCGCCTACGTACCAGACTAAGAAGTACTACGATAGTCCAATGCTACGCTCCAACTGAAGACGCAGACGATGACATCAAAGACGAGTTCTATATGCGACTGGGGGTTTTTCGCTCTATTCCAAGGGGAGACATCATTGTTTTGATGGGTGATTTAAACGCACAGATCGGCCCCAACAACACCGGCCAACACAACAAAACAATTGGAAATCAAGGCCTAAGCCAAGATACCAATAACAATGGTGAACTTTTCGTTGACTTCTGTAGTTCCCATCAACTCATGGTAGGTGGAACTTACTTTTGTCACAAGAAGATACACAAGGAGACCTGGGTATCGCCCGATGGTAGAACGAGAAATCAGATAGATCACGCGGCCGTCAGTCGCAGATGGCGAACTATTCTGGAGGATGTCAGGAGCTTTAGGGGAGCAGACACTGGAAGTGATCACCATTTGGTAATAGCAACTATCCGCCTAAAAATCGCCGCAATCAGAAACGTCCAACGCGATGCCATAAACTGTAGACGGTTTAACGTAGACCTTCTGTGGGAGAGCACCAAAAGGCGAGAATTTGCTGGCAAACTGCAACTAATCTCAAACCAGCAAACCGTTTCTGACGACACAAATATTGAAGAGCTGTGGAGCACAACAAAGGGCGCTATAATAACAGCAGCGGAAACAAGCATTGGTTATGTCCAAAGAAACCACCAACACTGGATCTCGGACACAACCTGGCAAAAAATTGAACGCAGAAGGGCCCTCAAAAATAACGTGAACTCTACAAGCGACCCGGAAAACCGTCAACAACTTGAACGGGAATACCCCCAATTACACCGGGAGGTAAAGAGAAGTGTCCGGCGTGATAAAAGGCGGCAGATAAATGAGCTCGCAGAAAAAGCGGAAAACGTGGCAAACACAGGCAACAGTAAAGTGCTGTACTAAATTACTAAACAGCTCTCGGGAAAGCACTCTACTAAAAAACATGCCGTAAAGAGTGCGGATGGAAGGCTGCTGTGCAGCGACGGGGAGCAACTCCAAAGATGGAGAGATTACTTCTTCGCCGCCCTGAATGGTTCATTTGCACGGGAACTTCAGGAAAACAGCAACAATTCACAGCCAATAAGAATCAGAATCGTGCCCCATCCAAGACTGAAATAGTAACCGCAATTCATGCAATGGCCAATGGTAAAGCAGCTGGAAAAGATGGCATCCTGCCAGTATTGTTGAAAGCGGACTCAAGCCTCATAGCAGATGCGCTACAGCCAATCCTGGAAATAGCATGGAACACCTGTACCTTTCCGGAGGATTGCACCGAAGGTATCATAGTCAAAAAACCAAAAAAGGGACCTAACAATATTTGAAAACTGGAGAGGCATCTGTCTATTATCTACTGTGGGCAAAATTTTGTCCCACATATTATTACCAAGGATAAGAGAGGCTGGATTCAGAAAAGGCCGCTCCTGCATAGACCACATTAACACCTTAAGAATCATAGTGGAGCAGTCTACTGAATTCCGATCCCCCTTTACCTTGCTTTCGTAGACTATGAGAAAGCGTTCGACTCGGTTAATAGGAGCTTTATATGGCGAGCTCTACAGCAACGTGGACTGCCGAATAAAATAATAGAATTGATAAAAGCTGTGTACAACAATTCCAGATGCAGAGTTCTTCACAATGGAAAACTATCCGACAGCTTTGAAGTGAGCTCAGGAGTACGGCAAGGATGCCTACTTTCGCCATTACTATTTCTTATAGTAATAAACGACATCCTTTTCAGCGCTCTAGATACTAGAACAGGTGGCATACAATGGGGATTGTTAGACCGCCTTAAGGACCTCGACTACGCGGATGATAACTGTTTGCTGGCCCACAGTCACCAGGACCTCAAAAACATGGTAAACAATTTGGAAACAGAAAGTAGCTCGGCAGGCTTAAGGTTAAATCCGACTAAAACCAAAGAAATGCGGATAAATGCAAACACCCTTGAACGAACAGCGCTAAATAACCGCGACGTGGAACTGGTAGATAAATTCTGTTACCTCGGTAGTATTATTACCGAAAACGGCGGTACAGAAGAAGACGTCAGTTCCAGAATAAATAAAGCAAGAAGCGCATATGCATGCCTGTTTCACGTATGGAGATCGACGGAGATCTCAATTAACACCAAATTGCGGCTGTTCAACTCCAACGTTAAGGCAGTTCTTTTGTACGGGTGCGAAACATGGAAAGTCACCCAATTCATCACGGGGCGCCTACAAATTTTCATCAACAGATGCCTAGGTCGTATCCTAAAAACCCGCTGGCAAGATAGAATTTCAAATGAAGAACTATGGCGCCGTGCCGGCCAAGAAAGGATAGACGACCAAATTAGGCGAAGGAAATGGAATTGGATTGGCCACACCTTGCGACGCGAAGACGATAATCTAGCCAAACAGGCCCTTGACTGGAATCCGCAAGGATCCCGTCGAGTCGGAAGACCTAGAAAAACGTGGAGGAGAACCCTATTATCAGAGGCCGCAACAACCGGGAGATCCTGGTCAGAGCTGAGAGCTGTCGCGCAAAACAGAGTCCGCTGGAGGGCAACTGTTTCCGCCCTATGTCCCATGAGGGAATAAAGGAGCAATTACTTTAGTTAGACAGAAAATTATGTCTCTGCTGGCTCCCTGCTGATTATCTATGCTGTGCGAGATTGTGCTGTGCTGGGACCAGCGTTCGCCCAGCCTAAAGGCTGGTACAGACTAGGCCAGTATTTTAGTCGAGTGAATAAGTAAACCAGTATGGACAAACAAATTTAGTCGAGTAATTTACTAAAATCATTTAGTCGAGTCAATCCATTCCTGTTCTATTTTTTCGGTCGAGGTAGCGGCAGGATGCCATGACTTTGTCATGCAAATTGATTAATTTAATAATTTTTACTTTGCTATCTTGTCGTCTGTTCACTTTGACACTTACTTACTAATGCACTGTGTTCGAACACTTTTTAGCTACTAATAAGTTTTAAGGCGTTTAGTGGTAAGTAAATTACTCGCCACTCGACTAAAATACTGGCATAGTCTGTACCAGCCTTAAAAGTCCTGCATTCCGACCCGCCTTGAATACAACTCGTATATTTAGGCGGGCGCCCCAAAACGGCGGGCTTGGCTGGAGAAGGTGCAAAACCGCATTGGCGATAGCACCCTTTGCTCCTCCATAGACCCTTCAGGCCACCCTAGAAACGTAGCAGCCCACACTAAGTTTTACCGCTTTTACCACTGCTCCACTGAAATTAAGAACCTCCTGCCTATACGGCAACTGTTTTCCTGCAACACAAGACTAGCCAACTCGGCTCACCACCGGCTCACTGCAGACCTCCCCTTCGCACACATTACGGATTACAAGCTCGTTTAAAAATAGAACACATCGATTATGGAACTCTCTTCCACAGTCGGTGTTTCTGAACCCATATAACACCACAGAGGGGGCGTTTCATGTGAACCGGACAACGAAAAATGCACTGAACGCATAACACGAAATTTAACAAAATTTGAGTTCGGTGAAAAAGGGGGCTTATGGATGAGCGAGGGTCCATGAAATTGTATGGAAATATTTCAGATGAGCAGTCACTGACATGGAATAATGGATGGTGAAGCTCAGGAATCACCCTTTGTACCACTAGTCCGTCATGTCGTTTAACTCATGGTGCAAAGTCTAGTAAGCTTGATCTGATGGTTAGAAGAGAAGGGATAGGTTAGGGGTCTGGAGGGTGCGTCCGCAGATGTCGATGAACCTTGCGTTTGAACTCTGGGGCACTTCATGTGAAGCGGACAACGAAAAAAATGTGAGATTCTGTAATTCGTTCATTTTCGGCCTAACGGTACTTCTAGTAGGTGTGAACGTAAACATATAATTTTTTTTTGTATGTGGCTTAGTTGTCAAGTTATGGGGTCCTAAAAAATTGATTTTTCGGAAGCAGTTTTTCGAATTAAACAAATTTCTGTAAAATATTAAAATGGAGTGATTTCTATAGAAAATTCACTGTTCTTTTCAATTATGAAATCAGTTTTGAAATTTGATTTTTTTTCTTATAGAAAACCGGAAGTAAACATTTCAAATCAGTATTTTAATAAACTTCGACCATTTTTTTGGAAATAATTTTAATTTCAAAAAAAGCCTAAAGTATATAGATAATACACTAAAAATTTCAAAATGAGATCTACTGTAGTTTAGGAGACAGATGAATTAAAGTACTCATGCCGCACTGACCATGGTACCTGGCGCCTACTTACGTCTGCTGGTTTGCGCGATAACGCATTAAAACGCTGCGATATTAATATGTACTAACACGTTTAGGCATATTAAGGCCCTAACAATGATCTATGATCTATCTATGCAAGATACTTTGGACTGTTTTGACTGAGTGTATATACAAATTGCTCAACATAGTGTGTACTAGCCTTTAGAGCGAGCGACAAATCTATGATACAATACTGAGCGGGAGCGGTAAATCGATGACGCAATCTGCTCTTAAAGCACATTTGGAGCAAAAAGGGCAACAAATCGATGACGTTATTAGTTGAATTGCACTCGATGAGGCCTACTTTCATTATTGTGGGGCATGAAGCAATAGCGTTGTTTTTAACAATTCCGAGAAAACATATATAGGTTTTAAGTTCAAATTCGATTTTTTTAACACCAAATTAAATTTTTTTCAAACCAAATTCAATTCTATCAAGTTCAAATTCAAATTTTTAGAGGGCAAATTAAATTTTGTAAAGTTCAAACTCAATTTATTAAAGTACAAATTCAATTTTTTTAAGCCCAAAATCAATTTTTTGAAGTTTAAATTGAATTTTTTCAAACTCAAATTCAATTTTTTGCACTTCGGGTGGGCTACGTTTTTTACTTTTGACAGTTTGCGCAACATTGTAGTTCAGCCTTTAAATCTAAGAAAGTAGAGCGGCAAGTATGCTTAACGCCAAAAAGAGAAATGTAGTCGCGAATGCATTCAAATAAACATTGCATACATACATTGCTAATGGTCCAGTCATAAAAAATATCTAAATTCACAGTAAAATTACAAATCGCGATATGAAATACACAGCTGTTGTAATATTACTATAAATGTTGCAACTTCATATGGCGAATGAACGTTGATTAGAAATATTCCTAATAATATGTAATGTAATTTACGGAACTGCTTGTGAATAAAACTTCCAGTACTGTTTTAGAAGTTTTTTTTACAGTGTAATAGACATTCAACCTCGAAAATACATCATTATAAATGAAATGTTTAAATTCCGCATCGATCGGTAAAAATTTAGGTCAAATGTTACAAAATCTGTTTTTTTACAAATATCTTTTAAACGGTGTCTCATCATAAAATATTTTATGCAAAGTTTATAGATTATGCGATTATCTAAAAAAATTATCTCTATACTTTTTCCGTAATGTGTATTCTTCTACTTGGTATAAAGAACAGAAACAAATTTAGGAGATTATGAAGGTTCAAAGCATAAGCAAAGTGCTAAAAAAACGACGAATTTACCTAAAACATGAACCTCTCGGCAGGGCCCATTTTAGCTTCGTGCCGCCCCTAGGCCGCATGAAGCGTGCCGCCCCCCCCCCCCCCCAACCACATTCAACCGCTCACTGTAGTAAAGTCGCCCCCGCCCCTCTCGATCACGGGCCACTGCTGTCCACTGCGCCGTGGTGGTCGGGCTACAAGTGATTGAGTTGATCTTTAGTGTGAAGGCCTACGACAGTGTATATAAGTTGCCGTCTGACAATTCTACAGCTGTAGCCATAGGTGGATTATTAGTAGCCTACTAACATTAGAAATTAGATCTTAACTTGTGCTAAGTTAAGAACCAATGACACTAATGACCTAATAATAATAATAATACTAATAGTACTATGAACTATGAACTAATCACTATTGTTTTTCGAAAATATAATAGTAAACGTTAGGCAAGATGAGTTTTTTCATATACTTACAAAACATACAGCACAATCACAGAGTACACACAAAGGTAAACTGATTAACTCATAATGTATTTATTACAATTAATTTATTATAAATTTTGGACATTTTCGAGGTATTGCATTTCAAAATTGTAAGCCAAAGTAGCATGGAAAAGTTTACTATACTTTATTGCTTAGTATTGAATTGAGAAAATTGTAAGTATCTACATTCTACTTTTTATCAGTTCTTAAGATTCCTATAACACTTTGCGCCGAGCCTTCTTTCTCGCAAAATCATCTATTATGACGCTATAGTCTACTGCAGCTGCTACTTCTGATTCAATACACAAAATTGACAAAGCGTTCAACTTTTCTTCTCCAAGCGTCGATCGTAGGTAACTTTTTACTCTCTTCAAGCAGGAAAAACTCCTTTCACCCGCAGAAGAACACTTGGCGGAGCGGTCGCTCGGCGACTGATTTTCAGTAAAAGCAGGCTGTTTCATAACACTGTGGAAACATAAAAACACCGTAAAAAAATATGCAGTAAACGTTATCATGATATCAGTCATTTGCGCTGACAAACTTTTCAAATAATTTCTATCTTATCCCGTATAATACACATTGCGAACACACATTAAAAAAAACACATGCATCACTTATGTTATGATTTACCTTGAAAACTTGATGAAATATACGATTTAACCTTCCTATTAATTTTAAATTAGATTTAGAACAAAATTATATCGAAATAACAAACTGGAAAATAACTTAAACAATCAAAACAATCCAGTTGACCGCAACAGACATCCACGATATACAGAATACAAGGTAATGTAATGAGGAAATGTCATTTTGATGGTGACGTCACTTGGCACGTTCATTGTACACAAAGGGCGTGTTCCGTAATATTACCCAGCATACTGCCCAGTGAGACAAGGGGTCTGTTCAAGATTTCTGCTATAGCAGCTTTTAGCAGCTATTGTCACGCTTTTCGTGTTCAAAACAGCAAAAAAGCTGCTAAAGAAGCTTTAGCAGAAATCTTGAACAGACCCAAGGTAAATTGAAGCGTTTACGCTGTAATTAACAGCAGCACACATGAAAAGTTTGCAACTTGAAAATGATTCACCCTATAATCTCTTATATTTTTGTATTTTTGCAGATAAAAATTTTGTCCCATGAAAAAAAAAATTGTAATTCCAAAATTTGCCGCCCCTCAAAATCTGCCGCCCTAGGCCGCGGCCTATTCGGCCTATTTAGAAAATAGGCCCTGCCTCTCGGTGGTCTGTGATAGCAGCTGACCTATCTCGTAAGATATTCATAACAATAACCGAAAATCTGGATATTCCAAATTGTCAAACAAATATTACTATGCCTGGGGTTTCTTAAGAGATAGAAGTTCCTCTTTCAGCCAGAAGCCCAGGCTACAATTTACAAGTCCCACATTCGTCGAATTCTCGATTACAACTTGTGTATCTGTGCTGGCACTACAAAAATCGCCTTTGCGCATCGGATCTCGCTGTGTTCATCTGGTGGTAAATTACGATGTACAGTAAGTCAAGCTTGAGCATTCGAAGTGTAGTGTTTCAATTGAGCCCTTGAGAATCATAGTGGCGTAAGTCAATTTTAAATTATTCGGATTAAAATGACTTTCCCCACCACTTTCATTCTCAGCAATGTGCGGCTTTTGTTTACAATGACAACATCACGCTGCCTTCAGCAGTTTTAACGGTAACTTGTAGCTAGTGTAAAGGCGGAAACACACTGTTAAAACCCGACCCAACGCAACGTGTCAACACCCGACGTGAACCGTGCACATACCAACAAATAATAGGGAAAATGTACGATTTGATTTGACTCAACACTAGTCACATCACATCGGATCGTGTCGCGTTTCAATAGTGTGCCTCCGCCTTAAATATGGTGCTGAACAGGGAATGCGTAAATGATAAATTTTAGTCTTAACTAAGTTTTTGAAAATTTTTGACTTACGCCACTATGATTCTCAACGGCTCAATTATTGTCGCGTGCCAAAACCAAAATATGTATAATACACGCTTATTAACGTTCCTCTCGTCGTATATATTGTAAATAATCTTTTCGGTCTGCTAAGCGTTTTCGCCTTTTCGGTAATACCACAGGCTACCTAATTCTACAGACGGAACAAGCCGAACAAAAATTACAACGTCCAAAATGCCCCCTTTTACACGACCGGACACCGAACAGACAAAGCGAACGAACAAACTGGGGTTTATAGGAAAGAGGGTGAGAGAGGGGCCGGTTTTCCATCGTCCTCTCTCACCCTCTTCCCCATAAACCCCAGTTTGTTCGTTCGTTTTGTCTGTTCGGTGTCCGCTCGTGTAAAAGGGGGCAATGGGTCACAAGTCGTAACCCATTCGAGCTTCTCTCGTAACCCATCCGAGCTTTATGTTTTCTTTGAGAGCGAAACTCATCTCGACTCTCTCTTCAAATTTTTCACTGCTAAGCGGGATGTGTGTGCGTGCGTCCCTGCATTTTAGCCGTTCTTCCCATCACCGCCGCGCCCCTTTCTGTTTGTGCCTTAATTGTGTGGTAAATGAACTGAAATCGAATTTTTGTATAGGAAAATAATAATTTGTTACCTGAGATTGAGGTAATAAAATTAAATGGGTCTTATATTGTTTATAGCAATTTTTTTTTCGTAAACGAACGATTAGACTGGCTCACTAAAAAAAAGATAAGATGTGGTTGAATTCGCGAGTAGAAGAATTTTTGGCATTACCTCCTTTACTTCTTATTTGAGAAAAAACATTCTCACTAAGATCCTGATTTAAACGTCCAGACCAATAACATCTATAATGAACTCCGACAAGGTGTGGCCTTTCGGGATGACGTGCCGGACCGTAACCTTACATACCCTGACGTACGAACATGAGTACTCATATGGCACCGACCTAAATTGACTTAATAAACATGCCGAATATTCGTTAAATTCTCGAATGGTATGTACGGGTGCCGAAGAATGGCACCATATTTTAAAAATTTTTTAATAAATTTGGAGCAGTAAATGACATAAAACAGATAAAGGAGATATTGAAGGCCTTCTAGATTGTTTAACCAAGAAACTATGACATAAGAACAATAACAATTCAAAGTTATATTTATTCATTCTTGTGTGAATAAAAAGTTGTGCTGAATCCAATTTCTTTATGTTTACAAATGTAACACGGTAATATCCGTGGCTGTTTCTCATTTTGTTTATTTCGCGATTTTTTTTCTTGTTTTTTTGCCAAACACTTCTAAGTTTGTTGTACTCCATCTACAACTTAAATAAATCAATTAAATCAGTTAAATCTTTATTTATTGTTTCCATTTTCCCCTTGAACGAAAGCAAAACCAAGTAGATGGTGGTTTCGTCTGCAAGAACACCTAGCATTGGTCCGACAATCAAGGTAGAGGAGCGCGAATTTGAAGTAGCATTAGCCTACCTAGTAGCATTAGCCGACAATAGTCTCTAACCAGAAGTACGCGCACGGCTGCTAAAAGTCATCAAAACCTACTGTAGTCTGTTAAGGCCCTTCAAGTCCAAGCACTCTATACGAGATCTACGAGAAACGGTATTCACTTAACGACCTCGTGTTAACCACATATGGACCACCATCTACCGGAGAAAGTCATAAGCTTCAACCACAATTTACAGGACCATATCAAATCAAAAATGTTTTGATAACGACCTGCTTGGGGACCTTGAAGTATTGCAAATTACAAAAAAGACAGCTTCATTTATATTTGGGACAAGGAACCTGAAACGGCGCACAGTGGGGCACGTACATAGAAGGTTCTGCTCAAAACTCAATTTTCAAAATGTGGACTTTTGCAAAAAAAAATTTTATCAGCGTAGTTGTAATAATGTATCAGATCACGTGTACAAATATTGAGTCGCTGACGGTTATAAGCCATCGAGTGCATCAGCTTAAAGTTTACGGTTTAGGCAAAATAAAAATTATCCGATAACGTATGACAGTTTATGCGCGATATTAAAACATTTTATTTCTAACGTTTAACGCTTAAATCTATTGAAATGTATTATGTGGGTGTTCAAGCAAGGTATGTGGATTCTTATACCATTTTTTATTATATTATAAGTTCATCGGTTTCTTATATAGGATTTAAATTTTGTGGTAGTGTGTATTTTTTTGTAGGGGATTTTTTAAATGACATTTTCACGAAAATGCGCAAAGTTCTATTGCTAATTTATGTAAATACTCTAAGGAAAATAAAAAAGTAAGGCCTTACTTCCTATGACATCGTGTGTAAAAATAAGCACTTCTGTAAGGGGTATGGTAAGGGCTCATTTCAGTACTTCTCAAAGCTTACAAGTCCTACTGGAATGCTAGCACATTGTATATGTGTGAAGTAAGTCCTTCTGCCCGGCGCTTGTTGCGGCCTCAACAAAGTCGAGAAATAAAGTTGAGTTTTTTTAAATTAGTAAGAGCTTTCCCTCTCAGTAAAAGCTAAGTAGTCTGTGGTAATACACAGTGCTGATATTTCGATAATTAAAATAACTTCAATAAATAACACAATATTTCCCCCAAATAATAATACTAATTTGCACTTTGGTACAACACCAAAACTCTTCATATATGCAGCGACAAACTTATATAAATAAATAACTACTATTAGTGCGTTAAAGCTTACTTGAAAGCGTAGTTCAAGTATGTACAAATGTGGCAAGCACATCGATTGGAGTCGATCAAAAAGATTTTTCTGATCAGGGGCCGCATTTGGTTTCTCGACTCGATATCGATTCCTGTCGATAAATACAAATTGGCATTTAGCAACACGATATCGACAACCTTATCGTCTCTTTGCGTGTCGATAAAGACATTTGACGTTTATTAAAAGGCTCAATTTATGCATACAATCAACTTTTAACAGTTTCTTTTTCAATTTAAATATACGTGGTTTGCTGTACTTGGAGTAATATGACACAATTTGATGATTTTCTATGGCAGTGCTTATCTGTCGATTTGATCGTAACGCCAAATATGAAACTTGGAGAAAATCGAGCTTTTTTTGTCGAGTCGATCCATCGACTCGAGAAACCAAATACGGCCCCAGGTCGAGTGCTTGTCAAGTAAACTGGCTTGAAAGCTTGAGTGTTCGAAATTGTTCAGTCGGAGTCCAACAGTTTCTCAAGAACTCAAGCTGGTTTCGAACTAATATGCAGCTTCAATGAGTTCAGAACTCCTTCTTGAGATTTTCAAGCTTTCAAGAACTCAAACTGTCGTGAAAACGCCTTATATGTTTTAGTGCCAATACCACCAAAAATGATGTTCCGTTTACAATATTTCTTCATTTTGTGCTTGTAAGAAAATAATAAAATATATACCTTGCGATGAACAAATAGTTGTATTTTCCCTTGCCATCTGATTTTTACTTTTATTTCTACATTTTCAAACTCGAACGAAACATCAGTATTGTTAGCCTCTTTACTAGGAATAGTTTCTTCATCCGAATCTAATGAAATCTAAAAGGTAAAAACTATAATATTGTATTTAAAACAATTTTATTTAAAAATTTACAACTTGTGGAAGCACTAACGGAGGGCTTTTGACCAGATCAACTGCATCTGTACGATTCCTTCTGCTACGGCGTGGCAGCGTATTTTCGGCAGGGTTTACATCCGCCTCTTTAGATACATTATTTTCTGTTAAAATATTTGTTCCGCTCGTTCCAGCTTTGGGTTGTGCAGCCTGTTTTTTTAATTTTCTCGATCCCTTTCCATTCTTGGTTTTCCTTTTTGGAGAAAAACTTTCTAGAAAATCTAAACTATCTGAATCATTTACTTCATCTTCAATAGTATCGAATATTTTGTTTTCAAAATCATCACCTAAAAAAACAAAAGTAAACAAACAACTGACATGTTTTGACAAGTTATTTACGTTTATCACAAAATGCTCTAACAGCACTAAATGTTCCTCCATCATCCTCCATTTGAAAATTTTATCTTAAAACTTATAAAAACTTGTAAACGGAAAATTATACGTAAATATAAGTTAACACAGAAAAGTTGTAAATTAAAGAAAATAAAATAACTTTCTATTGCCTTCTTCTTCTTTTTTATTATGACGCAATTTCTCTTATGGTGCTGTTACACGAATGACACACTTGCCATTTTTTCTGTCATAATTTGTCATTATCGTCATACACGGTCATAATTTGTGTCATTATTTCTGTCATCAAAAATAAACAACAACAATGCCATTAATTATGAGCAGAGACTATGACAATTGTCATTTTTTGTCATTCGTGTAACTGGGGCAACACTGGTATGGAAGTTACATGACAAACCGAAAGTAAACCGAACTCAACTCGATGAGCTTGCGGTTTCGGTCGAGTGTTATATGACATACCGAACTTGAGTTTTTAGTTGTAATTTTGGTTTTATTATTAGGTGTGTTCGATGACTGCTCCATCTCAAGCTGGAGCAGGAAAAATCAGCAATTTGCGTTCATTGAGACTTTTTGACAGTTCTTTTCTGCTCACAATTTCTCTGCTCTGTGTTTTTTGAGCCTGCTCTGGGTTGAGAATTCTCACTTTTTCTGCTCCACCTAAAGGCCCATTCAGAACCAGCAGCAGCAGCGGCAGCAAGTTTAGTTTTACTAGCAATCGCTGCTGCTTTTGTTGTCATGTTACCACTATTAGCCAATAGGATAAGTTTGCTGCCGCTGCTGCTGTTAATTCTGAATGAAATTTGTAGGAGCAGGCAGAGCAGCAAAATTCTTCTTCTTCTTTTTATTTTGACAATTGTAAAATCGAAAACATGAAAATTGATTATGAATGATTTATTCGGAAAATACTTGGAAATATTAAAACTTAAACATTAATATTTATAAAAATAACATTTCGATATTGTTCAGTTGTTTTTATTAGCATATATTTCTTCTTCTAAAATTGTCATTCGTATCTAACCTCTAAAAACGGAATTTAGAGCAAAGTTGAGCAGAAAAGTGTTTTTTGAGATTGTTGCTATTTTCTGATTTTTTCTGCTCTGACATCAATTTGGCAGCTGCTCCCAACTGGGCTGGTCTGCTCTGCTCTGAACTTTTTAAGCAGTCATCGAACACACTTATTGTCAGTGAAATTATTCGTGAAAATGGAAATTTTTTTTTATGAATTTAATGAAATTGTAATACTCCAACAAAAAACATTTTTCACCTTGTTAAAGCAATCTCGGTTTTTCAATCGCTAGTTACATGACACTCCGACCGAAATTTTTTAATAATTAATTTTTTAAAAAAAATATTGAGCTTTGTTTATTATTGGGCATATTCACACAGTGCACAGTAATGGCGCCTAAAACCGGTTTTATAGATGAGAGAGGGAAGGGAGCGGAAGAACTTAACGAAACATTTTTCACGCAAAAGCAAACGCGTGAAAACTGGCACACATATAAAAAGTTACTTCTATCTCTTGCATTCTTTAGCTCTGTTTTTCTCTAACAAGTAAATTTCATCTGCAATACATTTAAAGGTTCCTGTATAGCATTCAAATTTACTACACTCATTTACGCCCCGTCTGAGTTGCTAGGAGTTGAATAAAACCGGTTTTACTCACCACAATTATGGCAGCGTGTGAATATGCCCATTGAGACTTTTTGACAGTTCTTTTCTGCTCACAATTTCTCTGCTCTGTGTTTTTTGAGCCTGGGCTGGGTTGAGAATTCTCACTTTTTCTGCTCCACCAAATTTGTAGGAGCAGGCAGAGCAGCAAAATTCTTCTTCTTCTTTTTCTTTTGACAATTGTAAAATCGAAAACATGAAAAATCGGAAAATTGATTTATGAATGATTTATTCGGAAAATACTTGGAAATATTAAAACTTAAACATTAATATTTATAAAAATAACATTTCGATATTGTTCAGTTGTTTTTATTAGCATATATGTATTTCTTCTTCTAAAATTGTCATTCGTATCTAACCTCTAACACTGCGTCTACACATTCCATATCCATCGACTTTGCCATATTTTATGGCTTGAGCTGTCAAATGTTATGGCCGGTTCACATTATTCCAGTAGCAATCCAGTCCAGTGATCGAATCCAGCGCTGGAGTGCTACTGGAATAATGTGAACCGGCACTGGATTGTACCCATTCCAGTGAACAATCCAGTCCAGTGACTGGATTGACAGTCTACTTTTTCATTCCAGCTCGCCCAACCCAGCGCCACTGGAATAGTGTAGACGACCAGTCCAGTGCTGGATTAAGGGCCGTGTTACAATTGGGGCTTTGGCTTCGACTTCAGCTCCGACTGTAAAGAAAGCCCCCAGAGACTTCGACTTTAAAATTAAATTATAGCTTAGACTGCAATCAGCTGTTTCCTTTCAAAGCAGAAGCAAAGAACTAAATTAATATAACAAAATGCTTTGGAATTATTTTTAATGATGTTCGCAGTCTATAAAAAATACTCGAAATTCAAAACCGTGCCTTTCGCTTTAAAAAAGTGGTTTTCAATACTTTCACATGAAGTGAAGTTGGTTGCAGGCGGACGAAACTTTGAATTTTCTTAAAGCCGGACTGCAGTCGAAATACAGTCGAAGACAAAGTTCAGTCGAAGCTTCTATTTAATCAGCTTTAATGCCATTACATGTAATCAAAGCCCGAAGTTAAGTCAAAGTAAAGTCAAAGCCCCAATTGTAACATCGGCCTAAATGTTGAAGAGTAAATACGTATTGTTTTTTTTATAATCGCATTGTTTTAGCTGATAAAATTAGTTAATTATTAGTTGATAAAATTAGTTGATCCATTCTTGAAATTATATTCACTATCCAATAAATGTTGAATGACTTGTAGACGATATGAATCCAGTCAAGCACTGGACTGGATTGACTCGCTGGATTACTGGACTGGAATAATGTGAACCGGGCATTATGGTGGTGGGCAATTCATGGCATGAATTTTCTTGGAAAAAATGGCACATTTTCACAAATATTATCGAGACGAAAATATTTTCAGAATTATAAACATGCGTACATGTATTCACACCGAATCAAACTAAATTTTAAAGTTTCCGCCATAGTTGTGTGAACAAACGCCAAATTCATGGCAGATTTGATGGCCGGCCATAATGGCTTTCCATCGAGTTTGCCATAAGATCTGCCATCAAATATGTACTGTGTTTCCATGAGCCAGGGTAGAGTTTTCGTTAAGCAAACAGAAAGCTTTTTCTCTCAAGATCACTCGATGCTGTTTCCATTACTGTGTTTCCATGCAGAGTTTATCCTGAGTTTACTCAGATTAAGCGCCCATGGAAACGGGGATTGAGTAAAGTGTCGTTAAATCCAAGTAAACTCAACGAAGCCAGTCCGATTAAGCCGGGTTTTGTATATGTGTGTGTTTCAGTATCCTTTACTGCACATATACCAACGGCGACGCAATGTAAAATTAATTATCTGTCACTGTAACCCAGAACCGTCATGGAAACAGCATTGAGTGATCTTGAAAGAAAAAGCTTTCTGTTTACTTAACGAAAACTCTACCCTGGCTCATGGAAACACAGTACATGACGGTTCTGGGTTAAAGTGACAGATAATTAATTTTACATTGCCTCGCCGTTGGTATATGTGCAGTAAAGTATAGTGAAACACACACATATGCAAAACCCGGCCTAATCGGACTGGCTTCGTTGAGTTTACTTGGATTTAACGACACTTTACTCAATCCCCGTTTCCATGGGCGCTTAATGGGCATATTCACACGCTGCCATAATTGTGGTGAGTAAAACCGGTTTTATTAAACTCCTAGCAACTCAGACGGGGCGTAAATGAGTGTAGTAAATTTGAATCCTATACAGGAACCTTTAAATGTATTGCAGATGAAATTTACTTGTTAGAGAAAAACAGAGCTAAAGAATGCAAGAGATAGAAGTAACTTTTTATATGTGTGCCAGTTTTCACGCGTTTGCTTTTGCGTGAAAAATGTTTCGTTAAGTTCTTCCGCTCCCTTCCCTCTCTCATCTATAAAACCGGTTTTAGGCGCCATGAATGTGCACTGTGTGAATAGGCCCATTCTGAGTAAACTCAGGATAAACTCTGCATGGAAACACAGTAATGGCCAACTTTCAGGGTCTACACGGTCCATGCCATATGGAAATGGCCATGGCCATGGCTAGTGTAGACGCTGTGTAAAAACGGAATTTATAGCAAAGTTGAGCAGAAAAGTGTTTTTTGAGATTGTTGCTATTTTCTGATTTTTTCTGCTCTGACATCAATTTGGCGCCTTATCACAGCTGATCATTTCTGTTGCAGATTTTTAATACGCGTTTTACATTTGTGATGAATTCTGTCGCAGCCAAAAAGAGTCGTTTACTTTTGCCAACTGACGTAACGAGAGTAAAAATGTAAGTAACTTAAAAATATAAATTAAAAAGATTGCAAAATCTAAAAATCTTATTATTATGGCCATTATTTAAAAAAAAAATGACAATAAGAGAAGATGTTGGGTGAACAATCTCCTTAAAAAAAGAAATCGGCAAGGACTTTTATTTTTAAAAAGAACCAAACAAGTTAAACTTCAATTTTCTCTCGGTCAGTAGACTTTTTTTTCATCCTGCGACAGAAAAGTTAAAGTTTATTTAACTCTTCGCCGTGACGGTACGATGTCGCAGAGGTTGTTTCTGATTGGTCGAAATTTAAAAAAGGACCGGCGCGACGGAAAAATGTCAGATATGTAAATCCACCTTTATATAGAATGAACTTCTCATCAGGAAATTTTCATGGTACCAATTCGTTCCATTGCTGGCAAACCTTTTTTCACTGACATGTAAACACGTCAGTTACTTTTGTAAATTAAAATTGTTTATATTCGTTTTTGGACGATGGAAGCAAAATAAATTGTTCTTAAAAAAAATAAATGCAATTTTGATGTTATTTCCCTTTTATAATGCATTTTTTCATTAATTACAAATATTTATGTTAAACCATGCGAGGTCTCTACCCCTGTTTCATCTAAATGTCAGTGATTCCGGGTCTTATGACGAAACGAGACAGAAATAAAAAAATCACTATACCCATCTATTTTTTGTAAATATTCTGACATTAGTTCAAAGGAAAAAATGGGTGCCTTCCATTTAGACACAGAAAGACAATTGTGTCCGACACAGCGTGTCGCTCTGTGTCGTTCTGTGTAAGCCCAAATGGAACACCTAAGTTCATGAAAAATCCGCCACGGCGCACTTTCCTCGTTTTTATTTTTGTTTGGCAAGTAAATCGTAAATTTTATGTTGATAATTTCTTTAAATTAATTACCCGACAACTTATAAATGCTGGGTATCTTAAAAATGAAACAATATTGTTGTAATTATAAATTAACGATCACATTTCAATTGGCGAGGGTTGGTAGCATTGTCTTAGTTGTGCCCGGCTGTGTCTAGCTGTGTCGTTGATGGAACACTTCTGTGTCGGACACAGTGTAACACTGTGTCTCTCTGTGTCTAAATGGAAGGCACCCAATGAAATCATGTATGGCAACTTCAATATCGTGCAACCGTTGTGGCGGTTTTATTTTAAATTTCGCTTAAAATCATTGCAGTATTTTATTTACCGTTCTTATTTTACTGCAAAGATAGAAAAGTTATCGTATTTTGTGGTTTATTGAAAGTCAAGAGTAAAAATATTTAATAAAATGGAAAAGTGCAGTTTTTTAATGTCAAATTTTATTTTTTCAAGTGTGGCACTATCTGATTTTATTTCTGCCAGTGAATGCACTGAACTCTTAATACGAAATTGAACAAAATTTGAGTTCAGTGACAAAGGGGGCTTATGGATGAGCAAGAGGACTATACTTTTCTATACTTTTTGGTGCCATGAGTTTATATGGGAATAATGTCTGATGAGCAGTCCATTATTATATGTCAGTAAGTGCATGTCAGCGATATTTTTTCTTCTTTCTCTCACTTTCGTTATTTCTAAAAGTTCGTTAAACAGAAGGAAAGAACCCTCACATATTTAAAAAAAATACATTTATTTAACGAAAAAACTACTACTAAATAAAAAATAATGATGGACAATTATTTCTATAAATTGTAACATACATCTTAATACTTATTTTCTTCTAAATTCGAAAAAAGTTTTGCGCTGATAGCCTCATATATATGTCAGTGGCCTAATCACTCTTGTTATTATTGCTCGCTGCTACTACGGTGGCTCAAAGGGTTGGTGGAACAAACGTCGTCATCATCGATTAGTTTGACTGACGGGCCTTTTTTGTACTTGATCTAATCACGTTAAGATGTTTTCGCCCCAAATGAAAGAGTTGTATTGGGGAAGAGCCCGAATCTAGGATTTGTATATTGTAACACGGGCATAACTAGAGCAGCACCACCTACGAAATCCCAAGCGCTAGAATGCTTGTTTCATGATTTGGAATATGTGGTCATTCCAGCGCAAGTGTTGGCATGTTTTATTGGAAGTAGGACCACTTTTTTTGGAGGCATTGAACCCGGCACGATTATTGTGGCCCCAATCGAGAATTAGTGCAATGTCCTTGTTGATTTATCAGGTATAAGGCCGCGATCGTCAAGACAGGATCTGGCACATGGTTGTTTGCATTATCAAAGCTGTATAAGTACTGCCATCAACGAAGCTGTGGAGTGGGTTGGAGGGGATTTAGAGTACGTCATTTATAAAGATAAGAGATAGAGCAGAAGAATTGGCAGAATTGACCCCTGGGACACATCGGCAGAGATTTGACGCTATCCACTATTGCCTTAGAAAACTGACGATCCAGTTTTTCAGCACTTAGTCAATATAGCTTTGAGTTTAGCTAACAGGATTGAGTGTCATAATGGAGATATCTAGAGCTACCAGACCAGACTCATCAAATTGATGCAAACTTTAGTGGGCCCCCGGCTAAGGCCCACTAAAAGATCACCGGTGGGCCTTTTTTGTCTGAGGCCGTACTATGTGTCGTTTATAATTAGGTTGGAATAGAAGTTTTAATAATTAACTTTGAGCTCGTACAAGAATAGAATCTAGTCTTTACTCCAATCACCAATTTAGCGATTGGGATAGTTTTGCGGGGTCCAGTCATTTCCCGGCCTCCACTAACTACGAGTAGGTGAAAGTTCGTCGCCTGGAAGGGATTATCCAAAGAATACAATTAATGTATACTAGTTTTATTCTTTTATTAATTTATGACAACAATGCTATATAAGTTTGCTTGACTACATACTAAAAAATAATAGAATATAATTTAGGCAAAACAATGCACCTACAATTGTAATTATGTACAACAAAAAAATTTTATAACAATACTTTTACAAGACTAAAGATAGCCACGCCAATATAAGGCAGAAACCCCCAATTGGGGCTAACTGTCCATATTTGCGATCAGCGGTAAAAGCTCTATAATAACATGTTCCGCTGAAGAGTAAGGTGCCCGCAATCATTAGAGAGCCAGTCTAAAAAAATATTTTAAATTATCAATGCAAAATATGAATCACATTCTAAACTTACAACGACTGGTCGGCGACATAGGGGGACTGCCATGAGAGCGATTGAATGAAAAAAATGAAACCTATTTGCGGTTTCAAATATTATGCGTGATTCTCCCTTATCATCGGGATACTTTCGGTGGCTGCCATAGGCACCGAGAATAACTGCTGCCGCTCCACTAATCCCAGCTATACGAAGAATATGCAGGTTATTACCTGATAATCTCCACAAGGGTAGGGTGTTTGAAACAATTTTTGTTGCGCTCGCTGCTGTTTTTGCTCCTACTTGAGTCTGTTTCGGCGAAATAAGTCCCTTTGTTGCAGTATATTTAAGAAAAATATTTGAGTTTCAATCAACAGTAATTGTATATTGTAAGTCGGTAAAACATCCATAGATTGTTTGGAAATATTTTAAAATACACAATTGTTAGTACGGTATATAAATTTGTAAAAAATTGTTATAAATTTTTACAAAGTAAACACTTACGGCACTTCTGGCGACGCTAGATGCAGCTGATATAAGACCGCTGCTAACTGGGTTTCCAAAAAGTAAATAATTGAAGCTATCATTTACTGTCATTTTTACTATTTTTGTATACCGATAATGTAAATAAAATTTTTAGTTAGCTTATTAAAAGATCTCCAATCGCGCTATTAAAAACACTCGAGCGCCTGCAAAAATGTGGATAAACGGAACTTTGACAGCTATTGTCTATGTCATTGCTAATTGTATTTGAATTTTGGTTTAAAGATTTTACAAAAAATTAATTCATAAATACGGTGGCAATTGTTTAAATTACTATATATTTTGTATAGGAAATTTAATTTTTAAGTTTAGTACAACAAACGATAGATTAATAAACGCAAATAAGTTTAAAAATGACTATATTCCATCTTGGATTTCGGGTTTTTCTTTATAATAGGTAAAAGTCACAGCTTTAGACCTATGTTCAGATTTAAATAAATTTGAAAACTGTTGATTGGAATTGGAAAATTAAAATGTTTACTGCCCGATTTGTTCTCTACCGATTTTATCTTGGAAAAACCTACATTATTTGATACGTAATTGCTTTCATTAAATTTTGTTTGGTATAGGAAATTTCAATGCAGAAGATAGAAGACATAAGATAGATTGGTATAATACTACTTTTGAAATCTAAATTTAAAAATAAATGAAAGGTTGCATTTTAGACATAAAATTATTTGGACTCTTTAGGGCAATTGCGTCTAAACTAAATTATTGGAAAGGTCGGTAGTGCAGTGATATTTAGACCTGATTTACACGAAACGTTTTTTGCTCTGCCTTGTCAAGAATTCTCTTTTGTTATTCGCTCGATACTGTATAAAATTTGAAAATTAAAAATATTTACTTTTTATCGAATTGTTACCCCAAAAAAAATGGGATTCTAGAAAATAGTTAATTACAGTTGGCTTATGCTTAGGGCCTGTGTGAATTCTATGACTAAAATTTAGTGTCGATAATACATTATTTAGGGCCTGTGCGAATAGTGACTAAATTGATGACTAAACTAAATTTTGCAGTTTTTGTGGATAATGTAGGGAATTGCTGTGTGAATACTTTTGATGACTAAATTCTGTCAGTTATTCAAAAATTTAAATTGTAACCATAACAACAATTTAGTCAACTGTCGAAAAATTTAGTCTACTCACCAAAAGACTAAATACTGTATTATCGACACTAAATTTTAGTCATAGAATTCACACAGGCCCTTAGTCTTTTGGCGAGTAGACTAAATTTTTCGACAGTTGACTAAATTGTTGTTATGGTTACGATTTAAATATTTGAATAACTAACAGAATTTAGTCATCAAAAGAATTCACACAGCAATTCCCTACATTATCCACAAAAACTGCAAAATTTAGTTTAGTCATCAATTTAGTCACTATTCGCACAGGCCCTTAGTACATAATAAATTTTATAATATTCTTGTTAAAACCTATGTGATGAAACGAATGGGCATATTCACACGCTGCCATAATTGTGGTGAGTAAAACCGGTTTTATTCAACTCCTAGCAACTCAGACGGGGCGTAAATGAGTGTAGTAAATTCGAATGCTATACAGGAACCTTTAAATGTATTGCAGATGAAATTTACTTGTTAGAGAAAAACAGAGCTAAAGAATGCAAGAGATAGAAGTAACTTTTTATATGTGTGCCAGTTTTCACGCCTTTGCTTTTGCGTGAAAAATGTTTCGTTAAGTTCTTCCGCTCCCTTCCCTCTCTCATCTATAAAACCGGTTTTAGGCGCCATGAATGTGCACTGTGTGAATATGCCCAATAAACATATTGAATTGAATTGAATATTTAAGATTTGTTAAAAGGGGGGAAAGCGTAAGCGGTGGACAATGGGCATATTCACACAGTGCACATTCATGGCGCCTAAAACCGGTTTTATAGATGAGAGAGGGAAGGGAGCGGAATAACTTAACGAAACATTTTTCACGCAGAAGCAAACGCGTGAAAACTGGCACACATATAAAAAGTTACTTCTATCTCTTGCATTCTTTAGCTCTGTTTTTTTCTAACAAGTAAATTTCATCTGCAATACATTTAAAGGTTCCTGTATAGCATTCAAATTTACTACACTCATTTACGCCCCGTGTGAGTTGCTAGGAGTTTAATAAAACCGGTTTTACTCACCACAATTATGGCAGCGTGTGAATATGCCCAATGAAATAATGATGAAATTATGGCAGTAATATTGTTTGCAAAATTGTTGTTCATGTACGGCAAAATGTTACTTTATTATTAAAACCGTTACCAGTAGCAACCAATGTAAATATTTCAAATATTAAGCAAGAGAAGAAGAAGAATTAGCAAGCTCGAAAATTTACTAAATGAAAAAGTACTAGAATTAGCAAGCAATTAACCGGTTTCGCACACAGCCTAAATACAAAAATTATGTCTAAATATCCCACCACGGCAAACATGTCGCTGACCTACTTCGGCCCATTTTATACGATGAAACACGAAACGAAAAGTTTCATGCAACTTTGCTCGGTTTGATGGGGAGAGGAGAGAGAGGGCTGGAGGGAACACGTGTTCCTGTGTCTCCGTGTGCCTTACAATACGAAGATCCAAGACGGGATATAAAGTTTGTTATGATGGACCAGATGGAATTAAAAAATCTAACAAAAGTAACTAAAATTGCATTAATTTCGTTAATTATACGAGAAATGCAAAACCCACCGTTTATAAAAATTTAAAAAAGTAAAAAAAAGTAATAATTTGTTAAATTTGACCTTAAAAATTACTTATTCTACTCGATTGGGCTTATATAGTTTATTAGTAACTTTTTTCAATATCTCTGGCAAGCGCATTACAAACACTTGACACTTATAAATTAAACAAAACGAATTCTTTCCGCATGTCAACCATGTAAAAACGCGAATACGATATACAAAAGTAGAATTTTATCTAATTTATTTGATATAAAATATTTCTTGTCTCTTGTATGCGAATTGTGAGCGAATGCACTTACGTTCATGTGTTTTAAAAAATTAGACATCTCTTGTATCATGTATTTTGTCTCCCGTATGTGCATTGTGTATAGTATAAATGTTGTTTTGTTGTTATTTTATGTTTTTTTTAGAATTTATATCCTCAATTTAGATGTAAATAAAAAATATAAGCTTCGAATGTTTATACTTTTTTATTTTGAGATTTAGCTTTTAGGTGTTCGTTGGGGAGATAACCAGGGCTGGACTGAGAATGAATTTAGTACCGGGAAATTCAAAAATTTCGGCCCATTTCAATACATTTTGCTTTAAAAATCAAGTAAAGTTCCTTTTTCCTTTCAAAAGTTTTTCTTTAAGCATAATTATGAGAAGAATTATGTATGTATGTGTAGGTGTGTTTGTGCGTACGTCCGTAGTAATTTTTTCCTGCACGATATTGGGCGAACCAAAAAAGATATCGTCTTCGTTGAGGTGCCGATCGAAGCGTATTAACTAAAGCATGATCTAAAATGATTTTCATAAAATTCGGTTGAGCCGTTTTTTTGTTTAAACGACGTTCGTGATTTTGTACCCACACGATATCGCGCAAACCAAAAATGATGTCGGCTTCGTTGGGATGCCGATCGAAGCACATTAACAAAAACGTGCTTTGGAAAAAATTTCATGACATTCGGGCAAGCCCTTTTTTGGAAAGACTTCGGCCAAGAGCCACAAGCACCATGTAATAAACTCAATGGTATGAAACCGGTTCTAAATGAAATTAACTTTTCTGGATTCATCTTCCGATAGCTTCCCCATAAAACATCACTTATTAACAAAATCCGAGCATTCTTTAAAACCCGTGCAAAAATTACGTTCCCCTTTTCCAACATCACTATTTTTTTCAAACCTTAGATCACCACTTTTTGGACGGGGAATTGTTTTCCACATCCTACATTTACTGAAAAAGAAATTGGCCTTTTCGGTCAAGTCTGACGAGTCCTTTATCGTTATTTGAACTAGCTTCTCTCAGGATTACTTAAGCACCAGTTTTGGTACTACCAACCCTACCAACTTCCAGAGTTATGAGTCGTCACAGTCAAAATTTTGGTTTTTTTAACTACAATTTCAACTTTCACTACTTTTTTCTCCAAAAATTACGTAGTTAACCTATACCTTTTTTTCCAAAATTAGAAAGCTTGGAATATTTCCTATGAATAATGTCCGGACAATTTTTATACCAAGCATTTAAAAGTTCTGGTTTTTTTATTTTTTGTTTCTCTCAACCTCTTCGTCGTTTCGTTGACATTTTGAATTTTTTAGATTTTTTTTAAATTCCATACAATCCTTATTAAATAACAGTCTTCAACAAACTAACTGGCAATTTCACCGCGAGATTTGTGCTCTTTAAAGGAATTGTGATACGCTTGAAATTTGAAATTTTTTTATTTTTTTGTGGGAAAATTTTATTTTTTCAAAAAAAAATTATTTAGAAGAAACATTTTTGATTTAACATTCGGCACGGCCCACCGGGCCGGTAGCTTGGTAGGCCAGTCCAGCTCTGGAGATAACATAGGCAACCAAGTAAGACTACCTTTGAAAGGTGAATGGGCATTCTGGGCTGTCGGCGGCCATGACTGAAAGTAGTGTCAAATGAAAGTACTGTTACCTAGGAATAATTTTTGCTATGAACGTTACACGTTACGAAACCGAAGACATCTGCAGATTAGCCCACAACCTAACGGGCGAACAGGTCTAGATTGGTTACCTTATGCCACTGAGTGGTAGAAGTTATAAATGGTCCATTCAACGTGACTTCAAGTTGTTCCGACAGAATTACTTTAATCGGGCACTAAGCCACATGTTTGATGACTTCAAAATAGCGGCGGCGCTGATTAATGCTTTCCAAGAGTTAATTCATCATAGACAGCTACATTTGTGGACATTGTATAAGACCGCTTGAATCTACCAAATCACCTACCGGACTATGTTGTTTGTAACAAAATAAATAGACAGCGAGCATCGTTTCAAAGTATCACCGGCGATCAGCCAGTTTTCGACGATTTTCCAAATCTGTCAGAAAACGATGTTATTCTTTTTGCTCTTGGTACATACCAAATGAAGTTAGCCCGCAGTTATTATGCTGAGCACCTAACACGAACATTATAAGAGCTTTAGTATTTAAACAACAGAAAAACCTATCCAAATTTGTTATTTTACTTTATTTTTCCATTTTGCACTGAAAGTAAGCCATTATACTTAGTAAAACTATCTGAAGTTCACAAAATCAATAATGCATTTTATCCATTTCTAAAGTACATCCGGGTGATAAAACTTCTCCACAGTTATTATAGGACCAAACCACACCAATAAATATTTAAATTATTCTTGGCCGTAAATCGCCCAGTCTCCATATAATTTTTCCCATTGTCCTTTGATTTACAGGAATTAGATTTGACTTTCTTTTTTGTTTAAATTTAATTTAAATATATATCGACCAGCTCCCGACATCATAAAAGATTATTATAAGAAAATAATCTTAAATCCATCGTAATTACGAACATATCTACATTTACAAACTTGAATTTAAAAATTCAAAGGTAGTAGCTTTACTCAGCTGCCTAAATTTGATATTTATGTTATCTTCCCGTCGAACACCTAAAGTGTAAATCTTAAAATAAAAAAAGTATAAACATTCGAAGCTTATATTTTTTATTTACATATAAATTAAGGGCATAAGTTCTAATAAAAGCATAAAAAATAACATTTAGGGCCTGTGCGAATAGTGACTAAATTGATGACTAAACTAAATTTTGCAGTTTTTGTGGATAATGTAGCGAATTGCTGTGTGAATTCTTTTGATGACTAAATTCTGTTAGTTATTCCAATATTTAAATTGTAACCATAACAACAATTTAGTCAACTGTCGAAAAATTTAGTCTACTCGCCAAAAGACTAAATACTGTATTATCGACACTAAATTTTAGTCATAGAATTCACACAGGCCCTTAGTAAGTAGCTGCCAAACCTTAGCTACCTCGTAAAAAGACTAAATCGCACTGCAACACCGATCTTTCCAATAATTTAGTTTAGCCGCAAATTAGCCAGTATTCGCACAGGCCCATAATTTAAAAATATCTCGACCAGCTCCGATAAATATAACATGCACCCGACATCATAAAAGATTATTATAAGAGAATAATCTTAAATCCATCGCAATTTCGAACATATACCACTAGATTACTAAATTCAACATTGGAAAATTTGTGGAACGATTTAGTATTTCTTGGAAGGATTTAACCATTAACCAACGCAGGTTTATACGATGAAGTTTTTAACGTGCGTCAAAACTGACACATTGTTATGAACCACGGTATACAGAAACAAGGTAATGTAAAAGAGAAATGTCATTTGAATGCTGACGTCACTCGGCAAGTCTTCCCCATACAAAATCGAAATTGTTGTTGTTGTTTTCTGTATTAACTTGCCGGGTGACGTCGGCTTTTTCTACGATATTCGTACGATATTCGAGCTGTCAGTCTCTTTTACACTACCTTGTTTCTGTATACCGTGGTTATGAACAACGTGATGTTTGTGCTTGAGTGAAATTACACGGCCATTCACTTGGGACTCACGTCAAACCTGTCTGTGTATGATTTGAGTATTACACGATGCACTTAATTTTCTGTCTCTTTTTCGTGTAACGATTCTATTGTCTATGCGATTGTGTACTAACAAGCCCGTCGTAAGTACAGGCCTGGAAGCAGCCTTTTTGGTTGTGTCTGTGCGCGGCCAAAATCGTCTGATAGTTGTGGAATTAACATGGCCGAAGCCGTACGAAGCAATTTTTTAACTTTGGTTTTGGAATAAAAAGTGGTAAAATATTGTATTTTATCACTTTTTAGTGCACACGGATTATCAGTGATAAGTTATTTAGTGATCTGAGTCCATAAATTAAAAAAAATAGTGGTTAAGTGTATTTTAAGAGTGTTAATTGATTAGGTGACCATTTTTGTTTACATTCGCGGTGGTTTTTTCGTGTTAATTTAGGGAAAAGGTGTTGAATTTGTGTAGTAATGGAATTAAAAGTGAATTTAAAGTAGTTAAAAATTATTATAGAAGAGTTATTAAAAACATAAGTGCAAATACTACCACACAACATGAATAACAATAACTTTTTCACTTTTCCTTCACATTTTTCTGCACTTATGTTTTTAATAACTATCCTATAATAATCTTTAATCACTTAAAAAGCACTTTTTATTATGTTACTACACAAATTCAACATTTTTTCCCTAAATTAACACGAAAAAACCACCGCGAATGTAAACAAAAATGGTCACCTAATCAATTAACACTCTTAAAATACACTTAACCACTCACTTCATTTTAATTTTTTTTATTAAATCACTAAAGCACTAATCACTGATAATCCATGTGCACCAAAAAGTGAAAATATGCAATATTTTACCACTTTTTAGTGCAAACTTTTCAGCTATGTTAGTATTAGTTGGCCTGTCTGCTTCCAGGCCTGTACTTACGAGGGCCTTGTGTGAGACCGAAAATTTTTTTGGATTTACAAGTGAGGCTCAACGCATACCGTTCCCTGCGCCCCCCTGTCTAAAAAACCGGTTTATTGGAAATATTGGAGAGTGAGTCTGGGAAAGTGATAGCCCGTGTAATTTGGCTCCTTCTGTGATTGTGTGTTTGTATGACGAAAAAGGCAGAAAAGAAAATCAAGAAAATATCTGCTGTGAGTGGTCTACCCGTGATGGCAGTCCCTCTAGGTCCCTCAGCTTCCCTCTCTGGGCCTGTTTCACACGGGACGACGGCCAACCAACAGAAATCGTACGATATTCATGTTTTTAGAGAAGAGGGTGAGAGAGAAAGATGGGGAGGGACGATTTTCCCATCCAACTTTCTCACACGATTTTCGATACGACTTTTTGACAGCGGTGTGGTTGTTGTTGCTTTTGCTGGGAGAAGAAAAGAAATAGAAATGACTTTTATTTCACTCGGAAAGTACGCAAAAGAGAATTGAAATAAAAGCAACAACAATAAGCTAAAGCTTTTTGACGTACAGTTGGTTGGAAAAATTGGCCTGTGTGAAAGCCCGTACGACTTTTCGTCAAATTTCAAAAGGGAATGGACGATGACCAGATTTTGTTGGTTGGCCGTCGTCTCGTGTGAAACAGCCCATGGGAAAATCGTCCCTCCCCATCTTTCTCTCTCACCCTCTTCTCTAAAAACATGAATATCGTACGATTTCTGTTGGTTGGCCGTCGTCCCGTGTGAAACAGGCCCATCCAACTTTCTCACACGATTTTCGATACGACTTTTTGACAGCGGTGTGGTTGTTGTTGCTTTTGCTGGGAGAAGAAAAGAAATAGAAATGACTTTTATTTCACTCGGAAAGTACGCAAAAGAGAATTGAAATAAAAGCAACAACAATAAGCTAAAGCTTTTTGACGTACAGTTGGTTGGAAAAATTGGCCTGTGTGAAAGCCCGTACGACTTTTCGTCAAATTTCAAAAGGGAATGGACGATGACAGCAGATTTTGTTGGTTGGCCGTCGTCTCGCGTGAAACAGCCCAATGGAGAAATGTCATTTGAGTGCTGACGTCACTTGGCACGCTCTTCCCATAAAAAATCGGAGTTGTGTTGTTGTTTCTACATTAGTGCTGACGTCACTCGGCACGGAATTTCTACGATATTCGAAGCTGTCAGTGACAAAGAAAGCTGGCCAGGGTGCTGCATTTTCATCTCAAATCCTAATTTTGCTGCATATATATGCAGCACTTTTGACACTTCGTAATGCGGCAAGTGATTTTAAACAAGGAGACGCGCGATTTTTTTTTAAATTATTTAAAAGGACATGGAGGAATAATTGATAGAACTAGTGCGATTTTTAAATTTTTAATTTGAGGTTTAGCTGTCAAATAAAAAGTGCTCTGCACAGCGGAAACTAGGATCTGATACCGAGAACAGCATGTCGCTCTGGTGCTGCTGCTGCACGCTGCATATTTTTAGGTTCTGATACGGCCTTTACAATCAATACGATACGATAATAAACTTCGTAATTTTCTAATTAATTCAATCAATATATCATACAAATGACAGTATAAGAATATTTGTCAGAAGCGTAACATTAATAATAATCAGCATGGTAAAAATATTTTGGCAAATTTTAGGATGGTCTATATCGTGTACAATTTCAATTATATGTTCAATTTTTATTGTTTTGTATGCAGTAACGTTCGGTCCGCAAAAGACGATATCGTGGCTCATCGCATTTCTTGTGTCTATAATGAAGAAAATATTTCTGACTGAAATGGCGACTGTTATTTGCATAGCCATAACTTTGTCACTGTGGTATCGACGGCCGCCTCAAGATAGAATTGATCACGATAAATTAACGGCAAGACGTTTATCCGATTCAGAAATTTTAAAAGTACGTTTAGATCAATTAATGCATCGGTTTTTGACAAGAAAATTTGGACGAGGGAAAGAGGATGATATAAAACGAGAAAGAGGAAGCATTCGTTACAACAATATCATACGCGACTCTTTGATGGTTGCTTTTTATATAATTGCTTTGCAATTAATTGTTTTATGTACAAGAGACAAACTGGCTTATTACAGCAGGCGAAATGTTGATGAGATTATTAATAGTGGAAAGTATAGTGTTAGGGGATTCACAGCAAGAGACGTCTCCGATACTGTATCTCTTTATATATTTATAAATGAAACATTAGTGGAAACAGTAAATAACGGAAAATATTATAATGGAAACCCTATTGAGGGCGGTAACGGATGGTTAAACGACAAGATGTGTAAGATCCTGGGTGTGATCCGACTTAGGCAACATAGAATACGACCAGGCGATTGTCCTGAAAACATATTTAATTCAAATTGCGTTGGATATTTTCACCCTGACAATGCAGATACAGCCGATTATGGTCTAGCTTGGGGTAAAGTAAAAAAAAAATTCCCTTATGAAAAAGAATTATGGAGATTAATAAAAATATGGAGATACCAAAACTCAACAAGTACTGAAAGCCTTCCTATGTATGGCGAAAGATATGTTTATTCTGGAGGAGGATATGTTGCTCAATTAGGAAGAACATATGAAAACAGCCAGCATGTTCTCAGATATTTAATGGAAAACAATTGGTTAGATCGGAGAACAATGACTGTTTTTATTGAATTTACATTATATAATTTAAATGCGAATATTTTTAATGTCGTCACTATTATTGCTGAAAAGTCGGCACAAGGATTGTACCATATAACATATAGTATCAAAACAACAAAATTTCTACTAGCAACGGCAACATTTTCAGCAATATCTGCTCTTGGTTTTTTCTGCCTTTTAACAATATGTTTATTATACTATGTAATTACATCTTATAGATGCAGAAAAATTATATCATTTACCGATAAAATCTATGCAACTTTTGATACTATCATGGTTTCGCTCAGCATTACATGCATTGCGGTATATATCAGACGAGATCGCTATGTAAGAGGCCTGCTGCTTGATTTAAAAACTATGAGACAAAATGAATTTCATAGCTTTGCTTATGCCTGTGCTTGGGATGAGCTCTTTTCATGGCTATCGGCAATATTGACTACATTAGCCACGATTAGATTATGGAAAGCTTTACAATTCGCAAAGGTATTTAGAGTGCTAGCAAATACATTAAAAGCATCATGGAAAAGCTTAGCAGCAGCCTTGAGTTTTTTCCTGATTTTATTAACAGGTCTTTCAATCGCAGTTCATACTGTAAATGGGAGTCATTCAGGCCCCTTTAATAAGGGTATAAATACTTTAACTTGTCTGTTAGCTTTTTCATTTGGATTTCAAGGAGAAATAGACCCAAGAAGTCTATTTCATGGTGGAAAATTTATGGGTTTTATGATATACGGAACTGAAATGATTGCAATTAGTATTTTATTTACAAATATGTTTATAACAATTATTTGTTATCATTTTAGAGAAATAAAAACAGAATCAGAACTTGCGTTAGAAAAAGACTATACACTACAAGAATATCTAAAAGATTCTTATGGTACATATCATCAGCAACCCAAAAAGCATACGGATCATGAGTCTTCTGAAAGTCTTAGATTAAGAGGGGGCGGAGGCAAAAGCTCTAAAAAGGAAAAATCGAAATACAAGCCTGTTAAAAGTTATCGCGAAAAAATCAGTGAATTAAATGCAAACAAGGGTCAACAGTATACCGAAGAAAAAACGAATCTTGCAATGGAAATTATTGATGCACAATTTGATCTTCTTGAAAAACATATCGACCATTTGAAGTCTGATATCACAGATGCTGAAAATACATCTGGAGAGACAAGCAGAAATGTTAAGAAGAAAGAAGGAAAAGTACCTGCAGAAAAGAACCACACAGTTTTAAAAAACGAAGAAAATGAAAAATTGGATTATGTTACGAAAAAATCAGTGGCTCTCAAAAAGTCTTATTCATCGACACGAACAGCATAGACGTATATTTAAATGTTTTCAGATGTTAACAAAAGCTAAATGCATTATTTATCGTTTCAGTTTTTTAATAAAAATTGCCGAGACTTTTGTACATATTATTTTGTTTCGTTAGGCGTTATTTCCATTCAATGGCGTTGTTATTTCCATTCAATGGCGCTACAGCACAAATCGAGCCTTGGCCTCCTCTAAGGCATTTCTCTAAGTTTGACGGTCCCTTGCAGCATGTCAGTTCCGGATGTAGAGATTGCCTGGGCATTTTCAGTAATGCAGGTTGCGTGCGCAACTTACTTATTCAGCAATGGAATTATGTTGCTGAATAAGTCAGTTGCGCACGCAACCTGCATTACTGAAAATGCCCCCTCTGCGCCAGCCGTCACAGAGTCGATCCATCTCCTCGTGGGTATGCCTATTTCCCGAAATGTCTGCTGCCATAAGCCGTGGGATTTTTTCATACAATTCTTTGTTGTATCTCGATCGCCATATATTTCGTCCTCTCTTGTTGGGCCTATTATGTACCTGAGGACTTTTCTCTTAAATCTGTTGACTAGTTCCTCTATGTCCTAACTAGTGTTGGGTAGGAGACGATTATAAAATGAGTTTGTAAGAGGAGTCTCTGTTTCCTTTTGAACCAGTACAATGTCTCACTTTAAATGAGACGAGGTGTGATTGTCGCAGTGGTGGCTTTCTTCTCTCTTATTTTTGTAAGGCAGTAAAATTCTCAAGTTGAAATGAGGCGAGGTGCACGTACTGTTTAAAATTTTATATAAGAAAAAACATACATATTTTGTAGATTTAAAATAAAACTTCGTAAAATTGAATATTTTATTTTTTATAGGTAGAGCTACAGATTACAATTTTAAAATAGTATCTGTTGCCACTTAACCTATTTCTTCTTTCTACCAGAACTTGACCCGCTTTAGAAAAAAAGCGTTCATAAGGCACAAAAGTCGCAACGCTGCACAGTCTTTGTTTAAAAAGTTGATAGCGTCTAGGATATTGACCTTTTATCGAATACCACCACTTTGCTGGGTCTTTGCATCTTGGCAACAGTGGTTATTCAAGGTATTTATCTAACTCTCTAATGGCTTCAGTTGTTGGATTTGTGGTTTTTATTAAGTCACACATCTTTATCGAAATCATCCCAAATACTAGACCACAGGTCCGAAGGCGGAGACAATGCTGTAGTAGTAGGTACTGGCATGGCTTCAGAATCACTATGAGATTTTATTTGAATTTTTCCCGCCATAGCTTTTAAATTTGAGCATGCTCTTTTATAACAATTTCATTATTAAATCCGTATTTTTTAAAACGAGGATCGAGAATAGTACTCTCCGCAAATATGTTATTCTCCTCAATATCCGGAAATCTTACCGACATCAGAACACATTGTGACATTCTTGAATGCACGTAGGATGTGTGTCAACTGATAGAAAATCCAAGCACTTCTTTTTAAGGGCATTAACAATTAGTATGACCTAGAAAAACCAAAAATATATTTTAATATTTCACCACTGGCAAAAGAAATAAGTATTTAACAAAAACTAAAAATTTTTATCATACTTTAAAAACTATTTACCTGTGAAATTGTTATAGTTTTTTCAGAACTCATTTCCTCCGTTACTTTTTTGAATACAGACAGTATTTCTATCGTAGTCTTTAAAATTTCTATGTCATCAGCATGAATATTTTCCGTTTCTGGATAGTTGATAGCTATTATAGACATTACGCTCTTTTTAATTTGCAAAATTCTTTCGAACATTTCACACGTGGAATTCCAACGTGTTGAAACATCTTTCTTCACTTTAACTTGAGGTTCGCCTAATTTTTTTGCATACTTCGTAGCCTTTCTGTTGCCAGCGGACTTCTTTTAAATATTTCTTCGATGCGTTTTATATTTGTAATTGTATTTCGTAGTTCTTTAATAGTCCAGGCGCTGCAGTCAAAGTTTTACTAAAACCTGACACTAAATCCAATAGAAATGATTTTTTGCACACGGGCAGTTTTTTAAGAGTACTTTAAGAAAAAAAATGTTCTTCACGCAAACACCCAGGGAAAATGGGGAAAATTCCCGGGAAAACTCGGAAAATTGATATTCCATCAATAACGTGGAAGGGGTTGAAAATTTCGATATAATGTATAGAACAAACTTGTAGAGCGTGAAAATCTTCAGAAAAAAGGTCATTACATGTTTTTTCGAAAATTGCTTCCGAGGTCGAAATTTAAAATAAAACCGCCACAACGGTTGCACGATATTAAAGTTGCCATACCTGATTTGATTTTTTCTTTTGAACTAATGTCAGAATGTTTACAAAAAATAGATGGGTATAGTGATTTTTTTTCAGGTTGATATTTTCAGGTTGATTTTAAAGTTGACTGATACTATGTACTAAGTATTCTGCACTATGCACTCTGTACGATGTATTATATACTATGTATGTACTATGCACTATATACAGTGTACTATGTATTATGTACTATGTACTATGCACTATGTACTATGCACAGGCCCGCCACATCACCTTGGGGGGCCTGGTGCTAAAATATGTTTGGGGGCCCTTTAAGGATTTTGAAATTCCAAAAAATCTTTGACAAAAAAAAATCGTGGTAGCCTACAAATAAGTTCATTTACTACGTTTATAAGCGGAGTTTCACTCCCGTATCGTCAATCCGAAGAGAAACTCCCGACGCGTTTATGAGCAATGGGAGTGAAAATTCAAAATACTTTCTGGTTTGAGATGACAGCTCCGAGCTCAAATTTAAAATGGCAACAAACACAAATATAAACCCAATGTTTAATTAAATGTGTTTAAAAAAATCTATAATAGCAAAATAAAACACTCAGTTGCTTCTTCACTAACTTTTTTTCCTTCGGAAAAAAATTAAAAATTATGCTCCGGTCATCTCACTCCCAGTCAGCGTTTATAAGAATACCATAAACCGGGAGCGAAGTTTCACTCCGGCTTGTTCTTGGGGAGCGAAAGTCCAAGTTCTGGATTTTCACTCCCCGTTTATAAGCGGTGTTTCACTCCGGATCGAAACTTCCATCCGGAGGGAAACTCCGTTTATAAACATGGTAATTTAGGGCATTAAATATAATACCGAAAGGCCGGTTTTTAAAGCGGGGTTTCCACTTAGGTGGCTACCAGCGTTGGTAGTATCTTCCGCTGGCCCCTGCACATTACCAGCTGGTGCAGGTGCTGGCTTAACCAGCTCGAGAATAATCAGAAATTTCCAAATTCCGTATTGCTGCCAGGTACTGGCTACAACCCACCAGCGCGTTGTGGCGGTTTTATTTTAAATTTCGCTTAAAATCATTCTAGAATTTTATTTACCGTTCTTATTTTACTGCAAAGATAAAAAATTTTTCGTATTTTGTGGTTTATTGAATGTCAAGAGTAAAAATATTTAATAAAATGGAAAAGTGTGCAGTTTTTTAATGTCAAATTTTATTTTTTCAAGTTTGGCACTATCTGATTTTATTTCTGCCAGTGAATGCACTGAAATCTTAATGCGAAATTGAACAAAATTTGAGTTCTGTGACAAAGGGGGCTTATGGATGAGCGAGAGGACTATACTTTTCTACACTTTTTGGTGCCATGAGTTTATATGGGAATAATGTCTGATGAGCAGTCCATTATTATATGTCAGTGGTCTGTACTCAAAACCAGGTTGTACTAGGCACAACCCTGGTATTATCATGGTTTCGAAATCTACATCTATAGGGTATTTTCATAAACGGGTATTTTCATAAACGCAGAGCTGCGGTCATTCTGCAGTATTCAGCAATTGGAAGTCTGTAGCTGAATATTGCAGAATGACCGTAGTTCTGCGTTTATGGAAATGCCCATACTACGTTTGGAAGTAGCTTCAGCGACAATTTCCAGCTGCGGAAATTAAACGAAACTTATATTTCCAGTTGTTTGACAGCAAATTGATTGTCACTGGTAAGAACAATCTAGTTTGCGTTTTAATTGCCTTCACGTTATTTTACATATTTTACTTCGCTCACTTTCACCGCGAAAAACTTTTAACTTTGACAGCTATGGATACTGTCAATGCTGTCTGTTACTATTACCGTGTTTCCATTGGAGTCGAGTTCAGTTGTGGTTGAGTTGAAATGACACTTCAACTCAACGATTAGCACATACCCTGTTTATGACTAGGTTCAACCTAGGTTCAACCCAGGTTGAACCCAGTCATAAACGGGGATCGAGTTGAAACTGGGTCCACTCAACCCAACTCAGCTCTCCTACCTGGGTCGAGTTGATATTTCTCCTCATAAACGCGTGTTGAGTTGAAATTGGGTTGAAGTGACATGTGGTTTGTTTGTTTACCATCCGTGAAGTCTGCCTTCGGCATTTGTTTTGTGTTCGGTGTTTTTGTAGCGCGTTAATTATTTTATATTAACTATATAGTATGTAAAAATAGTGGAAATTTAATTTTGACAATGGTTAAAAGAAATGTTTGGGAGCATCAGGAAACAAAAACTATGCTAGAAATAATGCAGGAACAAAATTCCCTTCATCATTTTGTTGGAAAACTGTATAGGAAGTCAGAAATATAGAAAAAGAATTAACAAAAAGAAGTTATGTTTTGATGTCAGTTCAACTCGATTTCAACCCAAAGAGAACTCAACTCGGAATCATATACGGTGGTCGAAATTTCAACTCAACCTCGACTCAACTTTTCAACCTAATCATAAACGGGGTATCTATGCGTTTCCATTTCTGCCTTCCGTCTTCCTCCATCTTTTTCCATAAATTATTTATGACGTATAACTCGGGTTCAACTCTGGTTGAACTCTCATGTACTGTGTTTCCATGCAGAGTTTATCCTGAGTTTACTCAGATTAAGCGCCATGGAAACGGGGATTGAGTAAAGATTCGTTAAATCCAATTAAACTCAACGAAGTCAGTCCGATTAAGCCGGGTTTTGCATATGTGTCTGTTTCAGTATCCTTTACTGCATATATACTAAGGGCGTGAACCCGAGTTATACGTCATGGAAACAGACACAGTTAAGTTTTCGTTAAAGATTTTCAACTCTGCTCAACTCAACAAAAATAGGTAAGTTGAACTGAGTTCACGCACACAACTAAAAACGGCACACTGGCAAAGGTACAAAAAGTGGAAATGTCGCGCACTTTATAATTAATAAATACTTTTAAAGGAAAATCTATAATAAAATTAATTAATAGAAAAGGATGGAGGAAGACTCAAGGCAGAAATGGAAACGCATAGAGTTAAGTCGTTGAGCTGAAGTGTCATTTCAACTCAACCACAACTCAACTCAACTCCCATTGGAAACTCGGTATATGGTACAGAAACCATGGTTCGTATACTAGCTGTCTGTCACGGGTATTCCCCATACTGCAGAAAGACCTGATTTACACGACACGTTTTTTGCTCTGCCTTGTCAAGAATTCTATTTTGTGGTACGTGCGTGCCCACCGCCGTAGGTTTATACGATGAAGTTTTTAACTTGCGTCAAAAATGACGAATTGTTGTGTTTTTACAGCGTGATGTTTGTGTGTGTTTGGTTGTTTGTATGGCGAAAAAGGGAGAAAAGAAAATCAAGAAAATCAAGAAAACGTCTGCTGTGAGTGGTGTACCCGTGATGGCAGTCCCTCTCGGTCCCTCAGCTTCCCTCTCCCAAAAACTCGTGCTTCATGCAGCAAAAAACGTGTCGTGTAGATCAGGTCAAGGAATACTAGTGTGGAAAGGCCCAATGGTCTAAAGGTCTATCTAAGCCATGAACCTTTCTAATCAGCAGTATAATTTTCTGCACCACTGTAGACCGCAACTGACATAAATGTCACTCAGTCTCAAGGCCGTATCAGAACCTAAAAATATGCAGCGTGCAGCAGCAGCACCAGAGCAACATGCTGCAGTCGGTATCAGATCCTAGTCTTTTCCGCTGTGCAGCGCACTTTTTATTTGATAGCTAAACCTCAAATTAAAAATTTAAAAATCGCACTAGTTCTACCAATTATTACTCCATGTCCTTTTAAATAATTTAAAACAAAAAATTCCGCGTCTCCTTGTTTAAAATCACTTGCCGCATTACGAAGTGTCAAAAGTGCTGCATGTATGTGCAGCAAAATTAGGATTTGAGATGAAAATGCAGCACGCTGGTCTGGTGCTGCATTGCTTGTCATTTTACCAGCCTCAGCCAATAGAAACACTTGTCGTTGCAGCGCTGCATAGGTTCTGATACGGCCTTCATGCTTGATTCTTAACGCACGTGTTTTCTGTTGTTTTGGTAGTTTTTGAAAGAGGTTTACTTTAAAAGTTTATGATTTACCCACAAAATGGTACTAATTGAAACAAGTTTCCCTCGCGGGGGTGCTATTAAAACACAATCATCAGGAAATGAAAAAGTCGTAAGTTATTTAAACGTGTATGAAACTGTAGTATAGGATATAATTGAAAGTATTTTTGCAGATATTCGGAGCAAGGCAGGAAAAAAAAATATTAAAGAAACCTAAACCACAAGAAGATAAAGAAGATAGCAATAAAGATATTCAAGCAATTTCTGCAGAACTATTAAATCTCAAAACTATACAAGAAGGAATGCTTGTAATGGGAACAATTAAGAATACCGATCCTGTATATCTAAAAATTTCCCTGCCCGGACGTTTGGTAGGAAAAATAGTAGCATCATCAGTATCTGATTCTTACACGGATATTCTTAATCAATACGTAAAAAGCAGCGAGCGTGTTGATAATTTTAAGCATTTGAATTATCTCTATTACGTTGGACAAATTGTTTATACGAAAGTGATTGCTCTAACTGAAACTGATGATGGTCAAATAGAAATTAATCTTTCACTTAAACCATCTGATGTGCATTCCAATTTACGCCATGAAAATATTAAAAGAGGAATGCTTTTTAATGGTGCTATTAAAGAAATTCAAGAACACGGTTATGTTATAGAAACTGGTATTAAAAATTTGCGATGTTTTCTGCCATCAGAAAATACAGAAAATGACAAATATTCTATTGGTGAACTGGTATTCATGAAAGTGGATAAATTGACCCAATCTCCAGCAGCTAGTACGGCAATATGTAAAAAAATCTCTGGTGAAAAGCGAAAAATTAGAGATTTAGCGGAACCTATTTTAGATTATATATTACCGTCAACAGTTGTTAATTTTACAATAACAAAAATACTAAAGGATGGCTTACAAGGAACTATAATGAATGAGGCGTTTATTGGATACGTTAATGAGCATCAGCTCAATGAACCACTAGCAATTCCAGAAGATTTTGATATTAATTCCACGATTAAAGCTCGAGTTTTATATATTATGCCACTTACAAAACTTGTTTATTTATCTTTAAACTTTGACATATCTAAAGAAGATGAAACTCCTTTACAAAGAGGTCAAATCATTGAAGACGCCGTCGTACATAGAATCGGCACTGGTGGTGTCATTTTAGTCCTTAACGAAAGAAAGAAAGGACTCATATCTTTTAAATCGATCAAAGCAAACTATGTTGGAAATTACGATCAGGATGAAATTCTCTCAAAATATACCAAAAATTCAAAACATAAAGTGCGGATTTTAAATTTTAATAGGATGGATTCACTTTATATGTGCACAGATGATCCAAAAATTATAAATGAAAAATATTTCTGTGGTTCTGACCTAAATCCTGGAGATTTTGTAACTGCAACTATTAATGGGAAAAATAAAGTTGGTGGCTACTACGTTCATGTTGGCAATGTTAAAGGTAAGAAGTCAAATAATTTTCTAGTTATAACGGCTTTAACTATCTAGTTATAATAAGGGTTTGAACTATTCTTCGATCTAAATTTACTACTATACATTGCACCGTGGCATGACCAACTTTTACTTTTTTTTTAAAATCAAAATTTTTTTTATTCAGGTTCAATTCAATACGATTGAACGCCATATATATACCGTAAGCCGTACCGCCGTACATATTTTTATCCTAAGAATCTGTATAATTGATTCTTGATGTAGTAATACTGGGGCCTACTATGTATTCGGATCTGAAAGTAGATTAATATGAATTCGGAAATTTCGTACTATGTATTTTGATTTTCCAAACGCACCTCATCCGAAAGTCCAATGACATTTATATTCGGAATAAATTTTGCTGGGGGCCTACTATGAAATGGGATTTCCTTAGAAAAAATCCGAAAACTATTGATTCAGTCTTCGGAATGCAATTTGGTATCGGAAGGAAGAACTTTCGAGCATTACGGAAGTACTTTCTTTATTTTAATTAAAAGTTAAAGTTGTTAAATAATACGAAATTCAATAATAAATAATTATTTAACGTTTGACATTGTAACTTTAGGCCTAAAAAGATAAATAAAAAAAAGTGAGCACTAAGCAAGAACGATTTGGAAATGCTCGAATATTCATTTTACAATCACAAACTGGGAAATTTTCCAGCGGGATTCCCAAAAGTCTTTAAAGCCAACTGGCCTTGCCTAAGTAAAGATTGTTCGTGAGATAAATCTGCATAAAAATGCCCTATGTGGTCGGTGTCATCATCTTTGAACTTAAGTTATGGAGGGTCAAAGGTCACGAGAATCAGTTTTTCTCAAATAACATTTATTCGATGGAATTTTTTTTGGGATAAATGTTAAGTACCATTTTTAGGCATCCATTAGACGATAGGTTTTGCAGTCAGTTTTGCAACAGTTTTGCCTTTGACTGACGGAAAACCTACTGTCTAAGGTGATGACTGATGTAATTATCTTTATATTGTGATTTCCATCAATCATGACGATCATGACGATCTAGTAATAATTGGCGCACTTGAGGAAAACATCCGTCGTGCTATTCGTGAAATAATGCCACAAACAAAATTTGGTGAACAGAATGGCTCACTACCGAGCCAGCCGCCGCAGCTATTTGAGTGAAATTGTTTTACATAAATAATTGGAAGATGTATTTCGTCAATAAAGTAACATTCATTGAAAAATATTGAACGATGTAGCTTCAATAACAATTTCAAAAGGAAACTAACAGATGGCCCACCTTTTATATGCACCGAAGAAGGCTTAAACTGTTGAAATCTACATGGGCTTGTAATCTAATAACGTCTGAGATCTCATAACGCTGCCACAAGCGTACGCAACAAACACATGCACTCGTATACAATAGTTGCGTTTGGGTTGCTCCGCAGCTATTGCTGTTTTACTTAAATTTTGTGTAGCACATTTTTATGCAGATTTGTCCCACGAACAAATTTTACTTAGCCAAAATTTACGTAAAACCCATATATTACGAGATATTTGAGAAAACTGCTTTTCCTGACCTTTGACTCTGCGTAACTTAAGTCTCAAACAGAACCAATCCGTTCCGTCCGCTCCGTAACGGGTTGGTTCTATTTTGTTTGAGCCTTTAGTGTCCGGGAAATTATTTGTGACCCTTTTGAGAAATTATAAAGTTATTAGACTATAATCCATTTTAAAATTAATTAAAACAAACTTTTTAATTATGAAAATGCCAATACTTCACACTTTAAAAATTTGAAAATCACAGATATCCAGATTTGACAATCAAATTCAGATTTCAAATGAAAATATCATTGGTAACACTTTGTTCCGATCTGAAAATTTTATAGGGGGTTCACACTGACGCCCAAAACATGTTTTATGAACCAGTCGTTTTGAAAAGCTCAAAAGGGTTCACACTGACTCTACATGTTTTAAAATGTTTTCAAGTGTCAGTTTTCATAGCTTCAAATATTCGGAAGTATTTTTTACCGCGAAATAGAAATCGAATTAATATTAAAAATGTTATTTCCATCTAGTTTTCGATGAAAAACTTGTAAACAATATAAATCACCTATCAAAAATTCAAAAATGACGTGCTGATTACAGCTGAGCGAGTATTCAGCATTGTCAGCAAGTGTTTTGTACGTGTTTTATTTTAAAACACGTCAAAACCTATTTGTTTAAATAAGCTCGCTCCTTATAAAATATATGGGTAAAACACAGGTTTTACCCTGTTTTGCACCGAACTTTGAAGAGCTTTCTAAAACATGTTTTGGGTGCCAGTGTGAACCCCATATTACATAAGCTTTGTTCGTTTACGCCAAATGGGATCCCGCGTGCGCAAATTTTGTGTTTTCTTACTTTCTCGGGATCGAAAAAGAGGGGAAATTTTAGCTCCGCCTCTTGCAAATAAGTTCCCGAGGTCTCGAGTCCCGGCGACTGTGGCTGGCTGTCAAAGCCATTCTGTAGTGAAATTTGAATTGTCAAAATCAATTGTCACTTGTTATGACAAACCAAAACGATTACGACGGGCTGAAAAGAAGTTCTTGAGTTGGTGCCTTACTAAAAAATTGTGAATAATTTCATAAATAATTTATTAATTAGTAGTTTTATGTCATTGTTTTGAAAACATAAGTGATTTTTAGGTTAGATTTCCACGAAACATCCCAAAACATCCCAGAAAGCGTTTTCTTACTTTCCTAATTTTATCCCCACTATTCAACTTTACTGTCAAAAATCGTGGGATCCCGTGTGGCGTAAACGAACAAAGCTATAGTACCAATTCACTTTCCAATCGGAAGAGGGTTTCGGAAAAATAAAACTTTCAGATCCGAATACATAGTAGGCCCCGCATTTTCTGTGGAGCGGTTCCTTTCGAACCCGAACTGATGACGAGAGATAACTTTGAGCGTTACACAGATTTTTCTAGGCTCATGAATATAACTCTTTCAAATAGTTTCCCCATATTATATAGCAGGGAGATGGGTCTGCAATCGCCAACATCCGGATTTCCTTTCAGGATTGGCAGAATTTTTGCTTTGTTCCAAACTAGGGGGAAGTCGCTATGGCTAATGCAGTTGTATTGGATGGCGAGATCTTAAGTAGAAAATTTTATATATGTAACATAGACAGCACCTCGTCTACTTGTTCTTTAATGGTAGGGTTTTTTTTCGTACCTTACCTTTTTAAACTCGCGCTTATCTTCCATCTTCCAGATAGTTTCTCCTTTGGCTATTATGTGTGAGGTTGTCCGGTTTGTGTTGGCTGTTACCCAGCTTCCTGCAGGTTTTCCGTTATTTCACTTCAAACTCGGTCCCAGTCTGTATTTTTGAATGATGAAAAACTTTGTGCTACTGTGATTCTCAGCTCCAGCATCGATTATATCGCCAGCACTACCCGTCACAACATTACAGACTGGTAGTAGAAAAGGTAATTCCAGAGCTTAGAACCACCACATAAAAATCTATATCATAATTATACAAGGAAAGCTCTTTTCAGTATCCCTTAGGAGCTTTTTTCCATATTGAAAAAATGAAAATAACCCCCGTGTTCTTTTAATGAACTGGGTTTTGAGAGATTTTGAGTTCCCATACAAAATCGAAAACCCAGGTTTTATCTGGGTCTTCTGGTTCTTCGATTTTGTATGGGAACTCAAAAGCTCCTCAAAAGCTCTCAAAACCCAGTTCATTAAAAGAACACGGGGAGCATATATCATCTATACTTATGGAAAGCTTTGAAAGTTCACTCAAGCTTTTCGAAAGGGAAAAACATGATACAAGGCATGCTCTTACGGAGAGCTTTTATGATGTGACGTCACGGGTAGCCGATTTTTGAAATTTTATTAGGAAATAAATTGTTTTTAAATTTTCCCGTGAAAACTACTGCACCGATTTCATTGCAATTTTGGATGGTAGTCGATGGTAGACCGGCTAAGAATATATGTTACCAATAATTTTAATTGTTCTGTGCATTCAACAGATATAATGGTGTTTAATGACCTGATATTAAGTGACAATCTCTTTAATTTGGTTTGACAATGGTTTTGTTTATTTGCAAGAACATTTAAATTTTTGTTCTAAAATAAATGCGGCTTCGGAAAGATAACTCCTTGCATTTTTCAGGAAGTGCAATATTTTCTGAAACTTTAAGAATGTATTTCAACAAATTTTCTTTTATTAACTGTACTATCCCCATTACTTTTTTGGAAAATATTCTCCAATTGTTGTATTTTTTCCTTGATGGCTTCACCAAACCATATTTGGATAATTCGTTTACCTAGGACCAAAAATTCGAGCTATCCCGAAGTGTTGGTCCTAGCGTATTTAACTTACTGAGGCATTTAATAATATATCCAGCTAAATTGCCCAGGGCATCTTCCTACAATTCCTCGAATTGCACACTCGAAATGTCCCGGCAAGTGGAATTCATTGATGCTTTAACTATTTCCTCCGAAATATTTAAATTTTCCAAAAAAATTAAATTCACTCACTGATTTCATATGGTCAAAACGTAAAGAGCAAAAAAGTCGGCTAAGAGTAACGTCACAACAAAAAAACATAAAAAAATGTTGCATCGTTTTGTTACTACGAAACTTTTCTATTAAGAATGGTTTGTATAATGGAACCAGATTAGCTATTCGGGGCTTTCGCGCGAATGTAATCCAAGCCGATTCTCTTACAGGATCTCAAAGAGCCAAGATTCACTTTATCCCACGAATTTCCTTGGATACAACCTTGCCTTTCCATTTAATTTCAAGTGTCATCACATTCCCCTGCGCCTAACGTATGCAATGACAATAATTAAGTCACAAGGTCAAACATTTGAAAAAGTTGGTCTTCTTCCGGAACCATGTTTTAGGCACGGTCAGTTATATACAGCGGTGTCACGCGTAGCTTGTTCAAGCGATTGTAAAATTGATTTTTCAAGTGGTCTAAAACAGGAAGTTACTCCTCAAGCAATTGTCACTGAGCACTTGGTTTATAAAGAAGTTTTAATGTAATTAAAAAAATAAACCAGGAGAGAACTCTTCCTTTTTGAACCGTGCTCAAGCGATTGTAAAATTCAAGTTCGAAATGATCCAAAACAGGAAGTTACTTGAGGAATTATATCTGTGGGCTTTGGGATAATTAAAATAATATATGTACACTCTGCACAATTGTGCAGGGGCCGACTAGTATGTTATAAATAAATGAAAATAATCAAGCGGTGTTAAATCACACGTTGGAGGGCAATAATCCATTGCTTGTGAAAATCGAACATTAATTTATTTGAATCTATAAATTAAGATTCAAAAACAAATTACATATTTAAGTTGTAATATGAGTTGAATAAATAAAAACAGATGGTTCAATCACAAATTTTTCTGGGTATAATAGAGCTTTCTGAATAGTTTTGAGAATTATTTTTAGTCATAATGGGGAAATTTTGCTTATTAATATTATTAATCGAGTTAATCTAGCTCAGAAGTACCCTTCTCAGCTGGGCTGAGAAACGGGCCACGCTTATGTGTAGGGACCGAATCCGGCCGAAAGCACCAAAAAAGGTATAAGAAGAAAAAACACCGCAAAACTAGCGTGCGACCGAAAATGCGGGTTCCTTCTCAACCCTCCCCGGCACTCCTGTACCGAGCCGGTCCGGTCCCTGCACACAAACGCGGTCACATTTACCACTGCACAGTGGCTCGGCTAAGACATGCAAACACAAAACAAAAAACAATGCAACATTTAAGAGCACAAAACATCAAACAGAGAAGCGTGCAAAGACAATGAAAACGTGGGACACACAAGGAGTCACGCCACATTAAAAAGAGTCCTTTTAAGGACATCTTCGCTAGTTTGCATGCTAAAAACACTCGCATTTTTGTTAACATTTATAAGCATGCGGTTAACTGGTTCGTACATCCCATAATTGGTATTAGAGGAATTAATGTACAAGAGAGGTGGACCTCTCAGGTTGTAGTAGTTCACTCTAAATGACGTACGGGTTCGTAGGAAGCCTGAGTCAACTTTGTCATTCAACAAACGATGAACGAATATAACGTCAGCGACCTCGCGACGCTTATGGAGAGAGCTCAAGTTGAGCAATTTAAGTCTGTTCACATAAGGCGGAAGAATAAGTGGGTCATCCCACGGTAGGTGACTGAGTGCAAAACGGACGAACTTCCTTTGAACCGATTCGATTTTATCGACATGGGAGGAGTAGTAAGGAGACCATACCTGGGAGGCGTATTCAAGTAAAGGCCTAACTAAAGATATGTACAAGTGCTTTGTGATAAGGGGGTTGTTGAATTCCTTGGACCATCTTTTTATAAATCCCAGGACTGAATTGCCCTTGGAAGAGATATAATTGATGTGGGTGGAAAAATCCAACTTACTTTCTAACCTAACCCCAAGATCGATAACAGAGTTAGTGCGGGAGATCTTGTTATCGAGAAAAGTATAGTCGTAAGTTATAACGCCACGTTTTCTACAAAAAGTCATGACCTCACATTTACTAATGTTAAGGACCAGGTTGTTGTTGGAACACCAAGAATAGAAGGTGTTTAGGTCTGCTTGCAGAAGTTTGCAATCCTCGATACTCCTTATGTGGCGGTACAGTTTGATGTCATCGGCATAAATAAGGATTTTACAGTGCCTCACCAGGGTAACAATGTCATCGATTGATAAAATAAAAAGAAGAGGACCAAGATGACTTCCTTGCGGGACACCAGAGGACGCCTCGATGTTTTTAGATTTGGCTCCGCGGAATAGAACCTGGTAGGTTCTGTCGGCTCAGTACGACTGGAACCACATAACCAGGGCATGCGGAAAGCCTAATTTTTTTAGTTTTAGAACTATAATAGAGTGAGAGAGCATGTCGAAAGCTTTACTGAAGTCTGTATAAACACAATCAGTTTGACAGCCAGTGACAAAGCCTCGAACAGTGTAAGAAGAGAACTCTAGTAAATTAGTAGTAGTGGAACGAGCTGCAAGAAAGCCATGTTGGTTAGTTGAGATAAGTCTCTTGCAGATAGGGGCAATAGCAGGATAAATAATGGATTCGAAAAGTTTTGGTATACATGATAACTTCGCAATCGGTCTATAATTAGATATTTCGTTCTTACAACCCTTTTTATGAACAGGGATTATAAAAGAGTTCTTCCATAAGGTTGGGAAGCGCCCTGTATTGAGGGATTTCTGAAATAAACATAGGATAGGAGACAGTAGGGCCCCTGCACAGGATTTTAGAACAGCAGGAGGGACACCATCAGGGCCGGACGAAAAATCTTGTGGAAGATCATTTATATGTTTCGAGATATCTTCCCTGGTTATAGACAGAGATAAATTTTGAGCCGTTTGTATTGCGTTGATATGTCGAAAATTGTCTTCATGAGGTTGGAAGACAGGAGACGAGAAAGATTTGAGGAAGAACGATGCGAACTTGTCGCAAATCTCGGATGAATTAGAACTAACAGAGTTCTCGTATTGCATGGTGTTAGGGTAATTATCAACTTTTTTCTCAGAGTTGATAAATTGAAAGAATGCTCTGGGATCCCCATACAGTTTACCTTCCTTGTTGCTAAGGTACTCGTTATAGAGAGCCTCGGACAGAGCATGAAATTGGTCTTCAGGTAGGTTTTCCAGAGTTTATTCTTCTGGTTTTTGGTGTGTCTCAACTCATTATTGTACCAGGGCGGGGATGATCTGGTCAACTTTAGAGGCTCAATAGGTACACAGGATGCGAAGGTTTCATACAGGACGGAGTAAAATCTTGTTACGTCGTCATCCAATTCATTAGAGGAAAGCAAGCTAATGAAATCGATCGAAGTGAGCTTGGATGACAGTACTTCAAGGTTGGCCTTTTTAAAGTTAAAAGTAAAGGTTGACTCCTCCGGGGTTAGCTTATTGTTAAAGGCAAAACAATAGCTGAGTAGGAGAGGAGGGTGATGATTATCAACAGGCGACAAGACAATTGAGCTAGGCTCAACATACATGTTGTCTGAGTCGGAGAAGAATATAAGATCTAACCACCTTCCTAAACTGTTTTATACACCGTTCATTTGGCTCAAACCGCATGAGAATAAGGAATTCAGAAAGTCGGATTCCCTATCATTAAGCTTGTTTTCAGGTAGGTAGTTATCGTTCTTATCGGAAGATACCCATTGAACATTGGGTAAGTTAAAATCTCCTAAAAGTAGGAGTTCGTCTTTGGAGTCCATCATATCCTGGATATGATTAGTGCAAGAGATTAGAATATCATAGAGGTTTTGACCTCTATCGTCAAGAGTGCTGAACATACCTGGTGGAATGTAGCAGAAAATTAAAAATAGGCTCTTATGGACAAGGGAGACTTTAAGAGCGAGGAGCTCAATGTCCAAAGAGTTGGAAAAACTAGGAAGCGTTATTAAGCAACAGTTGAGAAGGTTGCTACAAGCAAGTAGTATACCTCCTCCACGAGCCTCCGAGTCAATATATCTATCCATCCGAAATACTTGGAAGGATGTATCGAAAAGTTCGGCATTAAGAATCCCACTGTGTAACCATGTTTCTGTAAAAGCGATTATATCGAAGTCACTGGCCGAAGTCGACAGAAACACATCATGGGTTTTGGATCTGATTCCCCTCACGTTTTGGTAATAGAGCGAAAGCGTCTTAAGTTTTTTGGGACCTGTCGAGTGTCAGGATTGCGATGCACGCGTGTGCGAGGAACAAAACACTTTGAAAAGGCACCAGGAGGCCAGAACGTCTTATCTTATCAGTTAACCAAAAATAATGTTACGATAAAAATTACCATCATTTTGAAGTTGTTCAAGACGTCAATCAGCAGGCCAGGATAGATCTTTCATGTATCACTTTTCATTTTGCTAAATAGCTGTTGTCATGCCAAATTCTAGAGAATATCATGCAATTAAAAAAATCTCCATGATCCTTTTCGGATCTGTATTCTGTTAAGATGATCTGATTGTCCACTTTAATGGAATTATTCTATTATGTAAACTGCTACATTGAACGCTAAATTATTTTACAAAGGCTTCGATGAGCTTGACAGTGTGATTTTATACTTAAAGGCGGGTTCTGAGGCCTCGGCCCAAATAAAACAGCTGTATTCAAGGCGGGGTAGAATGTAGGAATTTCTAATTACATCCAGGGGCGATGGGTGATGCTCGATTAGCAATGTGTCTTTTAATCCTCGCTTAATTTTATGTCTAGGATGGTAAGACAAGGTTCACTCCTTAGTTCAAAACATTCCATTGAAACCAAAGAGGATGTGGTGAATGTTTTGTTAGATGTAAAACTTCATTTTGCAGACGTTGAACTTAGCACGATTCTTACGAAAGCAATCAAGAATGAGTTAGTTTATTGAATTAGATATAAGTTCACTATCATGAAGAGATAAGGCCTGGTAGATATTTGACTTGGGTTTTCAAAGACGTTAGAGTATCGCAGAGTCCGTCGCGGCGAAGTTGTGGAGTGGGTTGCACGGGACTGAGAGAAAGTCGTTTAAAAAGATCGGGAACTAAGTGGGTGATAGAATTAGGTCTTGAGGACATCGGGAGAATTGGTGTGCGTGTGAGGTTTACATTCATATATGGCCTTCTCACTTTAGGTTCTAATGCATTTTCTGGAAGTTTATATCAAATATAATTGGCTCGTATATATTATTGGCTGATTGGAATGGCAACTAAGTTTAATATGACATATATTTCAAATAAATATTTCACTAGTTTATGTTTTTAGTCTTCCTTTAATTGATTATATCAGATTAATCCTATCTAAATTAAATATTTAACCCTATCTAGCTAAAATGTTTTCTTGATGATACTAACTTTTGTTTTGTTATCTTTTTATTGCTTTCTTTAGTATTGTGACTAGACTTTTATTTAAATATATAAATTTTCAGGTATGCTTGAAGGAATATATTTATCTTCAAAATTGGAACTTAAAGATGGCTCAAAAGTTCGTTGCCGCGTATTGGGTTTAAATCCAGCTGGCTCATTTGTATATTTAACAAATCGTTCGGAATATATGAACAAGGATTGTAATCTACTTACCAAACTAACCCAAGCTAAAAAAGGGAAGGTTTTCATTGGTACTATAGTTAAATGCGGAACCAAATTTTTAACTATTAAATTTGGCAATAACATTAAAGGAGTTTTTTACAAAAACATGACCAATGATTTCTCGTCATTTTATGAAGGACAAACAATGCCGTTTAGGATAATTTCAAGAGAGGATGAAAAAATTATTGTTGGACTAGTTGACGACATGTACAAAATAGGAGATATTTGTTCTGCCACTGTAAATACAATTATTGAAAATGGATTAGATATTGTTGTAAATGACGAGAACTTTACAAAAGCATTGGTACCATTTCGATTTCTATCTGATTTCGCTGACCTGGTTATACCACAATTAAAAACTTATAAAGTTGGTGATGAATTGAATGTGGTTTGTGTTGGTAAAACTATTTTTAGTGTAAGAGACGTTGAGTATTTTACAGATAATTTAACAATAAGATGGAACACGATTAAAATTGGAGATATTTTACGAGGATTTGTAAAAAATGTCGATAATAATGTTGTGCAAGTTCTTATTCCTACAAAAGATGGTGAAAAATATGTTAAAATTCATGTGAAAATGTTTCTGTCAAATGCTGTCGCTAATTCTAACGTTACAATATTCCCTGATCAAATATTATATGTGAAAGTACTTAGTAAGCTTCCTACGAAAAGCTTTTCAGTCTCAGCTAAGCTAATTGATGTTTGGGATTATACCCTTAAAACTACAGCAGAAATGACAGTGAAATATTTAGAACAATTACAGAATATTGCAAAGACATTGAAGAGTCAAGGAAAGCCTATAGGGGATTTGGAGATAGGAGATCAAGTTTCTGGTGAAGTAGTTTTATTTGATCAACAAAATAATATTTCCAGAGTAAAATTGCCGAATGGGATTGAAGGAATAATAAAATCTACATTTATAACAAAATCTGATGATTTCAAAATAGGAAAGGAATTAAAATTAGTTTTATTATGGATTGATTATGATACAGAAACAGTTTTTGTATCTCATAAAAAATGTGACTTTGAGCATATTGCGAAATCACCATCTTTGCCAAAACGTTTTCTTCATAGTATTAATGTTAAATCTAAAGTGCTTATAATAACACCGAATATTACAGTTTGTTCGATTAAAAAAGGTCAAAATCCACTTGTTTTTGTACCAACAAAATTACACTATAATGATTTCGAAAATAGTCTAGCATCTGAAATGCATGAAGGTGATTTTTGTCACTTGTCATTTATACATGAAAAATATCCAATAGCAGTTACTGAGAGTACACGGAAATTATGGGCGGATGTATCTAATGCAAAAAGGAAAACGTTTGAAAATAATAATAATGAAGATGTTACACATACTAAGAAAATAAAACTAGATAATTCCGTTCGATATATCAATCAAGATTCTTCAATGGAAGATAATTCTACTAAGAAACATAAAGGTGATTTGCCAAACAAAAAGGTGAAAAATCGTGATGCTAGAATTTCCCAAAAGATTGATATCAATAAAGAAAATTGTGATAGTGATATACTAAGTCTTGAAGATCTAACGAATGCTTCTGTTCCATTTGATAAAACCAGTGGCATATCAGATATGGATGTATCAGAAAGCTTTAATAAAGATGATTTAGACCAAAAATCGGTCATAACCGCTAGTGTCAAAGAAAGCAAACCTAAAGAGAAAAATCGTAAAAGAAAGGGATCCTTAAAAGATATTGAACAAAAAACAATTGAAGAAAGTAAAAAAATCAGTACAGAACAAACTAAAACCAATAAAAAAACAGTTTTACCAGGGGCCTCAAACTTTTGGTCCAGCGAGTCCCAGCTTAATGATAAAAAAACAGCAAATAATGATGAAAGTAGTGAGGATGAAGATGATAATGAATCAAAAGATATCAAAAAGACAAAGAAACTTACACCAGCAGAAAAATTTAAAGCCGCAAAAGAAGAAGAAGCTCGATTAAGAGAAATCGAAGAAAAATATGCTAATCCAAATTTACAGCCTGAAACAGCAGATCAATTCGATCGACTTGTTCTAGCTAAGCCAAATAATAGTTTAAATTGGATCAATTACATGGTGTTTCATCTCCAAGCAACTGAAATTGATAAAGCAAGAACCATTGCTAGAAAAGCACTTAAAACAATTTCATTTCGTGAGGAACAGGAACTTATCAATATTTGGGTTGCTTTACTTAACTTAGAACTTCGTTATGGTACTAAGGAAAGTTTTACTGAAACACTTAAAGAATCCCTACTTTCGAATGATGCTTATAAAATTTATTCTCGGGTTATTCAAATTTTATCTGATGCTAAAAAAACACAAGAACTATCAGATATTATTAATACAGTGACGAAAAAATTTAAAGATAAATCAGAGATATGGAAAATATGCGCAAATGCATATTTTGAGGTTGATCTTTCAGAAAAGGCAAAGCAGTTGCTCCACAGAGCTCTAGCTGCATTACCAGAAAGGGATCGTGAGTAATTTTAATATAACTAAATATACATAAAACTAACACATTCCTTTTTTATAGATATTAATACTATTGTTACCTTCGCAAATCTTAATCACAAACATGGAGATAAGGAAACAGCCCATGCACTTTTAGAACAGATAATTACATCTTATCCAAAACGAGTGGATGTTTGGTCACAATATGTAGATATGTTAATAAAGGACAAAGAAATTGAATCAGCAAGGTATAAAATCAATGTTTTTAGTATTTTATCTTATTTTAAAAAAATCTTAAATACTTTTAGGAGAACGTTAGACAGGGCGGTTATACAAAAAATTCCAATGAAAAAAATGCGAACACTCTTCAAAAAATATTTAGAATTTGAAGAACGTTTCGGAACTGCAGAAAATGTATATAAAGTCAAAGCAATGGCAGAAAGTTATGTTAAAAATGAGACGCAAGCTGATTAATGAAAATATTTTCTTAAATTCTGTTATAATTCTATTATAAAAATAATATTAAGATTATACTATTGTATAAAATCTTTTTTTTTCTCAAAAAAAATATTTTCTTATATTAAATTAGATGCTCTTTATTGCAAACGGTTTTTGTAAATAAAATCTGTCAGGGTTTAAAATATACTCTTGCGGTCGATGCTGTTTTACATGCGTTTAAGCAAAGTATTCGTTTAATTTCGGAGTCGAAGTCAGGGGCCTTATTTTCTATTACAATATTGTGATATTTTTAACGAAACTGACGAAACCTTATTCTCTATTACAATATTGGTATTCAATTTACTTGAAAAATCTAACAATATTGTCAATTTTTTTACTAGAAAGCGGTTCTGCTTTCGAACCGGATTTAAAAATATTGTAATAGAGAATATGGCCCTAGTACACTCACTCCTACCTAAAGTAACATGAGTATTGAAAACATTCGTGTGGGTAGATTTGTAAAGCTCGACTCGTGGGTAAAAGGAATAATTTGAATTTTTTATGTTAATTGTAGGCATTGAGGTGCGCGCTTAGCGATCGAATATAAATTCGTTATCACAAAAACAAGATCTGACACGTGCAGATGCAGCGTGCAGTCATTACTCATTAGTGAAGCTGTGAAATAGGTAGTAGGAGTCTGAGAGTAGGTCAACATAAAATAATTGATATACTTTTCGAGTTTAGCTATCAGGGCGGGGGCCTGTCAAAAACTTTGTAGAATCTAGCTAGGACCAACTGCCATGGCCAAACTGACTAAAACGATGCATACTCTTATGGTGGGACCACACTACGCGGACTTGGGTCGTACGCGCTTTTGCCTTTTTTTCATATAGAGTTTTATGACTTTTTTACGACTTTGTCCATGGTAAAGGCCGTGCGGCAAAACTACGCGGACAAAAGGCTGTGCTTAGAAGGTACATTGTACGTCCACACAATATGAGCTTTTCAAAAGCGCGTACGGCGTTTCAAATGAGAATTGATTCTTTTCTCACTCATGATTCAGAAAATTAAAGCATCACGCGCGCTTTTGTATGGCCGTACGGCCCTGCCCTGCCCACCCTTTATTTTCTTCACAACATTTATGTCGCGATAACGCTCGTAAATTTCGTCTTTGTAGAGTCTCCGGAATCGTCCTTCCTCACATAAGGGGCCAACGATTCGAAGGATTTTCCTCTCGAACACGGCTAAGATGCTTTCTGCTAAGCACTCATGTCTCGATTGCATATGTAAGTACCGGTAAGACACAACCTTCTATATTACAAGCCATGAACAAGGAAAATCTTGAGAGCGAGACCATCGCCTTAGAATTTGTAATAGTTTTTTAGTGGTTGGCGTTTTAAAAATATTAAATAACCATAGAAAACGGACGAAATCCTCTGAAAAATGGTTGAAAAAGCAAAACTGAAAAACTTCGGAAAACCCTCAACTGAAATATTCTGCGACACCCTAAAAAACGATTGAAAAGTCGTCTTGTTGAAACTTCAGAAAACCCCGAGGACTAAAAAACTATTAGAAATTATGAGAAAAAAGTTGAAAATTACAAAACCATAAAAGTCGTCAAAATTCTGAGAAATTGGGATGAGCTAGAGCATTTGAAAGGGGGCTCACGTACAGGGTGTTTAAATGTAGTTGTATACTGAGTTTTACTGGCCGCATCCAAATTGGGCACTCTGGTTTAAACTGGAACACTTGCTTAAAATATTTTTTTAAATTTATTTACTATTTTCTACTTTATTAGTAAATAGACATGGTATAGCGCCTGAAGAAAGAGACGTAGCTTCTAAGAACAATTAAAGCCACATTGATTTGCACCCTTCCAACCTAAATATTGTGTTATCTCTAACAGAAGCTGCACCAACCTTATTTACCTTTAGATTGGATGGATAATTTAGACTTACGGCCGATCCATTTATTAACATCCTAACATTAACCGAGGATCTTCGTTGGAATGATCACTTATTCCAAATCTCTAAGGGCCGTATACATCAATGAAGTTATCGTAATTTTATCATAAGATCATCCTAGTTTATACCGCATAAAATCCAAGGTTGGGGGGTATAATTTGATGTGTAAAACCTCGAAATCTGAGATAAATCGAATGTAAAATATGAGAGCCTTTTCTGTGGTTTGTGATCTTTCCTTACAAGCTAACGTTTACAATGGCCTAGTGAACTTTACATTGTAATAGAGGTAGAAGCGAGATATCCATATACGAAAAAGACGATGCAAAAGGCCAATGATTTTCAAAATCATTAGTTTACACTGGTTGATGTTTACAAAGGGTGATTTCTGATCTTAAAACTTACGCATAAAAAATAATTCAACTCTTCAATGATCTTTAAATATGTCGTACCAATTCCTAATTCTATATAATTATAATTTCGAAATTTCAAGTAGTAAAAAAACCCAGGATGACAATCTGGTACTGAACATGGAATACAGCGACTAAATGGAATATTCTTTTTTTCTTAATTCTTTATATGGAAAACTGCCAACCTAAAGGCAGACTCATTTGTACTTCCGACGGTTTTATCAGAGTTCAAGCTCTTACGCTCACGTGTTCTATTCTCACTGGCCCGCATTCAATACTGAAAGCTGACATCAGTGATCGAACAGTTATATTTATAGGCGATACAAGAGCGCAGATAATCCATTTTTCCCGTTTTTGAAGAAAGCCGAAATGCATTAACTACTTTTTTACCCTAAATAAATTAATATATTTGATATAAAGCTTTCTAGTGTTTAATTATTCTACATATTAACAATTGGATCAGATAATTATAAATAACATCGGAGCACTATAGCTGAAATTCTTTTGGGGGTAGACGGTGGGACAAAGCCCTGCCGTGGGGAGACCACAAAAAAAGGGCATTTCTCTGGAACCCCTTGGAATTCTTGGGTGAGCTCAATTGATCTGGATTCTGCGGTGTGGGCCTTTACAACAAGACCACAGCCGTTAAGATCGGAGCACCGTAGCAGAAGTTCTTAATTTTTTTGGTAAGGCCCTGACGTGGGGAGACCACAAAAAAGAACATTTCTCCGGAAATCCTTGGAATTTTTGGGTGAACTCAATTGGGATTCTGAGGAGTGTGAACTTTCCAATAAGACCACAGCCGTTAAGAGCACCGTAGCAGAAGTTCTTGATTTTTTTGGCAAGGCCCTGCTTAAAATAATTTTGCGGCGTAGAGTTATAAGGGTGCAAGCTACTCGCAACAAAGCTTTGGAATTCCTTTTGTGTGTTAAATTTACAAGTTCCCAGAGTTTTATTGATTTAAAATTTTCTTAAGCATTAATAATTTTTCTTGATTTTTATTTTAATTAATCCAAAAGATCAACAGCACAACGAACTTTCAATTTTAAATTCATTTTTATTTTCTAAAATAATCTCTTATACGTTATATAAAACATAAAAAACTAATATTTTCTTTATAAACAAAAAAACTAAGGTGTAGAACTTTCTTCTTTTCTTTTCGGAGAAATAAATTTAGAACTATCCACAGATGGTGATCGGGTTTTCGATGTAGATTCTTCTTGATCTGGCTGCGTAACTGCATGGTTGGAATCTCTTCTTCGTTGAATCTCTTCCTCTAACATACGATCATGCAGTTTCTTCTGCACAGATCTTTGAATTTCTTTAGCCGTTCGAACTAACTTTTTTGGATGTATAGCAATCTTTTCATGAGATGAACGATCTTTAGACCAGGAACGACTTCTTGATCTTGAACGTGATTTCGACCAGCCAGATGAATTTGAACGCGATCGAAGAGTGGAAGCTAATTTTTTTGTTTTTGACTTCGACCGCGATTTTGTTCTAGAATGACCTCGTGATCTGGGTTTTGAACGAGATCTTGACTTTGAATTTCTTTTTGAACGACTTCTGGAAGATCTAGACCTACTGCGACGACTGCGAGACCTGCTGCGACTACGCGTTCGTCTTGACCTGGAACGCCTTAACCTAGATCGCGATCTTCTTGATCTAGACCGCCTTCTTGATCGGCTTCTATATAAAGTCCTAAATATAAAAAAAACTTTAAAATATCAAAAATGTAATTTACCTGGACTTCGATCTGGATGATCTTGAGTATGACCTAGCTTTCCTATCGTCGTGATCATTTTCATATGAACGAGAACCACGAGCAAAGTTGCCACGATAGCGAGATTCTCCACGACCTCTGTATGTATTATTTTGAAAAAGCCCTTGCCTTAAAGATGTTATCCCTGGAAATACAGCTGGATGGTAAGGATATGTTCCCATAAACCACTCTGCGGCCATTAGCGGATTATAAAGTGGATTTTCATTATCATAATCGTAAGGAGCCGCAAAAGATTGTCCTCCCCGAGAACGAGAACCGCGAGAGAAATTACCGCGTGCACGACCACCACGGAAAAAGCCTCGATATGGCAAACGTAAAGGCCGTATTGAAGGAATGCCTGGAAACATTCCACTTGGATAAGGATACATTCCCATTGGCCAATCTGCAGCCACTTCAGGGTTGAATAATGCATTAAACGGATTAATTTTTAATTTATTTGCAGATTCCGTTTCCTCGTCTTCTCCTCCCGATGAAACATCAGGGCTAGATGATGCATTGTGTTTCTTTTTCTTTTTCGATTTTTTCTTTTTTAATACATTATTTTGATGAGAATCACTTAGAACACTATCGTCGGAGCTAATGGTATTAATGCTGGGCGATCTTGTTCCTTCTCTATTATCTCCAAGTAATGCTAGTAAGCCTGTTTTATCTTTAACACGTTTTAGTTTGTTTACTTGTTTCTTTATTAAATCTTCATGAGCAGATTTATATTTTTGCATTAGTTTATTACGAAGGTCGTGCTGTCCTAACTTTTTGCTCTTTTCTTCAACTTTCTTTTTCTTCATTACTTTATCTTTTTGTTTTTGAGCAAATTGATTCTCTTTAACCTATAATTTATATAAGTTTCTTATTCAATTTCTAAAATAATAAATGAATTTTTACCTTTATTCTTTCAAAAAGTGCTTCAAGTATTCTTATACTTTCAAGTTTTCTTTGGGCGATCAATAATTTTCGTTCTTCAATACGAATTTTTGTCGATATTTCTAGTTGCCCCTTTTCATGCAATTTTCTTAAATGTTTCTGCTTACGCTGCTCCTCCCGCTCTCTCTGCCGCTCTAATTCTTTTTGTTTGAGCTCTTCCTGTTTTTTTCTGTAAATAACCGCTATCTCTTTAAATAGAATTTTTCCTACATAACCATTTCGATCTTGAACTTTCCTGAACATGCAAGTGCATACTCTTATTTTATTTTTAATTCCAAAAATTATTCTTCAAATTTTATTTTCAATGTTTAAGAGGAAAAAACGAGGATCAAAATGATTATGTAGTGATAGGATTAGCAAAACAATAAGCCTTTTTCAGTACAAAAATAACCATAACGACATATTTCCATATTTAGATCCGTTAATCAATTCTTACTGATATTGTTCACTAAATCTTCCATATGAAGACTATGTCAATAATGTAGGATTCCGTATAACACAGTGCAACTATTAAGCAAAAATTCTATTGTGACTACTATCCCATATAACGCGAATAAAAGTTAGTAGGAATTAAACAATGAAATTCTACTGACAAATGAGTTGGAATAATATAACCTCTAGGAGACTCGATCATTTATTATTGTCCGCAGGATAGGATTAAAATCAATCCTATTATAAAGAGCAAATGACTTAGAACTTATCAAATTACGAAAAAGATTAAATCTTTATGCATCGTAGCATAGGATGGATGCTCGAGCACATCGATTTCATTATAAAATGGTCGGCGAATAGCATTGAAATTTTAGCTTCATCGGAATGGAACACCAAATATCTTCATTGGAATAGCAGACAGAATAAAAAGAGTATTCAAGAGTATACCAAACTTAGTACTGAAGCATTTTATCTGTAATGGTCATGGATATATACGGCGCCTCACTGTTTTGAACATTGAAAACAACGATCTATAAATCAAATGTTTAAAATAGTGATCGTTGAAAAGTGTACGAAATGAATTGAGGGGAAAATCATAATTATAAATAATCATTTGGATTTCACGCAAGTCAATTTGGGAATGGCACGTTTTTAAAAAAAAGGCTTAATTGATCTTGCGACATTTGCTGATAAATGACCGATGCACTTTCAAACCAAAAAAATATTCTTCTAGGCCAGTGATCTCCAAACTTTTCTGACTGTCTATCCTTATGACGAAAATAATCATAAATTTAATCCCTAATTATACGAGTATGCATACCGCAAAGATAGCCGCCCGCTTTAAAAACGGGTGTTTACGATTATGTGCCGTTTTTTGTTCCTCTTAATGTTTAAATCTGTTACGTTTACTATGGATTTAAAAATTATTTATTTTTTCTTTCCTTCAAAAATAAGGGTTAAAAAATTAAAAATTTGCCAAAGAATTGCATATCTCAGAAGAAAAGAATACAGAATAAACCTCCAACAATATACGTAGCACACAACTTTACGGTATTTGATAAAGTTATTATCGTTGTAATAAACCAGATTATTGTATTATTAAACGGTTTTAATACTGATTTAATTAATACTGCGAGAAATGTGGCGTACCCCCTAGAATTTTCTGCGTACCCCGCTTTGGGGACCACAGTTCTAGGCATCACTAGGTGTAAACGAAAGGAACTTAATACTCGAACATGCTATTACACGGGTCGATGTTTATTTAAGTTTGTATTATGTATATACACGGTAAGATAGAATAACCCAGCAGGAAATTAACAATGAAAGAGCACTCCTTTGGAGGCATGCAGTGCTCCCTTTCCGCTCCCACTTCATATATTTTTTAACATTAGATGTCCGCCTCGACTACCACTCCATTTGAGCTCCCACAGGAGCACTCCTGCAACGATTTGTTTGGAGACAAAAAGGAGCATTATAGAGCTTTTTTAAATGTCTACAGTAGAGGCCTGTGAATATGTGAATAAGCTCCGGTGCCGAAACGCTTTTATTTTTGTTCGTCTTTTGCAATTGCATTTTCCTTTCCAAGCGCGAGTGTGGTTTTACCAAAGCGGTCCCCCAACTAAGTATACTAACCACGTCCAATGCTGCTTGTCCTCCGTATCGAATATTGAGTATGCTAATATCTATTGAGTATGCTAATAACACCCTTTATGGTCAACAAGATAATCGCCCGTTTTCTTTGTTCTATAAAATTTCTAAAAACTCCAGTAATGGGAGCATATTCGGCAGTGCTGAAAATTAGCTCCCTTGAGGAGCGCTCTCAATTTTTCCCGCTGGGAACGCTTATCTTTGAGTATACGAACAGCTAAAATTGAAGCTGTGGTCATAATATTTCACAGTTTTCTTTGCGCTATCTTAATTAATGTTGCAAAGTATAATTTTTTTTACAAAATGTTATTTTCAATAAATGATCAATGCTTAAAAAATGCCTGAATATCAAACCTTTCATTCTCCAATCGGTCCTCTTCCTCTTTCTTTTTTCTAATTTCCTCTTCTTGCTTAGCTTTATCTTTAGCAATAAGTCTATCCCGGATTACGTTTCTTCTTCTAATTGTAGCCTTACTTAAATGCTTCGTTTTATCAAAGGTAACAAGTATATTCACAGCTTGATTTTTATCTCCGCATTTTCGAACTAATTTCATTCCACGGAACTCATCCATTGTCTTTACAAATCCAGCATATTCACTAAATTGAACATATCTAGAATTGAAATTGCATTATATTTCTGAAAATATTTAATCATATGTTGAATACCCTTCAAACATTATTTCCTGATCGAAGTTAAACATTTTCATTCCAGTAATTTCAGTTTTCATTTGTGACCGATATGGATCACAGATAGGTATATCAACACATCGAACACTGCCAAATTTTTCAAATATTCTTTTAAATATATTTTCACTAGGTTTAACATTTTCTTCGTTCTCAAGATGCCTTGGACAGAACCATCTGATTGGTAAATTTGATAAGTGAACGGTATCTGGACGCTCCCCTGGCTTCATTTCGTCCATATCTTTAGCGTCACGAAAGAACGAATCCCAATCATGACGCTTCGGAAATTCATCTTTAGCTTCACTAGCTCGAACTTTAAATGGGTCGTTAAAACCTTGCAATTTAAGGGTGCGTCCATCTAGTCTTGCTAAAACATTTTTTAATTTTGTTTTGTCTTCAAGTTCAGCTTCAAAACGTATAAACTCGAGCGTACTTTTAGCAACCTGGAAATTTCCTCTTTTTGTTGTCGAATGTTATTATTATTATATATTATTTACTTACTTTTAGCACTAGATATTTGTCTGGTTTAATAGCACTAGTCAAGTGTTCCATAATATCATAATTTGATATAGTTTTTCCCAATTTTTCAGCAGGTAAGGAAACTGATATATAAAACTTTGCCACTGGCTTGAGATACAAGCTATGAGGCAAGTATAGTGGTACACAATCGGATACATTTGTTACAGTCTGTATATTCATATTTCACAAATTGAATTTTTACACAGTTCGAAAAAATGTATTACATATAAAAAATTTTAAATATTAAAAATAATTAATAAAAATTAAGATATTGACTACAAGGGGAATAAAAACTTAAATGCCATTTTATAATGGCAGCGGAATTCTAAAAATGGGTCATTACTGATAAATATATTGCTGAAAAATAGGAAATGAAATGTTAATTTAATGAAAATAATGAATAAATATTGAGAAAAATGAAAATTCCTAGTATAGTTTCCCTAAATATAAAGAAAACTCCCGAATTAGATATTGCACGATGCACGGTCGATAAAAATGGCAATTTTCTAAACGTCAAAATTAACTGATTTTGCAAATACATGGATCTTTGTCCACCGGCATTATTTGTGACAGTGGCAATCTTGATTGCCAAATTTTAATGCCTGTGCAGCGTTTAGATTATTATATATATAAAGGCCCATTTACAATTATGCGAGACGCGCATGCAAGACGTGTACATACTACGTTTACATGCTTACTTGAAGTAGTTTTCAGGTCTGAAACAAAATCAATGCAGTGTGCAGTATGCAGTGTTGTTTACTGATTGTCAAAAATTACAGCACTGCGTGTTATAACGAAATCAACCCAGTGCAGTGTTGTCAAAGCTTAAACGTCAAAAATATTTTAAATTGGAAAAACTAAATTTTATGAAAAAAAGAGATAGTTTTATATACTTTTTATATTTTCTATTACCATGTTTATAAGCGGAGTTTCTCTCTGGATGGAAGTTTCAATCCGGAGTGAAACACCGCTTATAAACGGGGAGTGAAAATCCAGAGCTTGGACTTTCGCTCCCCAAGAAAAAGCCGGAGTGAAACTTCGCTCCCGGTTTATAGTATGCTTATAAACGCTGACTGGGAGTGAGATGACCGGAGCATAATTTTTAATTTTTTTAGAAGGAAAAAAACTTAGTGAAGAAGCAGCTTGATGTTTTATTTTGCTATTATAGATTTTTTTAAACACATTAAATTAAACATTGGGTTTATATTTGTGTTTGTTGCCATTTTAAATTTGAGCTCGGAGCTGTCATCTCAAACCAGAAAGTAATTCGGATTTTCACTCCCATTGCTTATAAACGCGTCGGGAGTTTCACTTCGGATTGACGATACGGGAGTGAAACCCCGCTTATAAACGTAGTATATATTAAGAAAATTATCTTTATTAAAGAAATAGTGTAAAAAAATAACTCCATTATAAAAATAAATAAAAAAACAGAACAATTCCATTTAACAAACATGTAAGACTATAAACTATTGTTAACTAAAACAATATATAAATCATTTCACTCATGTGCAATTCTTAATTTATGTCTGAAAATTACTGCCACTTAATATCACTTTTATAAAAATTTGTGAGGTTGGAAAATTAAACTGAAAATCACACACTGCACAGTAAATTTAGAAAATAGCCTAAACCTGCAGTGCAGTATTCTGCTGCTCACTGCCCTGCATGCAATTGTGTTCCGGGTAGTAGAAAAGCACGAAACCAAACTTTGACAGGCGGTGCAGTACACTGCACTGCGTTGATTTTGTTTCAGGCTTAACAAAATATGCATGTAAACTCGTCCTGACTTCAAGTACACTTGAGTCAAGTAAATCACAAACATTTGTTTGATTGACTTGAAAAAGCTCATGTAAACGCTACTTGAATACTTGAAATTTGGCCGTGGTTGGAACAAGAAAATAAAAACTGTAGTGTACGTATACTTTTGATACAATCTTTTTAAAGTTATTTATGTTATAATAGGAGCTAGTTTCTGTTATAATAGGAAAGGTCAAATGTCAGCTCAAGAAAATTTCAAGACATTTTGAAGTCAAGTAAGTGAACCGAAAACGCAACTTGAGTTTCAAGTCAAGAACTCAAGTAAATCATGTAAACGTAATGATAGACTTAAGCCCTGTGCGAAACCGGCTAATTGCTTGCTAAACTTCCAGATTTTTTGGAAGATTCCCAGTCTCTTAGAATACAAAACTACAGGAAGGGAACTCGGAGAATTTTAGCGTAGTGAAATTCAAACTGCACACTTCATTGCTCTTTTTTTCACTGAAAATTCACTCGTAACAACTTCAATTACACTAAAAACAAATTCTTTAAACTTTCTTTCTTCTTTTTAATTAGTTTTGCGTAAAACTGTAAATAAATTTTATAGAAAAACTCGTTTTGAAGAAAGTGTCGCGGGAAAATTTGACAGTTAACTAACAAGAAATTGTACCAATTTGACAGTTGACTGATAGCGATTTCACTACGCTCCCATACACGGATTTTATACCCGAGGGCCTTTCCTGTAGTTCTATATCTAAGCCCAGTCTAATTCCAGTGCTGTGCGAAACCAAAACTGGAATTGCTTGCTAAAATTTTACTGGTTGACATGTACTACGTTTACATGCCTACTTGAAGTATACTTGAAGTACTTTTCAAGTAACAAAATATGCATGTAAACTCGTCCTGACTTCAAATATACTTGAGTTAAGTAAATTACAAAAATTTGTTTGATTGACTTGAAAAAGCTCATGTAAACTACTTGAATACTAGAAATTTTACAAGAAGAAGATAAAAACTGTAGTGAATGTATACTTTTGATACAATCTTTTTAAAGTTATTTTATGCTATAATAAGGAGCTAGTTCCTGTTATAATAGGAAATGTCAAATGTAAAAAGAAATTGTTGACGAACGTAACCCGTGGTAACGTGAGAACAACGTTGAAATGTCAAATAAACGTGCCAAAAGACGTACAGAAGCGAAGTGTACGCAAAAGTGTACCTGAAGCCGTAACAATTTTATTAATTTTTTGAAATTATACTTAGGGCCTGTGCCAAGATACAATTCAAATGTCAATTTGTATGGAAAACACATTTCGATTTTACAATTCAATTTTCGGAGGTTTGTGTCTTTGGAAATGTAAGGAAATTTTTGAATTGTAGGGAAATATTATCCAAACATTCGTTTGACAGTTTGTTATAATTAAATTTTCTTGTTAAATATAAATTCTAAATATTCTCAAATGGTTCCGAACGGATTAAATAGTAGAACTTTCTGTTGCAAATGTGTAGGACTAAAGCTATGAGTGCAATTTATGACCCTTATGCTTTGTGGAATATTGAACCCATTTCCAATTATTGGAGAACAATATCCCGAATTTTTGTAATTTTCAGTGCACGATTGTACTCGCTGTATAACGTGGTACATGAAAGGCTGATACTGCTACACCGTAGAACTTTGTAGACGCCAATCAAAATAAAATTAACAGCTCAATTTTCGTATGAAATTTGAATCACTTTTTTCAAAACTCTTACAAATAAGTAAATGCTTCTTGCATTCCACCCTTACTGGATGATGCTCATGAAGCGCTTCCATTTCGATCATTCTAAAAACATTAATGTAGCCCTAGGCTACTTTAAACAAATTATTAAAAATTTTAAAAGTTGCAAAATTTTGTTGTCATCCATGTTTTCAAAAAATAATCAATTGTCAAATGAAATGCATGAAATGTATTTTGACACACTTTGTAATTTCGAAGTGTCCGTGGTGAAAGTAACAAATTCGGAATTGTAACATGGCACCCACCCTTAGGCGCGTTTGGAAAATATTATGAGTGAATTTTTATCGAAACACGAGACGCGACGCGAGACGGTTACGGAAGGGTTGTTTTTTTAATCTGTTTCAGGACAGAACAACTTCCATACAAAAGTCTTGTCCCCGATAATTATCAAGAACACTATCCAGCACAAAGGGAAATTTTAAATTTCCCATTTCTTACATAGGTTTTTTAACTTGACAGTTGACAAATAAAGTAAAATGTTTTGTTTCCTGAATGAAAAACGAGAAAAATTAATGGAGAGATAAATAAGACCGATCTTTATCCAATATTAGAATAAATTAAAATGCCCAAAGCCGTAATTTATGTAAATAAAAATTAGAATTTCCCTTGCCGTTTTTTTAATGTTCCCGGACAGAACAGAATAGAACATATTAAAAAAACGCACCACAAGAAAAATCACACACACTTAAATATTACCCAATTTTACTTTTATTGACGTCATTTTTAACCTAACCGCGGTCGACAGACAACACTAAAAATTATTGCCCACAGGTTACAGCTGCGATCCATTGGGCGATTTTTTCTACTCGCAAGTACTTGCGAGTACATCACCAATGGAACACGAATTTTGACAATTAGCAGTAAAATATAACCTCAAAGTAATTGTTTGTTTTAACAGAGAGAACCAATGTGTATTTTTAGGGTTTGTTTTGAAATAAAAGTGGTATAATATACATATATTTTATACAATAAAATATGAAACGAATTTGTGTATTATTTTCTTTCTAAAATATGTTTTTAAATACATAAACTTAACGTTCAAAAAGGAAACGCCATCTATTATTGAGTAGTTAAAGCTTTGAGAAACCTGTTGGAAATTTAATAAGTAGTTGCGAGTTGGTAGCGCCAGTTTTGAGTACTTTACAAGTCCCAATGGATCGCAGCTTATGTTTTGGTCTTTGTTACGGTCCAAAATAGTTTATGTGCCGGTATCGAAATGGTTCGGTCCGCTTTGGTCCCTTAGGGTGAAAACACAAAGAAAGCAGGTTGCCTGCATTCCTATTGCCAGCGTCTAGCGGCGCCAATCAGCACAAAGAATGGATATCCATTCTTTATGCTGATTGGCGCCGCTAGACGCTGGCAATAGGAATGCAGGCAACCTGCTTTCTTTGTGTTTTCACCCTTAGAATATACAACTACAGGAAGGGCCCTCGCCGAATGTTAGCGTAGTGAAATTCTTTTTGTGTGAGTGCTCACTTCATTGTTCTTTTTTTCATTGAAAATTCACTCGTAGCAACTTTAATTACAGTAAAAACAAATTCTTTAAACTTTCTTTCTTTTTTTAAATAAGTTTTGGAAAAAACTATAAATTTTATAAAAAAAACACGTTTCAAAGCAAGTACGATACCGAACGCGGGATAATTTGACAGTTAACTAACAAGCAACTAACCCAATTTGACAGTCGACTGACCCCAGATTTCACTACGCTCTCATACACGGAATTTATACGCGCCTTTCCTGTAGTTCTATATTCTAAGTTTGTTCCACTCCAAAATCAAGACCAAAATCGTGGAGACTATACAAGAAGTTAAAACTACGTGTTGTCAATTTTCGATTGATTAATGGTGGCGCCAGTCAAATGCACCCCAAAAAACATGGCCGATTGTATTTATCCGGTTCATGGCCAAGTTCGTTTATTACTAATATATTTTATGTTTACCAGCTTACAGCTGTTTACCAGCTTCTAAATTCAATTTATATCAATGCGATTATTCGTAATTAATAAATTTTTGATGTTTCCAATGGTACAAGTTACACTATCCATCATTTCGTTTATTACCCCCATACAAAAACCGAATTTATGGGCAAGGGGTCGCGGGGAAGTATATGTTATGCGTCATATGACTCCTCACTTTTGAGCATGGAGAATATACAAGGAGATAAAACTCCGTGTTGTCAATTTTCGTTTGATTATTGGTGGCGCTGCAGTCAAATGTACCCCGAAAAAAATGGCCGATTGTATTTATCCGGTTCATAGCCATTGACAAAGGAGATCGGACATTTTAGTATGGACTTTGGTCCAAGTGGCGTCGGATGATGAGAACTGCTTTATTTATTAGATAATTTAATATTATAACACTTACTATACCCGCAAATAAATCGACACATGGAGAAAAAAGTTATTGACACATAGGTATATCACCCATATCATTTAAAGGAGTTGTTGTAATATATTTTTTTTACTATTTATATGCAGATTATTAGAAAAACACGATATTATATTACAGGTATTCATTAAAGCACACATAACAACATAATATAACGCCTGTAAACCCCGAAAGCTTAAGCAGAGGTATACCTATTATAGTAATAATTATGTGTTTTATAAATAATAAAGGTTAAAATAAAAGAAACATAAACGATTAATATGTATTTATTATATTAAAATGTATTTATTATATTAATATGTATTTATTATATTAAAATGTGGTTCAAAAATTCTGCAGGATGGCGTATTTGATCTTGGTAGCGAGCCCACCCTAAATACCATACTATGGTCATAATATGGGCACAAACCCCTAAAGTCCTCTTCCCCGTTCTACAGCTACAATAATAATACCGTATGGAATCCAATCCTGCAGCTTCTTCTCCATACATTATGTATGTGTAATAGGTTCTTGACCTGACGTGGCGTGACTGTATCCGCCCTCGTAACAGTGTTAAGTTTGGTTCCGTAATATTATGTCGCTCCAATCCTGCGGGTGGTGCACCGTCACGATAAATATCTATACTGTATATACCACCACGGACGTGCTCACTATAGTAGCTACGCGCTAGCTTTAGTTGATAAGTTCCGAGGGCGAATATTATTAAATCTTCTTCAGACAAACGTGGGAACCCTCTCAATTCTGGAAGATCCCCCGAAATCGCTGTGAAAGCTGCACGCCGTCGGTTCATATTACTGGCCGTTACATATTCTGCAAGATTATTAGGCATATTCATACGCTGGTTAATGATTTCAATAAACCGGTGAGCATATACGCTGTCATGCACTGGCATGTGGAAAGCATTCAACAACGCAGCAGCTATTCTAAAATTCGGGAATAGGTGTTTCAGGGCAACGTTTAAATATTCTTGCCTTAGTAGTTTAAAGTCACGCTTGATGCGTCCGAACACGATCTCCACAACCCAGCGGACCATGGTTACTTTTCTGGACTTATTAGCCTGCATGGTGGTTAGTTGAGTTTCTCCGGGATGTAAAGACTCAGGCGTATGAGTTATGTAGCCGAAACTTCTAAAATCTGGCAAGGCGTCCCTAAATCCTTTATCCAAAATAAAAATGTCACCGGGTCGAAAAAAGTAATGAATACGTCTTGTTCATCGTGAATAACATCTTCCATTATATTTGCATCTGATTTGGTCGCTTTATATGGCCCGTAAATATCTATTATGTATCCATCCGAACATGTCAGTACCAGTGGTTTTATTAAATTCCTGTACTTATGAGGGCTATATGTATCCCTCTGAAATAAAAAATTCGCGCTTTTTTGGATATTTTGATAAGTACCATCAATAATGGTGATAGCAGGCATTTCGTTTTCGGGTTCATTTGGGTTGCCGAACAATGCAGCAGGTATTACTAGATTCCTGTTTACTGCTTGTTGTCTGGTTAAATGGTCAAAACCCAAATGTTGAGGCACAAAGTCTTCTAATAGACACTCTTGTGCCAAATGTAGGAGCCTCTCAAAGTGTCTTCGGCTTATGCCATACAGAGTCGCTAGCCTGTCGTCCGATTCTCCACTTCTGAGTTTTGATAGGTACATTCCTAATATTTTCTTTGGCTGGGTACTCCTTCTACTCAAAGATGGTGTTTCAGCTAGAATTACGTTGAATTCTTCGAGAGTCCGCCCGGTCCAGTAATGCAATTCGTCTGCTGACATATTTTCAACATGTTCAAAATCCATGTGTGTTTTATTTGTTATGACATTTTTTAAAATGGATATGATGTCCATAATATGTTCACTCGAAAAATCATGCGATATATTTGGGGCTTGAAATAACTCCTCCCAATTATTTGATTGCATATGTTCGTCACATACTCTAGCACTTGGTGGCACATAATAGTTTGCTTTAATCAAAAAATCGCCCTTTACTCTCTCAGTTATCCGGCGTCGCGATATCATACGGCAGCCATAAAAAATACATGCATTTGCTGTATTAGGAGCACGAGATAACTCCGACAGATTTAATGACTGAAGTAAATCAGGTTGCTGTACTTCGTCCTGATCTATATTTCCAACTGCATCTTCCCGTGGTGTTGAAGGTCCTGGCAAAGGATCTTGCATAGCACCCTGACCCTGAGATCTTTGACTCCTTAACCAACATGGACGACAGACGTATTCTCTGCCGTTGAATATAACCTACAACAAAAAAAACAAAAAAGTTGTAATGACTTTTCACGAGCAATACCTACTAGTAGGTAAATTTTTTAGATTTTTTCCGTTACCATGTGAACTCCCAACATACCAAATAAGTAGGCTTTATTACTAAACTAAACCGTTAACATTGTAAAAATCAACTGTTAACTTGCTCACGGATCTTGTAAAGCTAAGGACAAAGTTTTTTTTTTCAATAATAAATATGAGTACTTGGATGTGAGAAATAACTCTTTCACTATAATAATACTCATTCTTATACTTATACCTAATAAATAGCTCTTCCATAATAACCAGCTCTTTAAATAACTCTTTCACGGTAACTATAGAAAATGCTAACCAGTTTGGTATTATCTATTGCACCAACAATCAACAGCAATATTGCTTAAAAGGTACATACCTGTCGCGGTGCAATTGATGCGAGTATATGTGCTGAGATGGCTGGGTTTGACTCGAACACATTTCGGGTAACATTTTGCCTTTCTCTTCGTAACACTGAACGATTACACACTAAACATACAATGCCAGCACTAGGCAACATCTTGAAAGTGCAATCCAAAGGCAATATCACAAGTCCGTTTCAACGTGCCAAAGTAATCGAGTAAGTAAATCAAAATATGTGCAAAAAGAAAGCCGGTGAGAACAAAATAAAGAAACCAAACGATGTCCTTGCTGAATAATAGCGAATCACTCACTGACCAGTGAACAATGCGCGCGGCGAAGGAGCATCACCCCCCGCCACCGCGAGGGCGAATAAGTTTTGGCCGAACAAAAGGTAGCTCTTTCAATTGTTCGTCTATAATAGGTTCCAGTTTTCTCGACTGTATAACTTTTTTCTCCGTAGGCCGATTTTATGATGTCCATAGTAAAAATATATCCTACATTCTCGAACTATTATATGGACTAGGTTTCATCAGCCGACGCCATTTGGACCATTTCCGCCCGTTCTCCTTTGTTTGCTGAAAAGTTCGTTAATTTAAAATAATAATATTTTAACAAAAAATTAAATTTATTTTAAAAATAATATTTTTCAGCATATAATATGGAAAAGTCATGTATTAAAAAATCTTATTAGTTATTATTAAAGAAATACTGCATATAATATGGAAAAGTTATATAGACGTTGCAAGGCGAAAATTGAGATGCTATTGCTATAATGATGATTATAATTGCTGTTGGCGAAAAGCAAAGTTACTTACTGTTGGAACTTTGAACAAACTCAATCGCTTTAAATTTAATATATTTCGTCGTTTTACATCAGTAAAACGACCACTTGGACAATTTTTAACTGCACACGTTATTGTCATTTTTATTATTTATACTAATCACACCTTTACTTTAATTTATTCTTTTGAATCGCAAATTCAAATTTAGTTCTTATAGTTTATGAACTATCAGTCTTTTTTTCTATTAATAATTTATAAATAAAATTTTATTTTATTAATTAAGTGGTCATAAAGTATAATCGCTTAAGTTGACTTTAGAAAAAAGTGAACTTTTACTAAATATCTGCAAGCAATAGATGGACCCGATATTCATCCACATTTAGTGGATAGAAATAGAAATTAAACCACTTTTTATATATGTAGATTTAAGCGATTATCGCTTATGACCACAAGTGCGTTAACCGTATATAAAATCACTCGTATATATAACACATAAACTCACTTTTATATATATAAAAACTCACTAGTAATATAACAAATAAACTAACTTATATATTTATAAACTCCCTCGTAAATAAATATATATATATATATATATATATATATATATATATATATATATATATATATATATATATATATATATATATATATATATATATATATATATATATATATATATATATATATATATATATATATATATATATATATATATATATATATATATATATATATATATATATATATATATATATATATATATATATATATATATATATATATATATATATATATATATATATATATATATATATATATATATATATATATATATATATATGTAAACTCACTAGTATATATATAAACACTATTTATAAATATAAATACTAAATTTATTCAAAATTTTATCGCTTTAATATCTAATTTTTTAAACACGTTGTTTATAAAACATCAATATCAATGACAATTAAATTGCAGTGACTACTTTTAGATTTTTTAATAACCGTTACCTATTTCTTGCTTTGCCCAATTTCGCCTAACTTAATTTTGAACGAATCGTCGAAATAGGTCAAATACAGCTAACTTCATCTCGGGGTACATCGGACAAAGGTGACATCTGTGGCCAAAAATGAACTAGAAGTTTAGTTTCTTCTACCCATCCATTTCCTGTCATTTTCCCCATAAGAGATTTATCTCCTTGTATATTCTCCATGCTTTTGAGCCAGAAAATTTCCCAGCCTCACCCTCCATTACACTAACACAAATATAACATCGCACTCGGGGTCTGCGAAAACTATAAGAAATTCCCCTTCTCATTCGCGTTTAATGTACAACTACAAAGGCATCACAATCGTTACACGAAAAAGAGGCAGAAAAATGAATGCTTAGTGTAATACCCGCATCATACACAAACGGTTTTGATGTGAGTATCGAGTGATGGATAGTGTAACTTGCACCAATGAATTTTTAATAATTTCATGTGGGGTACATCGGACAACGGTGACATCTGTAGCCAAAAAGGAACTAGAAGTTTAGTTTCTTCTACCCATCCATTTCCTGTCATTTTCCCCATAATGGCCGGTTCACATTATTCCAGTAGCAATCCAGGCCAGTGATCGAATCCAGCGCTGGAATGCTACTGGAATAATGTGAAACGGCACTGGAATATACCCATTCCAGTGAACAATCCAGTCCAGTGACTGGGTTGACAGTCTACTTTTTCAATCCAGCTCGCCCATTCCAGCGCCACTGGAATAGTGTAGACGACCAATCCAGTGCTGGATTAAACGTTGAACAGTGAACACGCATTGGGCCTATTCACACAGTGCACATTCATGGCGCCTAAAACCGGTTTTATAGATGAGAGAGGGAAGGGAGCGGAAGAGCTTAACGAAACATTTTTCACGCAAAAGCAAACGCGTGAAAACTGGCACACATATAAAAAGTTACTTCTGGGTGCCTTCCATTTAGACACAGAGAGACACAGTGTTACACTGTGTCCGACACAGAAGTGTTCCATCAACGACACAGCTAGACAAAGCCGAGCACAACTAAGACAATGCTACCAACCCTCGCCAATTGAAATGTGATCGTTAATTTATAATTACAACAATATTGTTTCATTTTTATGATTCCCAGCATTTATAAGATGTCGGGTAAATTAATTTAAAGAAATTATCAACATAAAATTTACGATTTACTTGCAAACAAAAATAAAAACGAGGAAAGTGCGCCGTGGCGGATTTTTCATGAACTTATGTGTTCCATTTGGGCTTACACAGAACGACAGAGCGACACGCTGTGTCGGACACAATTGTCTTTCTGTGTCTAAATGGAAGGCACCCTCTATCTCTTGCAAATTTTAGCTCTGTTTTTCTCTAACAAGTAAATTTTATCTGCAATACATTTAAAGGTTCCTGTATAGCATTCAAATTTACTACACTCATTTACGCCCCGTCTGAGTTGCTAGGAGTTTAATAAAACCGGTTTTACTCACCACAATTATGGCAGCGTGTGAATATGCCCATTGGGCATATTCACACAGTGCACATTCATGGCGCCTAAAACCGGTTTTATAGATGAGAGAGGGAAGGGAGCGGAAGAACTTAACGAAACATTTTTCACGCAAAAGCAAACGCGTGAAAACTAGCACACATATAAAAAGTTACTTCTATCTCTTGCATTCTTTAGCTCTGTTTTTCTCTTACAAGTAAATTTCATCTGCAATACATTTAAAGGTTCCTGTATCCAAGACCCTCGTAAGTACAGGCCTGGAAGCAGACAGGCAAACTAATACTAACATAGCTGAAAAGTGGCCAAAAATTTCTGACAGTTGTGGAATTAACATGGCCGAAGCCATAGAAAGCAATTTTTTAAGTTTGTTTTGCACTAAAAAGTGGTAAAATATTGTATATTTTCACTTTTTGGTGCACATGGATTATCAGTGATTAGTGCTTTAGTGATTTAATAAAAAAAATTAAAATGAAGTGAGTGGTTAAGTGTATTTTAAGAATGTTAATTGATTAGGTGACCATTTTTGTTTACATTCGCGGTGGTTTTTTCGTGTTAATTTAGGGAAAAAATGTTGAATTTGTGTAGTAACATAATAAAAAGTGCTTTTTAAGTGATTAAAGATTATTATAGGATAGTTATTAAAAACATAAGTGCAGAAAAATGTGAAGGAAAAGTGAAAAAGTTATTGTTATTCATGTTGTGTGGTAGTACTTGCACTTATGTTTTTAATAACTCTTCTATAATAATTGTTAACTACTTTAAATTCACTTTTAATTCCATTACTACACAAATTCAACACCTTTTCCCTAAATTAACACGAAAAAACCACCGCGATTGTAAACAAAAATGGTCACCTAATCAATTAACACTCTTAAAATACACTTAAACGCTAATTTTTTTTTAATTTATGGACTCTGATCACTAAATAACTTATCACTGATAATCCGTGTGCACTAAAAAGTGATAAAATACATTATTTTACCACTTTTTATTCCAAAAGCAAAGTTAAAAAATTGCTTCGTACGGCTTCGGCCATGTTAATTCCACAACTGTCAGACGATTTTGGCCCCGCACAGACACAACCAAAAAGTCTGCTTCCAGGCCTGTACTTACGAGGGTCTTGCTGTATCGCATTCAAATTTACTACACTCATTTACGGCGTCTGAGTTGCTAGGAGTTGAATAAAACCGGTTTTACTCACCACAATTATGGCAGCGTGTGAATATGCCCATTGGGCATATTCACACAGTGCACATTCATGGCGCCTAAAACCGGTTTTATAGATGAGAGAGGGAAGGGAGCGGAAGAACTTAACGAAACATTTTTCACACAAAAGCAAACGCGTGAAAACTGGCACACATATAAAAAGTTACTTCTATCTCTTGCATTCTTTAGCTCTGTTTTTCTCTATCAAGTAAATTTCATCTGCAATACATTTAAAGGTTCCTGTATAGCATTCAAATTTACTACACTCATTTACGCCCCGTCTGAGTTGCTAGGAGTTTAATAAAACCGGTTTTACTCACCACAATTATGGCAGCGTGTGAATATGCCCATTGTTTAGCACTGGACTGGATTGAATCGCTAGTTTACTTGACTGAAATAATGTGGACGATATGATCAAGTACAGCACTGGACTGGATTGACCGCTGGATTACTGGACTGGAATTATGTGAATCGGTCATAAGAGTTTTACCTTTTCGTATATTCTCCATGACCAAATAGACCGAAATTGGTTCGGTTCCGTCCTCGTTTATGCGGGGTTTTTTGGACCTTTTTTGGAACTTTGGACTGGTTTGGTCCTGCACATAAACGCGGTCAAGGTTGAACCAGATTCCAAGAGCAAATCCGCACAAACTTTTGGTATTGGCTTAAAGGCTTAACTACAATGTGGCGCTGGCGCGTGGTGCTGGCGGTGCAGCGCAAACTGTCAAAAGTAAAAAACGTAGCTCACCCGAAGTGCAGCTACCTTAGAATAGAGAACTACAGGAAAGGCCCTCGGGTATAAAATCCGTGTATGGGAGCGTAGTGAAATCGCTATCAGTCAACTGTCAAACTGGTACAATTTCTTGTTAGTTAACTGTCAAATTTACCCGCGGCACTTTCTTTAAAACTAGTTTTTCTATAAAATTTATTTACAGTTTTTCGCAAAACTAATTAAAAAGAAGAAAGGGTGCCTTCCATTTAGACACAGAGAGACACAGTGTTACACTGTGTCCGACACAGAAGTGTTCCATCAACGACACAGCTAGACACAGCCCGACACAACTAAGACAATGCTACCAACCCTCGCCAATTGAAATGTGATCGTTAATTTATAATTACAACAATATTGTTTCATTTTTAAGATTCCCAGCATTTATAAGATGTCGGGTAATTAATTTAAAGAAATTATCAACATAAAATTTACGATTTACTTGCCAAACAAAAATAAAAACGAGGAAAGTGCGCTGTGGCGGATATTTCATGAACTTATGTGTTCCATTTGGGCTTACACAGAACGACAGAGCGACACGCTGTGTCGGACACAATTGTCTTTCTGTGTCTAAATGGAAGGCACCCAAAGAAAGTTTAAAGAATTTGTTTTTGTCAATTAGAAGTTGTTACGAGTGAATTTTCAGTGAAAAAAAGAGCAATGAAGTGTGCAGTTTGAATTGCACTACGCTAAAATTCTCCGAGGGCCCTTCCTGTAGTTTTGTATTCTAAGGCAGCTACAATGTGCAGCTGGCTTTGGCGCGTGTTGCTGGCGCTGTACCTCACTTTTGCCAACATTCTACTTTTCGTGCGCGCCAGTACACCAGCCAGTTGGGAATTTTGATAAATGATGGCGCTGAAGTCAAAATTACTGTGGGGGTTCGTCGCTCACAGAAATAATAACTCGTTGTTTATTCAGTTAAATCATTTAATGTTGTAGGCAAGAACTGGTCACATCGACCGAACAATTATAACTAACTTAAAATTATGACAAGTTGCTTAAAGTTAAATAATAAATTAACCTATGCCTACTTACTAGAAAGTCTGGGATTCGCCGTGTAATGTTTGAGTGTTTTCGCTTGCGTTTGTGTACAGTGGTTTGCGGGTGTATTGTGAGTTGTTGATGGCATTGTGATCGCATCGTGGTCGCCACACTACTCCCCTTCTAGCAACATCGTCCCTAGTCGTTGGGTGTTGCGAAATGTACTTGCTTCCTCTTAACGGCTGGTCCCTCGTATGTTCTTGGCCTAGGTATTGATGTCGTATCATATTCATTTGTCATGTCTTGTAGAATTGCTGGTTTCAATCTGTCTATTGAAACGCTTGTATGTTTGCCATTCATTTCAATCGTGTAGTAAGCGTCGCTATCTCGCTTAATCACCTGATGAGGTCCGGTGTATGGCTGGTCGAGTGGCTTCCTTGCTCCATCGACCCTCAAGAACACGTGTGTGCATGTGGCGAGGTTCTTGTGCATGAAAATCCTCGGCTTGTGTGGTGTGCCGTTTCACTTGGGCGTAGTGCCCTCATATGTTCTCTTAACGCTTCTTTGAATAATGTCTGGTCCGCTTGGAAATTGTCTTGCATGAAGAACTCACCAGGTATCCGTAATGTCGTTCCAGCCATTTCAGCGCTGGACGTGCCGATGTCGTCCTTCAAGCAGTTCCTTAGTCCCAACATTACTACGGGTAGTACTTGTACCCAATCTTCGTTCTCATGGCATTTGATTGCTGCCTTGAGTGATCGATGCCATCGTTCTATGATGCCGTTCGCTTGGGGATGATATGCCGTAGTGCGTTTCCTATGACTGCCAATCATTCGGGCAAATGCTTCGAAAATTTGCGATTCGAACTGAGTGCCTCTATCAGTTGTTATTACTGCTGGTGTACCATATCTCGCTATCCAAGTTTCAAAAAAAGCATCAACGACCGTTTGTGCCGTGATGTCTTTTATTGGAGTCGCTTCCGACCACCGTGTAAAACGGTCAATCATGGTTAAACAGTACCTGTATCCGCGTACTTCCGTCATTGGACCTACAATGTCTATGTGTACATGCTGAAACCGTTCATCCGGCATGACGATGTGTTCCGGTCGTCGCTTCGTGTGCCTACTGATCTTTGAACGTTGACACGGTAGGCAAGTTCGTGCCCATTCCGTTATGTCCTGGTTCAATCGTGGCCAGATAAATTTCTTCGCTATGGCTTTCCGTGTTGCTTTTCCGCTACAGTGGCGGTATTATGCACATTATCGAAAATCCTCTTCCTAAGGGTCGTCGGAATGTAAGGTCTTATCGCATCAGTTGATACATCGCAGTATACGATCGTGTCAGAGTCTGATAATCGTAACCTCTTGAATTTTATCGCTCCTGGCCGCTCGATTAACTCCTTCATTTCTGAGTCTTTCTCTTGTTCGGTTGCTATATCTTCAATAGAAACGCAGGTTGGTAGTTCAATATCGTTTATCCGTGATAACGTGTCTGCGACTTCGTTCTCCTTACCTGCGATGTGTCGAATGTCCGTTGTGTATTGACTAATCAAATCAAGTTGCCTTTGTTGTCTTGGAGATGCCTTTGCAGCTCTTTGGTTAAAGGCGTACACTAACGGCTTATGGTCTGTAAAGATCGTCGTACCTCGTCCTTCGATCATGTGCTTGAAAAATTTTATCGCTGAGAAAATCGAGAGTAACTCCTTGTCGTAAGCGCTGTACTTTGATTGCGTTTCTGTTAATTTTTTTGAATAAAATCCAAGTGGCTGTTGTCTACCACTTATTTCTTGTTCAAGCACTGCTCCTATAGCGGTGTCAGATGCGTCCGTGGTCAGGTGTAGTTGGGTGCCTTCCGCAGGATGAGCTATGAGAGTGGCTCCTGCTAGTGTATCCCTGCACGTATTGAACGCTTCGTCTGCTTCCGCGTTCCATTCGACGGGTCTCTTGTCCCTCTTCTTCGCTCCAGCAGTTAAGGCATGTAGCGGTGCCTGTATTCTTGCAGCGTTCTTGATGCCTCTTCTATAAAAATTGACCATTCCCAAAAACCTCCGTACTTCCATTATGTTGTTAGGTTTTGGGAATTCGAGTATGGCTTGTACTCTTTTTTTGAGTGGTCTAATGCCTTCGCAGGTCACCTCGTATCCTAGGTATTCAACCTTGTCTTGACCCCAGTGGCATTTGCTAAGTTTGATCGTGAGTCCAAACTCCTTCAACCTCTCGATGACTTGTCCTACATGTTCCAAATGTTCTTTATGCGAACGTGAGGCGATGATGATGTCATCTACGTAACAGAAACAAAATTCCAAACCTCTTAATGCATTGTCGATAAATCTCTGGAACGATTGCGCAGCGTTCGGTAGTCCGAAAGGCATCACATTGAACTCGTATAGTCCAAATGGTGTGATTAATGCCGTCTTTTCACGATCCTCGGGTGCCATGGGAGTTTGGAAGTAAGCCCTTTCCAAATCCATTGTCGTGAAGAATTTACAACCATGTAGTCGATGAGAAAAGTCCTGTATATTCGGGACCGGGTACTTGTCTGGAAGTGTGATTTTGTTTAGTCGCCGGTAATCACCACATAGTCTCCATGTGTCATCCTTCTTTTTCCTCATTAACATAGGTGTTCAACCCACATATAAAAAAGTTTATTTAATGTATTTAAGGCACACAGCGGAAGTCACACATGACGAAAATACTTAGCTTGCATTAAATCAATGCACTGCACCTGTAAGTGCAATAACATTAAAGAATTGTGTTATCAGCGGTTTATTCACCTGGGCATAATCGGGTGAATAAACTTAAATGCGTCATGTGTGGCAATCGCTGTGTGTCCACTCATCACTTTTAGTAATACATTCAATTATTGTCATACGTATGTTTTCGTTATTTTATTAATTGAATATTATTGTTAATTATGCATGTTTTGATCGCTATATAACTGGGTAGATGATAAGAAACCAGGAGTTCAATAAAAACCTTGAAGTTAACCGCACATCGTGTTTACTTTCAGTTCCGATACAGTTTTACATTTGGTCCTTCGAGCGAAGTGTTCAGATAATTAAATCTACCTCTAGAACAAAGTGTCTTGAGGATCTGAAAATAATTTTTTTGTTTTTTCCAACACATTGTCCTATTAATCAACCTCTAGAACATAGTGTCCAGAGGCTCTGAAATATTCCCAAGTCCCAGCAAATTTACCTATCCAAACCGCGACATAAATCGTTGAAGTTGTGCGGTCTTCAACAAACTACCCTCCTCGCCTAATTCCACATTCTCATCCAGATCTACATAGTAATTAACGAGTTTCCAACATGGATCCACTGGTAAAACAACAAAGTCATCTAGTGAAAACAATCAAGAAGGTGGCAACTCAACTTACTAAGGATTCTTCCGCAAGGAAAACAAGGGAATATGGCGAAGCACGACTACACACATTAAACAGTACTTGGGAACAAATCGAAATCCTCAACGCCCAAATAGAAGCTCTGAGAGATCAGCATCTCGAACATAAGTACTTCACTGAGAATTACTATGGCCAAATCGAAGCACTCTACGAGCAAACAAGGGAACATGCAGAAGCAGTCATTCGAGAAGCCGTCGAGAGAAAAAAGAACTCGGATGAAATTGCAAATCAACTACGCCTAATAAAAAGGCAAACAGCGATAATTGAAACACTAGAACGCAACATAGGAACTATTCAAGAGGGACTCCAACTGCAACAATCATCTATTCACTATAAACAGAAAATAAAACTTCTAAATGACTACTGGGAAATGATACTACATAACCATGCAGAAATAATGACCGCAGGGAAATTCAAAGATGATTATTTTGAGAAGGAAATGTTTGCTACAACAGAGGACTTGTATCAAAATACCATTATCAACCTCCAAGAAAAGTTGGAAGAGTTGTCACTGACAACTGCACATCCAGTCTCAGGTCAACCACAGCCAAGTAATACAGCGATAATGGACAACAATTCAGCAGTAAAACTACCTCGTATTGATATCCCAAATTTTAGCGGTGATTACCAAAAATGGCCATCATTCAGAAGTCTATTCATGGAAATAATCCACAAGAACGGGCGAATTACAAAGGCTGAGAAGTTGTTTTATTTAAAGGCAAATGTAAAGGCCGAACCTGGAGAGCTCATTCAACATTTGAGCATAACAAATGAGAATTACGAGACGGCATGGGAAATCCTAGACCGAAGATACAACAATAAAAGAACTCTGGTATCGGCACAACTACGAACGCTCTGTAATCAACCAGAGCTGTCAAAGGAATCAGCCATCAATCTAAAGGGGCTCCATGACACAACATTAGAATGCCTAGAAGCAGTTAAGAATCTGGGCATCGACATCAAAACTTGGGATCCATTACTTATACATTTGTTGGTCCAGAAACTTGATAAAGAAACACGAAGAATCTACGAGCAATCATTAAAAAATCCTAGGGAACTGCAAAATCTGAAAGAATTTCTAGAGTTCCTCGAAAACCGATTCCAAGGATTGGAGTCGATTGAACCGATGAAACCTAACCTCACAGCCAGACAGCCAGAAAAAAAGAATGAGGTGAAGGTGCATCACGGTGCAGTAGGCAAACTAAGTTGTACCTATTGTAAAGCAGATCATAAAATTTACTCGTGCAGTAAATTTTCTAACCTTAACGCCCTCCAAAGAAATGAAGCAATTCGGAAAGCTAAAGTATGCAGTAATTGCCTAGTAAAGGGCCATACAATAAACAATTGCAAAAGCTGGAGAACTTGCAAATTGTGTAGTAAGAAACATCATACATTACTACATCTCAACACTGCAAACAAAACATTCAACTCAAGCTCTCAAGACAGGATGGATGGGCAATCAATGAACCCAAGATCAGCAGAAATATCGTCGCACGTAGCAGAGAGCCAAGTTCATCACTCCGTTTTGCTAGCCACAGCAGTAGTAACAGCAGTTGGGAAAAACGGAAAAATGGTAGTACTTCGAGCTCTTGTTGATCAAGGGGCTCAAGCAAGCTTCATAACAGAAGATGCCGTTCAGCGTTTACAATTACAAAAAGGGCGCATCGCTGCAACAGTAACTGGCGTGGGCGGGTCAAGGTTAAAAACCATCAAGACGTGTGTTAAGCTAACAATTAAACCGAGATTTACAGCCGAATTTTCGACAACAACTACAGCACTAATATTAAAAAATCTTACAAGATTGCTGCCAGCTGAAAAGATCTTTCCAAAAACAACGTGGACACATACCAAGAACCTTACACTAGCAGACCCTAAATATGATGTCCCTGGTAAAATAGACATCATAATAGGAGCAGATGTATTTGGAAGAATCTTACTGGGGAATGTATTACGCGGACCACCGGGATCTCCTATAGCACAAGAAACAGAATTAGGGTGGATTCTCTCAGGCGAAGTTGAGCAAGATACACCAAACACAAATCCACAATGCTATATCAGTGAAGTTGACCTAAACCAAGAAATACGCAGATTCTGGGAATTGGAAGAACTAACCACCAATGCAGTTCTAACAACCGACGACATAATATGCGAGACTCACTTTAGAACAACATATAAAAGAGCAGCCAACGGTCAGTACATTGTAAGGCTTCCGTTCAAAAAGAGGCCTGAAGATTCCAACTTGGGAGGATCCAGAGAACTCGCATTAGCAAGATTACTCCAAATGGAACGAAAGTTTAAAACGAACAAGGCATTCGAAATCATGTATAAGGAGTTTATGAAAGAATACCTGCAGCTCGGACACATGATACCAGTAACTGATCAAATAGATACAGCTTACTACTTACCTCATCATGCAGTAATGAAGGAAGACAGCACAACGACGAAACTAAGGGTCGTATTTGACGGTACAGCAAAACGTCAAAACCAGGAAAGCTTAAACGAGATTCTGTTAACTGGCCCACAAATACAACAAACGTTAATCTCAATTCTAATCAGATGGCGAAAACATAAAGTAGTATTTACATCAGATATTGAAAAAATGTACCGTCAAATAAAGATTGACGTCAGAGATCAAATTTATCAGCGTGTTCTGTGGCGAAATTCTCCAGACGAACCCATCAAGGAATTCAATTTAACAACTGTTACCTATGGGACTGCAAGCGCACCATTCTTGGCAATTAGAACACTTCAACAATTAGCCAAGGATACATCAATAGACTTTCCGTTAGCTGAAGGGGTAATCATGAGAGATACGTACGTGGATGACATTGTATCAGGAGGAGACTTCATAGAGGAAGCAATTGAAATCAGTTCTCAATTAATCACCGCGCTAAAAAAAGGGGGATTTAATTTGAGAAAATGGAATAGCAACTACAGGGAATTGCTACAAAAGCTACCATGGCAACTGAGAGAGGTTGCTCCAGAGTTCGACTTTGACCAAGAACGATCGATAAAGGCGCTTGGAGTGCATTGGAGTCCATCTACCGACCTCTTCAAAATAAGGGTCAACACGAACGACAATAGACCACCCCTAAGCAAGCGTGAATTATTGTCAGAGGCTGCCAAAATCTTCGACCCAATAGGACTACTAGCACCAATTACAATAAGCATTAAACTACTGTTCCAAGAATTGTGGACGGAAGGACTAGATTGGGACGAAGCGCTACCTCAGGAAGTCAGTTTAAAATGGGAAAAAATTCAGGCGGAACTTCCCTGCTTAATGCAAATCCACGTACCACGATGGATTGGCTACTCACGAGAAGCGCACCACTACGAACTACACGGGTTTTCAGACGCTTCAGAGAAGGCATATAGTGCTGCGATCTACTTCAGAACGATATGTGGAGAAAAAACAACTGTCTCCTTGCTAACGGCTAAAACAAAGGTTGCTCCCCTAAAATCAAAATTATCGTTACCACGGCTAGAATTGTGTGGAGCAACTCTGCTTGCCAAATTATTACGGGAAACCATAGACAGCCTAGAAATTCCAGATCTGCCATATTATGCCTGGACAGATTCAAGGATTGTATTATCGTGGATTTGCCAGGACCCACATAAATGGAAAACCTTTGTCGGCAATCGAGTGTCAGAGATTCAAGCAGCAACTAGCAAGGAATTATGGCGGTATGTAAGATCATCTGAAAACCCAGCTGACATAGCATCAAGAGGGTTATCTCCATCTAAATTAAAGGCAAACACGTTGTGGTGGGAAGGTCCACAATGGCTTAGTGACGATCAAGTTATATATCCAGCAAGTGAAATAGAGGAAACAGAATTAGAACAGAAAAAGGCTGTAATTAATACTGTAACATTGGAAGATAGAGGAGACAGGATTGAATCCTTGCTACAAAATTATTCATCATTGAGGAAAATAATGCGGATTATAGCATATTGTAAACGATTTATAAACAATTCCAAGAAGACTGGCAACGCACGCATGACTGGTCCTCTCACTGTTGAAGAAGTTGACACCGCATTACTCCCAATAATCCAAATAACTCAGAAAGAGCATTTTTTAGAGGAACTCGAGAAGCTGAGAAAAGGACAAGAATTATCAAAGTCAAGCCGATTGATTACACTAAACCCCTTTCTTGACGCAAACGGCCTCATACGTGTTGGGGGCAGATTAGAGAACTCAACCTTAGATTACGAACAAAAACATCCTATTATAATTCCTCACAAGGGCGAATTAACCACACTCGTCATAGACGAGGCTCATCAGAAGACACTCCACGGAGGAAATAACTTAACGCTGGAAACAATTCGTCAACGCTATTGGATACTAAATGGATTAAAGGCAGTGAAGGGTCACATTCACAAATGTATTAAATGTCATCGATACAAAAAGCAGATGTCACAGCAATTAATGGGTATGTTGCCGAAACCTAGAGTTACTCCGAGTCGACCATTTACGCATACTGGCATGGACTATGCCGGTCCCTTTGATTTACTGGCCACCACGGGCAGAGGCAGTCGAACCCACAAGGGATATATCGCAATGTTTATATGCCTCACCACCAAGGCCATGCACATCGAAGTAGTAACGGACCTCACATCTAAGGCATTCATTGCAGCATTTAAAAGGTTAATCAACCGCAGAGGACCTGTTGCACACGTATATAGTGACAATGCTACAAACTTTGTTGGCGCTAGTCGAATAATTAGCGATCTTCACCGACAACATTCCTATAGAGCAGAAGTCAGCGAAGCCTTAAGAGAAGATGGAACACAGTGGCACTTCATCCCACCATCATCCCCACACTTCGGAGGATTGTGGGAGGCAGGAGTGAAATCAATCAAACATCACATGCGGAGAGTGATTGGTGAAACAAGATTGACTTATGAAGAGATGGCTATATTAATGACACAAATAGAAGCATGTCTAAATTCCCGCCCTCTATGTCCGTTATCGGAAGATCCAGACAATCTGGACGTGTTAACTCCTGGACATTTTTTGACTGGTGCGCCTATATTATCGCTACCAGATCGAAACCATTTAGAAACCAATCCCAATCTACTAAAACGATGGGATCGACTGGACAGGATGTATCAGGAATTCTGGAAAAAATGGTCCATGGAATACATTGGGAGGCTACAATGTCGACCTAAGTGGAACCAGAAACAGGATAATTTAAAAATAGGTAATCTTGTTTTAATCAAGGATGATAACGTACCACCTGCTAGATGGGCTCTTGGAAGAGTAGTTGCAACACATCCAGGGACTGATGGACTGGTCAGAGTTGTAACACTACATACCAAAACGGGAGTATTAAAAAGACCGGTAGTCAAATTATCTTTACTACCAGTAGTTAGTAGCAACAATGACAAAGAGCCAGACACATTAGCCAACATCATGGGTGATGACATGAAGGACTGTGGAGAGGAATTATCGTCAACACCCACACAACCGAAGGCAAATGTCCGAACCCAAAAGAACCGCAAAAGAGCTGTTCATCACACAAGGCAATCAAAGGATGCAAAAATAAGCAGGCAAGATTCCAAACCATTCCCTTCTCAGCACGCATATAGACCAAATCTATTGGGCTATTTATTCCTCATTACAACTTTCGTCGTTATAGTATCGGCTGAGAATCTTGATACACCGTATACGGTAACCACACTCAAGAATAGAGAAGGTATTTACTTTGACGACATCGCAGAAGTGCAACTATATTTTAGTGAGTGGAATCTTCTTGTGTACCACAACCTATCAACATACTGGAAGGAGTATTACGGCATCAAAAAATCCATTAGAAGATTAAGCACTCTGTGCGAGGAAGAAATTCGGCTATCAAGAGAACTATGTGTTGCTACCTCTCAACAATTCAAACACCAACTGATAGACGCTGAGAACATCAATAAACTCCTGTATCAACAAAATGAGGATATACACATCCGTAGCAAGAGAGCACCTCTTGAAATCGTAGGAACCATTGCCAATAAACTATTCGGCATCCTTGACCAGAATTTTGCAGATCAATATGAACAACAAATCCAGGAAGTCAAGGACAATGACAATGTTGAAAGGCAACTGTTGAAAAATCAGACGTCAATAATCGAGAGCACAATAAATATAATGAAAAAAAATCATGATACTGTTCAACATCAAATTATGATGATTGAGAGTCAAATTCAAGCAATTACTACGCAACTCAATCATTCACAATATGAAGTCATGGCTCATCAAACATTTAACTCGGCAGCGCTTTTAATAACACTAAGCTTGATGACATTACAAAACATCCAAAGGGGAATACTATCAGTGGTGACGGACGTAAAACATGGGAAAATCAACACACTATTATTAACACCGACTCAACTTAGTGATCAACTAAAAATAATTCGGGAACACCTGCCACCCAATGCGCAGCTACCTGGGACTAGAGGTTCAAGGGACCTGCTAAACTTATACAGGACCATGCACGTAAAAACAAGAATCACGGAAAACAATATCTTGTTTGACATCCGTATTCCGCTGCTAAATACAGAATCCTATAGCCTGTATGAGCTCATACCGATTCCTGCCGCTGTTAACGACAAATACATTTATGTGAATCCATCCAGCAAATACCTAGCCGTGAACCATCGACGAGACAGATTCACTCCTATAAGGGAGGAAGATATTAGAAGGTGTGATTCTTTGTCACCTGAAAAAATGATGTGCAATCTAAGGCACCCAGTGTTCACGCTGAGATCAAATGAAAGCCACTGCGAAATGGAGTTGCTAAACAATGAAAGTAAAATATCACCATTCTGCAGATTAAAAACTACACAAGCAGAAAATCAGTGGAAACGGCTACATAATTCAAATGCATGGCTATTCATATTAAGGGAAGAGCTACACGTTGAACTTACTTGTGGAATTACACTGCATACGCTCTCATTAACGGGAAATGGCATAATTCAAATTTTTGGCGAATGCATCATCAATCACCAGACCTTATACATCAGGTCAAATAATGGACAAAATAAGATGCAGGCATCACTACTCCCAGAAAATGCGGCCTTAATTAATCACATCCAGTTGAGCATTAATCTTACCAACAATTCGGCAATTTCCATGATGCCCCAGCTTGTTCAAGAAGCCAACAGCGCCGATGTAGCCGGATTAGAGAATGCGCTTAAAAATCAACAACAACTTCTAGATAACCTTCCAACTGTCAACATCCATGACCTACACCACTACGGCAGCACCTATATCATCATATGCATCGTTATCGGAATCATTATTTTTGCACGTTGCAGACAACAAGGAGGAGTCAAGTTCTTAGGATTCTCCACAAGGCCAACACCAGCACCCAGGCAATGTCCCCGAAGGTCGCGGCCCAGTGTCGAGCTACCACACATTAATTTGGAGGCGGGAGAATGTTCAACCCACATATAAAAAAGTTTATTTAATGTATTTAAGGCACACAGCGGAAGTCACACATGACGAAAATACTTAGCTTGCATTAAATCAATGCACTGCACCTGTAAGTGCAATAACATTAAAGAATTGTGTTATCAGCGGTTTATTCACCTGGGCATAATCGGGTGAATAAACTTAAATGCGTCATGTGTGGCAATCGCTGTGTGTCCACTCATCACTTTTAGTAATACATTCAATTATTGTCATACGTATGTTTTCGTTATTTTATTAATTGAATATTATTGTTAATTATGCATGTTTTGATCGCTATATAACTGGGTAGATGATAAGAAACCAGGAGTTCAATAAAAACCTTGAAGTTAACCGCACATCGTGTTTACTTTCAGTTCCGATACAGTTTTACAATAGGGTTAACGTACGGACTGCTTGGCGGTCTAACTATGCCTTCCTCGATCCATTCGTTTATTTCTTTTCGGGCCGCTCTTAATCTGCCAGGTGATAAGCGGCGTGCACGTTCTGCGCATGGTGGTCCTCTTGTTATGATATGGTGTCTGACGTTATGCTTCGGCTCCATGTATTTACCTCTTCTGGTGATGGTTATGTTGTCTTTAACCAGCTTCATGAATTCGTTGTCATCTACCACCATCCTTACCGTTGGCGTGTCGCTTTGTATGAGGATGCCGTACGTAGCTAGCTCCGTAATACCATCAATTAGCCTCCTGTTCGTGAGGTCAGGAAGGAGATGGTATTCGTATAGAAAATCGTTTCCTAGTATGGGTTGCGACACTTCAGCTACTATGAATTTCCATGTCAATGATCGCCTTATTCCCAGGTCCAATGTGAGATTTGCCTCACCATATGTAGCAATCTTGGTGTTGTTTGCTGCGTAATAGTGGTGGGCGAAATGGCTCTTTTCGGTGAACTGGTTCGTTTGGTTCCGCTCACTAAAAAGAACAATTCAAAAGATCCGTTCATTCGGTTCATTTGGCTCATTTGTCGTAAATTTGGTGAAAACTTCAAAACATGGAGTGCCCTTAAATACAATTACAAACACTCATACAGTTCAATACAAAACTAGACAAGCCATGCACCCACGTTTGAAAAAATTTGCTACTGATAAGAATTAATGAATTTCCTAATAAAATCAAACTTCCAGTTCGAACTAATTCACTCCCCTTAAGATATACTATATTCTATTAAAATAAATTAAAAACAATCTCCTCTTAAAATCTCTTTTCCGTTACATTTTATAAATAATCCTCCTACACTTGAATAATACGAGTGAAATTCTAATTAGAACTCTTCCTAAATCTTAAATGTTCTTCATAAATTTTTTTAACTCTCATCTATTTCAAAATGTCTATTTCCAATTGGAATTGCTTAGAGAGAAATTGCAACTCACATCTTACATATCATCAATACAAGCAAAACAAGTTCTCTGAGAAATATATCGCACCCCTTATGTATTCATTGTGATTCATTCATTCGCTCTTTTTTCAGATCATTCAAAAGTTCAGGTCATTTCATTAGAGACCCTTACATTTGGTTCTTCGTTCATGATTCATAACACAGTTCAGTATCACTGAACTAGTGCAGTACCATTGAACGAGTGAACGGAACATGTACTACTTAGTGAACCAGTTCATTTGGCTCAGTACACTGTTCCGTTCAGTACGAACGGATCATTCGCGAACGACACAGCACTACTGCGTAAAGTAAAAGTTCTGTATTTGCTGGACATTCTTTCTTATATGATTTTGGTAATACTGAGACGTCTGCTCCTGTGTCCACTAAATATTGAACACCGGTTTTCCGTTCTCGTATTAAGAGGCGTTTTGAGGCGTGTGGACGGCCGACGGACGCCTCAATGCCCATCGGCTCTTTTAGTTTTCCGCTTCTTGCTTCCACGAGCAAGGTGTGCGACACTTGCGCGCTTTATTTCCAAATCTTTCGTGGTAGTAACACTTGTCCTCCTTGTTTTTCGTTTTCCGCCAAGGTGACTTAGACCTATCCCGGTCTTGACTTGAACGTTGTCGGCTTCTTGATCTCGTTTGCAAGTTCTTCACATCCCTTGATAAAGCCTCGATGACTGCTTTTAATTCGTTTACCTCCGAATGGGGTGTGTATGCTCCTGCCTCGTGCATACCTTGGTCTATGTTTTGTCCATGCGATGTCCGTTCATGTCCGCTGACTATGTCTCGGTGCTGCGTCGTCCTGACATTCATGACTTCAAACTGTGGTCGCGTTACTTCGGCGATGCGATCTGCCTGCACTGCTAGTGCGTCAAGGTCTTCGGTGTTGTTCATAGCCAGTAATCCCTTCATTTGTTCAGGTAATTGTTCCATGAAGAGCGTTCGCATCACTGTGTTGTTGCATTGTCCTCCTGCCAGATTTTTCAATTTTTGTAGGTACAGAGATGGTTTCTCGCTTCCCATCGTTTGTCCTCTTAGAAGTCGTCGAAGACGTGTCTCAGAAGACTCACCGAATGCCGCTATCACTCGGTTCTTCAAGGTCGTGTATTTTTCCGTTTCGGGTGGCGAGTCGATGATGTCTCCAATTACTGCCAAAATCTCGCTGTCCAGATTCACTAGGATGTGTCTGAACTTCGTTAAGTCTGCTGTAATTCGGTGTAGTCCAAATGCAGCTTCTGCCACTGCGAACCATCTGGCTGGTGAATTCCTCCAGAACGGCCGTGGTAGTTTTTTTTTTTTTTTTTTTTTTTTTTTTTTTTTTTTTTTATGTGGAAGACTAGAGCTCAGGGAAAGCCCTTTGTACTGTCGACAATCTATTTTCTTCGTATAGAGTGCAATGTCGAACAGCAAGCTCTAGTCGATAGATAGTGAAGGGGAAGAGAGAAGTAGGAAGGAACTGCCACAACCACCTAACCCCAACTATTTCTATCGCGACTCTGGCATCGGGGCAATGAGAAACAACTCGCTGGAGTGTTATGCCTCCTGAAACAAGTTGAATCCCATCAACCAACCGATGACATGCGCTTGGTGGAGCGGGGCAGTGCTAGCGGAAGGCTATGACAGGAGGGAAGGTGGGAAAGGCGAAGGACCGTGGGGCTCTGCCGGGACTCGAACCCGGGACCTCTAGGATAGTAGCCAGGCGCCTTACTCCCTAGTTTGACAGAAGAGACAGCATTGAGACTAGCGGTTTCAATCCCTTGTGGATTTTCTGTCGACGTGACATTTTGTTGTTGTTGCGTCCGCAGTTGCAAATCGTGATCAGCCAATTCGTGTGCATCCTCTGGCGAAGTCTCCATGTTTGATCTCTACGTGAGCCTAAATGCTGCGATTTCAATAATTTGCGAACTTGCCTGCTATTTCGATCGTCGTCAGGAATCAATATGCGAGTGACGTTATACGTATAATCTGCACTTGGAAGATGATGGGCGTTTTACCAATGGTAAGTGGAACTTTGAGCCACACTATGCTCGAGGTGAACAGCGACAATGATGTGACAAATGCCACAGGCGGTGTGTCTTCGCGTACTCAAGCTTTGTTCCCGTTCCAATCTGTATCGTAGTGGAGAGAGTGAATCGCGCCGAATCCCAAAGTCTCACATTAATTTAGTAAGACGTACAACTTTGTGGATAAGCCACTCTAACAATTCTTTGTGCGCCGTGTGGAGTGTACAATTAACATTTAACATTTAAATTTTAAATAAAGTATTAATAAACACTTATAATGATAACGTGTGACATTTATTTTTCATCTATGTGTTTTGTATTTATTTGCTTAATTGCGTACCTTGATTTCTCCTCATGTATTTGCGCCACAAGTCAGCTTAACCTGTGTGTGTCCACTTGTTTCTCCTTCCTTCCTTCTTCTCTCTTCCGCGGGGACTTCCTTCCTCCTACTTCGAGAAAAGTGTATGCCACAAGCTTCCCTCGAAGTGTTATTTATATGTGCTTCTGCACCTTCGTCTCGCGCCTTCGGCCTCACTTTCGCACCAGTCTCGCGTCGGACTGGCTTCCTTCAGGGGACTGGTATCTGGTCGTCCTTCCTTCCGAGGGTATTGGTCTTCCTTCCTTCGGGACTATAGGATCGTCCTTCTTTCGGGACTATGGTGTCGTCCTTCCTTCGGGGCTATAGGATCGTCCTTCCTTCGGGACTGTCGTATCGTCCTTCCTTCGGGGCTATAGGATCGTCCTTCTTTCGGGACTGTCGTATCGTCCTTCCTTCGGGGCTACAGGATCGTCCTTCCTTCGGGACTGTCGTATTGTCCTTCCTTCGGGGCTACAGGATCGTCCTTCCTTCGGGACTGTCATATTGTCCTTCCTTCGGGGCTGTCGTGTAGTCCTCCGTTCGCTTCGTTCGCTTGCGGGCCTCCTCACGCCGGGGTCCTCCTTCTCGGTTTGCGTCGGGGCCTTCCTTCGTTAATCACGTCGGGGTCACCAATTTTCTGTGGGGGTTCGTCGCTCACAGAAATAATAACTCGTTGTTTATTCAGTTAAATCATTTAATGTTGTAGGCAAGAACTGGTCACATCGACCGAACAATTATAACTAACTTAAAATTATGACAAGTTGCTTAAAGTTAAATAATAAATTAACCTATGCCTACTTACTAGAAAGTCTGGGATTCGCCGTGTAATGTTTGAGTGTTTTCGCTTGCGTTTGTGTACAGTGGTTTGCGGGTGTATTGTGAGTTGTAGATGGCATTGTGATCGCATCGTGGTCGCCACATTACTCCAAAAAGCATTCATATTTAATTAATTTTTGGATTTTCCTGTAAAAAATATTAATTTCCAATGATTTTTTTTGCATTGCTCCATTTCGACCAGCTTAATCCTCAAACAGAACTTTGCCTGAAAAATGATAAAAATGACGAGGCAAAATTTTGCCCGATCACCGTACTAGGCTTTAAGCAAAAAAAATGACCAGATAATTTCTGGAGACAAAAATTTGGCAAGTAAAAGTCTCCACAATTAGAAAATCCATCGACTAGAAAATCTTGAAAGTATGCTTATTGTGGCAAATTTTTGCCTCGAACAGCGTACTGCTTTGCGCTGTCAAAATTTTGCCGTGGTTGAGGAAAAATTTTGCCAAGGTTTTTTACATGCATTTTTAAAGGGATGGCAAAATTTTGCCTGATCACCGTACTAGGCTTTAGCGCCACGGCATTGCATTTGCACTCAGCTACATGGCGCGAACCAGACAACGCGCCAGCACCAAGAAGAGCGCCAGTGCCACATTGTAGTCCCACTTTATGCTGGTCACGTGACCTCTCCATACCTATGTGTAATACGTCGTTGGATAGGTTTTTTTGAGCTGAATATAAGTTACTATGGCGCCTAGTTTGAAATCTTTGTCCGTTCTGAGTAATACGGTCAGAACTGTACAAAGATAGATTTTTACATATCACCCTATATTTTTGTAACCGTGTAACCTATTGCTATGAATAAGGTACCAATGAACGCAGAATTTCACCTATCTGTTACCTAGTTTATAGCTACTCCAAAAATAATTCGAATTATGGATCATATAAAATTTTTGTCGTTATTAAATACACTCCACCCGTCTAACCTAATTCGGTTTCAATCTGAAATTAAATCGATGTAAGTTTAGCAAATTCATTTGTTTACAACTTCACAACAGTCGGCATTTTAATTCTGGAGAGTGGGCCTGAAGTGGACGCGGTTGTGTTTTAATACTGCTAAAATACATGATAATAGGGTGCTTTTCTTAGCGTTAATTGTAAAATAAAATTTAACATCAGTGGAATTATGTAAATAATTTTATTAAAATAGAATCTTCCTAATTATAACATAAAAGTAATTGTCCAATTGAAAATAATTTTGGCGCAAACTGTGAATTGTAAATTGTATTTAAGTGCTAAAAATGGCAGATCGCGGTGATAATGGTAAAAAGATGCATGCTCAATTTTTTAATTACTAACATTTTAACACATTACAGCTGAAGCATTTGATGATGCTGTTGAAGAAAGGGTTATAAATGAAGAATATAAAATATGGAAGAAGAACACACCTTTCTTATATGATTTGGTTATGACACATGCCTTAGAATGGCCATCTCTAACAGCCCAGTGGTTGCCGGATGTCACTAAACAAGAAGGAAAGGACTATTCAGTTCACAGATTAATCTTAGGGACGCACACCTCCGATGAACAAAATCATCTTCTAATAGCTAGTGTTCAGTTACCCAATGAAGATGCACAATTCGATGCTTCGCACTATGATAACGAAAAAGGAGAATTTGGTGGATTTGGATCTGTTTCTGGAAAAATTGAAATTGAAATAAAAATTAATCATGAGGGAGAAGTTAATAGAGCCCGATACATGCCACAAAACGCATGCGTCATCGCCACAAAGACTCCGTCAAGTGATGTTCTTGTTTTCGATTATACGAAACACCCTAGCAAGCCAGAGCCTAGTGGAGAATGCCATCCTGATCTTCGTCTCCGAGGCCACCAAAAGGAGGGATATGGACTATCGTGGAATCCTAACTTAAATGGGTATTTACTCTCAGCTAGTGATGATCATACTATTTGCTTATGGGATATTAACGCTACACCAAAAGAGCATCGCGTTATTGATGCTAAAAATATCTTCACTGGGCACACAGCGGTAGTTGAAGATGTTGCATGGCACTTGCTACATGAATCCCTTTTTGGATCTGTTGCTGATGATCAAAAGTTAATGATTTGGGATACAAGATGTAATAACACATCAAAACCATCACACACTGTTGATGCCCACACAGCTGAAGTAAATTGCTTAAGTTTTAACCCTTACTCAGAATTCATTCTAGCGACAGGATCTGCTGATAAAACAGTTGCTCTTTGGGATCTTAGAAATCTGAAGCTGAAGTTACATTCCTTTGAATCTCATAAAGACGAGATATTTCAGGTTCAGTGGTCACCGCATAACGAAACAATTTTGGCATCATCAGGTACAGATCGCCGCTTACATGTTTGGGATTTATCGAAAATTGGAGAGGAACAGAGTGCTGAAGATGCTGAAGACGGTCCACCAGAGCTCCTTTTCATTCATGGCGGGCATACTGCAAAAATATCAGATTTTTCATGGAATCCAAATGAACCTTGGGTTATTTGTTCAGTTTCTGAAGATAATATAATGCAAGTTTGGCAAATGGCTGAGAATATTTATAATGATGAAGAGCCAGAGATTCCCGCATCTGAACTGGAAAGTGGAGCAGCATAAGTTTTTTTTTTAGTTTATTTCATATTGCGATGTAATTGAATTTCATGGTGAGATTTTGTTACAATTTTTAAAATTAATTCAAACTTAACTTTAAAACTAGTTTAGGTTTTTTGAAAATAAATTTTCATGATTTTTTTCTTTATGAATGTTTTTAGCTTTTTTTAACAAGGCTCGGTGTGTCCCGGCCCGAGTGACTCGCTTTTATCTACGAAACTAAAAAAATGCTATAGGTCTCGGCGAGAAAACCTTCTATAGACAAGAAGCTCTAAACGGAAGTATCACTAGATAGGCGATGATTTTACAGGTGTTAAGGAACTCTGTACAGATGTTGGTTGATCGCTCTCAACGAGGTGAGGAAAAATTGCTTGACAGGGGAGTTTCAACCGCGCTGTAATGATCATAAGATCAATTCGAAACAGATGACTTGAAAAACTTCTGTAATGCCACCCCAGATTATCTTTCCTTCCGTTCATCCAATTATTAAGACACCCGGTAAAGCTTAAAATTAATTTTAAACGACCAAACACTAAGAAGCCCTAATCAGGAATGTCGCCGGCTTAACCAAGTAATAATATAGTACAGGTAAAATAGTAAAAATAGCGGAAAAAATTAAGTACAGGCTGAAATTTGGCAGAGAGCTTCCTTTTAGTGTTTTTAATAAGGGGTTATAAAGTCGACCGAATTTTTAACCCGGGAAGCCCACTTTTTAGGGGTTTTTAGCCCTCAAAAAGTCATAATATCAGTTTTTTGCAAATACATCTTAAACAGTAAGCCTTATCATAAAATAGTGTTTACAAAGTAGGTTATGCGATTATCGGCAAAAAAAGATATACATTTCCCGTACGAATTGCCGTTCATGAGATATCGTCGTTCTAAAGATTTAAAATACTCGTTGCCATATTTCGCGACATCAAACGTTCAACGTGGCAAATATTTTTAAGGGTGATTCCAGGATGTATTTGAGGAAAAAATTGCTCGAGAGAGGGGGGCTATCCCCACTATCCACTAAGATACAGGGTGTTTACGAAAAAAAATGTGTCGTAAAGCAACATACTAGGCTCATCTTTTAGGTAAACGTGTATTCTTTTATTTAGTATAAAAATCAAAACCTTGAGTGACTCCATTTAGAAGAGGTTCAAAGCTCATGCTTTTTTTTAGCTCATGCTTTGGACCTACAGACAGCACCAGGCGCCGAGTTCTACCGAAGAGTGGTAGGATGCAATTCACATCACATTGCATACTCGACTGCCAGGACAAGGAGGGAGCAAGTGCATCTTGGAGCGATGAGAAGGGCGCACTCATGAATTGCTAAATGGCGAGCTAACTGAGGAATTGTCCACAAATAGCTGATGTTAATCCTACGCTACCGTCACCGTCAGCTTAGAAGTTAGCAGAGCTATCAACCGGCTCAAAAGCAACAAGGCTGGCTGGTTAAATATGGAAGGGCCACACTAAACCAAGCGATTCTTGAATTAATTGTGCCAGTATGGGAGCAGGAAGTGGTACCAGAAGACTGGAAAAAGGCATGCTGTGCCCGGTACACAAAAAAGGAGATACCACAGCGCAGATCATTTGAGCCGTTGAGGATCATAGTGGCGTAAGTCAAAAATTTTTAAAAACTGAGTAAGACTAAAATTTTTGCATTTACGCATTCCCTGTTCAGCACCATATTTAAACTAGCTACAAGTTACCGTTAGAACTGCTGAAGGCAGTGTGTTGTTATCATTGCAAACAAAAGCGGCACATCGCTGAGAATGAAAGTGGTGGGGAAAGTCACTTTACTCCGAATAATTTTAATTTGACTTAGGCCACTATGATTCTCAAGGGCTCATTTATTGCGTTAGAACATTCTTAAGTACCGCGTTTAGGATATTCTCCGCTATCCTGCAAAACAGAATGGCCCCATACTCGAGAAATATACGCCAATACCAGCGTAGGTAAATCAACAACTGATGAATAATGAAAAAAACCTCCATCGACTTTAAGGCCGCCTATGATAGCACGGCCACTCTACAAGCCAAGAGAGAATTGATACAATTATGTAGGTCATGACCTGTGACAATCAAAGTAAAGATACTCCGAACACTGTCCTGACCAATCAATATCTATAATGGACTCCGACTTTTCAACCGGCGTTGGAGAAGGTGATCCAAGATTCAGGGGCACAATCTCCCCCTAATTAGTGGCTTGTGCTATCACGACACAGATTTGAAGAAAATAAAGCTCCGATAAGCAGGGCATCTAACTTGTATGAAGGAAGAGTAACCTGCTTGGAATGTTTGCTGCGGTAGGATCAATAGGATGCGAAAGCGAGAGATCCAGCCTCTGCTGGAAGGATGGCATCGACAAAAACACCCAAGCTTACGCATGACATCGGGGCTGGTTGAAAGAACAGTTTCAAGAGGCTAGGGGCAGATCCCCGTTGTATAGCCGTAAAGTAAGTAGTTAGTCGAAAGAAGTAGAGCAGACGCTGTCCCGCTATGCAGAAATAGATTGTATATTACAAAGGTTAACGAATTGAAAATTTCAATCGCCAAAAGTCAAACTTTTACAGAGAAAACTACGTATGATTTCTTTGAAATACTTTAAAAATTCAAGAATTTCATTAAAATACCGGCATTATTGTATAATTTTATAAACACAACACATTGTTTTTTATCATTTGACATTAAGATCGAGAATTTTTTGCTTTATCCCTTCTCTAAAGCTGCTTAATCTGCAGATTTCTTCTTGTAATTCTAAATACTCTAAGTAAGACAGTTTATTAGATGTAAGAATTTCCAATTTTTTTTGAATAACTCGTCCAGCTTCATCACGTTTTTTAATTAATTTTTCTTCTTGTGTTGAATTTTGTCCCTTTGTTTTCTTTCGATGTGTATTCTTTTTTGACTTATCAGTTTCATTTACCTAAAATTAATGTAATATAAACTTATTTTTATTATTTTCATATAACTAAATAAATCGAACCATATTTACAACGGGCAGCAACCCACCTCGAAAACTAAAAATGACATTTGACAGGCGGGAAAACAATGAATTTTTTTACATGGATGCAGAAATTAAAAATGGTTGAAGTAAAAACCTTAGAAAATAGAACTACAGGAAAGGCCCTCGCGTATAAAATCCGTGTATGGGAGCGTAGTGAAATCTGCTATCAGTACGTAGTAGTGCTGTGTCGTTCGCGAATGATCCGTTCGTACTGAACGGAACAGTGTACTGAGCCAAATGAACTGGTTCACTAAGTAGTACATGTTCCGTTCACTCGTTCAATGGTACTGCACTGGTTCAGTGATACTGAACTGTGTTATGAATCATGAACGAAGAACCAAATGTACGGGTCTCTAATGAAATGACCTGAACTTTTGAATGTTCTGAAAAAAGAGCGAATGAATGAATTACAATGAATACATAAGGGGTGAGATATATTTCTCAGAGAACTTGTTTTTCTTGTATTGATGATATGTAAGATGTGAGTTGCAATTTCTCTCTAAGCAATTCCAATTGGAAATAAACATTTTGAAATAGATGAGAGTTAAAAAAGTTTTATGAAGAACATTTAAGATTTAGGAAGAGTTCTAATTAGAATTTCACTCGTATTATTCGAGTGTAGGAGGATTATTTATAAAATGTAACAGAAAAGAGATTTTAAGAGGATATTGTTTTTAATTTATTTGAATAGAATATAGTATATCTTAAGGGGAGTGAATTAGTTCGAACTGGAAGTTTGATTTTATTAGGAAATTCATTAATTCTTATTAGTAGCAAATTTTTTCAAACGTGGGTGCATGGCTTGTCTAGTTTTGTATTAAACTGTATGTGGGTTTGTAATTGTATTTAAGGGCACTCCATGTTTTGAAGTTTTCACCAAATTTATGACAAATGAGCCAAATGAACCGAATGAACGGATCTTTTGAATGGTTCTTTTTAGTGAGCGGAACCAAACGAACCAGTTCACTGAAAAGAGCCATTTCGCTCTTCGTAGGAACGAACAGTCTAATCACCGTCATTGGGCCTATTCACACAGGGTGCCTTCCATTTAGACACAGAAAGACACAGTTGTGTTTAACAGGGTGTTTCATCACCGTCGTGTTTAAATATATTTCACCCGGCGGTGCACATTTTTGCCGTTGGTGGAACACCCTGTTAGACACACTTACTATGATTACATGCATACTTGAAGTCGGCTTGAAGTAGACTTGAAAGTCATGTAACTTCGGATCGACTTCAAGTCTACTTCACTCAAGTCGGTCCAAAAAATTTGTCGGATCGACTAGAACTAGTCATGTAACCCCTGCTTCAGCGCTTGAATTTTGATATTAGTTCTCCGTTGACTGTGCAATTTACTTCCTGTGCAATTTCACTTAATAAATTTATATTATTTATATAAGCTTCATATACAATTGTTTCTTCCATCACGTATTTCGCGCCAAATTTATGCGAAGTGTCAAATACATTTCAAGCCAGCTTGAAGTCAAGCTCTCAAGTAGGTAAGCTGTCGCCGCGGATTAAACTGTCAGTTCAAGTTCAAGTCAAGTCCTCAGTCCGACATGTAACCTTAGTAACTGTGTCTATCTGTGTCTAAATGGAAGGCACCCACAGTGCACATTAATTGCGCCTAAAACCGGTTTTATAGATGAGAGAGGGAAGGTAGCGGAAGAACTTAACGAAACATTTTTCACGCAAAACCAAACGCGTGAAAACTAGCACACATATAAAAAGTTACTTCTATCTCTTGCATTCTTTAGCTCTGTTTTTCTCTAACACGTAAATTTCATCTGCAATACATTTAAAGGTTCCTGTATAGCATTCAAATTTACTACACTCATTTACGCCCCGTCTGAGTTGCTAGGAGTTGAATAAAACCGGTTTTACTCACCACAACTATGGCAGCGTGTGAATATGCCCATTGGCAAGACCCTCGTAAGTACAGGCCTGGAAGCAGCCAGGCCAACTAATACTAACATAGCTGAAAAGTGGCCAAAAATTTCTGACAGTTGTGGAATTAACATGGCCGAAGCCATAAGAAGCAATTTTTTAACATTGTTTTTGCACTAAAAAGTGGTAAAATATTGTATATTTTCACTTTTTGGTGCACATGGATTATCAGTGATTAGTGCTTTAGTGATTTAATAAAAAAAATTAAAATGAAGTGAGTGGTTAAGTGTATTTTAAGAGTTTTAATTGATTAGGTGACCATTTTTGTTTACATTCGCGGTGGTTTTTTCGTGTTAATTTAGGGAAAAAATGTTGAATTTGTGTAGTAACATAATAAAAAGTGCTTTTTAAGTGATTAAAGATTATTATAGGATAGTTATTAAAAACATAAGTGCAGAAAAATGTGAAGGAAAAGTGAAAAAGTTATTGTTATTCATGTTGTGTGGTAGTACTTGCACTTATGTTTTTAATAACTCTTCTATAATAATTTTTAACTACTTTAAATTCACTTTTAATTCCATTACTACACAAATTCAACACCTTTTCCCTAAATTAACACGAAAAAACCACCGCGATTGTAAACAAAAATGGTCACCTAATCAATTAACACTCTTAAAATACACTTAACCACTAATTTTTTTTTAATTTATGGACTCAGATCACTAAATAACTTATCACTGATAATCCGTGTGCACTAAAAAGTGATAAAATACATTATTTTACCACTTTTTATTCCAAAAGCAAAGTTAAAAAATTGCTTCGTACGGCTTCGGCCATGTTAATTCCACGACTGTCAGACGATTTTGGCCCCGCACAGACACAACCAAAAAGTCTGCTTCCAGGCCTGTACTTACGAGGGCCTTGACTACACTCATTTACGCCCCGTCTGAGTTGCTAGGAGTTGAATAAAACCGGTTTTACTCACCACAATTATGGCAGCGTGTGAATATGCCCACTGGGCATATTCACACAGTGCACATTCATGGCGCCTAAAACCGGTTTTATAGATGAGAGAGGGAAGGGCGCGGAAGAACTTAACGAAACATTTTTCACGCAAAAGCAAACTCGTGAAAACTGGCACACATATAAAAAGTTATTTCTATCTCTTGCATTTTTAGCTCTGTTTTTCTCTAACAAGTAAATTTCATCTGCAATAAAGGTTCCTGTATAGCATTCAAATTTACTACACTCATTTACGCCCCGTCGGAGTTGCTAGGAGTTGAATAAAACCGGTTTTACTCACCACAATTATGGCACCGTATGAATATGCCCACTGACAATATTCCTTGTCAACGTTTCCAGCCGGAATTTCATTGCTCGGCAATTACATTTTTAAAAGATGCGCTTACGCGAGAAAAGTACTAAAACTATAAAAACAAATACTAATTTTAATTGTTTTGAGAATGGAAGAATTTTTAAAATATATCATCCATTTTATTTATCGGTTTTAACCCAGAATAATAAAGTTCTGTTTGTTTATTTTCATTTTCCGCCATCTTGATTTCAGAAATTCCCTGAACTTATTTCCTATGTGCCTGTTCACACGGGTCGCTTTGAGGCGCGACAAAGCGAACTAAAAAGCGAACATTTGTTTACACGTTTCGCTTTGTGTCCAGTCGTTTTTATGACAGGTGGAACAAACGGTACGGGAACAAAGTTTGTGATTTTTATAAAAGTGACATAAATTCATGGCTGCTCCTAAAGTTTTACAAAATAAATGTCTCACGAAAACAAAACTGAAGCCTGAAAATTGTCCTATCACACGTCTGCTTCCACTGCGGGTGAAACGAAAATAAAATGGAACAGTAAGGTGATACAAAATGGAAATAAAACATCAGCTGGTCAGAAAAAGCTAACGTTAGTCGCTTTCAAATCGAGACGCACTTCCTTCCCACCCGAACGCTCCCCGCACCTGTAAATTTCGTGTTGAAAGGTCGCGGCAACCACCCGTGTGAACAGGCACTATGCAATTGTTGCTTTGGTAATATTGTAGAGGAATATTGCCGAACATGCTGCTGCGTCTCCACGGTCAATTTTTTCCGGCAATTACCTAGTTTATAGCTAATCCAAAAATAATTCGAATTATGGATCATCCAAAATTTTTTGTCGTATAAACGGGATAATTCGAATTATGGCTTAAACAGAAATTTTTCGGCTTAAGCCAAAGTTATAAGAATGAAATTGTAAGAATTTTCGATATTAAATACCCGTTTATACGTTAATTCGAAATTTTGGCGTAATCTTGAGTTAAATCGATTTAATTTTCCTGCTATAAACTTGGTAAATGACAATAATTTCCAATTGGGCCGGTTTTACACGACCGGACACCGAACAGACAAAACGAACGAACAAACTGGGGTTTAAAGGCCCATTCAGATGCAGCAGCAGCAGCGGCAGCATGCTTAGTTTTACTAGCAATCGCTGCTGCTTTATGCTGTAAACATGCTAAGGGCGACGGCGAAACTATTTTCCTCGGCCACGGCGAATGGCCCGACGAGATTTCTTGTGTGCACACACTAAGAGCGACGGCGAAACATATTAAAAAACACACACCGGAATAATCATTTTGGAAAGCCGCATGCCACACACGCACACAGGAACACACGAGAATAGCAACACAACCCTATGCCACTGCGCCCATTCAATTTTGACAGGCGACGGCTACGAAATAGAAATTGGATTGATTCGGTAGCCACGCTCGGCGACGTCGCCATCGCAGTCGTTTGCAGATTGTGCGCCTTCATATATAAGCCGTGTATTCTATTCGTTTTTGACAGTCGCCGAGGAAAATAGTTTCGCCGTCGGCCTTAGCATGTTTACAGCATTAGTTGTCAAGTCACCGCCATTAGCCAATAGGAACTGTTTGTTGCCGTTGCTGCTGCTGCATCTGAATGGGCCTTTAAGGGAAAGGGTGAGAGAGGACGATGGAAAACCGGCCCCTCTCTCACCCTCTTTTCATAAACCACAGTTTGTTCGCTCGTTTTGTCTGTTCGGTGTCCGGTCGTGTAAAAGAGCCCTTGCCAATGCCAAAAATTGCCCGTGGAGACCCCGGGTGAGGTGCCATGTATGCGCGCGTTTAGGCCCGAGTTATTTTAACTCTGGTAAATTAGCGCTGTTAACTTAGCACCGTTTCTAGCCATGCCATTTGACTGTTCTCATTTTATAGCTAATAACAAGCAAAAATAATAACATTTCTCATTTTACAAATAATCGAGCCCGAGCACGTGTCACAGGCAAGCAAATCTAAAAATTCTTCCGCTATAGGGGTATACCCGCCCCTGCAGATATGAATTTATTCATAATCGACCTTCCAAACCCGAGTGTCGTTTGCCCCCCAACTAAGTACTAACACGTCCTGATTGGCCACCCCTGATTTAGACATAGAAAGGCAACTATGTCCGACATACAGGGCCGCGGCCAGGCACTTTGCCGCCCAGTGCACATCCGCCGATGCCGCCCCCTTTCAGGGCAAACTTTTTTTTCGCTCGCTTTGCTCGTGGCTTCGTATTTCGCCTCATAAACGGGTGTTGAGTTGAAATTGGGTTGAAGTGACATTTGTTTTGTTTGTTTACCATCCGTGAAGTCTGCCCTCGGCGCTAGTTTTGTGTTCGGTGTTTTTGTAGCGCGTTAATTATTTTATTTTAACTATATATGTAAAAACAGAGGAAATTTAATTTTGACAATGGCTAAAAGAAATGTTTGGGAGCATCAGAAAACAAAAACTATGTTAGAAATAATGCGGGAACAAAATTCCCTTCACCATTTTGATGGAAAACTGTATAGGAAGTCAGAAATATAGAAAAAGAATTAACAAAAAGAGGTTATGTTTTGATGGCAGTTCAACCCGATTTCAACCCAAAGTGAACTCAACTCGGAATCATATACGGTGGTCGAAATTTCAACTCAACCTCGACTCAACTTTTCAACCTAATCATAAACGGGGTATATAGCGCGTTTATATTTTTATATTAACTATACATGTAATAACAGTGGAAATTTAATTTTGACAATGGCTAAAAAAATGTTTGGGAGCATCAGGAAACAAAAACTATGCTAGAAATAATGCAGGAACAAAATTCCTTTCATCATTTTGATGGAAAACTGTATAGCAAATCAGAAATATTTAAAAATATAGAAAAAGAATTAACAAGAACAGGTTATGTTTTGATGTCAGTTCAACTCCATTTCAACCCAAAGTGAAATCAACTCGATATCTACGGTGGTCGCAATTTCAACTCAACCTTGACTCAATTTTTCAACCTAATCATAAACGGGGTATAGAGATAAATTTTGTCTCACGTATGTACATTGTGTTTAGGGCTTTAAAGCTTTAGCAAAGCATTCCTGGCAAGGCTGTTTTATGGCATTTTTATATTTTTGACGTTTATCTCGTCTTTCTAAAAAGACCGCATGTGGTTGTTGCTCGTGTAATAATTAGCAGAAAACAATTAAACTGTAAATAAAACACAATGGAAAGGAAGGGTAAACATTACTTAAAACAAATTAGAGCACAAAAGATACCTTTAAATCGTGATGCGGTAAAAGAAAATGCTATAAACATAAATTTGTCCTTTAGATGACTCGGATGATACCAAAAACCTCCCAATGCTAGAAGATGAGGAAGAACCAGTGAATTCAGATGATTCGAATGATGACCTGAGTGATGATGAGATCCTCAGTAGTCCAACAACTTGTCTCTTTTGTGATAATGTATCCATAACAATAGACATTGCAGTAAATCATTTAAGTGAAGTGCACAAAATTAATTTACAATCTTTGAAGAAGAAATTTCATATGGATCAATATTCTTATATTAAGGTTGGTTTGTATTACTTTAACTTAAAAGTTATTGTATTACAATTGTTCTTTTGTAGATGATTAATTGCATAAGAAAAGAGCAAATACAAGCTCAAGCTATAGTTGAAGCTGAAACACCTTTCTGGAATGATGACAAATATTTAAAACCAATCGAATACGAACCCTGGCTAACATACGGTTAGTATTGTTATGATTTTAGATTTGTGTTTATTATAAGGGGCCGTAACGATATTGTTTACTTTAATTGGCATGTAACTCAAATACCGCTATACTAAACTCCCCAGCTCGCCCCATCCGAATTTGGGTCTCGGGTATACGCTAGGGAGCACTTGATTACCCTCACTAGAAATTTCGATTTGAAACATGCTGCCAGTGACTATAGTCGTGCTAACCATTTTTTAAGTTGGTTCTAGTCCGTTATTTCAGAGTTCCTAATAATGAAAATGACTGAAAGAAAAAAAGTAACGGGAAATCCAAATTTTTGCATTTAACGTGCTTTGAAAGAGGAGCACTTGATTACCCTCAGGCATTAAAAAACCTATAAGACGAATGTATTTTATTTTTTTTTAATTTTTTTGTATTAATATTTCGTTGCTCTTTCATTTTTTGAAGAGCTTCAAACAATCCATTTTCTAGTGAATTGTAAAAATTTTGTATGAGTGTACAGGTATTAGCTCGAAGGCATTATAAATGACAATTATTGGGGCTTGCCTATGATCAAACTGCCTTCCTTCTGCATACATTTTTCTTGTAAGCCATCCCCAAAGGTTTTCAAGGATGTCCAAGTTGGGAGACAAAGCTGGCCAATCTGGAACTTCCACATTGTTGTCAGCAAACATGCTTTTACACGTCTTGGTGTATGAATTAGGGCGTTATCTTGTTGAAGTATCCAGCAACTTTCCTCAAACTTTTCATCAAAATTAATTTTTTGAACTTCCAAAAGATCGATGTAGTCGAACGAGCTCTGTCGACCTCCTAAAACGTTCAGATCGATGGCACCCTTATACGAAATGGGCGCCCACACCATCGCCAAACTAATTGCGGAGTGACGACGAGATAGGAACAGCTCCGATATCCGCATATGAAAATAATGTTGAAAACCATTAGCCCAGTCGCCAGAGCCAAATTTAGACCGAAAGCTCGCACAAAATGTGATCTCGCTGAAAATTGGAACTTAGGTACTTTTTTGGGTGTAGAAAACGATAAAAAAATCTTTGCTGCGCTAAAGTCTATGCTAAGTTCACATTTTCGAAAACAAACTCGAAAATTTGGTTTTTGCTTTATATATCGAAAAATAAAAAAAAAAATTCGAAAAACTAATAGCGCCACGTGAAAGAGCGGAAAATTTCACTAAAGTTTATATTATAACTTATTTTAAAAAAAATTGTTTTATTATAAAAAATTATTAAAAATAAGAAGAAAATTCGAAAAATCTAAGCGCGCCAAAAAGCTGAATTAAAATATTCTAGCGAGGCAAACAGAATATGATGAAGAAGAAAGACGCGCCCGGGTCGCCGCCAGTCTTTCACTTCTATCCTCTGGTGCCGGTTGTTTTTGAAAATAAAAATGGCGTCGAATGAATGCTGTAAGAAAAAATGAACATTTTAAAACGTAAATTTTATTAAACAGACAATGTTTATCATTTTAATTTTTTTTACATCAAAAGTAAGTGTCTAATGATGATAAATGTACAAGGATTTTTTTTTCGTACGGTCCTATTAATATATATCTTCAATTTTATAAACATCAGTGAGAATTTTACAAATTATAACTTCCGTCCAAGTTTTCTATGAGAAAAAAAACAAAAAATTAGAAACTAGTGGCTTTTTTAGAAAGCTTAGAGTGTCCTCTTTAAAATGCTTTTTTAATTTTTATTTTGCGTTCATTTTAGGCAAGGATACTTTAGTTTTTCCCCGAACGCCTCGCTAGAATATTTTAATTCAGCTTTTTGGCGCGCTTAGATTTTTCGAATTTTCTTCTTATTTTTAATAATTTTTTATAATAATAAAACAATTTTTTTTAAAATAAGTTATAATATAAACTTTAGTGAAATTTTCCGCTCTTTCACGTGGCGCTATTAGTTTTCGAATTTTTTTTTATTTTTCGATATATAAAACAAAAACCAAATTTTCGAGTTTGTTTTCGAAATTGTGAACTTAGCATATACTTTAGCGCAGCAAAGATTTTTTTATCGTTTTCTACACCCAAAAAAGTACCTAAGTTCCAATTTTCAGCGAGATCACATTTTGTGCGAGGTCAGAGTCTCTGACAACTGGGCTATCAGGACTATCCAAATTTAATGTTTGTTCGTCCGAAGAAATCACACATTCCGCTCGCTCTTCCAACTTAAATGAGCTCTACAAAAACTTAATCTGGCTTCCCTATGATTTTGAAGCAAGCATGGTTTTTCTGCCGTTTTTTGCGGGGAATATCTGGGGATTGCTTAATTATCCTTCCAAGTGTCCAAACATTAGCTGAAACTCCAGCATTCTCCTTTATTTTCCGAGAGGTTAAGGAGTAGCTGGAACGTCTGTTTTTTCATTATTAATATCTTTTTGAACGTCATTTTAAGCACTGGAAAACCTTTAAATAGACTTTTTGTTACTTGTACGTGATAGTACAAGTTTTTGAAGAAAACTTTATGCTCTAGAATAGTACAGTACAGATGTAATATTGATGCGCCAAAAATTCTTGGAAGGATGATTTTTCATAAATCGTTAATGGAGCATAAAAGAAGCTTAATTCTAAATTTGAGGGAAATTTCGAGTGGACGTTTTTTGGAAAACTCAAAAAAATTTTGAAAAGCGTTTTTCTCTGAATCTACGCATTTTAGAGAAAAGTTGTTTGAACAAAAAATGTAGAGGACATTGTTACCTACAATTTGTTTCATAGAGGTCAGGCTGTACAACTTCAAATACAGAAGCTAGGTGGCGCCAAAGTTTCCAAAAAAGTGTTTTTTCGGTTTTTGTCCCAGAATAAATGGTTTTTTTACAAAAGTGTAAATCAGTAAATTGTTCCTCTTAAAAATGTCTACAACATTTATTTAAACTTTTTTTCCCTCCGACTTACCGTTCCAAAGTTATAGCGTGCTGAAGTGTGAGAATTGTGCTCGGAAGATGGCACACAGGTTAATTTGAGTACAATCTTTTTACAAAAAAAACACACACTCATTTTACAAGAGCAAAGTTTTGACGCTTACACTCTCGAAAACTCGCATAGCAACTGAAAAATGGACGCTTCTTAGCAACAATAGCACCGTTAACTACACAGCGTAGCATTTACTGCCTATAACTTTGGAACGGTAAGTCGGAGGGAAAAAAAGTTTAAATAAATGTTGTAGACATTTTTAAGAGGAACAATTTACTGATTTACACTTTTGTAAAAAAACCATTTATTCTGGGACAAAAACCGAAAAAACACTTTTTTGGAAACTTTGGCGCCACCTAGCTTCTGTATTTGAAGTTGTACAGCCTGACCTCTATGAAACAAATTGTAGGTAACAATGTCCTCTACATTTTTTGTTTAAACAACTTTTCTCTAAAATGCGTAGATTCAGAGAAAAACGCTTTTCAAATTTTTTTTGAGTTTTCCAAAAAACGTCCACTCGAAATTTCCCTCAAATTTAGAATTAAGCTTCTTTTATGCTCCATTAACGATTTATGAAAAATCATCCTTCCAAGAATTTTTGGGCGCATACCCCGATTTTCCAGCCCAGCTGTACTGCTAGAACGTTACTCTAGAAGAATCCGCAGACCAAGAGGAGCGTTTTTAGAAGAAGGTCTTTTTTTACAAAAAATGAGATTTCAAGGAAAGTGTTCAATATTTCGCAACAAAAATAAAACTGTTTTTTCAGCTAGCAAGAAGCAATATTTTTGTCAAATAACAAATATCTAAGTTGCGTTAAAAAAAGTTAACAAATTAAAAAAACGTGATTTTTAACAGTTTTTTTTCCATTTTTCCTAACCCTATAACTATAACTTTATAAATATATATCAATCGAAAGATAATTTGATTTTTTTCGATTCGAGCTCAAGTTTTTTTGTAATTCGCAAAAAAGCGTTTTTTGCACTTTCCGGAATTTTTTGTTAGGTTCGCCATTCCAAATTCAAAAAAACGCTATCTTTTTTAGAATTTTTTTCCCTATATAACCATATTTTTTGTTTCTTGTTGGCAATTATTAGATGGAATTGTGTGTATTCGACTACACGGCAATGTTTTTCCCGCAACACAAGACTAGCCCTTTCGGCTCACTGCTTACTACCTGACATCTGACCATGACGTGAACGACATGACGGACTGGTAGTACAAAGGGTTACACCTGAGCTTAGACTATCACATAAAAAAAGCCAATGAACAATGCTGCAATTATTTTCAAATTATCTCCGGATATGATGGAGTAGATTAGTTTCGTTGGCCAGGTATAACAGCCTCTCGCCTCTTGTTATGGGGATTATGGGTTAAAAATCATCTTGTTGATAAACAGTATGTACATTGTACATGTATTTTTTTGAGATGAACAAAAAAAAAATTAGGCAAGAGGTGATGTTATGAAGACGCTCATTAAGAGAGCCATGGGGCCAATAAAAGTAGTGTTGAGCCGGACTTACACGAGGCAGTACATTTGTCCCTTACACGATGTAAATTGTACTGAGGCCTCAATTATTTTAAATGTCCCGGTTCAAAAATAATGTCCTACAGGTATATGAGCCGAGCACGTATCGAGAAAAATGAATCGAGGTGTGTTTGTAAATTTCTTCCTGTAAGCAGTAAAATATCCAATTTGAACTGCGCCGAGGTGAGCTTGTTAAACATGAACTAGAAAGACATTTTCTTATTTCTTTTGCGACGGTAAAATATCCAATTTGAACTGCGGCGAAGTGAGATTGTAAACACGAACGGGAGAGACATTTCTCACTTCTTTTGCGGCAGTAAAATATCCTATTCAAACTGAGCCGTGGTGAGATTGTAAATACGAACTGGATGGAGAGACATTTCTTACATTTTTCGAGGGAGTGAAGTTTTGTACTTGAGCGACAATTCTTTCATTTTTCGAGGTAGGGAAGTTTTGTAGTGAAGAGCCAATTCTTACGTTTTTCGAGGGAGTGAAGTTTTGTACTTGAGAGACAATTCTTTCATTTTTCGAGGGAGGGAAGTTTTGTCCTGGAGAGACAATTCTTACATTTTTCGAGGGAGTGAAATTTTATAGTGGAGAGACATTTCTTACTTCTTTTGCGGAATCAACATTCCCAACTATAAATTAGGCGAGGTGAGATTGTAAAATATAAATATACTTTCTGGAGGCATAGGTTTCGTACCTACTCTGAGACAGTTTTATGCATAAGAGAATCAAACCCGTAATATCTGAAAGCTTTACATTTTTCTTCTTCTTTAACGGCTCTACAACCGGGATCCGGTCCTGGCCTCTCGCAACTGTTCTCTCCACCGGTCCCGATTCTGAGCCGATGTCATCCAGTTTGGCATCCCTATGCTCTGAGCGTCCTGGTCTACGCCATCCTTCCAGTGGAGGTTGGGTCTCCCTCGCTGTCGCACCCCATAAGTCTTACCGCAGAGAACTTTCCGAGCAGGCTCATCTTTACAGCTTTACATTATGTATTTATTTTTTTTCTTTCTTTAATTTGCTTGTTTTTATCATTTTGGTGAAGGACTTAAATTAAACTAGCACCTTTTGTAATTTAGTTTGCGAATTAAGATTTCAGTGATTTTTTATAGACGAAAACGTAAGTAAACAAAATTGTTTTTATTTAAATTTTTTCGTAAGGCAGTTTTAAAAAAAATTAACTACTATTCTTCTTACACGAAAAAAATGTAAAAAAGCATTATACTATTTTTTTTCTCCTACATACGTATGTCACGTCTGCATATGTATTTATCTTTTAACCAACATTTTTAATATTCATTTCTTTTGTGATTTGTTCCTTAATTTAATATATTAAGAATGGCTGAGGAGAAAAAGACGTCGAGGGCATGGGAATATTTTGTGGACTTAAAAAATGATAAAGCTAAATGCAATTTCTGTGCTAAAGTTTTGTCTTACAAAGGTGGCGGTGCTTACAATCTATTTCGGCACACATAAAGCAACTCATATTTTCTCTGCAATTTGTGAATCTCAGATTGCAAACACCGATAGCATCAGAAATGGTTCGCTTATGGTGGGACCCACTAAGCGGTCTTGGGTCGTACGCGCTTTTGCCTTTTTTTTCATATAGATTTTTATGACTCTTTTACGACTTTTTTACGAATTTGTCCATGGTAAAGGCCGTGCGGCAAAACAACGCGGACAAAAGGCTGTGCCTAAAAAGGTACATTGTGCGTCCACACACTATGAGCTTTTCAAAAGCGCGTACGCCGTTTCAAATGAGAATTGATTTTCTCTCACTCATGACTCAGAAAATTAAAAGATCACGCGCGCTTTTGTCTGGCCGTACGGCCAAAGGCGCGTGGGATCTAAGTCCGCGTAGTGAGGACGGGCCTTTACTTCCACTTCAACATCAAATGCACCGGAACCGGAAACACCTGAATTTTGCACGCCCTCCACCTCATGTACTAATAGATATTTATCCTACGTGCACCTCGCCTCATTTCAACTTGAGAATTTTACTGCCTTAAAAAAGTAAGAGAGAAGAAATCCACCAATGCGACAATCACACCTCGCCTTATTTAAAGTGAGACATTGTACTGTTTCAAAAGGAAAAAGAGGCTCCTCTTACAAACTCATTTTATAATCGTGTCCTACCAACACTAAATAAAAGTGAATATATGACACAAATTACTTTCCGTTTATAATTCCCAACGCTCAATAAATCACAATGAATTTTATTTTTAACAACATTATTTTAAAAAAAGGCAGTATATACCCTCGTTAGATATTTTGTGTTGCATGACTATCTGTGAAAGTCTCTCGGAATCTTGTTCACTGCGTGATTGGACGAAATCTTACTTTGGAACTTGAAATACATAAAAGACATAGAATTTTGAACTCTTTCATATTTCAAATTCCAACGTTTTATCTAACTCTATAAACCAATTTTCGAGTGGTTTACCACTTGACTACTATTTTTATCAGCAATCACCGTTTCTAAAACCATTTTTCTAATGCGCTCTTCTTTTCTGTCTCCTTTTTTTAGCGTTACACTTAGCAGCAAAGTGAAATATGCACTTCTTTTGTTACGGATTCACTTTTGTTGTTAAATGTTTTTTGAGCAAAGATTGATTTTTCTTCTTAGTTTGCTGTCACGTAATCAAGGCTAGAATACCTGCGCGAGTTGTACCCACTGCTGAAACAACTTTGTACGATGGGAAGCTATTCTGATCACCTATGATGCTTGCTGTCCCACGATAAAATGGAACACAAACAGAGGCTGCCGGTGCAGCCAGCTACAAATGAGGTCATGAACCTCACACAAAACAGTCCTCAATGCCACAAGAAATTTACTATTAATTTTTGTAACATTCGGGACTGCATACGAACTTCCTGGCAGTTACGTGCGAATTATTACTTCATGCTCCTAATATTCTCGCACTGAGTGAAAACTAAGTCTTACCAGATCTTGATTTAGATCGATTTCAGGTGACAGGGTATAACTTAGTGCACAATTTTTCCGCCCATAGGAGAGTAGCCATATTAGGGTGGGTCAAAAAAATCAATTATTTTTTTTTTACAAGTGCCACGGAAAAATGGGTTGCTGGACACGTTACAAAAATTCTCACTCAATATGAGCTCTTAATTTTAATAGGAAGATCCTCCGCATCGCAGTTTTTTATTTTTTACTCAGTCCAATAGAAAAAAATTCATACCTCATCATTAATTGATTGTACAGAAAAATGTTTTTGGAGAATTTTGTAGGAAATTTAATGCTCTACAAAAAAGGTATATTATATTTTTTCTGTAAACCTCACCATTTGGAACATATTGAAGATTTAAGTTTGATTATTTTAAGACAAATTTCATTTTTGTTTCGGTAAATCTACAGTACACCATGACCACCTCCGATTTTGATGAAATTTTCACACAATGTACAGTTAACTATGCACAAATCAACTGCATTAATAAAAAGTGTCGCTCAATTCCCGTTTCGCTGTAATTCCACTCCAAAGTACCGTAATTCCAATAATTGAACAGGTGATAACTCCTATGTTATTTCAACAATATTGATAAATTTCCACACATTATGTATTTTGACGTGGACAATTTATTTTTTGGAAAAAAATTGGCACTTATGCACCGTTATCTTTTTATTTAACAAAAATGAAATTTGTCTTAAAGTAATCAAACTTAAATCTTCAATATCTTCCAAATTGTGAGGTTTACAGAAAAAATATAATATACCTTTTTTTGTAGAGCATTAAATTTCCTACAAAATTCTCCGAAAACATTTTTCTGTACAATTTTTTTCTATTGGACTGAGGAAAAAATAAAAAACTTCGATGCGGAGGATCTTCCTATTAAAATTAAGAGCTCATATTGAGTGAGAATTTTTGTAAGGTATCCAGCAACCCATTTTTGCGTGGCACTTGTAAAAAAAAAATAATTGATTTTTTTGACCCACCCTAAGCCATATATATTAGTAATGACGTGGCGTTCCAGGAGGTGTACAGTAGTACATCCTCTGATTTTAACCATCTTTGGATTAAAATAATTGTCCATAGTCGCGTCATATTCTTCTGTTTTCTATATAGAAGCCCTAATATTAGTAATGAAGCCACCACCACAGCCTTCGATGCTATTTCCGAACGGATTTCCGGATTTTTATTTTCCCACCACCCGAGAGTGAAATCATTGTTGCGGCTGATTTCAACGTTCACAATGTACGTTGGCTAAATTACCAGTGCTTCTGGCAAAGACGCCGAGCTCTTTGCAAACCTCAACAATTTACATCAAATTGTAAAATGTCCTACGAGAGTCCCTGATATTCCAGGTCAAGGAGCCCATCTCCTTGGTCTTTTTCTTACTTCTCATCCAAAGTGGTACTTCGTCAAGGTAGACCATCCCCTTGGCAACTCTGATCACAGCCAAGTCAGCGCTTATTTGCCATATCCATCGTCTACCACAACTACCACATCTCCTAAAAGAACTCTCTGGCACTATGGGAAAGCCAACTGGTTGGGCCTTATTCGCTTCTTTCAAGCCACTGACTGAAATTTGTCTTTCCGTAATGTCAATGCGAACTCCGCTGCTCTCTGTGTCACCAAAATTATACGACCTTCCTTTTGTCCATCCCTGACTCTACCAGATCTGTGAAGCCTAAGCCGAACAGATGGTTCAATGGGGAATGTATGAACCACTGACATTAGCATTCGTTCCATAGGTGAGGCATTCTTTTACAAATCGAACACTTATTAATCAACAGTTTTGATTTGCTTCAAACATTTTTTTACGCAGCTTCTATACAAGATAAGCGGACACGTATTTTTCCTTTTGTTTCGGTCAATATTTTCAAAAATTAGGGGGGGGGGGGGGGTTAAGTTACGTCACTCGCCGATTATGACGTTTTTCAAATCGCTATAACTCCGCTTCTATTCATCGTATCGAGTTAAATGAGATATTATTTTAAAGGTAATGAATAGATCTTTATTTATATATTAATAGTTATAAAAAGTGTTTCAAATTAGTATTATATTTAACAATTATTTATTTATTTTATTTATTGCCAAACAAGGCACACTTAAATTTAAGTACAATTTACAAACTTAAATTATTATCGTCAGGTATAGTATAATTGGGGTAGTATATATGTAGGCTATTTATTTTTATGTACAATAGTCCTTATTATAATTTAACTATAGGCAACTTAAACATAGCTACTATTAGTGGGATGTTAGTAGGGATCTGAGTATTTTCTTATAGGATGCCTTGTTGAGTGTAGGGGAGAAACAGGAGCTATGACTAATAAAAACCATACAGCATCTGTTGACGGGGTCGTTCCTAGCGTAATCGGTACGGTGTGGGTATTCCCTAAGTAATTTAGTGTGTCGTGTATGTCGGACTTCATCATTGAGTTTGATCTTGTCCGACAGAAACTGCACATTAAGTTTTCCACTTAGGACGTCAAAGGCAACGCAAGATATGAGCAGTTTTCTCGTGCTAGATAACGGCATGAGATCCAGCACTTTCAACCTGTCCAAGTAGTGCGGTAGGGTATGGTAGTCATGCGGGTCGTGTAGATTTCTCAGGGCAAAAAGAAGAAATCTCTTCTGAATTGATTCGATCCTGCTGCTGCTTACTTGGAATATAGGATCCCAGATGGGACACGCATATTCCAGGATAGGGCGGACTAGAGAACAGAAGAGTGATTTTGTGACCCATATATTACCGAATTCTTTGGCTCTCCTCTTTATGAAACCAAGAGGTTTGTTGGCCCTGGCAGTAATATTATCGTAGTGCAGGTTGAAATTAAGTTTCTTGTCTAGGACTATGCCTAGATCTACGATATGATCAACCTGATTCAACAGGATGCCGTTGAGATAGTAGAACTGCTTCTGTGTGTTTCTTCCGCGGGAGAAGGTAATTGCATGACATTTGCTGGTGTTAAGTTGCAATTTGTTCGTGGTGCACCAGTCTTGTAGGGCATTGAGTTTCGCCTGCATGAAGGAAACATCAGTTTCGGTCTTAATGACACTATAAATTTTGAGATCATCCACGTAGAAGAGGTGTGGAATATTTACTAATTTCTCCGATAGATCGGAGATGAAAATATTGAAAAGGAGAGGACCAAGATGACTACCCTGAGGCACGCCAGAGGTTACTTCGATCTCCTATATTCCAAATTTTAATAATTTTGCAATTAAAATGTCATGGTCCACACGATCGAAGGCCTTGCTGAAGTCAGTGTACACAGCATCCAATTGATGGCCGCTCTCCATATCGCATAGCAGTTCGGAGATGAGGACCATAAGGTTAGAAGTTGTTGAGCGCCCTTTCCGGAAACCGTGTTGTTGTTCGTTCAGGTATGGGTCGATAAGAGGGGCAATCTTGTCATAAATAAGTTTTTCAAAAAGCTTAGGAATAGATGATAGAATGGCAATGCCCCTATAGTTGTCCACCAATTTCTTATCACCGGATTTATAGATTGGCGTTAGATAGGATTTCTTCCATAGCTTCGGAAACTTTCCTAGCGATAAAGATTTGTTAAAGATAAGATGAAGCGGAAATACGATATGTTTTGAGCAGCACTGCAAGAAAATAGGAGGGAGATTGTCTGGACCACTACCTTTTTTGATGTCAAGATTATTCAGACCCGTCATGATCTCGTCGACAGAAAGTGATATACCATTTATAAGGGAGGTGCCAGTGTGCGAATCAGTTAATTCCTCTGTTGCACTGGACATGGGGCTATAAGTTTCAGCAAACTTAACGGCGAACATGCTACAAATTTGTTTGGGGCACGAGGAGTGTGTTCTACCATTCGTCATTGTCGTTGGGTAGCCCGAGGTCTTTCGTTTAATATTAACGTAATCAAAAAATTTTTTAGGATCACTTATGATGTTATCTCCAACAGAATTAATATATGCAGTGTAGGCCTGGTGAGACCTAAGAGTAAATTCTGATGCTAGCCTAATGTATTCAGAATTCAATCGCTCGTTTACATATGTGTTATTTCTGATGATATTATATAATTTATTTCTTTGATTACGTAGAGATCTAGTATCTCTATCCAGCCATGGTTCCGATACTTTATCCCTTTTTCTAATCTTGGGTACATATTTGTCGATGATATTGAAAATGATAGCATAGAAGCATGAAACTATCTCGTCAAGCACATTACTCGATAGCCTATGTTCCCAGTCGACTAGGGATAACTCGAGGCCAATACTGTCCAAGTCTGCATTCTTGAAATCATAAACAATTGTATTGTTGATGATGTACGATGATTGGGCATAAAGGAATTGAGCTCGAGCATCCATGCGGAGTGGTGAATAGAGTTAGTAAAAAGGTTATCCTCCTCGGAAACGGGTAGAATATTAACCTCCTCGTATGAATTGGTGAAGATAAGATCCAGCCATTTACCACAAGAATTCGGTTGACCGATAATTTGGTGTAAATCATTGCCGTAAAAGGTGTCGATAAGCTTTATATCGACGGCATTAATGGCATTAATAGGAAGTAATTTATCTTCCTCGTCGGGTATGAAAGAAATATTCGGCCGGTTAAAGTCACCTAGGATGAATATGACGTCATTACCGCAGAGTGCGTCGTTAACGTCCTCCACTATATGTAATAGATCATCGTAATTTGATTCGTCTGAATTAGGGGGGATATAGAACGTACCGATATATATGTTTCAGGTCAGATTTGATACGTATAAAGACGTGTTCAAAAGATTTTGAACAATTAGTCGCAGGGACCGCTCTACCATATAGGCGAGTTAGGCGCCCGCCTAGGGCGCCGTAGGCTGAGGGGCGCCGAAATAAAACAATGCTAGAAAAATTTTTTGAAAATATATGAAGAGAAAAATTTAACTATTATAAATTTGATTGATTTGAAAAAATTAAGTATTATAAGAAGATGAGCCTGCCTGAACTCTATTAGTTACATATCTACATATCTAGAGTAGCATTCTCGGCATTCTATTGCCTATATATTAACTGCTATTTATTCTTGAAAATCAACGAGTTCAAAAATTCTGGGAAACTGTTCGATGTGATAATTCGCGGAAAAACTGATGTGCAGTTCATTTCTTCATTATCTCGACAGCTATTGAGTTGTGCAGTCGCAAAAAAGTATGGTTCTGGATTATTATTAATATATTGCAAAAATTGTCGTACTTATTTCTATTTGAAAATCTTGTTGTTAGAAAACATTTTTTTTTTCAAAACGATATTTTACATAAGCTGGTAAGTATACTCTTAAGTTATCATGATTTTTCAATTTATTAAAAACCTATCTAAGTTTGTTAATATTTTTTATTTATTATCGAAACTCTTTTAAACGGCGGTAAAGATAAAACTTCAACATAATTCAAAATATAAATTTGCTCAAAAAAATTATCATGCTAAAATGTATTTTTTCCTTTTTTTTATCATTACACCTTTTTCGTAATTTTTTTTAAGAAAGTTTTTTATGGGATTATTTTATACTGTATACGTTATATATTTGTTGATATTTTTCACTTTCATTTTCGTAAACATTTGAAGCCTAATTTATTATCAATATGCAGATTGTTACAATCTCAAATGATATACGTACGTCCGAATACTAATATTGGTATGTACGAATTATGGGTATAGTCAAAAATTAGCTGTGATTTGGAAAATATACTTGTTAACCTTTAATTAATAATTACAAGAATTAATAAAATATGCGGAAGTTTACAGTGCATTTCTATTCAACATGGGCTTAAATTGCTATTTTCCTAATTTCCCTATATTTGCATACGTGAGATTTGTTTTCAAAATAATATAAACTATTACTCTTTTAAAATATTATGAAAATTGCTCGATTACTACCAATTCTTTTAAACACGTCATCTATACAAATTGTTTATATTTTTTTGATCGAATTAATCGAATAAACACTATTTCTATGCAGATAATATGTCCAAAAAATTATCGGGAGCTGCAAACAGAAAACGGAAGATTGAACAACTAGAAACTGATGAAAAATTAAAAAATAGTCTTGCAAAATTTTTGCGACAGGATCCTTCAACAATTTCTAGTAACAATGAACCTGCTAACGAGTCTGCATCTGAAATATTACTTCAAACTGGTTCTTCCAATTTTTGTAGCACAGATAATGCTGACAAACCAACCCAAATTGACGTCTGTAATAGCAATAAAGAAACTGCATCAGGTATAGGTATACATTCAAGTAATCTAAACGAAGAAAATGTTATCGATGGTTTATCTCGGCCTGACCCTTCATCTATCAATCCAGAAAGTGATAATAATGTGCAGATTGAAATTGCAAATAATATGCAAACTAATTTAGTAACTGATTTATCTCAATTAGAGCATCCCATCATTCATTCTAATTCTGAAAATATAGGGAATACAAAATTAAACATAAATTTTTCAGATCCAGCTACTTGGGCGCATATAGAATTAAGTATTGATCAACTAAGACCAATATTAATAGAACATGGCCCAGTACAAGTGAAAAATTATATTTTTCCTGCTGATGACCAAAAAAGAAAATTTTCGAATGTACATTATTATCAGAAACTGGTAAATGGTGAGCGTATTCATAGGGATTGGGTGCTATATTCAATATCAACCAATAAAGTATATTGTTTTTGCTGCTTATTATTTTCTAAAGGAAATAGATTACCCTCCCTTGCAACAAATGGCACGAAAGATTGGCATAACATCGCTCAAATTTTAACAGATCATCAGAAAAGTCACGAACACAAACTAAACTACAATACGTGGAAAGATTTCGAGAAAAGATGGAAAAAAGGTCAATCAGTAGATATAAAATTAATTCAGCAAACGAGAGAAGAAGAAAAATATTGGAGCAAAGTTTTAGAGCGATTGATCGCTATAGTAAAACTACTCAGTTTTCAAAATCTCGCATTTCAAGGTACTTACGAAAAATTACATGTAATAGGTAATGGGAATTTTCTCAAACTTGTTGAATTACTCGCTTTGTTTGATCCGATTATGCAAGAACATGTAAGAAAAATAAAGGATGAAGAGATGCATGTTCATTATTTAGGCAAAAACATACAAAATGAATTAATCCAAATTTTGGCAGATTCGACAAGACAAAAAATTTTAGAAAATTTTCAAAAAGCAAAATATTTTTCAATTATTCTTGATTGTACACCAGATGTGAGTCATGTAGAACAAATGACTGTAATTATCAGGTTTGTTCATGTTACACCTTTTGAATAAAGTGAGGTTGAAGAAAATTTAGTTTCGACAGCAAGTGAAGATTTAAATAAACCACTTGTTTCAATACAAGAGCATTTTCTTGGGTTTATTCCTCTTGAAGCAGCCGCATCAGGTTCAAATATGACTGATGTACTTTTAAATTTTTTAGATAAATTTAAATTGCCGGTTGATCAATTAAGAGGCCAAAGTTACGATAATGGGAGCAACATGGCTGGAAAAAATGCAGGGGTTCAAAGAAAAATACTAAATATTAATCCTAGGGCTTTTTTTGTCCCGTGTGGAGCCCATACGCTTAATTTAGTAATAAATGATGCGGCTACTTCTTGTACTGAAGCTGCTACATTTTTTGATCTTGTTCAAAAAGTTTATGTGTTTTTTTCTCCACCTCGTCGATGGAGCATATTAAAAAAACATTTGCCAAATTTAACTCTAAAACCATTGTGTGCAACTAGATGGTCGAGCCGCATCGATGCGATAATCCCACTTAGATACCAGTTAGAAGAGATTTGCGACGCTTTATTAGAAATCTCCGAAGATTATTCTTTTACTGGCACTACTGGGAATTTTACTCGTGCAGAGGCTCTAAGTATAGCTAATAATATTACCAAATATAAATTTTTGATTGCTCTGACTGTGTGGCATAAAGTACTCTTCCACACAAATGTTTGCAGCAAACTTTTGCAAAGCGTAAATTTAAATATTATAGACGCTGTAAAACAATTAGAAGAAACAAAAATATTTTTAGAAAAATTACGAAACGATGAAGAATTTGAAAAAATACTGGTTGATGCCAACGAAATGGCCGAAAAATTAGGGATAGAGCCTGTTTTTCAAAATGAAAGAGTAATCAGAAGGAGAACCCATTTCGAATACGAAGGAAGAGATGAACCAATCTCTAATCCAAAAACCGGCTTTAAAATAAAATTTTACTTCGTAATTCTAGATACGGCCATTAATTCTGTCAAAGAACGATTTAGTCAGCTTGGTGAAATTAGTTCTCCATTTGGATTTTTGTACAATATTGCAGAGTTAAAAGAAAGCACGTCTGAAGAAATATTAGATTTAAGCAAAAATTTAGAAAAAAAGTTAACTGGGACAGATTCTTCGAAAGACATTGATGCTCTAGAATTATGCATGGAATTGAGAGTACTCTCGCAATTTTTACCTCCACGTTTGGCACCTATGAAAATATTAGAATATTTGTGCCAAAATAGAATAAACAATAATTATCCCAATGTTTTCATTGCTTTGCGGATACTACTAACAATTCCAGTGAATGTCGCATCTGGTGAACGTAGTTTTTCCAAAATGAAATTAATAAAAACTTATATAAGAAATAGGATGACTCAAGATCGTTTATCCAGTTTGGCAATATTGTCGATTGAGCAGGAATTAGTAAAAACGTTACCTTTGCAGGATTTGGTATCAATATTTGCAAAAATTAAAGCAAGGAAAGTCAAATTTTAATATTATATGTATAATGGATTATAACTTTGTTCTTTTTAATTTTAAAAATCATCTTATTAATTTATTTTTAACGATTGTTAAAGTATATTATCATGTAACAGCGTTATAAAATAAAACCATTAATAATAACATATTTTAGTACAGTTTTATTTATATTTTATTAATTATTATGCACACTTATGCATACTTATCACTGAATATTTATTTATCATATACGCGATGTTAAAATTTTTTATTATTTCAAAACATGATTCATCTTTTTAAAATTGATTCTATATATTTATGGTGGATTGTGATTCGAGACACATATAGTACATTATTTTATTTTTTAGGGCCCTTTTTTTGATTTTGCCTAGGGCGCTTTTTTTTTATTTTGCCTAGGGCGCTAATTTCTCTAGAGCGGTCCCTGATTAGTCGTGATCAATTCACTATTTAAAGAGTCTTTGACAGCTATAAGGACTCCGCCTCCTCTTGTGAGACCAGTGGAACTATAGTCTCTATCGCACCTGAAGATTGTCCAGCTGCTGTCCAAGATTTCTTCATTTAGGAATGTACCATTTAACCATGTTTCGGTTAGAACCAGTACATTATAGCGACACGATTTGGAATCAATGAAGAGATTATTAATTTTTGTTCTCATACCACTACAATTGTGATAAAAGATTCTTACAACCTCGGCTAGGTTAGGTTTGTGGCGAGGAGAGGGGGTGGGATCGGCCGTTGGGGGAGTAACTAGTTACGATCCTTGGTGACTTGTTGGGAATTAATTTCATAGTGCTCATGGTACCTAGTGTACAATTCGAGCAGGGCAGTACGATCCGTGGGAAGACCTTCCTGTTGGATCGAGACAATGAGGCTGGTCCTGGTTTTACCATGTGTACAGGTAGAGTCAGGTTTGTTATGCATATATGCGAGAAACAGCCTTACATTGTCAAAGACCTTCCTTTCTCTTAACCGAGATAGCAAATATCGACTTTCGGTCGAATCGGCTGAAATCAAGGTATTTTTTACAACCGGAGGTTGTAACGGGTTTAAGAAAGGAGGTTTTGTCGTAGAGATGTTGTGGGTGTGGCGTACAGAAAAATCCTCTGATTTCTGTGTGTCATTTTCATTTACAACCGAAGACGGGGGTTGAGTCGAGATATCATTAATGTCAGCGTAGGAACGACCGCCGACGATGATGTGGCTGCGAGAAAAGTTAGGAGTTAAATATTTGAAATTCAGCTTACTATACATTCGCGCTTGGGCTGCATTACAGAAAATTACGTATCGGAAGATACTGGAAAGAGTCCAAAGAACAGCTGAGCTGTGTATTAGTGGCGCAATGAGAAGCACCCCAACAGCTGCGCTGGATGTCTTATTGCATCTTACCCCTTTGGACATACATGCCGAGCAAATGGCAGCCTGGACGGCTGCCAGGACAAAGGCTTCTCTTGGATGGACTCCATATTTATATGGTCACTCATCCATCCTTAGGAAGTTCACCACCGCTGTGGACAACCTAGATTACACTACACCAACGTGGACCTTGGAGAAAGGTTTCAATACCATCATTCCGGCCAGAGATGACTGGACAGATGGTGTTATCCCGACTGGGTCATTATGTATTTACACAGATGGCTCAAAAATTGGGAACAGCGTAGGTTGTGGTATCTTTTCCGAGGCATTGAATATAGATACCTCTCTTCGTTAACCCGATCATTGCAGCGTCTTCCAAGCGGAAGTCACTGCTATCTGGGAGGCTCTCGAATGGCTGAAGATAAATAATATATCTCATAAGAATATATGTATTCTATCGGATAGCCAGGCGGCCCTCAAGGCTCTTAATTCTGTCGTTACAACATCCACGACTGTTCTGAACTGCCGCAGGTCTCTGTGTGAGACTGCCACTCAGTTTTATATAACTCTGTGTTGGGTTCCTGGACACAGAGGGATTAGGGGAAACTGCAGGGCAGATGAGCTTGCTAGACAGGGAACCGAAGTGGAAAGGACACCCCACTTAACCCAGATGGGAATGCCCTTAGCCACCTATAAACTGGCTGTGAGAAGAATCAGCTTAGCTCGAGCCGGGCTGAGATGGACCACAGCAACAGTGTGCCGCACTCTTCACACAATATGGCCGACCTTGGACGCAAAGCGTTCAAAGTCTCTTGTTCAACTGAACAAAAAAGAGATAAGCTATGTGGTGAAGGTGCTGACCGGTCACTGTCCCTTTGGCCCGCACGCCGAAAGATTGGGACTTCCCCACAACGACTTATGTAGAAGTTGTGGCAATGAGGATGAGGAAGAAACTGTCTCCCATCTTCTCTGTACATGCCCGGCCCTCGTGAGGAAAAGAGGGACCTTCCTTGGCTCACCTTTCCTTGATGGATTGAGTGAGCTGCGAAACACTGGTGTTTTTGACTTCTGTCGCTTTATTAAAAGCTCCAAATGGCTTGAAATGGCCTAAATTTTGTCCCTACACTAGAATGGCATCACAATGGGCCCAATGGTGCGCCTAAGTGGGCTCCCTAGTGGGGGAGCAGCCATCTCAACCTAACCTAACCTAACTACAACATAACCACGAGCATAACTTTTTGCCTTTCAAAAACTCCCATAGTTAACCATGGTGTAGTTAAATTTTACCCCGCTCGTGAGCATGGTTAGCGATGGTTAAGAAGAAGAACAAGAAAAACAATTTTCTGACAGTTTTAATGTTAAACGCATGAACAAATCAAACTGGGATTTATGGGATAATTGCAAATAAATAATTAATGAACATGGAGCACAGATACGAAATAATTGAAGCAATTAGCGAAATATTTGGGGTCATCCATAAATTACGTGAGGCGTATAGGGGGGGGAGGGGCCGAGCCGAATCACACCAAATCTCACGTGGGGGAATGAGGGGGTCTCGGCAAATATCAGGTAATTTTTTTCCGCAAGAAACAGTGTAAAATTGCGAGAAAACTGGGTTAAATTAATAGTACAGGTAAATTAAGCCGAAAATAGCGATTTAGCGGAAATAATTAGGTACAGGCTGGAAATTAGCAGAGAACTTCTTTTTAGGGTTCTTAATAAGGGGTTATAAAGTCTACCGGTTTTCTACCCCGGGAAGCCCACTTTTTAGGGGGTTTTAGCCCTCAAAATGGGTATTTTCGATTTCTCTGCAATTTTTTTTTGCAATTTTTCTTAATATCTTTTTGTTTTCTTAAATTTTAAGTACAATATCTATAAATAAGAAAATCTTTAAAATCGTGTTTTTGGATCCGCACTTATCATTCACGAAAAGCTTGGTGCAGTCTCAGATGAACATGGCGAAAGGTTTTATCAATACATATTGCACATAGAGAAACGATACGCCCGAAAATGGTCAGAAGGAATAATGAAACCACTACATAAAAAGAATACGTGATACTACCTATATTTCTACTCAATAGCAATTGGGTGTAAAAATTTAGCCAATGCCGTTTACACTGTATTTGTTCACTGTTTCAAATACCATCCAACTGAAACATCCAAAAAAAGTAATGAAAATATTTTAAATATCTAGGAATGAAGAGTGTATGGCGTGATGAAAAATTCTTATCATTTTATACAATGGCCTGGGAAAAACTGGGAATATAACGTATGCATTGACTTATACGACCATTTTTAGACAGATTGCGACCCTACGCTGGACTAGTGTGGTGGCCTAAGCTGGACAAAAAAGGCCCAGAAGCCCAATTGAAAAACCTGGAACCTAATGCCCTCCTAACTATCTTAAGTGCTTAATCTACCTACTGCAATCATAGAGATTAGGAATCGGCTCTTTTCACATCAGTCAGAACGCATGCTATCTGCGGTGCATTCTCACTATTCAAAAAGGAGACATTTAAACCAAGCGACAAAAGCAGACATTTACACCAATAAGCATCTTACAGGATTCGAATTTTGAATCGACGACCATCTGCTCTGACATACTAGAGGCCAAGATAGATTTTGAAAACCTTTTGTTATGAATATCGAGAGCTGTGAAATATGGAAATCTTACAGATCCTCACTTCTTGAATCTATATCCTGGTGTACAGGCGAGTCAAACGCCAATTTGAGAAGCTGGCTCTGTCTTCAAACTCCGCCTTTCTAAGGCCTGGGTCATTCAGTCACAGGTTTTTTACCCTAAGGTGACATCTTTAGAAGAATGCTCCGAAGTTTGTATATCTCCATCTTTGCAACAGTATTGTGAATGACTATGCATGCCATAATTATATGTTTTGTCAAAGTCAACCTTCGTTATGTCAATGTAATGTAAAATTGTACATTTTTTTTAAATTTCATATGCTTGCTCTACAAATACACGAGTTGAGCTCAAACTAGAAATGTAATTTTTCTGTTCAAGAGAAACCATTATCCATCATCCTATCATGAGGTTGATTTCCAAAGGATAGGCAGAATCGCCTGCCAAATGGTAATCCACAGGTATTGTAGTTTATATTGGGTGCATGCGGAGTTGGTGCTGGGATGATTTTGTGGTACTTCTTCAACACAAATTATGTTTTTTTCAATAAATCCAACGCAATCAAGCACAGATGAAACGTGTTTACACTACAAATACGCATAATAGTGGAAATACTAGACATTTTTTAAAATTTGAAAAATCTCAAGTGTGATTGAGGGGGGGGGGGGGTCGAGCCAAATCTCACGACATCTCACCAAGGGGGAGGGGGTCGAAAAATCGCCAAAAACGCCTCACGTAATTTATGGATGACCCCTTTTATGGAAAATTTTTGTTTTTATGTTTTTCTTCTTCTTTAACCTGTACTTAACCACGGGGCGTTCAAAAACCTTCATGGTTAAACATAAACTTTCGTGGTTAAGTGAAGTTATGCAGATAACCACAGCTTTACCTCGTGGTTTACCATAGTAAGCTTTTTGAACGCACTCATGGTCTATAGGAAATACATTAATTCACTACGCGACAGTAAATATGCAATATTACGCTGAAATAAATATGCAATAATACAAAACGTAATTTACTTCAGGCAGTCTGGTCCTTGGTCACTTCCATCAAGAATAATTTTACTTCCTCCTTAACACCTCCTTTTATTTACAATAAGGAAGTGATAACAGAAAGCAAACCCAAGGCCGACTTATTAGCATTTCTTTCGCCTCAAATTCTTCTTTATCCGATACTGCTTTGACACCCCCATTCTCGAGAATACCATCCACTCAATGGATGGGGCTTACTTCAGGACTCGCGAGGTATATTGGAGGAGTCTCAAAGAGCTTGGCGTCAACAAATCCACTGGCCCTGACGTTTTGCCCTGTCTTACTACTCCGAAGTGTATCCTAACTCTTGGAAACTAACTCATGTTCAGCACATTCCAAAAAAGGTGAAGCCAGCGACCTTTAAAACTACCTACTACACCCTCAGGGGACATTTTAAAAGCTCCACGTAGAGGTAAAAAAGGAGGGAACTATCCGAGCTCTTAGACTAGTACCGTGAAGTAAGTTTAAACTTGTAGATCTAAGATGGCATTTTAGTATACTCTATGAGTTTCAAAATGAAACCCAGGTTTTTTTTACAAATTCTTAAGGTCTTGTTCTAGGATCATCAAAAGTGGCTCTCTGTGTAATTTTACCCGTAAACAGAATTCTACACAGATGGATATAAAATCGAAGGAAGAACACCCGTAGGTGGTGTTGACCGATTCAGATTAAAATTGGCAGTAGGTTTAGCTAAATCCCCTTAAGTATTTCGGGTGGGAGTATACGCCCTAGAAATCTGTGTCCCTATTTGTCTAAAGCATCGTTTCTCAACCTTTTTAGTGTCGCGACCTCCCGAAAAGCCAAAAAATTAAGTACAAAATCCGGTTGAAATATAAAAGAAATAAAAAAAAATTTCAAAAACAACCTTTTATTAGATAAACTAAAAAATATTAAATAATAAAAAAAGTTTTTAAATATGCGTTATGATGAACTAAAAAGTATGAAATATTTTTTTTTTCAATCCTCCTGTGCACACTACAAGTAAAATCTTGGGGCGCTTTATCAAATTGTATCCTAATTAATTTTCGTATTTAATAGTTAATATTTTTTGCATTTTTGTTATAATATCTTAAACAATTGTAAACTGAGCTCGCCAAGCTTTTCCATATTGTAGGTCAGTGATTCCCAAACTTATTTCGGTCATGGACCCCTTACTATAATAAAAACTTAATCATGCACCCCCCAACCGAAGTGAATCAAATTTTATGATATAATAAAATCTACTAAAAATACTTTAATCTGTTCTCTCTGAGAAGACAATTGCACGTAGTTAGGTAAATGAATTAGGTATGTACATATTTTTAATTGTTAAGAAAACAAATAAAAAAATGCAATTGTGCTTGAAAATATAGGTACATACGTACTTAATACTTAAATAATTTTAAGTTAGAAAGATCCCAGCGGTAAAAATTGGGAGCGCTGCTCAGGGTAGCTGATTTTGAGCTTACTGGAGCTTTTAGAAATTTTATAGAACGAGCAAAACTGACAATTATCTTAATGACCATAAATCGTGCCATTAGAATACTCAATATACCGGTTCTCGTTCGATTAGAGAAGTTAAGCAGCATTGGACGTGGTTAGTACTAAGTGCGGGGCCCGCTTGGAAAAACGACACTCGCCCTTGGAAAAAAACGAAAAAACAATAATTGCAAAAGTCGAACAAAAATAAAAACTTTTCGTCACCCGGAACTTATTCACATATCCATCGACTTCAAATTTTGCACATAATGCAATCTGACCATTTTGAAAAAAAAATCAAAATGGCGGTTCCAATATGGCAGCCGATTTTTGTAATAGGCAAGTTAACAACGGCATAAACGTCAATTTATTTAGCGCTGTTAGGAAACTTATTTGTGTTTTTTGGCTTAGCTAGAATGTAGCACAGCTTCTAACTGTCAAAAGGTGTTGACGTTTACTTGTGAATTTTTGTTGTAAGCAAATAATTTAGCAATATTTTAATACAGCATGAAGATATTATTATTATTACTATTTTTTTTTGCTTGTTATTATTTATAAAATGAGAAATGCTATAATTTTTGGTTGTTATTAGTTGTAAAATGAGAACTGTCAAATGGTATGCTAGTAACGGTGTTAACAGCGATTATTTAACAGAGTTAAAGTAACTTGGGCACTCGCCCTATGCCAGGTAGAATACAATTAGCTGTGTGGCGTCATTCTAAATTCAAAATGGCGGCCAAACCCGAATGGCGGAAGACATAATAGACTAAAAAGCAGAAAATATAACTTATCAGCTTAAAATTTTGCACATATGCATCGGAAGAATTTTCCAATGATGTTCCCTTGGGTATCAAATGAAAGGGTACGATAAGTAGAATAGAATTAGCTGTGTTGCTCCATTCCAAATTCAAACTGGCAGCCAACACAAAATAGCGGATTACTTTTTCTTTAATCCTAGTACGGTGATCGGGCAAAATTTTGCCTCGTCATTTTTATCATTTTTCAGGCAAAATTTTGTCCAAGTGTAGAGTGGTGGAGAATAGTCGAAATGTTTTTTCTTTACGTAATTTGTCTTTTCATTATAAAACAAATAAATATTCCTCTTCCATTTTACACAATTTTAAATTTCGGCATTCGACTTTTTAATCCAACTGTCCAACTTTTTGCCAACAAAAAATGACCAGATAATTTCTGGAGGCAAAACTTTGACAAGTAAAAGTCTCCACAATTAGAAAGTCTATCTACTAGAAAATCTTGAAAGTATGCTTATTGTGGCAAATTTTTGCCCGAACAGCGTACTGCTTTGCGCAGTCAAAATTTTGCCGTGCTTGAGGCAAAATTTTGCCAAGGTCTTTTACATGCATTTTAAAAGGATGGCAAAATTTTGCCTGATCACCGTACTAGGCTTTACAACCCGCTCGGTAGGGAAGTCAAAATGAAAGGGTATGACGAGAAGAATGACGGAAGACATATAGACTGAAAAGTATCAAATAAAAAATAAATAGTTTAAAAAAACTAAAAAATACGCTTTTATTTTAAAATGAACTAAAAAGTAAAAAATGAATGAAGTTATTGGTAAAATTTATAAACATGACTAACTTAAATGTAAAAAGCGTAGCGCGTTAACGAAAAGTTCCAGTATAAATAAAATAAGAATATAGGTAAAGAGCGTTCCACCTGCGAGCGTCTGAGAACATTCTCTTCTGCCCAAATTCTGTTTGCATAACAAAAGTTTTGTAACAAATGCAGATATAAAACTTTTAGTTTTGAGAAAATTTTATTGATCACCATGTAACTTTAAATTTATTTCATCAAATTTGGCGAATAAGTCAGTCAAATAAGCTATTTGCTTTTCGATTTCTTCCGCGCCGCGTGGTTACGCGACACATCGCTTTTTAAATTTTTGTAATTTTTTATATGAAAACTTTCGATCTTTTTCACGGACCCCCGGTAGTTCTTCGCGCACCCCCAAAATAATTTTGAATTATCACGGACCCCCTGGATCATCCCATAGACCCCCAGGGGTCCGTAGGGACCACTTTGGGAATCACTGTTGTAGGTGGATTAAAAAAAATGTTCTTCAACAGAAAACGGTAATGTGCCATTTTGTGGTGGCCGCCATATTGGACTTAAAATGACGTCACTTACTGTATTCTGCTCGTCATTCACTTTCATTTGATACCTGTGTTGGGGGGTTGTAAAGAAAAAGTTAATCCGCCATTTTGTGGTGGCCGCCATATTGGATTGAAAATAACGTCACATAGCTTACAGTATTCCACTCGACATACTCTTTCATTTGATACCCATGTCGGGGGTTGTAAAGAAAAAGGTAATCCGCCATATTGGATGAACCATAAATTTTATTGTCTTCAGAACCAAAGGTCTGTGCGGAATTTGAGCATCACCGGATGTTGGGAAGCGGTCGAAAAATCTATCGCAAAATTCCTCGCCCACAGTGAGCGAAATATATTAATGCGAGACTGCGATGCGAGAATGTTACGAGTCTCGCACCCGCTGTCAAAACGTGTTCCATAGTAGGCTTTCAAATGCCGCAATGTACAATGCAACGCGATGCGGTAATACGAGACTAGAGAATTTCGAAAAATTGAAACTTTCACGTAGCGAGATGCGATGCCAGACCACACTTTTAAAAAATCTGACATAAGTTATTATTTGTGTTTATTTTCGTATTTTGAAGAACAACATGCAGAAAATTAGTGGAGAAAACATTGAAAATATGAGTGTGCGTAGGACCACACGTTGGAAGTGAAAACTTCTATGCCCGCCCAGTCTATATTTCCAAATCAATCTTAATATTATAGGACGATAAGGATCAATAAATTTTGTTTATGAATATTCCATTTAAGTTTATGTAGATGTATATCTAATATAATATAATATCCCAGTAGGGAAAGCGAGTCCATCGATTCCGAAAGGAGTAGCTTCTAGCTCTCGTTCAGATTACAGCAAGTGGAGATAAGGCATTATATTTGCACGGGCGATGTCATAGGCGGTAACCAATCGCCTCCATTCTGCATTACATAGAGCTCTCAAACTGCATTACATAGAACGCTCAAATCATTACTCCTTGTATTATTTTTATGTGACAGTAATGCAGCAAGGAAGTACTTTTCAAGAATAAAACGGTCTTATTTTCTGTAATGAGACCTAAAGAAATATGCATAATTCTGCATGTAATTTATTGCTAGTTTCCCTACTGATATAATATAACTTACTACCACAGATAAGTAAAATAGAGATGCCCAGTCGAATAGGCGAAACGTGGTTCCATGTTGCCGAAAGCGATAAATTCAAGCAAAATGTTTAAATTTGCATCCATGTAGCTGGATGACAACTTTTGGTCGAGCTCCAGCCACAGACAGAAGCGTGAAATTCTACGCTGTCCGAAGCAAAATGAAATGAATGTTGATAGTGACGTCTGCATTGCAACATTGAAACGCAATCCCTCACACTCCTCGTAGCAGCTCGTTCGCTGCTGTCTGTTGCTGGAGCTTGACCAAAAGTTGGCTTCCTGTAGCCACCTACATTTAAGACACATGGCTACATTTCTTTGCTACACAAAATGTAGCTGGCTATAGGAAGGAAAAGCTGGCTAGCGAAACTGTTGATTTGGGACACGGTTTTATACAGCGACTGGGCATTTTCATTTTACTTATCTGTGACTACTTTATACAAACTAAAACTCTCGAAGGCAAATTTTGCCTAAATATGTTGCTCAAAGTGAGTGCGCAACAAAAGTGCGTGTGACGCGAGTTTTTACTTTTTTCGCCAGGCCAAAAAGTACCCAACATGCCTAAAGAAGTTTTCACTTCAAAAATTAATATATTTGGTTAAACTAAAGCCCGCGTTTTTCGATAAATGACACACAAACGTATAAAACGACTCGTACTATTGTACATTGAACGCGAGTTGTGTACGAGACCAAGTATTGGGCAAAGCTCATACGAGATCTCGCATCGCAGTGTCGCATTAATGTACCTCGGCCTTTAATAAATAAAGCTTGTAAAAATCCAAGCATTTGGAGCATTTTTCTCGGTAAGAAACCAAAAATTTAGTCTGATGAGGACAGCTGGAGTTTGATGGGGCTTCATTTGCTTCCATCAATATCGGTCGTAAAATTGAGTTTTTACTGGGAAAAACGTGGCCAAATTCTTGGATTATATACGTTTGTTATTACCTGGTTTATATGTAACACTTGATTATAATTTCAAATACATTGTTTATTAAAATAATTTTTTTGGACAGACTTATATCTAACCCCGACCCCCAGGTAGAGAAACAATGGTCTAAAGGGAACGAAAAACGGCACAGTTATCTACAGGTTGTTTTGCATTAAGTGGCTAATCCGTTAGGGGGTAATTCCTGGATGTATTTGGAGAAAAAAATTGTTCTAGAGAATGGGGCTATCGGTCTTTTGAAGTGGGGAAATAATTATTTATATTGTTGAAACATTATTTATGATATTTGTACAGGGTGTATTGCATAAAGTTACACAGCGGACGGCTATGGATAGGTTTTGGATAGTCGAACAAAAAATCGTATGGGTGGGTGGGGCAAAATCGTAACGGTTTAGCCTCTAGGGCGTTTTGAAATTTCTTTTCTAGAGTTTTACATATCACCCTGTTTTTTTGTAATTTTACAACCTATTTTCATGGGTAAGGTATCAGTGTACGCAGAATACTCCCACCTATCTAAAACTGTAAAAGTCAAGGCCCTACCCTATCAACTTCCAGAGCCATGAGCTATCAAATTCAAAAATTCGGTTGTTTTAACTAAAATTTCAACTAAAACCACGTTTTTCTCCAAAAAATACCTAGTTAACTAATTTTTTTTTTGCAAAATTGGAAAGCTTGGACAATTTCCTATGAATAATGTCCAGAGAATTTTAATCCTACGGCTTTTATTTTTGGAGTTGTAAGTTGTCGTCGACATCATTGTGTTCTGGGGGTTAGAAACTCGCGCACATCTGATGAATAGGACACGGATCGGATTTCCCTCCATAACCTCGCGACAGAACCCCTCACCCATCAACGACGTGCACAGTAAATCGGTTACGAATCTTCCTATGCCCACAAAAAACCCAAACCTTCGCTTAGCTGATGAATCGGACATGAAATTTATTTCCCTCCATAGCCTCAGGATAAAAACCCCCTCACCTATCGACATCGTGAACAGACATCGGCTATGAATTTTTATATGCCCATAATAATCCCAATCTGCGCATAGCTAAAGAATGGGGGTTGAAATGCTTGCCCTCCTCCATACCCCTTCGCCTATATCCTCCGTTGCGTCGCGTTGCACATTCCTCGGATTCCTAAAAATTCACTCTCATAATATTTTTAAAACGCGCCTAATAGTACGGGAGGTAGCGCAACCCATTCCAAACCGACTGAAAATTATACCAGTTAAAATTTACCGCTAAAACATTAGTAATATGAGCGGCAGCTACTCCAGTAACGGTGGAGGTAAAGATGGCAGCAGGTGAAAGTTGTTAAAAGAACTTCAAGTAATTTCATACCGTGCCAAAATTTTTGGGATGGTTTTTAAGATCAATTTCAATCGAAAAGTAATCGTCAGCTGTATGAATAGCTGGGGTAAGACCGTCAATCAGCGTCATAAACATTCTGCGCGCTCAGTGCATCTGAACTTTTCATATTCACTTTGACGAATAAACTGACGATGTTTCCACGTACAAACTTCAGCTGACGGGGATTTTTATTTTTGTTAAAAAATTACTCTATACTTCAATTTCAACATATTAATTTAACACTTAAGTTATTCCACTTTATGCTGTAAATGGCGAGTTTTAAATCGATTTTTCAAATCAATCAACTTCGTCTTGGTTTTTAATTATACATGATATTTCAGCCTAAGATGATAATCCTTTAAGGGGTGTTTCCTGGGAATATTTGGAGGAAAAATTGTTCTAGGGAGGGGCTATCGGCACTATCCACTAAGATACAGGGTGTTTACGAAAAGAAGATTCGAAAATTTTCTAATTTAATTAAACTTTTATAACTCCTATACCGATAATAATCGTAGTTCATTCGTACAGGCCCGCCACATCAACTTGCGGGACCCGGGGCTAAAATATGATTTGGGGGCCCCTTTAAGGAGATTGAAATTCCAAAAAAAAAATTAACTAAAAAAATGTTTAATACTTTTTAAAATCTGTGGTAAGAAAAAGTTCATTCATAGTTTGGTATTCCTGTAAGAACAAATATGAAAAAAAAATTTAAATAATAGTACGTATGATTCTATATACGATTCTTACGGTCAGTCTTGCAACCGATCTCGCAAGAACAAGACCAAGACCAAGACTCAGCTATGCTCGCAACACCAAGACCAAGACTAACTGAGCAAGACCAAGACCAAGTCTATATTAGTCTTGTCTTGCTTTTGCGTTTGCCCGTCACTAGCAGGAATATAGGGATTTTAAATTTAGGGCTTCAAATCTATTCTCACCTGGGGCTCGGAGCTATTCGTCCCAGTTGGCCTCATTGCGGCCGGTCTGCATTTGTCAAAGTGAATAAGAAACCTTCAGATGCACTGAGCGCGCAGAATCTTTATGACGCTGATTGATGGTCTTACCACCGATATTCATACAGCTGACGATTACTTTTCGATTGAAATTGATCTTAAAAACCATCCCAAAAATTTTGACACGGTATGAAATTACTTGAGGCATTACTTCTTTTAACAACTTTCACATGCTGTCATTTTTACTTCCACCGCGGTGCGGCAGCTGCCGCTCATTTTACTGATTATTGAATACTAATAAACTATTATAACTTAAATTGATGCGGTATAAAATCGGTCGCAAAAATGTAGCGCTACCTGCCGTACTATAAAGAAGTATAACTTCAAAAAAAATTATGAGTTAACTACCTATTTTTTGGAGAAAAAGGTGGTTTTAGTTTAAATTTTTTTTAAAAAAAAAATTTTGACTTTGAAGTAACATATTTTCTATACGGAGTGGCTTAGGTATATGCTATTGATATCAAAAGAAATACTGAACATTTCTCTAAAATAATGAGCCTAATTACGTTGCCCTATAATGAATAGTTTAGGAGTACTTAAAGTTTGAATAATTAAAAAAAAATCCAAACGTCTTTTCTTAAACACCCTGTGTCTCAGTGGATAAGACCGATAGCCCCATTCTTTAGAACAATTTTTTTCTCCAAATACATCCAGGAATCACCCGCTAACGGATTAGCCACTTAGTGCAAAAAACCCTGTATACAGGGTGTATTTCATAAAGTTACATAACGGCCGGCTGTGGATAGGTTTTAAATAGACGAACAAAAAATCGTATGGGAGGGGTGGGGGAAATCGTAAGGGTTGAGCCGCTAGAGCGTTTTAAAGTTGTTTTTTAGAGTTTTACGTATCACCCTGTATTTTTGTAACCCTATGACCTATTTTCATGAATAAGATTTCAGTATACGCGGAATACTCTACCTATCTAAAACTGTAAAAGATTTCTACCCTATCAACTTCCAGAGGAATGAGTTATCAAAATCAAAATTTCGGTTTTTTTAACTAAAATTTCAACTAAAACCACCTTTTTCTCCATAAAATACCTATAGTCTAAGATACGTAGAACAACGACCTTCACCGATCGAGTAACCGAATGAAATTTTTTTTCATGATAGATAGATAATATGCTAACAAAAGTAACGGTGATCTTTTGATATTTTCACCAAAATATATAGTTTCTCCTCAAAATAGAGAAAAAATCGGAAAATGGCGAAAAAACGCCTACTAAATATAGCCTTGAACATATTTCGTTAGGCAACCCATCACCGTTACTTTTGTTAGCATATTATCTATCATGAAAAAAAATTTCATTCGGTTACTCGATCGGTGAAGGTCGTTGTTCTACAGATCCTGTACTACTAGTAAACTAATATTTTTTTGCAAAATTAGAAAACTTGGACAATTTCCTATCTATGAATAAAACCCTATTTCAGGTACTCGTACAATAAAATATAATAAGGGGGCAAATTAATAAATTGGTTTTTTTTGTTTTGGGGTAAGGATGGTGAAACCATCGAAAGACACTGCGAGCAAACGCGACCTTTTGCACACAGTAGTGTGGGGCTTTAACCCACTAAAACACCAACCCTGGTTTAAATAATTAAAACTGGCCAGAAGGACCAACCATTTGTGCTGCCGGGCTTCAACGTTAACATTATTATTTATTTATTATTATTATTTATTAGACTTTGTTTTGGAACGTTTGTATTTGTTGTAAATTAGTCTTTTTGACACATCCCCATATTTGTATGCCGTACAACCATATCGGCTTGATAATTTGATTATACAACATAATATCTTATTTTTTATCGGCAATTTAGATTTTTTACCTAAAAGCCAATACATATCTAAATTTTATTTCTTTAAGAAAATTAATATGTAATCTTTATTTAAAAGTTCTTATGTATTTTTAATTTATTTCAGATTTTGAAGAGTTTTCCGATGTGGACTCTGAAAGTCCTATGCAAAATTTGGACGAACTGCTTGGTGGTGGGGAAAACGGGAATATCCCAGTGGCATCTATGAATCTTATTGTTAATTTAGCAAATCAGGTTTATAATAAAAGTAATTCATAATTTTCGAAATAATTAATCTCTGCTTATTAGTTGAAGGAAAGAGATATGTTTCTTCAATTAGCAGTAGCAGATGTGATGAAAATGCGAAAGCGTTTTAAACAATTACTGGAAAAAGAAGCTGACAAAAATGAAAAATTAAAGAATTGCGTTGCACACGTATCTTCCAAAGTAGATGAAGGTTATTTTAGTAGCTATGCACACTTTAGTATACATCACGAAATGTTGTCTGTAAGATTTTTAATTTGCACAACCATATAAGATTTATAATTGTATTATTTTTTGAAATTTTAGGATACTGTAAGAACAGAAACATACAGAAATGCCTTGTTAAACAATGCAGAATTTCTCAAAGGTAAGACCGTCCTGGATGTTGGTTGTGGAACTGCAATTCTTTCAATGTTCGCATCACAAGCCGGAGCTGAACGCGTTATTGCAATTGATAATTCTGAAATAATTTACAACGCAATGGATATAGCGAAGTAGAATTCTTTGTATTTTCATATAAAGCATTTATACAAGTATATTTTAGGAGAAATAACATTGAAATTGAATTTGTCAAAGGACGTTTGGAGGACACTGAGCTGCCAGTAGAAAAGGTTGATATCATTATTTCTGAGTGGATGGGATATTTTTTAATTTTTGAAGGAATGTTAGATACAATAATTTATGCTCGCGATCGGCACTTAAATCCCGGCGGTAGCTTAATTCCAAATCGATGTAATATAAGTATTGTCGGATATGGTGACGAAGAACGTTATGCAAATCTTATCTCGTTTTGGGATAGTATATACGGCTTTGATATGGCAATCATGAAGAAAGATGTATTACAAGAACCAATAGTTGAATTATGCAAGCCTGAATGTATACTTACGGGTGCTAACATAATCGCAGACTATGATTTGAATACTGTTGATATTAATTATTCAAATTTTTCTTTTGATTTTAACCTTAACGTTATGAAGACAGGGAAATTAACTTCATTTGTTAGTTATTTCGATACGTTTTTCGATTTGCCAAACAGCACACATTTTTCCACATCCCCTAATGAAAAACCGACACACTGGAAACAGGTTGTTTTCTTTCTGGAGGAACCGAAAGATGTTGTCGAGGGTTCTGTTATTAAGGGAACTTTAACTTGTAAGAGAAATAGAAAAGATTTAAGATCGTTGTTAATTACAATTAATGTATATGGAAAGGATCACTTTTATCATTTTGATTAAGATAGAAAATTATTAAAAACATTTATATCTAATTTAAGAGATTGTTATTTTAGTTTTTTTATGAAAAAACATGCGTATAATCGTTAGGAAGAAGAAGTGGAAGTTTTTATTTTTGTTATCTTAAGGGTAAGTTGTTTCAAGCATTTTTAAGCTCATAAAAATAGTTTTACTGTAGAATTTATCAAACAAAAATTCAATAAGTAAATTCAATAAAATTTTTAATATTGATTCTGTAATAGTAATATTACTGTAATGATGCTAATTTTAATTCAACAATAAATCGCCGTTACTTGATAAATTTGTTGATTACTTACTCGCTTTAAAAAGTACGTACGATGAATAATGGTACTACATGATGTATATACATATTACATATATTATGACTTTTGTCTTGTAAATTAATAAAGTAATTTTATACGTTACAATCAAAATTCTATCTAGCAGTCAACGTTTTTTACCCTCAATAAACTCCAAACATTAATAAAAAAAGTTTTTTATTTTATTAGCAATTATCAAATAAGAAAGGAGAATGCAAATTTTGGAACCCACCTCCAATAGCTTTGTGTAATACGTCGTTGGATAGGTTTTTTTGAGCTATCTGAGCTTCTATATTACGAACTTTTGGAGTAATAAGTAGTCAAAGTCGAAATTTTATTTTTTTTTCTGCGTTTATTGGTACCTTATTCATGGAAATAGGTTATACGGTTACAAAAATACAGGGTGATATGTAAAACTCTATCTTTTTACAGTTCTGACCTTATTACTCAGAACGGACCAAGATTTCGAACTAGGCGCCATAGTAACTTATATTCAGCTCAAAAAAACATATCCAACAACGTATTACATATAGCTATTGGAGTGGGTACCAAAGTCCATACATTTTATTGCGTCTTCCTTTAATTGTCGCTTTTGAAATTGGTAAAAACCGTTAATTTTTCTGGTAATCTGTTCAAGTCCGTTTAATGTTATAAAAATAATGAAAATTGGTTCCATATGTTTAAGGCGGGTTTCATCACACCGATGGTTTTCTGGGAATTTTTCTATCATTTTGTTAATATCCGCCAATTTCTCTCTGCAATTAGCTGATCGAATTACCGATACATTTTTTTAATATCAGTACCTAGCTGTCTCAGTGACAGTTATTAGACATTTACCTCAAATGCGCAGCGACGTGTAGAACTCCTCTATGGTCTCATCAGGTTCCGTTTGTAGTTTTGATTATTCCGAATATTATATATATGGAGTAATTCATTATGTCCAAGATATAGCGATAAATTTAAGGGCTAGCGCGCAAGGGCGACTTTTGTCTCCGTGACTGTTTCGTCGCTTTTATCAAGTCCGTGTATAATGTATGGAGATGCGCGCATGTTACAACGTGACAATTGGCGCATCTCCATACATAATACACGGACTTAATAAAAGTGACAAAACAGTCACGCAGACAAAAGTCGCTCGTGCGCGCTAGCCCTAATCTGTCACTGGAAATGGTCCTACGGCTTCTATAGTAACGCGTTCATTTTGTTGATTTGTTGCTGATCTGGGTTTGTTTGTGCATCACAAATTGTGACACCATATCTCAGTTTTGTACATTATATCGAGTCGATCGAACCGCTTTAGTAGTTTTCTCAGAGTTTTGTTGGGTTTCATCTTCAAAAGTGATTCTTCTTTCTAAATCCATTCTGATTGGATTAATGTTGTAAAAAACTACAAACAATTATTTCATCCTCACGGGATTGGTTTTTTTTCTGAAGTCGGTTTTCAAAAATTTATTTTTAAATATAACGATGATTTTTAAATACATTATAAATATGAAACGATTCCCATTATGCTATGTAATTATTCTATCCTTATGCTCTTATTACGCTAAGAATCATGTTCCATCTGGTCGACCCGGAGCTCGTTGTACTAAAATTATTAACTTCCCAGTAGGAAGTTATTGTAATCGTCCAAAATTGAAATCGAAATTTTCAATGTATTTTCATGTTTCAAGGTCCCAATAGCATTTTTTTTGGATAAGAGCCTATCCTATCATAAATTCCAAGCAGTGGCCATTAATAACTGTTCTAAATGAGAGGATATGCTAATATGATTGAGTTAGTCCATTCTAAGTCAAGCGCGCGTGGGGGTGATGATCCCTAAAACAGATTATTACGGATCGAGTTATATACTTTAGATATTGGGACAAAAATTGACAGGCAACCTCGACTGAGAAGACGCCTAAATGATTTCGGAACGTTCGCATATTGTACAGGACTCATTGCGCTACGTTCGCATTTTGTACAAGATAATGCTGATATCACAGCCATCTAAGAGATGCAAAAGACAGAAATGGTATGTTACTAAAGCTTGATTAGGACATATACTAGAGCTGCCATTAGCGCCCGCTCTAGCGATTTCGCCGACGACAAATTGCTGCCCCTCAAGAGTATACTATACATATATATGTGGCAGCACAGAAGTCATTTCAAGTCCTCCGTTTCGAGTTTTCCATTAAATTTTTCCATTTAAAACTTGTAACAAAAGTTTTAGAACGACTTCTGTCCTGCCACACTTGGATCTTTTAAAAATGTTTGCCTTCATGAAGAAAAGTAATAAAAATATACAGGGTCTTCCTCCACTAGCTGTACAACCGTTTATAGTAGACGAGACGGTCTATTTTCACGAATGGGGTATCTTTGTTATCGTAAGGAATGCAGCTCTTATTTCATTAATAAAAATAATGGTGTATGATTAAAAAAATATAGAAATATAAAATAAATGTAATAATAATGTTCTCACATATTACACTGTAATTAAAAAAACTAGGACACTAAGGTCCTTTCTTCTGAACTTTTTTAACATCTTCAAAAGGTTTTACTACTTCATACTACTTCTACAGTAATAAAGATGTTAGGGGTTTGTACAAAGAAGTAAACATGATAGAGAAAGAATAGAAACCCAACTGCATCATGTTTTTTTGTTGTTTTTTTTACGAGGGATTGGTGAGAATCTTACATCGGTCTAGCAGCAGGGAATGTGTGCGACTGCTTGTCTAAGGTCCATGCCTAAGAGAGGAGACACTGGGGTCCGCACCCAAACGGTAGTGTCAGATTCCTACTGACTAAATTCACCAACCTTTTGCATGTTTGAGTTCTGACCGGTACGAGCCGCAAAGGCATAACTTCGGCCTGGCTCAGGAAGCAATAATGAGAAGCAAAACCTATGCATAGGTCTGAGGCTTGGACATTGACCAAACATGCAGAATATCAGCTCAAAATCTTCGAAAGGAAAATCCCAAAAAGAATATTTGGTCCCGTCCGGGTTAACCCGAAGAGGTTGAGGAAATGTAAGACGAAATAAATGTAGTCACGCATATAAAATTGAGGCGACTACGATGGCTCGGACAGGTTGTACGAGCTTCTGAAGAAATAACGCTGGGCAGGATTTTCAATGGCAAAAGAAGCTTAGGATGACGCTAATAACCAGGGACTTTTAACAGACTAAAATAAAAACATGAGGCGCATAAAAACCAATACAGGGTGTAACGCATAAGATTGTACACCGGGCGGGTATGAATAGGTTTTGGATAGACGAACAAAAAATCGTTCCGGAGGGGGTGGGGTAATCTTAACGGTTTAGCCGCTAGGGCGTTTTGAAGTTTTTTTGCTAGAGTTTTACATATCACCCTGTATTTTTGTAACCCTATGACCTATTTTCATAAATAAGATATCAGTGTACGCAGAATACTCCCACCTATCTAAAGCTGTACAAATGAAGGTTCTACCGTACCAGGTTCCAGAGCAATGAGTCAACAAAGTGAAAATTTTGGTTTTTTTTTACTAAAATTTCAACTAAAACCACCATTTTCTCCAAAAAATACGTGATAAACCTAAACTTTTTTTTGCAAAATTAGAAAGCTTGGACAATTCCCTATGAAAAATGTCCAGAGAATTTTTTTCCTACGACTTCTACTTTTGGAGTTAAAAGCAATTTTAATGCTAAAATTGGGTCTTTTTTAGTACTTTTTCACCTAAGCTTTGCTAAAAAGTACCAAATAAGCACCAAATAAGGTCAATTTCAACATCAAACTTGCTAATAACTTCAAAAGTAAAGGCCGTAGCATAAAAATTGTCAGGACATTATTCATAGGAAATTGTTCAAGCTTTCTAATTTTGCAAAAAAAAGTTTAGGTTTATCACGTATTTTTTGGAGAAAATGGTGGTTTTAGTTGAAATTTAAGTAAAAAAAAACCAAAATTTTCACTTTGTTGACTCATTGCTCTGGAACCTGGTACGGTAGAACCTTCATTTTTACAGCTTTAGATAGGTAGGAGTATTCTGCTTACACTGATACCTTATTTATGAAAATAGGTCATAGGGTTACAAAAATACAGGGTGATATGTAAAACTCTAGCAAAAAACTTCAAAACGCCCTAGCGGCTAAACCGTTAAGATTACCCCACCCCCTCCGGAACGATTTTTTGTTCGTCTATCCAAAACCTATTCATACCCGCCCGGTGTACAATCTTATGCGTTACACCCTGTATAATGACTGTATAATTAAATAAGAACGACCTGTCTAGAAAGATGTGTTTCCAAGTTTTTATTTTAGTCTGTTAAAAGTCCCAGATTATTACTTAATCCGCTGACGCAGCGGCACGAAGTGCCCCTTGGCATACAACATTTGGAGACACTGCTACTATTGCACGATTTCTTACCAGACGTTAGAATCTCAAGAAGGTCCATGTTTGTGTTCTAATTATTTTCTAGTTTTTGGCATAGCTTATGATTTCAAATAAAACCGTTTAACTTAAAAGTTTTTTACCTATTTTTTATTAATTTTTGGTTGATTTAATGAATGTGAAATTATACACAAAAGTGTAGGGATCTTGTGTTGTATTGGGCATTTTGCTAAGTATATTGGCCTCGATTCCCAGATCCGACGGATCGGACACTCCCGCCGCAACTGCGGATTTGTGATCCGCAACAATTTTTCGGTGGATTTAAAACGTGAATTTTGCCTAAGCAAATCCGATATCGCGTATTTCATAATCGCGTGAGAGTTCACTCTGAATTTTTTCGGTAGTTAAACCTGCATTCAATCCGAGACGGCGGTCTTTAATTCGCGACTGCGGATTTGAGAATCGCAAAGTGTCAAATCCGCACTCACTTCCGATCTGCCGGACTTGGGAATCGAGGCCATTATTATTATTGCTATGAACCAGTGAATATTTGTGATCCATTGAAAGTGATATTTGCTCTTGCCTGGTACCTGAGCACCGTAAAGTTTTTTTTTATAACTATTGTATAACTGTGAAATATGCGTACAGTTACGCCACGCAAGTTCACACACTGCCCTTTACAAATGATACAAATGTTTCTTTTTCGAAGTTATAAATGTAAATTTTTAGAGAATGAAAAAATTGAATATTTTTTCACACTTACCCGCCCCCAAATTTTGGCGCCCGGGCAAATGTCCGGGTTGCCGCCTCTCTAGAGCGGGGCCTGCTGCCATTTAAGGGGGGTGCTCGAGGAAATTTCGATGAACCTTATGGGACACTAGTAATATAGCAAGCTGAAGATATTTCCTTGTCGACTTTAAGTAGGGGATGGAATATCTCCAACCCTATATAAGGCAAGAAACTGTAATAATAATTTAGTTATCTTCGGATACTCATTCAATGTATATGTACATATTAAATAATAAAATTTATCGTTGTAAATATACATTTTTTAATATTTAGTGGCCAACCTCTCCACTACATATAGGTAGGCCACTACAACCTTACGTTTGAACTCTAAGATGTTGTAACACTTCGGAAACACTGACTGCGGGAGATTATTCCACAGGCGAGTTGTTCTATTCATAAACGAACTTCTAGGCCGTATTGTGTGCGAACGGGGGACTGCAGGGTATGCGGGTGGGTCGAGCGGGCTAGTCTTGTGTTGGGGTAAAAATATTGCCGTGCAGGCAGGAGGGCTTTCATCACGCATATGATAACATAGTCAGAGTAGAAAGCGGTCTACAAAGCCACGAGAGAATTCGACATACCCAATAACCTGACACAATTATGTAGCTTTACATTGACCAATGTGACAAGCTAAATAGAACGTTTCAGATCAATCAACATCAATAATGGATCCAAGAATCGGTCCCTTTCAACCTCGCTTTTAAGAAAGTGATAAGTGAATCTTGTGATGAAATGAATATTATGCTTACGTAGACAATATGGACATCATTGTAAGAACATCAAGGGCTCCTCTCAACTAGATTGGGTAAGTCGCACGAAAACTAAGGCTACAAATTAATGAAATGAAAACCAAGTACTTGGTGGCCGTTAATATTGGTTCTGCAATCAAGATAAAGGAACGGCCGACAATACCATAAAACAAAACCCAGAATACGAACGCGGTTGCTAAAAACCAACAAAGCTTTTAATAGTCGATCAAGGCTCTTCAAATGCCAGCAAACATGCAATCAGGCTGAGGACTGACTATACGGTATACATCAGAACTTCCTAGATATTATATTTTCTGCGTTGTCAAAGTTTTGCCCCTTGTTTTGATCGCCTGGCAACATTATGTTAATGATAGAGATCAAAATTAATAGTTTTGCGTTTACAATTAACTTCCCAAATCCAGCAAATATACAGCATAGACTTTTTAGTCTCAATCTGAAATTTGTCAAGGTTTTTGATTGTTTCTTTCTCTTTAACCATACATTTGGTATTTGATGATCGTGATGTATCTCCTTAAAAATGGGTTGTTCCAGCAGCGAATGCATATAGAAATTCGATCCATTATATTTGTTCTGGTCAAATTATGTGGATACTCTTGTATCCAGCTGGAGTTGTTCTATTTATGAACGAATCCTCAGACTAAAGTGTGCACAAAAACATCTACGCCGGCTACTCGGGCCGATTTATGTAACTCGACAACGAAATTTTTTTGAAGTGAAACTTCCTTGCTCTCGTTCCGGGGATTTTGAAGTGATTCGAGCAAGTACGAGAGAATTCAGAAAACAGAAACGAAAACAAGGACAGTTGTACGAAACGGAAGTTGCCTTCTCACTCATTTAGAACTGTCACAATTCAGAATCGGCAACAAAAACAAGGACTGCCGTATGAAACGGAAGTTGCCTTCTCATTCGTTTATAAAATAAGGAGAAAAAACAAAAATTTTGAAACAAATTAAATATGTACAACAAAACACAAACACAATGAATGCACAAGTATACATACTAAATATTTAGTTTCCACTGTATTTCGTTAAACATTTTGGATTTAAACAACCAAGCTGATGAATATCACCGCCAAAAGACCAGCAAAAAACAAAACACAAACAAATTTGACAATTCAATGAATGCACAACTAAACTAACAATTTAGTTTTCACTCTATCTCGTTTAACATTTTGGTTTTTAATAACTTAAACTGATGAATTTCGCGAAGATCACCAAGTAGGTGACAGCGACAGCCATGATAGCAATTAAGTGATGCCATATAAACAATTTCTACCAAACCAGCAGGAAAATATTTACAATTTATTTAAGTTCGTATAGATGGCGCAGGCATCGGTAAAGTAAAAATGAGTCGGTTATTTAAAAAATTAAGATTGTTTATTAAAGATAAAGTTTTTGTAAAAGCAGCGAAATGTTTTTGATTTTATACACTGTACTGCATTACTTTCAAAATATTCATTATACTATGATTTATCAATTGAGTTAAAATATTATGCATAGAGGCTATACAAGGAGATAAAACTCCGTGTTGTCAATTTTAGGTGACAGCGACAGCCATGATAGCAATTAAGTGATGCCATATAAACAATTTCTACCAAACCAGCAGGAAAATATTTACAATTTATTTAAGTTCGTATAGATGGCGCAGGCATCGGTAAAGTAAAAATGAGTCGGTTATTTAAAAAATTAAGATTGTTTATTAAAGATAAAGTTTTTGTAAAAGCAGCGAAATGTTTTTGATTTTATACACTGTACTGCATTACTTTCAAAATATTCATTATACTATGATTTATCAATTGAGTTAAAATATTATGCATAGAGGCTATACAAGGAGATAAAACTCCGTGTTGTCAATTTTCGTTTGATTATTGGTGGCGCTGCAGTCAAATGTACCCCAAAAAACATGGCCGATTGTATTTATCCGGTTCATGGTAAAGTTCGTTTATTACTAATATATTTTACGTTTAGCAGCTTACAGCTGTTTACCAGCTTCTAAATTCGATTTTATATCAATGCGATTATTCGTAATTAATCAATTTTTGATGTTTCCAATGAATTTTTATTAAATTCATGTGGGGTACATCGGACAAAGGTGACATCTGTGGCCAAAAATGAACTAGAAGTTTAGTTTCTTCTACCCATCCATTTCCTGTCATTTTCCCCATAAGAGTTTTGTCTCCGTGTATATTCTCCATGATATTATGGTTCTTACTTCCTATTCCCTGATTCATTCATATTTTAGATTATAACACAAGACACGAGCAAATGAAGAAAAAAATACAATAATAAAGATCATGTAGACATAAATACGTACGCGAAGTTTCACTTCTGCTTTGTGTTCTTTAATACACAATTATTTTTTTTTTCGTTTCGCGTTTACATAGCTCGAAAAAATTGTAAATTTTCGTTTGACAGCTCTCGAAAGGTTTTACGTAGTTACCTTACTGAAAACGAAAAATTTTCTTTCGAGCTACGTGAACGCTCAATTTTTTTGAGACAAATTTTTTCGTATTCAAATTCGTTTCGAACGATTATCGACGTTCGAGATACATGAACCGGCCCCGCGGTAATCAGTTTTCCCTGATGGCAGGAGATCGTTTACTTTAGAGGTAATTGCGATAATATTTGGCTAGGCCAGCTACATTCCTACGCTGTCTCAAAGAACCAATGGAGGAGCAAATTATGTTGTTATATTAATAGCCCAGTTGTCAGAGACTTTGACCTCGCACAAAATGTGATCTCGCTGAAAATTGGAACTTAGGTACTTTTTTGGGTGTAGAAAACGATAAAAAAATCTTTGCTGCTCTAAAGTGTATGCTAAGTTCACAATTTCGAAAACAAATTCAAAATTTTGGTTCTTGCGTTATATATCGAAAAATAAAAAAAAATTCGAAAAACTAATAGTGCCACGTGAAAGAGCGGAAAATTTCACTAAAATTTATATTATAACTTATTTTAGAAAAAAATTGTTTTATTATTATAAAAAATTATTAAAAATAAGAAGAAAATTCGAAAAATCTAAGCGCGCCAAAAAGCTGAATTCAAATTTTCTAGCGAGGCGTTCGGGGAAAAACTAAAGTATCCTTGCCTAAAATGTACGCAAAAATAAAAATAAAAAAAGCATTTTAAAGAGGACACTCTAAGTTTTCTAAGAAAGCCATTAGTTTTTAATTTTTTGTTTTTTTCTCATAGAAAACTTGAACGGAAGTTATAATTTGTAAAATTCTCACTCATGTTTATAAAATTGAAGATATATATTAATAGAGGCGTACAAAAAAAATCCTTGTAGATTTATCATCATTAGACATTTACTTTTGATGTAAAAATAATTAAAATGATAAACATTGTCTCTGTTTAATAAAATTTATGTTTTAAAGTATTCAGTTTTTCTTACAGCATTCATTCGACGCCATTTTTAACTTCAAAAACAGCCGGCACACAAAATATGATGAAGAATAAAGATGCGCCCGGGTCGCCGTCAGTCTTTCAATTCTCTCGTCTGGCGCCGGTTGTTTTTGAAAATAAAAATGGCGCCGAATGAATGCTATAAGAAAAAATGAATATTTTACAACATAAATTTTATTAAACAGAGACAATGTTTATCTTTTTAATTATTTTTACATCAAAAGTAATTGTATAGTGATGATAAATGTACAAGAATTTTTTTTTGTACGCCTGTATTAATATATGTATATGTTTCTATGAGAATAAAACAAAAAATTAAAAACTAATGGCTTTCTTAGAAAGCTTAGAATGTCCTCTTTAAAATTCTTTTTTTATTTTTTTTTTGCGTCCATTTTAGGCAAGGATACTTTAGTTTTTCCCCGAACGCCTCGCTAGAAATTTGAATTCAGCTTTTGGCGCGCTTAGATTTTTCGAATTTGCTTCTTAGTTTTAAAATTTTTTTATAATAATAAAACAATTTTTTTTAAAATAAGTTATAATATAGATTTTAGTAAAATTTTCCGCTCTTTCACGTGGCGCTATTAGTTTTTCGAATTTTTTTTTATTTTTCGATATATAAAGCAAAAACCAAATTTTCGAATTTGTTTTCGAAATTGTGAACTTAGCATAAGGCCCCCATCCACGGTCAAACAAATCAACAAACCAATTTTCGACAAACAGCGCACACATTTATGCTTTGACATTTGTTGGCCATCAACGAAGGAAACTTTCTTCAAACATCCCGAGCGACAATTCCTGTAAACAAAACGAAATTTCATATGCTTTACATGGCACACATAAAAAATGCACACACACCTTTAAGCTGTTTGAAGGAAATATTAAACCAGACGAATATTTTCTTCAAACAGCGGCCAACTTCGAAAACTTGTATTTTATACACGCACACTTAGAATTTTTTCGATGTTGGCCACAAATTTGATGATTTGTTTGACCGTGGATGGGGGCCTATACACTTTAGAGCAGCAAAGATTTTTTTATCGTTTTCTACACCCAAAAAAGTACCTAAGTTCCAATTTTCAGCGAGATCACATTTTGTGCGAGCTTTCGGTCGAAATTTGGCTCTGACGACTGGGCTATAATCAATTACTGCATCTCGATTTTGTATTGCGAGCAGATGCTTCTTCGTGTTTGTTTAATGACGGTTGAAGTGATTAAACCGAAGAAAGTTACTATTGCAGTATCCTCGTAAGACCGGTTCTACACGTTCAATTTTCTATTCAAGTTTGCGATATTCAACACTTCCTTCTCTTTCGCTCGTACGCAAAATTAGAAGAGCAATTTTCTTGAACATAGAATGGAAAGCAAGACAAAGTTGAACAGAAATTTTTATTCAACTTTTGATCTTGCCTTCAACTTTTTTAGGAGTGTGGGTATATGCGTAGAAGTATAAGTATAAACGCATAGCTGTGACAGCCAAACAAATATCTTCTTCTTCACATCAATCACATTTGATATAAATTTGACATAAATGCATAGCACACTTTATATAAATTTGAAATTAGTGTAGGACACAACTTAGCTTCAACTCTACCAGCTGTTCAATTCAACACGAAATTTCTAGCTAAAAAAAAGTATTGAACATCGCATAATTGAACAGAGAATTGAACGTGCAGAACCGGTCTAATACTACAAATTTTTTTGATTTTCTTTTATAAATCATCCTTTTATATTATAGTATATATACAGATTGTTTTTCACTAAGTGGCTAGAACAAGAATCGTCCCATGGAATACTCTCGAAACAATTCAATTCAATGGAAAGCATAGAACAAGTTGTAGATGCTGATTTTCTTCAAGACTCGCGGGGTATATAGATGTCTCCAAGAAGTTAAAGTCATTAAATCCACTGGCTCTGACAATATTTCTCCTATGGTACTTAAGAAATGTGCTTCACCTTTGGCTTAACTTCTGCACCAACTTTCTGCCCTGTCATACTTCTCCGGAAATACACTTGGAAGCTAGTTTAGTTCATGTTCAGCCCATTCCGAGAAAAAATGAATCCAACAACGCCTCTAACTACCGCCTAATAGCAATTACTTCTATTCTCTCCAAAATCATGAATACAGTTTGACAGAGTATGGTAGCGATGGTTTTTTGTTTAAAATAAATTTATCCTGCGATTTTGTAAAGCTATAATTAAGACAAAAATCGTAGGAATTATATGGATATGTTTTGTATAAATTTGGCTCAGGGGAATAGGTGAAAAAGGTTAATAATAGTAGCGAAAACTGGTTAGGACCATTGCGGGCCTTGTTCGACCCTTTTTTCGGGAACAGCCTTTTTTTACATTTTTGCGATTTACGCGAAAAGTTATTATTACTTTTTCAGGAAATTTTTATTGTAGGTAGGCACCAACAAAAGCCACAATTTTTCAAGGCTTAAATTTCTGTAATTAAATGACAAAAAATGGCAATATTTCCGGTTTTTATTTTTTTTGCAAAAAGTTGTTAACCGATTTCAATTGTCCAAAACTCATTTTTTTCATCTTTTTAAAAGCTATTACATACTACGTTTTGTTTTCGCAATAACATTTTTTTCGCGTTTAAAAAGTGAAAAAACCGCTACTATTATTAACTTTTTTTTCATATGTTCTCTGGCCAAAATTTATCCAAAACATATTCATATAATTCCTACGATTTTTGTCTTAGGGGTCATCCATAAATTACGTGAGGGGGGATGGGGTCGAGCCGAATCTCACCAAATCTCACGTGGGGGAGGGAAGGCGTCTCGGCAAAATGCACGTGATTTTTTTCCGCAAGAAACAGTGTAAAATTGCGAGAAAACTGGATTAAATTAATAGTATAGCGGAAATAATTAGGTATAGGCTGAAAATTGGCAGAGAGCTTCCTTTTAGGGTTCTTAATAAGGGGTGATAAAGTCTACCGATTTTCTACCGTGGGAAGCCCACTTTTTTCTTAATATCTTTGTTTTCTTCAATTTTAACTACAATATCTGTAAATGAGAAAATCTTTAAAATCCTCTTTTTGGATCCGCACTTATCATTCACGAGAAGTTTGGTGCAGTCTCAGATAAACATGGTGTAAGGTTTTATCAATACATATTGCACATAGAGAAGGAATAATGAATCCATCACATAAAAAGTATACCTGATACTATTACTATATTTCGAGTCAATAGCAATTGGGTGTAAAAATTTAGCCACTGGCGTTTACACTGTATTTGTTCAATGTTTCAAATACCATTCAACTGGAACATGGAAATGGCCTGCGAAAAACTGGAAATATAACGTATGCATTGACTTATACGAACATTTTTAGTCAGATTGCGACCCTACGCTGAACTATTGTGGTGGTCTGAGCTGGAACAAAAAAAGGCCCAGAAGCCCAATTGAAAAATCTGGAACCCAATGCCCTCCTAAGGTAATTCCTACACGAGGGACCATAGTTCTAGGCGCACGAGCTTTTTTCGGGCAAGGGAAGCGTGTGGATTGCATTGTCACTAAACAAAAAGTAGACATTTACACCAGGCGACTTAATTAGTCATGTAAGCATCTTACAGGATTCGAATTTTGAATCGACGACCATCTGCTCTGACATACTAGAGGCTAAGATAGATTTTGAAAACCTTTTGTTATGAATATCGAGAGCTGTGAAGAATGGAACTCTAACAGATCCGCACCAGTGGTGCCAATTCGTGGGAATTCTCCCTTTTCGTGGGAATTCTTACTGCTAAAAATTGGTAAAAGGGAAAAGGGAATAATTTTGTCCTCCTGAAGAAAAACGTGGGAAAAGTTACAAGATCTAAATATTTAAAAAAATGTAAAACAAAGCAACCAATTTTATCGTGCAACATCATTTTTTACCTTTTTAAATTTATGCCAAAAGTTTAACTTAATCGGAAACACAGTTTGACGGTGATTAGACTGTTCGTTCCTACATACGTTCAACTAAAAGCTCGTGACGTAGGAACGAACAGGCTAATGTCTTAGGTTATAAAGCTTTATCGCAATTCTTTTGGTATCGTGACTTTGGCAGTCAATAATTTGTAAACGCGGTTCTTCCGCCAAAACACGCGTAGTGAATTTGCTTAGCAATGAATATACGTATGAATAAGTAAGTCATTCTCTCCTGTTATTTGAGATAAGGCAGTAAGTATTTTTTTCTGTATCATTATATTAAATTAAGCTGTTAATTCATTAGCTATGTCAAGCGATTCAGATGAATCAGCATGCAAGAGGAAACAATATCCTTCGTTTTGCTTTTCTCCTTTTCAAAATTTCCAAATTTCTTCTCCGTGGGAAAACCTAAGGGAATTTATATAAAAGCTTGTGGGAAAAACTCGTTGGAATTCCTATTTTCGTGGAAATTATTGCCAAAAACACCTGGCAACACTGATCCGCACTTCTTGGATCTATATCCTGGTATACCGGCTCAAACGCCAATTTGAGAAGCTGGCTGCGACTTCAGACTCCGCCTTTCTAAGGGTGAGTGCAGTACGCAGCGTAGATGATAGAGTAGAGCATAGCCGCGCATACTCGCTTATAGAACTCTCAATGGATTTTAAATGGGTGTGTGCATAACGCATTGAGCTGTGAGCTGCGAGCTGCGTTATGCACACACCCGATTAAAACGCATTGAGAGTTCTATAGCTACTGACAGAAACAGGCGCAAACGCGGTGCGGACATTGGCTTCGCGGTATGTGGCGACTTTTCACTGAAATGATGCTGCGGTGAAATCAAAGTGACAAGTGGACGTGATAGGAAAAAATTGAAAAACCTGAATGATTTACATATAATTTTTCAATCCTACAGGGCTCGTCTTTGTTTTAGGTGCTAATTTAATTACACGAATTTGGAAAAATAAAGATTTTCATTAAATATAAAATTCAACAAATTTGCTATCACAGCCAACACCAACACACGACTCCAAACATATGGCCACCACCACCAAAACACGACTCAAAACACAAACATCTCTTGACACTACGCGGCGGCAACGCGCAAAAAGTAGAAAGTAAAGCAACTTGCGCGGTGTGTGCGTAGCGTAAAACAGCATTTCGTTAGTGCGCATTTGAATACACTACTTCTATTCTCTCTGTTATTGCCCGCACGGCGTTTGCGCCTGTTTCTGTCAGGAGCTTATAAGCGAGTGTGCGCGGCTATGCTCTACTCTATCATCTACCATGCGTACTGGACGTACCCTAAAGGCGGCTACACACGTAGCTGCATGCTTGACAAGCACGCAAGTTTAATCTTTTTGCGCATTCTCGCACAACTTCTCTGTAGCCTCCACACGACGCAATCATGCTTGAATAGACGCAGTTTATTCTTAAATAATTTCGTTCGGAAAGTGACGACGCGCTCGCTCGCACTCACACTTTTGTTTTCAAGCGAGATTTGTTCAAGCATGCAGATGAAAATTCGATCAATCTTCAAGCTGATGTTCAATCATCATGCTTGCGCAAAAAATCTCATACACACTCTCAAGCACGCTTGCACAAAAAGATTAAACATGCGTGCTTGTCAAGCATGCAGTTACGTGTGTAGCCGCCTTAAGGCGGCCATTACACGTTCATGCAAGCGGCAATCAATTCCACCAGTCATGATTAATGAAAATCAAAATATACGGAGGATTTCGTCAGTCAGCACCTTAGACGTTAGGTTTTCCGTCAGTCGTAGGCAAAACTGTGGAAAAACTGACAGCAAAACCTATCGTGTAATGTGCGCCTAAGGCCTGGGTCATTCAGTCACAGGTTTTTTACCCTAAGGTGATATCTATAGAAGAATGCTCCGAAGTTTGTATATCTCCATCTTTACAATAATATTGTGAATGACTATGCATGCCATAATTATATGTTTTTCCAAAGTCAACCTTCGTATGTCAATATAATGTAAAATTCTAAATTTTTTTTAAATTGCATATGCTTGCTCTACAAATACATGAGTTGAGCTCACGAATTAAAATGATTCTGTTATCTTCTTAAGAAACCATTATCCCTGGCTGGTCTCACACTGCACCCGATTCGGCTGAATTTTTTACGGCCGTAATCGGATGAATTTTTCAAACAATTATTTTGCTATTCTCATTCGCACATTACACCGGTTTTTCGGCCGTTGACGTCCGTAGGTTTTATTCGATCAGATTTGAAGTTGATAATGGAAGTGCGCTCCCATAGAAATGTTTATTAATCTTCCTTTTATTTTATTTAGGATATATTTATATGTGTGACCATTTAAAATGAAACAACTAGTATTTAAGATAAAAACTAACCCTTAAAGTTCGGCCGAATTTAAAGTTGAAATTTGGTTCAATACGGCCGTAAAAAATTCGGCCAAGTACGGCCGTAAAAAATTCGGCCGAATCTGCTGCAGTGTGAGACCAGCCTAGGCAGTGGCGTAGGTAGCCTTTTGCGATGGGGGGGGGGGGATATGACAATATCTTTTGATTGATCGGATTTTCACAACTTAATGCATCAGAACGTCTTTTCGCGGTTGTTTCTGCAGATGATTCTGCATTTCTATGGTTTTCACCGTCTCAAGACTTGCCGAATGGTTTTATTGGCAGTAAAAATTTCTTCATTCCAAGATAATAAACAAAACAATTTTAACACACTTTTGAAATTATTAACTAGAATAAATTTGACAATTGAGGAGTCTCTGTTCAAAAGGGCGTATTTCCATCATAAACAAACTTTACAGAAATCTAAAAAACTGCCTGTTCCTATAAATAAAATGCTAAAATATATTTGAATGCACATTCATGTGAAGGTTAAGACTACAATATGATATGAGTTTTTTATTTAAAAAAAATACACATTAAAACTATTTTTTTTTAATTATTTGTTTAGAAATATGCCCTTTTGATCGGGATTTTGAGAAATACGACCTTTTGATTAGTCACTTCAAGAAATAAGCCTTTTTGAATAGAATTTTTGGAAATACTTGAAGTGAAGTTTTTTGGGGTTCTGTCAAAAGCAAAAACCCTTTTAGCAAGATTTTTATGTCCACCTATCCACTCCTAGTATAACTTTGAGCTAAAATTAAATTTTCTATTGTGTTAGGGCTCTAATACCAAAGTAGGAAAGTGGCAAACTACCAAATAAAGCCAACTTTAACATCGAAATTTGCTAATATCTTCAAAAATAAAGGCTGTAACACAAAAATTGTTGGGGATTATTTATAGGAAATTGTTCGTGCTTTCCAATTTTGGAGAAAAAATTAAGATCCCGAAAAAGTATGAAAAGTTTATATTTTTTCTGGCACTTTTCGAGTTAGCTGAACTTTTTCGCGTAGATTAGCTTCAATTTTTAGCATATAGCTAATTCTTCGCACTCATGCCAAATCTCCGTAAGGAATTTTCGTCCCTTTCTAAACTTGCTAAAAAGTGTAAGATTCGTCTGAAAAAAAAGTAAGTGTCATAACAGCATAAAGTTGATATAAAAAAACTGATAATATATTTGAAATCAGCGTCAAAAATTAGTTTAGAATGATGTAAAATATTCCATGCAACACTCATGTTGTTGAGCAGTGTTATAATTGGGCCTTCCTTTCGCTTACAGTCACAATTATATGAAACGAAAATTCAGATCGTATTTTGAAGTAAACCTTCTTTGCTGAGGGGGTTCCGGTTATCCGATCATACTGAAATTTTGCACACAGTTTCGATAACAATATAATATAGTATACTCAATAGCTCCAATATGACCACGAAAAAAATGGCGGATTACCGTTTCCTTCACAAGATGCAGAAATACGCCCTTTTGATTGGAATCCTAATTTTTTGGAATTTTCTATATGGAAAGTACGCTTCATTTGAATAAGTTTTTAGGCTCATTCGATGGACTTTTATGCCATATTTTCAAAATAATTTTAAAATAAAAAAAAGTTGAAAACGGAAATACGCCCTTTTGAACAGACACTCCTCAATTATAAACTAGAGTAAATTAATGTTAACGCTCCAAGGAACGCCTTCGAATTGTTGATTCGCCAGAGGCAATGAGTGTACTTGGTATTGTGCTCGATAAAATTGTATCGAGTTAGAACAATCTATGAAGTGCAAAGCTTCCCCGAACTTATAACTTAAAGTTTATCATAATTTTCCCCGTAGAATCTTTTCTTGAACTTTAATATTTTTACTGACTCGGCAATTTTTATAAACTTCAAAATATTTAGGAGGAATTAAATTGACAATCAAAGCCAAAAGTTAGTCCTATTTTTTTTAGGAAGGTCATATTTTGATACTCTACTACATATTGAATAAAATATGCTCATAGTTACTAGTTATTTCAACCAAAATTTGGAAAAACGATTAAATTTCTTGATTTATTATAACTTTAAAATTTTGAGTATTTAGGAACCGAGGTGCCACTATTGGCTCATTGTATTTACTTTACATGTGCTCGATGTGTCCACAATTATAGTGAGCGCCCTTTTCGTGGCTCTTGATTGGTCGGCCTGCTCGAAGCGCAGAAATTATACAATACTTAAATGCACAGCCGTCACAAAAACATATCTAGATGATTATAAAAATCTGTTATGTGTATTTTTCTATTTAATTGTCTACTCGGTACTTACCGATACCTATCAAACGCTTCTCTAGCGCGATGCACTAGTTAAGTTTAATATGAAACAAAGGTATATTAACACTTTGGAAATATAATTAATTATCTATTTTCAAACAATCATTTTTGTAGTACACCATTTAGTTAAACGAATGTTTTCTTACACTTTGGATTTATTAATTATTATCTAATTTACTTTGGACTTATTAATTATTATCTAATTTTTTTAACGCGATACATTTAATTAAGTTTGGAATTATTGTTACTATTGTTATTTTTTATTATTAATTACCTATGTTCAAACAAACATTTTTTCAGTACACCATTACATTAAGCGAATGTTTTCTAACACATTGCATTTATTAATTATTATCCAAATTCTCTAACACGATACATTTAATTAAGTTTAATATGAACAAAGGTATACTAACACTTTGGAAATATAATTAATTATCTATTTTCAAACGATCATTTTTGCAGTACACCATTAAGTTAAGCGAATGTTTTCTAACACATTGCATTTATTAATTATTATCCAAATTCTCTAACACGATACATTTAATTAAGTTTAATATGAACAAAGGTATACTAACACTTTGGAAATATAATTAATTATCTATTTTCAAACAATCATTTTTGCAGTACACCATTAAGTTAAGCGAATGTTTTCTAACACTTGGATTTACATTAAATTCTAAACGAACGACTTTACTATTTTCGAATCACCACTCAATTCATCGCGCCCGCTACGGTTAAAAAAATCAACCCTTGCAAAAGAAACTCAAAAAGAAGCGCCCGCCGCACGTGAAAGTTAAATTAACTCTGTCTTTGATCGATTCATCGATCGATCTCCGCTTGAAAACTTTGGCCAAGAAAATCCGCCGTTGCGAATTTCTTCCGGGCCATCAACCTTGGGGCAAAAGTCAGCTGCTGGTCTTTCACCCAAGGCTGAGGGCGCCGGCCGGAAAAACGCATCCGTCGGCTTTTCTCCAAGTGCCCCGAACTTGCGCAATTTCCTTACGTTATTTTTATTTATTTCGCAAGGCAAATTGCGCGAAGTTTTCTTCTGCCAATTTCTTGGCGGTTTCGGGTTACACTTGGGACCTTTTTATTTTTAATGTTCTGCACGGGTCATTTACCGGCCCCGTGCATTTTTTGTATACAACATTCCTTCCCCCCCGGAACAAGAGAATCGCCGTGATACGAAGTTGAGTGGGCGATTCTCTTATCAGCGTTAGTTGTGGGGTTGGAAGAAAAAGTTTTGTGTGATCGGTCTGTTTTGTTTTGATTTTGTTTGTTTTTGTTTTTGCGTTTAGGTGTTAGATGTCACCTGCAGTTTTTATGTATGTTTTATGGTTGTTGCTTCGTTCAGGAACAAGTGATAAAATTGTTTGGGTCGTACATCTAATATAGATATATATATATATATTCTTTGTTTTGTTGATCCAGTGTTACGTCTGGTTGTATATGTGTGTTTCAGCGGTTGGTGATTTTCTTATTGCTGATCTGTCCTTTTTTATTGGGTACCGTCTAGGTACTTTTGTGCTTTTAAAGTCTGGTGAGTTTATTCTTACGGTAGTTTCGTTGCAATAGGTTACAAGGATGGAGTGAGTATACACATACTTTTATTTTGATTTATTAGTTATATCATTGCGTTCTTGTAATTTTATTAATTAATTATTATTATTGTCAATATTATTAATTATTAATTTGTTTGTTTTGTTTTTCTTCTCTCCTTTTTTAGTTTTGATCGGTTAGCTGAGGTGTTAGAGGAGAGTATTAGATTGGTACGCGATCTCTCGGCCAATTTATCGTCGCTACGACTGCTGTTATCGGCGCCCAGGCCTCCAGTGGTGCCTGGTTCAACTATTTGCGGAAGGTCATATGGGCCCTGCCTACGTTGTCGTTCCCGGGATCATCGGGTCCAGCAGTGTCCCGTTGTCAGAGGACCCCGGCGACGTCGTCGGCAACGCAGGAACCGGCCCTCACAGGAACCAGCAGGGCACCCCACCGATGAGGCGTTGGACGATCCCAGCGAGGACTCCCAGGGGGAAATTAGTGAAGACTCCTTGGCGGCGGTTAGCGGAGAGGATCGGGGCAGCGTTGCCTCCTTTGTTACTGCAGTGGAGTGATTCGCGATGGTGTTCCCCTTTTTTTTTTGTTTTTTTTTTTTCAATAAATCTTTGAAAATTTGATTCGTTGCTGTTTTTTATTTGTTTTTCCTTGTCCTTTTTCAGGTTTTTGGTTTCTTTTCTCTCCTCTCTTTTTTTTTTGTGTGGGGCTGTTCTATTGCTTGGTTGATTCTCTATTTTTCAGGTTCCAAATTCCTTCGGGGGTGATAAGATATCCCCGAGTGGAGTTTCTTTATTTTTTCAGGTCTGGTTTAGTTATCCGTTTGCTTTGGCTCCGACTTGAGGTGATTAGATATCTCAAGTTGGAGCTCTTGGTTTCCGGTGGAGGTCAGGGGGGTATTATCTTATACTGGTTTTCAGGCTTACCGGAACGATGGGATTTCTATTTGGTAGGTTGATTCTTTTTGAAAGCTATGTGGAGTTAAGTTTGTGAATCGTGACTTTCAACCCGCATGGAAGGATGAAATGTTTATTTAGGGTGCTTTATTATGTCAAGGGTGGATTTTATTGTATGGTATTACAAGAAGATTTACAGTATGGTATTAGGTAATGTTTTATCTGGTGGTTAGTGTGAGAGGTTAGGCTTATACTAATTGATGGGAGGCGCTCCTTGGTAGTGTCTGAGACCGGTTTAGTGGTTTCGGTACGGCCCCCTGTTGCCTTCCCTCTGCGTTATCCTGTACTTCCGCATATACTTGCGTGTTGTTTTCTGGTGTGCCGTGTGCCTGAGTGTTTTGAGTCCTAACCTTTTTCCTTAGCCAGGCTCTTATTTGGTAGACTAGATATCCTAGGGCAGCTAACATGGTTATACCACTAAGTGAGAAGGAGGTGGTCGACAGTACGTGGGTGTGCTTTTGTGTTACCCGATCAATTTGGGCGCTTATTGATTCAAGGGATTTGGCGCCCTCTTGTAGTACTTTATTTGTTTCGTCCCCGGTTATTAACTTAATGTCATCTGTTTTGGTGTCCGTTTGTGCCTTTGATATTTCTAGACTGTAATTTGTGGTCCCTATGCCTGAGAAGTAGGGCCGTTGATTTAGTTGGTATGTTCCCTTCGCCTGATTTGTGTATATTAATGTTTTGTCTTTTACTCGAACCTGGCAGGGTTCGTTTATTGTCAGGATCCCTTGTTTGGCTACCTTTAGCGTGTGTGTCATTCTATTGCATGTAATGCGAAATGGTACCGGAGTGTTTAAGGCGTATAGCCATGTATTGGGTCTTGCCAGGCCTATTAGGACATTAGGGGATGCATCTAAGACCTTTATTGGGCACTGTACCTTCTCTTCTGCAGGATCGTATAGTAGTTTGATTGCACATTCCTGAGTATCGGGGTAGTATATGAGTGGAGTCCTGAGTAGTCCTACGTATGAATGGGTTCTAGGGTCCCCTGTAACTTTTTGGAAGTTCCTGACGTCTGTTGCGGTAAATAGCGCGAATTGTTGCGATTTGACTTCGGACGCTATGTGTGAGTAGTTGATGACTGGGATTACTGGATGTCCGGTGTTAGATAACGTTGGAAAGCACCTTATTTGGTAGTATGACATTTTTGGCATATTGAAGATGGGCAGTGTTATTTTTACTACTAATTTGTCCCTGATCATATGGGTATGGATCCTTGTCGTCTGTTGGAGGATCGGTATACAATCTTCGCATTCGGGGTGAGTCTCCCGATAGGCTTTGTTCAGGGTTTCTGGCGATACTAATAGGGGGTGGATCCTGTTATTTTGACTGATTAGTATTATATCCAGCAAAGTCCTTTGCCTGGATTCGATCTCCACTAACTGGAATAGGAGGTTGGTTACTAGTCCCTGTCGTAGCTGGTCCTTTTCCCTGCCTTCTATTGCGTTGTTCAAGGCCCTAATCTGCTCGGTGATCCTATGCTGTCGGTCTAGGAGGGTTGTCAGTGGTGTCTGGATCTTCCGGAGTGTATTGTTGACCACTGTTATCTGTAATTTTTCTAAATCCGCGAGGGCCTTTTGGTTCGACTCTAGTTCTCCTACTCGACTATATATCTCTTGCTCGTTGTTTACGTCCATGGTACCAATCAGGTAGTGTAGGGCGTGACCAATGCCGTCGAATATAGATCTAGTGTTTCGACTCTTCGGTAACATTTCCTGTATGGTATGCGTGCGTTTTTTTATGTGTTCTAAGATCGAGTGGATGTGTGCCTGTTGAGCTCCGCATAGGGGGAGTATCGTTTCGTTGCATAATTGTTTGGCGGTTTGTCCCGCCTGTTCCACCAGAATTGTTTGTGTCTCTAATTCTTGGAGGTCGACCTCGGTGATAATGTTCCATTCGTCGTGATATAACCATAGCTCCCCTAAATATTCGTAGATCACCCCAGTCGCGTTGATGGGCATAAAGGTATATGCGGGTATTGTTGGTTCGGCCACTGTCACTTGTATTAGCAGGAACGTTATCAGCGTCTTCATTTTGCGCTGTAACGAAAAAATGCAAATTACTGGATTAGTTTCGGTTTCCATCAGGTTGGTTGGACTCCTGTTATACATGACTCCGCTATTCTATCGTAAAACGGTAGTAGTGGTGGTCATGTATGCAGTGTCCGCTTGCGTCGCCTATTTTTGCATGGTTTCGTCATAGAACGGTTTTAGGCGGTTATTGTGGACCGTTACTAATCTCTTATTTATTTTGATTGTGGAGTTTACTGGGCTTGGGACAGCGGTTACGGTGTAGGGTCCCATCCATATTTGGGATAGTTTGTGCTTGCGCGCTTCGTTGCGGAGAAGAACTTTGTCGCCTATGTGGAGTGTTAGAGGCCGTACCTTTTCGTCATAGTATGCTTTGGAGCGGTTTTTGCTGGCGAGCAGGTTCTTGCGTGCCAGTGCATACGATTTTTGCAACTTATACCGGAGCTGATGAAAGTAACTTTCATTGTTATAGAGGGGTTCCGGGTCTCGCTTCAAGTTGGACGGGACATCGGCTACGAAGCCATAGAGGCAGTCCATGGGGGTTAGTTTAGTTCCTTCGTGTACACTGTTGTTGTACACGAATGCTGCTGTTCGCAGAAAGTGGTCCCAGCCTTGTGGGCTTTCATCTACAAGGGTACGCAGGTATTCTATTAGTGGCCTGTGTGCGCGTTCCAGTGCACCATTGGACTGAGGGTGGTAAGCTGAAGTTTGGAGTTTCTTCACCTTTAGGAGTTTGCACACACTTTTAAACAGTTCGCTTAAGAAGTTTGTACCTTGATCGGTTACTATCTGTTTTGGTATGCGGTAGCGTGTGACGATTTCGTCGAAGAAAATTTGTGCTACCGTTTGGGCTTCCCCATTGGGCATGGCATACCAGTCGACGAATTTAGTCAGATTATCCTGGAAGGTTAGGATATATTTGTTTCCTGAAAGGGTTTCTTCCAGTGGACCCACTATGTCCAAGTAAACCTTGTCGAACGGCTTTTCTGCAATGTCCGTTATAACCATGGGCATTTTGAATTGCCTTGAAGCTTTCATGGTTTGACATTTTTTGCATTTCCGGACATATCGACTTATGTCGTGGAACATTCGTCTCCACCAATACTTTCGGCGAATTCGATTGTAGGTTTTGACGATTCCTTGGTGTCCGCCGAAGGGGGAGTCATGGTAGTCCTTCAGTATTGTGTTGATTTCTTCGGGACTTGTTATTACCTCAATTTTCTTTTGAAGCGCGATGGAGCTATTTTGGGAGGCCTCGGCAGGTTGGGGTATTTCGGTTTCGAGATCGTTGGGCCCTTCGTCGACATCGGGGGCTCTTGGGGTTGGAACGCGTTGGTCTTTACCGTTGTCCTGCATCTTCTGTGCCTGAGCCCTTGTGACCGCATTACATTGTTTTAGCCTTTCTGTAGGAGGCGAGTTAGTCACGTTTTCTGGAAGTATTGATGGTGTCTCACCGGGTTGGTGAATTAGAGCTTCCACCGTGGAGGTATTGGGCTCTTCTGCTCTTTGAGGAATTCGGCTGAGAGCGTCAGCATTCGTGTTGTATTTTCCCGGTTTATATTCTATATTGTAGTCGTATTCGGACAATTTGTGATGGAATCTTACAAGTCTCGTGGTCGGGTCTTTAACGTTGAAAACGCCCTTTAGGGGTTTGTGGTCTGTGTAGACCGTGAATTTACGACCCATTAGGTAGCATCTAAAATTTTTTACAGCCCATACTATGGCGAGCAATTCTTTCTCGATGGTGGAGTAATTGCGTTCTGCCTTATTTAGAGTGCGACTGGCATATGCTATGGGCTGATCCTTGCCTACGTCTCCTTGGGAGAGCACTGCTCCGAGTGCCTCACTGCTGGCGTCCGTTGTTAGGTTGAACGGTTTGTCGAAGTCAGGGTAGATCAGCAGTGGTGGGGAGACTAGGGAACGCTTTATCGTTTGAAATGCTTCCTGGCATTTCGGTGTCCAAGAAAATTTCACGCCCTTTCTTAGCAAATTCGTTAGAGGTCGTACTATTTTAGAAAAATCTGGTATAAATTTTCTATAGTAATTGGCGAGGCCTAGGAATGATTGCACCTGCCTGATTGTTCGTGGCGCTGGGAAACTTTGGACACATTCTGTCTTTCTGGGATCGGGGAGGGCTCCTTTCTCGGAGCATACGTGACCCAGATAGACTACTTCCTTCTTTAGGAACTGGCATTTCTCCGGTTGTAATTTGAGGTTGTTTTCCCTCAACCGGTCGAATACCCGTCGGAGCTTCGAATTATGGTCCTCAAGGTTCTTCCCGTAGATGACTATGTCATCTAGGTAGACGAAGCATTCGAGGCCTTGTAAGCCTGTGAGGACATAATTCATTAGTCTCTGAAACGTAGCCGGGGCTCCTTTTAGCCCGAACGGCATGCGTTTAAACTCATAGTGTCCATAATTCGTGCTAAAGGCTGTCTTGGGGCGGTCTTGTGGTTCCACTAATACTTGATGGTAGCCGCTGGCCAAGTCGAGGGTGGAGAAGTATCTCGAGTGACCGAGTTGGTCTAGGATATCCTCGATTCTTGGTAGTGGGTATGCGTCACCTATTGTGTTTTCGTTTATTTTGCGGTAGTCTACAACTACGCGCCATTTTTTCTTGCCATCGGGGCCCGATTTTTTGGGAACCACTAGGAGGGGTGAGTTCCACGGACTTCTACTCGGTTGGACGATGTCATTATCCAACATTTCTTCCAACTGTTCGTTTATGATATGTCTTTGGGTCTCTGGCAACCTGTACATTTTTTGGTTTATAAATCTGTCGTAAATCATGGGGATTTCGTGTTTTATGGCTTCCGTGTAGGAAAGTTTGTCCCCTTTTAGGTGAAATATATCGGCATAGTCGTGACAGAGTTTCTTTATGGATTGTTTCTCATCGGCCGTTAGGGGATGGTCGAAACTGAGTTCTTCATTTAATTGTTTGAGGCGCGCTTCGCGCTCTGGGTCCGGGTCTTCGTAGTCCGGGTATATGTATCTCATCTGGTGGAGGGTCTCGATTTCCTTTTGCTTTAGTTGTAACTTTAATCTTGCCCGTTTCCCTTTGGATATACCGTGCGGGGTTGCACCATTTCTGGGTATACTTTTAGGCCTTTCGTTGGGCGACGATGGGGTACTGGCGTTCCTGAGACCGACTGGTTCAGGGCCTGAAGGATACCCACATTCGTCGTTCGTGTTCGTTAGAGGCTTAGGGTTGTTGTTGGGGGCTAGAGATATAGTGGAGTAGTCTTTTGTTGGCGTGAGTTTTAGAGTTAGGCTCGTCAGGACTACTGGTTGGGTATTAACGTTGAGGAGGCTAACAAACACTGTTTTGGTTCCAGATGGTAAGAGGGCATTGGCGAGGAATACTCCTTCGCTCGGCTCGTATGCTTCACAGAGCATTTCCTCCTCTAACCTTAGTGGGATTGAGGCCACCATTTGAGACCGGCTCGGTAAGCGAAGGGGTTCTTCCAACGCTATCGTATGACTTATGCCTGAAGTGGTCTCACTATCGTCGGGGTTGTTTTCCAACCTTGACCCATCTTGAGATAGGCAGCTGATATTCCTCTCTGAGGTTACCTGGGAGACACCACCGGGGATGATCTCAGTTTCTGCGAACTGATACTCCCTGGTTTGGGTTTGCTCCTGCTGCTCTCTGGGTTCCGATTTGGTGGTATTACTGCGTAGTGGAATTGCAATTTCTTCTGGGTTGATTTCCGTGCGAGGAAATCGCAGTGTTTGGTTTGGGCCCTCAACGTTACAATGCTTGGTAACAAAATCGTATCCTAATAGGCCATCGTCAGGAATCTCTGGCATGTTTTGCACGATTTGGAAGGTGCATGGGAGGGGGGTATTGAAAAGGAAGTTCCCCTGACAGCTCCCTAGTGTTTTTCCTTGGCCGAATGGCGTTTGTAATGTGCACCTTTTTGTGGAATCTATTAGGTTGGGATCCTTTAGTTTCTTGTGTTTTAATATACTGACCTCAGCGCCAGTGTCCACTGCTAGGTCGGCTTTGCCGTTAAGGCTTATGTCTAGTGGAAGAGTGACGAGTGGGACACTTGGTTCGGGCGCTTGAGATCCCCCTTTAGTATTATTTTTAGAAATTAGTGTCGGGCCGGGGTTTCTTGGTCCGACTGCGGGGAGTTTCCCGCCTGCTGTGATTCCCATCGCTGCCTTTGGTGGCAGTCGTCTACCAGGTGCCCACGTCTGTGGCAGAAATCACACCTGTATCTGATATTGAACACCGCTCTTATATTGTTAGCTGGTTGTTGACGGTTAATTTGTTGTTGGGGTTCATTGTTAGGTGGTCGGTTGTTGGGGTAATTATTATAATTCTGACTTACCTGTTGGGACCTCTGGTTCTGGTATCGGTTGTTACCTTGGTATTGGGATCTTTGATTTGGGTAGAGATTATTATTATTGCTGTTAATTGGGGGTCCCTGATTTTGGTAACGACCATTATTATTAAAATGCCTTGGCGATTCTACTGGTTGACGACAGTCTCTAGCATCATGTGTATTGGACCTACAGACTAAACAGAAAGGGGTATTTTTACGTTTCAGGCAATCAGCGTATGTGTGCCCTTTATTTCGGCAGTAGTTGCAGGTTATTTTGTTCTCAGGTTTGGTGGTGGCTTTCGGAGGCGAGTTAGTTATTTGATGGGCGTTTTGCGTTGGCGCCTGTGGGGTAGTGTGATTGGTGTTTGGTAGTGAGGCGTATGTAGTGTACATCACCTGCGGGTTGTTGGAGTTTTGGAGTGTTGTTGGTGGTGTTATTACGGGCGGGGCGGTGTGTTGTGTATTTGAGTATTGGGTGATCGTGGCGGGGAGTGCTTGTTGTATATTTTCGATTTGCGTTATAGGAGCTGGTTGTATATAGGGGTTATATGTCTGAAAGTTGGATGATACTTGATGTGGGGCCTGTAAGTACATGGAGGTTTGTTGAAGTCTCTCCATGTCTAGGGCCTTCTGGATCAGACTATCCAATGTATCGTCCCCTGCTGCCAGTAAGTACTGGCACAAATGAGGATTTGTAATCCCACTTCTTAAAGCGTTTTTAGCGAAATCCGCTAGTTGTATTTTTACTGGATCCGCTGTTGCGCCATATTTATTGGTGGCCGCTTCTTCACATAGGGATAACTGTTGTTTTACCCTTGTGGTGTAGGCTATTAGTGGTTCGAGAGGGAGCTGGCGTAGGGTAATTAGTTTGTTCACTAGTTCCTGGTACGTCTCCCTTGGGAGATACGTCCTATTAAGGAGCTTTTCAGCATCGTCAAAAGTAGCTGGTTGGCTTGCGGCTATCAGCTGGTAGGCTTCGCCTCGAAGCCTGGTTGGGAAAATTTGTAGGAATGCTGGTTGCTCAGCTTCCGTCAAACATTGAATTACCCTCCGACAGCACCCTAAGAACATCTGGAGCTCGCTTGCTAGGGTTGGGCTATGCCCACCAGAGAATATTGGTACTAACTGGGAGGTTAGCTTGGCGACTTTAATGTAAGCGTCTGCCATGGCTAATTTAAACAGGGGTTTCTTCTCCTCTTCCGTGGTACCGTTTCTTTCGGTTTTATTTAGGGTAAGGTTGTCCTTCTCAGATTCCGTGAGGGACACACTTATCCAAGTTAGTAGGTCTTCGGCGAGGTCGGCGGTAAACGCGGGTGGGGTGGTGATCGAGCGGGTGTCGTTGTTGGTCTTACAATTTTCTTCACTATTATTTAAATGTTCTAACTTATCATTAAAATTTTCTACGTTTGTCCCTTCGCCAGTAAGAGGGCGCTCGAGGGATTTAAATTTAGCTAAATCCTCCCTAAATTGGAGGGTACTTTGTTTTAATTTCTCTACTTGTGTCAGGCGGCGTTTACGAATTTTATTTGTCTCTCGTTCCACTGCCTGACACACAGAGATATTTATATCACCTGTCTCGAGCGCTCTCTGCAATATTTGATCTAAACTTAAACTAGGACCTACTTGCTTGACTCCCTTTTCTACTACTTTTCCGCTTCTCAATATTCGGGGGGAGATCTGGGGTGTCTCTGTTGGAGTTGAAGTCGTCGGCGTGGATGTGTTCCCTCGCTGGATTATCAGGCGTTCTGATGAGGTATTGCTGGATTCTTGTACTGCTGCGAGGTCTGATGCGGCTGGGATATTGGTTGCTGCTTCGCCTGCCTTGTTGAATGGTGAGTTGGTGTCGTTGGACCCTGACGCTGTTGAAGGGCCTGCTGTTGGTTGATGATCCCTCGGTGTGGGGGTTTCTGAGTGGTGGTTGTCCCCCGGTTGGCCTTCTGACATAGGGCGTTTCCTGGGCACGGATGAAGCCCACAAAATTCCCTCGATGAAGTTACTTAGGGGGGTGTATGCTTGTTCGCCTGGAACAGAGGCACTTTGTTGAACACCCCCGAGCGATGGTTCTTTGTAGGATCTAGGATTTGCTGCACTTTTGCAACCGCGGACGCTGCCCCCAAGTTAGGCTCAACCTTGGGCAAAAGGTCTAGTGTGCCTTGACCAGCAGTGTTAGCGATTTTTTATTATTAGCGCACCCAGATCCTACCGGCTGCGCCAATTGTTATGTGTATTTTTCTATTTAATTGTCTACTCGGTACTTACCGATACCTATCAAACGCTTCTCTAGCGCGATGCACTAGTTAAGTTTAATATGAAACAAAGGTATATTAACACTTTGGAAATATAATTAATTATCTATTTTCAAACAATCATTTTTGTAGTACACCATTTAGTTAAACGAATGTTTTCTTACACTTTGGATTTATTAATTATTATCTAATTTACTTTGGACTTATTAATTATTATCTAATTTTTTTAACGCGATACATTTAATTAAGTTTGGAATTATTGTTACTATTGTTATTTTTTATTATTAATTACCTATGTTCAAACAAACATTTTTTCAGTACACCATTACATTAAGCGAATGTTTTCTAACACATTGCATTTATTAATTATTATCCAAATTCTCTAACACGATACATTTAATTAAGTTTAATATGAACAAAGGTATACTAACACTTTGGAAATATAATTAATTATCTATTTTCAAACGATCATTTTTGCAGTACACCATTAAGTTAAGCGAATGTTTTCTAACACATTGCATTTATTAATTATTATCCAAATTCTCTAACACGATACATTTAATTAAGTTTAATATGAACAAAGGTATACTAACACTTTGGAAATATAATTAATTATCTATTTTCAAACAATCATTTTTGCAGTACACCATTAAGTTAAGCGAATGTTTTCTAACACTTGGATTTACATTAAATTCTAAACGAACGACTTTACTATTTTCGAATCACCACTCAATTCATCGCGCCCGCTACGGTTAAAAAAATCAACCCTTGCAAAAGAAACTCAAAAAGAAGCGCCCGCCGCACGTGAAAGTTAAATTAACTCTGTCTTTGATCGATTCATCGATCGATCTCCGCTTGAAAACTTTGGCCAAGAAAATCCGCCGTTGCGAATTTCTTCCGGGCCATCAACCTTGGGGCAAAAGTCAGCTGCTGGTCTTTCACCCAAGGCTGAGGGCGCCGGCCGGAAAAACGCATCCGTCGGCTTTTCTCCAAGTGCCCCGAACTTGCGCAATTTCCTTACGTTATTTTTATTTATTTCGCAAGGCAAATTGCGCGAAGTTTTCTTCTGCCAATTTCTTGGCGGTTTCGGGTTACACTTGGGACCTTTTTATTTTTAATGTTCTGCACGGGTCATTTACCGGCCCCGTGCATTTTTTGTATACAACAAATCCAAATTGCGCAAAAACAAAATTGCACATTACATAATGCCAAAAGAGGTGCTGGTGCTTAAGAAATTTCATGTATACTTAAAGACATAGATACGAAGACCTTTATTCAATTCTATTATAATTTTCGTAGGCTCATGGGGGGCTGATTGATCCCCCCTATCTACGCCACTGAGCCTAGGCATCATGAGATTGATTTCCAAAGGATAGGCAGAATCACCTGCTAAATGGTAATCCACAGGTATTGTAGTTTATATTGGGTGAATGCCGAGTTGGTGGTGGGACGATTTTGTGGTACTGTTCTTCAACACAAATCATGTTTTTTTAAATAAATTCAACGCAATCAAACACAGATTAACGTATTTACACTACAAAAAAGCATAATAGTGTAAATACTAGAAAATTTGAAAAATCTCACGTGTGATTGAGGGGGGAGGGGATCGAGCCAAATCTCACGACATCTCACCAAGGGGGGAGGAGCGGGAGGGGGTCGAAAAATCAACAAAAACGCCTCACGTAATTAATGGCTGACCTCTTAATTATAGCGTTAAAAAATCTCAGGGTAATTTTATTTTACCATATGAATACTTTTCCGCTATCTCTCCTGGACTACCCGGCTCAGCTGACTAAACTCCAAGCTAATGCTATAGACTTAAGGGCCCAATACACGAGCGCTCCATCCGACCACGCCACGCCAAAACAACAACAATTTGTATGGAGTCGAAATTTCGAGTGCATACAAATTGTTGTTGTTTTAGCGTGGCGTGGTCGGATAGAGCGCTCGTGTATTGGGACCTTTAGTTCTAATTTTCCACATAAAAAAAGATGTTTTCTAATTTTTTAACCGACTTCAAAAAAGGAGGAGGTTATCACTTCGACGCGTAGGTATTTTTTGGTCCTGCTCATGCATAATTCATAATCATGGTGTTATTAGTTTTTAAAATAGTTAGACTTTTATCGGATTTCAATTCACTTTTACTATATATTATTTAAGCAGTATAACATTAAGAGTGGCTAAGTGAATATTTGCTAACTAATTTCTTCTAAAAAAAATTATTAAAAAATATCTACAATAACCACACATTTTCTATTTATTATTAGTCTAAGACTATAATAAAGCTTCCAATAAAAAAACTTTTAAGCTTTAGCTCCAACCTCCAGCCCATTGCCCAATGTCAGCAATATATAATCTATGTCCATCGCACCGCACCGCTGCTGCTGACGTCACAAAATGCCCGGTAAGTTTACCTAAACAAAAAGTAATTTTCACCTGACGTCAGAGGACTATAAAGTTAATCATTGACTTAGCGCTTTGCAGAGCTTTTACGAGAGTACGACACATGTAAAAAACGAACGGGGGAAAATCTGAGTAAAATGTTACTAAGTTTTCGCTTTTGATTTTACTTTAGTCACGGCATTTATTTATTTTTTACTTTTGCACTTGGAGAGATGATTCATTATGTAATTCTAAAATTTGTAACTATTTTGTGTCCCTCCAACGATCTCTATTTACAAGCGCACGAGTGTTTTAATGTTTCCTACTAACGCGGCTTAATATTTTTAATTACCTTTAGCATATCCCTTTAATCGTTATCTAAAATCAATCTCTATCGCGTCATGTCCATTCATCAAGAGATAGAAACAGATTTTATGAAATTGGCCAATTTTCTTAATTTCTCACACACATTTGACTTTCCATTTTTCGTCCTGTTTTCAGTAAAGCCCACTTGAATGAAACAAATACGGCTATCAGAATACAGAATGAGTGTCCCTTTGTATTCGTGAGCTCGAATGACGTAGGTTTAGGACAACAGTATAAAAAGCTCAATTCAGTGAATACTTTTTGTATTTTTTTCGATTTTTTTGTTATATATTTGTCGTTCGTTCTTTTTTTTGGATGTTGTTTATCGCATAAGAAATCTTTAGCTCTATGAATACGTATGTATTCGTGTAGATTGAATACTGTGTGAAGTTCTGGGAGCTTTTCATTCATTGAGAAAATTTCGTCCGGTATAAGGAACTTTAACGAACCAATAACGAAGCGCGAGCGCACTTTTACTTTGTACAGTTTTGGATTCTTCTTATTGCTATTGATATATAAATTAATGTTCTTCGTTCAAGATTTTGGGAGTAAGCAGTGGCGTTGCTGTTGAAAACAGCAATATTTGTACGCCAGTATTTTTTATGTGAGAAAAACTACTACCAGTTGTTCATGTCATGCTGCAATGTCTAAGAGAAAGCTTAGTTTGATGGATAGAAGAAAATATGATAGGTTAGGAGGGCCCGCGGTGCTCGAGCAGATCGGCATGAACCTTACGTTTGAAATCCAATAGAAGAATCTGATGCGTTTTTTCTCATATGCAGAACATAAAGGCAGCACATCTGCGACAACCCGTTCAGAAGGATGTCTACGTGCCAGCAGCCCTGGCGGACGTCGACTAAGTTTTCTAGGAGTCGATCGTTTTCGGAAACCTTTTGAACCTCCATATGAGAGCCCACATTAAGTAATCAAACGATTACGAAAACACTTTGTCGTCAAATTGTGTCGTTCAATATCCTTCGAATTCCGTAAACGCTACGCAAACTCACAATAGAACTGCCGCATGATCGGAACGGTCAAAAAGAATACCACCTAGATCACAATGCAGTGATCTAGCAAGGTCCTTCATCTTCGCCAACATCTTATTCTTGTGGTAAACTGTTCCTGGAAAACGCGGTTCGAGTCCGATAGTTACTATAGAAAATAAATATAAAGAGTGTATATATGCATTATATAAATACATGTATAAGTTCATTTAACCAAATTGTTTTCGATTAATATCATAGACTTAATTCCTATTGTGAATTATTGCAATATACATTAGGTTGAGCGAAAAAATGTTTCTTTTTAACTTCGATTAGTATAGTGTGGAAAATTAAGTCTTGAGGTGCCCCAACGCTCTCGAAAGATGGAAGAAATGTATGATATAGGAATATAATTTTTTTTTAATTTCTATTAGTAATAGTTTGGATATGTTGCTACATGATGTAAGCATAAAAAGTGTAAAATTATATTAAAATCAAGTTATATCTTGCGGGTGCCCCAACAAGTTCAAATTTTTAACTTTTTCTCAAATTTTCAAGGTCGTTGTTTTGGCGTCGCGTGGTCGGATGGAGCCCTCGTGTATTTGACCCCATACACAAACTCATATGCAAGATCTGAGAGAAATGTCCAATAACAAGAAAATAGATAAATTAACTTGTAAAAACTAGAAAGGCTTCTCACTCTTCAGCACCAAAACCTTCACAATTTTTTGGAATGACAAATTGGAACCTATAGCGGAAAGCCTACTAGGAGAATATCAAACTGGTTTTAGGGACAAACTGGTTAACATCAAACCAGCTGCTGACCTTAAAGCAAATTCTGAAGAAAACCTGGAAAAGAAATTTTGTAAACTTCCAATGACTCTATAAAAAGAGAGAGGCTGTACAAGATCTTCTCGAAATACGACTGGCAGACAAGGGTATGGACTGGCCCAATGCTTTTTCATTCCGCTCTAGAATAGGTGATAAAGAAAACGTCAGTCCAGAGAAGTATTTCGATAACAACACACTCTGCAGATATAGAGATGATCTTAACATCGCGGGAAGATCCTTTATGGCAGCAAAAGTAGATCATGTCGACGGCAAAGGACATAGGCATGGACATCAACGAAGAAAGAACAAAGGTGATGCACCAGTCAACAGTTTTTCGCGATTTCTGGCTAAACTGTGCATCATATCCAGGGCGGCATTTAGAATTCGGAGGCCCTGGGGCCAACATTTGGTGGAGGCCCCTAAAATTTGTTCGTATATAGTGGAGTATACTTTACGTACAGCATATGAAAAAGTTTATTCTTGTATTATATTTGCACACTGACTATCGTTTATTAATTCTAATTAAATAAAAATTTTGCGCGATTTCTTATTAGCAAAAGTGTTGACAATATCATCAAAATTTATATCGCGGAGAATGTCGCTTTCCAAACTGAGAAGCATGAGATTCGACAAGCGTTCTTGAGTCATCGACGTTCGCAATCTGTTCTTTATAATCTTTAGTTTTGAAAATGATCTTTCCTAAATTTCTAGTCGGGTCCTTGCTCTTGTCAATTTTAATGCGCAGGTTTTCAAACAGCCTTGCCTTCATGCGGTAGCAAATATTTTTTCCGTGCTGTTTATGGTGCCCCCCCAGCCGCGATGCCCTAAGCAATCGCTTAATTTGCTTATGGGCTAATCCGGAACTGAACATACGTACTTTAACTTGAGTGAGTTATAGAACGCACTCTACTCATTGACATCACGTGGGAAATTTGAATTCTCCTTATGAAAATTGAAATTTTACGCACAATGTGAGTTTCGGAACGCATAGCTCAACTAACTTGCTTTGCGCGGGAAATTTGAATATGACTTATGAATGACCCTTGTTAACAACTACACTAGAAAACCTTACTTAGTGTCTATCGAATTTGGGATCAATTAAAAAACATACCAATAATTTTTCTATTTTATCCGAATTGGTGGGGGCCTTCAATTGGTGGGAGTCCTGGGGGCATGGCCGCGCTGGCCCCGTCCTAAATGCGGCCCTGATCATATCGAAAAAAGGTAAAGGTACAAGTTCTAGGATATATCTACAACTTTCTAATCAGTTTTGTTGCATCTAACGAAAGAAATTTACAACACTCTGCAAAGAGAGCAAGATTAGAGAAAATTCATGAAGAGGACTTTAATGCATAATTTGTTTCAATTTGGTGTTTTAAGCATGTTTAAAAAAATATTTAATTTTTTTTAGCCCATTTACGAATTTCATGCTGTTAATATTTATTAGCTGAGACCCGCAGTGAAATGCTTCGATTTTTTCATGAGGTATTATTTTTTTATACAATTTTGACTTATAAAAATACTATTAAGATAAACTAGTTCCGTGCAACATGCAAATACGGTCTTATGATTGAAAACCACTCTCCAAAGATAAATATTCAAATTATACCACGAAAAAGTCATTTTTTCGATTTTTTCAATTTTCCGGTCGTTTTCAGTATAGTTTTTTTTACCATTTATCGAAAGTAGACGTAACAACGAGTAAGTGAGCCAAAACTCCGTGGAAGCGTAGTTTTAAAAGGAAACGCAGTTAAAAATATTGCTTTTTTAAAAAAAAATTAAATTTAACAACAACCTCTAAAAATTTCCGCCTGAAAAAGTTACTGCCTTTTTGCAATACTAAAAGGTATCTTTTGCGAAAGTTTGAGCTTCATAGATATTTTTTTGTCAAAGAAAAAAATTAAAAACCACAAAACCAGTTTTGCGCCATTATTTCGCAAAATTTTGAGGTTAGGGTAAAAATGGTTAGCACAAAAGTTGTAGATCTTTTTATTTCCTACAACTTGTTCCTTCAACTTTTTTCGATAGGATGCACAGTTTAACCAGAAATCGCGAAAAACTGTTGTCAACCCCTAAAAACTCCCCATTCCACCACGGATAGCAGCTGTCGCACAGTGGGACAGAATCCCAAAAAGCTGGCCAAAACCCCTAAAATGAAGATTCTATTTCGGGACTTTCTCTTTGCGGAATTTTAAGTAGGGGCCCCGAGGGTCACAGAACATCTGTCTTCGGGGTACAGGTACGTTTTCTCCCTTTGTAGGATCAGTTCGAAAGTGGTCGTTACACGAGACGCAGCTATCGAAGTTTCTAACACATATTGTGAATTGAAAATAACTATTTGTTAAATAGTGCCAATAGTGCTTTTGAAAAGTTTAAAAATGGATTCTGTTCATGAAGGTGAGTGGAATTAAATCGAATATGTATAATCGTAAAATATTCATTGCAGAATTATTGATATGAATTTAAATAAATCAACTTTTTTGCAAAACGCAGAGAAAAACTAATTTTTCAAATAACTTAAAGTTTATTAGTCGTCTTCGCTTTTTTTTACTTGTCATAGTCTAAAGAAAAAAAAAGAAGTAAATTAAAGTTCGAATTTGTGCGAATTTGAGATACAATTTTTTTTCTGAAATCGCGCAAAAATCGTTGCACAGCAGGGGGTTATTAAACCGACAAAAAGTTCCGAAATGGCAAGGAATCTCTTGAAAACTATATAACATGGGGTTTTCGAGGTCGCTGATTACGAATTTGACATTATTTTTTCAATAAACAAAATGGCGGATCCAATATGGCGGACGACCACATGAAAAAATGCATATTCGCGGATAAAATTCAGTACCCGGGGGTTTTCGAGGTCGCTGATCACGAATTTGATATTATTTTTTTAATAAACAAAATGGCGGATCCAATATGGCGGACGGCCACATGATAAAATGCATATTTGCGAAGGAAACTCGGTACTCGGGGGTTTTCGATGTCGCTGATTACGAATATGATATTATTTTTTCGAAAAACAAAATGGCGGATCCAATATGGCGGACGGTCACATGAAAAAATGCATATTCGCGGATGAAATTCGATACCCGGGGGTTTTCTGATTACGAATTAAATATTATTATTAGGTTGCTGATTACGAATTAAATATTATTTTTAAAATTTTTTTGTATTTGCCGGGGCATATCGAGTATCGGTTTTTCCTGCGTACTTTGTGGAAAGAGGCTCGCCGGAAAGAGGAGCGGTTTTCAACAAGAATGCGGATTGGCTGAGCGGTCAATTGATGCTATCGGAGGATGGATCTTCTCAAAGTACTGCGGAGACAAAGGCAATCGGTGGTCGACCTTCTACAAGTTTTTCGGATACGAGTGAAAGGTCCAAAAGGCGAAAAACCGAGGAATTGAGAAAAGACCACAGCCTAGAAGAACTCTCTTAGGCTACGTGGATGAGCCTACGTGTAAGTGGGAAAGTTGCCGCTGCGCAGGTATTGAAGAACGTCACAGTGGGGAGTCCGTCTAAGGCATCGTCCTACCTGTCGTCTTCTAACACAATTAAAGAAAGAACAATGACGCCGGAAGAGCCTTGTCAGTTTTGGTAGAAGGTAGATTTTCCAAAAGTCAGTATTTAGTGGTACGATCAGGCTGTAAATTAGTTCAAAATAAGGCGTATCCGTCATACAATGTACTGCAAAAAGCCGAAATTGTTTGTTATCCACCGATGAAAACAATTACATGTACTGAAAGACGTGCAGCTATCGATCTTCAAGCATTATTAGATCTCACTGTGAAACGAATCGTTTTAGCAAAAGAAAATGTTGTACAAAATATGTCACCCGGTGATTTGCTTAAAATGAATTTAATTTGTAAATGGGGTTGCGATGGAACTTCAGGTCAGAGTGAATATAAGCAAAAATTTACTAGTGATGATGGCACATTCACAGACGCAAATATTTTTTTTACGTTATTAGTTCCTTTACAACTGTTTTATCTTGATGAGAAAAACGAAACAATTGTTGTTTAAAATTAGAATAGAATTCCTAAAAGAAACAGCAGATGCAACGAAAGCTGAAGTTAAATATGTGGAAGATCAAATAAAAAATCTAGTTCCATTTTCAGACATGGTTAACGGAAGATTAATAAAAGTAAATTGGAATCTTGCTTTAACCATGATCGACGGAAAAGTGTGCAATGCATGGGCGGACAATCCAGCTATTCAACGCTGCTACCTTTGCAAAGCCACGTCAAAAGATTTTAATAATCTTGACAAAATGTTAACGCTGTCAGTCAATGAAGAACATTTTAACTTTGGTCTCTCTTCGTTGCATTCGTGGATACGCTGCTTCGAGTGCTGTTTGAATTTATCTTATAAATGAGACATTAAAAAATGGCAAGCACGATCAGAGAAAGCAAAACAAAATGTAAAAGAACAAAAAACAGCCACTCAAGAGTCTTTCAGAAAAAACCTTGGTCTAATTGTTGACAAGCCAAAGCCAGGATCCGGGAGCACGGATGATGATAACACTGCTCGTCGCTTTTTTGAAAATGCCAAAATTTCATCCGAAATAACTGGAGTAGACCTTCGTTTGATTACCAGATTTCATTCCATTTTACAAGTTGTTTCATCAGGACGCGAAATTAATATTCAAAAATTTAAAGATTACGCTTGGGAAACTGCGAAACTATTTGTTGAATTGTACCCATGGTTCTTCATGCCACCATCAGTTCATAAACTGCTCATTCATGGCCCAGAAATCATTGCTTCGGCTTTGCTTCCAATCGGTCAGATGTCTGAAGAAGCCCAGGAAAGTTGCAATAAATATATTAAAAAATTTCGTCAGGACTTCTCGCGCAAAAGCAGCTGTTCTTTGACAATGAGAGATGTTTTTTGCATTTTACATTTCAAGCGCAAGAAAACTTCCAAAAACTAAAAGAAAACAAATGTGGTCTGATGCTAAAGATTTAGTTGTACCCGATGACAGTGACACTGAAGATGAAACTGATGTGTCTACTTTAGATTCCGACATCGATTTATGTGATAGCGATAGCGAATAGATAGAGCCCATGTGTTAAAAATAGAAATGTAAATTATAAAATGAATTATTATTTTGTATTTATTTGTACCTATTCCTTGTGTACGATACTATTTTTGCGCTTCTGAAATTTTTTTAATACGATGAAATTGTATTAAAACTAAAAATATCAATGTTTTATATGGCTGTCCGCCATATTGGATCCGCCATTCTGTTTTTTGGAAAAATAATGTCAAATTCGTAATCAGCGACTTCGAAAACCAGCGGGTACAGAATTTTATCCGCGAATATGAATTTTTTCATGTGGTCGTCCGCCATATTGGATCCGCCATCTTGTTTTTTGAAAAAATAATGTCAAATTCGTGATCAGCGACCTCGAAAACCCCCGGGTACAGAATTTCATCCGCGAATATGCATTTTTTCATGTAGTCGTCCGCCATATTGCATCCGCCATCTTATTTTTTGAAAAAATAATGTCAAATTCGTAATCAGCGACCTCGAAAACCCCCGGGTACAGAATTTCATCCCCGAATATGCAATTTTTGATGTGGTCGTTCGCCATATTGGATCCGCCATTTTGTTTTTTGAAAAAATAATGTCAAATTCGTAATCAGCGACCTCCAAAACCGGCAAGTAAGAAATTTCAAAGCGATTATTGCACGTTTTGCGGTTTTGGCCAGCTTTTTGGTATTCTGTCCCACTGTGCAACGTTTCTGGGCCCGCCAGAAAATTGGCAGCACCAGCTCCCATATAATCTAAGGGGAACACTCCCATCATCATAAATTAATAAATTAAAAAAAAGCGTGGAATCGTAATTAGCCACCTAGTGGGACAACAACCAGACCCAGACCGTCGCCGTCCTGCCCTAAGGTTCTGGACTAAAGGCCAAGGCAAGGAGGGCCGGAGTGGAATTGGGAGTCCACGAAGCATACCCGAGCCCGCTTTCGTGAACTCATTTTGAACAGACAGACCTTGTACAAGTGGAAACGACAAGCCACTAGGCAGGCTGCTGAGCTTAGTTCCAGCGGTCTGGCCTATACATATGAGGTGTAGGGGTGTAGTACAATAAGTCAACCGATGGCCGCGGTACTTTTGGGCCCAATATCTCAAAAAAAGGTAAAGGAGGGTCGTAATTCAGTAGACTGCTCCACTATGATTTTCAAGGTGTTAATATGGAGCGGCTCTTTTGAATCCAGCTTGCTGTCTTCTAAGATTTCGGTCTACTGTCTCTTTTTTCCTTGATAATAATATGTGGGACAAGATTTTGCCCACAGTAGATTATAGACAGATGTCTCTCTAGTTGTAACATATTGGTCCTGATCATGGTTGGCGCTTGAAGTGAGAAATGGCGCGGCAACTGTAAAACGGAATCATAGTTCTCGAAAAAACTGACCTGAAACTGCCTTCAGGTGTATCACAGTTAGCCTTTTTAAGAGACAAAGTTACGTTTTTCACGACTGATTTTAAATTTTTTTAATTACAAGAAATTTTCAAACATTTTCAAGCGACAACCATAAGGTTTTTATCGAAAATTGTCATGTCGCCCCGCTCGCCAACTATGATACGAAAAATGACTACGACAAACGGCGCTGTCATTTTTTCGCCGCGCCAACCATGATAAGGCCCATTGTTAGGTCCCCATTTTTTGGAATTTTGACTATGATACCATCCGTCCAATCCTCCGAAAAGGTTCAGGTGTTCCATCCTAGTGTTAATTCCCATTGATTTTGTTTTTTGTACATTTATTCTTAAACCTGCTTCCTTCCAATGCACATATTTTTAAGTTGTTCTTTTAGCCGTTCTACTATTCCCCTCATATTATCTTGCGTCGCTGCTGGCTTTCTTTATTATTTCGTCAAGTACAGTAACGGTGAAAGGGGGCTAACTTGTTTCACTCCCGTTGTCGCTGTCAGTGAATCACTTAGTTGTCCATTATGAAGGATTCTTAGCCTGTTTCATCGCATAGCATCATGATCATTTAAATAGAATTTGTTGGTACTTTATTCTTGTTTAAAGCTTCACAAATAGCTCCCGTATGGATTGTGTCAAATGCTCACTCGAAATCTACCAAGGTAGTTGTATAATGGTGACTTCCATTTTATAGATTGTTCGATTATTAATATTGGGGTGTCTGAGTTATCTATACATCCGCAACCTTTCCTAAATCCTACTTGTTGTTTTCTTAGCTGATAACCTATTTTACCTTCAGTGTTTTTGCTACCATGTTTTGTAAGGCAATAGCTCTCAAATTTCCGCTTTCAGACCTCCTGTTTCAGGCAAATTAATAATTATTGCCTCCTTCCGTTTATCTTTTTTCGTTCTATATCTGGTCTAATATAGTATGTAGTATCTTTGATATTAATTCAATGGTGGTTTCAGGCAATTCAGCTGGAACTCCTTTTGGGGCTTCTGTTCTCTTATTTTTCAGTTTTACTTCTCTCAGCGTTGGTGGATTTATCTATCTTCTATCTATATTAATAAAAGTGTCTGTCAGTATGTGTGTCTGTCTGCTTGTACGTACCGTCACCCGTTGGAACCAAACTAGAAGAGATAGAAATCTGATTTTTTTGTAGATGCATGGATACCTAAACAGGTGACTAAAAGTTTCCGTTTTTCGAAATTATATTTAGTTTTTTTTAATTAATTAATTAGTACGTCACCATTTTTTACGTTCTACGCCTCTTGCAACTTGATTTTGAGCAACTTTTATGTAACCGATCAACCCCAAATTTTGCCCACGTACGTAGTTCGCGTGACGATGCAATATGGCATTTTTGAAAAAAAAAAAGATGGCGGTTCCAAGATAGCGGCCGAATTTTGCAATTGTGTTGCCCGATCCCCGACATGGGTATCAAATGAAAGGGTATTACGAGTAAAATATAATTAGCTGTGTGGCGCCATTCCAAATTCAAAATGGGCACCAACACAAGATGGCGGAAGACATAAGAGAATTAAAAGTAGAAAATATAACCTATCAACTTCAAATTTTGCACATATGCATAGTTCGCCTGACAATGCAACCGGACCATTTTGTAAAAACATCAAGATGGCGGTTGCCCCGAATTTTGCAATTGTGACCGCCGGCATGGGTATCAAATGAAAGGGTATGACAAATAGAATACAATGAGCTGGGTGGCGTCATTCCAAATTCAAAATGGCGGCCAACACAAAATGGCAGCCAACACAAAAGGGGATTACCTTTTTCTTTACAACGCGCTAGGTATGGGTGTCAAATGAAAGGGTGGACAAGTAGAATACTATTAGCTGTGTGGCGGCATTCCAAATTCAAAATGGCGGCCAACAAAAAATGGCGGATTACCTTTTTCTTTACCAGCCACTCGGTATGGGTATCCAATAAAAGGGTATGACAAGTAGAATACTATTAGCTTTGTGGCGTCATTCCAAATTCAAAATGGCGGCCAACACAAAACGGGGGATTACCTTTTTATTTACAACGCGCTCGGTATGGGTATCAAATGAAAGGTAAAATACTACTATACAGCCTACCATTCGAAATGTTAAAAAGCGAAAAGTTCCAGTGTTAATAAAATAAGATATCTCAAGATTCCCACGCTTTCGAAACGTAGGTTGTTCTCATATACTAGCTGGAGCAATAAAAACTTTACATTCAAAATTATTTTTTACTTTTTAGTCCATTTTTTATAATTCTTCATATTTTTTAGTTTTTTAAATTATATATTTTATTTTCTACTGCAGTCACAAGGACAATCTCTGAAAGTTGTTGGACTCGATCTGATAAAGCCATGCTTCTCCCACGGACAACTGTATCTGGGTTGTTGAAGAGTTGGTAAAGCCGAAAATCTTCATATCTTAGCTCCAAATGCCATAACACAAAATATAGTTTATCCTGAAGATCTTTGAAAAATACCGTAACATCTGTTGCATGTCTGATTATACGCCCGACATTTTTTTGCTCCTTCTGTTCGTCTTAAGCCGAATGGAAAAAAACAGAGAGGGAATGTGTGTGCAATATATTTATTAGATATTTTTAGGGGCACCAAATTGTGCATTTTTGGGCTGAACGGCGGGTGCCAAATTTGCAAAATTGATTACTTTTTTTGGCTCTTTTTTTGGGAAAAACAATTTGGAGCGGAGGAAGGCGCCATGAGCGAAGTCCTGCAAACGGCGTATGTATGTTTGGCTAGGTGTCTATACGCAGTACACAATTTTTCACCATCGAATCTTAAAAAAGTTGTAACAAACTCTAAATTTATTTAACTATCATATCAAAAATCAATTTTTGCAAATTTCTTCTTTTTTTCATTATACCTTTTTCCTACCGCGGACTGTGCACACATAATCTATTTTTATTGAAAGGCGTTGCAACGCACGCGGGTTTTTGCTAGTATTAAATAATACCTTGGTCCGTTGTCTTGTTTCTTCCGTCCATATTGATTGCCAGACGAGCAAATGGCTCGGACACGTTGTACAAGCTTCTGAAGAAAGAATGCTAGTCGAAATTTTCAATGGTAGACCATCCGGAAAGAGAAGCGTAGGACGATCCAGAAATAGGTAGAAATAGGATGACGTGCTAGAAGATATACGAAAACTTCGTATAGCAAACTGGAGGGAACTAGTAAGTTTTTAAGTCTGGAAGAAGGGACTCAAGAAGCCCGAGTCGTAGAAGGACTGAAGCGCCATTTAAGAAGAAGAAGCGAATGAGCTGAAATAAAGCATTGAATTTGAATATTCCATCTTATCCTCGGATGATCTTTAAATAACAATTTCAGTACTTAAATTCTTAAATTCGAACATTATCAATGAAGATGGAACTTCAATACATTTAAAATACTTTCCAATTTTTATTAATTCAATTTTCTATCATATAACACTTGCATCTAACTACGCCCATGTTTTACTACTGAAGCTTTTTTTCAACAAATAAAATAATTATGCTTGAGAGATACCACGTCCTTTTTTCGTTAAAAATTTTCTCCATCTTGGGATTGATTCAGTCTACCCCGAGAATTCACAGACTCTAGACGCAGGAAATCTGTTAGTCCGCGATTAAAAAAAAAATAATAATGTAAAATCAGTAGTTATATATAACCTTTTATTGAGAATACAAATCGGCTTAAGCACTTAACTGATAGTAATAATAACAAATAGTGACAAAATAAGGCTTGTGTATGTATATATTACGGAAAACAACGCATTTTTGGTTTATGCCTTTGATTGATGCCAACGACATCTTGAAGATGGCTTATTTAAGTGAAATTAACTTAATAAATATTGGGAATATTTAATAACTTAAAAACTTGTTTTAATTTATAGTGAATTATTGTTTTTGATGAATTAATTAAATGCAAGTTATTACGAGTGGTTAGGGATAATAGGTAGTGTGAATTTAATAACAAGGAGTTGGCTGATTAATTATTAATTAATTGCACTATGATAAAATTTATGAAAATAGGTGTAATTTAACAAAAATTAAGCTCATTATTTAGATAATTGGGAAGTTTTTTTTAAAAAAAAAATTATAGTCGGAAGAATTACAAACATAAGTGGGGGCCAAAACCTTGTTAGTGTCTTGGCTAAATTTCAAAATTGCACGATTGAAGAAAAAAGGAAGAAGGAAAAAACTAATAAGATTTACTGAAGATTTTCATTCTTAAAAGGCATAAAAATATTCACAATGTGTAAAATTAAAGAAATTAAGTAATTATATCCTATAAATAAGGTGAAACTTAGTGATTTTTTCTCCATATTGTTAATGTGTGTTGTATTGCTGTAAAAGTGTTTATATATCGATACTATGGAAGCATAATAGAGTACTTAAATGGAAATGTCAATCTGTTTCAGTCTATGTTGAAAAGTATTGTTGGTGAAAATTTAGAAATATTTTGTGTTTGCTCTTATTTTCTAGTTTTTTTTTTCATATTATGTACGGCATTTTAAAATGTCCTTCTCTAAAACCACAATAAAGTTAAGTGATATTGTGTTACCTATAATGGTATAGCAGAGTCCATATTCGATGCACAGAAGGTGAACAAAAGGCGTTGGCGCATTCTAAGATAAGGATATCTGGAAAATTTTATATTTTAATGTTATCGGGACAATTGACGCCGTCTACGGCGAATTTTGTTCCGCGCCCACAACAATATTTCATTGAAGGTAAGCCCTCTCTATAATTTCCATAACTCATACCACATCGACTCCTAACCAGATATGTGTATAGATAAGCCATGATTTCTCTAATACTTCCTTTTTTTCGCAACAACACCACTTAAGGAGTTTCTATTTAAGAAGAAAAAAAAATTATGTGATGTGCAGGAGAGGATAATAAGCGAAAGGAAAAACATTTTTTATCGCATTAACCTCAAGCTTTTCAGGACAAGATTTCGTTGTAGCTTTATCTACATCCTAACGCCTAGATATGGGCAAAACCACATTCACAAGGGTATTCGGTTAGAGAGCCCTCTAAAATACACCTTACAACTAACCCCCCATCTATATTCCTGGAGGGGCTCTCCTTGAGGAATATACGCGAGATATTTAGGTGGTGAAAAGCTCTTATTTCCTCCCAGTAAAAAGTTTACTTACCTCGGCCAGGATTCATTTAGAGAGGAGAGACGTAAAAGGATATTGATGGTGGTGCTATAAGGACTATATCCACATAGTGTGTGCCTGTATACTCTTGTAGTGTTTTAGCCGTGTTTCGCTCTTCGTTGGATACTTCTTCCTCTTGCTTGCTAGATTTTTTTTATTTTTAGATGAAACGATGGCCACGTTCATATGTATATACATTACTATATGTATATATCTAAAGTTTTTTTTGGGGCGGGAAGTGGCGGGATAAGAGGATGAGAAAATTATCGATCGTGTTGCTGCGGACTATACTATTTGTGTACAAAATCCAACCTGCTCTTGCCATCTGTTCAAATTCTATATCCCGTTGACACTGAGATGCCTATTATCAATTTTAAAAGTTATTATCGCATTTCGCATAGGTCTATTTTGCGATACCCTATCTGCTCCCCTATTGTTGGGGATTTTTAGTACGAATAAATGTGCTGCTTGTTCTGTTATCATTCAGAGACATTGATGCGTTTGTTGTGTTGACAGTGTTTCGAGTGAAGTGGATAAATGTGCAAGAGATTTGTAGTATGTTTTAATTTTGATTAGTGCATTCACATGTTGAAAATGTTTTAATGAATTATCTACGAATATAGAGATTAAAGTATATTGCATGGCGTTTATAACATCACAGGCCTAATAAGGCATCTCGCCGGTTTAACCGGTTAATAATAGGGTATCAAAGTTCCGTTTAGGTCGGGTCTTCACTTAGCGGACGGTTCACCTCCTTGTTCAACTGGTGGTCTGGTACTGCCGGCGTCACAGTCTTTGTCAGCTGGCTAACGGGATTCACTTGTTTCAGTAGGCATAACACTCTGTCGAGGCTGACTCCCACTAACAGTTTCATTTCAGGCTTAGTCGGATGCTTAAAAAACAGAACTCGCACAACATCCAAGAGTTTAAACGCGAGGTTCACCGCCATTCGCCAGACTCCTCTTAACCCATCCTATTCCTTTTCTATCCTTCGAGTTAAGTAAGCTACTACTAGACATTGAACCATGACATGAACGACATGACGAACTGGTAGTATAGGGTGACACTTGAGCTTAGACTTTCAAACAAAAGAAATCACAGAAAAAATATTAAAAGTATCCTTCTTAAATATCACTATAACATTAAATCAGAACTTAAATATAATCATTTTGAACGATTCGTAAAATAGAAATGAAAAGTTATCCCATACAAAATTTAAGGAACAAACAACAAAGCCTCTAGTACTATCATCATTCCACAAACATTAAACAGAATCCGCGCTACCTAATACTGAAATGTGTCAAACTGGTTAACATTACAAGGACAATAGATTAAAAGCTTAATTCGTATCCTTTCGGTTAGGTAACTGCAGACGAATGTACGATTATACATATATATACCTGTCATGCAAGTAAGCAAGCAAGCGACACTAACCCATCTTCTTTTAAGATCTGATTATTCTGGTTGACCACTAACTAAATAAAGTTGCTTGTTAGTTAATCCTCTAAGGTTCACATTAGTTGCTTTATTTCACACGAAGTTCTTTCGTTAGTGGGTGAAAATTCCTTCGTGTAAAAGAGGTAATATCGTGCAGGTCTTTGGGATTTGCTAGAGCTACAGAGTTTTTGTTGTTATTTAATTGGGGAAGTATCTTCAAGTTCTGGGTCAGAGGTTAATGTATAACTTTTTGATTTTTTTCAAACTGTGGGCTTTGTTAGCTGGCGGTGTAACATATACTTTATATTTTGTTTTTTAATTTCTGAATTGTAAAGATTAGAGCGGATTATCAGTATGTTGCTACATAGAATTAAAAGTCTTTAGTTTAATAATTTTTTTAATAAAAGAAATTTTTAGTCTTCAATGCAATCTTCATTAAAACATTAAGTCCAACGTCCTTCTAAGATTTGTATTACTTTTGAAAGGTTAGTTGAATATTGAATACCATGCACATCACATCAAATATACTGGCTGGCTGGATAAAACCGATCCTGTTGGTTGTTTCCTCTTTAATCGGTTTCTATGCCAGCGCATTACTTTTTGGATCTATATTCTATACTGCAAAAAGTGTTTCATATCCAAGTGATCATGTAAGAAATATACACTTCGCACAAAAATTAAAGCGTCACCCGAAATTTTCGAAAAAAAATGACCATTTTTACACAGCCATAAATTTCAATCGAAATCACTTAAACTTTTATCGAAATTAAAGGGATAACCGTCACCTTTCTAAACCTTGAATTCGAAAAAAATTTTATTCGCAACAGATGGCGCTGTTGTCAATTGTTTGAATTAAACAATTTTTGCAAAAAAAATTCCAAATTCAACTCACTGTAGCAACTTTGGAAACATGAAATCATTATGTTCTTGCAACGGAAATTGAAAATTTGGAATCTTACGATCATTTTGAAAAAAAGTGCATCGAAAACCGGTCAAAGTTATGGACAATTTAAAAAAAATTACTTTTTTCAGTTTATTGACCATAACTTTGACTACATCCATCCAAATTGGGCTTACTTTTTTTTAAATTAAAGCTGGAAACTTCAGCTTTTCGAATCTTGAAACAGAAAAGCTCTTGAACATGAATTTAACACACGTGCAAAATTATCAACAAAAGAGATAATGCAACTTTTGACACGTGGGCATGCAAAATTCTACATATCTACTCTTTTTCACACATGTAAACATTAATTTGTCGGTTCGAATTCTTTATAACGCATGCCTTTGCGTACAAACGCGTTAACACGCTATTCAATGCAGCCAGGTAACCTGATTGCCCGGTAATTGATAGTGTAATGTTCACACATACATACACACACTCTCACACACGCACGCACTCCAGGCGCGGATCTAGAATTCTATTTTGGGGGGGGGGTCACGCACGGAATAAAAAGTGGCGAAAAAAAATTTCTACTCCTAAGCGCCTGTTTAGACGGTTCGCTCCCAGGAGCATTCCTCACGAACTTTGTAGATGAAGGAGGTAGTGGGGCAGGGCCGCGGCTGGCATATGTGCGGGATGTGCAACTGCACAGGGCACCGTGATTTTGGGGCCCCGCTAGCGAAAAAATTGTTTGCAATAAAAATCATTTGAATTCATTATTTGCATTTTTACTTCATTGAGAATGGGCCACACAAATGAGTATGGGCCACAGAAATCAGCATATGGGCCATTATTCTGTCGCGGGGACGGGTTTGTATGTAGAAAAAAGCGCGAGCGAAGCGAGCGAAATATTTTTTTGACTCTCCCCAAATCCCCCAAATTGTCTGGCTGCGGCACTGTAGTGGGGTTGATGAGAGGTACCACCGCACCTCTCCATTCATCCACAAAGTTCGTGAGGAACGTTTCTGGGAGCGAAGCGTCGAAACAGGCTTTTTTAGTGACAAACACAAAATTAACAAAACGAACAAACTAACCGAATTTTCTTGTAGATTAAAAGCAAACTTAGTCCGCTCAAATTAGTCAAAAAATCGCCGTTTTTAGGAAATTTTTCCCACAACTATGAGACCGGTGCCAAGTGAAGGATTCACAACCCGCAGTTCGAAAAAGGGTTGTTTTTGAGAAATATGTGAATTTTAGAGTTTTTTCTAAATGCTATGCTAATACTATGCGGAGTTGGGAAAAATTGTAAAAGTAAAATTTGTAGGTAATTTTATGCTCTCTAACTTTGATATTTTCACCAAAATGCATAGTTTCTCTTAAAAATAGAGAAAAGGCGAAAAAACTATAAAACTCACATATTTCTCAAAAAACCACCCTTTTTTCTTAGACAACCCAAATCCTTCACTTGGCACCGGTCTCATAGCTATGGGAAATTTTTTTTTAATTGTCCCTAATTTGAGCGGAGTAGGGCAGAAAACATGCCCTAATGTGATTTTGATGAAAACGCGCCCTTTCTTGTAAGTGCATGACCCCCGTGAACCCCCCCCCCTTAAATCCGCGCCTGACGCACGCACATTTCTGAATCCAAAAATTACCGCCGGCATTAGCATAACCCAGGGTGTATTTTTTAAATTGTCCATAACTTTGACCAGAAGAACCGGTTTTCGATGCACTTTTTTTCAAAATGATCTTAAGATTCCAAATTTTCAATTTCCGTTGCTTGCAAGAACATAATGATTTCATGTTTCCAAAGTTGCTACAGTGAGCTGAATTTGGAATTATTTTTTGCAAAAATTGTTTAATTCAAACAATTGACAACAGCGCCATCTGTTGCGAGTAAAATTTTTTTCGAATTCAATGGTCATTTTTTCGAAAATTTCGGGTGACCCTTTAATTTTTGTGCGAAGTGTATTAATATAAATTTTCTGTAAGAAATTATTAATAAATTTAAATAAATAGTTTAAAACAACTAAAAAATAAGCTTTTATTTTAAAATTAACCATAAAGTAAAAAATAATTTTGAATGTAAAGTTTTTATTACTGCAGCCACTTACTTAAATGTAAAAAAGCGTAGGGTGCTCTCTACCTATATTCTTATTTTATTAATACTGGAACTTTTCGCTAGCGGGCACGCTTTTGTACATTTAAGTATGTGGCTGCAGCAATAAAAACTTTACATTCAAAATTATTTTTTACTTTATGGTTAATTTTAAAATAAAAGCTTATTTTTTAGTTCTTTTAAACCATTTATTTTTATTTTCTACTTTTTAGTCTATTACATGTCTGCCGTCATTTTGTGTTGGTCGCCATTTTGCATTTGAAATGACGCCACACAGCTAATTGTATTGTACCTGTCATACCCTTTCATTTGATACCCATGTCAGGTAGCCAGGGAACACAATTGCAAAAATCAGCCGCCTTTTTGAAACCGCTTTCTTGATTTTTTACAAAATGGTCAGATTGTATTGTCACGCGAAATACGCATGTGCGCAAAATTTGAAGTTCATCAGCTATATGAAAGTGGGTTTTGTGGCAAGATTTGATCTAAATAAACTACAAACATTAAAATCTTAAAAACCGTCATCTTGTTTTTAACAAAATAGTCAGATTGGATTGTCATGCAAACTAAACACATAAAGAACGCATAAAGAACTATCTGACGAATGGAACATAGGAATTATCTGTCCTCTAGACCAAAAGGGGATCAATTTGACTGTTCAAACTAGAGAGGCACTACCATTGGCGTAGCTAGGGAGTCTTCCTAGGGTGGGCAGCCGGCCAGCTGATCTCTGCAGTACAGTTGAAAGTCTGACGATGCAGCTAAATTTAAAACAAATAGTGGCGGACCTCACTGGAAGCGCTGGTGCCTGAAGCAGTTTGTTTACCTTAGGACAGAAATCCTTCCTAATATGTTAATTTAAATTTCCTATATTTATTTCAAAATTTTATCATTCCGCGTTCAATACTTCAAAATCAAATAAAATCATATGCATTCTCCGTATTTAATTTCAGGAAGGTGTCTAATGCATTCGCCAATGGGATGGTTTTCAAATCGCCGTTTTAAGTTGACAATTATGTTGTCTATCACCTGGTTATAAATATTTATTTTCCAGTAGTCCTCAGGTTGGGTGCCGATCGACAAATCCACAGTGTTGCCTTTGCCAACAGTTATCTGTATACAACAAAGCCTTTTGTTGACGATTCTTTTTTGATAATCTGACAGGTTCTAGAGAAGAAAGGACGGCGGAGCTGCCGGAAATCTGCTAGATCACTGAATCTAGGAGGCGTTCAAAGCTTGATCGTTATGATCCTGTGGTAGTTTGTTGTGTGGCTTTGCGTAAAACTTGCAACTTAAGTTTTATACGTGGTCGCCACATACTCCCATCAGGGTAGCGTGAACGGAACATTGACCTTGGGTTCGTTGTGACGACGCACAGTGGGGCAAATAGCTAATTTTTTGGACAATCGATAATTCCCAAGCCTGGAATTAATGAAACTTAAAAATTTTTTTTGTAAACTATTCGTCATAAAATTGCCTTTAATTCTATCGAACTCGAATTTTGAAATTTTAAAATTAAAGATGGCTAATCCAATATGGCGGACATTAATTTTGTAAGTAAATTCAAATTTTATAAAAAGATTCTTTAAAATTATAAAAAAATATTACTTGGGGGTTTTTTGGAAACCGAAAATTAATTAATAATAATTAATTTCAATAATTTTAAAGAATCTTCTGATAAAATTTTATTTTACTTACAAAATTTATGTCCGCCATATTGGATTAGCCATTTTTAATTTTGAAATTTCAAAATTCGGGCTCGATAGAATTAAACGCAATTTTATGACGAATAGTTTACAAAAAAAATTTAAGTTTCATTAATTCCCGGCTTGGGAATTATCGATTGTCCAAAAAATGAGCTATTTGCCCCACTGTGCGACGTCGTAATCGTTTGATTACTTGATATGGGCCCTCATATGGAGGCTCGAAAGGGTTGTATGAAAACGTAGTCGCGTCCTCAAAGGCTGCTGCCACGTAGACATTCTTTAGAATGGGTTGTCGAAGATCCATATGACAACGAAAGCGAGAGAGGAATTATTCTGATTCTTCAATTGGATTTTCATCAATTGTGATGGAAATCGAATTGAAAAGTATCAGGTTTTGACCGTATATGAGCGTAGATCCGTCTTGTTTAAGTTTGCCATTAAAGCTGGTTTTAGTTGCCTGTGGAACCGTGCGACCACCCCGTTTGCCTGCGGATGATAGTCGCTTGCCCGGATTCAATGAGGGCCGAGTAATTTGGCCACGTCACTGAACAGTTTCGATTCTAATTGCGAACCTTGATCTTTTGTGATCTCAAGAGGTCTGCCGAATCGTGGGACGAATTCAATGATGAATCTTTTTGCCACTGTTGAAGCGGAGATGTCTCAAATTGGGAATGCTTCAGGCCATGTCGTGAATCTTCGACTATGGTTAAGCTGTAAGAGTATCCACTACATCCATATGGATATGGTCAAATCTATAATTTGGAAGCTTGGAAGCTTCAAATAGAGATTTGGTAGGGTATGAAACTTTAGACTTTTGGCAACCAACCGCTCATTGCAGTTTTATTGATCAATGGCTGGAAGTATTCAGCCTTATTCTCGTTGTCGAGTGACGTGACAGATGTCACTTCGACCTTAAATTGGTATTCTCATTGTCAATCTAAGAGACTCCTGGCGACTAGATCTACATAGGGTCGAATTCTAATTGTCGCAGGGTGGTGTGTGAAGTGATATTTCCCTCGATACGTTTGTAGGTATCGACAGTTTCATTCCACCGTGCAAACATAGTCACGTCACTCGCCAACGAGAATAACCACCATTTCTTCGTAACGACGCGTCTTGTAGTACGGATACCAGGATGAGATAGTTTGTGTTTGGAATTTAACGCTAGTCAAGGTAAGGAAGTGCATATCTAATGTCTAGAAATTCCTGTACACACCGTCGTATGCCAACGAGCGCTTTGTGTCGCCGCGTCAACGGAGTAAGTAATATTCTGGGACTTTTAACAGACTAAAATAAAAACATAGGGCGTATTTGAAATATTTTTTTTGTGGACTTGGAAACACATTTTTCTAGGCAGGTCGTTCTTATTTAATTATACAATCGTTATACAGGTTTTTATGCGCCCCATGTTTTTATTTTAGTCTGTTAAAAGTCCCAGAATATTACTTACTCCGTTGACGCAGCGAAAGAAAGTGCTCCTTGGTATACGACATGAGAGGACAGTGATGATGTTTACATTAATTTAAGAGGAAAAACACACTTTATAACCAAAAGATGAATAATATATTTCCGTAATGTTTGACAATTAAAATAAAACGTCTTTACTCTAGACACGTAGGAAAGCAAGTCCCAAGAAGTCTCTAAAACATATACAACTTCATATGAAAACAAGTCTACCAACTATTACAAAAGAAAAAGTATTAAATGTCTTTCTAAATTCGGAATTCACTTTAACACTCTCCCACATTTAATAGCTTTGAGAGTCCTATTCTTTGACATAGTAATGTATGACGAGTAGAGTACAATGGTTTCGTCAGAATATCTGCTAGTTGATTTTCAGAATCAACTCTCAAAATATCAATATCACCAGCTATTACCAATTCCCGTACAAAAAAGTGTCTTATCCTGATATGTTTGGTTCTTTTGTGATATTCAGGATTTTGTGCTAGACGAACAGCAGCCTCATTATCTACTTGTAATACTGGTGTCTCCTTAAGATGAGTAAGCTCCTTTAATAATCGTTTCAGCCAAACCATTTCCCGTGCTGCCTCGCTTGCCGCTACAACTTCAGCCTCCGTTGTTGATATAGCCACTGATGTTTGTCTTTGACTAGCCCATGAGATAGGGCCACCTGAATATTTACACAGTACGCCTGTAGTTGAACGGCCAGTCCCGATATCTCCTCCATGATCTGCATCGCTATAACATTCAAGAATGCTGCCGTCTTTGTTTCCTCCTTTATACACCAAACCATAATCAGCTGTCCTTTTTAGGTAACGAAAAATCCTCTTAACCTTGACTACATCTGATTCTGTTGGTTTTTCAAGATTTCTTGAAACGACGCCTAATGCATACGCTATGTCTTGTCTGGTACCGCACATCAGAAACATCAATGATCCAACTGCTTGTCTATAGGGAAAAAAGGTGTTAGGGCTGCTTCCTTCAATTTCTCCGTCTTTCACAATTGGAGTTGCAACATCTTTGGAGTTGTTCATACCATAACGTTCCAAGAGTTTTTCTGTGTAATGTGATTGACTCACTTGTATAGATGAATCTTGACTCATTTTAATTTCAAGTCCCAAATAAAATGAAGCAGGTTGAGAAGTAATTTTAAAACTTGTTTTTAAACCAACTATGAACTCTTGGAGTTCGTCCTCATCGTTTGTTGCTATTAGTCCATCATCTACATACAAAACCATGAAAATTTTCTTAATACCTTTTTGACGTATAAACAAACGTGGGTCGGCATTACTTCTTTTGAAACCTAAATTAATTAAATGATTACTGAATCGTTCATTCCAGCAGCGAGGGGCCTGTTTCAACCCGTATAAACTTTTCTTCAGCAAACACACTTTACCAGAATCATCATCGAAGCCTTTTGGTTGTTGCATATAAATTGTTTCACTAAATTACCATACAAAAAGGCTGTTGATACATCTATTTGTGTAAGCGACATATTTTCACTAGCAGCTACACTTAGCAGGGCTCTAATTGTTGACATCCTTGCTACAGGACTAAACGTCTGATCAAAATCAATTCCCTTTTGTTGGGAAAAACCTTTGATGACCAGTCTTGCCTTAAATTTATTTATTGACCCTTCTGGAATTGTTTTTACTTTGTACACCCATTTACAAGGAATCGCTTTTCTCCCGTGTGGCAATTTTACCAAATCCCAGGTCTTATTCTCTTGAAGAGCTTCCATTTCCTTGTTCATTGCACTTTTCCAACTTTCAGATTGCACAGATTGCATTGCTTCAGTGTAGGTTGTTGGTTCTTCAAAGCTTGTCATTGCACAAGTTACATAATCTTGAAATTTTTGTGGTAACTTAAGCAAAGAACGATCACGCAAAATTCGTTTATTTGTTTCACCATCCTGAAGATCATCTTGAGCTTCCTCAAATAAATCATCCTCTGAATTAGATAAATCTTCATCTAAAGATTTCTTTGATGCATCGTTGTCCCAGTTATCTTCTGTTTGGGTTATTGAATCTTGAAAATCTAAATTACCTTTTTGAACTGTTATTGGAATATTTTCAAGCCCCACTGGACTATCAGCACCTTTCTTTTGAACTAAAGTTATTTCTTTGAAGATGACATCCCTTGATCTAATCAATTTATTGGTTTCTTCACACCAAATTCTATATCCTTCATCATGGTCATATCCTATTAGAGTGCCTTTCATTGCTTTCCGATCCATTTTCTTTCTACGTTGGTTTGGAACATGCACGTAGCAAGTTGAACCAATAATTCGCATATGCTTTATTCCAGGTACCTTTCCGTACCAAGATTCAAATGGTGACCTTCCTTTAATACTAGATGGGCCTGTACGATTCAGAATATACCTTGCTGTATTTATCATTTCAGCCCATAATATTTGTGGGATATTTCCATGAGCATGCATTATGGCCCTTGCAGTTTCAACTATGGTTCGATTTCCCCTTTCACTACATCCATTTTGTTGAGGTGTGTATGGCATTGTTAGACGTTGAACTATACCTTCTTGAGAAAGAATTTCTTTGACTTCCTTATTATCAAATTCTCCTCCATTGTCACTCAAAATCTCTTTAATAATATGGCCTGTAGTTTTTGCTTCTGCTAACATCTGCTTCAATTTGTTAGCTACCTCAGACTTTTTCTTTATGAAATATATAAAACGAAATTTAGTAAATTCATCTTTAAATAATACAAAATATTGAAAACCTGACATTGATTCCGTAAATGGGACACACACATCAGTATGTATACGTTCCCCAGGTTTAGATGCCTTTTTCCTTGTATCAAAGGGAAGTCGATGAGCTTTTCCATATATGCAACCTTCACACACATCTTTATGTAAAGGAGTGATAATACCTAATTCATTATAAATTAGAGTCTTGATATGCCGCATATTTTGATGACCAAATCTTTCATGATATAACTGCAATATATCTTGCTGATCCATCATATTAACCTCAGTAAACTTTGGTGTAATATTTTTAACTGCTAACTTGAACAAACCACCAAAACGACTGCGTTCACCAACTAATTTCTTAATTTTTCCAAATCTTAAACTACACGTTTCAGCATTTGACATAAAAATGCTTTCTGGACACTTATCTTGTGCTGCCAATACTGAGAACAAATTTCGCTTTATATCGGGAACATACCAAACATCTGTAAGCGTAAATTTATTACAACGTCCATTCACAACTGCCTCAATATTTATTGTTCCTTTTCCAATTGCTTTGGTACAATCTCCATTAGCTGTTGTAACAATGTGTGGTGTCGAAAAAACTTCAAAACTTGTAAAGAGATCTTTACTTTTACTGATATGATTCGTCGCCCCATTATCAACGAACCAACTATTGTTATCACATTCACTGGAAAATGTAGTTGAAGTTACCGAAAGTATATTCATTATTTTTGTATGACTGTTTGGATTTTCTGTAAAATCCACTTCATTAGTTGTTCTTGGCGGTCTTCCATTTGATATCCACTTAAAACACTTTATTTTTACATTCCCTGGCTTATTACAATAGTAGCACACAAATGATTTTTTCTTTTTGACATTAGCCTTTTCTGTTTTCTTAGGTTTTGTAATAGTGAGAGCCTCCTGTAAAGTGTTATCTTTACCTCTGTTTATTAATGCTTTTTCATATGCACACAACTGATTTGTGAGATTTTCAACGTTTCTCTCATTCTTTGACATTAACTTCCAACTGGATTTGAATGAGAAATACTCTTCGGATAATGTGCTTAAAATTTTACATATTAAAAACAGCTCAGGTAACTCGGAATTATTTGATGTGTCTCGACTCATTTCTCTTTTTAAATCATTCCAAATATTTTTGATTTTGGATAAATGAGTGGCAATATCATCCGTGGTATTCCATTTAAAATTGAAAAACTGTAAACATAAATCGTATACCTTATCTTCCGATACCCCATCAAATAGACTATGCAATTCTAACCAAACTTCACGGGCTGTTGTAAAACGCATTACTTTCCGTAATGTCTCCTCAGACATGTTGGATGTCAGCACAATCAATGCATTACTGTCTGCTTTACTAAAAATCTCCAGTTTTGTTTCATACTCCTTCATTTGATCGGCTGTTGCATCACCATTTGGTGATTTAGGCTTCACTAACCTTCCTTCTATTACATCAAGTGCTCCATGTATTCCTCGCATACAGATTTCCGCTTTATATTTCCATGTGCTCCAATTTGACTTGCCTTCCAACAGTCCAACAATAACAACCCTCGTTGAATCCATTATTCCTTGTTTAATCCCTTCTTTAGCACACACGAATTCCAGTTGATTGCGCAGCTGGTCCCATAACCTGATGATGTTTACATTAATTTAAGAGGAAAAACACATTTTATAACCAAAAGATGAATAATATATTTCCGGAATGTTTGACAATTAAAATAAAACGTCTTTACTCTAGACACGTAGGAAAGCAAGTCACAAGAAGTCTCTAAAACATGTACAACTTCATATGAAAACAAGTCTACCAACTGTTACAAAACAAAAAGTATTAAATGTCTTTCTAAATTCGGAATTGGCTTTAACAGACAGCACTGCTACTATTGCACGATTTCTTACCAGATGTCAGAATCTCAATAAGGTCCATGTTTCTAATTATTTTCTAGTTTTTGGTACAGCTTATGATTTAAAATAAAACCAAAGTTTTTTTTACCTATTTTTATTGTATTCTTTTTAGTCCTAATTCAGTCATTTTTGGATTTTACTTTTTACAAAATTCTGGTGAAGTGATTTGTTATGCATACCATATTGCCAGCGCAATTTTGAATTTCCTAATTTTGACAACAAATTCATTACTTCCGTCCTTAAACACCCCCAAATAGCGATTTTCAGTAAAATCAAATCGTAATTGCCAAAATCGTACCGCCATATTGGCGCCGTCATTTTGAATTTTCAAATTTTGACCACAGAATCGTCATTTGTGGCCCTAAAATCCCCCGATACCGATTTTTAATGGATTCAGAACGCATTGGCAAAATTCAACCGCCATATTGGTGCCGCCATTTTGAATTTTTAAATTTTGACCAGAGAATCGTCATTTGTGGCCCTACAAACCCTCCGATACCGATTTTCAATGGAATCGTAACACGAACAAACAAACAAACAAATATACGAGGTGAAGCTAAATAAAAAAAACCATTAAAAAGAGTATATTTCTTCAATGCTGTCTTCAATGCTTGCCCCTACCTAACTACGTCCATGGGCATTACGCATTACTAAAGATAGATTATAACAAATTCTTTTACTTTCTGTATACTCGCTTACAATATCGATTTGAAAGAGTAATTATTAGTGCGGGTTCAAGAAACAAAAGCCCACTACCGTTCACATGTTTTCATTACGACAAGCAATCGAAGACGAAAGAAATTAATATACACAGACCCACTTTTTTTCATCGACTTTAAAACAGCATTTATGATCTTGCGCTACTACCCAAAATCTACAAAGAAATGGTAGGACCGAACTTTTCAGATCAATTAATCCAACCCACTAAAACCTCATTGAGTCGAGTAAAAAACAGATTAATAATTCAGAACAACGTATCGGTTCCCTTTGAAACTAACAAAGCGCTCAGACAAGAAGATTCACTAGCCTGCTCACTATTAAACATTGTATTGTAGAGAGGCAGGTACCAGAGAGAGAAAGTTCTAAACAAGTCTGTTCAGATAATTGCCAGATTGCAGATGATATATCATCATAGGCAGGACAATGGCTGCAGCAAACGAAGCCTTTGTGGTGCCAAAAAAGCAGTATCGAAAGCTGGACTTATTTATCAATGAATATAAGACGAAATATATGTGTAGCCCTAATAGAAATAGTAGAGGAAGAACAGTACAAAACATAACAATCGAAAGATATATAACATAGAATGTGTGAATGATTTCACCTACTCAGGTATAGTCAAATTAACAAAGACAACAAGATTGAAGCGGAAATTAAAACAAGAATACTGCTAGCGAACAAAACATACTACAGTATGCTGAAATATTTTAAGTCAAAAAGAATAAGCACAAGTATAAAATTTAAGTCGTATAAAACTGTAATAAAACTAATTAGGGTTGGGTAGGACACGATCATGAAATAAGTGTAAGAGCGGCCTCTTTTTTATTTTGAGCCAGTACAATGTCATACTTCAAATGAGGCGAGGTGCCATTGTAATTAGTGTTGAGCCGAACTTACACGAGGCAGTACATTTGTCCCTTAGACGATGTCAATTGTACTGAGGCCTCAGTTTTTTTTAATTGTTCAGGTTTAAAAATAATGTCCTACTGTGGTATATAAGCGTAAGCGTGTATCGAGATAAATGAAGCGAGGTGTGATTGTAAATTACGTAGTGGAGAGACATTTCTTCCTGCAGTAAAATATCCAATTTGAACTGCGGCGAGGTGAGATTGTAAATATGAACTGGATGGAGAGACATTTCTTACATTTTTCGAGGGAGTGACATTTTGTACTGGAGAGACATTTCTTACATCTTTTGCGGTAGCAAAATTTCCAACTTGAAATTAGGCAAGGTGGGATTGCAAAATATAGAGTAAAAATTTAGAGTAAGTAAGAAATCTATGTCCCCACAATGTACAGCCACGGACAACTAACTAGAAACAGTTTCATAAAAATTGCATTTATACAGTTTTTATGTAGCACTCAAATTAAAGAATTCCCACCACCTCCTCTAAAAATTTTTTAAATATATAATGGCCTATTGAAGGAAATCAATAACAATATCACAATGAACTAAAATAATATAAATGCAATTTTTATGAAACTGTTTCTAATTAGTTGTCTGTGGCTGTACATTGTGGGGACATAGATTTCTTACTTACTCTAAAGCGGGTGGCAGCACGTAAGTTGTTTCAATCGACCTCTTCATACAAAAATGTTTGTAACACTTGAATTTTTGTATGAAGAAGTCGATTGAAACAACTTACGTGCTACCACCCAGTTCCATATTAGAATTAAACTTGTAAAAATGCTTTTCATGGGTATTTATTTTCTTTCTTTTTTTTAATTTGCTTGTTTTTGTCATTTTGGCGTTTACAAAAGCACCTCGCCTCATTTGAAGTATGGCATTGGATTGGCTCTAAAGAGAAAATAATTGTATGTAACTACAAGTAAAGGCTTGGGGCGCTCGGTTAACAAATGTTTCAGATATTATAACAAAAAATGAAAAAAATATCATGATTTAACTATTAAATAAATACGCAAATTAAATAGTATAGAATTTGATAAAGCGCCTGCAAGATTTTACTTGTACATACAGGTGGATTAAAAAAAATTATTTATATTTTTTAGTTCATCTTATTAACGCATATTTAAAAACTTTTTTTTATTATTTAATATGTTTTAGTTTATCTAATACAAGCTTGTCTTTAAAAAACTTTTTTTTTTTTATTTTCCGCTATATTGGATTTAAAATGACGTCACATACCTTACTTAATTCTACGCCATTTAATGGTGGCCGCCGTATTGGATGTATCATAAAATTGAATAAACTATATTGTATTGCCTCCAGAACCAAAGGTGTGTGCCACATTTGAGCATCACCGGATATCGGGAAGTAGTCGAAAAATCTGTCGCAAGATTTGTCCCACACAGAGAACGAAGTTAATATAAAGCTTGTAAAAAGAGGCACCTCTTACAAACTCATTTTATAATCGTGTCCTTCCCAACACTAATATTGTAATGCCAAAATGACAAAAAACAAAGAAAATAAATACCAATGCAGAGATTTTTTTACAAGTTTCTTTCTAATCATATGAATTAAACTGCCTCAGAGTAAGAGTAAGAGAGTAAGAAACCTATGCCTACACGATGTAAATTTATATTTTACAATCTCACCTCGCCTCTTTTCAAATTGGAAACTTTACTGTTCCAAAAGAAGTAAGGGAGAAGAAATCCACCACTACGTATTTACAATCACACCTCGCCTTATTTATCTCAATAAATGCTCATATACCAGTAGGACGTTATTTTTGAACCGGGACATTTTAGTTCAGCAAAACTGTATTTCTTCCAATGCATTCTTGGGAATTAAAAGCGAGCAAGCTGCAATTTTGCATGGGTGTTTGGTACCACCAGGAAAGCTTAACTCTGAATTTGCACGGTTATCACCCCCTTAACTTCGGCGCTATCTTGAATCAAAGAGCTGTTTTAGACGGTGCGCTCCAGCGCATGTGCCTCACGAACCTTTGGTGATGAAGGGATGAGTGGGGATGAAGAGAGGTACCACCCCACTTCTCCCTTTATCCACAAAGTTCGTGAGGCACATGCGCTGGAGCGCACCGTCTAAACCGGCTCAAAGGGTTCAATCGGGTTTTCGCTTGGAGGGCGGTGCCAAGATAGCAACATAGTTTTTTGGGTCGCTGATCACGAAATTCGGGGTGCCGCGGTCCTAAAATATGGGCGTCACCCTTACAAATGCAAAAAACACCCCTTTTTAGGGGTTTTTTTCGCGATAATTTCAATCATAATGAAAAATAATCCAATTAAATACACTTTTTTCAATATTTATTTGCGAAGGTGGTTGATTTATACTAACCCAAACTTTAAGATAAGGGATAATCTAAAAGGGTTAATCTTTCCTGGTGGTACCAAACACCCATGCAAAATTGCAGCTTGCTCGCTTTGAATTCCCAGAAAAATTACAATTTGCCTGGACTATTTAAAAAAAATTACAATTTACCATCGCGTAAGGGACAAATGTATTGCCTCGTGTACGTTCGGCTCAATTCTAAAACCAGTACTCATGTACCATGTAAACCAACGCCACAAGGAAGACCTAGGAAACGATATAAAAACGACATAGAAATATTCCTACGCACAATTAGGATTATCAACTGGAAGAATTAAGAGGCAAGACCGAGAACGATGGGAGGGAATTCTTGAGGAGGCCAAGGGTTAAAGAGGTCTGTAGCGCCAGTTTTGATGAAATTTTGTGTTTGTGTTGACTGTTACCTCAAGTACTTCGGAATTGTACAGGCCTAATACGCTAATTGCATACATAACACTTAACATGTATTATGTCCTTGGCCGCCTCTTTTAATTCGACATAAACGTCTTTTGCTGCCAAAAAGTACCTTCCCGCAAGTAATTGTACAGACTGTGTTTACTGTAAATCCAAGTGTTTAGCAGGTGTTTAGAAATAAAACGCTCTAGTGTTTTATTTCAAAACGATAAAGTACCTATTTAATGGTGGAAAGTGTTTACTTTTAAAACAGTAGAAGCGATTAATGCACAAAATCTAAACGCTAAAGTGTTTGATTCTTCACCACTTAAAGCATTTAACAGAAATTAAACGCGTAAGGTGTTTACCAAAAAATTCTAACCTAAGCACAAGTGTTTAAAAGTAAAACACTTATTCGCCAATTAAACATTTGGAAGGTAAACACCTAGTTATGATAAAATACTTATGAGAAACTAAACACCCTAGCGTTTTATTTTTAAACGTTAAAGTGTTTACGGGTGGGAAGTGTCTCTAAAAAAAGGAAATACTGGGTGATCCATTTAGAGGTACTTTTTTCAGAAATAAAAAAATAAAAACATTTAATTTTATCCGGTAATTTTTATTATCATACAAAAGAATTAGAATTTTAAGAAACAAGGAAGTAATTGCATTTTGCAACTAAGGGCCTGTGCCAAGTTACAATTGAACGTGCGAGTGGAAGAACAGTAATATTCCAAAAATTCCAAAAAAAAGTTAAGATAGCCATTTTGCAATTTAAATGTAGGTCTATCGTTGAGCGAAAAATGAGAAATATTCCCGTCGATCCTGTCCGTTAAATAATGCTTAGGAGTTTGCAATGTGTGGAAGAAATATAACATTCCAGGAAAGTTACTGTTCTTCCACTCAGCCGCTGTACTCGCGTCTGCCACAGCGCTGTATCTCACAGTAGGTCGTTATTAATAATTCATTTGAGACATATGATAAGAAAAAATTGAGTTTTATCAAAAAAAATGGGATTTTTCGAAAAAATTGACGAAAAAATACAAAAAATCACGATTTTCGATTCTATTTTTTTCACCATTTTTCAAATTTTTAAATTTTTTCTTGTTCACCATCTTAAGCTGCTTAGAAATACCTAAATTTGAAATAAAAAGGAACTTCATTCGAAGTGATGCACAAAAGTTATTGGGCAATCAATGTTCAAATTTGAGGTCTATTTTTGAGACTTGTATTATATAATTTGACTTGAAATTTTAACCAGGCATTTTTCACGTTATAAAGTATAACTTCTAAAAATTTCATCAAATTTTACATAAAACATCCGAAGTAATAACCAAAAGTCCAAAATTTGGCAAACATGTGTATTAATATCTAAACATGTGTGTTAATATCTAAACATTGTTATTTTCTCTTTTCTATATTCATTAAAAATGTTATCTTACAACAAGTAAATGAAAAACAGTTATGTATATTTATTTTAGAGAAAAAACTTTAATTGAGTGGAAGAAAGATAATATTCCATGATACATTATAGTAAATATATACAAAACTAATAATGCGAGTAATTTCCTATTTTGATATAATATGCAGGACCCATAGATCTACAGATTTACAATAATACGTTTTTTTTAAACTTCAAGTTTCTTTGATAAACAGTTTTTTTTAATTTCCCGAAAAAGATGTTTTTGGAATATTACTGTTCTTCTTCTCACACATTCAATTCAAATGTCAATTTGTATGGAAAACGCATTTCGATTTTACAATTCAATTTTCGGAGGTTTGTGTCGAATTTCGAATTTAAGGAAATTTTTGAATTGTAGGGAAATATTAGCCAAACATTCATTTGACAGTTTGTTGGATTTGCTTTTTTGTGGCTGAATCTCCTTTTTTTAATTATTGGAGAACAATATCGCAAATTTTTTAAATTTTCAGTGAATGATTGTCCTCCGTATAATATGACACATTAAAGGCAGATCATGCTTACACGTTGCAGACGTAAACCAAAATAAAGGCATTAACAACTGCACAAAATTTGAACCATTTTTTAAAACAATGCTACAATGCTTCTTGCAGTCCACCCCTAATGGATGATGTTCGTGAAACAATTCTATTTCCATTATTTTAAAGACAAACATAGCCCTGGGCTTCTTTAAAAAATTATTAAAAATTTATAAATTACAAAATTTTGTTGTCATCCATGTTGTCAAATGAAATGCGTGAATTGTATTTTGGCACACTTTGTAATTTCGAAGTGTCCGCGCTGAAAGTATCAAATTCTGAATTGTAACTTGGCACCCACCCTTAGCTTTATGAAAAAACCAAAAATTCACTCAATTAACAATACTTACACTATAATGCTTGAAAATAAGTTTCTATAAAATTTAAATTTTTTTGAATTTATCACATGAAATGAATAGGTTTCAAAATGATACATAGTCCAGTAGAATTAGTCGTAAAAATGAGAAGAAAAAAAAATAATTCGTTACAGCAATCTGACAGTGGGATATTGTCGAACAAGCTCTTGTAAAAGAGGGAAAAATAAATCGAACCGACAGCGGTTATCCGGGGAGGAATGGGGGGGTTTTTAGGGGTTTAAAACAGTTTTTCGCATTTTCTGGCTAAACTGTACATTCTATCGAAAAAAGTTAAAAGTAAAAGTTGTAGGAAATAAAAAGATCTACAACTTTTGTATTTACCATTTTTCCCTAACCTCAAAATTTTTCGAGAAAATGGCGGAAAACCGGTTTTTCGGTTTTTTATTTTTTTCTTTGACAAAAAAATTTCTATGAAGCTGAAACTTGGGCAAAAGATACCTGTTAGTGTTGCAAAAATGCAGTAATTTTTTCAGACGGAAATATTTAGAGGTTGTTGTTAAATTTAATTTTTTTTAAAAAAAAAGGGAAATTTTTAACTGCGATTCCTCTTAAAACTACATGTCCTACGGAGTTCTGTTTTGGCACACTTACTCGTTGTTACGTCTACTTCCGATAAATGGTAAAAAAAAGGTATACTGCAATGGAAAAAATGGCCGGAAAATTGTTATATTCACGTTAACGACGATTATTCAGAAACAAATTATAGATGCCATTGTTATGTTTACTTTATTTAATTAACAAAAAAGTATAGTGTGCATTTTAGTGCCTTCTACGATCGTCGTACATAGGATTGTAATTATCAAACAAAACGTAAGAAATGCACATCCCAAATATGCATTTACGAACAATTTTTGTTTTTTACTGGAAATCCAAAATTAACTGAACAGCATGTATTCATAGAATAGGTAATAGAGTGGATCTACAATGATACGGGTTTTCGAGAGTGGGTTTTAATCATAAGACAGTATTTGCATGTGGCACGGAACAAGTTTATAATAATAGTATTTTTATAAATGAAAGTTGTAAAAAAATAATACGTCATTGTATTAATTACATTTCGATAGTTTAGGAACACTCTGGAAATCGGTACTACATATTAAATAAAACACAATTCACCTTGTTTTGAGTGGAGAAAAATTCAATTGAATAAAAAAAACTCCACCATTTATTTCCAACTGATACAAGATCCAAAATCAAATACATAAATATTAACAGCATGAAATACATAAATGGGGTAAAAAAAATTAAATATTTTTTTGAACATGCTTAAAACGCCAAATTGAAAAAAATATGCATTAAAGTCTTCTTTATGAATTTTTCTCTAATCTTGCTCTCTTTGCAGAGTGTTGCAAATTCTCTTCATCAGATGCCATAAAACTGGACGATTCTTCAGTGTTTTCGACAGTTTCATTGAGCACTGTTTCAGTCACAGTACATTGATCTGTTTCCATTTCTTCCGAGTCACTTTCGTCTATAGAAATTTGTGGAAGTTCAGCATTTGAGCAATTTTCTAAATTAAAGCAATTTAAACACAAGTGTGGCCATTTTTTCCATTGCAGTATACCTTTTTTTACCATTTATCGGAAGTAGACGTAACAACGAGTAAGTGTGCCAAAACAGAACTCCGTAGGACATGTAGTTTTAAGAGGAATCGCAGTTAAAAATTTCCCTTTTTTTTTAAAAAAAATTAAATTTAACAACAACCTCTAAATATTTCCGTCTGAAAAAATTACTGCATTTTTGCAACACTAACAGGTATCTTTTGCCCAAGTTTCAGCTTCATAGAAATTTTTTTGTCAAAGAAAAAAATAAAAAACCGAAAAACCGGTTTTCCGCCATTTTCTCGAAAAATTTTGAATTTAGGGAAAAATGGTAAATACAAAAGTTGTAGATCTTTTGATTTCCTACAACTTTTACTTTTAACTTTTTTCGATAGAATGTACAGTTTAGCCAGAAATTGCGAAAAACTGTTTTCAACCCCTAAAAACCCCCCCATTCCTCCCCGGATAACCGCTGTCGGTTCGATTTATTTTTCCCTCTTTTACAAGAGCTTGTTCGACAACATCCCACTGTCAGATTGCTGTAACGAATTTTTTTGTTGTTCGAACCCTATTTCTACTGGACTAACAGTTTACAAATTACAAATTACAAATACAAATTATAGCTCAAAATATGTATTTGTTAATTTAAAATTGGCCAAAATACAAAAAGTTGTAGATCTCGAGCTCATGTTAACAAAAATGAACTTTATTTCTTTTAAATTAAAGGTCCCAAAATTCTCTACGAGATCTGATAAAAAATTTTATATTGTTTTTTTTAAAATGGCCAAAAAAATGCAATTGTTGTTGTTTGAGTAATAAACAGAAGTAAAAAAAGTAACCAAAATGGCATCCAAAATTATTTTAGGATATACCTATTCTTCATTTTTTGGCCTTTTTTTACTTCATTTGTTGTTTTCATTTATTTAACTTAGTTTATCCTGAAATTTTTACGCCTTTGTTGACAGGTACTTTTTTAATATGAAAATAAAACAATAAAGCTGCTTAAATATTACGAATTTAAAATTATCAGCATCACTACACATCTGAGGTTTTAGAAGTGTTTTATTTCAAAACGCTTAAAACGTTTTATTTTGACGTCACCCATTTGATTAACATTGTCGACACTTTTAAAACACTTAAATGTTAATCAAATGGGTGACGTCGAAATAAATCGTTTTAACCGTTTTGAAATAAAACTTTCAAAAGCTGAGATTTGCAGTAATAAGACGAGAAAAAATATGAGCGACCCATATTTCACGCAATTATGCTAATGCCAAGGGTACCATTTATCATATTCAGTAAAGCGCATCACGGAAGTCAAGCAATATTGGAAGTGGTTTGTACTTAGTCGGGGGACCGCTTGGAAAAACCGCGCTCGAGTTGGATTTTTTTTGTTTTTTTTTATTTTTTGTTTTTTTTTTTCACTTTTTGCAATGATAGTATTATGTTTTAATATAATATTGATTAATAGTTCTATCAAACAAAATTTTTATTATTCATAACCAAAAACACGCTACAAAAGTTTACTAATTAAACACTTAAGTGTTTACTCATTAAACGCCGCTAAGTGCTTAGGATTCGTCTACAACGCAACGGTTTAAACGCTTTAAATGTTTAGAAAGTAAATACTTCAGTTTACAGTGTTGCTATTGATGCACTTCTCTGGATTGACGTTTTCCTTTCACCCATTCTAGGGCCAGGCTAAAAAGTTTTGCGGTCAGTCCATCCCTTGTCCAAGAACTTGTCGATCTTGGATCCTTACTTTCGCTGCGCAATAGATCAGTTAGGCTTTGAGGGCACTAAACTCAACTCCACTCAACTCAATTCAACTCATAATGCATCTATTACTATGATTACATACATACTTGAATTCAGCTTCAAGTAGACTTGAAGGTCATGTAACCTCAGATTGACTTCAAGTCTACTTCACTCAAGTCGGTCCAAAAAATTTGTCGGATCGACTTGGACTAGCCATGTAACCCCTGCTTCAGCGCTTGAGTTTTGAAATTAGTTCTCCGTTGATTGTGAATTCACTTCCTATGCAATTCATTAAATGAATTTATTTTTTTATAGAAGGTGCACATAAAATTGTTTCTTCCATCACATATTTCGCTCAAATTTATGTGAAGTGTCAAATCTATTTCAAGCCAGCTTGAAGTCAAGCTCTCAAGTAGGTAAGCTGCCGCCGCGGATTAAACTGTCAGTTCAAGTTCAAGTCAAGTCCTCAGTCCGACATGTAACCTTAGTATATAGTTGCGCCATATTTGCATAATACTTAGTACATAGTAAAAAGGTCATAGTAAATAATACATAGTACATACTACACAGTACAAAGTACATAGAAAATAGTACATAGAACATAGTACACAGTATATAGTACGAAGTACATAGCATATAGTATATACTACACAGATCATAGTACATAGTATATTAGTAGAGGGAAATTAAACATAAAAAAAGAGAAGTTATGATGTAGTTGGGAAGTTGGATTTTTTTGTTTTTTTCTTTACATATGTTAAGATAAAGCGAAAAAAAATTTCTGCATAATCGGTCCTGTGCTGCACGAGAAAATTGCATAAATATCCATTTTTGATGCATTTTGAGTGCATTGCTACACTTTTTTTTTAATTTCTCCAGTTATGTTGGTCCTAGAAAACTAAAAAAAATGGAAAATACTCGTGAATGAATAGACTATCGAACTGATTCGGTATAAATACTTTTAAAATGAATCATGCGATAAATAAGGGGAAAAAAGGTCGGATTTTGATAAAAATTGGAGAAAAGATGTATGTTGATGCTATAAATACGTGGTTGAAATTTCGATTTTTACGGCCACAATTCGCAGTTTTCGAAAAATTTTAAAATTGCCGCCATTTTATGCCAAATCATCGTACGGTAAAATATTTTTTTTTAAATTGTGAGTTTTTTTATGCACTTTCTTGTGAGCATTCGCAATATTTCGTTACTTTATTTAAAATGCCCATTAGGACTTTAAAAAAATAAACCTTTTTTTCATAGTTGGCAAGTAGCTTTTCATAGTTGGCAAAACCCAAAAAATTGAATATAGAAATTTTTTAGTTTTTTCAAAGTCCTAAAATGGGCATTTTAAATAAAGTAACGAAGTATTGCGTATGCTCACAAGAAAGAACATAAAAAAACTCACATTTTAAAAAAGAATATTTTACCGTACGATGATTTGGCATAAAATGGCGGCAATTTTAAAATTTTTCGAAAACTGCCAATTGTGGCCGTAAAAATCGAAATTTTTTTTTGAAATTTCAACGACGTACTTACAGCATCAAAATACATCTTTTCTCCAATTTTTTTTATCAAAATCGGACTATTTTCTCGTTATTTATTGCATTTTTAGTAAAATAAAACAAAATTTCATACATTTTGGTTTTTTGAGGTTAGGATTCATTTTTAAAGTATTTATACCGAATCAGTGCGATAGTCTATTCATTCACGAGTATTTTCCATTTTTTTGTATTTTTCTACGACCAACAGAACTGGAGAAATTAAAAAAATAGTGTAGCAATGCACTCAAAATGCATCAAAAATGGACATTTATGCAATTTTCTCGTGCATCACACGACCTATTGCAGAAATTTTTTTTTCGCTTTATCTTAACATATGTAAAGAAAAAAAACCAAAAAATCCAACTTCCCAACTACATCATAACTTCGCTTTTTTTGTTTAATTTCCCTCTACGTCAGCAACCTCGCGACACTTATGAAGAGAACTTAAGTTGATTAATTCAAGCTTGTCCTCGTAAGACGGAAGAATAAGAGAGGCGGCTGAATGCAAATCGGACAAACTTCCGTTGAACCGATTCGATTATTCCAATTTGGTAGGAGTAGTGAGGAGACCACACCTGGGAAGGGTACTCGAGTAAAGGCCTGACTAAAGATATGTACAAGTGCTTAGTGATGAGGGGGTTGTTGAATTCCTTAGACCATCTTTTTATAAATCCCAGGACTAAACTGCCTTTGGAAGAGATGTAATTGATGTGAGTACACCTAATAGGAGCTCTTTGATTTTTAAAACGCTCATTTCAAAAGCGCGCTTCAAAACGCCCAATGTGTACTAGGCCTTAAAAGTAGAGGTTACAGAAAATCGCATTTGAAAATAAAACCTGCGGAATAGAATCGGAAATACAGTTTTCGTCATCCCATGACTCCTCATCTTCCAAATCTATATATATAAAAGTCAATGTTTGTGTGTTTGTGTGTTTGTGTGTTTGTGGGTTTGTTGTTTATGGACTCCTAAGCTGTTCAACCGATCGCCACAAAAATTTTACCACATGAGCTTGATACTATTGAGAGTGTTTATACGCTATCAGCTTTACTCTACCTACCCTTAAAGGGTGGAAAGGGTGGAATAGGTTGTATGGGAAATAATGTTTTTTGCATTTGTGTTCCCCGACCCCGCGACATTGGTATCAAATGAAAGGATGTGACAGGTAGAATACAATTAGCGATGTAACGTCATTCCATATTCAAAATGGCGGCCAACACAAGAAGGCGGAAGACATATAATAGACTAAAAAGTAGAAAATACAACCGATCAGCATTAAATTTTGCACATACGCATAGTTCGCTTGGCAATGCAATCTGACCATTTAGTAAAAACATCAAGATGGCGGTTACAAAATCGAGGCCGATTTTTGCATTTGTGCTCCCCGACCCCTGACATGGGTATCAGATGAAACGGCATGCCAGGTAGAATACAATTACTACGTAATTGTAGCGAATTTATAAATTCAAAATGGCGGCCAACACAAAATGGCGGAAGACATACAGGAAAACACAGGGAGGCACAGTGTTACACTGTGTCCGACACAGAAGTGTTCCATCAACGACACAGCCGGTCACAACTAAGACAATGCTACCAACCCTCGCGAATTGAAACGTGATCGTACATTTATAATCTACTACAATATTGTTTCTTTATACGTATACGAAGTTTCCTTGACAATGCAATGCGGCCATTTTGTAAAAAATCAAGATGGCGGTTCCAAGATGGCGGCCGAATTTTGCATTTGTATCCCGACATGGGTATCAAATGAAAAGGTATGACACTTAGAGTACAATTAGCTGTATACCGTCATTCCAAATTCTAAATGGGGGCCAACACAAAATGGCGGAAGACATATTATAATAGATTAAAAAGTAGAAAATATAACCGATCAGCATTAAATTTTGCACATACGCATAGTTCGCTTGGCAATGCAATCTGACCATTTAGTAAAAACATCAAGATGGCGGTTACAAAATCGAGGCCGATTTTTGCATTTGTGCTTCCCGACCCCTGACATGGGTATCAGATGAAACGGCATGCCAGGTAGAATACAATTACTACGTAAATGTAGCGAATTTATAAATTCAAAATGGCGGCCAACACAAAATGGCGGAAGACATACAGGAAGACACAGGGAGGCACAGTGTTACACTGTGTCCGACACAGAAGTGTTCCATCAACGACACAGCCGGTCACAACTAAGACAATGCTACCAACCCTCGCGAATTGAAACGTGATCGTACATTTATAATCTACTACAATATTGTTTCTTTTTTAAGATTCCCAGCCTTTATAAGATGTCGGGTAATTAATTTAAAGAAATGATCAACATAAATTTTACGTTATACTTGTCAAACAAAAATTAAAACTAGGAAAGTGCTCCGTGGCGGATTTTTCATGAACTTAAGTATTCCATTTGGGCTTACACAGAGCGACACGCTGTGTCGGACGGGCACAGTTGTCTTTCTGTGTCTAAATGGAAGGCACCCACAATAGGCTAAAAAGAAGAAAATATAACCGATCAATTTCAAATTTTGCACATACGCATAATTCGCCTGACAATGCAATCCGACAATTTTGTAAAAAAAATTAAGATGGCGGTTGCAAAATGACGGCCGATTTTTGAAATTGTGTTCTACGACCCACCGACATGGGTATCAAATGGAAGGGCATGACAGGTAGGATACAATTAGTTGTTTAGTGTCATCCTAAATTCAAAATGGCGGATTACCTTTTTCTTCACAACCCCCTCAGTATGAGTATCAAATGAAAGGGTATGACGATTATAATACAGTAATCTGTGTGACGTCATTTTAAATCTAATATGGCGACCACCAAAAAATGGCAGCGGACATATAATAGACTAAACAGTAACAAATAAAATTTACGTTATATATTTTATCAAATCAATATAAATAAATATATGGGTTCATGTACTTCCTTTGCCTATTGAATATATGGGTAATTCCATGCGTTACGGACGGGACATTTGTACGATGATTTTTTTTTCTAATATTTTCTAAGCAAGTACTAAGTATGTAATTGTGCATGTAAATGTCACTACATAATTTAAGCAACAAACTATGAATATAAATTAACATTTGTAACTATTATAAAACCTAAGATAATAAATTTGAAAGTGCGTTACGGACGGGAGACAACATGAAAGTAAGTTTTGAGAATTGTTAACATACATATTTCTGAAACACTGCGAAATGCGTTCATTCTCTGAATGACAACCATATAATTATTTTTGGATACATATTTAGAGATCGGTTTATGTGAAGGGAAAGTGTAACCCTTTAACTATTTCAACGTAAAAAAATTGTATAAATTTCACGTCCTTAACGCATGGAATGACCGATATTTTAAGACAGTAGTTTTTCAAGAGTAAGCTCTGGTCACGCGTCGGAACTTACACGCACTTTCTTTTTTTATAGGTAACTCTAAATTTTTATATGTATGTATCCAAAATCAATTTTTGGAGATTTGTTATTTTTTTCATTATACCTTTTTCCTACCCCGGACTGTGTACATATAATCTTTTTTATTTAAAGGCGTTGCAACGCACGCGGGTTTTTGCTAGTATGTATATTAATAATGGTATGTTTTGATCGTCCATTCTCCACAGTTTACATATCTGGACGGCCGTTTTATTACGTCTACTGCTTCACCATGCCGATGGCTCATTATTACGGCCGCTAGATAACGGCACCGCTTTCTTAGGAAGCCGATAATGCAACTAGACCGCCTCGGACGAAGATCGCTGCCCGCCGCGACAAACCGCTTTCTGTGTGCCCGAGCCTTAAGTGAGTGCAATGTGCCCAAGCCTTAAGTGATATGTGTGATTTTTCATTGGAGACTACAGAAACGCTTATAACCCGCTTAAACTTTGGAACAACATGAGAAAAATGAATTTAACGAAAAAGTTAATAAAACTGTGTAAAACGAGGACAGAAGACTGTAGAACAAAAATTAGATTACGAGATTGCAAATTAATAAAGGGGTGTTATCACGTGGTGGACCTTAGGCTATTGGTGGTATATATATGACTAGACATGTACGGTATCACCTCGAAACCTAGGACTGTCTCAGCAGACAGAATGCCGACTCTGCTTACTACATCCATTGCACGATGACTTGAACGACATGACGGACTAGTAGTACAAAGGATGACTCCTAAGCTTCATCGTATCACAAAAAAATTCTCGGTGAATGTCCTGCTTTGATCTGGCTGAGAAGAGGAACGTTTATCAGAGAGCTTATGAGCGCTGCTTAAGTCCGTTATTCCTCAACTAAATACCTTCTTGCCTTCGTCCGGAGGGCTGATGATCTTTTTCATTGCTGGGGTACGTACGCAATAGGCCTATCTTCCATAGGCCTATCACCATATGCTACTAATTTAAAAAAAATGGCTGGGATATGAACCTTGGAAGAAAGAAGGCTGGCCCAGATTTTCAATTATAGACCATCAGGAAAAAGAAGCTTAGGATGATCAATATACAGGGTGTCCCTCCCTGAGGAGGGTCAAAGCGGCCGGCTGAGGATAGGTTATGGATAGACGAACAAAAAATCGAAGGGGGGGGGGGTGGGCGGGGGAATCGTAACGGTTTAGCCGCTAGGGCGTTTTGACGTTTTTTTGGAAGAGTTTTACATATCACCCTGTATTTTTGTAACCCTATGACCTATTTTCATGAATGAGGTATCAGTGCACGCAGAATACTCCCACCTATCTAAAATCGTCAAAATGAAGGGAAATTTTGGTTTTTTTTTAACTAAAATTTCAATTTCTCCAAAAAATGCCTAGTTAACTAATTTTTGAACTTATACTTCTTTAGGCGCGTTTTGAAAATATTATGAGAGTGAATTTTTAGGAATCGAATTCGCAACGTAACGCGAGACGCAACGCGAGACGTAACGGAGAATATAGGCGAAGGGGTATGGAGGGCAATCATTTCAACTTCCATTCTTTAGCTACACACAGATTGGGATTATTATGGGTACATATATGAAAATTCGTGGCCGATGACTGTCGATGGGTGAGGGGGTTTTTATCCTGAGGCTATAGAAGGAAATAAATTTCATGTATGAATCATCAGCTAAGAGAAGGTTTGGGTTTTTTTGTAGCCGTCGGCTACTAGCCGATTTACTGTGCACGACGTTGCTGGGTGAGGGGTTCTGTCGCGAGGCTATGCAGGGAAATCCGATCCGTGTTCTATTCGTCGCCTAAGCGCGAGTTTGTAAGGGCCAGTTTTACACCAGCCGACTTTTTCAGAAGATTTTTCTTGGTTGTTTGTCGGCCCGTGTGAAACTGGCCAAAATAATAATAAAGCTATATGGCAACTGTACAATAACAAGCGATAATTATTTACTGTTTTACTAATGATTTTTAATGGTTAAAACTTAATATAATTACTCAATCAGAAATTAGTTTGAATATAAAAAACAAAATATTTACTGTTATTATCTGGGAAAATAAAACAACAGTGGTTTTATTTAATGGTTTGACCTCGTATATTTGTTTGGTTCAAATCTTGCGACAACGTTTTCAACTACTTCTACTAAACCGATTCTTATGAAACTTTGCACACACATTGAGCTAACGTGACAGTGCAATCTGACAATTTTGTAAAAAATCAAGATGGCCGTTCCAAGATGGCGGACGAATTTTTCAATTGTCTTCAGATTCCATTGAAAATCAGTATCGGGAGGTTTTTAGGGCCACAAATGACGATTCTGTAGTCAAAATTTGAAAATTCAAAATGGCGGATGAATTTTGCAAATGTGTTCCGAACCCATTCAAAATCGGTATCGGGGAGTTTTTAAGGTCACAAATGACGAATCTGTGGGCAAAATTTAAAAAAAATCAAAATGGCGGCGCCAATATGGCGGTACGATTTTGGCAATTACCATTCGATTTCACTGAAAATAGCTATTTGGCGGTATTTAAGGTCGGAAATAATAAATTTGTTGTCAAAATTAGAAAATTCAAAATGGCGCTGGGAATATGGTATGCATAACAAATCACTTCACCAGAATTTTGTATAAAGTAAAAACCAAAAATGACTGAATTAAGACTAAAAAGAAAATAATAAAAATAGGTAAAAAAAACTTTTAAGTTAAATGGTTTTATTTTAAATCGGCTGTACCAAAAACTAGAAAATAATTAGAACACAAACATGGACCTTCTGGAATAGTAGCAGTGCTGTATTCTCATGTCGTTTGCCAAGGGGCACTTTGTGTCGCTGCGCCAGAGTATTAAGTACTTTAGGACTTTTAACAGACTAAAATAAAAACATGGGGCGCATAAAAACCAGTATAACCTGTATAAAGCCGGAACTATAATAGACGTGAAAGAACGTACGTCAATCCCTGCGTTCGCAGGGCTCTATGATGAAAATGAATGATTGACTATAATCAACGTACATCACATGTACTTGTTTTCGTTAATGTTTCGTTAAACGTAGTATAACGCCGTCTTATGGGACCTGGATCCCAGTTGACGGCGTTGTAATGTCAAAATCGTAGCATACTTGTTGTATTTAGACTCAAATTCAAACAATGTTTACTGCGATTATTATAGCTGATTGTACGTCAAGGTCTACGGTGAGAGAAACATACGTGTATGTTCGTTAAAAACGTACGTCAAACTACGTCTATTATAGTTCAGGCTTTAATAAGAACAACTTGTCTAGAAAAATGTGTTCCAAGTCCACCAAAAAAAATAGTTCAAATGCTCTTCGTATCATATTTCAGTTACCAAAAGCCGCTCAATTCAATTGACTAACTATTAGAAGAAGAAGCTAGGGAAGTGAACATAATTCAGAATTGACGTTTATTTCAGTAGTGGAAAGGAGGTGGAGTAAATCTACTCAAGCTCGATGGACCCACAGGCTCATAACAAATGTGGAGGGATGGGTCACGGGAGAGCATGGAGATATGAGTTACGACCTCGCACAGTTCTTGAGTGGACATGTGTGTTCCAGAGCATACCTCCATCGCTTCGGGCAAGATGTATTCGCGGTCCCCGGCATTCCTAAATGTGATACAAGACACAGAGCATGTCCTATTGGAATGCCCGATATTAGCCGAGCAAACTGCGACAGCTCAGGCACGACTAAGAGTAGAGAACATCATAGACTAGATGGTGACATCGGGTGTTGTAAGGAATAAAGTGGAGGAGACGCTAAATATGCTCCATCAGAAGGTAAGGCGCAAAGAACCCAAAAGAAAGAGAGTAAGGCTTAGAAATATCAGTAGTATTAGCAGATAGATAAAAGCTGATCCAGGTGGCGAAGCATTGCTGAAAAGGCCTCTCTCTGCCGGAGAATGGGTTGACTAGTAGGTGATTTTAGTTACGATTAGAATCCGGTATAACCGACAGGCTGGAGCGTGTCGGCATCATGATGCTTCCACCTGCCAACGCACGCAAATAATAAAAAATCCAATAAATTATTTGCATGCAAATTAAAAATTAGTCTTAAATCACGCCAAAGAGTATAACTTCTAATGCGCGTACACAATAGACCAGTGCCAAAACGCTTTTGAGAGGCCAAAAAACTAAAAAATTCTTAGCAGTATATGGATGGCGGCAAAATTTAGGATAAATTGTACATAAACGGGGAAAATCGAGAGCCCCGCTACAGATAACCGGAAGGGGGGTGGGTGGGGGTCCAAAATGTGTGTTTTTAGGTGTGAAACGATTTCTGGCAAAAGTAGACCTCCTATCGGAAAAAGTTGAATGTAAAAGTTGTAGATAATTAAAAAATCTATAACTTTCATTCAAACCATTTCAAACCAGCTTGTAAAAGCTGCAATTTTTTTAAAGCGATGAATAATTTTGTTTCTTTTTTAACGAATTTAATTTAAAAAAAGGGCCCAATTTTCAATCAAAAAAGTTGACGGACAAAATTTTGATTTTTCTACTTTTCAGGACGGCTTTTTTTTCGTTGAAATCTCTACTTTCAGATGGTGTAAAAAAATTATAGTGTCACAATAGAAAAACATCGATAAAAATTCGAAAAACCAAAATCTTCCTTTTTCAAATATCGATTTTCCGTAAACTTCACTGATTCTTTATCTCTCTTTGAAATAGAGCTCTGTAAACTGTAAATTTAATGTAACATATTATAACGGAACTTCATGTAACAGTTTCAGGTTCGGACTGCTGAAAAAATATTGTTTAAACAACTAACATTTTTAGGCAAAAAAAATATACGTATTACGGTGACTTATACATTAAAACTTACTAGCAGGACCCAGCACTCGAAATTCAAGGGCCATTTTCTATACCTTTTTTCAATTTAAATCTAGAAGTCTTCAATAACAAAATTTTTTGAGAACAATAAAACCAAATTTAAGAATGAAACAAATTTTTTATAGTTGGAAAAAGCAATGCCAAAAAATCAACTTTTATTATCTCTTAATGTCACATATTTACATTTAAAAGATCTTAATTTAAGAATCAAATACTTCTCTGTACACAAGATTTTTGGTATAATTTCTATGATCATTTAATAGAAGTCCCTGTTCTGCTGTTTGAGTGATATAAAATCGAAATCCATCAAATGAACGAACTCTACTGGCCGCAACATAAAAGTATTATCGACACGCACACAGATATCTCCATTTAAAGCCAAGAAAGTTATTCGCGATGAAAGAATACCAGTGTAGACCTAGATTAACTTGTAAAACCGGTTCTGCTGCTGCTGAAGGAATACTAGTGTAGATACCCACAATGGTATTCAGCACTTCATTTTTTCATTATCGAATACGTATTATTAGATCAATCTTTTAATTATACATTTAGTACATCTTCATAAACTACAAAAAGCATTTTATTAGGTTATTACCTTACTCGTTGGGCCCCTCTTTAAACACAAAACGTAAAATAGCAAAAAAATCAAACACAAAACGATATTATCTTGTGTAAAAAACTCTCTTCCGATCAAACAACACAAAAGAAAATAAAAAAATCCTGTTCTGCAAAAAATTCTCGTTCGATTTCTTGGAAAAATGTTGAAAGTGGCACAACTAGAATATTATTATAGATTAGTAGTAACTATACGAGGCAACTGATTAGCAATCGCAGTTGCTTACGCAACTGTTTAGTGACCTTGCCTGTGTACGCATGTGGGAACCCACACACGTGTCGACAGAAACGAGACCGATTAGAAACTAGTTTGCAACTGGTCGCGTGCGACTGTTCTTCCTGGTCGCAAGCGATTTCAGTTGCGTGGTTGTACTTCATCTGAACTACTTGACATATTGCCAAATGTTCTGACTAAAAACTTTGTGGGCACAGAGCACCGATTGATCAAAAATTAGTTGCGCTCGTGGGTGGACAAGGGTCTCTTTTTGGTTGCAAACTGGTTGCGAACGTCATTATTGTGAAACCAGTTGCAAACTTGGATTGCAAAACAGTCGACTCGTGTGCGGAGGGCCTTACGGTGTTAGTAACTAGGTGCCTCTTGTGAACGCGTAAAATGCAAGGACCGGAGACCAGCAAGCAAATTTGAGGGCGGAAGAAATTAACTAAAAAGAACTGCGCGCACACATTGTTGAAAAACTACCCCACCATAATTCAATTTTTAAAGTGCCCATAGATTAATATATGAATGCTAATCGAATTTTTTTTAAACTATATATTGCCTAAAAATTTTATTTTTTTCTCGATTTCGGTTTGTGAAATAGTTGCTTAAACAATATTTTTTCAGCAGTCTGAACCTGAAACTGTTACATGAAGTTCTGTTATAATATGTTACATTAAATTTACAGTTTACAGAACTCTATTTCAAAGAGAGATAAAGAATCAGTGAAGTTTACGGAAAAATCGATATTTGAAAAAGGAAGATTTTGGTTTTTCAAATTTTTATCGATGTTTTTCTATTGTGACACTATAATTTTTTTACACCATCTGAAAGTAGAGATTTCAACGAAAAAAAAGCCGTCCTGAAAAGTTGAAAAATCAAAATTTTCCCCGTCAACTTTTTTGATTGAAAATTGGACCCTTTTTTTAAATTAAATTCGTTAAAATCGTCAAAATTATCCATCGCTTTAAAAAATTGCAGCTTTTACAAAACATAAAAATGAACATTTTCACCAAAATTTCATTAAAATCGAATCATTTTTGTGAAAGAGAAAAATGGTAAATGAAAAAATTGGTTTTTAATGTTTTTTATCGTTTTTCTCTATTTTTTGAGGTTATGGCGAAAAATGGTTTGAATGAAAGTTATAGATATTTTAATTATCTACAACTTTTACATTCATTTTTTTCGATAGGAGGTGTACTTTTGCCAGAAATCGTAAAAAACCGCGTTTCACCCCTAAAAACACACATTTTGGCACCCCCACCCCCTTTCCGGTCATCTGTAGCGGGGCTCTCGATTTTTCCCCGTTTTTGTACAATTTATCCTAAATTTTGCCGCCATCCTTATACTGCTAAGAATTTTTTTTTCTCAAAAATTATCGGCACTGGTCTATAAGTACGCCTAGTTAACTAATTTTTTTTTGTAAAATTGGAAAGCTTGGACAATTTACTATTAATAATGTCTAGACAAGTTTTACGCTACGGCCTTTAGTTTTGAAGTTATTAGCAATTTTAATGCTGAAATAGGCTCTTTTTAGTACTTTTTCATCTAAGCTTTGCCAAAAAGTACCAAATAAGCACACCAAATAAGGCAAATTTTAACATCAAATTAAATTTTCACTGTTTCTTTAGAATTGAAGTAGGAACACGATGATATTTTTTCCAAAACTTTAAGTTGGTGAGTTGATGATGAAAAATGCTAATGAAATTTTATAGACAAATAATAACAATTTATTAATATCAAACGCAAATTTTAAATATACCACTACATAGAGTGACTCAAGATCTTCAAAATCGACCTATATAATTTTTTTGTACGACTAATGGTTTCGAAGATACAATAATTTGAATGGTCGGCCGCGCGACGTTTTTTGATTTTTCTTGTAATTTGCAACCGTGCATATCTTCTGAAAAAAAAATCGCATTTTTTTTCCCCGAGATATGGGTCCCATTATTTCATGTGTAGAATGCGTCTGCAAAATTTAAAAAAAATTCGGGATGATCAATTAAAATTTAGTGTTCGGTTTGACATGGAATGAGCGATTGGTAAAAACTTATCACCGAAACAATAAAATGGATGGTCATCTGCGGAACAATGAGCGGCAACGCCAAAACCAGATGTTTTTATGCATGAACCCAAAACGTCAACTCTTAACCAAACTTTGATTGATGCTTTAGTAGCTCTTTCAATTTACAACATATTTATCATAATTTTTAGACGCATTTCATTCATGTTTTATCCTTCAAGGTGTCATCGAGCATTTCTAAGAAATTCTTATAGGGCTTCCTTACACGGTGCCATATTCATACCGCCATACCAAACGCGGCGCGGTGCGGCGATTTTTATATGATAAATAATTGTACCCGCGCCGCTTCTGGTGCGAATCACAGATTTATTTTTCGTGCAGAAATTGCTTAACAAAATTCGCACTGCGCCGCGTTCGGTGTGACCCGGGCTTTATAGATGAGAGAGGGGGGAACAGAAGAAATTAACGAATAAAACCGGTTTTACTCAACACACTTATGGCATCATGTGAACTGCCACAACCTTCTATATTACAAGCCATGAACAAGGAAAATATTGAGAGCGAATTTCCGCTCAATCGGACCACAACTCGGTGAAATCACGTTATGTTGTTAGTGTAATTTGGAGAATTTGGGAGAATTTGGTGGTCCGATTCTCTCAATTGAGATTCTTGTTCATGGCTTGTAATACAGGGTGTAACGCATAAAATTGTACACCGGGCGGGTATGAATAGGTTTTGGATAGACGAACAAAAAATCGTTCCGGAGGGGGTGGGGTAATCTTAACGGTTTAGCCGCTAGGGCGTTTTGAAGTTTTTTGCTAGAGTTTTACATATCACCCTGTATTTTTGTAACCCTGTGACCTATTTTCATAAATAAGGTATCAGTGTACGCAGAATACTCCCACCTATCTAAAGCTGTAAAAATGAAGGTTCTACCGTACCAGGTTCCAGAGCAATGAGTCAACAAAGTGAAAATTTTGGTTTTTTTTTACTAAAATTTCAACTAAAACCACCATTTTCTCCAAAAAATACGTGATAAACCTAAACTTTTTTTTGCAAAATTAGAAAGCTTGAACAATTTCCTATGAATAATGCCCTGACAATTTTTATGCTACGGCCTTTACTTTTGAAGTTATTAGCAAGTTTGATGTTGAAATTGACCTTATTTGGTGCTTATTTGGTACTTTTTAGCAAAGCTTACGTGAAAAAGTACTAAAAAAGACCCAATTTTAGCATTAAAATTGCTTTTAACTCCAAAAGTAGAAGTCGTAGGAAAAAAGTTCTCTAGGCATTTTTCATAGGGAATTGTCCAAGCTTTCTAATTTTGCAAAAAAAAGTTTAGGTTTATCAGGTATTTTTTGGAGAAAATGGTGGTTTTAGTTGAAATTTTAGTAAAAAAAAACCAAAATTTTCACTTTGTTGACTCATTGCTCTGGAACCTGGTACGGTAGAACCTCCATTTTTACAGCTTTAGATAGGTGGGAGTATTCTGCGTACACTGATATCTTATTTATGAAAATAGGTCATAGGGTTACAAAAATACATGGTGATATGTAAAACTCTAGCAAAAAAACTTCAAAACGCCCTAGCGGCTAAACCGTTAAGATTACCCCACCCCCTCCGGAACGATTTTTTGTTCGTCTATCCAAAACCTATTCATACCCGGCCGGTGTACAATCTTATGCGTTACACCCTGTATAGAAGGTTGTGGAACTGCCCAATACAAAATGCAACATTTCCTTGTCATAAAACTGGCAGTTAAAAGCCCCTGCATCTTGCAATTGTAGAACCATATAAAAAAGGACAAATTGAATAAGCACAAAATCAAATTCACCTGTGCAGGTGAAATAAGTCTCAAAGCTAGAAATATTGAGCTGTCCCTGGAAATATAGTGTATATTGGTTTACTTTGCAATTCTAGGAGCTACCCTCCACAAGTATGCACAGGAAACATATAGGACGTAGCTTCTGCCCACCATCCTCATCCATCCATTGCTCATGCCCCTAATCACCTTCTGCTGGAATGTCTTCCACGTTTGGATAGGATACGGGCGAACTACTCCGTGTAAAGCTTTTCGTTTCCTTGTGCCGGCATTTCTTGTTTTTATTACAGTTTAAAAATGACAGCAGCAGCAGCAGAACGAGCTTTTACAACTGCATCCGTGTGAGTAGCTCTACGTTCATTTACTCGTAATCGTAAGCTTCCTTTTATAGTCCTTCTAATTCCATCCAGTAGCAATGGCTTTGAAATTGTTACCAGATTTATATTTTCAGTAAATACAGTAGTTAGAGGCTGTGTGGGGGATACATTCCTTTCTATTTCTAAGGATTTTAGGTTTTATAGTGTATATTAAATAGTTTATTTTAGAGAAGACAAAGATATGCGGAACTAAATATTGTATGATATAATAGTATCATATTCCGTAAAATTAGATGCACTATTCCGATGATTCTATGCTAAAACCGCACCCAATTAAAACTGCTTAGAATATTAAGCTATGGAGATTCACTTGATCTGCCCAGTTATTCTGAACATTAATTATGTACTTGTACCTGCTCTCTAGTGTCAATCTTCGCAAGTCAAGGATATACGTGCTTCACCATCAATATTCCTTGCTTGAAAGTGCAATTTCCATCTATCAATCCTGCAGTGTCTTGACTAAAATCTTGACAAATTCAAGTTACTTGAAGCTATCGTTTCAAATTGGGTTAAAGTTACAGGAAATTCTTAGGAGTATGATGTTTAAAACTATAACTTTAGCAATATTATTTAATAACATAATAATGTCTTAATTATTATTTTCATTTGTCTTCTCCAGAACTGTCGGTCCGTGGCTTGAAGTCTCCAATTACTTATACGAGTTCGTAGATCTTCTTCTACACTATCTGTATATATTTTTTTTGGTGTCCCGCGTCCCTGTGTCCGTCTGGTCTTATATTAATATTAATTTTTGTTATGCTGTCATCCCTGCTACGTTGAAAATGTCCTGTCCATCGAATTCTGAAATTTTTTAAAAATTTTTTGATCCTTATAAGCTGATACAGTTCATAATTGTATCATCTCCTTCAAACACAAGAAGCATTTTTCTTTCGCAGCACCCTGGGAGTTGTTCTTCGTTACTTCTTAATGTCCAGGTTTCGGATCCGTACAGTAGTACTGGTCTTATAAGGGATCTGAATTAGGGATGTTACGAATGTTCGCATACGCATTGGCTTATGCGAATGATTCGCATCATTTTAAACATTCGCATTCGCATCAAGTAATGCGAATGTTTTGCTAATGCGAATGTGTGTAGGTCGTGTCTGGTGGAAAACAAAATTAAAATACGGCAAATTGACAGATTTGGCTCCTTTTAGGCCAGGTCAGCAGGTACCGCCCGATGAAGGCCATACATTACTCAGCCTGACTGAGGGATGAGGACTTGAGGCATACGTCTGACAAGCCGTGAACTGCAGGTGACCTCATGACTCCCTACATACACACAAGCGAAGGCGACAGTATGTTCATGGCCTCAACGAAAATTTTAGACTGAATCAAGACCCTCGTAAGTACAGGCCTGGAAGCAGACTTTTTGGTTGTGTCTGTGCGCGGCCAAAATCGTCTGACAGTTGTGGAATTAACATGGCCGAAGCCGTACGAAGCAATTTTTTAACTTTGGTTTTGGAATAAAAAGTGGTAAAATATTGTATTTTATCACTTTTTAGTGCACACGGATTATCAGTGATAAGTTATTTAGTGATCTGAGTCCATAAATTAAAAAAAATTAGTGGTTAAGTGTATTTTAAGTGTGTTAATTGATTAGGTGACCATTTTTGTTTACAATCGCGGTGGTTTTATCGTGTTAATTTAGGGAAAAGGTGTTGAATTTGTGTAGTAATGGAATTAAAAGTGAATTTAAAGTAGTTAAAAATTATTATAGAAGAGTTATTAAAAACATAAGTGCAAGTACTACCACACAACATGAATAACAATAACTTTTTCACATTTCCTTCACATTTTTCTGCACTTATGTTTTTAATAACTATCCTATAATAATCTTTAATCACTTAAAAAGCACTTTTTATTATGTTACTACACAAATTCAACATTTTTTCCCTAAATTAACACGAAAAAACCACCGCGATTGTAAACAAAAATGGTCACCTAATCAATTAACACTCTTAAAATACACTTAACCACTCACTTCATTTTAATTTTTTTTATTACATCACTAAAGCACTAATCACTGATAATCCATGTGCACCAAAAAGTGAAAATATACAATATTTTACCACTTTTTAGTGCAAAAACAAACTTAAAAAATTGCTTCTTATGGCTTCGGCCATGTTAATTCCACAACTGTCAGAAATTTTTGGCCACTTTTCAGCTATGTTAGTATTAGTTGGCCTGTCTGCTTCCAGGCCTGTACTTACGAGGGTCTTGACTGAATAGAACTTTAGATCTTCAGGCGCGGACTGACGATAAATACCCACACACATAAAGATTTTCGTCAGTTTTCTTGGACTTTACAGGCCCCATCCAGTTAGCGGTGTGGGTGAGTGAGTGTGTGGTTATACTTGGCCTCAAGGCGAGAAACCTTCAGGCCATGGCCTTCCGGCGGCCTGTATATGAATTGGGGCCTTTAGAAATTGCCTCATGGAAATGTAATATTCCTCTCTTGAACTTTGACTTTTAAATACGAGAAGAAAGAATATCATTACTGTATATAACACTAGTCTATTGTTCTAATATTTTTTGATATTCTATTGTAAGTAATAAAAAAATTAGGCCTTAACTGAATTAAATTTTTTTAATGCTATTCCTAAACATTCCACAGTACCCCCTTTTTTTAATGATTAGTAACAAGCTGAAATTTCGTGAGTAGGTTCTTTTTGACGAGACGTCCGGTTTGCGAAAATTCTCGATAGTGGTTCCATAGCCCGCGTTCCCATGGGCTGCATGCCGCACGTCAAAAGCTTGATTTCGGCTTGCCTTCGTGTAGTATTCGGAAATTTTCGTGAGAGGCTGCAAAAAGCTTGCCGCATAGCTGCATCTCTTCGTTCCCGTGGATGCATCTCCGTGTTGTCAGAAATCAGCTGTTTTCTGATAGTTTTTGTGAGTGACAAGTGCTAACTGAGATGGATTACTACAATAATAGGTAATAAATAATATTTTTGGGCAAGTTCACAAAGCAGGCGGCAAGCACAAATAGTACGCATGGCATCGCTAGAATCATCAAATTGATAGTTCCGTGATTTTGCAGCACGTTCCCATGGGCTGCATGTGCATGCATAAGGCAAAAGCTCGAACTTGACAGTTCCGTGATTTTGCCGCATGGATAAGAGATTTCCTCTTTGCATGATTTTTGTAGCAATGATGTGTAAGAGAGAAAACATGTGTCGAGACAGATATTTTTTCCTGGCCAATCAGAGATCATAAAGAGCTTTTGCCGTGCGGCATCTAGATATAACAAGTCTTTCATCTTCATATAAAAATTTTCCCCCGTTAGTTGTGTGCGTGCATATATGAACATCATTGCTGAGCACAACTCAACGCATACATCGTGACCTCGGCGAGATAAGGCCAGATTCTCTCTCTTCGATAAAGTATGGAGAACAGAAAAGGAAGGAAAATTGAATTAGCTGTTTTTTTTTCATAAATAGTAAATATGCACCAATCCATCAAGTTTATCCCCTAATAAAATCATAAAATCTTCCGCTGGCTAGTGGTATGCGAGCGTGTATAAAAATGTTGCATTCTCTCTCTGGTACGCTGACATCGTCATTTGAAGAATGTGTGCATATAGCTGTTCGCCTTTCACTCACTAACCATATGAAGATGAAAGACTTGTGCGGCATGCAGCCATGGGAACGCGGCCTAAGTGTACGTTCACACCAATAAGTGCCACGCTAAGGGCCTAGTGGCTAGCTAGGTAGCAGGATGAGTTGTCCAGCGAACGAACGTTCGTGTTAGCACTGCGTTGTTCAGACCGACCGCGCCTCGCTATGGCTAGTCGCCAGGTGGCTATCCAAGAGAACAGACGTGTTTGCTTTTTCCTAGGATACCTACGATGAAACAACGACCAACTGCAGCATTTTCTAATATCCTATTCAAGCAGGTATCCTCTGGTGTGAACAGTAGTATATCTTAGAATAGCACCTACCTTGGCAAACCACCTATCCTGCCACTATTGGTGTGAGCGTACACTAATGAAACGCGTGGGCGTTAAAGATGTCGATTTGGTGATGGCCAAAACTTTATTAGTAACAATTTGTTTGTTAGTTAAATCAAGAGATAATGTAATAAAGAACTCAAAAAAAGTTTTTCCTACAAAATTGCTGATTTCTACAGAGCGTAGGACTGGGAAATCGGGCCACTTAATTTGCATTACAATGCCATCTCATTGTACGTACAAGTACTAACCAACAGTGAAAAAATCAGCTGGTTACTAGTAATTCACAGGCCTGCGATGGCTTTCCCCTAAAAAAATTGAGTAATAATTTCTGTAGCTAATAGGTCCCTAGCTATGAAAAACATATTAAAAATTTTCCATAACGTAAATTTTCTGAGAAAAATAATTTTTTCAAAATCTTAGTATTACTAAAGTTAACGTCCAATTCCTTTTTTAACAGTATGGTTTAATAGTACTGTTGACATTTAAATATTCATCTACCCTCACTAGTCGTTGTTTATCTTGATTGTGAGTATATTTTAGAGCTTCGTGTGTCGACTGCGCTAATATATTTTAGTAATATTTGTGTGGTTAAAGTAAAAAAGCGTTACAAATGGCTCCTCGAAAATGAGTTAATTCTCCTGACAACTTCTGCTACAAAGTATGTGGAAATTATGTAATACGAAAACAACAACAAAATATTTCTAAATCTATCGAACAACTGTAATGAAAGTTATTTTAAAATTAAGATAAAAAAAATATAGTTACAAAAAACTAAAAAATACGCTATTATTTTAAAATGCAATAAAAAGTAAAAAAAATAATTTTGAATGTAAAGTTTTTATTGCCCCAGCAAGTATATGGAAACGTACCTTTCGAAATGTACAAATGTTACAGAATAACTAATTAAAACGGTACCCCGACTGCAAAAATACAGATTATACATATACGATAGTTGTGTGATACTTAACTATTGACTATTTAAAGTTAGTATTTTCTACAGTAGTTAGACAATATTTTATATATTTATTATACACACATTGACTATACAAAGAGAACAATGTCTTCTATATCTTTTTTCTGTCTTACATTAGTACTTAAAACTTGTTTTTGACTTTTTAGTTCATTTTTTTGTGACAGGGGCGTCGTGTTTTTTAATTTTTTAATTATTTTGTTTTTTATTTTATGATATTTTAGTGATTATATTTCACTTCTCATTATTATAGGACTTACAACTTTTGAGATACAGTTTTAATGCCATAGTAAAGTTATCGAAGTTTGATTTATTCCAGCTAAATATAAACACGCTGACAGATTAGGCAAAAGTGGTGCTGGGATCAATTAGTATACAGGGTGTACACCTTTTACCTTACAAAGCGGCCGGCTGTGGATTGGTGAGTTGGATAGACGAACAAAAAATCGTATGGGAGCAGCTAGGGCGTTTTGAATTTTTTTTGGTAGAGTTTTATAAATCACCCTGTATTTTTGTAACCCTATGAGCTATTTTCATGAATAAGATATCAGTGTACGCAGAATACTCCCACCTATCTAAAAGTGTCATTTCACACATTACACTCCTTTTTGGGGCAGTGGTGTTACATAGAGCTTGTATAGGGAATTTTCATTTTGCTTCAACAGCATACTAGGCTTAACTATAAAATATTCATTCATGGTGATCGGGTAATATAAAACGTTTCGAGTAATTTAATTTTATTTAAGCATAAAATTGGCACTTATATAATACATATCTATTAAGTGTTATATATATTTGAAATGGTCTCAATTTCACCTTTCGTCTGATATCCATATTGACCCAATCAGAAAAAAAAGGAAATTGAGTGTGACGTAAATTGCGTCTGACAGCCGCCATATTATTTTTTTAAAAATTAACTTAGCCTATGTTACTCAGACTCATTAAACGATTCTAACGGCACCTCAACCATCTAAATCCGTTCAAGCGTTTAGAAGTTATGGTGGTACAAAGCAACGTTAAATACACACAACAAACCTAAACACATTACACTCCTTTTTTTGGGGCAGTCGTGTAAAAAAGGAGAGATTTCATCTTCAAACTGGAGGCCAAGTTCTGCAGACAGGACAGCTTCAAGATGCTTGGAAAACTGAACGTTCAATGAACGAAATATTAAAAAAGCCTTCCCGGTGAATCGGAAACCACCGATGCATGTGTAACAAAAATTGGCGTGATGGCATAAAAAAAATAATTGTACGGTGGTTTCACATTCACCTAGAGGGCTGATTTTGATCACAAAAAATGGCTTATCGTAAGGGCTATTTGTACACAAAAAATTAGCGGGGTGTTCGTTTTGGCAAATGTGAAATACCCAATTTCAGAGTTGGTTTTATTTTTGTTCAAATTGCCGTACCCAAATTAGTTAAATGTGGAATTATCAGCGGGGTGTATCAGCTCTTCCCCAGTTAATTTTTTTTTAATATTACATTCTGGGGGTGCTACACAGGGGACTAATAGTACGTATACATGCGAAATTGAAGCCGGATTCAAGCCAGCTTGGATCTTAGAAAAATCCATGTATACGCAGATCGAATTCAAATAGGATCGAGCGGAATTCGATGAAAAAGCGAAACAACAGTAAAACGATACGAAAACTACTAATTGTAGGTTATGTTCATTGCTTTTCGATTACTTTTGAATCCATTTAAACTTCAATTACTCGATCCGACGATGTCAAATACGCAAATTCTCACTTTCAATCTTTCGATCTCTCGATCGTTCGATTTGGTCATGTATACGTGGTATAAGACGCACTGGTGAAACCGGTTTTATGGGAGAGAAACGAAGAAAAGAAAGGGGAAAATAACCTTAGACTCCCATAAAACCGGTTTCACCAGAGCGTTTTAGAGTGAGTTTACACGGCTGCATCAACTTAAATGTAATTATTTGATGCAGCGGTGTAAACTCACTCGCCTGCATTAATGCCATAACTGCCGTGTAAACATTTGAATGCATCAAATTGTGAGGTTTTATCCAGGGCCGCGGCTAGGGACTTTGCCGCCCAGTGCACATCTGCCGATGCCGCCCCCTTAAAAGCAAACATTTTTTACGCTCGCTGCGCTCGCGGTTTTATTTGTTCCTTATAGGAATTAGTATTAAGAATCTGTTAATTAAATAAATTTTCTTTCTATTTGGCAAAGTCAACCAAGTCATTTATTAGTACAGTTCTCTCTTACTTCAAAATCGACTTAAATGAAATAATTCATTTAATTTCATTTCTTCGCTTTCGATGATAAGACGCGCGCTGACAAGCAGTAAACGGATGGCGACTTCTCTTCTACTCCTTGCTTTGCCACTGCCTTTCGTTTCGACGAAACTTCTTGCTTGGCCTTCTGCTCCGCAAATTGATTTGGTGCTGAAAAGGACCGTTTTTGTTTATAGTTTTGTAATTCGTTTATCATTTATCGATTAATCCGGTTTTTGGTCTTGAAAAGGACCGTTTCGCTGTTCATAATTAGGGATTTACGTTGTAGTCGATAGGACAACTAGTCTGTTGCTGGAGCTCGACCAAAAGCTGCCATGCTCTAGCCGGATACATGGCTGCAAATCGCTTTCGGCAACATGGAACACGTTTAGCCTATTCGACTAGGCATCTGCATTATACCTATATGTGCTTATACCTTCTTATTGAAATGAATGATAATGCAAAAGCTCGCTCATATGCCTTCATATTGGAATGAATTGTAGTGTAAAAGGTTGTCGTTATGCCTTCGACCCTAGTTCCTCGCAATGTTAATCGAAGAGTTGTTTCGATCTAGAAAGTAGACACTACACATTCGAAGGATAACTTACGGAATCGACTCTAGAAGGTTTCTATTCCCTACTGGGTTGTTTTTGTGTCGCCTTTCGTTCATCGTTTGTTTATTGTATACATGCTGCGTGTGCTAATTAACTATTGGTAATCTATTGACTGTTGTGCTTGATGTTTGCCTTCTTTTTGTTTATCGTCGCCGCTCATTTAAATTTTTGCGCTTATCTCCAAAAATGCCTTGTCCTTTGGCGGCTGTCGTGGCCCATTTAAACTGAGATGCCGCCCTTGCCGTCGGCACGACATATTTATAAAATACATATCGCTGGTTTGCGAGAATAACGACGCAATTCAAAATTCTGTAAAATTAAACTAATGCCAAATGACCAACAATCTTTGATAATTTGTAGTAAACAGACACGCAACGCCGATTTCGCGTCAACTATCGTTAGAAAGATATCGTCATTATTCATTTGAGACGAAACATTCCGGAGTAATTTTTAAAAAAAATTTAAAAACGTCATTCTCTAAAATCAATAATTTTTAGTTGCGTCACTATTCTCGCAAACCAGCGATATATAGTACAAATTTTGCGCTCACTTCGCTCGCGAAAATGCCGCCCCTCCCAAGTGGCGCCCAGTGCAAATGCACAGTCTGCACATATGGGTGCCGCGGCACTGGTTTTATCCCCAAATTAGGATTAAATATTGGAATATGAAGCAGAAATATTTTAAAGAGCTTCAAGAATCAAAATATAGCGAAGCAGGTGAGGACAAATCTGAAAATTTCGAAGATTTTCATGTAATTTGATTCACTTTTTAATCGCCGAACTAAAAGTGACAGGTAATTACATACCGTGTAAACAACACAGCTTAATGCAGTGTGCATAATTTTAATTATTTGATGCGCCCGTGTAAATTCACTCTTAGTCTCCTGTGGAGCACCCACCATTGAAAGTTCAGTTCTTCAAGTATCTCCGCTTGGAGACACAGTCTTACCCCTGAATTACAATGACCGCTCCATTTCGCACGCATGCATTTGAAACATCTTATGCGATTAAAAACGCTCGTGTAGACGTGGGGTTAGATTATTCTAAAACAACTTGAACATGGCGACAATTGCAACACAAACTTCAGTGGGAACAATAGGCTAGGGACAAATAGTGTCTTCCATAAGCTGAATTGTAAACTTACTCCAAATATTGTTGGCATAGGATATTCTTCCCATATACTTCGCAACGCTGTGCATCATGGATGCGAGCTACTTCCTATTTTTTGTAGATCAGGCTTAGGAATCACCGTTTGCCCTTTGTACTACTTACTAGTCCGTCATATCGTTTAAGTCGTGGTGCAATTTCCAGTAAGCTTGATTTGGAGGATAAAAGAGAACGGATAGGTTGGAGGGTGCTTGAGTAGATGTCGATGAACCTTGTATTCAAGGCGGGGCCGAATGTAGCACTTGTAGATTGTAGCCGGGCAGCTGACTGGAGGAGGACTTGCATCTCTTGAGGAATCCAAGGCATTGATATGCTTGTTTGGTTATTTGGAATATGTGATTATCCTATTGACATAGAGACGATGATATTGAAAATAACTTTTTCTCAATTTGTACCGTTCGAACACAAGCTCTTAAGGAATTCTGCGCAGCCAGTGAATAATGTTTAAAAAAAAATTTCAAGGGTGTCCGGGGAAAAAACTAAATTTCACCAAAATGTCCGGAGTTTTCGAAGATGTTGTCCGGCGTCGTCAGTTTAGGTGATGGCAGCCCTACATAAGAGCCTTAAAAAACAACAAATCTCCAGGAATTGACAACGTCCCAGCAGAGCTCATCAAAAAAGGAGGCGAATCAAATACAATCATAAGTTCATGAAATTGATTGCCCCATTTTTGTCTAAACGTTTTTACTCATATTTTCAACGCCTGCCTTACAGTTTCTCAGTTTCCTAGACAATGGAAACAGGCTCTTGTTGTACCCATTCCGAAAAAGGTATCTCCATCGCAACCATCTGACTTCCGTCCAATCAGTCCCCTTTGTTTCCTTTCAAAAGTTTTTGAAAAAATTATTTCTAAGCAGCTCATGTCCTATCTAGATCAAAGTGGTCTTCTCTCTCTATATGGCAATCTGGTTTCAGGTCTGGGCACAGCTGCGAAACGACATTCTTAAAAGTTTCAACTGATATTTTTGAATAACTTGATAACAATAAAATTGCAATCTTAGTCCTACTCGATTTCTCTAAAACATTTGACTCAGTTGACCATTTGATGTTACTTGAAAAATTAGGCAGAAATTTTGGACTTGGCCCTCCTGCAGTCAAACTTTTTGAAAGCTACCTCCAGGAGCGTTCTCAAATTGTCAAGGTACATGAATCTTTCTCCGAACCTGCGCTTCTTCATTGCGGGGTACCTCAAGGCTCTATCCTGGGCCCCTTGCTTTTCAGCCTTTATATAAACGACCTTCCAAATGTAGTCAAACATTCCTCTATTCATTTATATGCCGATGACATGCAGATCTATCTAAGCAAAGCTTTTGAATTTACCGAGGATTGTACTGCTCAGTTAAACAGTGATCTGATACGCGTGAATGAATGGTCAGTTCAGTATAAATTACCGCTGAACCCTATGAAGTCGTCCTGCCTTGTCGTCAGCAGAAGTCCTATTGATTTTCAAAATCGGTTCCCCATTAAAATTAATGGTAATGTTTTACTCTGTAAGAAATCTGGGAGTCGAGCTCAACTCCAAATTCAGCTGCTGTAAGCAAACCAGAATTGTGCTTCGTAAAGTTTATGCCTGGCTTCGCCAACTCTGGGTATCCTCTAATCTACTGCCTCTTGCCTTACGTATACGACTGGCGAAGGCCCTGGTGATGCCTTATTTCACTTATGGTAGCCTAATTTTTTCAAAACTTAATGCTTTTGTTCAAGAAAAATACAAGTCGCCTACAACGATAGCCTTCGATTTGTCTTCAAATTGCGTCGTTTTGATCATATCACGCCCTATGCTTCCGCTCTGCTAGGTATGACGTTTGAAAACTACCTAAAATATCATCGATTAAAGTTCACCTTTAAACTTATACACAGCCGGTGCCCTGGATATCTATTTGAAAAACTTACCTTCTTGCAACTAAGCAGACAATCTAGCACACTTTTGGTGCCTGGTAGAAGAACATTGTATGGTGAACGCTCTTACTTGTTCCAAATTGCTCGCATATGGAATAGACTTTCCCTGTTTATGCGGAACGCGTCCTCTTGTCGATTATTATTCAACAACTCCTGAAGGAATATTTAGTAATTAATAATTTGTAGGATCACTCATATTTTGAATGTTTATTTTTGATGTGAAACATCTTTGCGCGCGTTGAGAGTAATTCTTCAAGGTCGGGAACATTTTGTGGGAACGCTTTTTAGGGAACGCTTTATAGGGAACGCTTCGTTCCAATCCAATTTTCATTCCGGGAAACGGAAGATCTGTATTGAGGAAGACAGAATAAGACGGAGATTTTAAAAAAAAATAGTAGCACCAAAGAAAAGTGTTTATATGCCGCGAGCCAGACATGACGAGCCAGACATAGGCAGAATGGAACAAATGGTTGAGTGGTTGCCTTACGACGTTGATATTCCAAAAAGTCGCGGGTTCAATTCTTGATCTCGGCATTTGAATTTTATTATTTATATTTAATGGTTTTATTTGTTTGTTTGTTTGTTCGGTTCAAATCTTGCGACAGCTTTTTCAACTACTTCTACTTAACCGATTCTTATGAAACTTTGCACACACATTGAGTTCCCGTGACAATGCAATCTGACATTTTTGTAAAAAATCAAGATGGCGTTTTCAAGATGGCGGACAAATTTTCCAATTGTGTTCCGATTCCATTGAAAATCAGTATCGGGGGGTTTTTAGGGCCACAAATGACGATTCTGTAGTCAAAAATTGAAAATTCAAAATGGCCGCGCCATTATGGCGGATGAATTTTGCAAATATGTTCTGAATCCATTGAAAATCGGTATCCGGCGGTTTTTAGGGCCATAAATGACGATTCTGTGGTCAAAATTTGAAAATTCAAAATGGCGGATGAATTTTGCAAATGTGCTCTGAATATGTTGAAAATCCGTATCGGGGAGTTTTTAAGATCACAAATGACGAATGTGTTTTCAAAATTCGAAAATTCAAAATGGCGGCGGCAATATGGCGGATGAATTTTGCCGATGTGTTCTGAATCCATTGAAAATCGGTATGGGAGGGTTTTTAAGGTGACAGATGACGAATGTGTGGCCAAAATTTGAAAATTCAAAATGGCGGTACGATTTTGGTAATAACAATTCGATTTCACTGAAAATTGCTTTTTGGGTGTGTTTAAGGTCGGAAATAATGTATTTGTTGTCAAAATTAGAAAATTCAAAATGCCGCTGGCAATATGGTATGTAGCATTGAGTCGCATAAGAACTTTGGAAGGGCTATGTATTGAGGAGCTTGATTGTGAGAAATTAACAGGTAAGAAACCGTGCAACAAAGATGCAATGAAAGAGTTGGAAAGGATGAGAAGTTTGCATGATGATACGAGCCAAAAGCCAAACTAAAAACTAGAAAATAAAAATAGGTAAAAAAAACTTTTAAGTTAAATGGTTTTATTTGAAATCATAAGCTGTACCAAAAACTAGAAAATAATTAGAACACAAACATGGGCCTTCTTGAGATTCTGACGTCTCGTAAGAAATCGTGTAATAGTAGCCATGCTGTTTTCTCATGTCGTATGCTGTTCCGTCTCGGAACAACTGAAAAGAATCAAACCTAAAAAGTAACCCCCGACGAAATCCCAAAAAATTAAACACACAAATTTAACGATTAACTATTTATTAAAAAACCAAATATGACACCGAATTAAACAAACATCACATAAATACATAAAAACTATGAACCGACATCATCATCCTGAAAATCGTCAAAATGCCGTCGGCAAATCGCCAATCTGAAAACAATAACAAATGAAGAAAATGATAAACAAATTCCACAAAAAAAATACATACCTCACAACACTAACTCCAGACTCCGCCTCCCGAAAATCCCACCAACCTCAAATATCCCTGAAATAAATAAAATTAGTTACTAGACAAGAATGTTAAAAGCAAACAAACTTACCAACAAGAAGTCAACTCCATTTGACAGATGTGGGAAGGAAGAAGATAAACAGCTGTTCAAGTAACTACATGAACCGAAAATTATGTACATTAAACCAAGTTCCCCACCAATTTTTATTGTTCAAGACTTCGATAAATATGGACAGACGGCGAGGTTCGAGTCAGATCACTTCTAGATCTTCAAGCGCGCTTTGAGCTTCGAAGATATCAATAAAATTCGAGCTGGAGAATTTTATTCCAAGTGATTTCAATCATTAAATAAAGGGATCGAGTTGAAATTCCTTTATCATATCCACACTGACGAGCTTGAGTCAGTCAAGATAGCAGACAGGAAAAACCAGAGTTGAAGGTTTTTTCCTTTATCCGATACGAGATCCGCTGACGAGTCTGAGTCAGCATCTCCACCATCGTTCATAGATAAGATAAAATTCGAGTTTGAGAATTTTATTACAACTGGCTTCAATCATTAAATAAAGGGATCGAGTTGAATTCCCTTCATCATAACCATACTGACGAGTTTGAGTCAGTACCCATAGCAAATAGAAAAAAACCCGAGTTGAAGGTTTTTTCTCATCACATTCGAGATCCACTGACGAGCTTGAGTCAGCATCTCCATCAAAGAGGTCGTGGGACCTTCGTAAACATTAATAAAGAAAAATCGAATTTACAGCAAACCATTACACGGACAATTTTGGTTTACATTATATCGCAGCGATTGCATGAAATTCCTGGTAGAGCGAAGCAGCAAGCAGCAAGACATCAGCGAAATCAAAGGAAAATCACAGAAAGCAAGTCAACGGCTGACATACAGGTGGCGTGATTCCGAAAGAATAATAATTTAAGGTATCTCACAATAATTAAAAAAGGGGATATTTCGGACATTTCGAATAATTATTAGTGGATTTATTACTGAATTATAATAAAGTTAATATTGAATTTAATATTAAATAGGAAATTGTTATTAAAGAATAAAGCATCAGTGAATTATTGAAAGGAACATCTTTTATTTGAACACACCCTCCGGCACCTTCTTTTAAGATCAGAGATTAAATTGCTAAATCTGATCATTTGGTCCTTCGAGCCGGATAGTGATTCAAATAAGGTAACTTTCTCCTAACATAAAGATGGAAGCCCTAATAAAACAACAAGAAGAAGTCCGAGATAGAATCGACAAATCCTTTCGAAATTATTTAAAGGATGGGCCATCCAGAAAAACAGAACAGTATTTTAAAAAAAAGCTCAAGACGCTCGACGACGACTGGGCAGAATACAAAACCAACCATCGGCAAATTACAACATTGAAAACCAAGAAGGATGAAAAGGATCTACCATACTTCAAAGATGACTGGTACACAGACACGGAAACGGCATACATTGATATATACTCCAGGATCGACGAAGAATACCATAACATTCTTCCACCAGCAGACCAGGCACCAAGAGCCGAGCAATCTTCAGCAGAGTTCAATCTCAGCCAAATAGCTCACCACAGTAATGATGTAAAGCTCCCGCGAATTTCAATTCCAACATTTGCCGGGGACTACGCGTCATGGCCATCATTTTTGGATCTATTCTCCAGCCTCATACACAACAAGACATCGTTATCAGGAGCTCAAAAACTCCAATACCTCAAAGCCCATCTATCCGGAGAAGCACTACGACTTCTCAGCAACACATTAATCAGCGACGCCAATTACGAACCAGCATGGAAACTTCTCGTCGAAAACTATGATAACAAACGAGCATTGTTGAAAACCCAGCTCGATATCCTACTCAGTCAAACTAAGCTAACTAGAGAGTCTGCTCAAGGAATCAAGGAACTAAAAACAAGGACACATGAATGCCTCACCGCCATAGAGAATCTGGAGATCTCTGTTCAAAACTGGGATCCCATTCTCATACATATATTAGTCCAGAAGCTACCAGCCGAAACACACGTATTATGGGAACAATCACAAAGCCATAAATCAAAACGATCAATACCAACGTGGACAGAACTACGCGAATTCTTGGAGACCCGGTTTAGAACATTAGAAGCCATCAGCAAGCCAGCCAACAGCAAGATTGATCATTATGAACACAAGCGACGAGAACAGACACAAAGAAGAGCACAAACATTTCACGTGTCAAACCACAGTACATGCAGCTTGTGTAAAGGTCCACACATCATAAGAAAATGTCCGAAGTACTTGCAACAAACCATAGACGAGAGGTATAAGACAGCCAAGTCCAAGGATCTATGCATCAATTGCTTAGGAACGAACCACCGCGTGTCTCAATGTCCTAGCAATACTAGATGTTTTCAATGTGGAGGAACACACCATACATCCCTGCACAGAGCGCAACAAGAGAGGCAAGGCAACAACAACGATGAAAAACCAACAAGGGCAAGTGTTGAACCACCTATCTCCCAGGCAAGCACATTTTTCTCCCACGCAGATCCCTATGAAAACCAACAAGTACTACTAGCGACAGCTCTGGTTACAGTAGTATCACCGACGGGACAACAACAGGTCTGCAGAGCGCTGATCGACCCCGGGTCACAAAGATCATTTGTGCGAGAAGCAGTAGTGCAGAATTTACGACTCAAGCGAGAATCCACACAAACCTCAATTTCGGGAATCAGCAACCTGCCAGCCGGTGAAATGACAAGCAGGGTAACGCTACAGTTACAATCAAGAACTCAGCCAAGCAAAAAAACCCAGGCACAGGCTCTCGTCCTTTCAAAAATCAGTAATCCTTTACCGAACGAAGAATGCTCTAGTAAGAACTGGACCCACCTGGAAGGACTCCAATTGGCAGACCCAACATTCCGTAAGCCGGGCCATATAGACATCCTCTTGGGAGCCGACGTATATACTGACATCATCATGGAGGGTTTGAGAAAGGGCGCTGATGGAACACCAGCAGGCCAAAACACAATATTTGGCTGGATCATCACTGGAAACACAAGTCCAACATCACAAATGGACACGAGCGCACAAACTTTCTTCACGCAGATAACCCCCGAGTGCGACCTGAGGAAATTCTGGGAGTTGGAAGAACTTCCATCAAGACCGAAATGGACAAAGGAAGAATCACTGTGCGAAACCCATTTTGCCAACAACGTGACAAGAGGTGACGATGGACGTTATCAGGTTCGACTTCCATTCAACACGGAGCAAGAACACATCCAATTTGGATCATCCAGAAATATAGCCATCCGAACGCTTATCCAAATGGAAAAACGGTTCCAGCAAGACCCAGCCTTAAAATGCGATTATGGAAAATGCATCCGAGAGTATCTAACATTAGGCCACATGACAACGACCAATACCCCAGAATCAGCACTCCAGAGGCAATCATCGGACGGCACAACGACATATGGATGCTGCTATCTCCCTCATCATGCTGTCCTCAAGCCAAGCAGCACAACCACTAAGCTGCGTGTCGTATTCGACGCATCACGCCCGACCTCCAACGGAAAATCACTAAACAGCGCATTACTGAATGGACCAGTGATACAGGACTCTCTCATGACCATCCTCATGCGATGGAGAAAGTACCGCATCGCATACATGGCGGACGTCGAAAAAATGTATCGCCAAATACGAATACATCCAGAAGACGCAGACTATCAGCGGATCGTCTGGAGAGACTCCCCTACCGAACCCATACGAGACTATACATTAAGGACCGTAACATTTGGCACAAAAAGCGCACCATTTCTAGCCATAAGAACGATGCACCAATTGGCAAAGGATGAAGCCACGAAATATCCAATCGGCTCAGAGGCTCTACTCAATGACTTCTACGTCGATGATTTAATGACTGGAGCAGACACTATCAAAGAAGCAACTCAAAAACAAGAGCAACTGATCAATCTACTACGTTCAGGAGGTCTGGAACTAAAGAAATGGGCAGCAAACCATGACGACATATTAAAGAACGTTCCAGAGACTGATCGAGAAATCACGTTTCCCCTCGCGGTAAACGCTGAAGAGGTCAAGGCACTTGGACTATCATGGAACCCATCAACAGATTCGCTCTCATACAAAGTAACCATGGATTTTGACGACACATCATATACAAAACGGAAAATACTGTCCGAGATTGCAAGATTATTCGATCCCATCGGATGGCTCACACCAATTATCATCAGTGCAAAGGTTCTAATACAAAACCTGTGGCTCCTAAAGATCGATTGGGACGAGACAGTTCCTATTACTATAGAAGAACAGTGGCGAAAATTCCGCTCAAACCTCCAAACAATCCAAACCATCCAGATTCCTCGATGGATACAAACCAGCAATGCAACCCAAACTGTCGAACTTCATGGATTCTCCAACGCATCCATCAAGGCTTACGCCGCAGCCGTCTATATCCGCACACAGGACAGAACAGGAACGATCCACTGTCGTCTACTGGCAACAAAAAGTAAGGTAGCACCGATAAAAACCGTATCATTGCCAAAATTAGAGTTGTGCGGTGCACACCTATTGGCTAAATTACTCGCCCAAATCAAGAAAGACATGAAAATGGAGCAGGTCATAACAACAGCATGGACTGATTCAACCATCGTACTCGCTTGGCCACGCAAACATCCCTCCTCTTGGGAAACTTTTGTGGCTAATCGAGTTTCAAACATCCATCAATTACTAGACCAAGGTAGCTGGAATCACATCCGAACGGAGGAAAATCCAGCGGATTGTGCCACTAGAGGAACCACTCCAGAAGAACTGAAACAGCACAGCCTATGGTGGGAAGGACCACCATGGCTTCAACAAGCGAAGGAACTATGGCCAAAACGTAAGGAAGTCCCAGACACCACAATGGGACAGCGAAAAACTGTAACCAATTTACATGTAAAAACGAATTCCAAAATCTCCAACCTGCTAAACAACTATTCTTCGTTAAACAAATTACTTCGAGTCACAGCCTATTGTCGTCGATGGTTAAATCTACTCAAACCAAAATCCCACAGAGCGCCAGCCACACACTTAACTGCTAAGGAGATTCAAACGGCGTTAACACATTGGATAAGGGTCACCCAAGACATGGAATTTAGAGACGAGATCCTGAAGCTGCAATCCAACCAATCCATATCCAGTAAAAGTAGGCTATTGAAATTAACTCCTTTCCTCGACCAGGAAGGAATCCTAAGATTAGGAGGACGCATCCAGAACGCAGACATACCATTCGCTACACGCCACCCCATCATCTTACCGGAGAAAGCAACATTAACCGCATTAATAATAGACAATACCCATCAAACTACAATGCATGGAGGAACTCAATTGATGCTAGACACACTCCGAGAAAGATACTGGATCATCCATACAAGAAACGCTGTTAGAAAACACAATCATAAATGTATGCAATGTTTTAGACAACTAGCAACAGGAAGAACACAACTAAAACCATCATCCCCAAAACGGCCAATAATAAAAAGACCATTTGAGGCCGTGCCATGTGGACCGGAGATCCGAAAACGAACGATACCACGTAAAATCCCAACCACTAGAAAACGGCAACCACATCCAGAAGGACAAGAGGAAGTACCACGAAAACGCATCAAACTAGAGACCTATCGCCAGCGACAACAACCTCCACCGGACGTAATCGTGGAAAAGGAGCTCTGGACATTAATTAAAAACACAAATATACCTTGGGAGCAGATCAAAAGGGCAAAGAAGAGTTTTTTTTAACCATAGGAATAGTACGCTGCATCAAAACAGCAGCCAACAAAATACGTGTCTACTTACAAGGTAAAAACCCAAATAATGAAAATCAAAAAACGAAATCGAACATAGAACATTAAAAAATAATTGAATTATTAAAACAAAAAAAAAGGGAAAACAAACGACTATTTATTCAAATCATCACATTCACTTTAAATTAGCAGGTGTTCTACATGGTAAATAACTTTAAAATTTGAAGCTAAGCGCTTCAAGGCGGGGGAGAATGTTCCGTCTCGGAACAACTGAAAAGAATCAAACCTAAAAAGTAACCCCCGACGAAATCCCAAAAAATTAAACACACAAATTTAACGATTAACTATTTATTAAAAAACCAAATATGACACCGAATTAAACAAACATCACATAAATACATAAAAACTATGAACCGACATCATCATCCTGAAAATCGTCAAAATGCCGTCGGCAAATCGCCAATCTGAAAACAATAACAAATGAAGAAAATGATAAACAAATTCCACAAAAAAAATACATACCTCACAACACTAACTCCAGACTCCGCCTCCCGAAAATCCCACCAACCTCAAATATCCCTGAAATAAATAAAATTAGTTACTAGACAAGAATGTTAAAAGCAAACAAACTTACCAACAAGAAGTCAACTCCATTTGACAGATGTGGGAAGGAAGAAGATAAACAGCTGTTCAAGTAACTACATGAACCGAAAATTATGTACATTAAACCAAGTTCCCCACCAATTTTTATTGTTCAAGACTTCGATAAATATGGACAGACGGCGAGGTTCGAGTCAGATCACTTCTAGATCTTCAAGCGCGCTTTGAGCTTCGAAGATATCAATAAAATTCGAGCTGGAGAATTTTATTCCAAGTGATTTCAATCATTAAATAAAGGGATCGAGTTGAAATTCCTTTATCATATCCACACTGACGAGCTTGAGTCAGTCAAGATAGCAGACAGGAAAAACCAGAGTTGAAGGTTTTTTCCTTTATCCGATACGAGATCCGCTGACGAGTCTGAGTCAGCATCTCCACCATCGTTCATAGATAAGATAAAATTCGAGTTTGAGAATTTTATTACAACTGGCTTCAATCATTAAATAAAGGGATCGAGTTGAATTCCCTTCATCATAACCATACTGACGAGTTTGAGTCAGTACCCATAGCAAATAGAAAAAAACCCGAGTTGAAGGTTTTTTCTCATCACATTCGAGATCCACTGACGAGCTTGAGTCAGCATCTCCAGCAAAGAGGTCGTGGGACCTTCGTAAACATTAATAAAGAAAAATCGAATTTACAGCAAACCATTACACGGACAATTTTGGTTTACATTATATCGCAGCGATTGCATGAAATTCCTGGTAGAGCGAAGCAGCAAGCAGCAAGACATCAGCGAAATCAAAGGAAAATCACAGAAAGCAAGTCAACGGCTGACATACAGGTGGCGTGATTCCGAAAGAATAATAATTTAAGGTATCTCACAATAATTAAAAAAGGGGATATTTCGGACATTTCGAATAATTATTAGTGGATTTATTACTGAATTATAATAAAGTTAATATTGAATTTAATATTAAATAGGAAATTGTTATTAAAGAATAAAGCATCAGTGAATTATTGAAAGGAACATCTTTTATTTGAACACACCCTCCGGCACCTTCTTTTAAGATCAGAGATTAAATTGCTAAATCTGATCATATGCCAAGGGTAACTTTAAGTCGCTGCGTCGCGTCAGCGGATTAAGTAATAGTCTGAGACTTGTAACATACTAAAATAAAAACATGGAGAGCATAAAAATCTGTATAACGACTGTATTATTAAATAAAATCGACTTGTCTAGAAAAATGTGTTTCCAAGCCCACCAAAAATTCAAATGCGGTCAGACATCATGGTCAAAGGTCATCAACAGCAATGGTACATTTTCAACACAAATCGGTGTGTAAAAAATTTACGGCTTTTTTACATCCCAAACGCAAAATTGCTGTGCGATAAAAGAGTTCCAGAGCTGCGTTTCCCTTTGCGTTTGGGATGTAAAATGGCCTTTATTCTTACTAATTAGGGGACATCCATAAATTACGTGAGGTGATTTTGGCGATTTTTCGACCCCCCCTCCCCCCTTGGTGAGATGTCGTGAGATTTGGCTCGACCCCCTCCCCCCCTCAATCTCACGTGAGATTTTTAAAATTTTAAAAAATTTGTAGGATTTACACTATTATGCGTATTTTTTGTGTAAATACCTTAATCTGTGCTTGATTGCATTTAGAAATTATAATTTGTGTTGAAGAACAGTACCACAAAATCATAACAGCACCAACTCGGCATGCACCCAATATAAACTACAATACCTGTGGATTACCATTTAGCAGGTGATTCTGCCTACCCTTTGGAAACCAACCTCAGGGTGCCTTACAGGGATAATGATTTCTTAACAAGAGAACAGAAAACTCGTGTATTTGTAGAGCAAGCATATGAAATATAAAAAAAATTTAGAATTTTACAATATATTGACATACGAAGGTTGGCTTTGGCATCCACTGATTCGTTTTTAGAGAGTAACGACTTGACTGTTTGAATAGTAATAGTAGAGCCATTTATGACTCTGGAGATATACCAACTTCGGAGCATTCTTCTATATATGTCATCGTTAGGTAAAAAACCTGTGACTGAAAGACCCAGGGGGGTTATCCTGGAATCCGATTCGAAAGTATCTTCCACCAATGAGAATTCGAAATAAATTTGTCCGCCTGTTATCGGATTTCAGTCCGTGAATAAAGCCATTGCCGCATGCGCTGCTTTTATTTGTTTGTTTTAAAATATTCTAAAAACTCTTTAAATATTCTTGAAACAATTTATTGTTCGCATCAAAATGTCAAATTAAGTTAATAAATGAAGTTGGTTAGCTGAAAATAATTTCTTTTCGAAGATTTATCAGGCATCGCTACTAGCTTCCGTTTGCTTCCTACTTTCGTATAGCCTTAGAAAAGCGGAGTCTGAAGTCACAGCCAGCTTCTCAAATTGACGTTTGAGCCGCCTGTACACCAGGGTACAGATTCAAGAAGTGCGGATCTGTTAGACTTCCATTTTTCACAACTCTCGATAATGATAACAAAAGGTTTTCAAAATCTATCTTATGTCAGAGCAGATGGTTGTCGATTCAAAATTCGAGTCCTGTAAGATGCTTAGATAACTAATTATGTCGCCTGGTGTGTGGTGACTGATGTGAAAAGAGCCGATTCTTAATATAATCTCTATGATTGCAGTAGGATTGGGTACATTATGCACTTGAGATTCTTAGGAGCGCATTAGGTTCCAGGTTTTTCAATTGGGCTTCTAGGCCTTTTTGTTTTGTTTAAGCTTAGACCCCCACACTAGTTCATCGTAGGGTCGCAATCTGTCCAAAAATGGTGGTATAATTCAATGGATATATTACTTTCGTAGTTTTTCCCAGACCATTGTATAAAAAGATAAGAATTTTTCATCACGTCTTCATTCCCAGATATTTAGATTATTTTCTTTACTTTTTTTTGGATGTTCCAGTTGGATGGTATTTGAAACAGTGAACAAATACATTGTAAACGGCAGTGCAAAATTTTTACACCCAATTGCTATTGAGTCGAAATATAGTAATAGTATCACGTATACTTTTGATTCATTATTCCTTCTTTATTTGCAATATGTTTTGATAAATCCTTTCACCATGTTCATCTGATACTGCACCAAGATTTTCGTGAATGGAATCTAAGTGCGGTTCAAAAAGACGATTTTAAAGATTTTCTCATTTACAGATATTGTACTTAAAATTGAAAAAAACAAAAAGATATTAAGAAATATTGCAAGAAAATTACAGAAAAATCGAAAAATACCCATTTTGAGGGCTAAAACCCCCTAAAAAGTGGGTTTCTCGGAGTAGAAAATCGGTAGACTTTATAACCCCTTATTAAAAAGCCTAAAAAGAAGCGCTCTGCCAATTTTCAGCCTGAACCTAATTATTTCCGCTATATCGCTTTTTTCGGCTTAATTTACCTGTACTATTAATTTAACCCAGTTTTCTCGCGATTTTACACTGTTTCTTGCGGAAAAAAATTACGTGAGATTTGCGGAGACCCTCCCCCTCCCCCACGTGAGATTTGGTGAGATTCGGCTCGACCCCCTCCCCCCCCTAAACACCTCACGTAATTTATGGACGCCCCCTTATTCAATTTAAAGAAAGATGAAGATCGCCAAAGATGTTTCACATCTTTCACGTGCACTGGTTACACGCGCTATATTTTTTTTCTTTTTTTTCTATTTTTTCTGAATTTTTGTACTTTTTCTTTATTTCTTTTTGAATATTTTTACTTTGTTTTCTTAATTTTTTTTGCTTTTTGTTAATATTATTTTTTTTTCTTTCATTGTTAACTTGTAGTTCTTACACTATAATTTTAAATTTCTTTTTGCCTGATGCTTCACCCGTTGATTTTTAATTGTACGCGTATAAGAATTTTATTCTTTTGTACAATGATTATAGAATAAATTATTATTATTATTATAATCGCTTTCAGCAGCTATACATGAACTAATATGCTGCATATGGGGGAATGAAAAAATGCCTGCAGAATGGGAGCAAAGCATTATCTGCCCAATACACAAGAAAGGGGACAAACTATAGAGGCATATCTCTTCTAAGCACGGTATACAAACTAATGACAAACATTATAAAAGCCAAGCTGGAACCTTATGCAGAAGCCGCAATAAGTGAATACCAAGCTTGATTTAGAAGAAATAGGTCAATAATGGACCAAATCTTTTCATTAAGGCAGGTCCTCCGAAAATTATGGGAATACAACATTGACGTGTATCAACTTTTCATCGATTTCAAACAAGCATACGACAGCATCGACAGGAAAAAAATGTATGCGACGATGTTGGACCTAAACATCCTCTTAAAAATAGTAAATTTAACAAAAATGACAATGGAGAACACAAGGTGTGCAGTCAGAATACAAGGGGAATTGACGGAATCCTTCCCAGTCAAGCAAGGCTTAAAGCAGGGCGATGGGTTGACACCCATGCTATTTAATCTCTGCCTAGAAGGAGTAATTCGCAAAGTAAACATTGATGCCAACGCAACCCTGCTTAACAAATCAAAACAGTTGGCAGGATATGCCGATGACATAAACTGCCTTGCCAGATCACTGTCATACCTTAGAGAAATGTTCACAGAATTAGAAGATGAAGCTAAACATATAGGGCTGCAAATAAATGCAGACAAGAGCAAGATTCTAATTCAGTCGAGGGTGGAAAGAAGAAGAAGAAACCACAACACCACCTGGGGATAATTTAACTTCGAACGTGTAAACCAATTTAACTACATGGGGTCCACAGTCAGCGAAGACAACGATGAGACGATAGACGTGCAAAGAAGGATAATAGTCCAGTCAATTTAGACATCCGAGGGTACAGAAATTCACACCAAGCTGAAAATTGGTAGGATTGTTCAAAGCACCGTTATAAATGAAATGTAAAAAGTCCTCATCGATCCGGCACCTGGAACCTGGATTTACTGGGGGTCAAAGGTCACAAAAACGGGTTTTTCGCGATTTTAAGCAAAACGGTAACTTTTATCATAAAATAGTGTTTACAAAGTTTGTAGATTATGCGATTACCTACAAAAAAGGATCTTATACATTTTCCCGTACGAATTGTCATTCATGAGATATCGCCGTTTTAAAGATTTAAAGCACTCATATCCCCTCACTTGCAACTTGTATGGCCGAATTGCCATTTACTTAAACTTTAATAACTTCTAGACCGATTATAGTAGAGCAACGTAATTAGGCTCATCTTTTAGGTAAATGTGGATTCTTTTATTTGAAAGAAAGAACAGAAACCTGAGGGACTCCGTTTAGAAGATATGTAGGTTCAAAGTGTGAGGAAAATCTGGAAGTCTGCAGTGAAACCCTATACATGCACACGTTTCCACGCCACCTATGAGGTAGTGTACTTAGCGCGTTTTTTTTAACGTGGTTTCCCCAGTAGGCCTATTCCACGGGTCAGTTGTGATCCTGTTTAATTTGAAACTATTGCAAAATAATGGATATGAGCAGAAATTGAAAAGATAAAAGCAATTTAAGTTAAAAAAAAGGAGTGAAATTTAATCGTCCGAGTCGTAACTTTCAAATTCTTCTTCTTGTTCTTCTTCTTGATATTCTTGATCTTGTTCGTCTTGTTCTTCTTCTTGTTGTTCTTGTTCTTCTTGTTCTTCTTCATCTTCACACTGAGTGCATGTAAACTGCGTTAATAGCGATGTATCGCATGTCGCCTCGTTGGAATCATGTAATGCTTCAATATGGGATTCGCAGGGTTTGACTCGAGGATTTAAATAAAACAGTTACTTTATTGGAGACCGTTTATTTTATTAATTGTCCCTCAGCGACAGAGCGTAGAGCTAAAGCCCATTTAGCGCCCTGTAGTCGTTGAGTATTGAACAGTGACTGTAATTTTCATACAAAGTTCCCTTGTATTTATAGTAGGGATTCTTATATACTATCCTTATATACTATTACATATTATCATAACTAGGCCTACTGACTCATATCTATATACATGACTACAATCTAGTTTTCTATATAAACTACCTTAAATTACTATAGTGTGAATCAAAGTGTATGTATAGTTATTTTCTATGAGGTTATACGGGCACCTCACCCCCAACGGTTCACGAGAAAAATTTTCCCTTTCAAGGTAAAATTTTTCATATTATTTATTCGTTCTTAGTCTTCTTTTTCATTTTTCAAATGTCGTTTTCTTTGATTTAACCTTTTACGCTTTCTTTATCCTATTTTTGTGTACTTCTTTGATCTCATCTCCTATCCTAATTTTTATGTTAGTATCTTTAATGTCCATTACTTCATATGGTCCTTCGAAAGGTGATTCATATTTTCTTCTATTGCCTGCTTTTAACCACACTTTATCCCCTGCTGCTACCTGTAGTGGACGTGCATCTGCGTCATATAATATTTTTCTTTTTTCTTTTCCTATCTCAAGCAGCTTTTGTGCTGTTGCATGTGCCTGTTTGAGACGCCATTTCAGTTCAGCAGCATAATCCTCTATATTATATAATGGTTGCGATTTTTCTTTTATTATACCATCTGGTAGAGTTGCTATTTTGCCAAATACTAGTTCATGCGGTGATATATTTGTATCAGTATGCGGTGTGATATTGTAACAGAAGGTATAATATTGTAACCACTCATCCCAATCTTGGTTCTGACTGAATGATAGTAAGTATTCATTTAAAGTTCTATGATTACGTTCTATCGATCCTAAGGTCTCGTGATGGTATGGCGTTGAACTAATGTGACTTATGTTCAATATCTCACAGATCTTCTTGAAAGTTGAGTTCATAAATTCAGTTCCCATGTCAGTTCTAATTTTTTCGAACTTTCCAAATCTTAGTATGACGTTCTCTATCAGCGCACGGGCTACGGTTGTTGCCTCTTTATTTTCAATGGGTATGGCTATGATGTACTTAGTGAGCTCACATTGGATTGTCAGAATATACCTATAGTATTTCGCCTGTCTCAATGGTCCTACTGTGTCCATCGTTAGTAACTCAAAGCTGGTGCTTGGGGTTTCTGTTATCTGCATCCTTTCTTTGGTATTTGTTACCTGCTTGTTTCTTTTACATACGTCGCAACTGTTTACATATTCTTTTACCATTTTGGTCAGATTTTTCCAACAATATCTTTGCCTCATTTTGTTTATTGTCCTTTTAATTCCTGAATGTCCTCCTATGATCGGACAATTATGATAGTCTTTGATTATTTTTCTCTGTTCTTCTTCTCTTGTTACCCTAGTCACTGGCGTGTAGACTAATATATCTAACCTTTTATTATCCTTCTGCTTCATCTTGTTATAAATTTTCATTAATTCTTCTTTACATATTTTTTTAAAAATTATTTCATTATTTGCTAAGGCTAGCTTTTCAATTTTGTGGTTTTTCGCGAACAGCATTAGTTTCTCCAGAAGTAACTCCAAGTTTGCTTGCGGATTATCACTAAGCTCTATTATAATCTCATTCTTTTCTTTACTTAACTTTATTATTATGTGTGCATCTTTTGCAATATTTTTTTTTTTTCTATCATTTTATCTTTATTCTTTTCTCGTGTTATTTCAAATCTCAGCTTAACTACGTTCTTTGTTTCGGAAATTGAAGCACATTCCCACATATGCAGCTGTGTAATCTTCGCTGGTTGTTGCGATTCTTTTTCTTCATCTTCTCTACTACTATTCTTTTTTGTCATTGCTCTTGTGATTATTTTCATGTCCGTATCTGTTGGAATCATTTCTCTCAGTTTCTTAGAGTCTAATTTGATTCGTGATAATGCATCTGCATTGGTGTTCAACGCTCCTTGCTTGTACACGATCTCAAAGTCGTATTCGCTTAAATCTATTCTTATTCTTGTCATTTTTGAAGATGGATCTTTGTGCGTAAATAAACTTACTAATGGTCTGTGATCCGTTACCACTATAAACTTTCTTCCATATAGATATGGTCTGAAATGTTTTATTGCCCAATGTATTCCTAACAATTCCTTTTCAATAATTGGTTTCCTTATTTCATGCTTGTCTAGTGTTCTACTAGCGTACGAAACTGGTAAGTCTTTTCCAATCTCTCCTTGAGACAGTACTGCGCCTAGTGCAAAGTTAGAGGCGTCTGTCGTAAGCACGAATTGTCTATCAAAGTTAGGATATTGTAAAATTGGTGGATTCATTAATTTACTTTGTAGCTCCTTGAATGCATTATCACATTCTTCAGTCCAATTAAATGTCACCTTTTTCTTCGTTAGTGAATTTAATGGCTTTGCAATTGCTGCGAAATTTGGAATGAAGGGTCTATAATAATTACAAAATGCTGTGAAACGCTTAATTTCTTCTGCGTTTTTGGGGATGGGATAATTTTTTATTGTATCATATTTCTTGGGGTCTGTTTTTACTCCTTCTTTGGTTATCAGGTGCCCAAGATATACAACTTCTGTTCTCAGAAAATTGCACTTTTGTGGGTTTAACTTCAAGTTGTAATCACGTAACCTCTGGAACGTCTTCCTTAGGTTTCGGTTATGGTGTTCGAGACTGCAACCGAAGATTATAATGTCATCCACATACAGAAATGTCTCCCCATCTAGTCCAGCTAGTGCTACAGAAAGCATTCTCTGAAAGCTATTTGTTGATATTTTTAATCCAAATGGTAACCTCTTAAAATGAAAATGACCCTTGCCGGTGGAAAAAGCTGTCACTGGTCTTGACTCTGGATGCAGTTCAATCTGGTGGAATGAACTTGTTAAGTCAAGTGTCGAGAAGTATTTTGCTCTTCCAAGATTATCAAGAATATCCTCTAGTCTAGTTAGTGGAAATTTGTCGTCCATAATTTTTTTGTTTAGCTGCCTAAAGTCTACGACCATTCTCCATTTTTTATCTCCATTGTCGCTTTTCTTAGGTACTACTAATAATGGTGAGTTATATGGACTAACTGATGGTTCTATGATTTTTTCATCTATCAGTTTATCAACCTGAGAGTTAATCTCTTCAGTTTGTGACTGTGGTAGTCTATAATTTTTAATATACACTGGTGTTTCATCATTCATTTTTATTTTTTGCCGGTAGAAGTTGTTCACAGTCAGCTTATCGCTATCCAGGTGAAATATGTCTGCGTATTCCATGCAGAGTTGTATGATTGGATCTTTTGCTACTTTGTCTATCTATATCATTCACATTCAGCTCTTGTAAAAGTTTGTTCTGCCGTTGTCTATTTAGCCGTGGTCTTTCCCTCGGGTCTATAATATTGTAATTTCTTAATGGCAATATTTTCAGCCCTGGTAATCTAATATTAACTTCTTTCTCGTGTACGTTAAGCATTTTTATATGTGCTATCCCTTTTGAAGGAATCAATGAATTAGCAATGAAGACTCCATCCTGAATTTGTTGGCTTAGGACAATGCTATCTTCCTTAATTTGCTGATTGACAGCTTGTAGGATTTGTGATCTTGCTGGAATCGTTATGGTGTCCTGTCGAGGTACATAAGTGGTAATTGGCACTATGATATTCCGATCCTTTACTACAATTGTTAGTGTGAATATCTCAAAATCAAGTTTGCACTTATTTTCGTACAAAAAGTCTCTTCCTAATATTGCATCCGTACCAATAGCTAAGTCATCAGATACTACGTGCAGTCTCTGCTTAATTTCTTCTCCTTCAATCAAAATTTTCGTTTCAAGCACTCCTATTGTGTACGTATCACTTTCTGTAATGCCTATTAATTTGCATATATCGTACCTATCAATTTGATCATTGTTTATCAAGTTTCTTTTGATTATTGATATGTCTGCTCCTGAATCTATCAAAAATTTTACCGGCTTATCCATGCCTATTATTTTAGCAGTTATATAGTTATTGACACGCTGAAAGTTATATGAAAACATCTTTGCATTTCTTGACCTTGTATTCTCATCTAATATTCTTCGTCCCTCGAACGATGAGCTTCGGGGGCGGTTTGTTCGTTTCCCGAATCGAGTATATTGATTCTTCTTGGGTAATTGTTTGAGTTATAACCTCTGTTATACCGTTGTTGCGCATAGTGTCCTTGTACATTGCCCTGCCTTTCTCGCTTGTCATTGGGATTATTTCTTGCTGGTTCCGCAGAATTCCTTTTATTGAAGTTTGCAGTTCCTCTATAACTATAATTTTGACTATCATCTTCCCTGTTCCTATTGAATCTCTGATTTCCTAAAGATCCACTTTGAAACTTTTTATTGCGATTGCTCTGCCAGTTGTTTCTGTAAAATTCTTCGTTCGCGCTTCTCCTTCTTGGAGCGCTACCATGATAGAACTGTTTGTTAGTATCATTCACTGCTTCTATTTCAGTAGCTATTTTCACAGCCTTACCTAAAGTTTCTGGCATCGCTGCAAATACTGCTGTCTTATAGGGTTCATTTAGACCTGCCTGAAAAGCATTCAGTCCCGATTTGTCGTTAAGAGCATTAATCAGCTTTCGACTATCTTCGCCATGTTCCGTTATTTGTACGTCATTCAGCTGTGCTATTAGATTTTGTACCCTTGTCGCAAAGCTTTGAACTGCTTGATCTCTTTGTTGAATCCTTGACAACTTATTTTGTATACTTAAGGGATTGCGTTTCACCTTAAAATGCGTCTCGAACAATTTTTTGAAACCATCTATGCCTTGCGGAGTACTTGCTCCAATCTTTATTCTAACCTTTTCTGTGATACGTGCTTTCAGCACCAATTGCACCAATTTCTCTCTCTCCGGATCATCTTTTAATGTCTCTCCTATAATTTCAACGATATTGATGAAGTTGGTCAGCTCCTTCTCTTCACCGTCAAAAGTAGGTAACAATTTTAAAATTTGGAATGGATCTAGAGTTCCCATATTGCTGGTTTCCTGTCTATTCAAATCGATAATTGAGTTGGAAGCCTCTAAAGCTCTATTACTCAAGCTATCTTGCTCTTCTTCCGAGCTTGTTTCCTTCTCCTCAGTCGATACCTCGCTCAACTGGAACTTTATTATTTCACCTACTTCCTCGTCCACTGTTCTAAATTCTGTCAGTGTATCCTCACTGCTTTCTACAACGTTAATTCGTACTTCTAGTTCATTTAACTCAACTCTTCTTCTTAATAATCTCTCCGCCGTTCTTAGTTTATATGGCGCCTTTTTTACCTTCGCTTTTATTTTATGGAGTTCTTTCAAAATTTCTACTGCCTCATGCTCTGGCATCTCTCCTTGACTTAATACTGTTGTGCTCTTACTATTGCACTATCTTATCCCATATGTGTATCTATATTTTAGTTTGTTGTTGTTTTTTTGTATCATAATATTATAAGAAAAACCGCGCATCTTTTTTCGCTGTAAACATTATTTATCTTGTATGGTCCTTTATTGTATGGTCCTTGGTCCAGTCGTCGGATCTCTCAATTTTTCTTCCTCCAGGTCCTTGTCGTGCAGGGTCGCCATGTAATGCTTCAATATGGGATTCGCAGGGTTTGACTCGAGGATTTAAATAAAACAGTTACTTTATTGGAGACCGTTTATTTTATTAATTGTCCCTCAGCGACAGAGCGTAGAGCTAAAGCCCATTTAGCGCCCTGTAGTCGTTGAGTATTGAACAGTGACTGTAATTTTCATACAAAGTTCCCTTGTATTTATAGTAGGGATTCTTATATACTATCCTTATATACTATTACATATTATCATAACTAGGCCTACTGACTCATATCTATATACATGACTACAATCTAGTTTTCTATATAAACTACCTTAAATTACTATAGTGTGAATCAAAGTGTATGTATAGTTATTTTCTATGAGGTTATACGGGCACCTCAATCAAACGGATCCTCTACTGTTGGTGATTCAATATTAGAGCACGACCGGCCTTGACAATGTGTACATGCCAGAGAACAAAACAGTCCGACTTTTTTGCAACCACATTTAGCACTGCATCCCTTTTTGCAGTTGCAAAAAATTGTGTTCAGCAGTTTTTCCGGCGCAGGTGTAAGTAAAGTTTGAACTGGTTCTAATGAATTGTTGACCAACTTCCAACCCCAGTCTGTAGGGTCTAGGTGATAACCAAGCCACACTTGAACTTGGTAATATACCCGAAAAAGATGTTGATGAGCAGCAACTGAGGTTGGAGGAAGACAAGCTAATTGTACTTGTTTTTTACTTTTGGTATTTTTAACGAAACATGCATATCTATACTTATCTAAGCAGGTAGTTTTTTTAGGAGCAATAGTTTCAAATTAAACAGGATCACAACTGACCCCTGGAATAGGCCTACTGGGGAAACCACGTTAAAAAAACGCGCTAAGTACACTACCTCATAGGTGGCGTGGAAACGTGTGCATGTATAGGGTTTCACTGCAGACTTCCAGATTTTCCTCACACTTTGAACCTACATATCTTCTAAACGGAGTCCCTCAGGTTTCTGTTCTTTCTTTCAAATAAAAGAATCCACATTTACCTAAAAGATGAGCCTAATTACGTTGCTCTACTATAATCGGTCTAGAAGTTATTAAAGTTTAAGTAAATGGCAATTCGGCCATACAAGTTGCAAGTGAGGGGATATGAGTGCTTTAAATCTTTAAAACGGCGATATCTCATGAATGACAATTCGTACGGGAAAATGTATAAGATCCTTTTTTGTAGGTAATCGCATAATCTACAAACTTTGTAAACACTATTTTATGATAAAAGTTACCGTTTTCCTGAAAATCGCGAAAAACCCGTTTTTGTGACCTTTGACCCCGAGTAAATCCAGGTTCCAGGTGCCGGATCGATGAGGACTTTTTAGATTTCATTTATAACGGTGCTTTGAACAATCCTACCAATTTCCAGCTTGGTGCGAATTTCTGTACCCTCATACCTATTTTTTGGTCTAATTTGACCGGACTATAAACGCCGCAAATAGAACATACTTCTCACTACTGCCAGTAATGAAATCCAGAGACATCCACAGAAAAACGAAAATAAGAATCTACAAAATGATCATACGTATAGTAGCTACGTATGGGTGTGAAGCATGGAGTATCTCCCAAAAGTCCGCAGATAAGATGGATATATTTGAGAGGAAGGTTCTCCGAAGGATGAACCAATGAAGATAACGAATTGTACGATATATACAAAGAGTGTAAACTTTCAACACATGCCAAGCTACTGCGCTTACGTTGGGCCGGCCATGTGCAAAGAATGTATGACTCAAGGATACCAAAGAAAGCCCTGTATTTACTAGCAGATGGCAAAAGACCAGTTGGCAAACCACGGTCAAGGTGGGAAGACAGTGTTAAGGCTGATGCAGCAAAACTCCTCAACATCATAAACTGGAGGCAAGCTGCGCAACAGAGAGAGGTCTCGAGGAAGAAGCTGATGGAGGCCAAGGTTCGAATTGGGCTGTAGAGCCATCGAAGAGAATATTTGTTTTTATGTGGATGACTAGAGCTCAGGGAAAGCCCTTTGTACTGTCGACAATCTATTTTCTTCGTATAGAGTGCAATGTCAAACAGCAAGCTCTAGTCGATAGATAGTGAAGGGGAAGAGAGAAGTAGGAAGGAACTGCCATAACCACCTAACCCCAACCATTTCTATCGCGACTCTGGCATCGGGGCAATGAGAAACAACTCGTTGGAGTGTTAGGCCTCCTGAAACGAGTTGAATCCCATCAACCAACCGATGACATGCGCTTGGTGGAGCGGGGCAGTGCTAGCGGAAGGCTATGACAGGAGGAATGTAAAGAGGGAAGAAGAAAGAAGTGGGAAAGGCGAAGGACCGTGGGGCTCTGCCGGGATTCGAACCCGGGACCTCTGGGATGGTAGCCAGGCGCCTTACTCCCTAGACTACCGAGGCCCACATGTATGATGCAGCATCACTTGAGAACGGCTCTACAAGGTTCATATGAAAGAAAATATTTGTAAAATACACGGGAAAAGTCCGTAATTTGGATGGTATTTTTATATGGAAAAAATGTTTTTCTACTACATTGAGTAAAATTTAAATTGGCGGTGCAAAAAAATATTTCATTTCAATTTTGATGTATACAAAAAATGAAATTTTAACCATGTGCTATTTACATTAAAAAGAAGAACATAGGCTATTCTATTACTTTCTAAAGCCACTCCTAGATAGAGCTGTCATGGAGAGCTTCGTTGAAAATCATCGCAGAGCTTTGAGTTTTTGCATGAAGGTGCGTAGGGGTCTCCCATAATGCAGCTCGAAGCCAGATTTTCTAAATTCAAAATGGGCGCAGAAATATGGTTGAATTTGACAATTTTATTGCGATTTCAATGAAAGTGGGTATCTAGGGGTTTTTAATAACGAATTTGTGGTCAAAACTTATAAATTCAAAATGGCCGCGCCAATACGGCCGACGAATTTGCAAATTGTGTTCCGATTCCAATGAAAATCGGTATCTGAGATTTTTTAAGGTAGCAAATAACGAAATTATGATCAGAACTTATAAATTCAAAATGGCCGAGCCAATACGGCGGACGAATTTTGTTAATTTTGTTCCGATTCCAATGAAAGTGGGTATCTAGGAGGGGTTTTTAAGGTCGCAAATAACGAATTTATGATCAAAACTTATAAATTCAAAATTGTGGGTCTAAGTGTCATTTCCGGGTTAGCTGTATGTAGGTTGTGTAAGAGTTGAAAAATCCGAAAGTTTTGACATTCTACAAATTAATCATATGTAGTGTATCCTGAAGCTCTCTAAGCAATCGGTTCGGATTTATCAACAAGGTTAGCCGAAACAATACTGTCTCATTTTCGCATAGTATTTTTAAAGCTTTGATCAAATTTAAAGAAATATGACGACAACGAAGAACTTAGAATGGTAGCGTCAGAAAGCTCTCCTTTTGTTTTTTATGAGTTAGAATCATTGAGAAAATAACATTTTGATGTTGAAGATCTCCGTCCATTTCCCACAGTAAAAAACACTTTTAGTTGCCGAACAACAATCGGCCTACGACACAATTACCACTATAGGAACGCGACCTATTATTCAATTGGTAGATCAAGGGGACATGTGAGACAAATTGCAGCAATTAGAGCAGCTGAGACAAATGAACAGCGTGACGCACGCTTACAAAACAAACAAGCCAGAGTTTCTACTTTGAGAATGAGAAGATCACGATTACAGCATGCCCATGCACCCCAATGTTATGATGGTCCAATGGATAAATTGTGGCAATAATGTCATGATTTAAAATTTCAAAAAGCACCTGGAATGTGCTGTTCCAATGGCAAATCTGATTTGTCACAACTGAATATTCCATCTGAGTCACTTGGGGCTTAGGCTTACGTGGATATAACTTCTTTCTTGTTCGAACATGTTTTACTACTTCGTTTATTTCGCTTCGATGGGTCCAGGGAGGCGCAGCGGGTTCCAGCTAGTACTGTTATATTTACATACATCAGTACAGTCTGTTTGTTTTGCTTTTAGTTATTAAAATGAAAATCATGACTTATACATAATAATAATATTCTATATTTAAATAATCTGATAATTCCTTATGTTTCTATTACAAACAGTAATACTTTTTTCACTTATCTTCTATGTATATATTTCAGATGAAGTCACTACAATCGAAATACCATATAAAAGTGAAAAAAATATTTCAACATCATCAACAAATACTTCAACAACGACAACAACATCGTTTGCTACATCATCACCTACAATTTCAACAGCAACTGCAGGAACAACAACAACGACAACGACGATATCAATCCCCAGTGTTTTTAATATCACGAATGGTGGTGAGACATCTCCATATAATGCAACGGCAGCAACGGCAACAGCAACGGCCACAGCATCAGCAGTTGCAGCAAATGATGCAAGTGGTAGATCCGCAGCTCTTGAACGTGCCTATGTTCATGATGTCTATGAGAATTGCGAAGAGCCTTCAGGACCTATCAGACCCCGTGTTGCACAATTCTTAGCCGGATTAGAGCCCGGTTCTATTGTCTGTGATGTTGGATGCGGTAATGGTCGATATTTGACTTCATGCAATCCACTTATTTGTACTATTGGTGTTGATCGGTGCTATCGTTTAACGAAAGTTGCCAAAGAGAAGGGCGGTGAGGTAAGATAATAGTTGTAGTTACTAGATACTTTTATAAGTTAGTATGTCTTACTTGAATTTAAAATAAATTCTTATGGAATTTTCTCCATTTTCTTTGTTTTTTGCATATCTTAACTTTTAATAGCTGTGTTCCTTTGCTACTTTTAAGTACTCCGGAGTAAAAAATTAAAGGAACGCAAAATTTGTCGATGTGAGTAAAACTTATATAAACCTCTGTGAGAGCAGGAGTAGTTCCAAGTAAATACAAGTAAAAATAGGCAGAAAAGGAACACGGCTATAGTAATTCCACCAGCTGCATCTAAAAAAAAAGAAAACAAGAATACTAAAGAATTTCAATTTATGATCTTTCAATTATACATATACATATACTAGCAAGAACCCGCGTGCGTTGCAACGCCTTTCAATAAAAAAAGATTATATGTGTACAGTCGCAAAAAAAGTCAGAGTCGAAACCCAGTGGGAAATGGAGGGCTCCAATAGCGCTGTTTGACCACTCCTTAAAAAGCTTACAGCGCTCCCGTTACGCTCCAGTTCCAAATACTTTTTAACATTGCATGTCATTGCAAGGGAGCATACGTTTTTATTCTCCTTCAAAAGCGTTCTAGGAGCATTATAAAAAAGCTTTTTAATAAATAATTTTCATGGACGCCTGTGGATATGATTGTGATCCGGGTACCGAAAAGCTTTTATTTTGTTTATCTTTTGAAATTGCTTTTTCCTTTTCAAGCGCGAGTGTGATTTTACCAAGTGCAGGCCCCCAACTAACTTATAACCACTTTAAAGCTGCTTCTCTTTCGTATCGAACGAGAGCCGGTCCATTGAGTATGCTAATGCCACCCTTTATGGTCATCAAGATAATCGCTCATTTTCTTCGTTCTATAAAATTTATGAAAGCTCCGGTAATGCTCCCTCGGGAGCATATTTAACAGCGCTCAAAGTAAGCTCCCCTGAACAGCGCTCCAAATTTTTCCCACTGGGAAGGTAATGTCTGGTTAATACGCCCGCTTGCGTCGCGAGTATTTACTTCCTAACTAAGTTATTCTTTTTTTTCCTTTCCTTATTCACTGAATTTTTATTATTTACTCGCACTTTGCGATATTAATTTATTAATCCAATAATTATTCTAAATATGGATAAATCCGGTAAAAGTGCTCAAAATCTCGATGGTAAGCAGCCAGCTCATGGTGGTGTATCCCGTAATAACTCTCCAGCTCTTACACGCGGTCGTGAAGCCAAGCAGAAGCAGTCGAATCTCACTCCATCGGCTGCTGTGGTGCGTGGTGACTCATCTTCCTCCTCCGACGATCCGTTTGATCTCTTGGAGAAACGGTTACTACGTCACTTCAATAAAATTTTGATGGAACGTAGTGATGCACTGGAGGCGAGCATTACTGCAAAAATTGATAGCAGCTTGAAAGCAGTCACTGATAATATCACCAAATTAAGTGAACGTGTTGACGCAATGCAAGAGGAAGTTTATCATCTCTTCCAGATGGCTGATGATCTCGATCGCGAGCAGAGGCTTAGTGACATCATTATTACTGGCATCCCTCGTATATCCTCAGTAAAATCTAATGAGATTTTATGCAATATCTCATCCCATATAGGACATGAACTGTCATCTTACGCAAGGGGATTTTTCGTTGGTGCGAACAACAGTGGCGAAGATGATAACAACACAGGAAAGACTAAATCTCGACTCATTGTAAAATTCTCATGTTCTAATGAGAAAACTCAGTTTTTGAGAAAATTTTATCAACCGGGTGGGGTTAGTCTAAACCAGATTAGTCCCTGCTTCAAAAGTTCCGCCAAAGTTTTTGCCACTGAGAGCTTATCGAAAAATAACCAAAATATATTTAGAGCTGCTGTAAAATTAAAAGTGCGGAAAATTATTCATTCCGTATCATCAAGGCGTGGATTTGTTTATATTCGGAAAATTAAGGATGGACCTTTTCTAAAAATAACGTCTGCTGATGCGTTGGACCACTTTTTGGAAGCAAATCTTGGCGACTAAGGTTCTTCTCTATGAGGCTTTGGATATGCAGCGTGATGTATTAGTACTAATAATATCTATCTTTTACTTTATCTATAGTTCTAGCTTTCTTCTTGTGTTTATTCCATTTAAGTAATTTCTATTATTTTTAATTTTAAACTACATTTAGTGGATCAATCGTTTTCAGCTCCTCTTTATCCTTCCTTTTATCTCTTCTCCACCTTAATTTACTTCTCTCTCTCTTTAAAATTTCTCTTCATGGCTGCTTCTGTGCTCGTGGTTATGTGCCGTGCTAGTTACTCGTACAATTCATTCTGGCAATAGAGTGCACAGTGAGGGAACGCTGCTTAATATAATTTGTTCCTCCTCCTCTGGGCTTAACATGTGCGTTATGAATGCTAGGAGTCTGAAAAATAAAATGGACGAATTAATGTATATGTTTGAACATACTAAAATTCATGTTCTCCTTACAACTGAAACTTGGTTGAAACCAGAAATTCCTTCTTCTTTTGTATAACTTCCTCATTTCTCGTTGCATCGCAATGATCGTATTAGCCGCAATGGTGGTGGTGTTGCAATTTATATTAACTCTGCGCTTTCATCTAGAGTAGTTGGCAAGTCCAACGGATCGCAATTTGAATTTATTGCCGTTGAAATTAAGTCCGCTTATGACAAATGTGTTGTGATCAATGTATACTGTCCTCCAAATCTGTTTACCCCTGACATTGCTGTTGAGTTCTTCAACCTTGTTTCAAGCCTCTCTCGCCACTATGAGACTATAGTTGCTGCTGGTGATTTTAATGTCGATCTGTTGAAGGACAACGTACGTGCGAATTCCTTTAGATACTTTCTTGAATCTCTGGATTTGCATATTTTAAATCATCTTCCAACATTTCTGAACTGCCAAAACCCCTCCCTACTTGATGTTCTAAGTGTTACCTCCACTGATTCCGTACTAAAATACAATCAAATTTCCCCTCCCAGCTTTCTTGACCACGATATATTATTCCTCTCCCTTCGCTTTACTTTCCTCCCTTCTTCTGCGCCTTCTTCATTCTCATATCGCGACTATAATAACATCAATTTAGACCGGCTTTCTGAAGTCGCCTCCTCTATACCGTGGAGTGATATCTATAACACAACTTCTGTCGACACAAAAGTCGATATCCTGACCTCATTCATTCAATCAGCTTACAACCAATGTGTACCCCTTGTCACAAGAAGACGCAGCCCCTCCTTACCTTGTCCTTGGTTTTCGCGTGAAATCCGCGACTTGATAATTCAGCGTGAATTCATGTACAGACGTTACCGTAGGACTAAGTTGCTTAGGTACCGTAATGACTACAAACGGCTCCGCAACCTTATCAACAGTAAGGTTAAGTCTGCAAAACGTGAGTATTATTCCCGCAAGCTTGATCCCACTTTAAATTCTAAAAAACTCTGGTCTAATCTTCGTTCGCTGGGCATCCATGCTCCTGTGGTCATCCCGTTTGATGCTGATGTAAACCTCCTCAATGCGTCTTTTATTCAATCTCCTCCTGAACCTGCTTCTTTTTCTGTTTCTCCTCCCCCTGACACACTTAGTTCTGATGGTTTTAATTTCCGTTGTGTTGACACAATTGAAGTTCTTGAGATACTGCCTTCCATATCTTCCAACAGCATTGGCTGTGATGATCTATCTCCCCGTTTTCTTAAGCTTCTCTCGCCGCTAATCGCTGAAACTATCACGCATATCTTCAATTACTGCCTGACAACTTCTCAGGTTCCGCTGCTTTGGAAAAAAGCCATAGTGATTCCTTTACCTAAAAAATCCCCTCCAGTTGACATAACAGATTTTCGTCCCATTAGTATTCTTTCTTTTCTTGCCAAAGCCTTTGAAAAAATCCTTTATATACAAGTACTACAATATCTTGAGTCTAACAACCTTCTCTCTAAATACCAGTCTGGCTTCCGTAGATCCCATAGTTGTGAAACGGCAGTATTAAAGGTAACGACTGATTTGCGTTCTGCGCTCGACAATGGTGACATTGCCTTACTGGTTCTTTTAGATTTCTCCAAGGCATTTGATTTTGTGGTTCACTCTCTTTTGCTCTCCAAACTTAGCCAACTCTATCACTTTTCTTCTTCTGCCATTCGACTCTTTGCCTCTCTCTAATAGGCTTCAATGTGTTCGCCTTAACAATGCAATATCCTCGTTCCTACCTGTGTTTCTTGGAGTTCCGCAAGGCTCAATACTTGGTCCTCTTCTCTTTTCGCTTTATGTTAATGACCTTCCCGCTGTCATCCATAATTGTTCCTACCATCTCTATGCTGACGATCTCCAGCTGTACTCTTCATGTAATCCCAACCAGATCGAACAATGTATTTCTGAATTCAACAGCACATTATCCCGAATTAATGAATGGTGCTCTGTAAATTTTCTTAAACTTAATCCTATTAAATCCCAAGTAATGTTCCTTAGTCGTCGCTCTCTGTCCCTTGGTAACGTCTCGTCTCTTCTACTCAATAATATTTCCCTTCCTATTGTTGACTGTGTCAATATTCTTGGAATTGTTATTAACTCTAAACTTTCTTGTTGCAAACATGTTTCACTTATGCTCTCGAAGATATATGGAATATTACGCAAACTTTGGCTCTACTCCAGTCTTTTGTCCTCTTCTATTCGTCTTAAGCTTGTCAAGTCCCTCATCCTGCCACATTTCCTCTACGGCTCTCGCATATACGTATCTTTCGACTCATCCTGTCGTCAGCGTCTCAAAGTTGCTTTCAATGACTGTTTAAGGTTCATATTCCACATGAGAAGATCTGATCATGTGTCTGGTGTCCAAGATTCCTTGTTAGGTTGTGGCCTCTTTCGCTTTATTGATATCATGGCTTTGGTCCTCCTGCATAAAGTTTTCTACACTAAGAGCCCTCCCTACCTTTCTGACTTCCTCATGCCTCTCCAATCCCAGCGTTCAATTAAATTTCTCATTCCTGCACATCATTCCCTAATTGGTAGTCGTTCCTTCTTTGTGCACTCGCTCAGACTTTGGAATAATCTTCCTAACTATATTCAAAGAATAGGCACAGCCAGGGCTTTCAGAAGGCAAGCTTCTCTCTTTCTATCTTCTTCCTCTTCCTCTATTTAATATTTCTAATCACTCTCTCTCTCTCTCTCTCTCCATCTTTCCCACATTTACTTCCTTTATCTTTGTCCTTTCGCTTTCTGCTTCCTTAGAATATTACATTAAGTTCTTGCTTTTTTCTAGTGTTTTTTTTTCCTCTTTATTTAAGTTTAGAATATTTAGATACTAGATTATGATAAGTTAAGTCTCATAAATAAAAATATGTACATAGCATGTAGTATAGGTACTATAAAAGATGTAAATCTTTTGTACTCCTTTAACAATAAATTATTATTAAATTAAATTATTAAATTACAGTCCGCAGTAGGAAAAAGGTTTAATGAAAAAAAGAAAAAAATCTGCAAAAATTGATTTTGGATACATATAAAAATTTAGATTACCTACCCAACTTTTTATAAAATTCGTTGTTGCGCGCCTCCTATCGGAAAAATGTTGTACTACCTCCACAACAGACACTTGGCAAACATATTCAGAATAGCTTTTCTCCGCCTAGATTTTGACATGTTGGAGGCATTTGGCGCCCTGTGTAGAATTTCGCCAAGGTGCCCGCAACATTTTTTTTCCAAAAAAAAACGCTAAAAAATGTCATCAATCTGGAAAGGTTGGGGCAATTTAAGAAATTTCGAAGCTCTGCGATGACCTGAACGCCCGTTATAGGTTAGGTTAGGTTAGGTTAGGTTAGATATGGCTGAGGTGCTGGTGTACAGCTCAAACACTTAGGCCAAAGGAGTAGCCCCATTGTGATGCCATAGTGATCCCACTTTAAACCTGCTGTTAAAGTGTCATTTCTTCGCTAAACCATCTCGAGGAAGCAATGAATCTCCTGAGTTGCGAGATCCCAATGTTCGAGATTTCCGCAAGCGTGCTTAGAAAGGGTTCACCAAATGCGGTTAGTCTCCTTCTGCTTAGGGCTGGGCAGTGACAGAGGAGATGTAGTACACTTTCCTCCTCGTCTGGATTTTTACAGGTTCTGCAAAAATCGTAGGTCTCAAGACCTAAGCGGGTCGCATGCGTCCCTATCAGACAGTGTCCGGTAAGCACTCCCACTATAGCTGAGAGGTCTTGTCTCCCGAGTAGTGGTGGGCGAAATGGCTCTTTTCAGTGAACTGGTTCGTTTGGTTCCGCTCACTAAAAAGAACCATTCAAAAGATCCGTTCATTCGGTTCATTTGGCTCATTTGTCGTAAATTTGGTGAAAACTTCAAAACATGGAGTGCCCTTAAATACAATTATAAACACACAGTTCAATACAAAACTAGACAAACTAGACTACGTTTGAAAAAATTTGCAACTGATAAGAATTAATGAATTTCCAATAAAATCAAACTTCCAGTTCGAACTAATTCACTCCCCTTAAGATATACTATATTCTATTCAAATAAATTAAAAACAATCTCCTCTTAAAATCTCTTTTCCGTTACATTTTATAAATAATCCTCCTACACTCGAATAATACGAGTGAAATTCTAATTAGAACTCTTCCTAAATCTTAAATGTTCTTCATAAAACTTTTTAACTCTCATCTATTTTAATGTCTATTTCCAATTGGAATTGCTTAGAGAGAAATTGCAACTCGCATCTTACATATCATCAATACAAGCAAAACAAGTTCTCTGAGAAATATATCGCACCCCTTATGTATTCATTGTGATTCATTCATTCGCTCTTTTTTCAGATCATTCAAAAGTTCAGGTAATTTCATTAGAGACCCGTACATTTGGTTCTTCGTTCATGGTTCATAACACAGTTCAGTATCACTGAACCAGTGCAGTACCATTGAACGAGTGAACGGAACATGTACTATTTAGTGAACCAGTTCATTTGGCTCAGTACACTGTTCCGTTCAGTACGAACGGATCATTCGCGAACGACACAGCACTACTCCCGAGGCTCATTAGTGAAGTAGTCCGCCTGAGATCATACGAGGGCCAGGTTAGTTTGGCCAAGGTGGATTTATTAAGATCCCTCCAATGCTTCTTTGCTTGTTGCATTGTGTGCTGTTTGCATTGGAGTTTAAAGGTGGCCCAAGGCATACCAACCCTTTCCTTTCCAGGAAGGAGAGTGGCGGTCGTGCCTTTCCTAGCCAGTTCGTCAGCTTTAAAATTTCCCTCTATGTTTCGGTGACCGGGCACCCATACGAGGAGGGTCCTGAACTGCTGAGCCATCTCGTTAAGAGATCTGCGACATTCAGAGATAGTTCTAGAACTGTTTGTGCAAGAGCGCAGGGCTTTCAGAGCCGCCTGACTATCTGAAAAGATGTAGACAGTCCGATTCCTATCGCCTTGCTGGTTAATTAATAGAACAGCTTCATGTATGGCTAGAACCTCCGCTTGATATACACTGCAGTGATCGGGTAGTCGGAAGGAGACTTCAATCCCAGTCTCTGGGGAAAAGACTCCTCCTCCTACTCGACCCTCGAGCTTAGAGCCATCAGCAAAGAAGTTTATGGCATCTTGAAAACTGTGTAGTCTGTTACTCCATTCACGACGTGAAGGGATGTGGACTCCGTAGTTCCTCGTGAAGGTAGTCTCGGGTATACAGAAGACGGTTTTAGTGGGGACGATAACAGAGTTCAACACCTTCGTGTGACTTCCCCCGATTCCGGTCCAAAATCCAGATTATTTTATTCTAAGGGCTGCGATGGTTGTGCTTTCCCTTGCCACAAGATTCAAAGGAGGGAGGTATAGCATAACATTTAGGGCATCTGTAGGTGTGGAGCGAAGTGCTCCTGTTATGCATAGCTCGGCTCATCTTTGTACTTTCTGTAGTTTGTTTAGCACGGTGGACTTACTCAACGTTGGCCACCATACTAAGACTCCGTATAGGAGTATTGGGCGGACGATCGCTGTGTATATCCATCGTACTATGTTAGGGGAGAAGCCCCATTTCTTCCCAATGGATTTTTTGCAAGCGAAAAGCGCTATGTTCGCTTTCTTAATGCGCTCTTCTGTATTTTCATTCCAGAGGAGTTTCTTGTCTAGGATTACTCCCAGATATTTGGCACTATTGCTAAATTTGAGCCTAACATTGTTAAGCCGTGGGGGTGTTAAAAGTGGAGTTTTATACCTCTTTGTGAAGAGGACTAGTTCCGTTTTTACTGGGTTAACGCTGAGTCCGCGGGTGGCAATCCAGCTTGAAAGGGTTTGTAACGCCGCCTCCATGAGATCACAGAGGACTTGAGGAAATTTTCCTTTTGTGACGATGACAACGTCATCCGCGTACGCCAGGACGTGATGCCCCTCGGCCTCCATGCGTCGCAACAGCTGGTTTATAGTTACGTCGAGCGGGGAAAGTACTCCTTGCGGGGTGCCTCTGTTTACGGCCCTTCGGACCGAGCTGTCGCCTAGGCTCAAGCTCACCATCCTGCCGGTAAGCATTTGGTGGATGAGAGACACCAGCGATGCCTCGATCCCCTGTTCTGTCAAGGCCAGGGTGATGGCGTTCGGGAGTACGTTGTTAAACGCTCCCTCTATGTCAAGGAATGCCACTAATGTATACTCCTTGACCTCGAGTGATTTTTCAATGGTAGAGACCAATGAGTGAAGAGCAGTGTCAGTAGATTTGCCCTTTGTATAGGCGTGTTGTGTGCCAGAGAGTTCAGAGATTGGTTATAACGCCCGTTATAGCGCACACATAAATCCATGCACACAGGCTAACTTAAAAAAATAGAAAAAATCAACTTACTTAGATATTTTTTTACTATGCACAAACTAACAACAAACAAAAACCCGCAATAACGTTGTCCTTTGAAGTCTGAGGAAATACTAAAATTTATAGTCAAAAAGTCAAAAACATAAACAAAACTTTCAGCGAATAAATACAATTACTCGCAATGACGTGAATAACTATGGAAATTTTGTTTTTTAAATTTTGAGTAGCAATTCGTAATAAGCAGACTCGAAATACCCTTCTTACGAAATTTCATAAAAATCTGACCACTTTATAAAAATTTTGTCCGCCATATTGGATCCACCATTTTGTTTTTTTTTATTTTGAGTGAAGATTCGAAATCAGCGAGCTCAAAATACTATTTCTACGTAATTTCATACAATTTGAATAACGTCTACATATTTGGCCACCTTTTCGGCATTTGGAACCTGTGCGGCGCGGAGAAATTCAATTTGTGGAATTCTGCCGCAGGCCGCCGCTATCACCCGCGCCGCCCTAATCTGCTTGTGCCTTTATTCCTACATTATATTTACACATTACAGAGCTGGACTGTAGAGAATATATTATTCTTTTGGTAAACGATTTTTTTATGTGGCAGATCTAAGCTTAGGAATAACCATTTGTACTAGCAGTCTGTCATGGCGTTGGTCAAGTACGAGAGATAGAATAAATTTGGGATTATGACTTGCAGGGAGGATGTTGAAGGAGGCTTTGTAATAGGGCCAATTACAGAAAAATGTGGCAATAAATTGTACCCATGAAACGCATCACGCTCATATGTATCTGAACAAACAAGGATAAAACTAACAAAAAAAAGAATTATTTTTCAAACATAAAATGCATTGCCCAGGAGAAAATCTTTATAAAAGCCATTCTTAAAACTTAAAAACTTTGAAAATAAGAAAAAGGTCCGGCTTTGTTGGTTTCTTCAAAGACGAAAGAAAAAGAACACAGGAAACTTTTAAGATGCACTTAATGCAAAGAAGTTAAAGAAATGCTTTTCAAACTATGGAAACGTCACGTATGCGATGCTGTTCATTGTTTCTAAGCTAGTGTGCTACATATGGCAGGCCCCTGAAACAAAGGAGTCTTTTTTATTATTTGTGAACACTCGGTTTTTGTTCCGCAGCTTTTTAGGCACTAATGATGTTGCTGGAATACAAAAGTTAATATGTGCATAGATTTAGGTTATGTAACACTGCAAAAAATAATTAGAATAAAATTTTGATGGAAATAGAATAGGTGTATGTTTGTAGGATCTTAATTAATTGCAATGCAAATGTTTACTAAATCACAACTTATTAACGCAATATTTTAAAATAGAGGGAGGAAAGTAAATATTTTAAATTCGTCGTTAATAATAGCCATCTTAATTCTACTATTTTCTCCTTTACTAAGGTGACCATACGTCCCGAATTTCCCGGGACGATTCCGAATTTTCCGATTTTTCACACTTCTTGTTTCGGTCTCGAATTTATAGCATTTGCCCCGAATTGTCCCGAAAAACAGTAGTGTGAAAACGTAAAAGTTTAAATGTATATAATTAATTAAGTAGTGAAGATTGCAAGCTGAGAATATAAGCGTAAAGCTAGTGACATATCCGAGTACTTGCGTTGCATTCGGTGACAGATAATATAGAAGTGTGTGTATTCAAATGCGGCCTGACGAAATATTCCGTGAATGTTCCGCATGCAACGCAAATGTCGGGCTACTTTCAACTTTTTCTGCATTGCCGCATTCGACATAGGACACACAAGCATACACAACAAACACATGCGACTCGTTACTCAAATTTTTGGGCTATCTGTGAGAGAACGCAACCATGCAATTATGTGTCAGTGGAAAATCTCCGCATATCAGGGAGCCGCTGAATGCAATGCATGTACGCTTGTAAATGTCACCAGCTTAAGTTAAGAAACGCGTACCGTACCGGCTATATAAACACGGGACTCCCCATCTAGCGTTTATCTTAAAAAAATTGTAATGGGGGAGTGCTATTTCTCATTCTTGTATTTCTCTCCCCAACCTCCAACATACACGGAATTTTCGCTCACAGCTCACAGTTGCAGTTCAGAGTTCCACTGCCACTCACAGACAGCATTGCAATTTTGATTTGATTTTTTATTAATTCGATTGTGATTTGAATTTATAATATATATTTTTTAATTATCAACGATGCATTACATACGTTCTAAGGGTATGCTTTACTGCAGTTTAATTTAATTTATTATTTATTTTTACCATTGATTTTTATAGTAAGGGGTTCAAAAAAAGAAAATGTATATTTAACGAAGACCTACAGAAAGTATACGCGTTCATTGAAAAAAATATAAGCGATTCCGATGTACGGTGAAATACATGTTCTTCAAAATTTGCAATAACCGATGGTGGACGTACAGATATTAAACTTCATTTTGTAGTAGCCGTGTTCTTTTTCTGCTAATTTTTACTATTTCTTACTCGCAAGTACTCATTGCTACTCTTGCTCTAACACCCGAGTAGCAATCGAAAGTAGCTACGCAATTGAAATCCGCTAGAGGAAAAGCCAATTTTTTGAGTCTATTGTGAGTTATTTTGCGCCTCTAAATAGGCTTCTGATTGTTTTCAGCTTTTTTCATATAAAAACGTCTATAAATAAAAATAATAAATTTATAACTAAATAAATAAAAATATAAATAATAAATTTACCGCATTAATTTAAATTATGTTGTAAATTCTTCGAATCTTTTATTTATATACAAATAAAATAATATCAAAAATTTGAGGTTAGGTTTTACTCATAAGCACAAATTTCGCGTTCCTTTTCTGCTTTACTCCTGAGTACTTAAAAGCAGGAATGGAACACAGCTCAAACTCTGCTGCTGCATCTAACTCGTTATTAAAGAATTTCTTCAAACAGAAGAAAATGGGTGACAAGGTAGACGAATTAACTGCAGTCATAGGCGTACCCAGGATTTTTTTTCGGAGGGGTTTGTCCAAAATTTTAAGAAAAACTCATTAGACAGCAAAAATGAATTTTTATTATTAATAATATGTTTTTTAATTGTTTTCTTTATAACATAAACCGAGGGTATGCGATGAAAGTAGCATAGCTATATCGCAGTGACGTTATCGGTTGTGGTTTCGGGAGCTTTTGAGAATTTCGCGGTGTCTTGGATATGAGCTTTCGCGTTGAAGAATTTGCTTTATAGCAGGAACACAATGCTTGCCAAAGGCCGTGGGCTATGAAAGTTTTAAGGGGAGTTTACATCCCAACATCAAAGTGGAAGAACAAAGTGGCCCTGTACAAAACTCAAGGGCAAAGTTTCGTTGGAAGCTCGAAACTTTTTAGTGTCAGACGTAAAGAATTGTGATTTGTGAAGAAACATTTTTAAAGAAAATTGTTATTTTTAAAGAAAATTGTGATTGTGACGTCTTATAAAAATAAAAGAATCAGCACTAATCAAAAATTTTAAAGTTTCTTCACGAACAACGTGACATTTTCATATTTTATTTTTTGAAATAACAGAATTAAACGTGAAAGTGGCATCTAGTGGGCATTAGAATACTTAAATTTAACGAAACTAAAAGCTTTTTTTCGGACTTCGCATTCGTAGAGTAGAGTAGAGCCCTACTTTGAGGCTGCCGTTTTCTGTTGCCACGTTCGTGCAACAGAGATAGAACCATACTATTTTCTATGCGATAAAGGAGCTCAGATTTGCTCTTCCACTTTATTCTAGGGATGTAAACTCGCCTTTATCGTTCTCAAATTATGCCACCGCTGTCAATCGTAAAACTAAAATCATAATAGAATGAAGCGACATCGTAGGCGATGAAAAAAAAACTTTTCCTGTCAATTGATTTTCAAATTTAAATTGAAGCTAATTTAAATTAATATGAGAAAAAAGAGAGTGCAAAACGCGCCTTTTCCAATTTTAAAATATACCACCCTCAGACGTAACAGAATTTGTCCAAAAATCACTTTTTTTGCCATAATAATAATTTTTTTTTGTTGACAGCGGTGTTTTTTTGTATTGGGAAATTTGTTAGAACTGTAAGCGTCAACCAGAAAATAGAAATAGGTTCTAATTATTTTGGTCGTGGTTATGGTCGTTTCGCCGGTAGTTTCATTTTGTTCTTTCGTATGTAGATACATGGTGTCTATAATTTGAAAACGAAAAGCTTTCATAGCCCGCGGCTTATGGCGAGCATTGTGCTATTAGCTTCGCTGTGGGCCTGATTGTTGAATCCGGCGGATTTGGGATCCCCGCCGCTAAACAGTTTCACATGTCGCTGCGATTGTTCAATCAGCCTGGCGCAACTGCCATATGAAGTGACATATTTCATTTTCGAAATTCAAATGACAATCGAATGGACAGTTTGCATTGGATACACAACTCCAAACAAGTGGTTTTTTAGTTTAACTTCCACTTTCGACTGTGAAATTCTCATTCACTTTCCCGCCGGCGGATTCAACAATCAGAACCTGCTCAATTCGCATTCACTTCCCTGCCGGCGAATTCAACAATAAGGCCCTGTGCCTCGGATAGGCTTTTGCGTCAGCTGCCGAGTGTAGCAGTCGCTACGCATTACTTTTAATTTTCTCTTGTTACGAGTTTTATTAATTATCTAAGTCAAATATGAGTACTTACGGTTTTGGAGTACAGTGTGTGTTACGTCATCATTTTTGGATTTTCACTACTACTTTGAAACTACACTTTAGGGAAATCACAATCACGTACGCAGACACTGTACAAGTATTAATTTTTGTAAAAACATAGACACATGAATTTTTGATTTGTAAAAATAAAAAATAGAATTGTAAGAGGTTTAGTTAGAAAGTTTTTCCATACGAACGTATTTTGATTAGCCCCTATCCTGGGTTGTAATTTTTAAATCAAATAATTGTAACGGTTTATACGCGAATTAAATGTACGCCATTCTTTTAAAAAGTTAATATTAAATATATGTTGTCATTAACGAAAGTGTTTTTAAACCGTAATTAATTAATTTGATAAATTTATATATTGATGTGGATTCCTTCACGTTCATCGGCAGTCGTATATAGATGTGCAAGGGAAAGACAGGAGGAACCACATCACCGAGCTGGGCTCGAATCTTTAGTTGAACTTCGGTGCCTTCGGTGGGATTTTGTGGGAGATTTGTTCCGGGTTCCAATTCTTGATGGGGATCGGTGCATTTGCTTCGACCGGATGATTTTTGGTTTGCGTTTGCGTATATGCAATAAAATTAAGCTAACGATATCAATATTATTTTAATGCCCATGGATTCTAGAAGGTGTTGGAGGGAAATAAAAAAGTTAACGGGAGCAAATAAGATATAAGCAATTCTATGTTTTTAAGCATTATTAGCAATATTATTAAGTTTAGTTTCAGCGGTCACGGATTCCACGGGTATGGAATATGGGTATGAACAATTTCAGTAAAAATCCACCTACGAAAAACGAACAGTTAGATGGCTTATTAGATGATCTAAAAATGGGACAAAACAGTTGATTTTGTAGTGGCTTTGAACATGGGAGGCTGGAGCATTCATGCGATTCACTTGTCTTCTTGCTATGCGAGGAATTTGTATGATATCTCTATTTCATAACAAGGCATCAGAAGCTCCTTCGGAAGCAGTTTTGAACTAGTCATCGCCGTTATTTCTAATGCGATTCAAGGTAGCTAATACAACGTCAATGCAACTAAACGCTTTTATCACAGCCGACTGCCTGAAACTATGGTATAGCTCATGATTTTCTCCAAGATGAACAACGCTATTATGAAGTTGGTCGATCGCAATATTCAAGTTCTCGTATTTGTCTTTTCAGGACATCTGTACGCTGAGCTGACGTGTGAAAAAAACTACCGATGGACTTCACTAACTCAATTGCGGATGTCAGCTTGAGAGCAAGTGAGTGTGCACTGCAGTGCACGTAGAGAGCTAAGGGACATTCTTCTTTACTGCTGCCGTCGTATCCTTGGCAAACTACATAGCTGTAGTCTATTGCGTTCTTCTTTAAACCTCTTACAATAAGATTAGACAAACATCTTCCTGTCATGTCGGTAGTCGGAACAAACTCCAAAAATGCTTCTGTGACTACATAGTACTTTAATTGGGCTGCTCCATGGCGTTATCTCGCTTGTCGCTCGGTGCGAAACTTGAGACAATCGGCCGGGGTGCACGGATCATTACGTCAACACTAAAAAACGATTTTTAAGAAAGAGGGACAAAAGAAAGAGCGAACGTTTAAAACAAAAAATTTTGTAGTGAAAACTAACACATACACAAATGCTTCCACTTACTATACCGTGTAAGGATAATAAAGTTACTCTCGGTGAAAGAATACCCATGAACGCCAAGAATATCATAGAAAATCGGTTTTTTTAGTGTTGACGTGATGATCCGTGTACGCCAGCACCATGAGCTTCCAATGACATATGTAAGTGTTCACAATTTTCTTGCCTTTATTTCGGGGGGTGTTTGAACCGCCAGAACACCCCCCTGTGTACGCCTATGGCTGCAGTAGAAGGTACTTTTGCATATCATACTATTTGCCATAACCATAGCTTTAGGTCTATGGATTATACGTCCAAGCTGCTTCAAGTGCCATTTGAGCCTAGCGACACCATTCATTAACGCATAAATTCACGGGTTATAAAACTGCGACTAGGATTTGCCGGAAAGAGCATAGTGCTGAGAATTTCTCCTTCACTTTGGAATATAGGGTAATAAACTAGGATTTACGCAATATTCACAGAAGTTAAAGAGGTCTGCACATGTGAACATAGCCGGGCAAAGGGTAGAATTAGAGTAACTTAGAACACTCGATAATGACCGTGAGCTGAAGATTCACACATAAATTCCTAGTTGCATGTTATGTTTAGTTTATGAACAAATTCATTGCGTCTGTTTAGACCGTTCGTTTCCAGGAACGTTCCTCAACAACTTTGTGGATGAAGGGGGAAGCGGGAATGATAAGAGGCATTTACCACCCCACTTCCACTTCTGACTTCATACACAAAGTTCGTGAGGAACGTTCCTGGGAGCGAAGCGTCTAAACAGGCCCATGAGTCAAGCGTGATAATCTGGTGCAGTAGACATAACATTTTCAGGTTAATAATCACTAATGAAGCAAAAAACTAAGATTAGGAGTCACCCTTTGTACTACCATGTCGTGTCGTTAAGGTCATGGTGAAATGTCTAGTAGTAAGCTTGGCTTAAGGAATGGTGGAACGAGAAATGGAGCACGCGTTGCTAAACTTTAAAGCAGAGTAGTTTTCAAACCACCGATTCAAATAAATGTACGATATGTAGACTACAATACAAGCATTTACATCTCTTAATGACGTTTATATTCGTCCCATCGCAGATCCTGAGTCAATGTTACGTCTAGGACATTAAGAACTCTGTAGCGTCAACTGAAACGGAAGAGGAAGTGTTGCAGTTTTTGTAAAAGATAAGTTCATACTTCGTTTTAATAGTATTAAATACGACATAATTTTTACGAAATAGGGTGTCATACTCTATTAAAAGTCTTGTATCTTTCTAGAGAAACTAAACCGGACTTACCTCTTATGCATACTTTTATAGAGGTGATCTTTTACACATACAAGAAAGTCGCATGTAGAACTTTTTAGTCTGAAGCTGTAAGCTTATTATTTAAGATTAATTTGGATTCTAGATATTCCACAAGTTCTTTGTGGATTATTGACTTCCCAGTAGGAAGTTATTGTAATCGGTCCGAAAATCGGATTCCAAATTTTCAATGTATATTTACACGTTTCAAGGTCCCAATAGCATTTTAAGCAAAAATTTGAGAAGAAATATGTGTGTGTGTGTGCGTACGTATGTGGTCATTTTTTCCTGCACGATTTCGCGCGAACCAAATAAGATATCGCCGTTCGAAGCGTGTTCAAGGAAATATGATCTGAAAAGATTTTCATAAAAATCGGTAGAGCCTTTTTTTTTGTTTGAACGATTTAAGTGATTTTTGTACCAGCACGATTTCGCGCGAACCAAAAAAGATATCGACTTCGTTAAGGTGCCGTTCAAAGCGTGTTAAAGAAAATATGATCTGAAAAGATTTTCATAAAATCGGTCGAGTCGTTTTTTTTGTTTGAACGAATTTCGTGATTTTTGTACCTGTCCAATATGGCGCGAACCAAATATGATACCGACTTCGTTGAGGTGCCGATAGAAGTGTATTAACGAAAATATGATCTGAAAATTTATCGTTTTACCGTGAAAATCGGCGTTTTTTGTGTTTAAATAAAGAGACTTCGGCAAGTGTGTCAAATAACTTAAATTAATTAGTTTTGCTACTGTCTAATATACTCGTAGGAATGAAACCCGTTCCAAATGAGGTTAACTTTTATGGATTCAACCGAGCAATAGCTTCCCACCAAATTTTTCAATCATTTGTTCATACATCTGCCTACACACATCACACGATTGGTGATTTATCGTAACTAAGTATTTTGTAAGACTTATGGGGTGCGACAGCGAGGGAGACCCAACCTCCGCTGGAAGGATGTCGTAGACCAGGACGCTCAGAGCATAGGGATGCCAAACTGGATGACATCGGCTCAGAATCGGGAACGGTGGAGAGAACAGTTGCGAGAGGCTAGGTCCGGATACCGGTTGTAGAGCCGTTAAAGAAGAAGAAGAAGTATTTTGTAACGTAACGTCCGCATGAGTGGTCATTATTTTGGTAGATCGTAACTCCAATAGCTGCAACTTCAGGTCCCTTAAATTTAACAATATACTTGTTAAATAAGTTTTGGAATAACAACATATTCTTCATTTTTCATTCAAGTGTCAGTGTTAAAAGTAATACAGTAATTTTGTTTACAACTTCGTCATCCTAATTTTGTAAATACGCACATATCATTTGACAACCTAGCGAAAGTATTGATAAACAAATGTGACAAATGTTAGGTATTATATATTATATATTTATTATTGTTTATTTATTATTAAAATATCCATTGATAATATTCCACATTCATAATACTGGGAAGTTGATCTTGTGGACCGAAAGGGTCAAAACCACACCCCAAATAGTTTTACTGATTCTTCATTATTAAAGCTAACTTAAGACATACAACAACAAAAAAAATAAGTACAGCAAAGCACAAAAACAAAGAAAAAGAAAGTGTTCAAAATTATTTGCACATGTATTCTACACTGCAAACCCAAGTGTGTGATATTAAAACGCATTTCGCGTGTAAAATCATGTAGTCACTTTTTACGCGTTTAAAATGTGTTTTTTTAATACGCGAAAAGTGTATAAATTTAACACATAAAGCGCGTGTTTAAAACACACCAAATATGTATTGCTTTGAAGCTTTTGAGTGAAGCTTTTTCAGCATCGCTTTGCGGAGAGTAAACGTAGAAAAATCGTCACAGTAAGCTTAAAATTTTTGATGTAAGCTGCAACGACTTGTCTCGATGCCCTTCTGTTACCGACTAACTGTAAGGAGAGGTCGTGGAGCTCTCTGGTCATTGAGTATTTAAATAAAGAATTACAACTGTCCTCTCATTACAACTTATCCTCTCATGTGTGTTAATTTAGTGAAGTGTGTGAAATGACACATAATTGGGCTGATTGTTGAATCCGGCGGATTTGGGATTCCCCTCGCTCAAGAGTTTCACTTTCACTTTTCCCTGCGATTGTTCAATCCGCCGGGCGCAACTGTCGTATGAAGTGCCATATTTCATTTTCGAAATTCAAATGACAATCGAATGGACAGTTCGCATTGGATACACAACTCCAAACAAGTGGTTTTTTAGTTTAACTTCCACTTTCGGCTGTGAAATTCTCCTTCACTTTCCCGCCGGGGGATTCAACAATCAGAACCTGTCAAATTCGCATTCACTTCCCTGCCGGCGGATTCAACAATAAGCCCAAATGTGTGATTTTCACACGTTTAAGACGTAAATCGATAAAACGTTACAATTTCTTTAGCGTGTAAAAAATATTATACGCTGAACGTGTGTGATTTTTACACGTATGTCTTTTTATCCGCATTATTTTAACACGGTTTATTCCTAAAACGCTTTATTTTAACAAGATTGGCCGAATTTACACGCTTATGAAGTGTGTAGTGTGTTAAATTCACACGGAAAAAATATTCTGGGGTTTGCAGTGTAGGTGCCAAAATTATTTACACAATGTTAAAAATCGCTCAAAGAAGTTTTTGAATGGTTTTACCGATATTCTTTGAATGAGAAAGGAATGGTTTTACAATCATTCGAACCCGTGTTTTTGAAATTTGTGTGTTTAAAATTTGGAAATGGCACGAAAAATTGAGTTAACAGTAGAAAAACGTGCAGAATAGGAAAAAAATATAAATATCACCGACATACCATTTATTATCACGGCTCCAAGCATAATCAATTTGGAAGCTTTGTTAATATTATAGGAAGGGAAGATCGCGGGCTACTACTGCAAGAGAAGACAAAAATATAACTCGCTTCGTGAAAAAAACCCATCCGAAACGATAAAAAATGGTGTTAAACTCTACCAATAGTGGTAGGAAGGAAAATATTAGTAAAACAGCTGTTCGGGGAAGATTAAAAGAAGAATGTCTCAAGGGTTATTTGGTTCGGAAGCAGCCCTACATCAGTAGCAAAAACCGTCAACTTCGGTTGAAATTTGCTGAAGAATACAGGAATAAGCCGGTGGAGTTTTTGGTCCTATGGACTATGAAACCGCAATTTTATTGGGCGTAAGTTACGCGAAACGCTTTTATTTTTCGCACCAAAAGAACAAACAAAATCGAGCAGTCTTTACCCCAACACGGCATTCCCACGGCGGTAAAATTATGATATTGCGTTGTATTACTTACAATGGTATCGGCCCAATTGTTAAATGCCCGGAGAAGAAGGCCTCCATATTTTATTTGCAGATTTTAAATGACGTTGCGATATTTGCGGGTGATAACTTACTGGGCTGCCGTACACGGCTCCTCAATTAACAATCAAGGTTATGGTCTTAGCCAAAGCCTTCTACATTTACAAGCCATGCCCCAGGTATGTGCATGTATGTGTATGAAGTGCCAAAATTGTGGAATTAACATTGCCGAAGCCGTACGAAACAATTTTTTAACTTTGTTTTTGCACTTAAAAGTGGTAAAATAATGTATATTATCACTTTTTGGTGCACATGGATTATCAGTGATTAGTGCTTTAGTGATTTAATAAAAAAAATTAAAAAGAAGTGAGTGGTTAAGTGTATTTTTAGAGTGTTAATTGATTAGGTGACCGTTTTTGTTTACATTCGCGGTGGTTTTTTCGTGTTAATTTAGGGAAAAAATGTTGAATTTGTGTAGAAATAAAATAAAAGGTGCTTTTTAAGTGATTAAAGTTTATTATAGAATAGTTATTAAAAACATAAGTGCAGAAAAATGTGAAGGAAAAGTGAAAAAGTTATTGTTATTCATTTTGTGTGGTAGTACTTGCACTTATGTTTTTAATAACTCTTCTATAATAATTTTTAACTACTTTAAATTCATTTTTAATTCCATTACTACACAAATTCAACATTTTTTCCCTAAATTAACACGAAAAAACCACCGCGAATGTAAACAAAAACGGTCACCTAATCAATTAACACTCTTAAAATACACTTAACCACTCAATTTTTTTTAATTTATAAACTCAGATCACTAAATAACTTATCACTGATAATCCGTGTGCAGTAAAAAGTGATAAAATACAATATTTTACCACTTTTTATTGCAAAAACTAAGTTAAAAAATTGCTTTTCTCACAGCTAAATTGAAGTCCATTCTGACTGAAGTCCATTCTGTCAGATAAATTGAAGTCCCATTTTCTTTGAATGGGAGTGTGAGATTTCGTTGTGCATGGCTTGTAAATGTAGAAGGCTTTGGTCTTAGCCAAGACCTTCTCAAGTACAGGCCTGGAAGTTGCCCACCTCACTAACACTAACGCAGCTGCTCGTAGTCCCAGAATCTGTCACTTTTGTTGGCATTTATACGCCGTGATGTAAAGTTCGGAATATTTTTGCATTAGTTTGCCGTAAAAAGTCATAAAATAATATATTTAACCAGTTTTTGTTGCAATAGGATTACCAGTGAATAGTGCTTTAGTGATTTAATTAAGAAAATTTAAAAAAATTGAGTGGTTAAGTGTGTTTTAAGTGTGTTAAATGTGAAGGTGGCCAATTTTGTTGACATTCGCGGTGGTTTTTTCGTTTTTATTTAGGGGAAAAATGTTGAATTTGTGTAGTAATATAATAAAAAGTGCTTTTAAGTGATTAAAGATTATTATAGAATAGTTATTAAAAACATAAGTGCAGAAAAATGTGAAGGAAAAGTGGAAAAGTTATTGTTATGCATGTTGTGTGGTGGTACTTGCACTTAATGTGTTTAATAACTATTCTATAATAATCTTTAATCATTCAAAAAGCACTTTTTATTATATTACTACACAAATTGAACATTTTTCCGCTAAATAAACAAGAAAAAACCACCGCGGATGTAAACAAAATTGGCCTCCTTCACAATTAACACACTTAAAACACACTTAACCACTCGATTTTCTTAAATTTTCTTAATTAAATCACTAAAGCACTATTCACTGGTAATCCTATTGCAATAAAAACTGGTTAAATAGATTATTTTATGACTTTTTACGGCAAATTATCCCGAACTTTTACCTCCTCCATATAATTTCTTCCTATTAGACAGATAATGGGTCTATTACCAACACAAATACAAACTCTGCTTCCAGGCCTGTACTTAAGAAGGCCTTGTCTTAGCACATAAACTTTACACACACATTTATACCTCCATGTAAAGACAAGAAAGCTGTTCGCTGTTGACGATGAGCCATGAACGGCAAGAGAATCATCAAAAACTGTTGTATTGATAGTTGATTGAGGGGCCGTGTACGGCAGCCCAATAGGCAATAGTTTTATCGTGCAGCAAAATAATGCAACAATACATAAAGCTAAAATTGTTGCGAAATATTTATCCGATCTTCAGCAAAATGTTTTAAATTAATGGTTAGTTAAATAACAAAATTGAATTACTCAGTAAGTTTATAACACTTCAACCAAGTCGTGTAAATAATTTTGGCACCTAGAATACATGTGCAAATAATTTTTAACACTTTTTCTTTGTTTTTGTGCTTTGCTGTACTTATTTTTTTTTGTTGTTGTATGTCTTAAGTTAGCTTTAATAATGAAGAATCAGTAAAATAAAACTGGGTTTAAAATAATGAAAATTTTAGGAAGTTTTAGCCTTTCGTTCCATTTTTCCCTGTGAAATTTCGGGTGTGCAAATAATTGTGGCAACGACTGTATGTATGTTTCCAAAATTAAGACAAAAGTTTTTTTTATAACGGATCCTCTATTGGGTGGAGTTAATCATGCTGCCCTACCGCTATCGGCAATAAAAATGTCCACAATATTTTTATTAACGTTAGCAATTTGCCATATAAATGGAAATTAAAGTATCTAAATACATATTGCACTGTTTGAGCGGGTTTTTAATTGGATAGTGTTCTTCTTCTTACAACTTGCATAGCACACTTCTGTAAATAAAACAAATTTTCTGATAAAACCCATTAAAAATGTCTAAGAGGAAAAAGCATTTCCCTGCAGTATAAGAGCGAGTTTCCCAATATTCTGCTAGCCCCGCCATCTCCATGACTTTCTGTAAATTGTAGTTTAAATTACGATTTATGAAAAGCGATATTTCAGCCTTGTATGGAAATATAGTTGCCGTAGTTGAGGCTTAGTTCACCGCGGCCCTGTTTAGCATACACCTAAAGTTTATGCACTCGCGAAACCCGAAAGTCCTTCCCCGTTTCACGACCATTAATTCGACCATCAAAAACTCGCGTAATTACATTTGATAGCGAGTTGCAGTGGATCCATCCGACTACTGCACTGCGCTATGCATCCATAAATTTACCCAGACTTCTGGAAAACGCTCTTTTCCTTAAATGTCTAATGGCGTGGAAAAATTTTTATCCACTTTTTTATCCATTTTTAGCCGAATAGTTCAGGATAGCAAAAGAGATCCAGATTGTCCCGAGTTTGGTTGGTTATCATTCTTTGGAATAGCGTGTTAAAAATTCTTGGTATTGAATCGTATTTAGGTTTTGTACGACGAGTGTGCGGGTGGTTGTGATGTCGCTGGGGGGGGGGGGTTATAAATTGAAGCAAGTAAATTACCAAAAGTTATTTACTGCAAGTTTGGGTAGACTTTAATATGCATTTGGACAAAGTTAATAGCAGAAATTATGACAAACATTTATTTAGAATTATGGTAATTTTGAAGCAAAATTAAACAGAAAAGCAAAGGATGAATTATGTACTTTTGCCGCATTCACCTAGCTTATTTAAAGGCCCGGTCACACCGAACGCGGCGCGGAGCGGCGCGAATGCCGTTAAGCGATTTCTACACGAAAAATGAATCTGTGATTCACACCAAAAGCGGCGCGGGACGGCAAGGATAAATTCCGTCGCGCGGCATAATTCGTGATTACTCAAAACCAAATTTTGCCGTCGCCGCCAGCGGTGAATATCACATTTCATTGTTATTTCTTGAATAAAAACAAGGTCTGTAATGGGGAATACGTCGCGCCGCGCCGTGTCCGGTGTGAATCAGACGCCTTACCGCGCCTTCTCGCGCTACACCGTGTCGCGCCGCCCCGCGCCGTGCCGCGTTCGGTGTGACCCGGGCTTAAATCAGTTTTGATTTTAAACTATCGCAGATTTGTAAGATAAAATACACTTATTAAAGAATTTTCGAAACCTTGGAACTGTTAGAAAGTCTAGGTTAAGCAAAGTTAAGTTTGAAGTAATACTGAAGATTGTGGGTACAAGAGATGTGCAATGCAATGAAAATCTTTTTATAAGAACTAAAAAAAATTTAATAAAAAACTATAGAAAGAAGATATTGCTTCCGATAAAATGGAATTATATAAATTTGGTGGCCTTGAACTTAAAAAAAAAGAATGTTTACAATCCTGTTCTGGCTCTTGTTGGGTTAGAAGCAACGCCAACTTAAAAGAAAGTTTCTGTATGTTTGCATGTGTGCGCTATAGCAGGCGGTCGGTCATCGCAGAGCTTCGAAGTTTTGCATGAAGGTCGGTGAGGTGAGGGTCTCCTATGATGCACCTCGAGCTCGAAGCTCGATTTTCAAAATTCAAAATGGCCGCGCTCAAAATTCAAAATGGCCCTGCAAATATGGCCGAATTTGCCAATTGTGTTCCGATTCCAATGAAAGCGGGTATCTAAGGCTTTTCAAGCTCGTAAATAACGAATTTGTGGTCCAAACTTATAAATTTAAAATGCAACAATTTGGCGCTACGAATTTTGCCAATTGTTAACTCGAAGTGTTACCAATTAAAAATGTTGCAATTTAGTCAATTTCTTGTATATCGTAAAAATATTTCAAATTTAAAAAAATGTTATTGTTCGATGTAGCCAGCTTTAGCGCGGATAATAGCGTAAATGTTTCTTCGCATTTAGGAGAAAATAATAATAATAGAGTTACTCTTCTGGCGTAGAAGATGCCCTTCTCAGCTGGGCTGAGAAACATTTACCACTGCTCTCAGTGGCTCAGCGAAGACATGCAGACAGAAAACACGAAGCATGCGATTAACCGGTTCGTACATCCCATAATTGGTATTAGAGGAATTATTGTACAAGAGAGGTTAACCTCTCAGGTTGTAGTTATTCACTCTAAATGACGTACGGCTTCATAGGAACCCTGAGTCCCTTTTGTCATTCAACAACCGATGAACGAATATAACCGAGGCCAAACACAGTCAAATTTGTTTGCAAGCCTGTTTGCAATATTGTTTCGAATACACACTATCAAAAAAATAGTCAAACGAAATTTCAAACATCATTTCATATGTTTAGCGTGTCGTAGTCGTATATCGTATACATTTATTAATCGGGAAGATTTTCGAAAAAAATTTGTAGCAAACAAAAAATTTTGATTTTCTTCAAACTATTTGTCAAACCCGAAAACTGGTTTGCAAACAACCCTAGACACGCTCAAATTTCACTTGTTTGCAAACAGGTTTTCAAATAAATTTTACTGTGTATGGCTTCGGTAACGTCAGCGACCTCGCTGGCAAAAAAAATTTCATTCGGTTACTCGATCGGCGAAGGTCCTTGTTCTACGGATCCTGTACTAATAGGGGTGGTCTTAATATTTTAATCAATAGCGAGGTTTATTTTTTTTCTACTGAGTTTACTGTTTATTTTATTACTACAAATTTTTTACTAACAATACATTAATGATACAACAGCTAAATTTGGAGGTTTTTTTTTCTTAAATTCATTTATGGCTTAAAAACTTATAGTCATTTGAAGTCAGAGTATTATCGCGAATAGTAGGTGACAGGGGCAGCGGGAGCATAATCATTGGGAGTGGGGAGCACGTGAAAAGCTCGGCCAATTTATTTACCTGTTGAGCTATATGGTTTTAAGTTCTCCGGTTATTAGGTTATGCCCGACATTTTGCGGGGGAAGGGGGTCCAGATAGGGTCCCTATGGGATAGCTCCACTGCTTCATGTGGACCCTGTGTGAATTGCCCTACAGGGCCCAAACAGGGCATCTAACGCCTTGCCTCATTCTCGCCTCGTCGTAAGGAATGACCCATTTGGCTCCCTTGAGTAAAATCTTTGTTACCCGATCCCGAGAGGAAAAAAGAGGCCGAAAAATTTAAGAATTTCGGCGTAGATTTATTAGTAATAATTACGCCGGTGTCTAAAACTTTACATTTTTAAAGGCGAGTGCCGTTTTACCAATGCGGTCCCCCAACCAAGTACTAATCACGTCCAGTGCTGCTTGACCTCTGTAATCGAACCATAATCAGTCTATTGAGTAGGCTAAATGACACCTTTCACAGTCACTAACATGACTAAAATATGAAACAATGCAACAACAAAAACTAAAGCTTAAGGGTATTACTTTAAAGCTTGTTAAAAAGCTTTCCGAATACGTAAGGCAGATGTTGGGATTGACCCATTTCTTTTGTAATGAGGTTTGCCCTTCGAGCCCTTATGAGAAATTGATCAGGAATACCTCACTTCAGTATCACTGATTTTTTTTTGTGTGGTGTTCATGAGGAAACTAAGGGGAAAGTCCTCTTTCGGTATGCCCCTCATTTGCCTCATGAGGAACCTATGGAGAAATGCCTCCTAGTCGGGTGGGGTTGAAAAAGCTTAGGCTATATAGTTATAGGTTCTTAATAGCTTCGACCACGTTACTTCATCGTTAACGACTGAGATGGAGCTCCAAAGTTCTGGGTTATTAGGTGTACATAAAATATTTTGGGTGTTGATTTCCCCACCCAAAGCGAAAGTGCGTGTGCAGTTTTCCTTCCAACCCCACGCGCTCCGTCGCCCCTGGTAGGTGGTCTTAATATCTTAATCAGTACTGTATTATTCACACCGCTCATTTGGTACAAACCGCATGAGAATAAGGAATTCAGAAAGCTGGAAAGGGAAGGTAGTTATCGTCATCATCGGAAGATACCCACTGAACATTGGGTAAGTTAAAATCTCTGTTCGTCTTTGGAGTCCATCGTATCCTTAGTGCAAGAGGTTAGAATATCATAATAATAAGATGTCTGTTATAATTGATAGAAATAAATTTCCATCATTATTTTTTATTTAAAAGCAGTTTTTTCATTAAATAAATGTATTTATGGGTTATTTCCCCTGTTTAACGAACTTTTAAAAATAACGCAAGAGAGAGAGAGAGAAAGGAGAACAAAACTCGATACCTATGTATTTTTTCTAATTATGTTTACATCACTGACATGCACTGAACTGTTTTTTTATTTTAAAATCGATTAAAGTTCATAGGAATTTAACGTGCGAGGGAGGCAGCAATAGCTTTTGGTGCTTTGGAGCTTTTATTAAGCAGTCCATTTCTATATGTTAGTGGTGTCGAGTCTGTCCAAAAAGGCCTCGCACGCTGCACGGACGTGGTCTGATGGTATTTTGCCCCATTCTCGGCGAAGAGCAATCTTTAAGGTGTCGACCGTCTCACATTTTTTAGTTGCTACTTTGGCCTCCAGAACGGACCATATGAAAAAATTTATTGGGCTTAAGTCCAGGGAAAATAGTGGCCACTGTTGTGAACAACTGAAACTGGGAACTTTTTCAGGGGTTTATGGGATGGTGCCGAGTCTTGTTGAAACGTCCAATGGTTTCTACCGAATTGTTTACATGCGCGGGGTAACAATATGTCGTATAAATTCTTTTCACGATAGATTTGTTGATTTACCTTTAAGACCTTTTCAATGAAAACGAGTGGTGATTGATGGTCCTGCCTGAGGCAGTTACCGCGGCCCAAACCGTAACTGATGCAGGCGCTTGCTTTCGCAGAGAAATTCGCTGGTCTAAATTGTCTTTTGATTTCCACTCTAACCATACACGATCGTTTTGTGTGTTTACATATTGCTGAACCGATAAAAATTTATAATCAGAAAAGACCAAATTTTCAGGCTCGCCACCGATGTGCAAGTCTTTAAACACCTTTGCTCTTGCTAGGCGAACTGCCTTTTATGCAGGTGTTAAATGTTGCACTTTTTGTAATTGGTAGGGCTTCAATCGTAGTTTATTTTCTCATATGCGGCCCATGCTACAAGGAGACACATTGCGTTTTTTCGCCAATTGAACTGCGCTTTGTCGTAGCGTTTTTGATGCTACCACTAACATTGTAACGTGCAATGGTCCGATACGCAAACATTTTGCTCACATGTAAATGTCCTAGCTCATGGCTGGCTGCGATTTTTCAGCAAAATACAAAGCAATAACACTGCTGCGTTTGAATTCCATTTCGAGGACTTTTTTAACTGCGACATCAAACGATATGTTTCCGTAGGCTTGTTAACAACATAACAGACTGACGCTTGTCAAAAAATGATGTTAATGAGTTTACCGAATAATACTTTGACTTTCCTGATGATGGATTTATAGGAGTTTCTCAACAGAGCCGGATATATGGGGGGGCAAAGTGTGCACTGCACACGGCCCCGCGGTTAGGCCAGCCCCGCGCTTCTAAGCACATAGTGAAGCAGAGAGCAAAGCAACGATGAAAACGGAGAGCAAAGCGGCGAATGAATGTCGCACTTATAAAAGAGAAAACTCTTCCCTAAAAATTTGGTATTTACCAAAAATAAACACAAACACACTAAAAGGTACAATGTTCACAGAATAAATAAAAGTAGACATATACATGGTTAATTTCAGAATTTGTATTTGCAACTCCGCAAACATCCAGTAAAGTTTCAATCTTATTTTCGCTCAACTGTAACAGCGATATAACCTCGCTGCAGTATGCTCCACTATGCGTGTGTTAATAGATATTCAGATATACTTATTTAATTTCCCCGCTATGCTCTCCGCTTTCATCGCTACTTTTCTCTCTGCTTCACCATGTATTTAGCCTTAAATACTCGTGCCGACGCAAAAACTAAAATACGTTCATGGGCGAGTTCAAATTTAATAATAGGGGAGGTCACGGTATACAGAAACAAGGTAATGTAAAAGACTGAATCTCGTCTTTTTCTACGATATTCGAAGCTGTCAGTCTCGTTTACATTACCTTGTTTCTGTATACCGTGAGGGGAGGTCGTCATTTTGGCTGTGTTCCGAAATATAACCCAGTATACAGGCCAGTGCTAATGACGTCATTAATTGATGCCATAGTTTACTTGCATGAACCGGTGTGACGTATTGGTAATTACACAATGTAAGAGATTGGAAGCTGAAACAATTTCAAGTTGTAATACTTTCATGTATGCTGCTGTTAATCACAGCGTAAACGCTTGAATTTACCCTTTCTCACTGGACAGTATACTGGGTGATATTACGGAACACGGCCTTTGTTTTTAGTTTGTGTTTGAGTAGTAGAACATGTAACGCGTGCTAATGTAAGTTAACATTTTCCGGTTTATTAGTACGAGCGGTTTGCGCAGATCTCTGTTAACTGCTTATTGTGCGAGTACTGCTGACACGGGACCACCATACTGTGACTTTGTGCGACAAATAATCTCTCTTGGTAGGTGAATAATATTTAACTAATAGTTTTTGTTAAAAAACTTATAGAAAATGACGAGCAGAGATAGAGACCAAGGAAGAAAATATGTTGGCGGGCTGAAAAAGAAAGAAAGAGAAAATCTAAGGAAGAATTTATTAGTAGCCTAAAAGGATCTATGACTAAGTATTTGAAAAAAGAGTGCATAAAAAAGCCGAAGAAGGACCCCGAAAACGAGAAGAATTTAAATGTTTCAAAAGAAAAATCTGACGATTTACCTGAATGCGACGCTCAAGTTCTCGTAAATTGCACAATGACAAGTGCATTACAATCTCCAGATGTACCACCACATATTGATACCGCAGATCCTGTTGTCCATGACGATATGAAAAACGAAAAAGAAGATTCCAACACAAACCGAGATCTTCCTCAAATGGAAGATCCAGCTCTCTGGCCCGCGATATTGAACTCAGGATACAGAAATTATTTACTGGAGAGGGGTCCAGTTCAAACAACTTTACAGACTTATCCAAAAGATGAATCAAATAGAAGTTTTTCTAATGTTTATTACACAAGAAAAATGAATAATGGTGAAATCATGGATCGAGAGTGGCTTGTTTACTCAAAAACTACAAATGCAATTTTTTGTTTTCCATGCAAGGTTTTTACTTTGGAAGCTACAGGTCAGCTTGGGAATGAAGGATTAAATGACTGGCAACATGCTAGTTCCCGGTTAAAAAAACATGAAACCTCCAACAGTCATTTTAAAGCAATCGGCCTATGGCATGAAGCAAGGACACGAATTTTGAAAAAGTCCTCCGTAAATAAACAAAGTCAGGAAATGTATTTAGCAGAGAAACAAAAATGGCGAAATATTCTAGATAGAATCATATCTATAATAAAATACTTAGCAGAACATAATTTGGCACTAAGGGGTTCGTCTGACCAATTACACAGGCACACAAAAAAAATGTCAAGACCCAGAGGGTACATCCCCCTACCCCCCGGTTTTGGGGTCGCTGAAACCGAATATGACCATAAAAAATTTTTTTAACTAGCCATTTCCCCGCAACCACCCCCATACACCCCCTTCTGGTAATTGAAATGTCAATTCTCATACAAAGTCGAGTAGGGTGTGTATTCCTATGTTTTCTGGGCCTCTAAGAGCGAGGAAGACTACCAAAAATGAATTAGACCCCCTCTTTAGCCCCTAGAGTCACTTTACCACCGCCATACACCCCTTTGTGGGGGTTGAAATGTCAATTCTCATACAAAGTCGAGTAGGGTATGTATTCCTATGTTTTTTGGGCCTCTGTGAACGAAGAAGACTACCAAAAATGAATTACACTCCCTCGTTACCCCCTACCCCCCTTTCTCATACAAAATCGAGTAGGGTGTGTATTCCTATGTTTTTTGGGCCTCTAAGAACGAAGAAGACTACCAAAAATGAATTAGACCAACTCGTTAGCCCCTAACGTCACTAAGTGACGCTAGGGGCAAACAAGAGGGTCTAATTCATTTTTGGTAGTCTTCTTCGTTCACAGAGGCCCAAAAAACATAGGAATACATACCCTACTCGACTTTGTATAAGAATTGAAATTTCAACCCCTACAAAAGGGGTGTATGGTAAAGTGACATTAGGGGCTAACGAGTTGGTCTAATTCATTTTTGGTAGTCTTCTTCGTTCTTAGAGGCCCAAAAAACATAGGAATACACACCCTGCTCGATTTTGTATGAGAAAGGGGGGTAGGGGGTAACGAGGGGGTGTAATTCATTTTTGGTAGTCTTCTTCGTTCACAGAGGCCCAAAAAACATAGGAATACATACCCTACTCGACTTGGTATGAGAATTGACATTTCAACCCCCACAAAGGGGTGTATGGCAGTGGTAAAGTGACTCTAGGGGCTAAAGAGGGGTCTAATTCATTTTTGGTAGTCTTCCTCGTTCTTAGAGGCCCAGAAAACATAGGAATACACACCCTACTCGACTTTGTATGAGAATTGACATTTCAACTACCAGAAGGGGGTGTATGGGGGTGGTTGCGGGGAAATGGCTAGTTAAAAAAATTTTTATGGTCATATTCGGTTTCAGCGACCCCAAAAACGGGGGGGGTAGGGGATGTACCCTCTGGGTCTTGACATTTTTTTTTGTGTGCCTGTGTAATTAAACAAAATCCACGAGCTTTTTTTACACCTTGTGGATGTCATAATTTAAACCTTTTGTTGGGGGATATTGCGCATGTGTCGCCTAAAGCAGTTACCTATTTTGGAATTGTTCAAGGTATTTATACGTTTCTTTCTGCCTCTAATTATAGATACGGTGTCGCAAAAAAATATTTATCAATTACGCCAAAAGCATTATCGGAAACTCGTTGGGAATGTCGCGTCGAAAGTATTAAGGCAATTAGATTTCAAATTAAAGAAATTCTTCAGGTATTTGAAGAAATTAAAAAAATTCTAAGGGCCTGTTTCACCACTTGCTGATTAAGCTCCTGATAGCCTATTCAGAACTTATCTGCAAGATAAACTACAAATTTTGGTTTCACAGGTCTTGGATAGAAATATCTTGCAGATAAAGTTGCTGGTAACTTATCAGCCGATTCTAGTGGCTGTTAAAAGTTTTATCTGGAAGATAGTAAAAAAATGTTGCAAGTAGGGGGAGTTTTAGAGCATTTTTTGGTATAATAATACTCCTCTTTAAGCATTTTTACGTTAAAAATCGTAGACTGCGGTCACAAAAGGGTTCCAGACGGATTTCATTGAATTCTTAGAAGACGAATTTGATGAATATTACGAACATATTACGCGACCTCGTAGGAACCGAGTAATTTATTTTAATTATTTTGAATCACTCGATTTTAGGTTTTGATTCCGGCTAACCAATTTGGGGGTGTGTTTTCGAAATGGCAAATTCAGCTATGGTTAGCTTGGGGAGGGTGCAAATGTTCAAAAATTTCTGCCACTAGTATTTAACGGTTATTAGATTATTGGTAGAACCTATATACGCAACGACAGAATTTTTTTTCAATTTTAACCCCTTTTTTAACCGCCAACCCCTCTATCTACAAAAGGGTCCATTCTCCGGGCTAGCGAGTGTGCATACGTTCTTAACTGCGTATCGTATGTATATACGAAATATCAGCTTTAAGAAAATGACGTAGGTTTGGCGGGCCTGGGCTCTCGCGAACTATTACTCTACGACTATAGTGGAAATAGTAGGTACTCCAACAATTTTTTCTGGTCATGAGAAGCATTTTTTTTAATAACGACAACTAAATATATTTATTTGATGCCGTATTTAACTAAAAAAATTTTAGTAATATTTTGGTTGTGGTAACTAAAAATGTCTTTCAGTGATTTGATTTTCAGTAACTTTGCAATCTCACCTATGCAACGATTGCTTATAACTCTCCGATATTTTTTAACTGGGACTCCAAATTAAATCGTGGACATAGTTGCCAGATTGCCTTGATCATGTCATAAACAAACTATTTTTAATGACTCCCGTATTAAGCAAAGATTGAGTGACCCTGCTAAATTAAGTGGCAGATATATTTATCTGCCAGTTAGTTTATCAGGGAGTTTGATGGTGAAACTGAAAAAACATATCAGCAAAATTTATCTGTTAGATACTGTTACAAGGCAGATAACTATCTGAAACTTTATCAGCAAGCGGTGAAACAGGCCCTAAGGATCCTAAAAGTGTGAGTGAAGCGAATTCTTTACTAAAAGAAATCGGTTCTTTTTCTTTTAGGGCCTGTTTCACCGCTTGCTGATAAAGTTTCAGATAGTTATCTGCCTTATAACAGTATCTAACAGATAAAGGTTGCTGATATGTTTTTTCAGTTTCACCATCAAACTCCCTGATAAACTAACTGGCAGATAAATATATCTGCCACTTAATTTAGCAGGGTCACTCAATCTTTGCTTAATACGGGAGTCATTAAAAATAGTTTGTTTATGACATGATCAAGGCAATCTGGCAACTATGTCCACGATTTAATTTGGAGTCCCAGTTAAAAAATTTCGGAGAGTTATAAGCAATCGTTGCATAGGTGGAATTGCAAAGTTACTGAAAATCAAATCACTGAAAGACATTTTTAGTTACCACAACCAAAATATTACTAAAATTTTTTAGATAAATACGGCATCAAATAAATATATTTAGTTGTCGTTATTAAAAAAAATGCTTCTCATGACCAGAAAAAATTGTTGGAGTAACAAATATTTCCACTATAGTCGTAGAGTAATAGTTCGCGAAAGCCCAGGCCCGCCAAACCTACGTCATTTTCTTAAAGCTGATATTTCGTATATACATAGTGTGATACGCAGTTAAGAACGTATGCACACTCGCTAGCCCGGATAATGGACCCTTTTGTAGATAGAGGGGTTGGGGGGTTAAAAAAGGGGTTAAATTTGAAAAAAAGTTCTGTCGTTGCGTATATAGGTTCTACCAATAATCTAATAACAGTTAAATACTAGTGGCAGAAATTTTTGAATATTTGCCCCCCCCCCGCCCCCCAAGCTAACCATAGCTGAATTTGCCATTTCGAAAACACACCCCCAAATTGGTAAGCCGGAATCAAATCCTAAAATCGAGTGATTCAAAATAATTTGGGCAAATTACGCGGTTCCTACGAGGTCGCGTAATATGTTCGTAATATTCATCAAATTCGTCTTCTAAGGGCCTGTTTCACCGGTTGCTGATAAAGTTTCAGATAGTTATCTGCCTTATAACAGTATCTAACAGATAAAGGTTGCTGATATGTTTTTGCAGTTTCACCATCAAACTCCCTGATAAACTAACTGGCAGATAAATATATCTGCCACTTAATTTAGCAGGGTCACTCAATCTTTGCTTAATACGGGAGTCATTAAAAAAAGTTTGTTTATGACATGATCAAGGCTATCTGGCAACTACGTCCACGATTTAATTTGGAGTCCCAGTTAAAAAATATCGGAGAGTTATAAGCAATCGTTGCATAGGTGGAATTGCAAAGTTACTGAAAATCAAATCACTGAAAGACATTTTTAGTTACCACAACCAAAATATTACTAAAATTTTTAGTTAAATACGGCATCAAATAAATATATTTAGTTGTCGTTATTAAAAAAAATGCTTCTCATGACCAGAAAAAATTGTTGGAGTAACAAATATTTCCACTATAGTCGAGCCGTATAGTAATAGCTCGCGAGAGCCCAGGCCCGCCAGACCTACGTCATTTTCTTAAAGCTGATATTTCGTATATACATAGTGTGTTAAGCAGTTAAGAACGTATGCACACTCGCTAGCCCGTAGAATGGACCCTTTTGTAGATAGTGGGGTTGGGGGTAAAAAAGGGGTTAAAATTGAAAAAAAATCTGTCGCTGCGTATATAGGTTCTACTAATAATCTAATAACCGTTAAATACTAGTGGCAGAAATTTTTGAACATTTGCACCCTCCCCAAGCTAACCATAGCCGAATTTGCCATTTCTAAAACACACCCCCAAATTGGTAAGCCAGAATCAAATCCTAAAATCGAGTGATTCAAAATAATTTGTGCAAATTACTCGGTTCCTACGAGGTCGCGTAATATGATCGTAATATTCATCAAATTCGTCTTCTAAGAATTCAAATAAATCCATCTGGAACCCTTTTGTGACCGCAGTCTACGATTTTTAACGTAAAAATGCTTAAAGAGGAGTATTATTATACCAAAAAATGCTCTAAAACTCCCCCTACTAGCAACATTTTTTTACTATCTTCCAGATAAAACTTTTAACAGCCACTAGAATCGGCTGATAAGTTACTAGCAACTTTATCTGCAAGATATTTCTATCCAAGATCTGTGAAACCAAAATTTGTAGTTTATCTTGCAGATAAGTTCTGAATAGGCTATCAGGAGCTTAATCAGCAAGTGGTGAAACAGGCCCTTATTCTTTCTAATGTTATATGGTATGAGATGTTAGTTGAAGTAAACAGAGTAAGCAAAATTATGCAACAAAGGGATATGCAAATGGATGTAGCTCTATCACATTTGGACAATCTCAATAAAATGTTAAACAATTTTAGAAATACTGGATTTGAGTCTAGCTTAAAATTGGCGAAGAAGATTGCTGCGGGAAATGGAATTGAACCTTTATTTCCAGAAAAAAGATCCATGAAAGTAAAAAGACAATTTGAATATGAAAGCATGGATGAGGGTATATCTGATGAAGAAGATAAATATCGTGTAGATTATTTTCTTTTAATAGTGGATCGTGCAATTGAATCCTTTAACCAAAGATTTGAATTATTTGAAACTCATCGCTCATCATTTGGATTTTTATATTATTTTAAAAATCTTTGTGCAATTTCGAATGAAGATTTATTAAAAAACTGTATGGACCTTCACACAATATTAAAGGATGACAGTAGTTGTGATATAGATGGTGTTGAGCTCTATGAAGAACTGAAATCATTAATTACAATAGTTAAAGATAAATGCAATTCTTTGTTGAATATTCTAGAGTATCTAGTTAGTAATAAACTTAATTTTGTCTATCCCAATACATTCATTGCTATAAGAATTTTACTCACCCTTCCAGTAACTGTTGCTTCCGCAGAGCGTAGTTTTTCTAAATTAAAACTAATTAAAAATTACTTACGGTCGACTATATCGCAACAGAGACTAGTTGGGCTATCGTTAATTTCAATTGAAAAAAGCATTTGTAGTGGGATAGATTTTTCCCAATTTATAGACGATTTTGCTGCGAAAAAAGCACGCAACATTAAATTATCTTAAAATATGAAGGTTTGTTTTTGTTTTTGGTTCTCTTAACATAGTTTCGTTAATTTTGAATTTTCTGTTATTTTATTTTTATAGTTATTTTTTTATTAAATGGTACATATGTATATTTATAATGAGTAAATAAAAGTTATTTTTCTTAGCCCCGCATTTATTTTTGCACACAGCCCCGCAAACCTTAGGACCGGCTCTGTTTCTCAACCTGACTCACGTCGAGATGATTCATTCGGAGAACGTCTGTACTCTCTGTAGGCGGTTTTTTGGTTTTAAAAGCGCTCATACACTCCCGATTAAACCATCCATGCGCCTTAGGCTGGCCGCACATTGGATGCGTTTTAGTACGAATTTGTCTCGTACGAACACGTACGAATACGCACGAGCAATTCCGATACTCCAAGTACTATGGTACCACGCACACTAGGTGCGAGCTTGTCGTACGTGATGCGTATACTTCCGACGTCCGAAATCAATCCCAGCATCCTCGAGTTTTTTATGCGGTCGTACGTTAAAAATACAATATGGATATAGAAAAATTTATTAATTTGGTGTGTGGACACAAAGTTTATGCGATCAAAGTGATTCCGATTCACGCAAGGCATGGCGAGAAATATCAGAAGAAATAAGTTAATTTGTTACGTTTATTCAAGGTTAAAACTAGTCGTTCTTCAGGAGATACATATGGTCTTGCGGAAGTTACTGTATTTAGTCAGATTAGATCGTATGGTGCTTAGAATATATTCAATTCAAAGGTTTCTTTATTCATGCGTAGATAACCATGAAATAGCTCGGGCTCATTATTTAAGTCCGCCATAATATGATGGAATTCGCCATAGTCATCTCTTTTTAAATAAATTTCACGCACCCATTCGGTTCTACGATGGCTATTGCGTTGCCGCCGCAATCAGCGAAGAATTATTTAGCAGATAAAAATTATTCATTACGACGATGTCACAGGGCACAGGTCACAGTCACTACTGGCATTTTAAGGGAGAAAAACGCAACCAGTGTGCGCGCTCTGTTGGAACGGCCAATAAAGGTGGTGACATATACAAGCGTGCATGCATTGCATTCAGCGGCTCCCTGATATGCGAAGATTTTCCACTGACACATAATTGCATAGTTGCGTTCCGTCCCGGCTCTCACAGATAGCCCAAAAATCTGAGTAACGAGTCGCATGTGTTTGTTGTGTATGCTTGTGTGTCCTATGTCGAATGCGGCAATGCAGAAAAAGTTGAAAGTAGCCCGACATTTGCGTGGCATGCGGAACATTCACGGAATATTTCGTCAGGTCGCATTTGAATACACACATTTCTATATTATCTGTCAACGAATGCAACGCATGTACGCTTGGATATGTCACCAGCTTGAGGTACGTTTACGTACGATACAAATTCGTATCCAATGTGCGGGCGGCCTTAGGGTTTATGGATTTGAAGAAACGAGGAGTGAATAAACGCATTCCGGCGGCAAAATTGACATTGCGGGTCTGGAAACACAGATCCCAGTCAGCAGCTTGGAACAAACGGATCAACGCCAGTTGTCTTTCTGGTAATGCCAAACAGTTTCTTAAGGATCTGGCTTGGTTGGGGTACGAGATGGATACGCGATGTATGCGCTGACTAGACTGTGATCCGAGTTGCCTAGAGGCGAATCGACTTCGACGGAGTATCTATCTTGTCGACTAATAAAAAGATCAAGGAGGTGACGCCCTTGGTCTGCGGCGTCAGGAAGACGCGTTGGAAGGTTGACCATTTGGTGCAGGTTATTTGTCTCAGCAAAGAGCTCAGCATCCCTGCCAGAAACACTGGTGACATTCGTGTAATTCAGCCAATTTACCTTGTGAACGTTGAAATCACCCGCAAAAATGATTTCGAATTCGAATTCCGATTGGAAGATAAAAATTCGGAGATAAGTTCAGAGATAGCGTCAAATGCTCATGAGGAAGCTACATTACTGATATTAGGACTCCTGTATATAAAACAGAAGAAAATGGCGTGCTTCGGAAGAAAAAATTTAAGACTGAGATGGTTAAAATTAGATGATGTACTATTGTATTGCCTGATTGCATGGCAATATTTCTTCGCAATACAATTCTAGGCCACTGGGCGCACACTAACGCCTATAAGTTCGTTTATAAATAGAACAATTTTTTGCCTGTGGAATAACCTTCCACAATCAGTTCTCCCGCACTCGTACAACACTCAAGAATTCAAATCTAAGGTTCACCTCCAGACCTCTCTTGATCTATCATATTCTCTTCTAACCTTCAAACTAATCCTGCTGGTAGACATTGCACTATGACCTGAACGACATGACAGCCTGGTAGTACTCACGGTATACAGAAACAAGGTAATGTAAAAGAGAAATGTCATTTGAATGCTGACGTCACTCGGCAAGTCTTCCCCATACAAAATCGAAATTGTTGTTGTTGTTTTCTGTATTAACTTGCCGGGTGACGTCGGCTTTTTCTACGATATTCGTACGATATTCGAGCTGTCAGTCTCTTTTACACTACCTTGTTTCTGTATACCGTGGGTAGTACTAAAGCTACTGACAGAAACAGGCGCAAACGCCGTGCGGGCAATGACAGAGAGAATAGATGTAGTGTATTCAAATGCGCACTAACGAAATGCTGTTTTACGCTACGCACACACCGCGCAAGTTGCTTTACTTTCTACTTTTTGCGCGTTGCCGCCGCGTGGTGTCAAGAGATTACATTTACATTTACATTTACATTTATTTAAAAAACATTAGTGTACACAAGATTCTTAATCTTAAATTTGTACATAAAAAGAAACAGATATAGAACTTTACAGATGTTTGTGTTTGGAGTCGTGTGTTGGTGTTGGCTGTGATAGCAAATTTGTTGAATTTTATATTTAATGAAAATCTTTATTTTTCCAAATTGGGGTAATAAAATTAGCACCTAAAACAAAGACAAACCCTGTAGAATAGAAAAACTATATGTAAATCATTCAGGTTTTTCAATTTTTTTCCTATCACGTACACTTGTCACTTTGATTTCGTTGTTGTGTTCAAAGTCGGAGCGCGCCGCCGACACCGCAACATCATGTCAGTGAAAAGTCGCCACATACCGCGAAGCCAATGTCAGCACCGCGTTTGCGCCTGTTTCTGTCAGTAGCTTAAGCGTGATTCCTAATGGTGTGACCACACTACGCGGTCTTGGGTCGTACGCGCTTTTGCCTTTTTTTTTCATATAGAGTTTTATGACTTTTTTACGACTTTTTTACGACTTTGTCCATGGTAAAGGCCGTGCGGCCAAACAACGCGGACAAAAGGCTGTGGTTAAAAAGGTACATTGTGCGTCCACACACTATGAGCTTTTCAAAAGCGCGTACGCCGTTTCAAATGAGAATTGATTTTTTCTCACTCATGACTCAGAAAATTAAAAGATCACGCGCGCTTTTGGCTGGCCGTACGACCAAAAGCGCGTGGATTCTAAGTCCGCGTAGTGAGGACGGGCCTTAAGTTTGGCTAAAAAGCAGGACGATGGCTTTGTGCGATGGTGTATTATCGCAGGGTTCTGCCTAGACTTCACAGATTTGGTAGAATGGAGATGGAACAAATTCATTCCTGCCTGTATAATCCCGGTGGCACGAGTTGGCGTTTGTTTCAAAAATTCAGGTCCCAGTCAGCGGAATAAAAAATCAAGTAAGCCCCAGCCAGTGTTGTCCTTCCCATAGTGCCAGGGCCGCTCTCTTAACTGATTTGGTTGGGGTTGGAAATTAATATGGGAATTTAGCGCTAATTAAGCAGTGGTCCATGGAATGATCATTTTAAGTTGGTGGTTAAAATCGGAAGCGGTGCTATTATATATTTTGGGGTAAATAAAGTCATTCATAACACAAATGGCAATACCCCAATGACCGGAAAGAATTTACAACAAGGTACATCCTGACACGTAAATCAGCATCAGGTGATATGTGAGTTTCGCTTGCTGCGAAAATATGCCGTCACAGATGAGATAAGTCGTCCTTTACAAAAGTGAAATTCGCATGAAACCCACGAATGTTACAAAAATTTATACAAAAAGACGCTTCAGTTGTGCGGATCCAATGGCCACAATTTTGTTGAGATTTTTATTCGCAAAACAGTCCGAGTTTTGCGTCGTAAATTTTATATGAAAAATAATTATTTTTGAGGAACATTTGTACCTCGGGACACTTGTTGCCGAGGGAGATTTGTATTGAGGGACATTCACATGGCGCCGCGTCATGGATTTCAAAAAAACCTAATACCCAAATCTGTGGTTGTGGGTTTCGAGTACATATGAATTCGTAAGGTTTAGGCTTCTTGGCGTGGTGTAATTTGGATGGATGCGCGCTCGTGTATGGGAAGCTTAGCAACCACGTGTATATAGGCCAGTTTATAATATTAACGATCGTAAAGCGCACATTAATAAATACCGTTCAATTAAAGCTAAATCAACACAATTACAATTCCACGGAGTTTGCTCAATCGCTAGTGTGTATTGTAAAATTATTGCCTACACACATGACTATAAAGAATCAGCGCCACTTCATACAAAATTCTTTTTATAGCCTCATAAATCCTTTTTCTAACACTGCTTTTATGGATGCCTTATTTTATTTTATATTTTTCCTTTTATTTTTGCAAAAAAACTCTATTTTTTTGTTATTTTTAATTTGTTTACGCAAACCGTCCTCTTTCATATAAAATAAGGCGGAGAATCAGGATACAAACTATCGCAGCATGCCCACGTCTTTTGGCCTATGAGTAATTTGAAGGAACTCTGATATCTGCAATTGGAACTTTGCCATAACAGATTCAGCCGTTTACGTCATACATTTTTTCCCTTATTAGCATATTTGGTTTTATTTTCCATTTTCCCCTCAGCTCCCGACATTTTTATAAATAATCTGAATCACTTCGTTCATAATTTCATCATTTTGTTGGCTGGTGTATCCTTGGAATTTGAATTTTTTTTCGGATTAAAACGATTTAAAGGAAATTGTTAATTATTTTGGCATTCATGGTTACTCGAATTAAAAAAATGAGCTTTGTGTTCGCTAAATCTATATAATAAAATAAAGTCGGGTTAGTTACACCATTTATAACTCAAGAACGGCTGGACCGATTTTTATGATTTTTGATTTATTGGATTTGTCTCTGCCCCGAATAGCAGAATAACTATTAAAACATCGGAAAAATTCATAAAAAAAATTTATGAATAAAATTCATTTCTCAACATTTTGTATGGAACAGCTTTTTTGATGATATCTCGAGAACGGATTGACTGATCTCGATGAATTTTGCTTTTTTTGTTCGTCTCAGCCTCGAGAAGTTTCCTCGCCCATTGGAAAAGTAAGAAAGTGCTGGCCAAAACAAAAATAGCCACATAATATCAAAGAGTCTGTTTTATCCTGTCAGGGGCCATAGCTTTATGCCCGCTGATCGAGTGTTTGCCAGACTGGAGAAGGAAATTAAAAGGACTCACGTCAGTACTATAAAGGAAGAATATTATTCAATTTATGGAAAGCATGGTAATTTAAAGAAGGAGGGGCGGCCGGCCCCTTGTTGACATTAAAGGGTTAGAAGAACATTATAAAAAACTACAGCTATTCAGACTTTCAAGAGAATTGCTATGAAAAAGAATGGCAGAACACGTTGCAGAGCGCAAGCTTTTCATTCTTTCAGATTTGAGTCAGGAAATGTACCGCTCCAAACTTTATTCAAAAAAGGTAAAAGTCACCGTAAAGAACTAAGGTCTTTGCCATCTGGTCAAAAAGATTTTCTTGCTGCCAAAAAAAGCATGTTATCAACTTATTGTATAAACAATTTGGAGATAATTGGAATGATTAGTCCGAACTTGCCTGGTATAAATAGATTTTCTTCTTCTTCTTTAACGACTCTACAACCGGGATCCGGTCCTGGCCTCTCGCAACTGTTCTCTCCACCGGTCCCGATTCTAAGCCGATGTCATCCAGTTTGGCATCCCTAAGCTCTGAGCGTCCTGGTCTACGCCATCTTTCCAGCGGAGGTTGGGTCTCCCTCGCTGTCGCACCCCATAGGTCTTACCGCAGAGAACTTTCCGAACAGGCTCATCTTCACTCATACGACCTAGATTTCCTGCCCACCGGAGTCTACCGAACATAGGCTTATTTTCTTCACAAAATCTATGTCGTCATTGTAGAGTCTCGGGAATCGTCCTTCCTTAAATAAGGGGCCAACAATCCTCCGAAGTATTTTCCTCTCGAGCACCGCCAAGAGGTTAGAGTGCTTTTTGCTAAGCACCCACGTTTCGGATGCATATGTGAGGACCGGCAAGACCATCGTCTTATATAGTAAAAGTTTAGACGTTATGGTTAGATGCTTGGATTTGAAGAGCCTTGACAGACTATAGTAGGCCTTTTTGGCTTTTAGCAGTCGTGCGCGTATTTCTGGTTCCATGCTATTGTCGGCTGCTAGTATTGACCCAAGGTAGGTAAATGATTTTACCACAACAAACTGGATGAAAGCATCCTGTGCAGCTCTTGATGTTCTACCAATGATGTTAATGTTTTTGCATATTGCATTGCGAGCAATTGGGTGGACTTGTTGAGGATTGTGTCCCTTAAGCTTAATTTACATATCCCACGTTTTTCTACCACGCCGCTCTTTTTTAAGATTTCAGCCAATCAGAAACCATTTCGGTCACGTTATATTGTTTTTGATTGGCTGAAATCTTAAAAAAGAGCGGCGCTGCAGAAAAACGTCGGATATGTAAATTATGCTTCACTGTCACCCCTGAATCTCGGATTACTTTCTCCAATGGCAGGTTGAAAAGGAGGCAGGCCAGGCCGTCCCGAAGTCCAAGAGTCCATTATAGATGTTGATTGGTCTTGACCAGTGCTTCCCAAAATGTGATACGCGTACCCCCAGGGGTACTTTAAGAGTTTAGAGGGGTACGCGTACCACAATTTTTCTGTGCGTGGTGCAACAAGGAGTTGACTTTTTTTCGATTACAAACACAGAAAAATATAATAAAAAACTTCGTTACTTGTTATGAAGTAAAAGTGCGCGCCTTTAGTCAAAAAGTGGGAGTGAATGGTGCAGCTGGAAAATTGTGTCACATTGATGAGGATGAAAATGGAGGGGCTTCCCGAATTTGGTGTGAATTTGAAAACAATACAAAAACAGCAGTGATAGTCCAGTCAAATTAGTCGAAAAAAGAGGATGAAATTGCATTTTAAGAGGTACGGAATTTTTTTTGGCATTTGTTCGGGTACATCTGACAATGATAAAACCAAGTTTGTGGGGTCGCAGTGGCTTGGGAAAGCCGCCATATTGAAAAAGAGGGAGAGCTTGTTTATATTAAATACCTCGTTTGCATGCAATGATAGCTGATAATGATCAATGGTAAAGTTGAGGAGAATAAAATTATTTAAAAAATTAGCCCTCAACGAGCTCTGTAAGTTGATTTTGCCCAAAGTAGTGGCCGGTCAAAGTTCAACCATGATCGTGTGGTGAGGGTTGAATGCAATTTTTTGCAATTAACTCACCAAATGTTAATTTTTCTGGGTTAATGCCGGTTAACAAATTTAAAGTCCTAGTAATTACCTTTAGAATGAAACCCTTAATCGTCGTTATCGCTTATGTAGTTTGCGAGCAATCCAACGCCAAAGTTCGCACCTGACGTGCCTAACGCCATTTTTTTTAATATTTCGTTAACGGTTGATCATATGAAAAAGTAGTAAATGACAGGAATACGGGCAATGAATATATCTTTCCAGTGAGGTATTGGTCGAAACAAACACTGGTATAGACAGTATTCCGGTTTTTTTTACTTGGTTTTTCACATTTGTCATGGTCAACCTGCATGATTGTATCAGCTTATTAGTGGCGTCAAATTCTCTCATGGGTTTGTAGAATTCTATTTTGACTATGCTATCATTAAGAGGTGTTGGATCGAGTTTTGAAACCTTAGACATTTTTCCATCGGCTGCCTCAGAGTGAAAATCGGTTGATTTGCCCGTGGATGCATGCACGTTTATAAGGCACCTGATGGATGCATATCCTTTCGGTTATGGGTTTAAAGCCGATAATGATAGATCTCATCCTTTTGCTAACCATAAAAGCTGCCCCAAATATGTGGCGTCTTGTATTCTTCTTCTTCTTCGATGGCTCTACAGCCCAATTCGAGCCTTGACCTCCATTATCTTCTTCCTCCAGACGTCTCTCTGTTCTGCAACTTGCCTCCAGTTTCTGATGTTGAGGAGTTTTGCTGCATCAGCCTTAACACTGTCTTTTTATTTTTTTATGTGGAAGCTCTAGGCTCAGGGAAAGCCCTTTGTACTGTCGACAATCTATTTTTTTCGTATAGAGTGCAATGTCATCCCCACTTTGACCGTGGTTTGCCAACTGGACTTTTGCCATCTGGTAGTAAATACAGCGCTTTTTTGGTATCCTTGAGTCACCCATTCTTTGGACATAGCCGGCCCAACGTAAACGCAGTAATCTCTCTCTTTTTATAGGTCGTACAATTCGTAATTGTGGAGTATTGCATTGTCTTCATTGGTTGGGCCGTCGTCCTCTCAAATATATCCATTTTATCTGCGGATTTCTGAGAGATAGAGAGAGAGTTAAGGGCAAATAATTTAAAAAATGGCTAAAAATGGTCAGCTTTGAATGGCGATATCTCGGTCACCGTTGGTCCTACGGAGATTTAAAAAATAGCAATTTCTTGGTTTTTTCATTTTCTCTTCATTTTTGCTATATACCCAGGATGCCGTAATAGAATATTGTGCAACAAGGGTGGTAAGTAGCCGATTGCACCCGCTGGCTAAAATTAAACAGTTTAGTTTTTTAAATTAAAAATATTGATTTTATTTTTAAAATATATATTACTAATAAACTTTTTTTAAATATACTACGTAAAAAATTGATAATTAATTTTTTTTCGTATTAGCTTGTATTGTAATATTTGAACAGTTATGAAAATGAATCTGAATATTTTTTTCAACATCAATTATAAACTCTGAATTTACACTGTCTTCAATTGAAAAATCATCATCATCCGTAATTATGTATTCCAAATCTTCTGTCGGCATTGATTTTGACGTAGATGGTTTGTTAATATTAGTAATATTGCTCATAATTTTTTGGGCCATTTTTTCTTTGTTCTTTGACACTGGAAGCTGCCCTTCTATCTATGAGTATGTGGACTATTTGATTGCATTATCTTTCGCTGAGAGATTGACATGTGTATTTGTGAATGCCCTTTCTTGGGAAATATGTTGAACTGACGATCATATTTTTGCTCATTGCAAAATCGATAACACGTTGACCGTTATCGTTTGATGTTTCCTGGAGACTTTCCGTTCCAATGGTCGGTCTGTGCCAGTTCACTCTTCCAATTTTTTCGATGAGATCTCCTATCACCATTTTGATGTCATTGGAAGGCGCCTGTCATACCAGTGTTCAAGCTTATAATTAGGCTTGCAACGAATAGCATATTCTGCCATACGCCGAATACCGAATATTCTGTGTACTTTCTGGCCGAATAGCCGAATATTAGGCAAAAGTATTCGGTCAGCGCGTTGCGGGAAAACTTGTATCGACGTGTATGTTTCTCGGTCCTCCCATCGAATCGCCGTGCACGCTTAAGGCTGAATCACATGGCCTCGTTCTCTTTCGTTCGTTCTTTCAGTCTACGAGTTCAGTGTTGTACACTTCATATGGAAGTGTCCACATCAGGAAGAACGGAGAGGAATGAAGACGAACGAAAACGGGAGCTTTTGGGAAAATTTTTAAAAAGATGAACTAAAAAAACCCTGGGATCTTGTTCTATAACGGAAAGGAAAGAACAGTATAACAACACGAAAGAAAAAAATTCAGTTGCAATAGAAATAGACCTTTATTTAAGTATTACCAACATACGCGTCATGACAATCCATATCCATACACATGGTGGCAAGCAAGAAGATCAATTTCCGTGTTTTAGTACAGTCAAAATGTATTTTTGATTTGAAAAAATTACACCGCCGAGATTTTTTTCATACTTCGTTAGGGGTCATGAAAGAAGCTTAAATCCAAATTTGTGACCTCCCACTCTTTGCAGGTTTTTGGAAAACTCAAAAAGTTTTTTGAATGCATTAACTCTGAAAGTGACACGCAATAAAACTTTTCCTCCAAATTTGATATCATCAAAACGTATAAATTGGATCAAAAATGTAACTGTGTACAAGAAAAAAGCATTGATTACGATCGTTGTCAAACAAACACAAAATGTAATTGGTACAGGGCATTTTTTCATACACCTGAATCACCTTAACGTAACTGGAAAGAAAAATTTATGAATATTATGATTATATTAATTTTTTTAAATTAATTTATCATTTAATTTCAATGCATTAGGACAATTTGAACTATTATCCAAACATTTCACTGAAAATATCAAATTATTGATTATAATCATCAATTGTTTATTGTAATTTTTTTTTAAATAAAAGTAATTACTAAGTTTAATTGTTAATCAGTCGCAACAAGCATGTTATATCACTTGTGGGCAACGCACCAAACGGCACCGTACTTATAGACCGGGAGATGATGACAGAAGTTCCAGCACGATTTTCTCACTCATGCCTCTTGGAGTACCGAAAGTTACATCAGAGATAAGTAGAATCATCGCAAAATTGAGCGGTCCCCGCGGTGCCAACATTTTTTAAATAAATTTTGATTTCGTCACAAATTTTTGCTTTCTTAAACAATTTTCTCCCTTCTGCCAATATTATAAAACGATAGTTAAGCACCGACTTTATGATCGATGAGCTAGGCATAAGTGCAGCCAGGGTTCTAAGGGTTGATATGGTAGGGTGAAAGTGTAAAAAATGTGGGTGATAGTAGGTAATTTTCTCACCGCTGCCAATGTAAAGTTTGAAATTATTCAACTTACACAGTCCATTAAAAGTATTGGCATAAAGGCAGATAAGGGCTGAATGAATTTCGGTTCTGCAAAAGTTGATAAAATTTTTTAGCTTGGTTCTGTGATTTTCTCACTTATGCCATTGAAACTATATAATATTTATGACAAATTGAACCCTTTTTTTTGAATCGGCATAACGATCGGGCGTATCTATACTGAAGGCATAAGTCATAAAGTTGTAGAAAATTCGTGGAAATAACGACAATTTTCTCACTTATGCCATTTTGCATGTATGTAGAAAAAGTTGTTTTAAACTAATAGTGAAAAAGGCATCAGTGCTACAAAAGGCTTATACGATAAAATCATTAATCAAGTATCAGCCAATGGAGATTTATAATTGATTTAACAATTTTCTCAAGTTATTGTTCTTTTAATCGAACAAATGTAATTTGTAATTGTAACAAAAAAGAAAAAAAATGTAAGTGTGTTTCAGAAGTCAGAGACATAATGGAATGAAATGAAAAGACAAGTACCACGTATACATGACCAAATCGAAAGATCCAGAGATCGAAAGATTGAAAGTGAGAATCTGCGTATTTGACATCGTCGGATCGAGTAATTGAAGTTTAAATGGATTCAAACGTAATCGAAAAGCAACGAACATTAGCTACAATTTGTAGTTTTCGTATCATTTTACTCTTGTTTCGCTTTTTCATCGAATTCCGCTCGATCCTATTTGAATTCGATCTGCGTATAAATGGATTTTTCTAAGATCCAAGCTGGCTTGAATCCGGCTTCAATTTCGCATGTATACGTACTAAAGATATTACTCAATATGTTACTTTAGAATTGAAAAATTGCATGATTAATTTTTCAAGGAATGCCAGTTCCTAGTGTCATAGTACACTGAAAATTATTACTGAAATATAAAATAATATAGAAAACTGCATGGTGTAGGAAAAACATAGAACGACGAAAAATATGGCGAGCATAAAGTTTTTGACAGATTTTATCCAAAGTCCTTGTAAACGAGTAAAACCTTCCCTGCAGCCTTCTTGTAACTAAATGAATTTTATAAGTTCAATCCGCTTTTTTCTTACGACATTGAAACACATTAATAACCTTACTGCATCGTTTTGAACATTTAATTGTTGTGACTTTATAGTAACTTGATAAAAACATATAACAACTTTTTCACATTAAGGTTGCTAACTTGTTACTCTATTTATGACAGTTACAATGCAATAACGTTTTTAATAATGTTACTTTAACTTAAATATTTTTTTTGCAAAATTTATGGAACATTTTTACAGCAACTGCAACTATAGTGTAACTGAACCGGATGATTTGTTGCAAAATGCTAATTCGAAACAATAATTTAACCGATATGTGAATAAATTTGTTTAAAAAAACTGGATTACAACCCAAGTGTAACATATTTTTATTACAAATTGAAATCTGTGCTAGCTGGGTAGAACTCTATGATGTCTTGCGCATTCGTGTGGACATCTGTACCCCTTATAATACGATGGAAGATGTGACGATGATAATTATGAAGATGACAATAATAATGATAATGATACTAATGATTATTAATATTGAATTGTAATTTATAATATAACTAGTTGGGACCCGGCGCGCCACGTAGTTTTTATATATTAAGATTTTTAAAACTTTTTCAATAATTTTCTACCATAAAGCCCTTTGTGGCACTTATGCCTCTTTCAATATTGGTTTCTAACATCTTTTTCTACCAACATGCAAAACGGCATAAGTGAGAAGATTGTCAATGTTTCCACAAATTTTCTACAACTATTCCGATATTTTAAAGTATAAAAGCCCACCCAGGCACTTATGCCATTCAAACAAATGAATTTTTTAATTATTTATATTATGTTGATCTTTGTTTAATTAATGAAAAAATCACAGAACCAAGCTAAAAAATTTTATCAACTTTTGCAGAACCGAAATTCATTCAGCCCTTATCTGCCTTTATGCCAATACTTTTAATGGACTGTGTAAGTTGAATAATTTCAAACTTTACATTGGCAGCGGTGAGAAAATTACCTACTATCACCCACATTTTTTACACTTTCACCCTACCATATCAACCCTTAGAACCCTGGCTGCACTTATGCCTAGCTCATCGATCATAAAGTCGGTGCTTAACTATCGTTTTATAATATTGGCAGAAGGGAGAAAATTGTTTAAGAAAGCAAAAATTTGTGACGAAATCAAAATTTATTTAAAAAATGTTGGCACCGCGGGGACCGCTCAATTTTGCGATGATTCTACTTATCTCTGATGTAACTTTCGGTACTCCAAGAGGCATGAGTGAGAAAATCGTGCTTGAACTTCTGTCATCATCTCCCGGTCTATTAGGCTTGTACAAAAGTACAATTTTCATACTTCGGTAAGCTGTAGCTCGAAAACGGTAAGTCGAAAGAAAAAAATGTTTGAATAAATGTGGTTTGTATTTTGAAGAGGAACAACTTTTCCATTTAAATTATAACGGAAAAAAATGTTTTTTGTGTGAAAAAGCGAAAAAACACTTTTTTTGATACTTTAACGCCACCTACTTTTTGCATTTCAAGTCGTACAGAATTGTCTCAATGAAATTAATTGTAGACGGCAATGTCCTCTACATTTTTTGTTTAAAAACTTTTTTTCTAAAGTGCACTGATTCAGAGAAAAACGCCTTCAAAAAACTTTTTGAGTTTTCCAAAAACCTGCAAAGAGTGGGAGGTCACAAATTTGGATTTAAGCTTCTTTCATGACCCCCCACCGATGTATGCAAAAAAATTCGGCGATGTAATTTTTTCCAAAAACAGCCATTTTTCACGACAGATTGACTGTACTATTTGGTTAATCTTGCAGCAAAATATTTGTCGGCAGTAGTGTGTATTCAGAGCGTTTTTCCCAGAAGCTGGGATTGCCTACGAGAAGAAAAGGAGTAAACTACTGCCTGACAATGCAGAAAAAATAGTGTTTCTGCATCATAATCTACCACTTCTAAATTTTAATTACGATAATTCAAGTGCATCGACATCCATTAGTTTTTTTGTTATTTTTTGTAATTATAAGAAAAATATATTGGCCTCGATTTGCGATTCCGGCGATTGGTGAATTCACGATTACATACACACGGCGGATTAGGGAATCGCAAAGAGTCAAATCCGCACTAACTTCCGATCCACCGGATTCGGCAATCGAGGCCAATATTAAAAAATAAATCAATATTTTCATTTTACCAATTATTTGATTACAACAAAGCATATTACTTAAGTATTCGGTATTCGGCCGAATAGTATCTAGATATTCGGTATTCGTCCGAATAGGACAAAAGCAGCCGAATAGGCCGAATACCGAATAATAGCCGAATATTCGTTGCAAGTCTACTTATAATCCTTGTTTGTGATTGAAAGGATGAAGAATTTCGTTCGGAGTCGTTTTGAACATAGTCGTTCAATTATTGGCTTGAACTCTGTGACATTATCTATAATTGACTTATGCATTATGAAGCCTACTCCTAAATGATGCTCTCTTCCGCAGCTGTAGAGTATTATGTAGTTACCAAGGTCCATTGTCGCGTCTCCTATCCATCTGATCTCTTCTAACACGAGTAATTTTATTTTATATCTGCTCTCTTCGTCTAATAGTGTTTTATCTATTGCAGTTCTGTACATACTTTAGTACAGCGTCCAGAGAAAAAAATCACTAAAACTGCAAAAAAAATTGTAAGTTAATGAAATTTGGAATGGTGGGAGTTTAGCAATAGGAGAAAAGGTAACCGTTGAGTTCCGGGCGGTACTTTGTGAAAATCAACAGAAAATTCGATTGAACGGATTTTCCGACGGGTTCCCGGCCGTAACTCCGGACAAACGTCGAAATTGGAAAAATGTCAAGAGAAAAAAATAAAGCTATGAAAATTCTCGACAAAAAAGGTCCTATAAGCTTTTTCCGGAAAACCTCACGTTTCATCGGAAAATGGAGTGTAAAGAAAAAAATTATGAAAAATTATTTCGAATTTATATTGTTTTCTTTATGCAGGGTGTCCCACATAAAGTTACGAAGCGGCCGGCTGTGGATAGGTTTTGGATAGACGAACAAAAAATCGTATGGGAGGGGGAGGGAAATCGTAACGGTTTATCCGCTAGGGCGTTTTGAAATTTTTTTTGTAGAGGTTTACATATCACCCTGTATTTTTGTAACCTCATGACCTACTTTTATGAGTAAGGTAGCAGTATACGCAGAATACTCCCACCTACCTAAAACTGTATAAGCGAAGCTTCTACCCGACCAACTTCCAGAGTTATGGGTAATCAATCTCAAAATTTGGTTTTTTTAACTGAAAAATTATTTCGAATATGTATATATTGAAAAAATTGAGAAAGTTGCTATATTTATTTCCATTTATTCTTCATCGAGGGCCTACTTTCATTTTACCTATGTACACTTAAATTTAAAAATAACACTGCGTTATTATGGTGCTCTAAGGTATTTTCCGAGAAACCCCTTTGAAATCTCTGGGGGCTGTACTATAACTGGAAATCTGAATTTGATGACTCATAACTCTGGAAGTTGGTCGGGTAGAAGCTTCGCTTTTACAGTTTTAGGTAGGTGGGAGTATTCTGCGTATGCCTTATTCATAAAAGTAGGTCATGAGGTTACAAAAATACAGGGTGATATGTAAACCTACACAAAAAAAATTTCAAAACGCCCTAGCGGATAAACCGTTACGATTTCCCTCCCCCTCCCATACGATTTTTTGTTCGTCTATCCAAAACCTATCCACAGCCGGCCGCTTCGTAACTTTATGTGGGACACCCTGCATAAAGAAAACAATATAAATTCGAAATAATTTTTCATAATTTTTTTCTTTACACTCCATTTTCCGATGAAACGTGAGGTTTTCCGGAAAAAGCTTATAGGACCTTTTTTGTCGAGAATTTTCATAGCTTTATTTTTTTCTCTTGACATTTTTCCAATTTCGACGTTTGTCCGGAGTTACGGCCGGGAACCCGTCGGAAAATCCGTTCAATCGAATTTTCTGTTGATTTTCACAAAGTACGGCCCGGAACTCAACGGTTACCTTTTCTCCTATTGCTAAACTCCCACCATTCCAAATTTCATTCACTTACAATTTTTTTTGCAGTTTTAGTGATTTTTTTCTCTGGACGCTGTACTAAAGTATGTACAGAACTGCAATAGATAAAACACTATTAGACGAAGAGAGCAGATATAAAATAAAATTACTCGTGTTACAAGAGATCATTAACTTACAATTTTTTTTTCAGGAGAAATCCCTAGGAGCTGTACTACTTCGCTTGTTCCATATTCCGAAACACATTTCCAGGTGTTGTTGCCGTAGTCGTTGCCGTTTTTCCTGCCCGTTCCGAGGCTTTGCATCTGGTGTCTTAACTGATGTGTTTTTACTGGGCCCGGTAGTTAGCCCAACGTCCAACCCCACTACCAGGAGGGCCGGATCCGTGAATTATACCCGGCGGCGGCGCACAGTGGTCCAAAACGATTCTTGGGTGACCAAAAATAGTTTTTCGTCATGTCATAGATTTTAAAAATTTTAATGCCATTCGATAGTAACCTAAATATATTACCTTATGGCAACCATTTTTTTTTAATATTTATCCCCTCTTTGTGGCTAAGTTAGAGAAAAATTTGAACAGCTCATTTTTTTTATGATTTTCTATGATTTCAAAGTTCTGTTGTGAAAATGTTTGTATGCGGAGGGTGAATTGTTATTAATGAAATCACTTACTATACAGGAGGAGGTATTATTAGACGAAGAATTTATGATAAAAGTCAAATAGTTTTCTTAATGATAGCATTTTAATTAAAAAGGCCCTTTTTTCGTTCAAATTTGCATTTATTTTTAACTTTAAAAAAAATGGCCAGCGATGGTCACGTTCTAATTGGCATCAAATTAAAAAAGAAATCCTCCTGCATCGAAAAATAAAAAGTTTGGCTGCGATCACTTGTGATCTTCGGTGCAAATGGTATTTGAAGTAAAGTCTACCTTGTTGTCGCGTGCGTATTTCCAGACAATGTTCCCTATGCCCTATGTCGCATGAGGGATAAAAGAAGCCGGATGTTCCCAGGAAATGCACAAAATGCAGGAATTTTATGACTTTATGACTTATTTGATTTGTGCTTGTGTTGCTATAGTGAACAGATTCAGGGAAAAGCCCACCTTGAAGTCACACGCGGGGCTGTGAGTGAAAGCTACTATCAGGATAAGTTCTCAGAAGCAATTAGTAAAATGTAGCTTTAATTAGGCAAAGCGAATACAACTAAAAAATTTCTGGAAATAATGACAAAAATATAACAACCTTCAATTTATTCGTAATGTCATTGGTTTAAAATGCAGTACTTCCGAAAACTTAAGTGTGGAGGAATCCTCGTCCATCATCTGCCCACTTTTGTAGACCTATTAAATTTAAATAAGTAAATCCGAGTAAAAATAAATGATGGCCTTAGATCGGGCAAATGCCGACTGTGATTGAAACATAGTCCTCGGCCATCTGGCGGTTAACAGAAGGCTCGTTGCAGGACAGTACGGCCGTACAGGGGGCGATTGACGGTGAAACAACGGCCTTACAGTTCCAATAACGGCCATACGACGGTCGTACCGCGGCCATATGGTTGCTATTACGGGTATACGACGGTAGTACAGGGGCAGCAACGTGGATATTCGCCCTCCTATAAGAAAATATATTTCACTGCAATTAAATGTGTGATTTTTTTCGGTTGTGTTTTTTTTCAAGCCGTTAAATAACAAAATTTCCCACTAGAATATAAATCAACACGCACCGCACACTTCACGAACAACAAACCGACGACTGGCGAGCTCGTTTCTCTTCTGCATAGATATCTTTAAGTAGGATAAATCGAAAGAACCATTGTACATAACGAAAATTATGAAGTTCCCATAAAACACATTCAACAATACATTTGGTGCAGATTCTTTTTTTGGCTCAAATTTCCCGTCGAATGCCCGTTTCTACAGCTCAGTACTTGGCCTTTTAAATCTTTTGGTCAAATTTGGCCGTCGCGTCGTAAGGCCGTATGTGCTCCCATTAAAAATGGTTAAAAACTCTACGGCCATCATATGCCCCTTAAAAAGCCAAGCGGCCGGTGTTCGCCCTTTATAAGGCCGTTTTTTATTTTTACTCGGGAAGGAAACAAAAGAATTGGTTCAAAGTGAAGTTGACCTCGTGAAACAAGAAATAAATGCTTTAGTGCCCGTTAAGCCTACTTCACACTATCTGAGAAAGTCATATGATTTGACATATGCTTTTTATACGCTTTATATTAGCTTCACCTGTATGTATGTATGTATGTAGACAAATCTTGCAACTTGATTTTCACCCACTTGCATATAACCGATCAACTTTAAATTTTGCACATATGTATAGTTCGCGTGACAATGCAATCTGACCATTTTGTGAAATAATCAACATGGCGGTTCCAATATGGCGCCCGAATTTTGCTATTATGCTCCCCGCCCCCGACATGGGTATCAAATGAAAGGGTATGACAAATAGTCTGCAATTAGCCTTATGGCGTCATTCCAAATTCAAAATGTCGGCCAACACAAAATGGCGGACTACCTTTTTCCTTACACACGACCCACTCGGTATGGGTATCAAATGAAAGGGTTTGACAATTAGAATACTATTATCTGTGTGGCGTCATTCCGAATTCAAAATGGCGGCAAACACAAAATGGCGGATTATCTTTTTCTTTACAACCCACTCGGTATGGGTATCAAATGAAAGGGTGTGACAATTTGAATAACATTAGCTTTGTGGCGTCTTTCCAAATTTAAAATGGCGGCCAACACAAAATAGCGGTTTGCCTTTTTCTTTACAACGCCCTCGGTATAGGTATCAAATGAAAGTGTATGACGAGTATGGTATAGTATGCTTTTTGACGTCATTTTAAATCTAATATGGCGGTCACTACAAAATGTCGGGACACATACATATAATAGACTAAAAAATAGAAAATAAAAAATATAGTTTAAAAAAACTAAAAAATACGCTTTTATTTTAAAATGAACTAAAAAGGAAAAAATAATTTTGAATGTAAAGTTTTTATTGCTTCAGCCAGTATATGGAAACAACCTACCTTTCGAGCTGAACTTTTTTTAAGGGTTCTATATCGGAAAAAAAGATTTCAATATTTTGGAAAATAGAAGGAATCGAAAATTTGGTGATTTTTGGCTTGGAGATTCATTTTCAAAAATTCATAACTCTGGTTCTATTTGAGCTAGAAACCTAATTTTTTATTCATTTTGAAGCTAAATGAATGCGTTTTTTTAAACAAATAATTTCTTCTTCAATTAAAAATGCGTCTTTAATAGAAAATTTAACGTAGAATAAAATGGTTTCACTAAACAGTCGATCCGAGGTGGGGGCAATGGTTAAAAACCATTTAAACATTTTAATTGTTTATAACAATATGAATGTTCATAATTTCTATAGAATTTATTTATTTAAAAAGACGCATTTTTTAAGCTTCAAATGAATAAAAAATTAAAGTTCTAGCTCAAATACAACCGGACATGAATTTTTAAGCCAAAAATCACTAAATTCTCAAATTTTCGATTCCCTATATTTTCCACAATTATTGAAAAAAAAAATAAAAATCCTCTAATAGGTATCTCTTTTTTCGATATAGAACCCGTAAAAAAAATTTCAGCATAACCCATATATAAAATTATTTTCATATAAAAAAACCTCCACGCCCAGCTTTTCCGTATGACTTCTCAAACGAAAATAGAAGCAGGTCTAATTTTTTTAAAGTCATATGCTTTCACATATGTCAACGCATAACACAGCCGCATATGTGTTTACACTGTCATTGTTCTCGTTTTTGACTTAACATATGTGAAGTCATATGACTTTCTGAGATAGTGTGAAGTAGGCTTTAACGACAAAGAAATGGTAGTAATTCATAGAGTAACAATGTGTGATGGCAGAGTAACCCAATTCGTAACAGACACCAAATCATCAGCAACTTGTACTATTTGCCAAAAAAATCCAAAAGATTTTCGAAATACGGAAGAAGAATGCGATGTTGAAGAAAACTATCAATACGGGCTTTCGCCTCTTCATGCAAGGATTCGATTTATGGAATTTATATTTCACATGAGTTACGACTTGAGTTTCACTGATGAGGGTGTACGGAACAACCCTGATAATAAGCAAAAGAAACTGGAGGAGAAATACAGGATACAACAAGAGTTCAGATGACAACTTGGTTTAATTATTGATACACCTAAGCAAGAATTTGGAAGCACAAATGACGGCAATAGATTTAGAGGAGATTTTTTGAATACTCGGACATAACAGCGGATATCACCAAAATGGCCGTGGAAATAAGACTATATTAAATGTTCTTTTTGTTGTCTTCCTATAAATGCCGAAAAATTCGGAATATACGGAGAACAAACAGAAATATTACTAAATGAGAAATATGCATGGCAAAAATTAACAGCAAAAATAATACTTCACTGTCTTTTGCCAATTGGCGAACTGTCCGAAGAAGCCTAGGAAGCCAAAAATAAGGTGAGAAACACAATTGGAGCTTTTCTGCCAGCTTGAGCTTTTGGCATATGGAAAACCATGCATCTGGTCACAATTACCTTGTTTATGCGCAAGTCGAATTTCGGCTTAAGACAGAATCCGGCTCCGTATAAACAGTCTTAAGTCGAAATTCGTCTCAAGCTTAATTTATTTCAGCTTAAGACGAATTATTGTGTGTAAGTGTGAGGAGTTCTCAAAATGCCTAATTTTGGTCTTACATTAAAAGAATAATCTCACTCTATTCCGGTTAGTGATTAAAGTTATGTTAATGCATAATATAGAATGTAAATGTTCAATTGTCTGAGAGAGAATCCGAATCTGTTTATACAGGCAATTCGTCGTAAACCGCTATTAAGCTTAAAACCGTCTTACGCATAAACAAGGGAAATAACAGCTTCAGATTTTCGGTCAGCCGAAATGCCGATTTTCGGTCAGCTCGAGCTTTAAACAATTTTAAATTTCCAGCTGGCTGCTGTCATTAGGGCTAACTACAATGGTCTTAAGACGTCTTAAGACTACTTAAGATTTTGTACGCTACTATGGGGCTAGAACAAGTAACCACAATGGCCTTAAGACAATCTTTCGTTCTCTTTCGCAAACTTTCGTTAAGTCTTAAGGCTACGCTCAGAACCGTATAATCTTAAAGAATCTTCAAGAAAGTCGCGTTTGCGATTGATATTTAATTTGGCGTTTTACAAAAATTAAAGTATCATTGGAAATATAAGAAAAAAGATTATTTGAAATAGGGTGCTCTGTGGAAAAGCTATTTAATAATAGAATATTTGGATTTATTAAAGGATTTAACAACATTAACTAAATTAGTGAGCGAAGTGATGCGAAAAAAAGAAACCGCGGTCTTGTAGTGTTCGAAAATTATATACAGACCATTCTAAAAATGCTTATTATAAAACCACTTTTTTAAAAATGAAAGGGACCGATCCTGGACAATTGAATGATCCAGTATAGCTTTATTAAACTAGACGTCTTTATTTATTCCAGACTCGATTTGTTGTGATTACCTTTTACAGATGTCAAAACGGCTTAAGGCTATTATAGCTGAGCTTAAGATTCGTTAAGATTTGACAGAAAATTAGCCAGTCTTAAGAGAATTTGACGAGAAATCTTAAGACGTCTTAAGACCATTGTAGTTAGCCCTATTATCTTTTGTTGATCTGTGCTTCACTAAACGTGGGAAAATGTCGTTGAGTTTTGTCTGGAAAAAATTATTTTATTTACAAGCCAGCCGAAAAGCTGGCAGAAAAGCTCCAATTGTGTTTCTCGCTTAAAGAATACAAAACGAGCAAAACGTACAAAGAGAGCAAAACGTTGATTTCATGAATATGCTGCTTATATCATCAGATCCATACACCACATCATTTCGGAGAATACGGGACAAACGTTTTGAAAGCAGGGAATATCCAGGGGAAATGGCCTATTTACTAGACACAGATGAAAATATAGATAATATGTTTGAAAGTGTGCCAACAGATTATAGTATTTGAGTGTAATATAATTTTTATTTTTTTGTATATATATTTGTAAAAACTTTTTTTAATTAAATATTGTTATGGAGATAATTAAATAATTAAAGATTAAGTTAAAAATGTCGTAAAAACTTTTTAAATAACATTAATAATTCATTTATTGACTACTTCAAATTTTGTTGATTTATTTTATTTTGAGGCACCCTGTAAACCAATTGAACTTTTTTTTATCAATTAAAAGGTAATAATGTCAATATTTATTTCCCAAAGTTTCATTATGATATCTTTAACACAACAAAAGTTACAGATTTTTGATAGCCAACAACTCGTTTCGTCCCACTGTGCGGCGTCTTGTTTGACCGCTCTAAATATGTCATAATCAGGTTTTTAAAAGACTGCTTCTTATCCGTTGGATCTCCTGGAAGACTGTTAGAATTATACTTTGCCAGGGTATTGGCTAGCTGCTGTGCTGTTTAAACTCGTCGTCGAACTGTTAGTCAAGGCTAGTCATGATTTCCTTTTTAGGTTTTCACGAGCAAGATTATTAACCTCGCGGCAACTTTCTCGCTGGATCATACCCTATCTTTTGGAACAGTTACCAGTGGCTATCGCTTAGAGGTTATAGTCGCCGCTCCACCGATCCGATATATTTGCACCGAAAACAGTAACCGTCAACTTATTTAAAATCACTATTATCGCTTTATAACTTATACTGAAGCATAAAAACAATTTTATTTTTATGTTTTAATATAATTGCTGCCACAATAGTCTTTCCAATGTTCATTTTTATATATAATTTTCAGGTCGCACTCTGTGATAATTTGGAATTACCATTTCGTGATGAATCCTTTGATGCAGTCCTATCATTAGCAGTTGTCCATCATTTTGCAACGACAGAAAGACGTGTTGGTGCTATAAGAGAATTAGCTCGTATACTTCGAATAGGTGGTCGCGTTGTAATAAGTGTTTGGGCTCTAGAGCAACGTCATAGACGTTTTGAGTCACAAGATGTACTTATCCCATGGCAACCACCGAAAAATAGAAATTATAATTATTCAGATGAAGAAGATGATGATGATTATTTGCCACCTTATCATGCATATACAGAAGATTCAACAAATTCTAGTAGATCAGCTGGTGACGGAGATAGTTCAAGTTTATCATCCTCTTCTCCTGGTGAATCTTGTTACAGTTTTGTACGTCGTGCCATACAGGTAATAGTTTTGAATCTTTTTTTGTTATCTAGTCTCCATAATTGAATATTATTGTAGAAGTTAGCTGGTGGACGAAAACATCCTTGGTTTCTTGATTCATGGAACTCGAAGGAAACGAAGAATGACAGCAGCCTTGAGTATGAAGATGCCAAAGATTTACCGATTGAATTACGACGATTGGAAGATTTTGAAGACTTTCCGGATCCACCACTATCAGCTGGATTAAAATCTCGCAGTCTTGGTAGTATACTAAATCCTCCACCACGTCAAATAGTTCGTTCACGCTCAAGTGTACCAAGTTTAGGTGCCCAAATGCCTGAACAAAAACCATCATCATCGCTGCAATCAGCAACAACAACAGCAGCGACAGTTCAGCAATCACCACAAAAGTCATATGCTATATCTTCTGGATCATCAACATCAGCGGGCCAAGGTAATTCATCTGTATCCCAATCATCTAGTACAACAGTAGCATTACAACAAGATTCATCGATATCAGTAACAACGTCAACAACAATGTCACCAACATCACAAGCGACAACTGTATCGAGTGGACGAAGGCCAAAATTGGTTAAACAAAAACAATCACTATGTGATGATGAATATCAACTGCCAGATAATCCATTTCATACGATCGGTAATAGTAATAGTAGTAGTAATAGTAATAGTTGTTGTAATACAAAAAATATCACCAATATCAATGCGAAATCGCATGAATCGAAATTATTTTTACGTAAACAAAGTTCGTTAAATGAAGAATTAATGGCTGAAAGTCGGTTAAGAGAAAAAGAGCGCGTCCGTAAACGTATACAAAAACAAATGTCATTGAATGAAGCATTTTTGTGTCGTTCATTATTTTCAAAACGATTACAAATAATTCGTGAAGGTTTTACAACAAAATTAAAGACTTCAACAGGCAGTTTAGAAAGGGTAACAAAGAATGGTTTTGTTAAAATAATGCAAAATTTTAAAGCAAGTCAATTTTCTGCCGCACAAAATAACTCAACATCTAAAGATCACACAAATGATTCATCTCAACCAAATTCAAATATTGTGAATAATCAATCAAAATCATCTACATGTACAGTTGGTGGTTCAACAGGTAATCACTGTAACAATAGTTGTAATAATAATAATTGTAATAATGTAAATAATGGTAACGAGGACCAAAAGCCACGTCGTCATTCACGTGAAAGTGGGTCAGATTCATCAAAAGATAGTAGCTTACAGAGTGATACAAGTATTGAATCCGAAGACAGTTTTGCATCTGTTATATATATACCAAGACCAGAACAACAAGGTAACCATCAACAACCACAAAATTCTAATAATAATAATAACAGTAGTAATAGTATATGTAATAATGGTAGTAATATTATTAATAGTAAAAACAATAATTCCCATAAAATACCATCAGTGCCAACATCACCTCTTATTATGCCATGTCCACCAACGCCGGCACATTCTCCAGCGGCTATTACAGCAGTGTCTAACAATTCGACAACAATAACACAAACATCAATGTTATCGCCACCGAGAATGTTTTCTAACACTTCACATACGTTACAGGGAAATAATAGAGCATTAATAACAAATCGATTTACATTTGATGAAGAACATATTAATCAACAGCAGGAACAGCAGCAGCAGAACTTGCATCAGCAACAGAACTTGCATCAGCAGCAGAACTTGCATCAGCAGCAGAACTTGCATCAGCAGCAGAACTTGCATCAGCAGCAGAACTTACATCAGCAGCAGAACTTGCATCAGCAGCAAGTTAAAAAGAATTCTATTACAGCAGATGCTATTATTGGTAATACACAGCGGCAGGCCCAGCAGCATAAATCACCAAAAATTACTAGGCAAACAATTAAAGATTTACCACCAATACCAAAATTTCGCAAGCAACAGTCTTTGCAACAAGCCAGTAAAACCAGTTTCCCAATTGTAAGGCGTGCCTCGGCGGCACCAGCTGTGCCAAAATTAATGTCATTGGAATTATTTAATCCGGAAACCGATGACCTTGACAGTGATTCAAGCGAACCTTCATCGCCAGATTCAATCGATAGTGTTATTAGTGCTCTTAAGCCTGGTACTGATGAAGAACTCAATCAACAACAACAAAATCGAAAAGAAATTGTTGATTTGATTGGATCATTGAAGACATCACCACAGCCGCAAACAACCAATATTGAATTATCCAATAATGGCGATCATTTTTCTTTAGATATGTCCAAAGCTTCAAAATTACAAAAACATAGAGATAATCAACAACAGTATTCTTTTGATATTAAAATGCTTAAAAATAATCATGATTTAAACAGTGGAGAAAAGAGATCAGCTTCAGTTGGTGAGACAAAAAACACAGAAATATATGGTATGAATGCCACAGTTTCAACAGAACAAAATTATGGTGATACAAATACTGGTGAATATTTATTATTAAATAAAACTGATGAAATGCAAAATTTCAATAGTGATAATTTATTTTATAATTCAAATAATACATGCCGTCAAGATCTTGTTGAATTTGCTGAACAGTTGAGCGCTCAATTATTAAAAGAATTGGAAGAAAAAAATAAATTAGAAAAAAATGCAGAACGTGTAGATAGCATAGATGAAGATGATAATATTAGAAATAGTTTCAACAGTGCTATTGATGATCCATTTGTAAAGAAACGAAATGGTGAATGTAGGGACTTAACTTCATTACGTGAAGAATTAAGAGAAAGACGATTGTTATTAGCAAATTTAACAACTCATCATAGTCAACAGCAATCACCAACATTAACATCATCATCAACATCATCGCTTTCTTCACAAACTAGAAGTTTTACAATACATGAAGAAGATGATGAAGTCGATGATGTTGAAACATCAATTTTTGATAGTAAAAAATTTAAAACGAAATATTTAAGAACATTCAACAATACTGATTATAGACAACCATATAATGTTGTACCAGATACTGCATATCTTATACAAGAAGATGGTGATAGTTCAGTTAAAGATGATGAAGATGATGAAATCGAACATGATGTTATCATAGAAGAAGATGAAGATCAAGATGAAGAAAATGAATACAATGTTTGCGAAATGAATGAATACGGTAAACGAACTAGTAGTAATACAATAACATGTATGGAGGATTCTTCTTCACCGAAAATTCAATTAGAAACACGTCCAAGTACTGAATCATGGGGTCATTCTAATAGCACAACATCATTAGACAGCCCATCACAGGGTGGCGGGTCAACAACTCATCATAGATATTATCATGTATTTCGTGAAGGTGAATTAGATGCACTTATTAATCATCACGTAGCAAGCCTTCATATTGTTTCGTCATATTATGAAAGAGCATCTTGGTGTGTTGTTGCTGAAAAAGTTCAAGTTTGGACAATTTGAGTTTTTGCTCATTTAATTATTCGAAAAGATATAATGAAAAATATTGTATAGTTATAATATTAATTACTGGGATCCTTATTTGGTTCTCATTGGCCTAAGTAATTTATTAAATATATATTTTACAAAAAACAGCTTTCAGCAAAGATGGTGGACTTAGGTCGTATTATGAATTGTATTTTTAATTTGCAAAACTTTTTTTTTAAGTAATAACTGAACTGAATAGTTCTTATGATAATCGCAGTTAAATTATTATTTACGCATAAATTTAGAATATTCAGTATTATTGTACCACTGCCGTATATTTCGTTCAAAAGATAAGACATGATTATATTTCCCTTTTCAAGTTCTTTTGGTTTAATTAATAAAAGATTAAAGCCGGTTTAGTATAAGTTTAACTCTTTTAATTCTTCTAATTCTTCTTCTGTTTAGCTATATGTTGAATTTGTCTTAATTATTGGTTTTTATATGAAGGTAAATCACAGTTTCAAATATTTCTATTTCTATTGAACATTAAGCTGTCATCATAAACAGTAAATTTGCCGCAATTAGAGAACTGGTAATTAGTTTTTAATTTTCGATAACTTACGTATGCAGCTATAAGGCCCAAACATATAGCAGAAACGAAAACGATCCGAAACGAAAAGAAGGAAATAAATCGTATGAAAATGTATGAACTCGGTTATATAAACGATCAGAACCGAATTCGAACGAATGATATAAATTTATTTCATTTCGGTATTCGTTTCAGCTATTCAGCCCGTTACTTTGACAGTTCGACAGACAGTTTGTTTTCGAATTTAAAGTAGTTGAAAGAACGAAAAAGAAGTTATTTTAAAAGAATTGAGTCAATACGAGGTGAAAAAATTTAAATTATGATTTCTCGTGTGATTTCTCGACATCCGCCATAAATTATATAAATTGTATAATATATATATTTATCGAAAATAAAAAACTCTTCTACTAATGCAAAACTTGTCAACAAATGTCAAGAACCGATTCGCTCAGGCACCTATATAATCGCTATCATTTTCAAGTTCATTTCGTTTTCGTTTCGGTTTCTTTTCATTTCTGCTATATGTTTGGGCCTATAGACTAAAGGCCCAAACATATAGCAGAAACGAAAACGATCCGAAACGAAAAGAATGAAATAAATCGTATGAAAATGTATGAACTCGGTTATATAAACGAACAGAACCGAATCGGAACGAATGATATAAATTTATTTCATTTCGGTATTCGTTTCAGCTATTCAGCCCGTTACTTTGACAGTTCGACAGACAGTTTGTTTTCGAATTTAAAGTAGTTGAAATAACGAAAAAGAAGTTATTTTAAAAGAATGCGGTCAATACGAGGTGAAGATATTTACATTATGATTTCTCTTGTGATTTCTCGACATCCGCCATAAATTATATCAATTGTATAATATGTATTTATCGAAAATAAAAAACTCTTCTACTCAGTGCAAAACTTGTCAACAAATGTCAAGAACCGATTCGCTCAGACACTGTATATAATCGCCATCATTTTCAAGTTCATTTCGTTTTCGTTTCGGTTTCTTTTCGTTTCTGCTATATGTTTGGGCCTTAAATTGATGCCTAAAGCTTTCGCACAGACGAGACAGTTTTCTAAATAATAAAATATTTTTGCAAATAAAAGACATTGGGCGCGTTTAGGCCCGAGTTATTTTAACTCTGTTAAATTAGCGCTGTTAACTTAGCACCGTTTCTAGCATGCCATTTGACAATTCTCATTTTACAGCTAATAACAGGCAAAAATTATAACATTTCCCATTTTACAAATAATAAAAAGCTAAAAAATGAATAATAAAAATAAAATCTTCATTCTGTATTGAAATATTTCTAAATTATTTGCTTACAACAAAAAATTACAAGCAAACGTCAATTCATTTTGGCTGTGCTAAATTTTATCTAAGCCAAAAAGCAGAAATAAGTTAGCTAATAGCGCTAAAAAAATTGCTGTTTATGCCCATTGACACTTGGGTTTAAATGATTATTCAACAAAAGCTCTTGTTTAAGTGAGTCCAGTATAGACAGGACAGAATGTTCACAAATTTAGCACACCTCAATTTTTACTTAATTTACAAAAGTTAAAACTGTTAGAATATTGAACAAACTCTTCTATACAAAAAATGGGACTGGACATAATAATCTTGGGGCCGATGTGAAGCGGATGCTCTATTAGTGGGTTTACATGACAGCTTGAAGCATATTTGAAACTTACTTCAAGTAGAAATGTAAACGCAAGCAGCTCGACTGGAGTCGATCAAAAAGATTTTTCTTGCTTCTCAAGTAAACCGGGCTTGAAAGCTTCAGTGCTGTGCAGCAGTCATAATCCATTAATTGCGTGTCTTTTTACGGTTATGTATTATAAAAAATTAAGTATGTCTAAAAGGAATTTGAGGAAACATGAGGAGACCAAATTTTCAAAGTATTAGAAGAAGAAAGAAATATAAAAATTCAAAAATCTATATTATAATTATACAAGGAAAGCTCTTTTCAGTACGCTTTAGGAGCTTTTTTCCATATTGAAAAAATGAAAATAGAATATATATATATATATGTATGGGTGTTTTCAATGATGCAGGTTGCGTGCGCAATTGACTTATTCAGCAACACACTTCCATTGCTGAATAAGTCAATTGCGCACGCAACTTACATCATTGAAAACACCCTATAGGCCGTATCAGAACCTATTCAGCGCTGCAACGACAAGTGTTTCTATTGGCTGAGGCTGGTAAAATGACAAGCAAAGCAGCACCAGACCAGCGTGCTGCATTTTCATCTCAAATCCTAATTTTGCTGCATATACATGCAGCACTTTTGACACTTCGTAATGCGGCAAGTGATTTTAAACAAGGAGACGCGGAATTTTTTGTTTTAAATTATTTAAAAGGACATGGAGTAATAATTGGTAGAACTAGTGCAATTTTTAAATTTTTAATTTGAGGTTTAGCTATCAAATAAAAAGTGCGCTGCACAGCGGAAAAGACTAGTATCTGATACCGACTGCAGCATGTTGCTCTGGTGCTGCTGCTGCACGCTGCATATTTGTAGGTTCTGATACGGCCTTATATCATCTATACCAGTGATTCCCAAAGTGGTCCATATGGACCCCCGGGGGTCTATGGGATGATCCAGGGGGTCCGTGAAAATTAAAAATTATTTTGGGGGTGCGCGAAAAACTACCGGGGGTCCGCGAAAAAGATCGAAGGTTTCATATAAAAAATTACAAAAATTTAAAAAGCGATGTTTCCCGCGTGATCACGCGGCGCGGACGAAATCGGAAAGCAAACAGCTTATTTGACTGACTTATTCGCCAAATTTGATGAAATAAATTTAAAGTGTGATTAATTAAATTTTCTCAAACTAAAAGTATTACATTTGTTAAAAAACTTTTGTTATACAAACAGAATTTGGGCAAAGGAGAATGCTCTTAAAAAGTAATCCGCTATTTTGATTTGGCCGCCAATGGAATGGGGCAACACAGCTAATTCTATTCTACTTGTCATACCCTTTCATTTGATACCCATGACGCGAAATCGGGGATTACAAAATTTTCCCGCCATCTTGAAACCGCCATATTTATTTTTTTTTTACAAAAAAATCAGAGTACATTATCACGCGAACTATGCATATGTGCAAAATTTGAAGTATAGGTTAAATTTTCTGCTTTTTAGTCTATTATGTCTTCCGTCCTTCGGTTTTGGCTGCCATTTTAAATTTAGAATGACGCCACACAGCCAATCGTATTCTACCTGGCATAGGGCGCAAGTTACTTTAACTCTGTTAAATTATAGCTGTTAACTTAACACCGTTCCTAGGACACCATTTGACAGTTAAAATTTTACAGCTAATAACAACCAAAAATTATAACATTTCTCATTTTATAAATAATAAGAAGCAAAAAAAATTAATAATATCTTCATTCTGTATTAAAATATTACTTAATTATTTGCTTACAACAAAAATTCACAAGTAAACGTCAACCCCTTTTCCTTTTGACAGTTAGAAACTGTGCTACATTTTAGCTAAGCCAAAAAGCACAAATAAGTTTGCTAACAGCGCTAAATAAATTGACGTTTAAGCCGTTGTTAACATGCCTATTACAAAAATCAGCTGCCATCTTGGAAACGCCATCTTGATTTTTTTTCAAAATGGTCAGATAGCATTGTCACGCGAATTATACATACATAATATGTGCAAAATTTGAAGTTGATGGATATGTGAATTAGGGATGTTACGAATGTTATATTTTTCACATTCGCGAATGCGAACCCGAATGTTCGGAATGCGAATGTGCGAATGCGAATACGAATGTTTAGGAATAGCATTAAAAAATTTAATATGCTTATGACACACATGGGGTATCGCTAGCACGGTATTGCGAATACCCCACTTATACCATATGTCTGTCACCTTATACCCCGTTTATACCCAGGAAAACAAGTGGTTATGAACTGGGTATTGATACCACGAACATTTTGTGGGTATAGAGTAGGTATAAGATCTTTTCACTGCACACAGCGCCACCTGTGTGCGAGAATCGAGCAAAAATGTCTAAATATATATTTTTAAAACAAGATATCTCATCTTTTCTTTATTTTTCGTTCCAAATTTTGAATTTGCCTCAGACCTAGATTTATTTCCTCTTGATTGGCAAGGAATCAAGCAATTAAATATTCCATTTCCATATCAAATTCAATATGCCACTTAACGCTTAAAACTTTAAATTTAACAAAATTCGCTTACTAGATTTGAATAATTTTTTAGCTGTCCACAAACGTCAAACTATACCCTCGTTCATGTGTTCCAGGGGTTCCTCAATACCCCGATATTCGCCATATCCTGGTATCGATACCTTGGTATTGATACCTCATGTGTGTCATAAGCATTCCTCATTTTTTATTACTTACAAAAAGATATGAAAAAATATTAAAACAATAGACCAGTGTTAATACAGTAATGGTATTCTTTTTTCTCGTATTTAACAAACAATGTTCAAAAGAGGAATATTATATTTCATGAGACGATTTCTAAAGACCCCCATTCATATACAGTCCGCCGGCAGGTCATGGCCTGAAGGTTTCTTGCCTTGAGGCCAAGTATAACCAGACACTCACTCACCCACACCGTCAAATGCATTGCTGACAAAAATCTTTGTGTGTGTAGTTATCGTCAGTCCGTGCCGGAAAATATGAACTTCTATCTGAAATTCTCGTTGAGGCGATGAAAATTTTTGCACTTGAATTAACAACCTGCTACGCTAAACTGTCGTCTTCGCCTGTGTGCATGTAGGGAATCATGAGGTCGCCTGAAGTCCACGGCCTGTCAGACGTATGCCTCAAGTCCTCATCCCTCAGTCAGACTGAGTTATGTATGGCCTTCATCGGGCGGTACCTGCTGACCTGGCCTAAGGGCTACGGCTTGCCTGCGGCCACTTGTGAATGGGGTATTAAACAATTGCTCATTCGGAACGCTGGCCCCGGTCGGTCGAGCGCTCAGATACTTGCGAGCCGTTAATTTGTCGTATTTTAATTTTGTTTTCCACGAGACACGACACGACCTACACACGTTCGCATTCGCAAAACATTCGCATTACTTGATGCGAATGCGAATGTCGATGCGAATGTTTAAAATGATGCGAATCATTCGCATAAGCGAATGCGAATGCGAACATTCGTAACATCCCTAATGTGAATAAGTTCCGGATGTCGAAAACCTTTTATTTTTGTTCGCCTTTTGCAATTATTGTTTACTCGTTTTTTTTCCAAGGGCGAGTGTCGCTTTTCAAACGGGCCCCGCACTAAGTACTAACCACGTTCAATGCTGCTTAACTTCTGTAATCGAACGAGAACCGGTCTATTGAGTATGCTAATGGCACAATTTATGATCATTAAGATAATTGCCAGTTTTACTCATTGTATAAACTTTCTGAAAATTCCAGAAAGCTCAAAATCAGCTCCCCTGAGCAGAGCTCCCAATTTTTCCCGCTGGACTCCTTCTTATTTAAAATTATTTAAGTATTAAGTACCTATATACCTATATTTTCAAGCACAATTGCATTTTTTCTTTTGTTTTCTTAACAATTGAAAATATGTACCGAATTCATTTACCTAGCTATGTGCAATTGTCTTCTCAGAGAGAACAGATTAAAGTATTTTTAGTAGATTTTATTATATCATAAAATTTGTTTCACTTGGGTTTGCGGGTGCATGATTAAGTTTTTGTTATAGTAAGGGGTCCATGACCGAAATAAGTTTGGGAATCACTGATCTATACTTATGGAAGCTTTAACGTTCACTCAAGCTTTTCGAAAAGCAAAAACATGGTACAAGGCAAGACCCTCGTAAGTACAGGCCTGGAAGCAGACTTTTTGGTTGTGTCTGTGCGTGGCCAAACTCGTCTGACAGTTGTGGAATTAACATGGCCGAAGCCGTACGAAGCAATTTTTTAACTTTGGTTTTGGAATAAAAAGTGGTAAAATATTGTATTTTATCACTTTTTAGTGCACACGGATTATCAGTGATAAGTTATTTAGTGATCTGAGTCCATAAATTAAAAAAAAATTAGTGGTTAAGTGTATTTTAAGAGTGTTAATTGATTAGGTGACCATTTTTGTTTACAATCGCGGTGGTTTTTTCGTGTTAATTTAGGGAAAAGGTGTTGAATTTGTGTAGTAATGGAATTAAAAGTGAATTTAAAGTAGTTAAAAATTATTATAGAAGAGTTATTAAAAACATAAGTGCAAGTACTACCACACAACATGAATAACAATAACTTTTTCACTTTTCCTTCACATTTTTCTGCACTTATGTTTTTAATAACTATCCTACAATAATCTTTAATCACTTAAAAAGCACTTTTTATTATATTACTACACAAATTCAACATTTTTTCCCTAAATTAACACGAAAAAACCACCGCGAATGTAAACAAAAATGGTCACCTAATCAATTCACACTCTTAAAATACACTTAACCACTCACTTCATTGTAATTTTTTTTATTACATCACTAAAGCACTAATCACTGATAATCCATGTGCACCAAAAAGTGAAAATATACAATATTTTACCACTTTTTAGTGCAAAAACAAACTTAAAAAATTGCTTCTTATGGCTTCGGCCATGTTAATTCCACAACTGTCAGAAATTTTTGGCCACTTTTCAGCTATGTTAGTATTAGTTGGCCTCTCTGCTTCCAGGCCTGTACTTACGAGGGTCTTGTACAAGGCATGGTACAAATACTACAAAGTATGGGCCAAGTCAATAATGCACGTTGCGCGAGCAAATGACTTATTCAGCTACAGACTTCCAATTGCTGAAGAAGTCATTTGCTCGCGCAACGTGCATTATTGACTTGGCCCTATGTTCTTACGGAGAGCTTTTTCGCCATGTTTTCTTGTTGTGACGTCACTCGTAGCCAGCTTTTTTGCTGTTTAGCTTTTTTCCATATGAAAACCGTGAGTGAAATTAAATTTTTAGGAAAATTTGAATATTTCGGAGGAAATAGTTGCAGAATCAATGAATTCCACTTTTCAGGACATTTCCAGTGTTCAATTCGAGGAATTGCAGGGAGATGCACTGGAGAATTTAGATGGATATATTATTAAATGCTTAAGTAAGTTAAATACGCAAGGACCAACACTTAGGATTGCTCGAGTTTTTTATCGTAGTTAAACGAATCATTCAAATGTGGTTTGGTAAAACCATCAAAGATAAAAATAAAACAATTGGAGAATATTTTTCAACAAAAAATAGTGGGAATAGTCAGTGGCGGATCCAGAAACAATTGGGGGGCGGGATTTAATTTTACTCAAAATCTAGAGATAATGTTATCTGAAATAGTATTCGGTGTGCAGTTAAAATTATAGTAAATAATTTACACACAAGAAAAAAAAGCCATTGTAAATCATCAAATGCTAAAAAACGAAGAATATTGGGATTTTTCTCATGCTTTGATCCTACGTATCTTTTCAATGGAGTCAATCAGGTTTCTGTTTTTCGTAAATACCCTGTATCTTAGTGGATAGTGGGGATAGCCTCCTCTTTAGAACAATTTTTTTGCTCCAAAGATATCCTGGAATCACACCTGAAAAATTATCCACGTATTCCAACAGAGGATTTTATTGAAAGTGTGATGACGTATACGCGACTTTTTTTTAGGTGAAGGCTATACCTATAACCCTTCATTCTACCAGTCCGTCATGTCGTTATGTCACGGTGCAATGTCCAGTAGTAAGCTTAGCTCGAAGATATAAAAAGGATACGATAGGTTAAGGGTAGTCTGGAGGATGCATGAAGAGGAGGCAGTGAGCTTCGCGGTTGAACTCCTGGATGTTGTATGACTTCATTTTTTTAAGCAGCCGGTTGAGCCGCAACCGTCGGGGTTAGCGGGAGGCAGCCTCAATGGAGTTTTATGCCTCTTGAAACAAGTGAATCCCACTAACCATCCAGCTAAGGCTGTGACGCAGGCAGTACCAGACTACCAGGTGAACAAAGAGGTGTACCTTCCGCTAAGTGAAGGCCAGACCTAAGCGGAACTTTGGTACCCTATTATTAACCTGTTAAGTTGGCGGGATGCTTTATTAGGGCTGCCTCTGAAGGCATGAGTATTTTAAATCATCAAAACGGCGATATCTTATGAATGGTAATTTGTACGGGAAATGTATAATATCTTTTTTTGTAGATAATCGCATAACGTACAAACTTAGTCGAAATTGTTTTATGATACGACCTAGCGTTTTAGAGATATTTGCAAACAACTGCTTTTTGACCTTTTGAAAAAATTAGTTTTGCTCCCCACCGATCTGTGGAGAAATTCAACATTTCATTTATAATGATGTTTTTAAGGGCTGTTCAAATTTTCAGCAATTCTCGGCTTATGCCACTGACTGGATAATAAAAAAAACCTGTGCATACCTTTTTTTTAGGTCTGACTGTGATTCGATGTGATCTATTTAACCCTGTCGGTCCAATTTGGGTTAGGAAAGGGATGAATGTGTTCCTGTGTCCCTTGAGATTCCTAGGTTTGGGTGGGTGATGGTGTTGGTTTACACCAAGGGTAGAAGGACGTTATTTTTGAAGTGGGACATTTAAAAAACTTGAGGCCTCAGTATAATTGACCGTCGTGTAAGGGACAAATGTACTGCCTCGCATAGGTCCTGTTCAACTCTATAGTCCAGTCACTTTAGACATTAAAAATCTTACATTTAACAATAGTTCCAAAAGTTTTAAAACTTTGATGAACCTATTGATACACCGAGAAAACAATAAATCTAAATTTGCAACCTTCTCTGAAGTCCGGAACTTTATTCAAATTGCAGATAAATGGAATTTGTCTGCATTTTCGCCAAAAAAATTCCATAATTATTATTTTATACCTCGTACCAGATATGCAACCAGTTTAAAGGTACGGAACATTGTTTTTTGTTCTGAGCATTTGCAACCAAAATTTAAAACTTTTGTTATTATTTCGAGGTCTGTTTGTTCGAAAAAAATGACCACAAATGACAAATATTATAAATAAACATGTTCCGCACAACATTGTTCAGATGCAGCTCTCGAGTTTGCAAGACTTTTGGAATTTTTTCTGTAAGTTTATTTGCAAAAAACGGTATTTAATAAATTTTTAATAAAAGAATGTTCCGTAGCTTTAAATTGGTTGCAAATCTGATACGTGATATGAAATAAAGCATTTAACACTACTGCAAGTTTGCAGAACATTTGGAAGTTTCTTCGCGACAATATTGCAAAATTTCATTTCTTTTAATTTTAACAATGTTCCGGACCTCGGCCAAGGCTGTAAAATTTTATAGTGTGTTTTTATGCTCTTCCCAACCTTACATGAAACTTCCAAAACTTTTGGAATTATTGCTAATTGATTGTCCACACTGACTGGCCTACTAATCGTAGGGAATGTCTTAGACTAATGTCACATGAGTCTGAATTCAGACTTTGAATTTTTCAGACTCAGATTTTTTCAGCTCAGATTTTGGTGTCACATGAGTCTGAATATTTCAAGGTGTTTTTTTTATGTGGAAGTCTAAGTTCCTGTGTCACCCTTTGTATTACCAGGCCGTCATATCGTTCACGTCATGGTCAGATGTCTGGAATAAGAAAGGTTAAGGGGAGTCGGGGGGTGTATGAGGAGATAGCGATGAACCTGGGATAGGGACGAATGTAGGATTTGTAGATTATAGCACTGGCCGACGCGACGGCTGGAGGAGGAAATTTTATGTTTTGAGAAATCCCAAGCATTGTGAAACTTGTTTTGGAATTTGGAATATACGATTACTCCAACGCAGATCTTGTACATTTAATTTTTTTAATTTCCGATGAATTCCAGTTTTAAATAATCTTCGCTTTCAATACATGAAATTAATTTTTTGCTGTCACTTTTTAGTATAACCTTATAGACGCACGCCTTTTGTTTCACTTAAAAATTAAGACGATAAGGAAACATGTAAGACGGCTCTCACACTGAGGCAACAAGCAATAAGCAACTGGCAATAGACAACACGCAATATTATCGGGAGCGCCTACTTTACATTAAATTAAATTAGAGGTTTCACATTAGAGCAACTCGAACGAAACATGTTGCTGGTTGCGGCAATATTATTTCTGGCGATACTCAGTGCATTTTGAAAAGCGACAGATATTGCTTATTGCTTGTTGCCTCAGTGTGAGAGCCGCCTAAGAGAGCGAATTTTTATTCCAATGAGTAGTCTGAATTTTTTCAGACCGTTTGGAATTTCTGATTCATGTGACATGGCACAATTCATTGCTGTGCATTTTTATGAGACTCTGAAAAATTCAGAGTCTGAATTCAGACTCATGTGACATTAGCCTTAATCAAGTAGCTCACAGAGCTATTATTGCTAGATGTAGTTTCTAAAATGAGTTTTCTATTACGCCGAGTGTTTCAAAATTCAACAATTTCAGATACAGAGCTATTTTGAGTAGATAACATTTCAAACTAAGCACACAACTACAATTTAAAAATTGGGTGACATTATTTCAACATTCTTTTTTTCGTTAAAAATAAAGACAGTAACTTTTATGATTATATAAATAGGTAGATTTCCTGGTTCAATTGATTTCACTCGACATTTTTTTAGAACTAAAATAATCCATAAATCATACGAGCTCTTGCAGGAACTGCAATATTTTCTGAAACTTTAAGAATGTATTTTAACAATTTTGTTTTATTAATTGTACTATTCCCATTACTTTTTTGGAAAATATTCTCCTTGGTATATATCTTTTCCTTGGTATAGATCTTTTCAAACTCCGTGACACTTAGCGCATGTTGGGGTAAAAAGCTCTTAAAAATGTTTAAAAGCTTAAGATAATTTTTCTTCCTCTCTAATTGAGAAATTAAGCTCCAAAAAAGAAGGCCAAAGGCGCACGCAAAAGAATTGTCATCAATTCACATATAATTTCTGACAACTTGTAAATATTACGACGACTCTGTTTTTTATGAGATCTTCTGTATACACCACCAGTGGCTTAAAAAATCTCAACCGAAAAACGAAATTTATATTTTCCCATTTGAATAATTGGTAGAAATTTGAATATTAAAGATAAATATTACTTAACCGTAAATAAAATAAAAATGCAAAGGAAATATTTTAAACATAATTTATTTAAAAGTAAACACTTTTCTAATTAAACTTGACTTTTTATTTCTCTTAAAATTTTGTGACCCATTGTATATTTTAAAAAGTAAGTGGAGAATTGACTCCTCCTCATCCTTATCACACCAGCACGGTATACAGAAATACCCCAGCAAACCAAACTTTGTGATTTCTTAACGAAATAATTCCTAATATCGGACAAATTTATTCGATATTGTAAACGAATTTTTACAGATTTTGATACGAATTTTTAATGAAGATGATGACACTTCAAGAAGTATTGTTAAGAAATAGATAAGAAAAGTTTGTATGATCTATGAAAGTTTTTTAAGTGAAATTTCCCCTCTTTTATAAAGCTTTCAGAATCCATACAGAATTTTCTTATCAATTTCGTAAATACATGTTTTTACTAGAATATATCTGATCTTGATATAGTCCTATTATTGTCTAAGTCATAATTAAAGCCATCAAGATTAAGTATATTATGTTAAAACATGTAGTTACGAAATTTATAAGAAAATTCTGTATGGGATCTGAAATAAAAGCAATAGTTTAGTAAGATTCTCAAAAATAAAAGAAAATATAACTTTAAATTTTTATTATATGTACTTATAAAGCATCTATAAATTGAAGGAAAAACAAAACAGATTAAATGAAAATCACTTTCCGGCACTTTAAATCGAACTGGAAATAGTATGACGAAATTTCGTAAATTAAGGAAAAAATTTTTGCGATTTCTTTCCGGTTTCGTTACGAACCATTTACCTAGTTTATAGCTACTACAAAAATAATTCGAATTATGGATCATACAAAAATTTTATCATATAAACGGGATAATTCGAATTATGGCTTAAACCGAAATTTTTCGGCTTAAGCCCAAGTTATAAGAATGTAATTGTGAAAATCTTCGATATTAAATACCCGTTTATACATTAATTCGAAATTTTGGCGTAATCTTGAGTTAAATCGATTTAATTTTGCTGCTATAAACTTGGTAATTGTAACTAAAAGTGACTAAGCACGTTGCTCCTTTTTTTAACGATATTTTTCCGATTTCAATCCGAAACAGCGGTAATATTTTTTATTGGTTTTTTTCGATTTACGAAAACTTTGCGAAGCGTCTGATGCTCTGAATGCTTGGTTTGCTGGGACGGTAATGTAAAAGACACTGACAGTTTCGAATATCGTAGAAAAAGGGTGCCGAGTGACGTTAGTACTAATGCTGAAACAACAACAAGAATTTCGATTTTATAGGGGAAGAGGTCGCCGAGTGACGTCGCACTAAAACGATATTCAGTCTTTTACATGACCTTGTTCCTCTATACCGTGTCAAACCAGCACGGTGTACTGTGATCCATGGCAACTTACATTGAAAGTGAGTGATTCCCTGATGCTGTACAGCCATTGATTGTTGGCTATCATGTTCACTAAGGATAAGGCGTATATCCTATGGAGATTGTATTGGACGACGTCAGGAAGTGGTACTATCACTTTGACTAATAAACTTTGTCCATCTCTATACATAGATACTCGGGCTGCCTGGTGTAAAGTGAAGAAATCCTGAAGAACCGATTTCTCTCTGCTTTCGGCAGGTAACTTCTGCAAAATTGCTGCTATATTGACCGCGGATGTAGCTTATTCTCATACAGATAGCTCAGTATGGAAAGTTCCAGTGCTTATTGGCTTTGTATTTCCATGAGATGTGCGTTGATCATTGCAACTAACTCGTATACCTTGTTTTTGATTTTGAGGAGCGCCAATCTCTATATTTGCACTTTGAGTGTAGTTGTAGAATGCTGTTTCTAGCTCATTTATAGGTCTGTTCCAATAGAAAACCTGTCCTGTCGTAGCCTGCGAAAAGTTACTTGATTGGTGGGGGAAAATTTAGTCAAAATCCCGAAAAGTGAAGGAACGCTTTCTGGGAAGTTTCCTGCAAATCCAGAAGACCATAACCTAAAAATCACTTGTGTCTTCAAAATAATGACATAAAACTATTGAAATTAATAAATTATTTATGAAATTATTCAAAATCTTGTAGTAAGGCACCAAATGAAGAAATTATTTTCAGCACATCGTAATCATTTTGGTTTGACATGACAAGTAACAGCTGTTTTGACATGTTGAAAACGTCGTAGGATTTCACTCCACCTAAAAATCTCCTGCGGTTTCTTGGTCGAGGGGAAGTAAAAATTTCCCCGCTTTACCGAGCATGAGATTCTATTGGAACAGGAATTGGGTGATTTCTTGGTCCCGCGGGATCCCGCATTCTCTATTGGGACAGACCTTATGTTTCCTGCAACTAGATCCATGTCCACAATGTTAAATTTTTTATTGGATTACTCAGACTGTCGAAATTGGAATTCATGGCTGTGATTTGGTGCTTAAGTAGGTTGAAAGTTTCGTTGTCGTGTTTCCCCAAATTGTCGAGTTGGGTGTACACTTGATGTGCGTCTTCGTTGTTCATGATGCCAATGTAATTTAAAAAAAACCATGAGAGAACTCTTCCTTTTTGAACCGTGTAACAGCAAGTTACGGCTTGAGGAATTATCACTGTAGGCCTTTAGTCCAGTCAATGAAGGCAAAATACGGCGAAACCTCAGGATTCTGTGAAACAGCACCGATTTGCACAAAAATTTGGATTTAGGTTCTACTTATCCTCTTCTTCAAAGTTGCCTTTGTGCGGGGGTTGCTTTTTATTTTTAAGGGGTAAAAACTACCCCTATTCGAAAACAATTTTAGAATTGTAGATTCGAGCGTGTAAACGATTGAAAACATTTTTAAATAAGTTGAATGAACGTCAATTAACATTAAGGGACATAATTTATGATTTATTAAACAGTTTCGATCCCTAAAAGCCACCCCCTAGAATAGTTCTCATTAAAAAAAATGTTGAAAAATATTATTCAGCAACTTGGAATGATTTATTCATGTAGTGATATTAAATTAAGATTTCTTTACTGTTTTAATTTTTTATCATTTACTCATAAGTTTCAACCCTTACAAAAACCACCACTTGCAAAAAAAAATTTTGATTTTGATTACAAAATTTTTTTTTATTACAAACATAAATAATCAAAAATCCTCTTCACTCTTGTCTTCCTTTTCCTCTTCATCCTCATTCCTTTCCACTTCCACCTCATTCTCGTCTTCCTCCTCGTCCTCCTCTTGGTGCATAATTGGAGCACTATTTGTACAGTTGTCTCCGCTGCATGTTATACATGTCGAATTACAGAAAAGTCCTACTCTTCGGCAACCGTACGCTGAACCGCATCCTTTTTTACAGCTCCTACAAATCATTTTCAACGGCTCTTTAGGTGCTCTTCGAAGCAGTGTTGGCATCAATCGATTAATTTCATCAATCGATTGATTAATCGATTAAAAATTTAATCGATTAAGTTAATCGCGACTAAATTAATCGAGATTAAAATATTAATTCTAATCGCGATTAATTTAATTAATCGTTAATCGTCAATCGTTAATTTGATTGATATATAAATAAGTCATATCGTATTAGTTTTGATTAATATGAATCCATAAAAAAGCTGATTAAATTCAGTTTAGTTGAAAAATAATAAAATGAAAAACACGGTGACTGAATTTACGTGGTCGAGGTGGGATTTTGTTTTTTATATTATAAATTGCAGTTTACTTAATATTTTTTTGTGCTTTTACCCTGGCGGTGAATGCCACCCCTTCTCGGGGGTGAAATTTTTTTCATTGAAAATAAGTCCGGGAATAGATAGATGGCTAATTCTAAGCAACTTTTGTTCTATAAAGTTTTTACTGAAAGTCATTACTTTTCGAGTTATTCGCGAGTGAAAATGTCAATTTTTCAACCAAAAAAACCACGTTTTCAGGCGGTCTTTCACGAATAACTCAAAAAGTAAAAAAAAATATTATTATTAAAAATGTAGCTTATAAAAAAACAAAAAAAATGGTGAGTTTATGGTGTCTGTAGACCCAATACAAAAATAGTCATAGCTTGTTGAAGGTTGGTTCTTATTTGTTAAACGCCAAAATTAAAAATTTCAACTTGAAATAAACAAAAAACAATGCATTTTTCGGGAAAAACTCATTAAACCTTTTTTAAAGTGCTTGAAAAAACCTTTATTTTTGTGTTTTATAAAACTCCCTAGCATTAAAACTAAGCGAGCTATGACGAAAATGAAGTTGGTCCCTATTTTTTCGGCGACAAAAAAATGTGAAAATCACCCCCTAATTACCACTTCACAATTCACTTTATAAATATTCTTGTAATATGCTATAGAAGTTTGACCGTTTTGAAAAAAATTGAGCTTAAAGCGAAGAGAGCATTTTTGTAATTTTGCAAAGTATTGCCTTTCCTTCAAAATAACTCGAAAACTATTAATGATACGCAAAATTTTGTCGAGTACAGAATCGTAGATTTTGCTTTTCAGAAAATTTTGGTTGTTTTTTTTTTTGATAAAAATTGAGTAAGATATTGCCGTTTACAGTTTGCATATGTTCGTAAATAGTAACTTGTTCAAGCCCTTTCAGCTCAAACCCTTTCAAAAATAAGGGGTGAAAGAAAGTTTAATTTATATGAGCTTATAGCTCTTGAAAAAACCTACTAAATGCCACTTGGGAGAACTTGATAGCTTTAAAACTAAGCGACCAAGGAACCAATCATATATTTTTGCAGATATGAGAACACGTACTTATATTGGAGCATTGGTGAATACACATTATCCCACATTTTAGGCACAGACATACTTACAAGTATTTACACACGTCGCACAATGATCTTGTAACTGTCATGTTGTACGGACTTCCGAAGAACACCCAATTGAATATATTGAAAAAGGTGGAAGACTTACCATTTTGAATTTATAAGTTCTGAACATAAATTCGTTTGTTGCTTCCTTAAAAACCGCCAGATACTGATTTTCATGGAAATCGGAACAAATTGGCAAATTTGAGTGGCCATTTTGAATTTCGGTTATTCAAATCAAGATCACAATTTTTTAATAGGTAAACTTTTTATATATATTATTAGCTAAACATTCCATTTTGAATTTTTTATATTTCATTCACTGAAACTGAAATCCGAGGTTTTCATGTTTTTAATGCTCCAGGAACTCCTCTATTACCATTCCTACATTTATTTTTGACTATATATATTTGTTATGTTGTTGGGCAGTGCTGTGTGTTTTAAAGGACGCGTAAGCAAAGGTAAATAAAAAAAGCGTGCACTATGCGCCGTATACCCTTGGCACGGAACTGATGTTGGGTAGCATAACTGCGGTCCCATTTAGTCTTGCACAGAAGTTTTAGTAAGGCAGAGGCATACTGCAACAAGTGGTATTAGCAAAACAATACCCAAGATAAAATCAGAGTAGAATTATGAGACCAAGTCACAAAGACAGCATACTGTGTTATCTCATTCACTCACACTATGTGAGGACACACTATTCTACACTGTAAAAAATTTCTGTGGTAATTTTACAAAAAAATAATGGACGTTTTATTCACAAGCAGTTTTGTAAATTTGCAATATATATTATTAGGAATATTCCTAATCTACTTTTAGTATTTTTACCAACTGTGTAGTAAATATACATTATTTGTGGGATGTAAAAATACAATCAGTATTGGAGCTTTCTCTTCATAGTTTTGAAAATTTCCAAAACTCTTGTTGCAACTTTTTACCAGAGAGAGACCAAAATGGGAAAAACCTAAAGCTGAAGATTACCGCTCTGTGCCAATGTGCTTGGCCCTGCCTGAAATATTTCCAAGGGCCAAATTTTATTCGTAGTTAATGCCCACTCCCTATACATAAAAAATTAGCATTTTGCTCACAATGCCTTGTTAAGCATGTACGTGAGGCAATGCCTATCAAAATTTCTTGGCAGTTACAAGAACTGCCCAGACCCTGACAAAGTCAAAGGTCTGGCCTTAACTAAAAAGCAATTGGGTTTATATGGGGCCCTTTTACACGACCGGACACCGAACAGACAAAACGAACGAACAAACTGGGGTTTATGGGAAAGAGGGTAAGAGAGGCGCCGGTTTTCTATCGTCCTCTCTCACCCTCTTCCCCATAAACCCCAGTTTGTTCGTTCGATTTGTCTGTTCGGTGTCCAGTCGTGTAAAACCGGCCATGCTTAGTATTCCATTGTTATCCACGAGAGGAAAAATTTAAACCTTACATTCCAATAACCGATTTGTAATATTACTGAAAATTTATGTTCTAAAATTACTCCTTTTTAGTAAAATTACAGTGCAAAGTGTTAGGATTTTTTCAGTACATAACATTGATAAATATATAAGAAATATTGTAATTTTCCTAAATAAACGGTTTAGAAAAATACACAACATTGTCAACATTGTGTAAAGTATACGTCACACTCATGTAATCAACATTTACGTTATGCAGTATTGGAGATTTCCAATTTCATTTTGTGAAGTTACAAAATTTATAGCAAAATTACAATAATTGTGTAGTAAATTAGTATTTCATATCGCGATTTGTAATTTTACTGTACATTTGCACTGTGAATTTACATATTTTTTTACAGTGTAAATATGCTTATCTCTTACGTGAACGTATTGTACGTTACGTAAACAATGAAGAATCGTTAACTTCCGTGGGTTCTCGTCGATGTTGGAGTTATACATCTTTTTCATTTGCGTATTATTTCGTGCGTTTGGCGGATAGTAAATTAAAAATATATTATGTACACACGTCGTAATTACTATGCTAGTATTTTAAAGTAAAGTTAAAGTATTTTAAAGTAAAGTTAAAGTTATTACGTTATTAAAAATGGATATAGACGATGAAGCCACCGAACATAGCATTCTTAGTACTTCAAGTTCTAGTAGACAGAACGAAATTGATAATGGGAATCAAACAACATCTTCGACCCAAAACATTAGGAAAAATCTGCCAAGTTAATTTTTTCGTCATCTTCTGTTTTATTTGACGGCACTTTTTTTAAACTAGTTTCTGAGAAATGTTCTAACAATATTCTTGCTGAAATATGTATGAAGTGTTCATCACAAAAGAAAACAGTAATTAAAGAATATGGACAGTAACACTTCCCTTTAAAAAGATAAAAATTCCGAAATTTTGTAGTTTTTTTTGATACGGACGAGAAACAATTAATCGTAATCTTGATTAGCGATTGGCGATTAGATTAAATTAATCTTCAATCGGCGATTAACGATTGAAAATATTAATCTTTAATCGTTAATCGCGATTAACTTTTTAATCGTTAATTTTTAATCACTAATCGGATTAATTTTTTGCCAACACTGCTTCGAAGTAATAGGGGTGGAATAAGTTGATTTACAGTATTGGCCAAAACTAAAGCACCCCCATTCAATATTTCATATATTTTCCCAATATCAGTGGCTTTTTAGCGGGTTCTAGACTGAATAATCCAGCTTCTGCTGCTATTCGTCAGATTGTTCTCTGGCTTATACCATGTTTCCATCGCACTTGAAATCCGCAGTTTTTAATAAAACGATTTCACGAAATCCAAATGTGTTTACATCGCATCAAGCAGTTTTCGCTTGTCATAACAAAATATTAAAAACGTTTCAAGAAATGAAACTGAAAATAAAATTAAATTTTTCGCGCTTTATATTTTTTTTTTGATATCGCACTATTTTCCGGCGTTTCTGGCCAAATTAAAGGCCCAACTATAATGAACGAATTTTTAGCTATTTAACAACTGAAAATGATAATTATGGGAAATAGTAGCTGAGAATCATCAGTTTTGACATTCTAAAAATAAAATTTTTGACGAGAAACTATAATTATCAATCAGTAAAACTTTCTGACGAAAGAAAGAATAACAATCGAAGGTTTAAGAGCCAAGATACTTTTCCGAAATAGTGTGGGTTGAGTTTAGTTGAGTTGGGCTGAATTTAGCTGAATTTAGTTGGGTTTGGTTGAGTTTAGTTGAGTTCAGTAGAGCTTGGTTGAGTTTAGTTGAGTTTAGTTGATAAGAGTTAGAATAATAGTTTAGTTAAGTTGGCTTGAGTTTAGTTGAGTGTAGTTGCTAAAAGTTGGGTTGAGTTTCATGTAATGCTATGGCCATTATTGTTAATAGGCTTTTTTATAAACAAGTCACGTTCATAACATTCACTTGTTCAGTGTTTTACTAAAAAAATTGAAGGTCAGAATGTCAAAACTGATGATTCTCAACTACTATTTCCCATAATTATAATTTTCCAAGGTTGTTAAATAGCCAAAAATGCGTAAACCTCTCGTTTGACCGTTGACCAGCTGTATCGCGGACATAAAACGACATGGAGTTTCGACCAATACCTCGTTGGAAAGATATTTTCATTGCCCGTATTCCTGCCATTTACTACTTTTTCATATGAGCACCCGTTAACGAAATATTCAAAAAAAATGGTGTTATCAGTTATTTCAGGTACGTCCAGTGCGAATTTTGGCGTTGGATTACTCGCAAACTACATAAGCGATAACAACGGTTAAGGGCTCATTCTAAAGGTAATTACTAGGACCTTAAATTTGTTAATGGGCATTAACCCAAAAAAATTAACATTTGGCGAGTTAATTGCAAAAAACTGCATTCAACCCCCACCACACGATCATGGTTGAACTTTGACCGGCCATTACTTTGAGCCAAATCAACTTACAGAGCTCGTTGAGGGCTCATTTTTTAGATAATTTTATTCTCCACAACTTTGCCATTGATCATTATCAGCTATCATTGCATACAAACGAGCTATTTAATATAAACAAGCTCTCCCTCTTTTTCAAGATGGCGGCTTTTCCCAAGCCACTGCGATCCCACAAACTTGGTTTTATCATTACCGATGTACCCGAACAAATACCAAAGAAAAAATTCTGTAGCTCTAAAAATGCAATTTCATCCTCTTTTTTCGACTAATTTGACTGGACTATATATGAAAACTTTATTTTAAATATAACAATTTATTCGAAAGGTTAATACATAGATTATAATTATTACATATCAATAACACGTTTCTGATTTTAAATTCAAATGTAAAATTCTTATGTAAGTGTGTTGTTCGGTTTGTGACTGCTGGGCAAGTGAAACTGGGGTGCTACACGGAGACTCAAGAAGTACGAAAAGCCCGGTTTTATAGGAAAGAAACGAAGGAGTGGAGAGAAAGAAGGACGCACATGACGAAATTTTAACGAAAGAATTTTCACCCAAAAATTTCCGGGGTGTGAAAACTAACTCATACGCACATTTCTTTCTATTCTCCCTTCTCAGATGTAAACAATGACCGCGGTATACACACACAATCAAAACTTTCATGTAGGGTAAAGAATTGTTCTAAGCCGAAGACAGCCTCGTGTAGCACTAAATAACGAGACTCAAATGTGATTTCGGACGACTTCTCGAGTCTCTGTGTAGCACCACCCAAAGAGTTTCGTTATTCTCACTGGGCATATTCACACGCTGCCATAATTGTGGTAAGTAAAACCGGTTTTATTAAACTCCTAGCAACTCAGACGAGGCGTAAATGAGTGTAGTAAATTTGAATGCTATACAGGAACCTTTAAATGCATTGCAGATGAAATTTACTTGTTAGAGAAAAACAGAGTAAAGAATGTATGTGTGCTAGTTTTCACGCGTTTGCTTTTGCGTGAAAAATGTTTCGTTAAGTTCTTCCGCTCCCTTCCCCCTCTCATCTATAAAACCGGTTTTAGTTGCCATGAATATGCACTGTGTGAATAGGCCCACTTGTTTCTTCTTCTTCTTTTGTTAATTGCAGTGTTCCCACTCCAACAGTAATTATGTTTGAGGATGCATCCAAGGATGATGCCAGAAAATGTATGGACTTTGAGCCTGCTCACACGATGCCATAAGTGTGTTGAGTAAAACCGGTTTTATTCAACTCCTCGGTATTCACACGAGGCGTAGGTAATTATGTTTAGCAAATTCGAATCCTATGCAGGAACATTTAAATGTATTGCAGATAAAATTTACTTGTTAGAGAAAAACAGAGTAAAGAATGCAAGAGGTAGAAGTAACTTTTTGTATGTGTGCTAGTTTTCACGCGTTTGCTTTTGCGTGAAAAATGTTTCGTTAGGTTCTTCCGCTCCCTTCCCCCTCTCATCTATAAAACCGGTTTTAGTTGCCATGAATATGCACCGTGTGAATATGCCCTTTGGTACCCACGACCCACCTTCAATTGCTATGTGTAATACGTCGTTGGATAGCACTTTTTGAACTGAATATAAGTTAGTATGGCGCCTAGTTTCAAATCTTTTACCCCGTTTATGACTAGGTTCAACCCAGGTTGAACCCAGTCATAAACGGGGATCGCGTTGAAATTGGGTCCACTCAACCCAACTCAGCTCTCTTATCTAGGTCTAGTTGATATTTCGCCGTGTTGAGTTGAAATTGGATTGAAGTGACATTTGTTTTGTTTTTTTTCCATCCGTGAAGTCTGCCTTCGGCGTTAGTTTTGTGTTCGGTGTTTTTGTATCGCGTTTATTTTTTTATATTAACTATCTAAGTTAAAACAGTGGAAATTTAATGTTGACAATGGCTAAAAAAATGTTTGGGAGCATCAGGAAACCAAAACTATGCTAGAAATAATGCAGGAACAAAATTCCCTTCATCATTTTGATGGAAGTCAGAAATATAGAAAAAGAATTAACAAAAAAAGGTTATGTTTTGATTTCAGGTCAACTCTATTTCAATCCAAAGTGAGGTCAACTCGACAACATATATGGTGGTCGAAATTTCAACTCAACCTCGACTCAACTTTTCAACCTATTCATAAACGGGGTATTTGTCCGTTCTGAGTTATGCAGTCAGTACTGTATACAAGAGCCAAATAGCTTTTTTTTATATTTCATTATTTCGCGAACGAAAATATGTATTTGTTGAATGGTTTCTTTGAGAGCGGTTGTTAGCCTATAGGTGATATACGTTGCAATTCGTTTCACTCACTTTTTTGTGTAACAACATAGTTTTATATGTGTAGGTAATATTTCAAAAGAAACATTCTTATCGGCCTACTAACTTCCAGCTGGCAGGTTGAATTGAGTGATTCATTGACTCGTGTATCATGGGGCTTAAGTGGGAACTAGATTGACATAAACATAGCATAGAATGACGTCATTTGTTGACGAATGTTAACATAGCAAACTGTGAAAACATGTACTTGACCACATTGATACAAGGTGCTTGATATAAAATCAATTAATTTTTCTATGGGTACTATGTCAAGTTCGCGCCAGACCGAATTCTTAAGCTGGAAACAGATTGAACGTTCATAAGCGTTCATCAGCGCTAAGAAATGTCTAAATGAAAATGAATACACACAACCTATTTGCAGGGAACAGATTGCACGGTTATGAGCGCTCATCAGCGCTGGAATAGACTCTATTTCTATTCTGATGAACGTAGTTCTGCGTTGTTTGACGTTTCTGGCAGTTGTGACATTGTTGTGATTGTCAGTTTGGGTTGTTTTGAATAATGGGTTCTTTTAATGAAATTAATTTCGACGAGAATTAATTTCACGGAACTTCAATGCAGTAAAAAACGAAAAATTTCACAAAAATAAACATTTGAAGTTTACAATATTTTCTTATTTTGACGTTTGGCGAACTCTGATGACCGTTCAATGTTTTTACCACCCGACGTTATGAATGTCTTTTGACATTTCACAGCGCTGATGAACGCTTATGAACGTTCAATCTGTTTCCAGCTTTATATTTCGTTAATGTTTGACGAAAAAATTAGTTGGGCAAATTTTGATCACATATATATGCCATGCTATGTCAATTTGGATGCTTACATTGCCTTCTGAGTAAGCGAATTGACATAATCATTAGCATATGCGTTGTTATGTCAACCTAGCTCCCACTTTAGTTACTCGCTGACTACGAAATCACCCCCCATAGGCGTAAGGACTCACCATGTAGTAATTCCGCGGCTGTGATACCTAAGGCCCCCCGCGCACGAGTCGACTGATTTGCAATGAAAATTGCAAACTGATTTCACAATAATCACGCGCACGTATGCAAGTGGGAATCCACACACGGGCCGACAGAAACGAGACCGATTTGAAACTAGTTTGCAAAGAGTAAAGAAGGTACGCTAACATACCATTTATAAAACTAAGTTCGTGCGGAATTTAGGCTTCCCTTTAAAATGCATGGGAAAAAAGTTTGGGAAATTCAAGTTGGTTGGCGGTCTGAATTCCGACCACAAAATCAGTACGCAGATCGGTCTGAACAGGCCCGGCTTAACCGATGAAGCAGAAGATGCAAAGCATCGGGGCGCCACACGAACAAAAGGCGCTAAAATCCAAAATTGAAATGAAAATCAGGTCAATTTTAATTTTTTGCACATAGGCTAGTCGCCGAGAAGGAAAAAATGCTAAAAAAATAAATTTTTGGTCCATAGGTGAGAATATTGTTGGAATCGCTTCGTTTTAGTGTTTCTTTGTTTCAAGTTTGCCCACAATTTGGTTGACCGTAGTGTTGGGTAGGACACGATTATAAAATTAGTTTGTAAGAGGAGCCTCTTTTTTTTGAGCCAGTACAATGTCATACTTCAAATGAGGCGAGGTGCTATTGTAATACCAAAATGAAAAAAAGAAGCAAATTAAAAATAAAAGAAAGAAAATAAATACCAATGAAGAGATTTCGTCTGAATTTAATTCTCTTCAGTACCTATTTACAATCTCGTCTCACCTGATTTCATGTTGAAATTTCACTTCTTCAAAAAAAATAAGAAATGTTTCTCCAGCACAAAACTTCACTCAAAATGTAAGAAATGTTTCGGCAGTACAAAACTTCACTCCCTCAAAAAATTTAAGAAATGTTTGTCCAGTACAAAATTTCACTCGCTCGAAAAATGTAAGAATTGTCTCTCCAGTACAAATCTTCATTCGCTCGAAAAATGTAAGAAATGTCTCTCCAGTTCGAATTTACAATATCACGACGGCTCAGGTTAAATTGGATTTTTTACCGCCGCAAAAGAAGTAAGAAATGTCTCTCCACTATGTAATTTACAATCACACCGCTCATATACCAGTAGGACATTATTTTTGAAGCGGAACATTTCAAAAAATTGAGGCCTCAGTACAATTTACCATCGTGTAAGGGACAAATGTACTGCCTCGTGTAAGTCCTGCTCAACTCTAGTTGACCGCATAACTTTTTAATTAAGTCATTGTGAATAAAATAGGCAGTTTTTTTAAAATTTGTTTCGATATCTCCGTTCCTGCTAACTTTTAGTATAACACATGCATTGGGTTTAAATGAGACATTTTTATGAAATAATTAATCTTTTTTAATAATAAAATTAAAATACTTTACTGTGAAATTTGAATTTTCTTTCTGAAGGGAGCTTAACAAAAAGTTGCATCAGGGCGTCAGGACAGCTAGAGCCGGGCCTGGGTCTGAATACAGACTCGTAAATGTACTTTCTTGCTCTAGCCAATAGATGGCGTTATTTCTGAGTGCAGACTTTTCGTTTCATTTTCCGCAAGCCAAGGGTGCTTTCCATTTAGACACAGAGAGACACAGTGTTACACTGTGCCCGACACAGAAGTGTTCCATCAACGACACAGCAAGACACAGCCGGGCACAACTAAGACAATGCTACCAACCCTCGCCAATTGAAATGCAATCGTTAATTTATAATTCCAACATTATTGTTTCATTTTTAAGATTCCCAGCATTTATAAGATGTCGGGTAATTAATTTAAAGAAATTATCAACATAAAATTTACGATTTAATTGTGAAAGAGCTGTTTAGACGGTGCGCTCCAGCGCATGTGCCTCACGAACGTTTGGTGATGAAGGGAGGAGTGGAGATGAAGAGAGGTTCCACCCCACTTCTCTCTTTATCCCCAAAGTTCGTGAGGCACATGCGCTGGAGCGCACCGTCTAAACCGGCCCAAACAAAAATAAAAAAGGAGGAAAGTGCTGGTAGTGTGTGGATTTTTCATGAACTTATGTGTTCCATTTGGGCTTACACAGAACGACACAGGGCGACGCGCTGTGTCGGACACAATTGTCTTTCTGTGTCTAAATGGAAGACACCCCAAGATATTTTCTTTCAGACCGCCCTCCGACCCGAATTCCGCACACTTTTTTTACATGCTAAAGGGTAGTCTGAATTTCGCACGAACAGGGTTCTTAGCTTTAGGGTTTTCTAAAACACAAGTTGTGAGTTTCAGTTGCCGATGGAACCGTTAGGGTTAGACTGTGGGTGACATGTACTGTATTTCCATGAGCCAGGGTAGAGTTTTCGTTAAGTAAACAGAAAGCTTTTTCTCTCAAGATCACTCGATGCTGTTTCCATGCCAGTTCTGGGTTGAACTGACAGATAAATAATTTCATATTATTATTTCCACAGACCATATTTTCACCCTTAGGCAGGTCCAAAAGGCAAATGAATTTAATATTACCATACATTCGCTATTCATAGACTTCAGAAACGCGTATGATAAAATAAAACGTGAAGAATTATATAAAGCTATGGAGTATTTAAGATTTCCCAAACACCTCGTAGATTTGACCAAAATGACAATGAAAGAGGTTATATGCAGAATAAGAATTGAAGGAGAACTGTCAGAACCATTCAACGCCACAGTAGGACTAGGACAAGGAGATGCCCTGTCGTGCTTACTATTTAACGTAGCTATGGAAAAAGTGATAAGAGACGCAGGAATTAACACCGCGGGCAGTATTTTCAACAAGTCGGTACAACTGTTGGCATACGCTGACGACATCGTAATACTAGCCAGATCCAGCATAGCAATGAAAGAAGCCTTCATATTGCTAGAAAGAGCAGCAAAGAAATTCGGACTAGCAATTAATGAAGAGAAAACGAAATATATGTGCATCTCTAAAAGACGGAATGATCGCCAGAATATGACCATTGATACATATAACATCGAAAGTGTAAAAGAATTTATATACTTAGGGACGCTAATCTCAAAAGATAACGACACGACGGCAGAAGTCATAAGGAGATTGGCGCTGGGAAATAGATGCTATTTTGGGCTACGTAAACACTTCTTAACAAGGAACATATCAAGGAGGACTAAAGTTAAACTATACAGAACCCTTATAAGGCCAATACTACTGTATTGATCCGAAACCTGGACACTAAGAAGTAATGAAAAACACCTCCTGGGGTGCTTTGAAAGAAAAATCCTGCGCACAATATATGGAGGAGTAAATGAAAATGGTGTTTGGAGGAGAAGATACAATCACGAATTGTATCAGTTGTATAAAGATCCGAACATCATAAAAACTATAAAAATTAGCAGAATTCGATGGGCAGGACATGTTGAACGTAGCAGTGATGACAGCATAACAAAAATTATTATGAACAAGAGACCAGACGGACACAGAGGCACAGGACGTCCAAAAAAGAGATATACAGATAGCGTAGAGGAGGATCTACGAACCCTAGGTATAAGAAATTGGAGACCCCAAGCCAGGGACAGACAGTTCTGGAGGAGGATGTTGCAGGAAGCCAAGGCCAATAACAGGCTGTGGAGCTATTTATGATGATGATTATTTCATATTAGGTACTGAAACACACACATATGCAAAACCCGGCTTAATCGGACTGACTTCGTTGAGTTTACTTGGATTTAACGAATCTTTACTCAACCCCCGTTTCCATGGGCGCTTAATCTGAGTAAACTCAGGAAAAACTCTGCATGGAAACACAGTAATGTTGTGGCGTGGATTCAAACTGAGTGCCTTGATCTGTTGTGAGGGGTTTTGGAACACCCTAAAGTGATATCCAATCTCGAAGAAGCACTGGTACTAGGTTTCTTGCAAAGGAATTACTTCTGGCCAACGTGAAAATCTGCCTTTCAGTGTTAAGAGGTAGATGTATAACCTTGGGAAAATAGATGTGAACCTTTTATGTCAATTAATGGACACATACGAAATAATTAAAGAAAATAGCGGAGACTATTTCATGAAAAAAGAATTTCGTTTTCTTTAACTCGTAGTTAACCACGGTGCGTTCAAAAACCTCCATGATTAAACATAAACTTTCGTAGTTAAGTAAAGTGAAGCTTACCTCAGTTTATTATACTTCGACTAGCAAAAAACCCGCTTGCGTTGCAACGCCTTTCAATAAAAAAAGATTATGTGTGCACAGCAGGTAGCAAGAAATTATCAAGCAATCAAAAACGAATGATAAATGAAGTCAATGACGTTGCGGCGCGGTACTACCTTTTCGAGTTTCATTTGAAACCCCCATTTTACCCCCTTAAGGGCTGAATTTCGAAAATTCCTCAAACACATGTTTCATTATTTATGGTGTGGAGTAGGGTTTTTCAAAAACAGTAGTTTCCAAAAAACTGCTGTTACTGTTTTTAATTTTCAAAAAAAACCGCTGATAACAGCTGTTTTTACTGTTTTTCCAGTTTTCTCAACTTTACAAGTAATAAATAGTTTTTTTTATATAATATCATTTTATTATACATTTTCACTTCTTATAATAGTATTTCAAAAACACAAGCCCCGAAAATACACCCTTAAACCTTGGTCGATGTTGATTTGATACAAATTGAATTATATATAAATAATTTTTGCAGATTTTCTGCGCGTTGACCAGTATATTCGAAAAGTGTAAATTCCGATTTGAACCTCTTGAAATCTGATCCGCTGAATTGTACTGACGATTCATCTTTTTGAAGCTCCATGTCCAATTCATCTTGTAACGAAAAATTTTCGCTTTGATTAGTATGCGGCCACTGCTGAACTACATCGTCTACTCTTACATCAATGACACCAAAGTTAGTGTGTTTTTTGACGGAGTGACTGTGGGATCCTTGAGGCTTCGCAATAATTTCATGACCTCCTCGTTCATTCGGTCTTCCACACGAATTTTTAATCTTTGCATAGGCTTGTTACTAATGTCGCTGTTATTGTCTTGAGCATAAATTGTAAAAAGTTTTCTGCGCTCGCCAACATTGCGTCCTCACGTATAAGATTCGCGACAGCTAGTTTCACGGGCTCCATTGCCTTGACAAGTATGTTTAGAGCAGAAAAGTCCAATGTCATATTCCAGGCCTTAAATTATTTTAATATCTCGCGAATTGATGGAATAGAGCACAATGACATTTGAAGGCATTTACAAAATTATGGTATCTTCACATTATGACATTACTTTTGCCCCACCCCACCTATAAGAGCTACTCTGGACAGAAAAAACTCAATATATTAAAAGATCTTTAATCGGTATGTTTTCTTTTCCTTTTTTCATCTCTTTATTAAAAACACTCTGCACTCATAGTAACTTACTATACAATTTTATATTCATACGGCATTGTCGTCCTCATATTGCTTTGGCTGCTTTTACATGAGCGGACACCGAACAGACAAAACTTAACTGTAAGAAAGTCCGATAGAATGTCGCATGGGTTTTACACGGGCGAACTGCAACGAACGAACTATGTCAAAACTAATGGCTTTTTGTAGTTGTTTTATGAAATTCTCTTTATATTTCTTGTCCTAGCAACAACAGCAACGAAGGAACTGTCAAAATGTTCGTTCAAAAGTTCGCTGAGAGTGTCCATTAAATTCGTCCGCCCTCCCCATCGTCTTCTCACACCCAAAACATTTTATATTAGTGTTGGTTACATACATATTTCTTTTATTTTAATTTTACGACAAAATTTTGAAACTAAATTTGGAAAACAGTAGAAACAGTTAAGAAAAAAACAGGTGTTTGCTGTTTTTCGATTTTAGCCAAAAAACAGCTGTTTTACCGTTACTGGTAAAAAGTTTTGAAAAACCCTAGTGTGGAGTATTTATACTAAGGTTGAAGAAAATCTGACTAAAGAAAATAAATTCCCCATACAACCTATTCAACCCCATTTCACCCCTTTACGGGATGAATTTCGAAAAATCGCTTCTTAGTGAATGTCCACGTTATTATAGGGGTGCACTGTCAAAATTTCAGCCCTTTAGGTCCAGCGGTTTGTGTTAACCCCATTTCAACCCCTCAGGGGATGAATTTTGGAAAATCGCTTCTTAGTGGATGTCCACGTCATTATAGGGATCCAGTGTGAAAATTTCAGCCCTTTCGGTCCAGCGGTTTGGGCTCTGCGTTGTCTGTCAGTCACTTACTGTTTTATATAGAGAGATTGTCCTGCTTTCTGTTGACGTCAATATATCGAATTGATTGTTATAGTAGGGGAGCCCAAGAGGGGATTTTCGGATTTACTCAAGCGCGGCAGATTAACATATGGGGGATACCTTGCACCCTGTTGAGTACCTTTACCATATCTACCCTACTATACAGCGCCGCACACATAGGGCAGCCAGCCAGGTCAGAATAGTAAAAAAAAATCGATAGTTGGAAATACTCGAGCGCGTCAGATTAAGGTATGGTGGGTTGATTACATGCTGAAAAGTATACATTTCAATAATCTGACGATTTGAGCGTGACGTAAGGGAGTGGGAGAGTCACAAACTTGCAAAAAAAACGTGACCTCTGCATTCTCAAATGCGGTAGATTTTTTTTATTTTGAACGAAATAATTCAAGGATTCCGGGAAGAATATAATCTGCCGATTTCCACAAGCCGAAGTAACAAAAAATTGTCAATAAAGTTTAGCGCGTGCAGCTGCAGTGATGCATGTGTTCCCCACTCTCTGGGCTCTGATTGTTCCCATAATGACGGTATTTCTGCTAATAAAATTTCATTTATGAATTTTTTTTATATTCGTCGAAAATTTGGGTGTTTTTGCAAACCGTCAGATTAAAAGAATCCCTCCAAATAATCGTCAGATTACTCAGCACGATCAGGACATCAACTGGAACCGTCTGTATAAAAATCTGACACGCTCGAGTATTTCAAAATGTCGATTTTTTTTGCATTTTCAAAAAGCCGCCACGAGCTTGCGTCACATCCGAATCGTCGGTCTTTTGAATGTGAGCTTCGTTCGAGCTCACTTAACAGCTCTGAATATCTAACGCGTTCGAGTAAAGTTTTTTCTCCCCAGTTTTAACCCTTCCGTACGGCCGCCCCACCACACAAACTGGCAGATTAATATACCTTCGTCATCAGAGACACGTAGGGCATATACACTATTAATATCTGACGCGGTCGAGTCATGTGACTATTTTTTTCACATTTTGAAAGCCTGTAGAGGCTCCCCCCACCGATAAATGGGTATACCTCAGATAACCTTTTTCTCTTTCTATCAATCCAATCAGGGCCGGACTAAAGGGTGGGCCAAGTGGGCCATGGCCCAGGGGCCTCCACCAACTGGGGGCCCCCACCAAATACAAAGTGAAAAAAAAATTGTTTGGCTTATAACAAAAATTATAAGACGGTTTTGTTAATATAGTAATCAATGCTATTATTATCAACAGTATTGATATCAATATTGATAATCAATAAATCAATCATGTAGTTTAGCATCAATTAATGCAGCATTTGCATTCACAAATTTGAAAAATATTATTGTTGCTACAAATCTATTCCTAGTATTATATTCTTCTCTTCTACGAAACATACTGAGAACTTCATTGAAATAAGTTATTTAAATTTTCCCGAACGGGAACGATATTTATTTTTCTTGCCCAACCAAGGCCATAAAACTCAAGAAATGTACGACGGTTTAACGAGCATTTTGGTTGCGAATAACTTGGACATTAAACATTGTCGCAGTCTTATGACAACGCGTCTGCGATGAGTGGGAAATACAACGGTCTTCCAGCTCTTGTAAAGTAGGACAACGAATTGGCTGATTGGATTCCTTGTGCTGCATATTCCCTGAACCTCGTCAGCAAAGATGCTGCAGAATGTTGAGTTGCAGGAGTACGGGTTTTCAACTTTTTGGAAGAAGTCTACGTGTTTTTCACAAGCTCTGCGAGTCGTTACAACAAACTTACAGAGGAACTGAGTGCATCTCATTCCGGCACAGAGAAACGTCATACAAACGTCCCTTCTCGAGTTAATAGTACTCGTTGGTCTTGTCGTGCAGATGCTACTAGTGCTATGGTTCTTTGATATTCTGAAATAAAACGAACACTGTTGTTAATGTCCGAAGATGATGAGCAATATTCGAAAACCCAAAGTCGAATGTCAAGGTTTGCATAAGGAAATGTGCAAATTGGATACTGGCATCTATGCCGTCTTCTGGAACGTCATTTTGAACAGAGTTAACGCGACGAGCAAATTGCTTCCGAATTCCAAGCTGGATTTGAATTCGGCAGTTGCACCTCTGAAGTCACTGAGAGTGTTTACTCGACGAAAACTACCTCCCCGTTATTGACCAGTTTTTGGATCAACGGCTAACGGCGTATGAACTGGTGTCTACGCTTTTTGGATTTCTGGCTGAACTTAAGCATTTGAAGTCCGATCAGTTGCACGAACAAGCACGGCTTTTAGCCGAAATTTACAAAGACGATGTCGACTACAACCTTGGGGTCGAGCTTGTACAATATACAGCATTTTAAGGGCCCCATTCACGCTCAGTTTATAGCACAGTAATGGTTTGCGTAGTTAAATTGAAACGAAATCTGTGCAGTTTTAAGCTTACTCAGTTCATCACACTCACTACACAGTTTTTACACAGTTTTAGTTCAGTTTAGTTGAAGTTCCGATTGGATATGTTCAATGCTCAAAACTGAAATGGACTGCAATAGCCACACTCACGCTCAGTTTTTATCTGCACAGTTCTAGTTTGGGCAGTTCAAAACTACGGCTCACAGATTTTACACAGTCCATAAATTTGAACTGAACGGTACTCCGCATTTTACACACACGCTCCGATTTAACCGTGCAGTTTTGGTTTGCGCCGTTCAAACTGTGGTATAAACTGAGCGTGAATGGGGCCCTTTGCAGACAGTTTGCTGGAAATGTAGACCAATACCTCAGTCGAATTAATTAAAAACAGATTGCGGGCGGCGATGAGCCAACAACGCCTCAATGGTCTCGCGATTTTGAGCAGTAATAGCGACATCTTAAGAACTTTGAATTTCCATGATGTAATCGATGGTTTCCCGACGAGGAAAGTTTGGAAAATGCCGTTGTAAGATGCATTTATACATGTGTAAAATATAGTACAAAATATATATTCAGCGGCTCTCTTCGGTGCTCCGCACGACCGCACTAGACTTTGGTGCACACTTTTTCTGTCGAATATGTAAAATCTGACTGCACTACAAGAAAGAGGACACTTAAGAGTATTAAATAATGCAATAAAATTTTTTTCCATTTTTCTTGAAAATTCGTCATTTTTGGGTTAAATGTCTCCTTAAAATTCTTTTAATGTTGGACCTTCTATTAAATCAAATATATAACGAGCCCCTATCATAGGGGCCCCCACCAAACTCGTGCCCAGGGGTCCCCACCACCCTTAATCCGGCCCTGAATCCAATAGGTATATTTGGAGGAAACAATTGTTCTAGGGAGGGGACCTATCAGCACTACCCACTGAGATACAGGGTGCTTACGAAAATATGTTTTGAAAAGTTTTTAATATACTTAAACTTTAATAACTCCTACCCCGATTATGGTAGACCAACATAATTAGGCTTGTTATTTAAGTAATTGTAAATTCTTCAATTTGGTATAAAGAACAGAAAGTGGTTCCGTTTAGAAGATATGTAGGTTTAAAGTCGATATTTTGCATCTGAACCATCCAAAATTCTTCCTTTTTTAGCATTTTTCTCAGAAAAGCGCATTATTAACACAAGAATGATCTAGGACGTATACTTTTTCCATTTTGTGTAATCAACACCTCCAATTACTTAATTCCAGGTAAATGTCGGTTTCTTCTCTGATATTTAATTTTTAAATTCCCAAAACTATCAAAGATAGTGGGTTTAGGCAATTATTTTTGATTATTCAGGCATGAAGCCTCAACTTAATCATTTGATGCTCTATCCGAAGAAATCTCGCGGTTTTTGTCATCCAATCCTGAGTGTGAAATCATTGTCGTGGGTGATGTCAATGTTCATAATGTAAACTGGGTGACTTACTCAAATGGCACGTGTTTCTGGCAAAGACGTCGAGCTATTTGCAGACACCAATAATTTACATCAATTGTATATCATCCCACGAGAGTCCCCGAAGTCTCCTTAACCTCGTTCTTACTTTTTACCCAACGCGATACTCCGTCGAAGTTGATTCACCTCTCGGCAGTTCCGAGCACTGCCTAATTAGTGCTAACTTTCCTGCACATGTTCAGCCCATACCGATAAAAGGTGACTCCAGCATTCCCTCCAACTACCCCCCAATAGCAATTCCTTATATTCTCTCCAAAACCATGAAGACGATAAACAACAAAAAGATTATGGGATATCTTGAATCCAACCTACTTATAGACGACAAACAGTACGGCTTCCGACAAAAAAGATCCACTGGCGATCTTTTAGTTTGCCTTATAAAACACCTCAACCGAAGTTTGCATCGATTTAGTTAGTCTAGTCTGGTTGCACTAGATATCGTCAAGGCTTTTGATAGACTATGGCACTCAGCCCTTTCAGCTAAACTCAAACCAATAGTTGACTCACTTCTACAGAACTGGATTGAGAGTTTTATTTCCGGCCGTTTAATCAATGTAGTATTGGATTGCGTCAAATCCAAACCCCACCCGATCTCTGCGGGGGTCCCCGGGGGTCAATTTTATCCCAAGCCCTATTTCTTATCTTTATAAATGACCTACTTTCAATCCGCTCTAACCCACTTCTCAGGTTCGCTGACGACGGTACCCTACGTTAGTCTTACGGCTTCGATAATATAAGACAAGCACGTGCCAGATGTCTTGATGATCATCTTCTTGTGTCATCCGTGTTAGTGGGTCGTGCTGAACTAATGGCCGACCCATCCCTTAACATCTTAGGCGGGACATTAGCCAAAGACTAGCGATGGAATGACCACATATTCCAAATCGCCAAACAAACATGCCAGTGCTTGGGATTTCTTAAGAGGTGCAAGCTCCTCCTCCACCCATCGGCCCGTGTTAATATACAAATCCAACATTCGGCCTCTTCTCGAATACAACTCTCTTCTTTGGGGCGGCGCGGCGCTTCGAAAACTACCTTAGCATGCACGGTATACAGAAACAAGGTAATGTAATGGAGAAATGTCATTTGAGTGCTGACGTCACTTGGCACGCTCTTCCCATATAAAATCGGAGTTGTGTTGTTGTTTCTACATTAGTGCTGACGTCACTCGGCACGGAATTTCTACGATATTCGAAGCTGTCAGTCTCTGTTACATTACCTTATTTCTGTATACCGTGCTTAGCATGGTTGATAAAGTACAAAAAAGGGCCCTCAAACTTATCGGTGGCGACGCCATCATCGACCCTTTGAGTCACCGTAGGAATGTAGCACCACTGACAAAATTATTTCGCTACTATCATAGCGACTGTTCCACCGAAATAAACGCTCTCCTGCCTCCACGGCAATCTTACAACAGCAACACTCGTCTCATTCCCTTCGCCTGCAACGCGCTCTATAAACTAGTAATTCGTTTCTAAATAGAACAACTCGACTGTGAAACAACATCACGCAGTTAGTATTTCCGAGCTCCTACAACATCCAAGAGTTCAAACGCCGTCTCTTCAACACCCTCCCGAACCCGCATAACCCTTAACCTATTACCCTCTCGTACTAAGCTTACGGCTACATATTGCACCATGACCCGGCTAGCATTTAGGGGGTGCAGATAGGGCCCTTATGAGGCAAGCCCCACTGCCTCACGTGGTCCCCGTGTGGATTGCCCTATAAGGCCCACAAGGGGTATCTAACGCCTTGCCCCATCGCAAGTGGAAAATAGAGGCTAAAACATTCGAGAATTTTGGCGTGGATATGCGAGTAATAAATAAATAACTTTCGGCGGTGTTGAAAGACTTTTATTTTCAAGCGCGAGTGTCCTTTTTTCAAGCGGTCTCCCCACTGGATACCAAACCCGTCCAATGCTGCTTAACTCCGCAATCGAGCGATAACCGGTCTATTGAGTATGCTAAAAACAGATTTCACGCCCATCAACAAATTGTCTGAAATATGAACAACAGAAACTAAAGCTTTATGAGTGAAATTAAAGCTTAAGCTTAAAGCTTTTTTTGAAAAGTTTTCCGAATACATAAAGCAGATGTTGGGATTGCCCCATTTCATTTGTAATGAGGCTTGCCTCATGGGAACCTTATGAGAAACTGATAGGGCATACCTCACTTCAATATCGCAGATTTTTTTCTTTGTGTGGTGCTCATGAGTAATCTAAGTGGAAAGCCCTCTTTCGGCATGCCACAGGGGTCCTCATAGGGAACCTACGGGGAAATCCTTCTTTCGGCATGCCCTCATTTGCTACATGGGGCCCACACGCTGCATAAGGCATGCTAGCCGGGAACGTGACAAACGGCATAACGGACTGGTTGTACATAGGGTGACTGCTGACCTTGAACTACCACATAAAAAAACAAAAAATATTTTTAGAAAAGTTAACCAGCTCAATCCCAGTGGGAAAAATTGGGAGCGCTGTTCAGGGGAGCTTACTTTGAGCGCTGTTAAATATGCTCCCGAGGGAGCATTACCGGAGCTTTCATAAATTTTATAGAACGAAGAAAATGAGCGATTATCTTGATGACCATAAAGGGTGGCATTAGCATACTCAATGGACCGGCTCTCGTTCGGTACGCAGGACAAGCAGCTTTAAAAGTGGTTAGATTTTAGTTGGGGGACTGCTTTGATAAAACCACACTCGCGCTTTGAAAGGGAAAGGCAATTGCAGAAGATAAACAAAATAAAAGCTTTTCGATACCCGGATCACAAATCCACAGGCGTCCATGAAAATTCTTTATTAAAAACATTTTTTATAATGCTCCTAGAACGCTTTTGAATGAGCATAAAAACATATGCTCCCCTGCAATGACATGCAATGTTAAAAAGTATATGGAACTGGAGCGTAACGAAAGCGCTGTAAGCTTTTTAAGGAGCGCGCAAACAGCGCTATTGGAGCACTCCATTTCCCGCTGGGATTAAACACCCTATAAAACCAAAGACAAACAATAATTTATTTCAGTTTAGATTTGTTAGTCAATATTTAAAGATGAAAGTCATGTGTTAAAAGTATTAACGAAATGCCTATGTGCACTTACCTACGGGCACTTACGTTTGGAATACATCCGTAAATTTCCTGATAAACGTATACCTGACGCCAGAGTATTCACAGGAACATTACAAAGACTTCGAAAACAGGATCCGTTACAAAGCGCCGAGTGGACCTTGAAACATTGACGTAGAAGAAAGGATACTGGAAGCTGCAAGAAGTAATCCATCAATTAGTATAAACCGCTTGTCATTACAACATAATATGTCTAGATGCAAAGTTTGGAGGATAATACATACAGAAGGTCTTCGTTAATACCAAATTCCAGCTTTTTGTCCAAATCTGCAGTCAACAGTTCTTGCACAGGTGTGTCAAGAACTGTTGACTGCAGATTTGGACAAAAAGCTGGAATTTTGTAACTGGTTGTTAGAGAGCCATTTCCCGTTAAAACTTATTCTCTGGAAAAGTATATAACCTATGTCATTCTTGTGTATGTAACTATTGACGTGAATACATACGTCTGTAAGTTTGCTTCCGTGACAAAAAACCGATGATAGCGAAATTATGGCATACAGTTTTGAGTTGCAGCTCAAAAACTATTGTTTATATCGAAAAAATAAATATACCATGACGTACATAGATGAAGAACCAAAGAATTTTTATTGTTTACTTTTAAAATTATATTCAAAATGGCCGCCCAAATATGGTTGAATTTTCCAATTGTGTTTGGATTTTAATGAAAGTGGGTATCTAGGGGTTTTTAAGGTCGTAAATAACGAATTTGTGGTCAAAACTTGTAAATTCAAATTGGCGGCGCTAATATGGCTGACAAATTTGCCAATTGTATTCTGATTCCAATGAAAATCGGTATCTAGGTGCTTTTAAAGTAGCAAATAACGAATTTATGATCAAAACTTTTAGATTCAATATGGCGGGGCCAATAAGGCGGACGAATTTTACCAATATGGCCGACACCAATATAATATTGCCTATTGTATTCCGATTGCAATTAAAATCGGTTTTTAAGGTAGCAAATAACGAATCAATGATCACAACTTATAAACTCAAAATGCGGGGCCAATAAAGCGGACGAATTTTGCCCAGTAAGTGTCATTTCTCGGTCAGATGTATGTATGTAGGTTGTTCAAGAGTTGGAAAATCTGAAAATCTTCACAACCCAGCTCCAAATGGAAGAACATTGAACATAATGTATCCTGAAGCTCTCTAAGCAATCGGTTCAGAATTGATCAACAAGGTTTTTTCAATTTTCTTTTTTGTTTATTTCCTACCTTTTTGATACCAATAAAAAAATAAAACGATTGCTTTCAGTACATTGTATTCACGTATCCGCGATACAGACACCGGCATTTTTTCAGGTAAGTGTTTGGTGCATCAGAAACGCAAGAAAAAAGATAGGATTAATAATGCCGAGAAAAATGCTAATAAACGAAGAATTTGGGATGATTTTGATGCAAAATATCGATTCTAAACCTACATATCTTGTAAACGGAGCCACTGAACTCTTAAGGCCCAAACATATAGCAGAAACGAAAAGAAACCGAAACGAAAACGAAATGAACTTGAAAATGATAGCGATTATATAGGTGCCTGAGCGAATCGGTTCTTGACATTTGTTGACAAGTTTTGCACTGAGTAGAAGAATTTTTTATTTTCGATAAATACATATATTATACAATTTGTATAATTTATGGCGGATGTCGAGAAATCACAAGAGATATCATAATTTAAATTTTTTCACCTCGTATTGACTGCATTCTTTTAAAAAAACTTATTTTTCGTTCTTTCAACTACTTTAAATTCGAAAACAAACTATCTGTCGAACTGTCAAAGTAACGGGCTGAATAGCTGAAACGAATACCGAAATGAAATAAATTTATATCATTCATTCCGATTCGGTTCTGTTCGTTTATATAACCGAGTTCATACATTTTCATACGATTTATTTCATTCTTTTCGTTTCGGTTCGTTTTCGTTTCTGCTATATGTTTGGGCCTTTACTCTGTTCTTTTTACGGAATTGAAGAATACACAATTACATTACAAGCAAGTCTAATTATAGCTGCGTTCCAAAATTCGGGCAAAGTTCTCGCAAGCAATTGGCGTACTCGTTCCCACTTCTCAACAAAGGCTTTAGTAGAGAGAGAAGCCAACTGCTTGCGAGAGCTTTGCTCGAATTTTGGAACGCAGCTTATGTTGCTCTACCATAATCGGTATAGGAGTTATTAAAGATTAAGTACATTAAAAAAAATTAAAACGTATTATTGTAAACATCCTGTATCTCAGTGTTTAGTGCCCTAGAACAATTTTTTTCTCCAAATATACCTAGGAATCACCCTTTAACGGAGTAGCACTTAAGTATGAAACACCCTGTATATTATAGGAAGAATTCCTGTGGTTATTTCATACAAACATAGTATTACGACAAAGCAGATTAAAAAATTTAATACTAAAACTAATAAAATTTAGTTTTTTGAAAATTTTTACATCTTCAAGAATTTTGCTGAATATTCTATATTTACATATATACTTAATGTTTATATAACATTTGAAATTCTATAAATTAATTATGTTACCATATTTTAATTACAAAACAGTTTATTTGTGCATATTTATTTACTAAAATTTAATTTAAAATAAAAGAATAAATATTTATATATACATAATGTATAAGAATGCATGTTTTCGATATGACGAAACAAGAAAAATATTTTCAAACTGTGTTCATTTTAATCCAAATTATTTAATATAAAAAATAATATACTGTATATTTGCCATTATATGAAAATTATTAGGAGCCTTTAAAGAATGGCTCATTTTTTCATGATTAAAAAAGATTATTTCTAAGACAACAATGTACATTTACGAATAATATGTATTATAAAACGAAATTTCAAAATTATTATGTTTAGCAAATATTAGGAATTTATGATATTATTATTTCATGAATGTAAAAAAAAGTTAAGTCTAATTTGTATTGTATATTAAATAAGTGAATGAAAAACCAAAAACAATTTAACGTAATTATATTAAAAACTATTGGCTTTTTTGATTATTTTCGGTTTTGTGCTTTTTGAAACAATTTATTTTTCTTAAATAAAATTTCTCCCATTTTAGCCAATATCAATCTTACAAGCTTTTAAGTATACACATATTGCCATTTTGCTAACATTCATTCACTTAATATATTGTGTAAAAGATTTGACAAATTATCCTATGTTAAAATGTAGCTACATGGACTGCAATAATTTTTCGAAAAGATTTAAACTAGATCATAGTCATGGTATTATTCCTAGGAATAATGAAATAAGCCCCCAGATATTTCAAAACTTGCCAAAAAAGCCCGATTTTTGGACTGCTATTACTTTTTTTTTGTACTAGTGGGTGAGTTTTGTGGTGTATTCTATCACTGCTTAAGTTTAATTTAAATTTAATTGTGAATGCCAATGTCAACGTCTAGTGGTTTTATCTAAGCGGGAAAAGACGCGAAATAAACTTTAGTTAGCCCCAGTTAATGTAGTGTTTTGAATTAAGCTTGAGATTCTTGAGAATGTAATAAAAAGAGGCTTCAATGAATAATTTTGTTAGTACTCCCTTGAAGACCTAAATATTCCCCTGAAAAGGCGAATCTTATTCTCCTCAGAAATGACAAAACGGCAGCACTGAGCGCGAGTCGCATAAAAATCGAGACGCATTTCATTCCCACCCGAACCCTCTCCGCATCGACAAATTTTGTGTTGAAAGGTCGCGGGATCGAACCGTGTAAGCAGGCACGTGGACTCGAGTATAGGCCCAACTATAATGCCCGTTAAGGCCCGTCCTCACTACGCGGACTTAGAATCCACGCGCTTTTGGTCGTACGGCCAGCCAAAAGCGCGCGTGATCTTTTAATTTTCTGAGTCATGAGTGAGAAAAAATCAATTCTCCTTTGAAACGGCGTACGCGCTTTTGAAAAGCTCATAGTGTGTGGACGCACAATGTACCTTTTTAACCACAGCCTTTTGTCCGCGTTGTTTGGCCGCACGGCCTTTACCATGGACAAAGTCGTAAAAAAGTCGTAAAAAAGTCATAAAACTCTATATGAAAAAAAAAGGCAAAAGCGCGTACGACCCAAGACCGCGTAGTGTGGCCACACCATAAGAAACGCACGTCAGCCGACGCGACGTGCGTAAATATAAACTTTCGTCAAACGTATAATGGGTTGTGTATACGGAAAGTTTTCACAAGTTTAAAATTATTAAAATACATAAATATTACACATTGACTATTAAAACTTGGCTATTAATCTTTGCATATTAAAAATAATCATGTTTATTTTCAATTATAATAAATTTCTCATCAAAATCACTCCCATAAATTTGAAGCACAACATTTTCCATACTTTTTCTTGTTTAAAACCCACAAAACAACAACAAAAAAATCAGTTGTCATCAATTTAACTACAAATTCTCACAAAACGTACGTTGAGCGCGGTTCTTTTCGCATTTTTACGTTTAACGAAACTTAACGAAACAAAATATGACCGACGTACGTCCAATATGGCCGAACCCATTAATTTCCATGAGAGCGCCCAGATGACGTGCGTTTCTTACGTGCATTATAGGTGGGCTTTATATCGTTGCTTCTTAGTATCGTAGTACAAGGTGTGGCCGAGATGCCGGAACTGGCTATATCACTGTGTTCTAGGTATTGTTCGATCGATCGTTCTCATCGTGTAGTAGTTCTATTGTGACTTTGCGTAGAGCTGTGAACACATAATTTATCCTTCTTTTTGCCCTGAATTCGCAATTACCGGAAAAAGCCTTTCAACCGCCGAAAATAAGCAGCAATTATTGAGGTAGAAAATTGACCATTGTCGGTGTAGCGTTAGGGGATCTTTTATCCATTTAAGGCTAATGATCATATATGTAAGAACTTATTTTGACTGTTTTGAATCTCTGCTCGATTTGATCGATGAGTACAGTTCTAAGGCCGCCATTATTCATTCATATTGGTTTCATGAGTGATTGATTTTTAATCGTCTGCAATATATTTCCATCTTGGAGTAATCCCCAATCAACTAGTACATCTGTAGTTCCATACATAAAATGGTGCTAAGCGAACCTTGGCCTCCTCTAGGACCTTTGACGGTCCCTTGCAGGTTGTCTCCAGTTCCCGATGCTGAGCATTGCCTCTGCGTCAGCTGTCACAAAGTCGATGCATCACCTCCTGGGTCTGCCTACTGGTATATTTCCCATTTTGGGATACGGTTATCCTCCATCCTGATAACGTGTCTGGCTAGTCTTAGTCTGTAAATTTTTATAAAGGTTGAGAGTTCTGGTCGTCAACAATTTCATACAACTCGTGATTGTACCTCCATCGCCATCATCCATTCTAAATCGTTGGGCCCATTATGCATCTGAGAACTTTTCTCTCAAACCTGTTGACTCAGGGCCGTAGCCAGAAATTTGGCCCGGGGGCCCTGGACGTAGCTAGAAATCTTCGTTACTGGGGGGGGGGGGGGTTAATGGATAATTCTATTATTGGAATAGAATTAATTAAAGTAAAAAACAGCTTAGTTATTGTCAATCAAATGACGTTGATCAAAGTAAAAAATTCAAAATTTCAATTTTCGAGATTTCTTTGCTGCCATAATCTCGAGAACCTCATTCTGATCAACACCTAAGTTCCCATGGATTGACAGTACGGCGAGTGCACTGAGTCTCTCATTACCCTTTGAGTTTGGTATGTAAGTTTTGATTCTCTTCAGTGTAGAAAATAACCTCTCCACACTTGCCGTTGTGGCCGGAAGAGTGTTAACACTGTTAAAAGATATTTGATTGCTGGAAATCTGCTCGGGTCACAAAAATCCAAAACTTCCAAAACCTCGGCATCTTTCTCGAGTTCTGATAATTTTTCATACCACAATTTACATTCAGCTCTTACAACAGATTCTGATACTCGATCATTAGGGCCCCATAAGGGCCCCATACACTACAAGGTTTTATGTGTACAAACGAGGCGTTCAAACAAAGATTGACAGTGTGTGGTGAATTTGGTTTTTGGTTTTATGTTTGTCACAAGTTTGTCCCAAATATCAAAACGTTTTGATTTTTTCGTGGTTTTATCTGACAGTTCTCTCCATAACATAAAAAACGTCTGCTCTGGTGTTGTTTATTTTGTTTCGGTGTTTTTAGTATTTAGCTGTATTTATTTATTTAGTTTTGCTGTAAAACCTTATAGTGTATGGGCAGGCTCAACGTACAAACAAGTTTGTCACAAACACTGTGGGACATGTTTGTACGCATAAAACCTTGTAGTGTATGGGCCCCTATAGACTACAAGGTTTTATGTGTACAAACAAGGCGTTCAAACAAAGATTGACAGTGTGTGGTGAATTTGGTTTTTGGTTTTATGTTTGTCACAAGTTTGTCCCAAATATCAAAACGTTTTGATTTTTTCGTGGTTTTATCTGACAGTTCTCTCCATAACATAAAAAACGTCTGCTCTGGTGTTGTTTATTTTGTTTCGGTGTTTTTAGTATTTAGCTGTATTTATTTATTTAGTTTTGCTGTAAAACCTTATAGTGTTTGGGCAGGCTTGAAAGGATATCATTAAGAAATTTGTCTGAAAAATTCTGAATCAGCGTATCGAGCCAAGGAATAAAATAGCAGAACGAAAGTACGCTTCAACAGAATCTGTTTGACAATTAAAACGAGCTGTTTGCTTCAACGTGAGTCTCGGAACTTTGAGTTCCCTATCGAATGTCTCTTTCGCGAGTTTTTCAGCTGCTCTAAAAATTTCGCCGAATGCATTTTTACGTTCTTATTGAAGCGTATCCACAATTTCGTGAGCATGCTTTACTGCTGATGCCAAATCACATGATTTTTCTTGCAGTCGAACTGACAAACGAAGCGTGAAACTGAAAACTCTGTCACAAACCAAGAGACTTACGCTGAACTAGCTTTTCTGAACTGCTGCAAGTAAGCACACCGCTGTTTTTGAGATGATCCAAGATTTCCCAGAAAGGACCCCGTACTTTTCCTATGGAAAATGGCTTTCGGCTAATTTTCTTGAAATTTTGCAGGTTGACAGTTCTCAATGGGTACAAGGCCCCATAACCCCGCGGCTAGAAGGATATAACAAATTTCTGAATGTAAAACAATTTATTCTTGTAGTCCACCCAACGGGTACCCCAAACAACGAGCCCTTTGACGGTTCAACCACCGACGATCAAACCCTTCTCTCCTACGTCCCCTCACACCCGACTGTCAGTAAAGACAAAATGCAGAGTACTCACCTTTCAATTCATTCGTTCTTGATGTTTTGAAAAATTGGCCTTGTGCGCGTTTCATTCCGATTAAATTCATTCGTAAAAAATAATATCAAAAACTGGGTTGGGGTTCGCGGGTTTTGGCGATTAAAATGTGAAAAGTATCGATTTTCGGGAATTCCGAATTTGAAAATTTTGAATTTGGAGTTGTGAGCATATTGGAAAATTTAAAAATTAGGGAAACGGGAAAATTTCGAAAATGCAAATTTAGGAAATTCGAAAATGGAAATTCAAAATTTTCCGAACTCTTTGACATTCAAAATTCTAAAAATTCAAAATTTACAATATGGTTACGCTGGCTACGGCCCTGTGTTAACTCGTTCCTCTATGTCCTACATCATAGTCCAAGTCTCACTACCATAACACGATTGGTCGAATTACTGTGCCGTATTACTGTGAGTGCCGTATTTGTTTTTGGGGATAAAAAGCTCTATTAGCCAGTAGTATTCGTCTACTTCTCTCTTCCTTTTCTTCGTTTCTTTTTGTAATTGTAGGCCCACGTTTTATTGACTACTTCTAGGTTGTGTTCATCGATGTACTTCTGGTTTCTTTCTTCAATTGCGGATCTGCAGTCCTAATAGAACCATTAAATTCTAGTCTATCTCAGGGCCATTTCCCATTTGCCGTAGGGTTTTAATGTGAAACGTGCATATTCTGATACTTACTGGCTTAAAGTCCAGAATCAGTGATTTCATTTTCTTTTCCACAATGAATGCTACTCCAAACTATCTTCTTCCGTTCGGTGATCCACTGGAGAGTGCCGTGTGTGTTCTGAGATCCATTATGCTACTGTAAGTCCATCTAGTTTCCTGGAGAGTTGTGATCGGTATGTGGTATTTTGTTAGTGGAATATCTTGAGGATTCGTGACTGGTGGGTTTTTACGGTGATAGCCTGCTGCCTAGCCCCCAAGCCGGTGCTCGCTTCATTTTGTGGCGCGAAACACTCGCCTTTCACCCTTCTTCGTTTGTTACTCTTATGTATAAATAAAAGTATCCAAGGGTCACCCGATCTAAAGTCAAAGTCTTCGAGGAGGTGGAGGTAGGGTTCGGTAACATGACTGTAGATCTTAGATCGTATTAGCAGATGGATTTTCTGAAGGAGTTAGTTATGTACCGGCACAACCAAAGGTTTCTAAGATTTGAACCCTTACGGCATCTATTGTTGTTTTAGTCGAATCTGCTCGGCTTTTGTCTGAGACTGCGTTTCCACTTTAATATACAGTCTATTGGAAGACCAAGATATTTGTTTTATTCTTTAGCTCCTAAATTTCGTAGACCGATTTTAACTCCTTGTCCGTTTACTTATACATATTATCAAATGCACGCTGGATATTTTCCAAAACTTTGGGTTGAAATGTATCTGTTAACATTATCACAATATCGTCAGCGATTGTTCCGCTAAAAAAATTTTTTTGTGCTTGGTATATTGTCGGTGTAGAGCAGATATAGGCCTCAAGACACTTTCCTCTGGGACCCCCGTTTGAATTGGGCAGAAATTACAATAGGCGAACTCGAAATCATATATCACTCTAAATTTACAGGTATGATTCCAATATAGTCAGTGTCGAATGGGCCTGTGTAGCAAAACTGTGTAAACTCAAACTGAGAATTTGGAAACGTTTGTCTATGGTAAGTAGAAGAGTGAAATTGTTCATTACTATCATAATTATTTGTGCCATTTTGAAACACTAGGTACAAACCGATTTTAATGTTAAACATGGTTATTTATGTACATTGAAAATGGACTTTCGTGGCAATTCGTTGAATATGCTAAGTGATATTTCATCAATTCCCGGTGTTTTCAATGGTTGAAATAATTATGAACTCGTTGATAGGTTGTTTTTGTTGATACGTTAGGGTGGTGCTGATATCTTACTATAACATTATGTCGTGAGACAAAATGAGTATTAATCAACGTTATGTAATTCTAGTTGTAAGGTTTTCAATGTGAGTCAGAAATCGTTTTTTATGTTTGGCTTTCTTTTTATATTAAGTTTTATAAAAATTTTGTAATTACATACATATTTGGTAGAACCGATAAGAAGCATACTTTCTATAATATCAGATTGTTTGTGTTTTATTTAAAGTTCGCCTGCATGTAATATCTTGGCATTTTCATAAAATAAAAACTTTGTTGATAAGGATCTCATGACAATGAATTTGCAGTAACCGCTAGCTACATTAATTCAAGAACATTTGCAAATAAGTTTTAAAACATTTATGCAAAATTAGTTGACTTGATTCAAAAATATGTCTTGCTTTAGAAGATTGTGTTAGTATGCCTATATCGCGTTAAATTTCATCATAAATGTTTGTAAAATTAACTTATTATTTTGATTAAAGAAAATGCGAAAAATAAAATAAATAAATGCAGCTATTTTAGGTTAATCATCCTAAAGCTGCCTTAAGTATAGTAAAAATAACTACAGCAAAACTCTTTAAGAGTTAATTTAAAAAATAAAAACAAAATGTGCACATATTGAAATAAATAAAATCATTAAAAACAACAACAAACTTTTGACTATAAGTTGCTATTTATCTTTAACCAAAAAAGTGCGCTAAGCATAAAATGAATTACTAACGTGCATGCTTAATGTTAAAAATAAAGACAAATCAGTGTGATATATACATATTTCATATATTGTTTTTTTATAAAAATTAGCTTTATCTTCCACTTACATATGTGTAATTATATTGCTTTTAGTTAAGCTGTTTAAATGTATAACAAAGAAAGATATCAATAAATGTGATTGAAAAAATCTTTAATTTACTATCATTAATACTCAACGAAACAAAAGGGAAAAAATATTTCATTCATATACAAATTAAAATAAAAAAATATAAAAAAAAACATAAACAATATTTATAAAAAATGAAAAAAATCGTATTCTAAAAAATGAATTCCATCTTCACTCTCAGAGACTTCAGAAATGAAACAAAAAAAATATTTACTATACAACAATTTTTTTTGTAAATATAAACGTTAAAAGTATTTAAAATCATTAAGGAAAAAACTTTATTTTGTTTAATATTAAAGATAAATTTAGTAATAAAAAAACGAATTCGATTAATACGATAATTAAATCAAATTAAAAGTTTACTAATAAATATTTACTTAACATTTTGTTAAAACACAAACAAATCTAACCCCACTAGGATGGTGACCAGTAAAACTGTCTAGGATGGGAGACAAACCCCTCAACAACCACAAAAGAAACTATGTTATTTTTTAAATTAGCTCCAATTATTATATTACTATTACAAATAAAAAAGAATAATATTTAATACTAAATAAAAAAAAACTTGCTGAAATACTTAGGAAAATATTAAAAACTTTTAAGATAAAACTACAAAAGACAAAAAATATCTTATTAATTAAATTATATTTAAAAAAAAAAGATGGAAATTAACAAAAATAAAGTAAAGAATATTGTTAAAAACAGGAATCTCTTTAATTGAAACATTTGTTGCATTTATCTATATTTAGAAAATAAACCAAAAAATCAAATACAAAGTAAAGTTAAAGAATGAAAGAAAATGTATGATACTATTTACTAAGTATATAAAGTCTTATCAATTTTATTATTCTAGTCATTAAATACTGTAAAAATAAATATACATAATTATACTATAGTAAAGATATAAAACCAAAAAAAAACATTTTTTTTTGCCTAAATAAAAAATGAAATATTGTAATTTAATGTTAACTCATATGCCTAGCTCTGATATTCGCATTTCAAAGTAAACTATACGAAAGTATGCAAAATAAAAAAGTATTTGAAATTTACCGTCTTTTTATCATATTATGACAAAAAATATTTAATTTATCTCTTATTAATATTAAGTCATTCAAAATTAACGCAACGTTTTTATTCAAGTCCTCTTGCAGAAAAGTGATGATTTCTTTTTATATGGCAGGACTAAGTTTAAGAATCCTCCAATAGGCCTATTCACACCATGCCATAAGTGTGGGGAGTAAAACCGGTTTTATTCAACTCCTAGCAACTCACACGGGGCGTAAATATGGATAGTAAATTTGAGTGCTATACCATAACCTTCTATAATACAAGCCATGAACAACAGTTGTGTATGTGTTAGTATGTGGTCTGGCTCTGCTATATAGAAGGTTATGGCTCTGGTATACAGAAACAAGGTAATGTAAATGGGTTAGCTGTCAGATTTGAGAAAAACAAAAATTGTTTCATCGGTTTTTTATTAAAAATTAATAGTTAAATTGTGAATTAAGCAAGATAAATTGCCAATAAATTAACTCGGAAGTGTGTGGAAATTGTGTGGAAGTTTGATTTGTTAGAAGTGAAACTTTTTTTTTGTTTTCGGAAATGTCGGTTGTATCTAGAAAGGTAAACAGATTTAATGTGGAAAATAGACATTCAAGAATAAATAAATAGAACTAATAGGTAAATAAACAAACAAATAAGCTATGGTGCAGCATTTCCAGCTCAGGAATCAATAAATTGAACTAATAGCTTGTACAAAATTTGGGCAACAATAACTAAATTTAGTGAAATTTGCTGGGAAATTGTTATCATCCTAAATTATTTACACATGAAGGATTTAGCATGGGCTTTGAAAGGTAAAACTATTAATTAAAAATACTACTTTCTACTTGAATTTACTAGTTTATAGAGTAGTCAGGAACCAGGGGTTTTAACCTGACATTAAAACCAATAGAAATAATATTTAGCGCACTTTTTGAAGAGTACTTTAAGAAAAAAAAATGTTCTGCGGGCGAACACCTATGGAAACTGGGGAAAACCCCCTGGAAGTCTCGAAAAGTTAGTATTTCCTCTATAACGTGCAAGGCGTTGAAAATTTCGATGTAATGTATATAAACAAACTTGTAAAGCGTGAAAATCTGCACAAAAAACGTCTTTACATGTTTTTTCGAAAGTTGCTTCCTATGTGAGATAATGAGCTATAATTGGTATTTTCAGATTTCCGCGCGAATAAGTCGGGATAGCATAAGATTTACCCTGACGGTCGTCTAAAATCTCTGTAACTCCCTTGATGCTGAATTTCCTCCAGTCAGGCCAAATTTTTTATATAGTCCACCCCAAAAAAGACTATACGTACATTTGCGAAACCAACGCGAATGTAAACAAAAACGGTCACCTAATCAATTAACACTCTAAAAATACACTTAACCACTCACTTCTTTTTAATTTTTTTTATTAAATCACTAAAGCACTAATCACTGATAATCCATGTGCACCAAAAAGTGATAATATACATTATTTTACCACTTTTTAGTGCAAAAACAAAGTTAAAAAATTGTTTCGTACGGCTTCGGCAGTGTTAATTCCACAATTTTGGCACTTCATACACATACATGCACATACCTGGGGCATGACTTGTAAATGTAGAAGGCTTTGCTTGTTAGAGAAAAACAGAGCTAAAGAATGCGGGAGATCAAGACCTTCTCAAGTTCAGGCCTGGAAGTTGCCTACCTCACTAACACTAACGCAGCTGCTCGTAGTCCCAGAATCTGTCACTTTTGTTGGATTTATACGCCGTGATGTAAAGTTCGGAATATTTTTGCATTAGTTTGCCGTAAAAAGTCATGAAATAATATATTTTACCAGTTTTTATTGCAATAGAATTACCACTGAATAGTGCTTTAGTGATTTAATTAAGAAAATTTAAAAAAATCGAGTGATTAAGTGTGTTTTAAGTGAGTTAATTGTGAAGGTGGCCAATTTTGTTTACATTCGCGGTGGTTTTTTCTTGTTTATTTAGGGGAAAAATGTTGAATTTGTGTAGTAATATAATAAAAAGTGCTTTTTGAGTGATTAAAGATTATTATAGAATAGTTATTAAAAACATAAGTGCAGAAAAATGTGAAGGAAAAGTGAAAAAGTTATTGTTACGTATGTTGTGTGGTGGTACTTGCACTTAATGTGTTTAATAACTATTCTATAATAATCTTTAATCACTCAAAAAGCACTTTTTATTATATTACTACACAAATTCAACATTTTTCCCCTAAATAAACAAGAAAAAACCACCGCGAATGTAAACAAAATTGGCCACCTTCACAATTAACTCACTTAAAACACACTTAATCACTCGATTTTTTTAAATTTTCTTAATTAAATCACTGAAGCACTATTCACTGGTAATCCTATTGCAATAAAAACTGGTTAAATATATTATTTTATGACTTTTTACGGCAAAATATCCCGAACTTTTACCTCCTCCATATAATATCTTCCGATTTGACAGATAATGGGTCTATTACCAACACAAACATAAACTCTGCTTCCAGGCCTGTACTTACGAGGGTCTTGGGGAGATAGAAGTAACTTTTTATATGTGTGCTAGTTTTCACGCGTTTGGTTTTGCGTGAAAAATGTTTCGTTAAGTTCTTCCACTCCCTTCCCTCTCTCATTTATAAAACCGGTTCTAGGCTCCATGAATGTGCACTGTGTGAATAGGCCCATTGGGTGGTGCTACACGGAGACTCGAGAAGTCGTCCGTAATCAGATTTAAGTCTCGTTATTTAATGCTATACGAGGCTTCTTTATTCTACATGAAAGCTTTGATTGTGTGTGTTTACCGCGGTCATTGTTTACATCTAAGAAGGGAGAAGAGAAAGAAATGTGCGTATGAGTTAGTTTTCACCCCCAAATTTTTTGGGTGAAAATTCTTTCGTTAAAGTTTCGTCATGTGCGTCCTTCTTTCTCTCCTCCCCTTCGTTTCTTTCCTATAAAACCGGGTTTTTCGTACGGCTTGAGTCTCCGTGTAGCACCCCACATTGGGCCTATTCACACCATGCCATAAGTGTGGTGAGGGCGTAAATTATGGATAGTAAATTTGAATGCTATACAGGAACATTTAAATGTATTGCAGATGAAATTTACTTATCTTATACTATTAAGTGAGCAATTCTTGTATATTTGTAAATATTTTCTCGAAAACCGCTCTAACGATTTTCACCAAAATTGGCATTTAAAGTTGTTTTCACCCAATGAGTCCGTTGGGCTTAGTGAAAATTTCCGGAAAAGTTGTTTTCTGCTAGTTTTCCTACATTGCTAAAAATTATTGAAAAAGATACTTTTCTTTTCAATAAGCAACGCCTATTGAAATATTCTACTGTCACTTTTATAGTTTTTTTTATAATTATTTTTGGAAAAAACACTTTTACAATAAATTATAAGAACATAAGTGTTTTTTCATGAAGAATCAGGGGGAACGCGCAAAAACTTTCATCTACTAAAACTTTAAACTATATTCTTTTAGGAAGAAATTTTAAAGTCAAGTGTCTGGCTTTTACTGGTATTGCATCCATACTGTTACCTCAGGATCGTACAGCTTATAAAACATTCAAAGCGACCAAAGAAAAGCCGTTGAAAAACTGCAACTACTCCTTTGATCTCATTTAATTTTTCATACAAAATCATAATTTTGGCGCAAAATCTAAAAAGGCGCAAAACGGCCTCTAGCGGCGAAACTATACGGAATTCAAAGAAACAGTGGGGACAAAATTTGTAGATAATTTTAATCCCTACAACTTTGCTCTATTGATATTTTCACCAAAATGCATAGTTTCTCCTCAAAATAGAAAAAAAGGCGAAAACCACCATGTATTTGTATATTTCTCAAAAACAACTCTTTTTTCGAACTGCGGGTTGTGAAAATCATGTTTAGACGACTGAAATCCTTCATTTGGCACCGGTCTCATAGCTGTGGGGAAAATTTCTTTAATTTTTCCTAATTTGAGCGGACTATTATGTAAAAGATTACACAATAATTAGTTTTAAAAAAGATATCCCAAGATTTCTTTTCAACAATTATTGTACCAACTTAACCTAAGCGCAGCCGACCCGATAAGAGTGTGACCGATTATAGATCGGCTTCCTGGTACTTAGAGAAAAACAGAGCTAAAGAATGCAAGAGATAGAAGTAACTTTTTATATGTGTGTTAATTCCGCGCCCTTCCCTCTCTCATCTATAAAACCGAATATGCACTGTGTGAATAGGCTCATTAATAGTAAACTTCATTCTTTCTTTCAATGAGGGATCAGATTCACAAGTATAGCCAACTAGTGTCTTGATATCCTTCCTATTGCACTGCAAAGATTCTTTGGCCACGTTAATAGATAAGACGGGAAAAAACCACTTGGAGTTGACCGTGCCATGTGTGGGTCTCCAGTCTCCGAATATTTCACCAGGGTCCGGTTGGCAATCCCAACTTAATTTGGATTTGGTCCTACGGCGCTCTATCGCTCCGCTTGGCTGTTCGATAAGATGAGGATCCGCTGGAGATATCCGTGTACCAACTGACCCCACCCACTGTTATTAGCTTCCGTGCAGCACTTGTAGCGGATTTCTCTAAAGCTACTGACAGAATCAGGCGCAAACGCCGTGCGGACATTGGCTTCGCGCTGTGTGACGACTTTTCACTGACATGATGTTGCGGTGTCGGCGGCGCGCTCCGACTTTGAACACAACAACGAAATCAAAGTGACAAGTGGACGTGATTGGAAAAAAAATTGAAAAACCTGAATGATTTACATATAATTTTTCTATCCTACAGGGTTTGTCTTTTTTTTAGGTACTAATTTAATTACCCCAATTTGGAAAAATAAAGATTTTCATTAAAAAATATAAAAATCAACAAATTTGCTATCACAGCCAACACCAACACACGACTCCAAACATATGCCCACCACCACCAAAACACGACTCAAAACCAAAGCCTTCTACATTTACAAGCCATGCCCCATGTATGTGCATGTATGTGTATGAAGTGCTAAAATTGTGGAATTAACATTGCCGAAGCCGTACGAAACAATTTTTTAACTTTGTTTTTGCACTTAAAAGTGGTAAAATAATGTATATTATCACTTTTTGGTGCACATGGATTATCAGTGATTAGTGCTTTAGTGATTTAATAAAAAAAATTAAAAAGAAGTGAGTGATTAAGTGTATTTTAAGAGTGTTAATTGATTAGGTGACCATTTTTGTTTACATTCGCGGTGGTTTTTTCGTGTTAATTTAGGGAAAAAATGTTGAATTTGTGTAGAAATAAAATAAAAGGTGCTTTTTAAGTGATTAAAGTTTATTATAGAATAGTTATTAAAAACATAAGTGCAGAAAAATGTGAAGGAAAAGTGAAAAAGTTATTGTTATTCATTTTGTGTGGTAGTACTTGCACTTATGTTTTTAATAACTCTTCTTTAATAATTTTTAACTACTTTAAATTCATTTTTAATTTCATTACTACACAAATTCAACATTTTTTCCCTAAATTAACACGAAAAAACCACCGCGAATGTAAACAAAAATGTCACCTAATCAATTAACACTCGTAAAATACACTTAACCACTCAATTTTTTTTAATTTATAAACTCAGATCACTAAATAACTTATCACTGATAATCCGTGTGCAGTAAAAAGTGATAAAATACAATATTTTACCACTTTTTATTGCAAAAACTAAGTTAAAAAATTGCTTTTCTCACAGCTAAATTGAAGTCCATTCTGACTGAAATCCATTCTGTCAGATAAATTGAAGTCGCATTTTCTTTGAATGGGAGTGTGAGATTTCGTTGTGCATGGCTTGTAAATGTAGAAGGCTTTGCCATAACCATAACCTTCTATAATACAAGCCATGTTATAGGATGTGTATGTGTTAGAAGCTGGTCCGGCTCACGCATAAGCTCACGTAAACGTCAAAGTTGAGTAAAGCATTTACATGTCGGCGGAAATTATTTCGGCGGGAATAAAATAAAAAAAAAGGTGATTTAAAAACTATATAATTGCTTAAAATGTTCACAGTGAAGTGTGTAAATCCCTAGTTTAAGTGCTTTATATATTTTATTTAAATAAAAAACTAGGGAAAGTGTAAAAAAAGTCTTGTTTAGTTTTAGGTTATGTTATATATTTTTTGGCGAGAATTATTTCGGGAGTTTTAAAAAAAAAGAAAAAGGTAATTTAAAATCTAGAAAAATGCATAAAATTATTAAAGTGAAGTGTTTAAATCAATAGTTTAAGTGCTGGATGATTCTCAGGTCAATTCAGAGCTGGATATTGGTTGACACTCAGGTCAATTCAGAGCTGGATATTGGTTGACACTCAGGTCAATTCAGAGCTGGATATTGGATGAGACAGCTTAATTAAGATAAGTATTTTGAAATATATTTTTTTCCATGATTGCTTTTAGAAAATAAAGAAGTACCTAGTTTTTTAATTTAGTTGCTGAAAATTTAGAAGCTTATTATTGTGAAATAAAAATACAATTTTAACGAAAAAAACAATGCCTCGTCGTTGCAGTGTCCCTGGTTGCTCTTCTAATTATGACAGCGCTTTAAAAAAGGGTTCACTCGTTTCGACTTTTGCCTTTCCAAAAGATGAAAATTTAAAACAATTATGGATAAAGGCTATTCATAGAAAGGATTGGGCAGCAACGTCGCATTCTGTGGTATGTGCATTACACTTTCGTGAAAATGATTTTAAACAGTGCGATAGTATAAAACGCATAAAGAAAACCGCCATTCCTTCAATTTTTCCTAACCAACCAGCATACCACACCGTGCCTGAAACTAGTATAAGAGGAGATCCTTCTTTACGAAGAGAACGACTCATTATACGATATGAGGATATGGCTAACAAAGTTTTAATGGCAGATTCCATAGAATCCTTTGAAGATTTCAAAACCAACTTCTCCCAGGAACTAAATTTAGATAATTGGCGCGTTTTTCAAGCTGAGACTCAAATAACTTTCTTTATATTAGAATCTCATCCGGAATCGGGCTGTCAGTTTTCGGTTCAAATCGTTGTGAACCAAAACTTAATAGTTAAAATATTTGTTCACAATTTAGAGATTCCCGCGAAAGACTTAACATGGGTTAACATAGAAAATTCAAAACTTCGTCTTTGGTCGCAAATTGTTAACTTATTATCGCGTTATGCTAATAGTGAAAACAATAGTTTTGTTCCTGATCGGAAATATTACCTTCACAAAGCTTTTCAGTTTTTAAAGAAAGCGAACGAATGTGACGACGATTTCGAAAATGAATCCAAAATCGATATTCTATGCAATCAGGTTGACCTTCTGCTTTCAAAAAAGCGCAAATATACCCCATCTTCCATAATAATGGCTTTTGTAATATACAGCCAATCTGCCGCGACCTATGAACTTTTGCGAAAATTTTTGCTCCTTCCTTGTAAAAGATATTTACAATTCTTGTCATCGAAAATGCACCTGTCCTCAAATTTTAAAAATCCTAGCAACGACGAGCGCTACTTTAATCACATTCGCGAAAATTTAAACGATAAAGAAAAATACGTCGCGCTTTTATTAGATGAAATTTATTTGGGAAAACGTGGAATTGAATATAAATCTAATAACTTAGTAGGCATGGCGCAAAATAACCCTACTGAAGCAGCTAAGACCGTACTGGCTTTTATGATTAAATCGGTATTCGGTTCTTTTAAAGAAATCATTCGGCTTGTCCCAGTCGTCGGCTTAACCGGGGATGAGGCGTATTCATTAACTACCGACATTATACAATTTGTGCAGAAATTAGGATTTCGCGTTTTAGTTGTAATTACGGATAATAATCGTATTAATCAAGCGATGTTTAAAAAACTATGTGAAGATCGTGTAAATTATTTTCCGAATCCGAATTTCTCCGGTGAAAATATATATTTGCAGTACGATACGGTGCATATATTCAAAAACGTCCGCAACAATTGGATTAATTTAAAAAATCGTGGCAGGAATTTCTATTATCCTGACTTTAATACGGGTGAAGTTAAAAGTGCGTCTTTTGACCACATCGAACAATTATACAATGAAGAATCGGGACTATTTGTTAAGCAAGCCTGTAAATTAAATTTTAAAACAATTTATCCGAATAATTTGGAACGGCAAAATGTTCAACTAGTCGATAATACTTTTCACCGTACCACTATTGCCGCGTTAAAATCAAAATCAAATATGCTTCAAACCGCGGAATTTTGTGATATTATTAGAAATTGGTGGGATACAGTAAACGTTAAAAGTCTTACACTCGGGGCTACCAAACGAAATGAATGGTCAAAACCTTTCTATAACCTTTCAGATTACAGGCTTGAATTTCTCACTGAATTCTTATCGTGGATTGAAGTCTGGAGATGCTCGGCAGAAAACGGTAATAACGGAATTTTAAGTAGGGACACATTCGACGCCGTTGCTGTCACTACCAAAACTATAATTCATTTAATAAAATATTCTCTTACGGATTTAAATATCAAATATATTTTACCGGGTAAATTTCAAACGGATGATTTAGAACGCCGGTTTGGTTTGTATCGCTCTTTGTCGGGCTGCTCATATAGAGTTTCTTACGCCGAAATTGTTGAATCTGAAAAGAAGATTCGGGTTCACAATATTTTTGTACATAACAAAAAAAATTACGCAAAACTCTCTGAGAATACGGGTGAAAATTCGTTAGACGAACCGGCCGATATTTCCATTTTTAATTCGGTGTTTGATTCAGATTACTTGCAAGAAGCAAGAATTGATGAATCTTCGCATTTATATCTAGCAGGTTATGCATGTAATGCTGTCGCGAAGCGGTTGTCGTGTGTTGCTTGTAGAGATTTAATGGTAATGGAGAAAGGAGCGGTTTCCAATGATGAGTATTTCAACTCACTGCAACGTGGAGGCCTATCAATTCCTACTCCACAAGTTAAGTTTTTATTATGCCATATGAGCAGTATTCTCCAACATATTATTAAAAAAGAAAATTTAAAACGGGCTTTTTATGAGGCAACTAATCACAAAAGTATATTATGTTGCCTCACGCTTGAAAGTGTATCGGAAGACAATTTTGATATTGATTTAAATTTTGAATGCCAGTGCGGTGTAGCTTCCATAGATTTATTTGTTACCATTTGCTTGTGTCTAGCCAATATTTTGCTAAATAATTTAACAAAAAATTTACGCGATGCGGATCAAGATGCCGACAAAGAAAATCGCAAGCTTCTGAATTTTCAGTAATACAAGGCTGTGAAGAAGTCATTTTGTTTTTGTTCTCTTTTGGACTATTTTAGATATTTATTTATTTAGTTTCATATATATTTGTTTTTATATATATTTGTTTTTATATATATTTATTTTTATATATATTTTTGTTTTCATATATATTTCTATTTTCATATATATTCATTTTTATAGTTATTTATTTTTATATTTATTTATTTTTATATATATTTACTTTTTATATGTTTATGTTGTATATATTTATTAATTTATTATAGTTAATTAAAGAAAATTTATATAGTAATATATTGAACTATATAACCCAAGTTTGTTTTCTTATTTTAGATTCTGTCGATTGAAACAACTTACGTGCTACCACCCCAGTTTTCTTAAGAGCCGGAGAAGAAGCCAAGAGGAAGCCATGCCGTTTTCGGATTTATTTATTAGAATTATATTGAATTTATTTATTTATTTATTAGAATTTTGTCTTTTGAATTTTGTTATTTATTTATTTCAATTATATTTATTTATTTGAATTTTATACATTTATTTAAATTTTATTTATTTTTTTCAATTCTATTTATTTATTTAAATTATATTTTGGTTATTTGGTTATTATATTTGGTTATTTGAATTATATTTATTTTTTTATATTTATTTATTCAATTTTTTTTTGTTTGATATTTCAATAAAAGAGTTTTATTTAAATTTTTGATTTTTAATTAAATTTAAATCTCATATAAATTCAATAATATTATAATTAATTTCCTTTTTTATATAAAATAAAAGAATTTTAACAAAAAACTTAAATTTGTTGTTGTTCTTGTAGATCACCTTTTTTCGCGCTAATAGCCTCGACTTTTGTGATCTGGCGTATATATTTGAAAAGTGCTAAGAAATTCTAAAATTTTCTCTGAAAGAAATACAATTGCATCAACTTGGGCCCCTTTTAAGAAACATAAGTACTTACTTTGAATTTATATTCATCTACAATTTTTTCTTTTGTCCAAGCAGTTGGTTCACTTGCAAAGCCAGTTATAAGTTTCATCGCTTGTCGCAAGGTACATCATCCAATAGCTACTTTTGTAGGGTCTTGAAATCCAAGCAAGCTAAAGAAGACTGGTAGATGAATTCGAAATCTACCATTCTGCTTTAGCTTGCCAAGGGCCGGGTTTCGTCGTCCTGTCATATTGCGTAATCGCACTAAAATTAGTTAAATGAATAAATTCGAGTTGATGCAGTTGATCCTTCCCAAGTAACAGTAGTGTACATGGAAACACAAAAGTGGTCCCGGGTCACGGTATACAGAAACAAAGTAATGTAAATGGGTTAGCTGTCAGATGTGAGAAAAACAAAAATTGTTTTATCGGTTTTTTATTAAAAATTAATAGTTAAATAGTGAATTAAACAAGATAAATTGTCAATAAATTAACTCGGAAGTGTGTGGAAATTGTGTGCAACAATTTCACAACAGACATTTCCGAAAACAAAACAAAAGTTTCGCTTCCAACAAATCAAACTTGCACACAATTTCTACACACTTCCGAGTTAATTTATTGACAATTTATCTTGTTTAATTCACTATTTAACTATTAATTTTTAATAAAAACCGATAAAACAATTTTTGTTTTTCTCACATCTGACAGCTAACCCATTTACATTACTTTGTTTCTGTATACCGTGACCGGGACCACTTTTGCGTATGCATGTATGCGTGTCGATACGAATTGCATGGCTTGTATTATAGAAGGTTATGGCATAACCTTCTATATAGAAAGCCATGAACATGCCATGCTCACACATACATGTAAGCAATTCTGTGGTCTGGGTGCCATATTCCGTTCCTCTCAAATTTCATGGAAAAGTGGCTGTGGAAATAAATTGTATTTTTGTTTTTTGTGATTTTAGTGGGCCAAATGGCTCTTTGGCTGTAAATGAAAACATTTAATGGGGAATGGGAATGATTTAGGGCTTTAATATAAATTTAAAAAGTTTTTTGTTAGAATTCTTTTATTTTATATAAATATCGAAATTAATTACTAATACTGAAAATACATATAAATTAAATAAAATTTATTGATAAAATTCAAAATAATATAATGTATAATAAAAAAATAAAAAATAAATTCTTTTTTCGAATATAATATAACAAAAAAACATTAAATATGTATATAATATAATATAACAAAAAACATTAAAAAAAATTTAATAAATAAAATTAAAATTAATAAACATATTAAAAATAAATAATAATAATGAAAATAAATAAATAAATTAAAAACCAAAACAGAACTTCTTCATTTAACTTCTGCGAAACTGCTTCATCTAAAATCTTCATCATAATCTAAAAAGAAAAAACAAACAAACTTGGGTTATAAAATTCAATATATTATTACGCAATAAACAAATTTCTTTAAAATCATAAAAATAAACATATGAAAATAAATAAATATAAAATAAATATATTTGAAAATTAATAAAAAAAAAATCTAAAATATTCCAAAAGAAAACAAAACTCAACAAAATGACTTTTTCACAGCCTTATATTATTGAAAATTTAGAAGCTTGCGATTTTCTTTGTTCGCATCTTCAGTTTTTCCGTCGCGTAAATTTTTTGTGAAGTTATTAAGTAAAATATTCGCTAGACGGAAGCAAATGTTGATAAATAATTCTTTCGAAGTTAGACCGCACTGACATTCAAAATTTAAAACAATATCATAGTTCTCTTCCGAGACACTTTGAAGCGTAAGGCAACATAATATACTTTTATGATTAGTTGCCTCATAAAAAACCCGTTTTAAATGTCCTTCTTTAAGAATATGCTGGAGAATACTGCTCATATGGAATAATAAATACTTAACTTGTGGAGTAGGAATTGATAGACCTCCACGTTGCAATGAGTTAAAATACTCATCTTCGGAAACCGCTCCTTTCTCCATTACGATTAAAGCTTTACAATCAACACACGACAACCGCTTCGCGACAGCATTAGATGCATAACCTGCTGCATATAAATGAGAGGAATCATCAATTATTGCTTCTTGCAAGTAATCTGAATCGAACACCGAATTGAAAATGCTAATATCGACCGTTTCGTCTAACGAATTTTCACCCGTATTCCGAGCGAGTTTAGTGTAATTTTTTTTGTTATGTAAAAAAACATTATGGACACGAATCTTCTTTTCAGATTCAACAATTTCTGCGTAAGAAACTCTATATGAGCAGCCCGACAAAGAACGATACAAACCAAAGCGGCGTTCTAAATCATCCGTTTGAAATTTACCCGATAAAATATATTTGATATTTAAATCCGTAAGAGAATATTTTATTAAATGAATTAAAGTTTTGGTAGTGACAACAACAGCGTCGAATGTGTCCCTACTTAAAGTTCCGTTATTACCGTTATCTGCCGAGCATCTCCAGACTTCAATCCACGATAAAAATTCAGTGAGAAATTCAAGCCTGTAATCTGAAAGGTTATAGAAAGGTTTCGACCAATCGTTTCGTTTGATAACCCCGAGAGAATGACTTTTAACGTTTACTGTATCCCACCAATTTCTAATAATATCACAAAATTCCGCGGTTTGAAGCATATCTATTTTTGATTTTAACGCGGCAATAGTGGTATGGTGAAAAGTATTATCTACTAGTTGAACATTTTGCCGTTCCAAATTATTCGGATAAATTGTTTTAAAATTTAATTTACAGGCTTGCTTAACAAATAGTCCCGATTCGTCATTGTATAATTGTTCGATGTGGTCAAAAGACGCACTTTTAACTTCAAACGATTTAAAGTCAGGATAATGGAATTTCCTGCCATGATTTTTTAAATTAATCCAATTGTTGCGGATGTTTTTAAATATGTGCACCGTATCGTACTGCAAATATATATTTTCGCCGGGGAAATTCGGATTCGGAAAATAATTTACACGATCTTCACGAAGTTTTTTAAACATCGCTTGATTTATTCGATTATTATCCGTAATTACAACTAAAACGCGAAATCCTAATTGCTGAACAAATTGTATAATGTCGGTAGTTAATGAATACGCCTCATCCCCGGTTAAGCCGACGACTGGGACAAGCCGAATGATTTCTTTAAAAGAACCGAATAGCGATTTAATCATAAAAGCCAGTACGGTCTTAGCTGCTTCAGTAGAGTTATTTTGCGCCATGCCTACTATGTTATTAGCTTTATATTCAATACCACGTTTTCCTAAATAAATTTCGTCTAATAAAAGCGCGACGTACTTTTCTCTATCGTTTAAATTTTCGCGAATGTGATTAAAGTAGCGTTCGTCGTTGCTAGGATTTTTATAATTTGAGGACAGGTGCATTTTCGATGACAAGAACTGTAAATATCTTTTACAAGGAAGGAGCAAAAATTTTCGCAAAAGTTCATAGGTCGCGGCAGATTGGCTGTATATTACAAAAGCCATTATTATGGAAGATGGAGTATATGTAAGCTTTTTTGAAAGCAAAAGGTCAACCTGATTGCTTAGAATATCGATTTTGGATTCATTTTCGAGATCGTCGTCACACTCGTTCGCTTTCTTTAAAAAGTGAGAAGCTTTATGAAGAAAATATTTCCGATCAGGAACAAAACTATTATTTTCAATATTAGCATAACGCGATAATAAATTAACAATTTCCGACCAAAGACCAAGTTTTGAATTTCCCGGTAAAATGCATGTTAAGTCTTTCGCGGGAATCTCTACACTTTTAACAAATATTTTAACTATTAAGTTTTGGTTCACAACGATTTGAACCGAAAACTGACAACCCGATTCAGGGTGAGATTCTAATAAAAAGAAAGTTATTTGAGTCTCATCTTGAAAAACGCGCCATTTCTCTAAATTTAGTTCCTTGGAGAAGTTGGTTTTGAAATTTTCATAGGATTTTATGTAATCTGCCATTAAAAATTTATTAGACATTTCGTCATATCGTATAATGAGTCGTTCTCTTCGTAAAGAAGGATCTCCTCTTATACTAGTTTCAGGCACCGTGTGGTATGCTGGTTGGTTAGGAAAAATTGAAGGAACCGCGGTTTTATTTATTCGTTTTGCACCATCGCACTGTTTAAAATCATTTGCACGAAAATGTAATGCACATACCGCTGAATGTCGCGATGGTGCCCAATCCTTTCTGTGGATTGCCTTTGTCCATAAATCTTTTAGATTTTCATCCTTTGGGAAGGCAAAAGTCGAAACGAGTGAACCGTTTTTTAAAACGCTGTCATAATTGGAATTGCAACCAGGAACACAGCAACGACGAGGCATTATTTTTTATTCTTTTATTCTACAATAACAAGCTTCTAAATCTTCAATAACTAATTAAAAAACTAGCAACTTTTCTTTAATTTTATAAAAATAATCATGAATAAACCTATTTCAAAATACTTATCTGAATTGAGCTGAGTTTTATCCTATACCGCTCGAAATTTGCTTAATCCTCGCTCAAATTTGCTCACGTCTTAATCTAAAACACAGTAATATTAATTTTTTTATTTTCTACTATATTTTACACACAAATATTCCAAATCTCAAACAACTTTCAAACAATTTCTCGTCGGGTTCTCCGGAACATAACCTACAAAAAAAAACACTTTTTTCATATTTTGCCTAATTTTTTTTGATAAAATATAATAATCACTTAAACTTTTTGTTCAAACAAGTTCACTTCACTATTTTTGGGCAATTGATTACCTTTTAATTATTTTTTAGCCCGCCGAAATAATTCACGCCGCCCGCCATAACAAAATTAACTCCGACTGACGTGTACGAGTACGAGCATAATCATAGGACCACAGACTAACACATACACAACGCATGTTCATGGCTTTCTATATAGAAGGTTATGTTAGTGCGCATTTGAATACACTACTTCTATTCTCTCTGTCATTGCCCGCACGGCGTTAGCGCCTGTTTCTGTCAGCAGCTTAATGCAAGGTAGAGCAGTCAAGTTGTCGCGGAGGTGCGAAAAGCCACTGCAAGTTACGTGCTAGCGTATTTATATTTTTTTCCTATCGATAGGGGAATTAATCGAATTTTGTGGGGAATATTGTTTTTTTTGGATTTTTCGCATGTTACTAATGAAGAGATGGTGGTGAACCTTGCGTTTGAACTCCTGGATGTTTTATGAGTTCGGGAATACTGACTGTGGGAGGTTGTTCCAAAGTCGAGTTGTTCTCTAGAAGAACGAATTTCTAGACTGATGTGTACGTGAAAATATGGTCTGAAGACAGTGGGGTGAGCCGAAAGGGCTAGTCTTGTGTTGCGGGAATAAAATTGCCGTAGGTTGTATATTTCGGTGGAACAGTCCTTGCGGTAGATGCGGTAGAATTTCACCACAGCCGCTACATTCCTGCGGTTCCTTAATGAATCAATTGAGGAGCAAATGACGCCATCACCAATCAGTTGAAGGGCGCGGTTTTGCACCTTGTCCAGCCCAAAGTCTAGATATTAACAAGTCTTTCATCTTCATATGGTTAGTGAGTGAAAGGCGAACAACTCTATGCACAAATTCTTCAAATGACGATGTCAGGGTACCAGAGAGAGAATGCAACATTTTTATACACGCTCGCACACAACTAGCCAGCGGAAGATTTTATGATTTTATATGGGGATAAACTTGATGTATTGGTGCATATTTACTATTTATGAAAAAAAACAGCAGATTCAATTTTCCTTCCTTTTCTGTTCTGCATACTTTATCGAAGAGAGAGAATCTATCTTTGTCTCGCCGAGTTCACGATGTATGCGTTGAGTTGTGCTCAGCAATGATATTCATATATGCACGCACACAACTAACGGGGGGGAAATTTTGTATGAAGATGAAAGACTTGTTATATCTAGACTTTGGTCCAGCCAAGCTAAGGTGGTACTCGGGGCCCCTGCCCAGATATACGAGTTGTATTCGAGGCGGAGCCGAATGTAGGATTTGTAGGCTAAAGCCCTGGCCGACGGCTGGAGGAGGAAATTGCACCTTTTAAGCATTGTGATGCTTCTTTAGTGATTTGGAATATATAATTAATGTTAAGCCTAGGATATTGAGAGGGGTTGGGCTGTAGGTTCTAGATCGTCCACTGAAACGGAAGGAATTGTGGAGCGGGTTTTGTTAGAAAAGAGACAGTACTTTGTTTTCCGTGCGTTGAATCCTACACGATTCTTTAGGCCCCAATCTTGAATCAATGTTATATGCCTGTTGATTGAAGTGGACAAAAGTTCACGGTCACGCAGGCAAGGTCTGGCACGCGCTTGTCTTGCATTATCGAAGCTCCGAGTAACGCAGAGTACTGTCGTCAGCAAAGCTGTGCAGTGAGTTGGATGGGATTAGGAGCAGGTCATTTATAAAAACTAGGAAGAGAGCTGGTGATAGAATAGAGCCCTGGGGAACATCTGCAGAGATGGTGTGGGGATTAGATTCGACCCCGTCCAATACTACCTTGATTGATCGGAAAGGAAACTCTCAATCCAGTTCTTTAGAAGAGAGTCAATACCAATAGCTTGGAGTTTAGTCAATAGAGCGGGGTGCCATACTCTATCAAAGGCCTTGGAGATATCGACAGCAACCAGGCCGGATTCACCAAAACGATGAATGCTTTGGTAGAGGTGCTCAGTTAGGCATACAAGGAGATCGCCAGTAGATCTTTTAAATCTAAAGCCGTACTGCTTGTCATCCAATATTTGATTCCATTCGAGATATTCCATAAGCTTCCTATTTATTATTGTCTCCATGATTTTGGAGAGAATAGAAGTGATTGCTATTGGGCGGTACTTAGAGGGGTCGCTAGATTCACCTTTTTTAGGTACCTAGAGGCGAATCAATTTCGACGGAGTACTGCGTTGGGTGCGAAGGGAGAAAAAGAACAAGGAGGTGGGCCCCTTGGTCAGAAGCGTCAGGAGCTCGTGTGGAACAATTAACCATTTGATGTAGGTTGTTAGTCTCTGCAAAGAGCTCGGCTTCCCGACCAGAAACACTGGTGCCATTCGAGTAATTCAGCCAATTTGCGTTGTGAACGTTGGAATCACCCACAACAATGATTACACACTCCGGATGTAAGGATAAGAATTCGAAGATACGTTCTGAAATAGCGTCAAATGCAAATAAAGAGGCTTCATTACTGATATTAGAGCTCCTTTATAGAAAACAGAAGAAAATGACCTGCTTATGAAGTAAAATTTTTAGACCGAGGTGGTTAAAGGTGGTTGGCGCTTGAAGTGAGAAATGGCGCGGCGACAGTAAAGCGGAATCAAAGTTCTCGAAAAAACTGACATGGGAAAAACGCATTCAGCCGTATCACAGTTGGCGTTTTAAGAGACAA